>OY987281.1:11660686-12948237 GCA_963920785.1 Sphagnum contortum
AACCCCTTGCTTTGGTCGTGAGCCCAAGGCTAGGGTTGCGACATTGTTTATGTGTGATTACAAAAACTAGATTGGAGGCAAAAGGTGCGACTAGAAGTGGATGCCATTAAACATAAGCTAACACTTGAAATTGAAAACATATTCCATGGAAGGCAAACACACTTTAAAAGTAATGAATATTTGGTGAAGTATAAAGGCTGCCACCACAAGGAGGTAATGTGGATGGAAATTGCTCATTTGGAGCACCTCTGAAAGATGATGAACAAGTTTGAGTAGGAAAGGGGTGATGAACTTGGAATGTAAAAAACTCAAAAAAAAAAAAAAAAAAAACCCATCAACAAAATTGTTGATGAAGGCATCAAACCCTTTTTAAAGTGGGGGAGAATGCCCACAAAATAACAAAAATAATTATTTAAAGGGGGTTAAGGGTTTTCAAGAGCATGGTCAACGTCGAAAATGCTAAGGTTTGTGGTAGAAAGAATAGTTGAAAGGCAAAGAGGTAGCAACCAATAGAAATGGAGTTGGATTTCGACTCAAATTGGAAACTTTAATGTCACAACCCCACTTTGAGGCAAGTGTGAAGATGAAACTCACATTCCCAAAAGTGGGAACTTGGAGTCCTTCGAGACTCCTGAAAACTCAGAGCTTGATTGCGGGGGTCAAAACACCTCGCATTGAAGTGTTATTTATACCGTTGGAAAGGTCTTGAAGTGTAGATGTCCAAAATGGCCTTAGATGAAGCCATTCGGACGTCTGCAACACAAGTTATGGTCAAAAGAAGGGTCGGGAGTCAAACTGACAGTTTGATTCCCTACCACTAAATGTCGGGAATCGACCCAATCCCGGTGTGTGTAGGTGGAGTGTAACACATCATTGAAAACTCTTGATGATAATACAAGTTTGCTTCAGACCTCATCCCAATCAAAGGTCTGAGCTGGGAGTTATGAGCTCCCAAAGTCTCGAGAGTCTAAACCGAGACAATTTTGAGACTCCTTCTTGGGAGTCCCAGGACAAAAAACCATTCAGATGTAGGTGCCGTGAGCAAAGCAGAGAATAATATATGGGGGAAGGTGGTGGCTTCCCCCAAGTCTGGGCCGTGGTGAGTCAAGTGAGTTCGTGTTGCCCATGACTTGTCCCAACACCCAAAATGCTTCCGAATGTGAACTAACTAACTTGTTGATTGGTTTTGATGCAAGATCGAGTAACTAAATGCGTTGTCCTTCTTCCTAGTCTATCCTAGAGCTTTCAACATGCCCCTTTCACCCCCTTTAATGTTGGAAGTTGGGAGCGGCACCAAGTTCCAACTACTTTTGTTTTTTAACATAGTTGGACCCTTTTGGGTCTAACAAGGAACTTAGGGGCGGGTCATTTAAAGTTTAGTTATTTGAGATTGAGGTGGTGATGCATGTGAATAAATGGCACATCCTTGAGTGGAGAAATCATACTTCCTGTGCATGAACTCATGAATCATGTCCCATTTGGGTAAAGGGGATTCGAACTATAAAGCCCGATTCAACACTATTTGTTGGTTTGTTTGTGACCTTCATTTGATATGGTGACCAAAATTTCCAAGCTAGACTTGAAATGGACTCCAAAGAAAGATGAGATGATTGCAAGGGGAATTTGGAGAAGATGCTTGAAGTGAGCACATTGGGTGAAATCAAAAGACACATTCAGTTATACCTCCTACATTAAGAACACCAAAACACATTGCGAATGATTTTTTTTTATCAGGAAATAACTAACCCCACCATGGGATCAAAGGTAGAGAGGTGGCAAAAATGCCCAAAAGCGATCACCCCTAAGTAATGTCAATGAGGATGTTGACATCTCTAAAGTGGGGGAAAGTGACATGTCCTTTTAGTCAAACCTTCAAGCGAAGGGGATTCACCTAGTTGGGGCCCAAGTCTGGACCACCATAGGGCAACCCTTGTGGTAATTTGGGTTGTGAGTTTGTGTGTTGGGCCGGGTTTAACTCCATGTTTGATAGCACTCATGAGTTGCAAAGGTGTCGATGAATGAGGGTTTAAAGAAGGGGCCTAAGGAGATGGCCTCAACACACTAAGTCCTTGAACTAGACACAAGTCTACGATTAGGCCCAAAGATGAAAAATGGTAATCCTGAGCGACAAGGCTTTGTAGCACTTGGGAAGTCCTATGAGTTCAGTCCCACCCATCTAGGGGTCAAGGTTAGCCCAAGATTACAAGATGCGACTGAATGCTGAAATTCACCAGCGTGTGGTTTGCCATGTGCAGGTAATTTATGTGTTTCATGAAGAGTGTGAATGGAGACCAGAGCGTGCGGGCGCTGATCTGAATCCGAGTATCACAATAAGGCCCTGGATGAGACCGTACCCCTGGTTAAAAAACAAAGTGTAACTTGGAGGGCCTCCCGAAGTGTAATTTCCTGCTCCCATGAATCTCTCCTAATTTCCGTGGTGCAGGGGAGATTGCATGTAAATTTCCTGCAGCAGAGGAATTTTGTCAGTTTAATGCATCTGAACCGAACAAAGGATTGTCACCTTGGTTTATAGGAGGGGGGGAGGGGTGTGGGGAGGCACTGTGCTGTCAGTACAAAAAAATACCCCAAGAAAGACTGGAGGGGTCAGGTAGCGTAAGAATCAGGAATGAAATGGTAGATATATTTAACATTACAGTGCAAGGGTTGTTATTACTCTTTAGTATTGTCTAGAACATTTCCTTTTATAAACAAGCCAGCCTTCATGAGTAGTGTCTACTAATCATCACTGCAGTAACTTAAGTTTTATGAAGCAACCCAAGAATTTCCAAGCGTATTTTCCTAGCGTATTTAGTTGATTTTCATAAAGCATCTGGAGAAGTTTCCAAGTGTATCTGGAGGGCACCATATACACATTAAATAATGCTTCCTCAGAAGCAGGAGGCGCCTTTGGCCTACAAACCTCTTACACTTACAAGGCACCTCTCACTCATACATATGTTTCAGCTTATGACTACATTCACCTCATGTTTTATTATGATAATGTTTGCCTCATGGGGTAAGTTTCACCCATACAATGGGTAAGGCTCATGGGTGGGAACATTCCTGAAATGTGGGGTCAGACTCAGCTACTGTCTGTCATCCCAGGCCCCTTATTTTGAGAATGTCCCCACCATGGGGCTTTACCCTGCACAAAATGTTGATCCCAAAATGACTAGAACATGGTTTTGCTGTGTGACATCACACAGAATTCAAACTAGATCTACATAGCCACACAGAATATTAGTTCAATCAATTGTGTGCCAAATTCCTACTGTTGCTAAAGTGCGCATAGGGGGCACTCATACAAAGCAAGCAGAAAGACATATAATTTACAAGTAGTCTGTGTTGGGACGTCTTGACATAGTCCAATCTACCCAGTTCACTGCAGACTAATGCATCATATCAACGAGCCAGATTCTGTTTGGGTCTACACTAGCAATGGAAAATTGGTAAACCATTCAAATAACTCAATAGCTATGCAAGAACTTGCACTATACTTCATTTGTAGTCAATATCAGCATTAGTACTGAGAGCTTCTCCATACTTATGATTCAACTCAACATGAATAGATTGAGAGGAGACAAAAACCCAGGAAACCAAGGAGAAAGAGGAACATAAGAAAGAATAAGAACAAAACCCCAACAAGGAAAGAGGAAGGAGAGAAACAAGATTTGAGAACTTTAAAAGCTTGACTTTTGAAAGTGGGCCTTGTAAAGCTCCCTCTAAATCCGTGATCTTTCAAGGACAAACTTGGCTTGGAAAAGCTCCCCAGTTTGGATTCAGAAGCCCTTAAAAAGATAGAAGCCCAAACTCAATCTTTTTGTAATGCAAACCTCTGGTTAAATTAGTAGAAACTTTAGAAACTGGCCATTTCTCCCCAGTAGACTAATTAAGCTCCCCATTTGAGTTAGAAAGCCTTAAGAACATATAAAATTGACTGTTGAATACTGCAAATTTGGCAGAACTGTAATATTTGCATCAACCTGAAGCATATGATCATGTTTCTACCTGCATACTAAAGCTCAGAAAACTTGTCAAAAATTTCAATGTTGCAGGCATTGAATCTTGGGACAATGCTAAATCCAAACACAAACTCTCAGTTCTCTGCAGTTTTCCACAGGTGCAAGCACTCTGATATGTTCTGCATTTCAACTTTCTTTTGAACACACGATGAAAAACCCCACATAAAAGTGAAAATTACTTATATTGAGAAAGATGCACAGTTGTCAGCTTCAGTGTTTGGCATCCAGTAGGTGTGAAGACATTTTGATACTTTGCAAGCCACAGCAAGACATAGGGTTCAAAAGGAAGGGAAACAATCCTTTCCACATTTCCTCATTATTGGTAAACAGGTGATACTGCTCAGGATGAAACACTTGTGTCTGTAATTGAATTGCCAACAAGGCTCATACTACTTGATACAACACATAATCCAAAGACTGCTACAAAACCCTGCTACTACAATCAATTCCCATCTGATCTCTTCATCTGTAGTAGACCTTACATAGGAATAAGCAATGCAAGATAACATACTTTGACACACAAATCATCTTTCAGATTTTCAACTCATTCTAAGCTTGGGAACAAATCCTTCCAGAAACAGTAAATTTCACAGAATCATTCACCAAAAGCAGCCCCCACCTGATAGCAAATAAGGAGAAACACATTGAGAAGAGCAAATTGGCCTGTCACTTTGAAATTTTCCTGGATACATAAGAAATCCAAGGAAAATCACACATGCACTGGTCACACCAGACCACTCTGATACTCCATTAAGATCTTGCAATGACCCTTGGATAACATTGGATTGTGAATGAACAGCACAGAGGGATGGAGTATACCTGTATGGATTGATATCTTCTTTCTCTAAGAAATTGGTTTATCTGAGAGGCTGCTGGTTGTAGTGAGGCTTCTCTCTTTTCTTTGCTGCAGCAAGCCTGGTTGCCCTAGTAGCTGTTTCACTTGCTCCAGCCTTAGCAGCAGCATCTGCATCTTTCATGGACTTTTTCTTCTTCAAGGTTGCTAACCACCTCAATACTACTTCAGGGTCAGGTGCAACTGAATTTCCATCACCTGCAATTCCTGCTGAATCTTCTTTTGTTCCTGCTTCACTCTTGGGCATTGAAGGAACATGGATGTCCTTGAATGGCTTTTCCTTCTTCACCTTTCGCCTCTTAGAACTTTTACTTCCTACAAGTGAGGGCTCCTCCTCTTTGATTTGTTTGTTCTCAGACTCTTCACTATTTTCATCAGAAATTTCATCCCCTTTCTTTTTGGAGACTGTAAGAGTAGAACCTGCAGAGTCATTCATTGCATGTGAGGACTTACTGTGACAGCTTGATATTAGGACATTCTCCAATTTTTCTGATGTTACCTATTCTAACCACATCTTGCACTTGGTGCAATCAATACAACTTGCTTGTAATAAGCCCATGCCAGCACTACTGTAGGTCAAACAAGGCACCAAAAAGGAGATGTAGAAATCTATGTCCAAAGTCAAAACCATGCAAACATGCACATGGGTCAGAGAACCAAAGTTAGATCCATAAAATTTTCATCATTTTGTGAGAGGCCAAACTCAGCAAGCCCCTTTTTCTTCAATTCCCTCTTTGAATGCTGGCATGCTGCCTTCTTTTCAGCTGCAGGCATCTCTAACATTCCTGTATCCCTGATAACTCTCCATTCTCCTCACTCTCATTGTCATTGCCAACTTCCTCTTCTTCTCATTGTTCCTCATCCTTGCGTTCACTTTCCTGCTACACCAACAAACAGTGCAAAACTCTATGTGTAAACTAAACAATAAACGCTTACTCCAAGAGTGCCATTGTAAGCAAAAGAATGACCTTCAGAAACAGCGAAGCAGTAACCAGAAACATTGACTGTGTGCATTTCCTTAACAATTCAAAAACCCTAAAACCTGGTCCTTTCAGCTGCAACATTCCATCAGGTAAAGCTTCCATAAAAAGATTCTCAATGATCTTCAAATCTGCAGCTGAAATAAGAAAAAAATGAACAGAGATCAGTGGTCCCAATCTGTCTCGATTCACTGCGGATTGAACAGGATCGGCAAGAAACTAATTGAAACCTAATTTTAATCTTCACAAGGAAATTTTGTTGGAGGAATTTGCTCGAAATGCAGTTCAGGTGAGATTGCACATCGATTTCGTCATCAATCCCGGAAGAAACAATCTTGTTCTTTGCACAGCTCTCAAACTCATAGTGAATCCATGTCCCTGAAACTTTTTTTTTGGGAGGCTTCCGCGAGGAGGAAGGTCTTACCTCTTCTTAGCTCAATCTGCTATCGGGATCTGCGAGAGGGAGCTCGGGAGAGTCATCTTCAGCAGGGGGCGGAGTGGTGGCACGGTAATCGTCGTCGTCGTCGTTACAATCGGCCCAGGACTTCACCGTCACTTGAGATGGCGCCCAAAATTGCAAAGGCTCGCTCAAGTTCTGCTTGTTCTGCGGCTCATTTCTGCAACCGGGCTGCTTCTCCTTCTCCCCATTCTTCTTTAGACTTGCGACGGCGGCTCTCGAGGGCGGCGAAGATGTTAATGCTGCTCAGGCCTCGCGATCCATCGTCTCTCCTCGTCCTCCTCTGACCATCCTAGTTCCTCCACAACCTTCCCAGTCACACCTGATCTCCAGTGCCCAATTCCCCACAAAAAGAGTCTTTCTATTTCCTCTCTGAGGTTTCCTTGCGAAACACAACAAAATCCACCCCCCCCCCGCCCCACCAAATCTGCAGTCCCCCTCTTCTTGAATTAGTCTCAAAGCTCAGACGTCAATTTAGCCATCTCCCTGGAAAATCACGCTCCCCAACACCGAGCGCAGCCTCTCTTCTGTATCTTCTCTCTCTCTTCTTCTGAGACACCGAAGTTTTTACCATCGTTCATTTTTGTCCGAGAGATTCCTCGTTGGTGATTCGTTGAAGATTAGATTCTTCGTGGGAGATTCGTTCGAAGATAGATTCTTCGTTCATTTTCCTCGAGATTCCTCGTTAGAGATTCGTTCGCGGAAAAAGATTCTTCGTTCATTTTCCGAGAGATCCCTGGTTGGAGATTCGTTCGCAAATAGATTCTTCGTTCATTCTCCGAGAGATTCCTCGTTGGAGACGCGTTCCGATAGATTCTTCGTTGGAAATTCATTTTCTTCATTCATTTTCCGAGAGATTCCTCGTTGGAGATTCGTTCTGGATAGGTTCCTCGTTGGGGATTCCATTCTCCGAGAGATTCCTCGTTGGAGATTAGTTCTCCCATAGATTCTTCATTGGAGATTCGTCTTCGTCTAGGAGATTTTTAGTTGCTATACATTTCCATTGCGTGTGTGTGTGTGTGCGCGCGCGCGTGCGTGCACATTTCTGTTTTTCTATGCAGAGTTTCAAAGAATCTCCAACGAGGAATCTATCGGGAGAGCGAATCTCGGGGAATCTCTGGGAAAACTGACCCTCCAACGATGAATGTCTCAGAGAGAATGACGCTTTTTTCAGATGGAGCAAACGGTGTTTGGCAACAAGGGGGGGTCGACAAAGTGACGATGACGACGGATGAGAGCTGGAGAAAAAGGGAAAAAAAGAAGCTCCTTTGTTTGCATCACAATTCCAGGTTTTGCAATGGGAAGTTTTATTCTGATGTCACAGCAGTTGTTGTAAATTGAAGCTTTGTTTTTTTCCCTCTTATATGAAGTGCAGATTAGATGGCAGCAGCAGCTCATGTACTAGTCTCCTCCTCCTCCTGCTACACTGCTGTGAACCAGAGCTTTGCCTTGACTGTGAAGAAGCAGGCACGAATTGCACCTGGGAAGCTTATTCTTCGTGATACTCAATGGCTGACACCAGCAAGCCTGGGTGAAGAAGAAGATCATCATCATCATCATCATCATCATCATGTGAGCGTGAGGTCAAGCCATGGACTGAGAAAAGGAATCTCCAACAGAGAGATTATTACATGTAAATTACGTTGTGTAGCGGCAAAGTCCGGATTCCTTACAGCTCTGCAGAGGCTTGAGGTGTCTCATAACCATGTGCAAAGAGTTGCTTATGCAGCTGCTGCTACGGCTTCGTGCAAAGCGTTGAGTGAAAGCTCAAGCGCTAGGCAGCAGAAGGGCGGCGATGTCGTTGAACCTAATTTTGGGGGTGGGGGTGGTGATTGAGACAATGGTGGCGAGGATGGAGACGAGAAGAAGAAGGATATTGACGATGGAGAAGATTTACAAGAGAAGAAGAAAGAGGGGATCAGCGGATGGCTACCAGATTGGATCAATCTTTCCACCGAAGATAGCAAAACCATTCTTGCTGCTTTTACTGTTTCTCTTGTCTTCAGATGGTTTATTGCTGAGCCCAGATACATCCCTTCTCTCTCCATGTATCCCACATTCGAAGTTGGCGACCGCATCATCGCTGAGAAGGTATGTAGGTATGACGATGATAGTTCCACAATCGCAACAAACCCTTTCTTCCTTCCTTTCTTTCTTTCTTTCTTCTTCAGCAGATTCGGACAAATGTCGGTGGTGACCTAATTAGGGTTAGGGTTTCAGATTCGCAGAATGCAAACGTACCTTTTCAAGTATCAAAGAAACTGGAAATCCAACAATGTTAGTCTCTGAAACTATGATGCTTTAGATCAACATCTTTGATGAGTTTTCTGTTGCAAATTAGAGCAAAAAAACCCTAATCAGGGTTAGGGTTTCAGGTTCCAGCAGAATGCAAGTACATTATCAAATATCGAAGAAACTCGAAACTCAATGTCAATCTTTGAGACTATAATCCTTAACCAACATCTTTGATGTGCTTTCTGTTGCAAATGAGTGCTAAAATCCTTAATTAGTATAGGGTTAGGGTTTCAGGTTTCAAAGAAACTGGAGACTCAATCTCAATTTCTCAAACTATGATGCTTAAATCAACATCTTTGATTAACTTTCTGTTGCAAATTAGAGCTTAGAAACTTAATTAGGGTTAGGTTTCAATATTGAGCAGTATGCAAGTACCTTATCAAATATCAAAGAAACTGGGAACTCATTGTTCATCTCTGAAACTGTGATGCTTAAATCAAAAAAATTGATGAGCTTTTTGTTGCAAATTTTCTGTTCTTGTGTTGCATTTTATGGCTGCCATATGGGGGGAAAAGCAGTCTGGAACAGACATCAAACTACAGAACATGACTCTGTCAACTTTTTGAGGGTTTCAGAAGAACAACAATTGGGAATGAGGATTGTGGAATTGACAAATACTTCAATGTTGGCGGTTTTCCTTTTGTGCAGGTTTCTTATTACTTTCAGAAGCCAAGTGTAAATGACATTGTAATATTCAAGGCTCCTGAAGCATTGCAGGAGTGAATCTGAAATTTTTTATTCTAGCTTTGACTGTTGGGTTTCATTTCTTCTTGGAGATATCAATAGAAAGTGGTATTTAGTACATTAGCCTGATAGGCACTGACTGGAACTCTGAGCAATCACTCTATAAAACAGTTCTGATTAGCAATGCTGTGCATGATTGCGCCATATTTTTGCTCCTATCACTTTAACATGAAGCAGCATACAATTGACCAATGAATTGGCACATTGGTTACTCTTCACTTTGCAATCTGCAAAGTTGTATTCCCTTGAGTCTAGAAATTTTCCAGTTCAATTTTATGATTGAAGTTAGAACACACATTTCCTCTCTGAACAAATGCCATGACATAGAAGTTAGCAACAGATTTTATGTCAAATTGAGTTTGTTTGTGAACATTTGAACCATGTTTGCCACAGAGTCTAGAACTGATGGGGAATCTGGGTGTTGGGTTTTCCAGGAAAAGGGTTATGCTGCTGGAGAGGTTTTTGTTAAAAGAATAGTGGCACAAGCTGGTGACATGGTAGAGGTATTGCAACTCTACTATAAAAATTGAGTGGTCAGCACTAATTCTTTCCTCTGGTTCTGTCCTTGTCTCCAGCTGGAATGAGGTTTCTATTTACAAGTTGAAGGTGTGGTTCTTGTATTCTATCAATTTAACAAGAGATAGATTTGTCCATTTCCAGTGGAACCCAACACAGATTAAGAGGGAGAACAGACTTATGTGATTTGTAGCATTTGGTCCTTGCCTTCAGACCACCATCACAGTGTAATATACTTTGTCTGCAGTAGACATCTTCGTATAAACCAGATATATCATAGATTTGGAGTTTTTGGTTGTGTTGCACAGATTTTTTGGCTATGTTTCTGATGTTTACATGGTGATTCTCAAGCTCTAAAGATTATCACGGTTTAGAGTATCCAACATACATTACTGAAATTCTTAAATGTTTGACAGGTGCATAAGGGGAAGGTGTATGTGAATGGCCAAATGAAGTCAGAGGACTTTATTGCAGAACCTCCGGTTTACGACATGAAGCCTACTGTATGTGCCTATCCTGTATTCTAAATACAGACACATAATTTGGGACCTTCACCTAGGATCTGCGCACAAGGGTTTAGGGTTTAGGGTTTGGTGCTTTCAGAAATTGCAATTGGTTTTGAAGATAATTGAGAATCATTCAAAAAAACATTTGCACCCAGTTACAACTCTGGAAAACCCCTTGTTAGAGGTATGTGTCTTAGTATCTTGTATGGTCATAGTTTTCTCATCCACCTTGCTAAAATCTCCTCAGTTTTGAAGTCATAGCCAATTTGTTCCTCTTAGTTCTGATTTTCTGTTTTGGAAATTTTCAGGCTGTTCTTTGTGGGTATTATTCTAAATGCATTTGGCTATAGATATTGAACACCAGTGTTGTCCATAATGTGCATACACTGTCTAATGGATCTTTGCATTCTACTGAGTACTTTCCTTGGGTTTTCCCAGTATGTACCTGAAGGCAATGTATTTGTGATGGGTGATAACCACAATAACAGCTATGACTCCCACCTATGGTATGCAGATGCTGCTTACCTTATCTCTTGTGGGCATTTTGTAGCAGTATTTTCTTTCCAGTATGAATGAATAGGTTTTGAATGCACCTGCTTTATTCAAAACTTCTGATTCTATGTCATATTTTTTGTGCTTAGGATTCAATCCACCCACCCACCCAAATTCTCCTTGTAGCATCATGGTTTTTCATCATGAATGACTTCTTCATCTGGTTTAAAATCCAGGTTGAAGTGCTGAGGTACCCAGTTTTTGGTTTCTGGTCAGTCAGTATATGGCATTTGGCCTCAGGTTATTGAATCTTTTCAGTTGTTTTCAATGGCAGGGGCCCACTTCCTTTGACGAATATACTGGGATGGTCAGTCATGTGGTACTCTGGCCCCCCACTCGGTTAGGCAGCACTGTACTTGATACAGAGCAGGATAGTTTGGCAAAACTCACCATTCCAATTTTACCAGCAACAGGTGTGCCTAGGCCATAGCCTAGCAAGATTGCAAGTAGCTTGAGTGGTTGATTTTGTCATGTATGTAAATGAGCATGACAAAATACTCCATTAGTGTTGGCTACAGTATCTGCCATTCTGTCTTCTACCTAAGACATATATTCCTCAACTGCAAGAATGGAAATGAAAATTGAGGTTCAATTTTGCAGATATTTTTTTAATTGCTCATTTTTTTAGTCCTCAGCTGATAGCATCAAAATGGGAAGGTCTTGAGCAAGCTGTTTTGTCTTTCTACATCATCCCATGAGCCATCAGCAAGAAAACTCTAAAACCTTTGTGAAGAAACCTTCTTTTGTTGGATGCCTTGTCATGTGGCAACATGGATGTGGGTGTTGTTGCATTGAGCTTATTGCACCTGTTCAGTGCTTCCCCTCGTGATCATCAAAGAGCTAAATCAACAATGCAGATTGATTTAATCTATGCTAACATTATGTTCCTGGTGCAAATCTACCACTTTAATCCTACATGGATGGAAGTAAGAGAGTCATGTAGGAGAACAAAATAGGAAGCCTCTTCCAGGTGGAAGGTGCCTGCTCCTACTTGTGATCTATGAATGTCTAGTCTCATCATAATGTTTGTCTTGTGCTTTCCAATGAGTAAGGCGCATTCGCCAAATGTGGGGCTGGACCCTACTAACACATCATTCTACACCCCTTATTTCAGGAATGCCCCACCCTTGGGCCTTACCCTATGCATTAAAACCTGACCTAACTTTGTAAGGTGCCTCCTAGGCATTTTTAATGGGCATAAGTTGCCCTCCAAAAATACACTAAGAAATTTCTCCAAATGCTTTACAGGATTTTTTTCATGTTGGAAAAGGGCAGCTCACATTGGGGGAGTTGTGTGCAGGGTAAAGCCCCAGGGTGGGGCTATTCCCAAAAGGAAGGGCCCAGGATGAGGTGGTAGCCAAATCTATACTCACATTTTGGGAATGTCCTGGGTTACCCATTCGAAAGCAGACGGCAAAATATTATCATGAACCTAAACGTACCTAGATTACAAGGCATAGGGCAGTTTTTACACTACTCTTTAAGAGTGGGCAGGACACAGTTTCTTACAGCTACTCATTAAGAGTAGGAATGGTCTTACAGCTATAAGTAGGTGTAAGACATGGATATAAGTCGCCTTCCAAGTACACTAGGCAATAGTTGAGCGCTGGCCTGATTCTGCTAATGTCCTTGCCCTCAGGCGTTACCACACATAAAGACGCTGCAGAAAGTTTCTTCTTCTCTAAATGGCCAAGATCTGCAGAAAATGGAAGAACCTGCTCCTAGCATATAAGATCCCACCATGGAACACAAAATATTGCCTAATTTATTGATGATATCCTAATTTATAAACTTAATATATCCCTAATTATTGATCATAATATATAATTATGTCCCTAATTGAATCCTCTAATAGATCCCTAAGATCATCAGCAACCGTATTTGAACTTAATCAACATAGTGATTCAGTTTTAATGTTGTCATAGCATATTATGTATTCCCCAAATTATCCGCTAATTATATACCCAAATATATTAATTGTACACCTATTTGGTTAATATTTTCACAACAATTATATCATAGTGACATTAATGTAATTGAGTTCAACTCCAAATACATGTTTAATCAATCTTCATTCATACTTGCCATGGTATTATAGTATGTCCCAATTTATAACAACCTTCATATGATCTTAATCACCTAAAATTTGATTTTTGATCAACTTCAATATAATGCTAATGTAAATTTAGTCAATTGAACATGTCTACCTATAATCAACCCTTATACGACTTTCATAAACTAGAATAAGCAAATTTACTTTCCATTTGATTTGGCATCATGATGGTCACTTACCTTCATTCCATATTCAATGAGCATGAAAACATACTCCATGTTGAATGATGCCTACTCCATGACTAATCTTGTTGGTCCAAGTTTTCGGAGCTAACACAAGGAATATCTTTCATTATTTTATTAGTGTATTCTCAAGAAAGTATGTCTCTCTCTATTGCACATTTCACAAAACAAACATGATCATGAAATTTCACTTGATCAAGTGACTATGGGAGGTAAAAACATTGAATTAGGAGGAGGTTCCTCCTACTCCGGAATAAGCATGTGATTGACCAAGGCTAGGTAGGTGTCTTGAGAAAAATATTTCCAAGCTAGAGTCCATGGACTTTGGATGATTATTGGCACCACAATGAGCAACATGCAAGCACATATTGAAAACAATGGAAAATGAAACTTCTTTTTGCTCTAAATCTAATCTGAAAAATAAATCTTCCTCCCAATTTTACTATCCACAAAGCAAAATGCCCCAATGCCCCAATGGCTTCCCTTTATGCCCCACCTTTATTACCTCTCAGAATGAAATGTACCTTACCATCATTATTTCATAAAATGAAATTAAACCATTGTTTTTTTCAATTTTCAAAATGCGATGTTCACTTTAGGTCTTTGGTGTTCATTTTGTCTGATTTTATGAATAACCTTCAACTAAGCATGAAATGTGAAAACTAAGGTCCAAATTGACACTCAAATTGATGCCCAATAGCATAAACTTCATAGATACTAACTCTAATGTCTTGTCATCTTTGGATTGGAATCATTTTTTATTTCAAGAAGAGGACAATCTTGAGAGAAGATCAATGTTGGATTGATATCATATTCAACAAGTGAATCCAAATGGTCAATATTATAGTCAAGAACAATAGATCCATTGTCTTGAAGGCCATAGATGCTTCCAAAGTTATTGTCATAGATTGAAAAAGTTAAATAGAACTTAGTTATTTTTATATGAGAATTGTAAACTTCTTGGCCTTTTGAAAATTTTAAATGTTCATCAATCAATATATTACCCTTGTGCCTAGGCATTTCAAAACTATGGAGGACCTCTAGGGTTGCCTTTCTTATACATAACAGAAAAATCCCACAATATTTTCTTCTTCTTCTTTTTTCACCACAAAAAGATGGTACTTACTAGATATTGGAAAGTGACGGTTGGGCTCAAATATTCTTTCTTTTTTGACTTAAAGGAAAAAAACCTTGGTAGGTGGATAGGCAACTAACTAACTCAATTGGAGAGGTAAGTACCAAAAACATTACTATGTAAAAGGGGTTGTATGTAGTGAATCTCGTGGTGTCATTGGTTCAATATTTAAGTAGGTAGGGATGTATTACCTACCTACTACATTGAGTTACATATAGTAGTGTGGAAGGATTTTTTTTTTAAAAATTTCTTTGTTCTCAATGTGTTCCCATCACGTTTTCATGGGGTTCTCATCAAGTTCTCAAATTCTCAAAGTAATTTCAAATATATTCCTTAAGATGTGTCATGGACGTGACAGTAGCAGTGACAGTGCAAAATTTTCCCCAACTGGGAGGCGGTGCGAACTGATGTCACAGACATAACAGTAGCAGTGATAGTGCAAAACTTTCCCCAACTGGGAGGTGGTGCAAACTGATGTCACGGACGTGACAGTAGCAATGACGGTGCGGAACTTTCCCTAATTGGGAGGTGGAACCAACTTCCAACATTAGAATTTCCCAGTAGTGTCTTAGCAAATATAAATAGAGAACCTCGGGACTTTGTCCCTCACTCTCGTCAACACCAGTTGTATTTGCTCTTCCAATATCAATACTACTTCCAGCTTTCTTTCTTTGTGTGTTATTGATTCTAGTTCTGAAGCTTCAAGTGTTATTCTCAATTTTTGTGTGAGTTGTTGTCCGCAATAGTTGCTATGTTATTTATTATAATTCTGAAGCTTCAAGTGTTATTCTCAGTTTTTGTGTGAATTGCTGTCCGCAACAATTTGACGAAAGTGAATTACCAAGATGGGTGATGCTTCCAACATCCAGATGCATGACGTGGTTGCCATGCTGCAACAACTACAACAAGAAAATGCCAACCTACGAAATGCCATGGAATAGCTTCAAGTTGCTCGCGCTCCAGTCCATGTTCAAGCTCTTGCAGTAAATCCAGTTCCATAAGCGCCAAAAGAACCTCGAGTAAGCTTGCCAGAGAAGTTTGACGGAGATCATACAAAACTTCGAGATTTTGTCAATCAAGTTCGACTTGTCTTCCGTCTCCAACCACACAGATACACAACAGAAGAAACACAAGTTGGACTCATTGGATCACTGCTCATCGGAACTGCGTTATCTTGGTTTTCGTCACTATTGGAGAAGGATTATCCACTTCTAGCAGACCTTGATCAATCCTTGGAAGAATTCAGCAGAACGTTTGGAGAGAGAGATCGAGCCCTTATAACAACAACAAAACTTTGAACACTACAACAACGATCGCGCCCAACTTCAACATACGTTATAGAATTTCAACAACATTCATGTGACCTCGATTGGAACGACACAGCTCTCATCACCATGTTTCGATGGGGACTCCGCGATGATATCAAAACCTTATTGCTAAACCTACCCAAACCAACTACTCTGTCGGAAGCCATTACTCAAGCAATCGACTGCGACAACCGGCTGTTCGAGCAGCGATAGGAGCAACGATTGCTCTTTGGATCATATCGAGCGGATTACATAGCTCCAACCCACCAAACATCTTCAAGCACTTCGACCCTAGAGCCCATGCAAATTGACATTTCGAGAGTTAGGAAGCTAACCGAAGAAGAAAAAGAACGATGTCGTAGGGAACACTTATGTTTTTATTGTGGAGGCAAGGACCACAACTTAAACAATTGCCCTTTGAAACCTCAGGAGCCAAAGGCGCACAAATTTCAATACACCTCGAGCACTTCTGAGCCAAAACAGGAGGAAATCGAGTCGGAAAATGACAACAGCCAGCCACATTACGGACCGTGCGGTTGACCAGTATTACCACGTCATCAGGTCCTATCTTATCCTCTGAACCTTCTCGTTGTTTTAATATCCCGCTTAAAATAGATTTTCATTCACATAACATAAAAGTTAAAGCCTTGTTAGATTCTAGAGCCTTTGCTTGTTTTATTGATAAAAATCTTGTAAAACGTCATAATCTTCCTATAGTCCTAAAGAAATCCCCTGTGGCAATAGAGGTTATCAATGGTAGACCCTTGATTTCAGGAGATGTCACTCACGAAACTAAACCTTTAAACATTATCCTAGAAGGGCACCGAAGTATTATTGTATTCAATATCATTAGTTCTCCTTCTAATCCTCTTGTCTTAGGTCTCTTGGTTAGAGATGATTAACCCGGATATAGATTGTAAAAAACGAAAACTAACATATCGAACCATAGTTTCTCACATTTCGTCTAGACACCCTAGGAATGTTCCAAACTCGTGTCCTTACCAAGTCCAAGGGTCTGCGGTAGAAGTTCCGTTGATGGTCGGTGCCCGAGCCTTTATGAGGGCTGCCAAGAATGGGAATATGTTTGTAATTTATGCAATTCCAACATCTCAACCTGTTCAAGAACCAACCAAGTTACCAGCAGAATATGAGGAGTATCGAGATGTGTTTGAGAAGAAGAACGTTGATACACTTCTTCAGCATCGACCTTATGATTGTGGCATCGAACTCCAAGAAGATGCACAACCTCCCTTTGGTCCAATCTACAACCTCTCCCAGAACGAGCTTGCTGCACTACGAGATTACCTTAATGAAAATCTCGCGAAGAACTTCATTCAACATTCCAAGTCACCTGTTGGAGCTCCTATCATGTTTGTCAAGAAGAAAGACGACTCCCTTCGGATGTGCGTGGATTATCCTGGACTAAACACGGTCACAATCAAGAACCGATATCCATTGTTGCTTATTTTAGGACTTCTTGACCAACTCGGTCAAGCAAAGATCCACACCAAGATTAATCTTCGTGGAGCATATAACCTAGTACGTATCAAGGAAGGTGACGAATGGAAGACAACGTTCCGAACTAGGTATGGACACTTTGAATACAATGTCATGCCTTTCGGTCTTACCAACGCACCTGCCGTCTTTCAACACTTGATGAACGACGTATTCCGAAAATTTTTAGATGACTTTGTTGTCTATTATCTCAACGACATATTGGTTTTCTCCAAGAATGAAGAAGAGCACATCAACCATGTCCGGCTAGTATTGGAAAAACTGTGCACTGCTGGACTATACGCCAAGTTGGAAAAATGCATTTTCCACCAATCCCAAGTCGAATTCTTAGGCTACATCATTTCTGGAAAGGGTCTATCCATGGACCCAAAGAAAATTCGGACAGTCACCGAGTGGAAGAAACCGATTACCATTCGAGATGTACAATGCTTCCTTGGTTTTGCAAACTTTTATCAAATCTTCATCCGAAACTATTCCAAGATTGTCGCTCCGTTGACCTGATTGACTTACAAAGACAAGCTCGAGTGGAATATGGAAGCAGACCAAGCATTTGAAACTCTGAAGAAGGCGTTTACAACGGCGCCTATTCCGACGCATCCTCACTTCCAGAAGCCGTTCTTTCTAAAAACAGATGCTTCTGACTTTGCCCTTGGAGCGGTCCTTTCACAACCCGACAAAGATGGACACCTCCACCCTGTCGCATTTCATTCACGAAAATTTACTGCTGCCGAGATCAATTATGAGATTCATGACAAGGAGCTTTTAGCCATTGTCGACTCGTTCCAAGAATGGCGTCATTTTCTTGAAGGAGCTCAACATCCAGTCACGGTCTACACCGATCACAATAACCTTGAGTACTTCATGTCTACCAAGGTACTGAATCGACAACAAGCTCGTTGGAGTATATCACTTTCGTGCTTCAACTTTGTCGTCACATACCGCCCTGGTTCCAAGCAAATTCGGTCTGACGCTCTTTCCCAACGAACGTATCTTGCACCCAGGGAAGGAGATGCAACTTACGACCAACAAAAGACTACCCTTATCAAGCCCGAGCAACTTCAGCTGAAAATCATACGCACCACAACTTCGGTGGATGCATCTTTTCTCCAAGATATCCGAGTAAGTTGAAAATTCGATCCTTTGGCTTTGAAATTGAAGAACAATGCTAGCATCTTCAATTATAGAGGATTTCCAAGTCCAGGCTCAGATTTAAAATCCTTGGGTCACCCTACTTCTAGTTCACGGGTTTCCAGATCGCATGATGTTGATCCAAGATTCCAGTTCCACGATGGGCTGTAATACTACCAGGGATTACTTTATGTCCTTGAAGGTCCATGCCAACTCCGAGTGCTCCAGTCTCGACACGACTCTCCATCGGCTGGACACTTTGGTTACAACAAGACTATGGAGCTGATATCCAGAGACTTTTGGTGGCCCCAAATGTGGAAAATTGTGAAGGACTATGTCACGATGTGTGACACCTGCTCTAGATCCAAGATCCCTCGTCATCAACCATACGAGTTACTTCAACCGTTGCCGATTCCAGAAACCCCATGGACATCCATATCCATGGATTTCATTATGGACCTTCCAAAGTCCAAATCTTCTTATTCAATTTTTGTTGTGGTGGATCGCTTGACAAAGATGGCAAATTTTGTGCCTTGCAACAAAACTATCATAGGTAAAGAAACGACATGACTTTTCTTGGAGAATGTGTACAAATATCATGGACTTCCTGATGATATCATCTTTGATCGTGGTACGCATTTCACGTCCAAGTTTTGGCAATCCTTGTTCAAGATCTTACAAGTGAAGACCAATCTATCATTAGCGTATCATCCTCAAACGGATGGACAAACTGAACGAGTAAATCAAGTATTGGAGCAGTATTTAAGGTGCTTCATCAACTACCATCAAGACAATTGGGTGGATCTACTTCCAGTCGCAGAGTTTGCCTACAACAATACATTTCAAGAGTCCATCCACCAAACTCCGTTCTTCGCAAACTATGGATATCATCCACGATTTAACTCTTTGAACTTGAGTTTGGAAGAAAATCCGGCTGCGCAAGATCTGGTCACCAGACTTCTAGAAATCCACAAAGACATGAAGGCAAGGCTTGTAGAAGCTCAAGAGCGGCATAAGAGAAATGTAGACAAATCTCGAAAGTAGAATCCAAACATCTCGGTTGGAGATAAAGTTTGGCTTTTACGTCGCAATTTGAAGACTCGCCAACCGAACGACAAACTTGACTATCGTCGTCTTGGACCTTTTCGTGTGAGTAAGCAAGTCAATGAGGTAGCATACAGGTTGGACCTGCCATCATCTATGAAAATTCATCCATTGTTTCATGTTTCCTTACTTGAACCATATAAAGAATTGACTATTCCAGGACGGTGCTAGCACCTTCGCCACCAATTGAGATTAATGGAGAAGAAGAATTTGAAGTTTCTAAGATCATCGACTCCTGCATCAATCGAAAGAAATTAAAATATCTTGTACATTGGTAGGGCTATGAAATAAGCGAGCGAACTTGGGAACATGTTGCTAATATTGCTAATGCTCCCAAAATGATCAACAAATTTCATCAACAATATCCGACAAAACCAAGTGCTAAATATATTTGAATCCAACATGTCTGGATCAACACTAGCACCAAATCAGGCTGTAACCATGTAAATATCACATGAACTTCTTGTAGTAGATTTTTAGTTTCTGTTTTTGATAAGATAAATAGAACAACTCGTGGGAACTCGTTGCTTGAAGGGGGGATGATGTCACGGACGTGACAGTAGCAGTGACAGTGCGGAACTTTCCCCAATTGGGAGGCGGTGCAAACTGATGTCACAGACGTAACAGTAGCAGTGACAGTGCGAAACTTTCCCCAACTGGGAGGTGGTGCAAACTGATGTCACGGACGTGACAATAGTAGTGACGGTGTGAAACTTTCCCTAACTGGGAGGCGGAGCCAACTTTCCAACATTACAGTTTCCCAGTAGTGTCTTAGCAGTATAAATAGAGAACCTCGGGACTTTGTCCCTCACTCTTGTCAACACTAGTTGTATTTACTCTTCCAATATCAATACTACTTCCAGCTTTCTTTCTTTGTGTGTTATTGATTTTAGTTCTAAAGCTTCAAGTGTTATTCTCAGTTTTTGTGTGAGTTGCTGTGTTATTTATTCTAGTTCTGAAGCTTCAAGTGTTATTCTCAGTTTTTGTGTGAGTTGTTGTCCACAACAAGATGTTCCCAATAACATTTCAGATTTATCCCATATGTTTTGCCAAAAGTTCGACTATTATATTTATAAACTAAACAAGTGAAATAAAAGGGAACACTTTTGTTTCTATTTTGCAACTTGGTCTAAAGAGGTTCTTTTATTGTGGTATGCACAATGTTCCAAAAAAATTGATGATGGGGCAATAACTATGGGTCCTTTAAAAATGAATATAAAAAAGTTGTGATTGCAACTATAACAACAAAATAATTATTAGTAATAACAAGTAATAATATTAGTGTTGGGGTAATAATATATATAAAAATAGGGAATAAAATAATGAACCTCGTGGGCCCTAGAAGGATAATTTTTAAACTAGGGGCATATGGGTTGATTATGAATAATTTAGATTACTATTTCGAATTAGTAATAATGGGAGGTCAAGTATGTAGACTTGACCAAATCTTATATTCCTAATAATATAGAACCTATCCATAGAAAGATGGGAAATTATAAGTGGCACTTGATGATTGATGATTGGTTTGATACATGGGGGAAAATGTAAATAAATATGGTTAACTACTCATTCACTTCTTTCCTTTAAGTACAGTAGCCTCCTGCCTAAGTACGCACCCGTTTAAGTACGCATCTTGGTAAAGTATGCATTATTTTCTCGAAAAAATAGGGTTCAAATTTATTTAATTCAACATGTCATGGATTGTCATTTGGCGCAAGTTTTGAAGATTCTTGCGTTTGGCTTTCAAGGTGATAGCCCGAACCTTACTTTGAAATGATTCAAACAACTTTCTAAGATCATCGAATGTTTCCTCAGCCTCTTCTCGAACTTTAGAGCAGAGCAACTGATCCTCTATATCAACAATTTGCTTATAAAGTGACTCGAATCCCTTAAATACAATGGTGTTTCCTAAACCCAAACTTGACGCTTGAGAGGTAAGAATATCATCATCATTGTCATCGTCCCGATTCTCTTTAACAATCTTCATCGTCTGCAAAAGCTCTTCAACGTCTTCCAAAATTGCAGCTGCGAATTGTTCACTGTTTTCATCGTCGACATGAATAAATTCTTCAAGCTCGTCTTGCCCAACAGAAAGATTTAAAGCTGCGATAGCTTGTGTAACTTCGGTCACTAAATCCTTGATCCCGTTCACTGCTTCCTGATCGGCTTCTAATGTCATTATTTCCGCCTTGATAAATGCATTTTTGATAGAGCTTGGTGACACGGATTGCCAAGCTTCTTTGACATAACTTGCAGCATCGAGCAGGTGAGCTGGATTTCCGTATGCAACTCCAGCAACACCGCGTCATAATCTCTGCCCTTGCATTTTCTTTCGAAGCTTCGCCTCCTCATCCAATTCATAGAAGTCAAGAACATCCTTGAGGTAGAGATATTTGAACCTCTTCTTCAGAGCTGCAATTATGCCCATATCGCAAGGTTGTTTCCAACTTATGCAATTTGGGGGAAAGAAGACGATCCTAACATTGTCGCGTTCAAAAGCTTCAAAGTGTCCGAGGGCATTGTCCAACAACAAAAGAACTCGACGTCCAGTTCGTTTTTTCACTTTTGGAAGAAAACTTCATTGAACCACTTCCAACACGTTTCCACGTCCATCCAAGCTTTAGCTTGAATGAAATATGGAACAAGCCATTGGTGGTCCTTGATACAGGTAGGTGCTTTTGGTTTGCCGATCAATGCGCAAGGAATTTTGTGAGTTCCCACAACGTTGGCGCACATGATAAGAGAAACCCAATCTTTGGATTTTTTCTTCACTCTAATGGTTCATATGTCCTCATCTGGCATTAGAAGACTGTATCTCGATAGTAGGCGAAAAAACAGGCCGGTCTCGTCCATATTGTAGACGTTTTCAGGATCATATTGGGCAATAATCGCGTAGAGGTTGTCTAAAGCTGCCATCAATCCAAGATCAGATTTGTTGACTTCAACTCCCTCTCCGTGAAGCAGCATCTTTTGTAACCCTCGGTGCACTCGGAATCGACTTAGCCATTGCCATGATGCCTTGAAATCTGTTTCCGGAATCGATAAACTCGATGCAATACTTTTCGCTTTGGCGATGGCAAGAGATGGCGGAACAGGAATATTGGCACGACGCATGCTGTCAATCCAGGTGTAAAGCATGTCTTCAAGCTTGGTGAAACGACCAACAGAGGATTGAAAAGTCTTCTCTTTAGCTTCATCAGACATTAAGGCAGATCGCTCTAAGATTTGCTCCCGCTTGTCCCACACCTTTCTGATAGCTCCTTCAGTAACATCGTACTCGCGCACTATAGCCCTTTTACTGGGAGCATCCGTCTTGCTCAACTTCGCTATGATCTCACATTGTTGGGACTCATCGAGGCGTTTCCCGTTTGGTTTCTTCAACATTGCAACCGAATCAAGTTGCTTGCAAATGGACGAACTTATATGTCTGGAAAAGGAAGAGGACCGTGTTCTTCAGTATCCTCCAAGTTCACGAGCTCCTGCACAAATCCACCCTTTGAATCAGTTGGAACACTGTTGTCCATTCCTCTAACAGTGCTGCAAACCTTGGCAGTCTTGCCCCAAATCATTAAACACCTCTCAAACCATGGCCCTAAACCCTAAACCCTGAACCCATTGACCTACTCCAGATTCTCCATGCTCCTTCTTCAACTCGTTAAATTTTTTTTGCATCTTGTGTACTTTGGACTGAACTTGAGCCCAAGTACAAGGAAGGGTCAATGGAAATGCCTCCTCGAACAAATCCATCAATAATGCTGTAGAATTGTCTTTCCAATCTTTCTTGGATTTGGTTGGTTAAGGTTTTCTACCGCACTACAGTAGCAAAGAGTTTGGTTCTTGTGCATATTGCCACAGAGCCAACTCCCAACAACCATTATGGTTATCATGGGTTGTGCAAGAGAATGTTTTAGCATTTTGGATGTTCTGTGTGAAAGAAAGTTAAAGCATTCTGGTTGTCAACATAGAGAGGGAGAGTTTTCTTTAATACCAACAAAAAAATAGTGCTGGTCCTTGTACATTAAAGTTGCATTCTGAAATCAAATCTACTGCTGTGCTTGTGCAACATATTTTTTGTTCCTCTTCACTCTTGCGATTCTAAGAGATCGTAGACAATTTTGGAACTACATAGTTTCTGCAATCCTTTCTATTTTGCTGAATTCTCTAGCTTGCTATGAATTACTGTGAAGTGTCCACAAATTCCAGTTTCAGAAGCTTCACATGCTATTATCCAAACTGGAATAAGTTTCCATGCGATGACTCAATTTCCATGCTATTACCCACAAACCTGCAGGTACTTGTAAGGTCTCTAGCACAATCCTTCTGGATCTCAGAATTGCAATTTGATGCTATTGTATTACAAGAATTAAACTATTGAACACACGGGTCATCATTGTCAGGATAGAAATCCAACCTCTCATCGTCACTGGAGGACTGATATCTAAGCTCACCATCATTGTCAAGAGGATTGAAATTAATTGAGCTAATGGATATCAAACCACAATTGTAACTATTATTGATGATGTGCTCATGATAGAGCTCAGCTGAATCCGCTTCCTTTTCAGGTCCTTGGTCTTCCTAGTCTTTGTTTCCATCTCAGATTTCTCTTGTATTTGAAAAGCCCGAATCCATCATCGTCTAGGAAAAGAAACTTGGCTCTTGAGATGGTTCCATGGTGAGAAAGACGACAAAAAAAAATTGAAAAACACGGTGCGTGTATGGTGTGCAGTGAGAAAATGGCTGTGGAGGATGGGCACCTCAAGAAGAACTAGGTAGGTGAGCACGAAGATGAATGATGAGACTCGAGAGAAGTTCTGGCAGAATGCTAAAAGGAGTGCCGCAGTTCCGGGACAGGGCGGAAAGGGGAGCTACAGTGGCAGCAGACGTCTGTCTCCCGGGTGTAGCTGAGCATAAAGTTGAGATTTTTTGCTTGCCAGGGTTTGTGGAAGATCGTCGACAGATGTGCTTCTCGCGCGGCAGTCCATCGCGTTTCTTCCTTCACATGCGTATGCTAAGAGAGGAAGGCAACAGAGGAAGGAAGAGGAGCGAGAGAGAGAACAACAACGAAGCCAAATTGATGATGAGCAACAAGCGGAGCACGAGGATGTTGATGAGGATTTGTTGGTCTAAAGTGCGCACCTACCGGCTAAGTACGCACATTCCTCCTAGGTTCAAGTTGCGTACTTAGGCGGGAGGCTACTGTATATAAAGGGCAGAGTGAATTAAACCAAAATAATGGTCAACATGCAATTAATCATGTGACATTCACAAGTCAACATGAAAATACTTAAAGACTTCTTTTAAAGTAGGACCCAACCTTCCAAATCTTCATGAAAATAACCTAAAGTTTGAGACATGATTGTAACATAAAAGTACAATTAAATACATTTAAATAATAAGTGAAATCCATGTTAAAAACATATTTCCATTCCAAAAATAAAAATAAAAATTTGTATAATACATCTTTTCACAAAGTTTGTGTTATGTTGAAGGGCTTCCACCTTTTAAATTTTGGTTTTAAAATTGTTTTAATCTCTTGCACCCACTTTTACAAAAGTTGACATTGCCAAAAAAACAAAACATCTAGACATGCTTGCATTTCATAAAAACCTGTTGGATCACTTTTTAAATATGTTTTTCTTGAATATTAGTACATCTAGGAGCAAGATTCATATTAACTTTTGTCTTTTAATCCAATCAAATTATATGCTTAACAATTTTATGATACATTTTGTGTTTCTTTACATGAGCAACCTTAAAAAATGTAACAATTGATCTATTTTATGGTGCTTGGACCCTTAAATTTATAAAATCCCTTGTGTGGGTGCCTTACCCTACATGTTCCTACCTTCACCCATTGTCAAGCTAGTCCGCTATCTTGTCTAATGTTTTTGTTGTCAATTTTGTGATGTAACCTAAGTGGAAAGCATCCATAGAAAGATGTAGCCAAATATGACTGGAAGTGACATATAGTTTTCAAAAATAGAAACATCCTTCTTTTTTTGGCTATAGAACCAAATATAGAAGTCTAGAGATTTTTATAATTTTTTTCTATTGCTAGAGATTGAAAATGCCAAAAATCACATTATTTTCACATCTGGATTTTTCTTTAAAAAATTTTTTTTTGGCGAAACTTCAACTCCAAAAAAAAAAACCATTGATCTTGTCCACCAGCCCTTCCATCTTGATGAACACAAAAACCCACAATTGAGTTCCCAAGGCTGCACTTTGCTAAATATCTATCCTCCTAGAACCACTTCACAGTACCCAGGCAACTAACTATGTAAGCCAGCACAAGTTTTCATATGTAAGTTCATGTAAGTGGTTAATAGGTAGTTAGGTAAGTAAGGCACTCTGTGGTTACTAGGTTGGTAGATACATATGGATGCTCAGTACATAGCTAACCACCATGGTTAGTTATGGGACATGAATACAATGTTTCATATTCACATATCAACCATCACACATGGTGTACCAGTGAGAGTTGATTCAATCCGGCCTACCAAAATGATAGCCTGAAACCATCATAGGACATACTTTTTGGCAGACACCATGAGCTTCATTATAAATCCCAAAACTCTAGTGTGGCAACAAACATTATATAAAAGATTCAAGCCAATTATGTCATGTTTCATGTAAGAATCAGTTACATGGAAGTGCAACTACCACTTACGCAAAGGAAAAATCTCTTAAAGTTGAACTTCTTCATACCCCTCCTTCGATCCAACTTGCTAGGATCTCACAAGAACGCAATGGGTAGACAAATTTTTTGAATATTATTAAAGTGGTTTAAACTAGTGTCGGTTTGACTTGAACATACTAGCCTGGTTCTGGTATTGGCTCCAAGATTGATTTTGTCTTGTCTTAGGCAGGTATATACTTGGTATTGAAATTGGGAGGAGGTTGGTAATGCCTTAGGTCATACCAGCCAGGTAGGATCATTGCTTCCAGTATCGATACAAGTGTTGACATTGAGTGTGGACCTCAATCTCAAGGCCTGCACTCAATGTCTACCAGTATGCATAAGCCTACACTTGATGTCAATGCTGGTATCAATGTTGGTCTAAACTTTAAAATGCAGGGAATTTCCTTCCTTTCTCAATGGGTATCAATTGTCACCTTTCAGAAATGCACTCCTGATTAACTGAAAGCTAGATCCTGACCAATTGTTTTAGTCTCTAATGCCAAGGTTGCTCACTGATTCAACAATCTTCAAACCAAAGAAATTGAGTGTGTTGTTCCAATCACTATAAAATGGTTAATTGAGTGCAGTGTAGAAACACCAAACATGATTGCAACTATGAGATACCTAGTTATGCAATCTTCTTTTGCAGAGGGTTTGTAATAATCTTTTCTGTTTTCATAAGCTCAAATGCATTACAACTGTCACACAAACTCAAGAATGCAAAAAGAGATTCTAATTTAGCTTTTAATTGCCCAGCTAATATTCCCGTTCTTCCCATTTGTTTCTTTAATCTGATTTTTCTCATCCTAGGAGATTAAATTGGGTCATTGAAACTCTAAGTGCAGATTATAGTCCTGAAATCAATCAAGGTATGTCATAGTGGTCAATCAAAGTTGAAATTCATTGGCATTTTGGAATGAACCAGTCTCTTTAGAGAACCTGATTGTAACCATGCCCCTATCATATGATATTTAATTGGGTCAATAAAACTCAACAGGGGATTCTAGCCCTGAGGAACAAATGAAACTAGCGTTATTGGAGTTATTGGGCATGTTGTTGTAAAATGAGGCACAAAAAGGTTGATACTTGTGTCAAGAGTTTGTTGATGCTTGTGTGAAGAATGTGTCTTTGAGGAAATTTGGACAGCTCATATGAACACACATTCCACTATTGGAATGTCAAGTCCAATATCATGCAGTCACTGTCAACACTACTTCCTCTAAATCATGAACCAATCACTAAATTGTCCAAATTGGGAGCATGAGGTTCTATGAGCTTTGGCAATCCAAGTTTGGTCTTCAAAAATTGGGGGTTTAGGGTTTAGCTCACTGAGGCTCCACACTACTTGTAAGGACTCCCTAAGCTGCCATAATGCTTTTTTCTCTAATGTCTGAGAATTCATCAGAATCTTTGAAAGAGTGAGAACCACTTTACTTGTCTTTGGCAATCCAAGTTCAGTCTTCAAAAATTGAGGGTTAGGGTTTAAAGCTCACCGAGGCTCCATAGTTGTGAGGAGACTCTTAGCTGCCAGAATGCTTTTCTCTTGTGCTTGAGAATTCATGAGAATCTTGGAAAGAGTGAGAGCTACTTTACACATATTGGGTCTTGAGTTGGGATCAGGATCCACACAATCCTTGGCCAGCTCGGCAGTCTTGAGTGCATAGTCAAGAGGAGCAGAGTCTCCAAGCAAGGGATCCATCCATGCTCGTAGTCTTCTCCCTGGTTCCTTGTCTGCAAGGATGGACCTTATGACATCAGGGAGATGAGTCTTCTTCAAAGTGTTTGTGCCAGTCTGATCTGCAGTCTGGCAGAAGCTCACCGCCTCCTTGCCTGACATGATTTCCAACAAAATCACACCAAATGCAAACACATCGACCTTTGGTGTGATTAAACCACCAGCTTTCTCCTCTGGTGCCATGTACCCATGTGTCCCTGAAATCTGGATGCTATGAGATTGTCTGAAAGTTGTGCGCCGTACTTGGACTCCTCCTGGAAATTGCATCACCCTTGTAGAAGCAGACTGATGATGATCTGAGCCTGCATGATCCCTTTGCTCTCGCAGCTCTCCACTAGTACTTGGTGTGCTCCTGCTGGAACCCTGACCCTCTGCTGCTGCTGGTGATGTACCCATCTGATCTTGAATTTTCACAACTCCAAAATACGCAATTTGAGCATGAAGTTCAGTGTCCAGGAGGATATTGCTACTTTTCAAGTGTTTGTGAACAAAGGGTCCAGCATATGTATGGTGATGGAGATATTCAAGTCCCTTGGCAACATCAAGGACCACTTGCAGCCTGCTTGTCCAAGTGGGAAGACCTGAGAATCCTGGCGAGTACTGGCTGTGAAGGTATTGTCGCAGGTTTCCACTGGCAACAAACTCATAGACAAGATAAATCTGGCCATGTTGCACATTGATGCAGCCACCCATGAGTTTCACAAGATTTGTGTGATGTACACTACACAAGTTCTTCATCTCAGCAACAAAATCTGAGCCTCCTCCTCCTGATCCCTTGTTGCTATTGTTGTTCTTGAGCACCACGACTGCTACATCCATGCCACAAAGAGAACCCCGAAACACAGAATTGCCCACTTTCTTAGCAGGATGGAAATTCTCTGTTGCCATGCTCAGATCCTTGAGTTTGAAAATGATAGCTCCATCTGACAGCATATCCTTGATGCCTAGCACCTGTTGCTGCTGCGATGATGTCACACTGCTGCTGCTGCTGCTAGTGCTGTAACTCGCGGAGGAGTCGACTTGTGAGGAGGACTCCTTTAACAAAGTCTGGCTAGAAATCGTAGTTGTAGTGGTGGTGGTGGAGGTGGTGGAGGTGCTCATGCTGCTGCTGCTGCTGCTGTCATGATCCGGCAGCCGCCACACTAGAGCTGCCTTAAGCTTACTTCTTAGACTGGCAGTACTGAAGACCTTGAGCTGCTGCTGCTGCTGCTGCTGGGAACACGAGCTTGCTGCTGCTGCAGGACTAGTAGAGTTGCAGGTACTTGATCTTGATGAGCAGCAGTTGGGTGCAGCTGCGTCAGTCTGCTGCCGCTGCTGCTTTGACACCATTATCCTCATTCGCTTCATGATGATCATACACGTTGCAGTGGATTACAGTACCACGTCGCGGTTCTCATCATAAAAAAAACGATCTCCTTTCTTCTACTTCAACTTCTTCTCCTGCTTTTCTTTTTTCTTGGTGGGTGTGTTTCATTTCGACAACCCAATCCTTCCGAGTTGCTGCCTGCACGAGCTTTAAATTATCTAATCCCTAGTGCTAATCCCTACAAGCTTAGAACACAAACCCACTACACACAAAACCCTAATATGCACAGAAGTTGATGCAGACCATATCAACAGGCTGCGAGCAATCAAGCATCAAGAAATCAAGCAACCAAGCAACCATCACTTCCTCCCATGAGCAGCAGCTTCGATGAAAGAAAAAAATTGGTCGGAAAAAACCACAAGACCAATTTGGCCATGAAAAACAAAAAATTCCCAATTCAAGAAGAAGAAGAAGAAGAAGAAGAAGAATTCCAAAAAGGAAAAATAAACTCTCGCGTGAAGGAAGATGAAGAAAGATTGCACTTGCAACATCTCAGTGCGAAGAATAGAAGCTGCCAAGGCAAAAGGCACTGCGAGAAGCGCACGCGGCTGCCGCGGGTGTTTGGGTAGGTAGTAAGTTGGGTTCTGCGATCTTTTCTTCGACCTCATAGGCTCTTGTTTAAGGTACGTTTTTTTTATTAAAAAACTTGGGGGTGTCTAGATATTGCCAAAAGGCTATAAAATTTTAAATGATAAAATCATGTACTTTTAAATATTTTCAAAAGCCATAATTCGATTTTTTAAAAAAAATAGCCCTATTTCTAAGCATAGTTAAAGTAGGTAGCCAAATATATATATAAGGACTTTTAAAGTTTTTACTTTCGTATTTAGGTTGTAGCCAAATTTGGCTAAATCTTTATGTAGATCATCACCACTTTTGGCCATAACACAAAATCGCCAAAAACAAATATTGGTTCGGTGGCTTCGGCTGTCCATTCTTCCACCTGCCCTCTTGTTGTTTACGGTCAAGATGGCAGGTATGTACTTGGTACCCAGTAGCAGGCCGTACACCTGTGGGATTGGCCCTGCCTTCCTGGGTCCGTGTTTGAAATAAAGGTTTTTTTAAACAAAGGAGATTTTTTAGTGCATTTTTCTGGTAAGTAAAGTAAGCGCACGGCCTTTCTCAGAATAAGGGGCCGTATTAGGATCTGCCTTACATGGGAACGATTCCAATAAAGCCCACAGCCCATGTCCAGAGTATGTACAGAACTGGTTGACATTTCAATTTTTAATTTTTTCCCTGATACTTCCCATGGGCATTAGGTTTTTCAAAACACATGACAAAATTTGTAGACAAATTATGCACAGTAAGTCGGCTTCCAACTCCACTACAAATTTTCAAAGAGTGTTGGGTGGTTCTCACTTTTCATGAGAACCGTGCTTCTAGTCATTAACCTGATTTTAAAGAACCAAGCAGATTCTTTTTTTGAATTTTTAAAAACTTCTGCAGAGAACTCCATACCTGATTCTCACAAATTTGTTAATTGACATTTTTCAAAGTTGGTTCTCAACTTGGTTATCAATTTTTTTATTAAATTAAGTTTCTTTGTAATTCATAAAAATGAAAATAATTTAAACTTAAGTAATTTTTAAATGTAAAATCTTGTTGAATGTGTCTTACCAACGACCCTACACCTTAGATACTAACATAAACTTTTATCACTATGAATTGGGAAAGGGTATGTCTTAATACTCAGGAAAGTTTTCAATTTTTTTTACATTTAGATACCCTGGGTGGTTCTCATAAAGTGCATTTCTCAAGTCAGTGAGAACTGATGGGTCAATTGTCATTCGCAGTATTAACATTTGTGATACCCATTGATTTTCAGGGTGAGAACCAACATGAAACCCTGATCGGTTCTCACCTCGTTTTTGTGAATTGCTCAACACTGGTCTTTACTACAATTTCTAAGCATGTCGGTCCACTTGAGTTGATTTATTACTGGGTGTGAAAGTATCCAACATACAGGTTATGTACACGGTGCTCTAATTTGTTGTCTAGATGGTGTGCAAGCATGTGTGTCTCTAGACAGTATACGCGCTTTTAGCTGACTAGATTGATGATGTCCTTTTGTTGTTTGATTTCTGGATAGTGTGCCCAAATGCAGCTGTCAATTCATTGCTTCTTTGTTCACACTAAATGAACTATGTGTTCTCTTTGGAAAATGATGCATTGTTCTCTTTTAGATGTTTAGTAATTTAGGGAGGATTTGGTGCACTAAAGGAAGTTGTGCTTGAAACAATAATTTGTTGTTGTGGAATGGGTTCTAGGAACTACCTTACAAGTTACTACTCAGTCTAGAATGATAACTAGGTAGATTTAATTGGCAGTGCAAACATGACATACACAATAGGCGGGCTACGGGTAGACACCAAATAGGTGAAACTAATTTTACAGAGGGCCAGGGTCAATTTTATTTCTAGAGGACGAGTTGCCCAACAGTAAATATTCTCTAATTAAATGTTCTATCAACATTTTTGTTGACATTTTTTTTGAGGAACTTGTGTGAATATGTGAGGTTTTGCGTGTGGTTTTGACTTTATAAGAGAAAAATTCACCACCTTTTTCAGGTTTAAAAAACTGAAAAGAAAAACACATCCACTTTGTTTGTTATGTTTCAAGCTCCCAAACCATGGCACCCCATCATGCTCTTGGTACCATGGGAAAGCCCTCAATGAGTAAGGGTGAAACAAGTTGGCCTACCATGCAAGAGCTATTCAATGTCGAACAATTTTGTCCAAATTTTTTCAAAAAATCAAAATTAAGTAATTTAGAAAAATTGGGATGAATTCTTGGTATTGTTCTTGGAAATTTTTTGATGAATGGGATTTATCGAAGGTGATTCCATAAATTTGAGACCTAAAGTGGGAAAATATTAGAATTTGTGTAATTTTGTCATTGGAAATTATTTAAATACATTTTATATTTTTCTCACAATCTATCTATTAAGGAAGGTTGTTTGTTTGTTGAAATCTCCCAAACTGTTGTGCCCTTGTTACACTCTTGGTACTATTGGAAGGCTTCTTCATGAAGAGGGGTGAATCAAGGTGATTTGATAATGTTTAGATTTACAACGCAAGAGTTATTGAATATTGAACAATTCGTCATTGAAAATTGAATAAAATTAAAATTAATTTTTTTATGAAGATTGGGGAAGGATCTTGGTGTTGCTAAAAAGCCCTTGATGAGTGAGATCTCATGGTTAACCAACATCTAAGATCGGGGTGCCAAAAAAAAGCCCTTGATGAGTGAGATCTTATGGAGGTGATTTTATAATTTTAAACCTAAGGTGAAGGAGATATGGAATTTTGAATAGCCATGGAAATTTTTTGTCAAGTTTAAAATATTATTTTCACAAGTGGGCTCTATGATCAGGATCATGTTCACACTTGGGCGAATGGCACGTGACCTAGTTGGTTCTTGAAAAATGTTTTTAATGAAAAGTTGTTAAGGAACAACTGAATCGTGGAAAAGCCTTACTGTGGCCTTAAAATGGAGGTTACAGTGACCAAAAGAAGATAAATAAGAAGAAGCTAGAAAACAATGTAAATCAACTGGATGATATGCGGATCAGGGAAGATGGATAATTGGGTTTGATATGGGGAGTTTGCAGATTTTCGCCATTTTTGATAAATAAATTCGATTTCTTTTTGGATTTTCTTCTAGTGTAAATTTGAATCCTTTTTTTTGGGGTTAAATTTCTCCAGATTTTGGATATTATAAATATAAAATAATTTTAAAACACCTGCTCAATGACGAAATTTCTTTCAATCAAGGGGCCTTACGTACCATGTCCCACATTTAGGCTTAGAAGGTTAGGCATGTTCCTAGCATATCTATTAGAAACACCCCTATCATCCCCTATCTGAGTTGAATGGACGAAAATTTTCATCTATTCTCCTATTTTCGCCTGTTCTGGGGTGTTAGGGCTGATGTTGTATAAGAATGGATGAAAACTCTCATCACTTCCTGAGAGGCACTTTCAAAGAAGAATATCATGATGATCTCGGTTCAAGACATTTGAGAGCCTTCCTTTATCGTTTAAACACATGCTTCCAATTGCAATAAAGCATATGTCACAGTGTTTTCCTTTTGGGCGATTGTTTTTTTTCTTTTATTGGGACCTGAAAAATATGATTTCAACACATTCAAAAGATTTTTGTGAAAAAGTTGCCCTAAGTTGTCAGATTTTGAAAATAAATCAGTTCACCAGATTTTTACACAGGTTACAATATACTTTCATGTATGATCTATAGCCATCTTCTTATGGGTGATTGCCAGTTTGCTACATCACAAAATTGTAATAAAAATAATTTACAAAAAAAACTCTGGTCACAATGTAAGAATGTGCTTCATCACACACCATAAGGCCCATGTCTACACTGTAGAGCAGCATCATGATCAACATTGTGGGCTGATTCGTGGTGCACTGGTCGGTGCTTCGTCAATCTTGCTCACACTATTCGAGATGGATTCTGCTTCATTACCTGTGATCTTACCTACTTAAATAAATAGGTAACTACCTAGGCAGTGAGAGGGGAAAGTAGGAAGCTCTTGTAGAGACCAATTGTGAAAAAAAATTCTAAACTTAAAAGTAATTTCTATTAATGGAAATTACTCTAAATTCAATATCTCCACCAGCTTACAACTAAAATTTACAAAATTGCCTCCATGAAATCCACTCATAAAGGGCTTTTCCACAACAAGATAATAGCACTCCAATTTCCTTTGAAAAAAAAAACTTGATTTTGTTGAATTTTCTTTGAAATTTTTATTTAATATTTTATTCTCTTGCATTTCATGTCTAAACCAATTTTCTCTTGATCTTAGGTTTTTAAGAGAATTGTCAGTTTTCAGTTTAGTCACTTTTGTATTAAAAAAAAGAAGCATAAATTCTAGGTCTATTTTTTAAAAAATTTAATCAAAACCCATTGATTTTGAAGTCAAGTCAATTATTTTTACTTTAGGTTCTTGGATTTAACATGTCTTATCTTGATAAGACCTTTCAATTTCAGGTTCAAAGGTAGTTCTAAGTTTCAGGGTTTTATAACAAGAAGATGAAAAATCTAAATTTTAGAAATCCATCATCAATTGTTTTGATGTGGTTTCATAACTTTTCTTTCTCTTCACCTTGGCCTTGGGTAAACTAGCATTTACACCAACCTTAAGAAAATTGTAAAAGTTTCTTCACAAGAATAGTTATTTAACTCAAACATGTTAAGGGAGTAATTACTCATGGTAATAGTTAGTTAGTATATTTTTATTTACCCAGTTATTATTTTAGGAATTACTAGCTAGATTACATAGTTTTTGTCATTGTTTAAATTTGAATAGATCATAGGACTGTTTGTTTAGATGGTTATATCTTGAAAGAAGGAAGAGAGTGGGAAAGGATTATTGATTGTAGAACATTGAGTTTTGTAGGAGTATGATACAAGAGTATTTGGTTTTTTAGAAAAAACTTCAATTCCATAGCCAAATATGTTGTTTTGATGTTTTTTTTATACTTTCAAAACTAGATTAAAGTTCTAAATGTAGATATGAGTAGATCTAAATGAACAAATTTTATTAGTATTAGTCATGATATGTTTTGGTCCAAATTTAGATCAAAATATAGAATAGAAAATTTGTATTTATCATTGGCGACCATCCCAGGGCCTGAATTCAAATTGAAATTCAGAATGTTGTTTAAATCTTGTTGTTGGAATTTTATTTTGTAAAAATTGATAGTGAATTTCAATTTCATTTTTTGCATTTTTTTTCAAATCTTGATCATAAGTTTTTGTTCAAGAAGGTTATCTAAGCATAGTAGTTAATTGTGAAGATTTTGTTCTACTGCAGAAGTTTATTTAGACTTAAATTAGAATGTGGAAAGATGGAAAATCAAATTGAACTAGAAGTTTGAGGAGATAATTAGATCAAATTATAGTACATGAACAAGTGGAAAATGGAGCTACCATCAACAATAATTTGAGTGTAGATCTTATAGATCAATAGTTTGTAACATTTAAAAAAGTTTTTCAATCTGAACATAGCCATCCGTGGATAAAAATTAACATTCCAAAGAATTATCATCAAAACTTTTTGAGAGTACTTGGACTAATTCATAAAGATATTTTAAGATGATTTTACGATCTATAGTGATATGGATAGTCATTTAATGAAGCTTAAACTTTGCTTTCAGAAATGCAAAAAATATAAAATCAATTTCAACCCAAAAATATGTGCCTTTATGGTATTTTCAAGAGTGATTTTAGGGTTCATAATTTTCAAGGAAGGAAAAATACTAGACCCCAAAAAGGTTCAAGCAATAATGAATATGCTAGTACCTACAAACCCACAACATATTTAAGTCTTTAATGCTATGGCTTAATTTTATAAATGTTTTATGAAGAATTTTTCCTCTATCATGGCACTAAAAGAAAGGTAGGTACAAGTGAGCAAGTTGGTCCAATTTCCATTTCTAATTTTGAAGAGGAGAAGAAGAGGGATGATTTGCAACAACATGAGCAAATTTATATTACATTAAAGCATCAATAGGAGCAAACATATATTACATTAGATTTGTAATCACATTAACAACTATGAGTTGCATTAGAACTATAACAATAGGAGTAGACTAAGATAAAATCAAATTTATAATCGCAATAATAGCCACAAGTGACATTAGAATTGCAGTCACAAGAATAAACAATAACACATCGTCAAACAACTACACAATTGTCAACAAAAGCAAAAAAAAAAATCAACGATAGACTCTACATACAATAGAGAATCATACATTGGTTCAATATGAAGTACAATAGGCACAGAGGAATCAAATTGTAGTATAGATAAATCAGATTATAGTGTAACAAGATCAACATCAATTTTTTGACTCACATGATTAGAAATAACATTAGGTTTAAATTTCTTAACATATTTTGATCCAAGATTCTAGGATGTAATTCAAAGTACAAGTGGGGTAATGTTAAAGGAGTAATTACTCATGGTAATAAATAGTCGGTATGTTTCTATTTACCTAGTTATTGTTTTAATAATTACTAACTAGATTACATAGTTTTTATCACCATTTGAATTTGAATAGATCATAGGATTGTTTCATTTAGATGGTTATATCTTAGAAGAAGGAAGATAATGTTATTAATATTGTCGGTCTAGTTAATGTTGCTACTACTACCATATTTTCATGTAGCTCTTTTTTATTACAAGGTCCATCATTTTTGTGAGCCCGGTGATTACACATACCATGCCTTGTTGAGTTTTGTTGATTTTTGTGTATTAGAGTTCGCATATATTCCAATTGTTTTTGTAGCATCTCTTCTTGTGTTTGAACATGTTTTTTTTCAATTTGCAAGTTGGTCTCATGGATTCAGTTGATTCATTGAACCAAAGCCACATTATCTACTTCCACCAAACTTTTGTGAGCATATGTTGATTTTCTTTTTACACATGTGTTCCCCACATGGGTTGGGATTGAATACTAAAAGCATTATTTGCTACAATACGTTTTGGATGGTTTGATGTGTGTTGTGGTATGGGAATACTTCTAGCTTTTCTTAGATTTTGTTATGTATATTGTCTTGGTATTAGATTTGAAGTAGTTGGTTGTTTTCTTTATGTAGTTAAACTTGCATTTGGACTTGAAAATGTAGGTTGAAATGTTAGGATTTATTGAGTTATAGTTATTCCTAGGGCTCTGAATCTGACTAGGGTTAGAAGAAAAGTTTGTTAGTTTACCTTATGCACTCTACCTTATTGTATGAAGTTTTAGAGGTGTTGCCCAACTATGCCCTATCTTTAATGCTTATACATAGTGGAAGATTGCATCCTAAGTAACACACACATATGATGCATCTTTTTCGACCACCTCCTCATTGTTGAACTCTTCAATGATTTCATGGTCATCACATGATGAAAAAACATGATAAATTGGTGCATGATACACATCATCAGTTAGGTTCATAAAATGTCACATATGTGGTGGGTTAAAGCATGGTATGTTACTCATGTAGGAGTCAATGAGCTCAAAGAACATCTAGTTAAAGTTTTTGGGCCAGCCTTGTGTAATTTTGTTTTTTGCAAACATGTCCCAATATTCTTCATTATGTCCCATACCACACATATAATCATGTATTTTTTTGTAGTCACCATAAAAAAAGCCCCCACCTGTCCTTGCAAGTTGGTTCGTTGAAATGATGCTTATAGTGACCATTGTCTATTATAACTTATGAGATGTGCTTCCATTTTGTTACCAATGTCTCCATGTTGTTTCACAAATCAATTATTTCCAAATTGGCTTCATACTCAGATTTCTTTGCATTGATGAGTGCAATGATTTTAAGGGCTAGGACTTTCCACTTCCCCTTACTCTTGTGAGGACCTAACATTCATGCATTATTTTTAGTGAGATTTATGAAATTTGCATGGAGTATCAAATCCTCTCAAACTTTCTCCCTTTTATTTGAATTTCAATTTTTTTTTCCAATTTCTTGAAGTCTTGTTTTCTAAAATTATTGTTTTATGTTTAAGGTTTACATGTTTACACATAAATTGAAAGGTGTAGGGAATTCAACTTACTTCGAATGGCATTTCCAATGCTGGTTGTTAGAACCACTAGACTTGATGTTGGTGTTGTTTGTTGAGCAATGTTCTACTCCTTGTCAAGATGTCATAGGTTGACAAATGTTAATGTTGCTCATTGGAAACACTTGAAGACCAAGTGTTCTTTGTCCATGGGCAACATCTTCAATCACAGTTGTAGGTTGGAGCTTTGCATGCGAATTTAAAACATCTAGACTTTATAGATTTTTAAATGCTTGCACCCATCTTTGTTTGCACCATGCACGCCCACATTTTTGTGTGCACATGTTGTTGTACAATGTATAGATAAAACTCTTATACTCAACAAACATGTACATGGAATTTGTAGGAAAGCAATGATGGCACATTTGTTTGTGCACACTTGCGTGATGGAAATGTAATTTTGAAGAGAAAAAACAATGGTGGTATAAGCTAGAGACAAAAAGGGGAGGAACAAAAAAACAATAAGATGATGGATTCTCTTAACATTGAGATAATTGCTCTAATTTGAAAACATAATGTAATACTAAAAATTAATTGTGAAATATTATTTAGATTTAGTGTTTGTTAACATTGGTTGTTAATGCCAAGTTAATACCACTGCCACCTCATATTCCACCTCATACAAAATGTTACGTAACAACACATGTGTGCATGTGTGGACTCCTACTATTTCTTTTCACCTTTAACAATGAAATACAATTGGCTTTAAATATGCACAATGTTAAGCCATGAAGTGTTTTGGTAAATATAGGATTTCTATTCTATATTTTGATCTAAATTTGGACTAAAATTGGACTAGCAACAACAACAACATTAACAATAACAATAGTTTGACCAATAATAGTAGTAGCAACTAGACAAACAACAACAATAATAACTGGATCAATAACACCAATAACAACAACATTTAATTTGTAATAAGAGTAACAACATTTGCACCAAACCTATTAATACATGTTAATTAACATTTGACATTGTTACTACTTAACATGGAGATTTGAAGTCATGAACTTAGAATTTTGTAATTGTAGACATTTGAATTGACATGATGAAAATAAAATAGAATTGAATACCACATGTAGTTACCATTTTGATTTTTTAAACAGTTTCAATTACATTGTGCACCAAGGTAGATTTCTAAGGTATAATGATGTTGTCCGCTTTAAAGTTTTTTGCCTTAAATCCAAACATTTTCCTCATCGTGATTGAATCCACTTGATGCATCATTAACATCTTGCATTGCAACTTCCATTTCTATCACTTGCATGAATTTTTAACATCTACCTCTTTCCTCTTGAGTATCACATTGTGCAGTAAACAACAAACACAAAATACATTAAGCACAATTGTGACATGCAATTTTGTCTTTTTGAAATTTTTTCTGAAAGTTTGGTTTCATTATTCCAATGGCCTCCCCCTTTTGTGTTTGTAGTTGTACAATAATTCCAACATTGAGTGTTGCTCCCCATATTTTTTATGCGGAATCATGAGTTAAGAAAATAATGGGTAACCTTTATCCCTAAGTATGCATGGAAACACTCCATCTTGTGACTTGGTGGCCATGTCAAAAATGCCCCCATGTATTGCACATTGATACAACTTTGACTTCCTCAACACATAGGAGTCATTCACATTCTTCAACAACCCCACAAAGACATCCAAGAACCTTTTTTGATTATTAACCATTATTTGAGCTACAATATTATAGCCCTTGATCTTGTGGAAATAGTAATCCTTTAAGAAAATACGAATTCGTTTTGCTATACTAATATGGGTTCCATTTATAGCCCCCATAGCACTAGGCATTTTTCACTAAGTTTTGAAATCCAACATGATAGTTTACATCTTATTACCTGCAAGCCAAGTTATGAGCTTTCTTAACACAATGTTGATTGCCATGATCACTGTGATGAAAGTGACAATAGCATTGGAGTTTCCAATAATATCTTTTCCAACATTGGAGTTTCCAATGGTATCTTAGCATAGGAGTTTCCAATAATATCTTAGCCAACATTGGAGTTTCCAATAGTATTTTAGCATTGGAGTTTCCAATAATATCTTAGCCAACATTGGAGTTTCCAATAGTAGCATTGGAGTTTCCAATAATATCTTTTCCAACATTGGAGTTTCCAATAGTATCTTAGCATAGGAGTTTCCAATAATATCTTAGCCAACATTGGAGTTTCCAATAGTATCTTAGCATTGGAGTTTCTAATAATATCTTAGCCAACATTGGAATTTCCAATAGTATCTTAACATTGGAGTTTTCAATAATATCTTAGCAATATAAATAGAGGACCTTGAGACTTTTTCCTTCACTCTCGTCAACACCAGTTGTATTTACTCTTCCAATATCAATATTACTTCCAACTTTTTTTCTTCGAGTGTTATTAATTCTAGTTCTGAAGCTTCAAGTGTTATTCCCAGTTTTGTGTGAGTTGTTGTGTTATTGGTTCTAGTTCCGAATCTTTCAGTGTTATTCCCAATTTTTGTGTGAGTTGTTGTCCGCAACAGTTTGACGAGAATGCACTACCAAGATGGGTGATGCTTCCAACATCCAGATGCACGACGTGGTTGCCATGCTGCAACAGTTACAACAGGAAAATGCCAACCTACGAAATGCCATGGAACAGTTCCAAGTTGTTCACGCTCCAATCCATGTTCCAGTTCCACAAGCGCCAAAAGAACCTCGAGTAAGCTTGCGAGAGAAGTTTGACGGAGATCGTACAAAATTTCGAGATTTTGTCAATCAAGTTCGACTTGTCTTTCGTCTCCAACCACATAGATACGCAACAGAAGAAACACAAGTTGGACTCATTGGATCACTGCTCACCGGAACTGCGTTATCTTGGTTTTCGTCACTATTAGAAAAGGATTCTCCACTTCTGGCAGACCTTGATCAATTCTTGGAAGAATTCAGCAAAACACTTGGAGAGAGAGATCGAACCCTTATAACAACAACAAAACTTTGAACACTGCAACAACGATCGTGCCCAGCTTTAGCATACGTTGTAGAATTTCAACAACTTGCATGTGACCTCAATTGGAATGACACAACTTTCATCACCATGTTTCGATGGGGACTCTGCGAAGATATCAAAACATTGTTGCTAAACCTACCCAAACCAACTACTCTGTCGGAAGCCATTACTCGAGTAATCGACTGCGACAACCGGCTATTCGAGCAGTGACACGAGCGATGACTGCTCTTTGGATCATATCGAGTGGATTACACAGCTCTAACCGCCAAACATCTTCAAGCACTTCGACCCTAGAGCCCATGCAAATTGACACTTCGAGACTTAGGAAGCTAACCAAAGAAGAGAAAGAACGACGTCGCAGGGAGCACTTGTGTTTTTATTGTGGAGGCAAGGACCACAGCTTAAACAATTGCCCTTTGAAACCTCAGGGGCCAAAGGTGCACAAATTTCGATACACCTCGAGCACTTCTGAGCCAAAACAGGAGGAAATTGAGTTGGAAAACAACAACAGCCAGCCACATTAGGGACCGTGCGGCTGACCAGTATTCCCACGTCATCAGGTCCTATCTTATCTTCTAAACCTTTTCGTTGTTTTAATATCTCGCTTAAAATAAATTTCCATCCACACAGCATAAAATTTAAAGCCTTGTTAGATTTCGGAGCCTCTTTTTGTTTTATTGATAAAAATCTTGTAAAACATCATAATCTTCCTATAGTCCTCAAGAAATCCCCTGTGGCAGTAGAGGTTATTGACGGTAGACCTTTGATTTCAGGAGATGTCACTCACGAAACTAAACCCTTAGACATTATCCTAGAAGGGCACTGAAGTACTATTGTATTCAATATCATTAGTTCTCCCTCTAATCCTCTTGTCTTAGGTCTCTCTTGGTTAGAGATGATTAACTCGGATATAAATTGCAAAAAGCGAAAATTAACATATCGAACCATAGTTTTTCATATTTCGTCTAAACACCCTAGGAATATTCCAAACTTGTGTCCTTACCAAGTCCAAAGGTCCGTGGTAGAAGTTCCGTTGATGGTCGGTGGCCGAGCCTTTATGAGGGCTACTAAGAATGGAAATATGTTTGCAATTTATGCAATTCTGACATCTCAACCTGTTCAAGAACCAACCAAGTTACTAGCAAAATATGAGGAGTATCAAAATGTGTTTGAGACGAAGAACGTTGATACACTTCCTCAACATCGACCTTATGATTGTGGCATTGAACTCCAAGAAGATGCGCAACCTCCCTTTGGTCCAATTTACAGCCTCTCCCAGAACGAGCTTGTTGCATTACGAAATTACCTTGATGAAAATCTCGCGAAGAACTTCATTCAACATTCCAAGTCACCTGCTAGAGCTCCTATCCTATTTGTCAAGAAAAAAGACGGTTCCTTTCGGATGTGCGTGGATTATCGTGGACTAAACAAAGTCATAATCAAGAATCAGTATCCATTGTTGCTTATTTTAGGACTTCTTGACCAACTCGGTCAAGCAAAGATCTACACCAAGCTTGATCTTCGTGGAGCGTACAACCTAGTACGTATCAAGGAAGGTGACGAATGGAAGACGGCGTTCCAAACTAGGTACGGACACTTTGAATACAATGGCATGCCTTTTGGTCTTACCAACGCACTTGTTGTCTTTCAGCACTTGATGAACGACGTATTCCGAGAATTTTTAGATGATTTTGTTGTATGTTATCTCGACGACATATTAGTTTTCTCCAAGAATGAAGAAGAGCACATCAATCATGTCCGGCTAGTATTGGAGAAACTGCGCACTGCTGGACTATATGCCAAGTTGGAGAAATGCATTTTCCACCAACCCCAAGTCGAATTCTTGGGCTACATCATTTCTGGAGAGGGTCTATCCATGGACCCACAAAAAATTCGGACAGTTATCGAGTGGAAAAAACCGGCTACCATTTGATACGTACAATGATTCCTCGGTTTTACGAACTTTTATCGAATTTTCATCCGAAACTATTCCAAGATTGCCGCTCTGTTGACCCGATTAACTTGCAAAGACAAGCTCAAGTGGAATGCGGAAGTAGACCAAACATTTGAAACTCTGAAGAAGGCGTTTACAACGGCGCCTATTTCGACGCATCCTCACTTCCAGAAGTCGTTCTTTCTAGAAACGGATGTTTTTGACTTTGCCCTTGGAGTAGTCCTTTCACAAATCGACAAAAACGAACGCCTCCACCCTGTTGCGTTTCACTCACGAAAATTTATTGCTGCCGAGATCAATTATGAGATTCACGACAAGGAGCTTTTAGCCATTGTCGATTCGTTCCAAGAGTGGCGTCATTTTCTTGAAGGAGCTCAACATCTAGTCACGGTCCACACCGATCACAAGAACCTTGAATACTTCATGTCTGCCAAGGTACTGAATTGACGATAAGCTCGTTGGAGTATATCACTTTCGCGGTTCAACTTTGTCATCACATACCGTCCCGATTCGAAGCAAATTCAGTCTGACGCTCTTTCCCAACGAGCGTATCTTGCACCAAGGGAAGGAGATGCAGCTTACAACCAACAAAAGACTACCCTTATCAAGCCCGAACAACTTCAGTTGAAGATTGTACGCACCACAACGTCAGTTGAAGATTGTACGCACCACAACTTCAGTGGATGCATCTTTTTTCCAAGATATCCGAGTACGTTTAAACTTTGATCATTTGGCTTTGAAATTGAAGAACAATGCTGGCATCTTCAATCCTAGAGAATTTCCAAGTCCAAGTTCAGATTCAGTATCCCTGGATCACCCTACTTCCAGTTCACAGGGTTCCAGATCGCATAATGTTGATCCAAGATTCCAATTCCACGACGGGCTGTTATACTACCAGGGATTACTTTATGTCCCTGAAGGTCCATGCCAACTCCAAGTGCTCCAGTTTCAACACGACTCTCCATTGGCAGGACATTTTGGTTACAATAAGACTATGGAGCTAATATCCAGAGACTTTTGGAGGCCCCAAATGTGGAAAACTATGAAGGACTATGTCACGACATGTGACACCTGCTCTAGATCCAAGATCCCTCGTCATCAGCCATACGGGTTACTCCAACCGCTGCCAATTCCAGAAACTCCATGGATATCCATATCCATGGATTTCATTGTGGACCTTCCAAAGTCCAAATCTTTTGATTCAGTTTTTGTTGTGGTGGACCGTTTGACAAAGATGGCACACTTTGTGCCTTGTAACAAAACTATCACAAGTAAAGAAACGACACGACTTTTCTTGGAGAATGTGTACAAATATCATGGACTTCTCAACGATATCATATCTGATCGTGGTACGCAGTTCACGTCCAAGTTCTAGTAATCCCTGTTCAAAATCTTACAAATGAAGACCAATATATCATTAGCGTATCATCCTCAAACGGATGGACAAACCAAACGAGTGAATCAAATATTGGAACAATATTTAAGGTGGTTCATCAACTACCATCAAGACAATTGGGTGGATCTACTTCCAGTCGTAGAGTTTGCCTACAACAATACATTTCAAGAGTCCATCCACCAAACTCCGTTCTTCGCAAACTATGGATATCATCCACAATTTGACTCTTTGAACTTGAATTTGGAAGAAAATCCGGTTGCGCAAGATCTAGTCACCAGACTTCTAGAAATCCACAAAGACATGAAGGCAAGACTTGTGGAAGTTCAAGAGCGGCAGAAGAGAAATGTAGAGAAATTTCGAAAGCAGAATCCAAACATCTCAGTTGGAGATAAAATTTGGCTTTTACGTCACAATTTGAAGATTCGCCGACCGAACGACAAACTTGACTATCGTTGTTTTGGACCTTTTCGCGTGAGTAAGCAGGTCAACGAGGTAGCATACAGGTTGGATTTGCCATCATCTATGAAAATTCATCCAGTGTTTCATGTTTCCTTGCTTGAACCATATAAAGAATCGACTATTCCAGGACGATTGCCAGCACCTCCGCCACCAATCAAGATTAACGGAGAAGAAGAATTTGAAGTTTTTAAGATCATCAATTCCCGCATCAATCGAAGGAGATTAGAATATCTTGTACATTGGCAAGGCTATGAAATAAGCGAGCGAACTTGGGAACCTGCTACTAATCTTGCTAATGCTCCCAAAATGATCAACAAATTTCATCGTCAGTACCCAACAAAACCAAGTGCCAAAGATATTTGAATCCAACATGTTTGGATCAACACCACACCATGTAAATATCACATGGACTTCTTGTAATAGATTTTTAGTTTCTATTTTTGATAAGAAAAATAGAATAATTCGTGGGAACTCTTTGCCTGAAGGGGGGGGGGGTGATGTGACGGACGTGACAGTAGCATTGGAATTTCCAATAATATATTTTCCAACATTGGAGTTTCCAATAATATTTTAACCAACATTGGAGTTTCCAATAGTATTTTAACATTGGAGTTTCCAATAATATTTTAGCCAACATTGGAATTTCCAATAGTATCTTAGCATTGGAGTTTTCAATAATATCTTAGCAGTATAAATAGAGGACCTTGAGACTTTGCCCTTCACTCTCGTCAACACCAATTGTATTTACTCTTCCAATATTAATACTACTTCCAGCTTTCTTTCTTTGAGTGTTATTGATTCTAGTTTTGAAGCTTCAAGTGTTATTCCCAGTTTTGTGTGAATTATTGTGTTATTGGTTTTAGTTCCGAATCTTTCAGTGTTATTCCTAATTTTTGTGTGAGTTGTTGTCCGTAACAATCATTATGTGCAAGATAAGAACTACAATAGAATGCCCAATGGCAAACAACATCTCATTACATGTTAAAATGTTTGCACCTTGTGCAAGCTTGTAAATTGCATATGAAATTCAAATTTTGATGAGGATTGCTTTCTTGTATTTCGTATCTTGCTTTGAAATAAGAGGTTTCACTTGGTTGCAAATGTCCATAAATGTATCTTTTGACATTTGAAATTGTTCAATCCACCTTTTGTTATCATGTTTTGTTAATAAGAAATGACCAAATCATGTAATCGATTGGGGTTTCACCCAATGTCCCAACTCCGCACCAATTGCTAACAAACTACGTGACACCCTATAGTCATGTACCGCAATAGATGTCAACATGATATCATATTTCAGCTCCAATTTCATGTACAATGATTTAGCTGCAACCAACAACATAGGGTAACTTGATGGGGGCACAACACACAATTGCTACAAAACTTGAACCAAAAGGAGAAAACTGCTAATCACCATTGAACATTGACATGGATTCATGATAACCAACACAATGAAACCTATAAAAACAAATAAATATTTGTGATCAAAAGAAAAGAATTGTGAAAAAAACCAATGTAATCAATTGTGATTGCTTTGTTTGTTCCTCCAACTTGAAAAAATATTGTGTAAACATGATCTTGTCAAGAAATGTGGAGTGCAATTTCAATTCTTTATGTAAACAAAACTTTTTCAATGTAAAATTGAAGAACATAACTTGAAAAACACAAAGGTCCCATGTGACAACAAGAAAACATGTCATTTGAAGAGAACACCTACAAGAAACATGCCACAACAATAAGGAAATAAATAGCACGCAAGTTATTTGAACTTCCGCATGACAATTATCCAAACTTCAAAATGCAAAAATGGAACATAGTTCAAATTACATACCTAAAAGCTAGAGCATGTGAAACAACAACAAAGCTCAATAAAAACACACGAAGCCAACACACAACAACGACAACATTCTAACTAATTGCATGCACTCCAAAATCACATTGTACTATGCAACAACAACAAGACTTGAAAAATGAAGGAACAATGCAAAAAAAAGAAAAAGAAATTCTACCATTAACAACAAGTTTGGACATGTTTCCAAAAAACTTCTTGGAGGTTGCATGATACTTGGCAACAAACACTTGGTGTGGATTTGACAATGAAAATGTGTTTAAGATTAGGACGACACTGACTTTGAGATTACTATTTAAAACTTCAATTCTTAAATTTTTATTTTTATTTTCATCTTTCTTAATCTTCACCAAATGAAAAATTTCATGTGCACTTTTTAACATGTATTTATATTGCTAAAATACTGAAGTATCCTTTATAAAAATTGTGGTTCAATGTCTCCAACATGGTTATCAAATGTAAAGCTAGGGGAAATATTTAAAAAAGAAGTCTTGAAACTTTTGTAACATATAATATGGAGAACATATTTAAAAAGGCTTTACGAAAATGAGTTTTGGCAAAATCCAACAAATACTCAAACTTTCATAAATTTCAATATAATTTCTACTGCATGGATATGTACCACACTAATAGCAATGGTCAAATAGATCTAAAAAAGTTTTGCAACAGAATTTGGGAATAGAAAAATCTGTAACTTAAAATTTGAAGACAAGAAAAAATTCACATCTAACATTTCAATATTCAAGAAAAAAAATGCAAAAGTTCTAAAAACACACTTGAGAATCATCAAGTGGTAATCTTAAAAAAAAAGTCTAAGAAAAATGAAAGAGAAAATCAAAATTTCTAAAACTCTAAGTAAAATATAAATTTCAAAGCGACTGTTGTTCATTTCCCCCTAAAACCTGCCCATTGGTTTGCACTTCAATGAGAATCGTTCACTTGAGACTTGTCCTATAAATAAAAACTAAAGACTACAAAAATTGTGCAAGGTAAAAAAATCGAAAGGTCGTTCTCGGTTTTAGAGGTCTAGGATTAAGGGACTATTTATTCTAGGTTTGAGTAATATGTAATTTTTCTTATGGGATGTGCGTGCATCCTCAAAGCTAAATGTTTTTATTTCAATGCATCATCTTAATTGACATTGCTTTTAATGCTCCCTAACATGTTAGTTCCACCACATTAACATGACAAGAGCTTTTCTTTAGCTGATATATATAATATATGCCCACAATGTTGAGCAAAGAATATGGAACAAACTTGTGATAAATTGGACAGTATTTTGAGTGCACATTGCTCGCCTCATTATTTGAATAGAGTAAATTCAATAATTGGTTTGTGAGAACTATTGGAGATAATTGAATTCTTACATTTGTGAAAACCAATAACTTGAGAACTGGCTGAAACTTAAGAAATACTTTTTTAATACCTTAAATGGTTCTCATAAAAATAAAGAAGATTTTTAAAAACTGACCTAATTTTGACAACTCCATGAGAAAATCAAAACTGCCCAACATTGATTGGTACCCCTTGCAAAACCTCCAATGATCCTTTAGAGTTGCATGCTAGTCTCTTAAAATAGGTATGAACTTCCACATTTGATAAGTGTAGAAAAAACACACCCTTCATTCTTTTTTAAATGAAAAGAATTGAAGGCCTGTTTTACCACATATTATCACCTTAAAACTCAATGACAATTCCCAGCCCACCCAGTTTCCAATATGTCATTTAAAGTTCACAATTGCATTCTCATGTTATTTTCTTTCCTACCTGGTGTTCACAATGCCCTTTTAATCATTGGTTTGTAACCCTTAGTTCTGTCACAAACTAATGAGTGTCTTTTCATTTTCTCTGTGTACTTTGAGAGATATCCCCCAGCAGAAGAACCCTGGGGGGGGGTTATGCCAAGGGGAGATCTTCCTATGTTCCCATGTTCCGATAAAAAGACAGTGGTTCACATGCTTGGAGGTTCCTGTACTTAAGGGTTCTTCTGAGGCTCAGGAACAGTCTGGGGCTCATGCCATCAGGTGGCCCTCCCTTGCAAGTACCCACTTGTACAGAAACCTCTTCTATGACATAATAACCTCAGGGGCGGGCATTCTGTTCTGTGAAATGCCTTGTGTAGCGTGGGACCACACTGTGAGAAATTGTGTTTGATCTTTACCAGCCATGCGAGCAGGAGGCTCCACTGTACAGAAAGGAGGCCCACTTTGCTCATGCACCGCTGCCAAAGCATCCACCTACACATACATATCTCAAAAGATTTTCCAGTTGAATTTTGTAGTTGACAACACTAGAATCTGGCAGGCCCATCGTGTATTAGATGATTTGGTGTTCTGAAACTTTCTAAAAAATCTTGACTATGTTCAAGTGTCCATACATGCATTCTAGGAACAGATCGTTGTCAAGATTTCTGAGAAAATTTGCTGACATGGCATTCATTTATAGGCTCTGAGCAGAGCCATCTGGACCTTGTAACCTGGCTGTTCTTATCAGCCCCTTAAAGTAGGTCGGTCAATAACTAAAATTTGGTAAAATATCTAGTTCTTAGAACCAATCTTTACTACCATAGCCTAGGGTGAGCTTTCACATTGATAAGATGAATAATTAAGGTTTTTCAAAAAATTAATTTAAAAATCTCTTATTATTATTATTATTATTCATGATCTAAGGCTATGATATTGTTATATGAGGAGTGAAATTATGCAGATTGTAGGCTGCATAATTATGATGGCTTTCCACTCCTCAGCTTCCTATTTCCATGCAAATTTATTTTGCTATTTTAAGGATTATTTAATGATAAACTGGCCCTTGGGCAAAGTAGTTTTCTTCTTCTGTTTTCTAAGTTTTGTATTGTTATGTAGGATCTGAAGCCAGAACTCGTCTGTGGTAAACATGGTCCAATGAGCCACATTCTTGTGTATGAAATTTTGCCAAATTGTGACATAGATCCAAATTTGCCATAACAAGATTCTTTTTTTTTAAAAGAACAATTTGCCAATTCCTTTTTGGGCCTGAATTGCCAGGATTCTATCTCAGGCTGGAACACGAAGGATCCTTAATATTTTCAACATGCATACTTTGAAATAGACAAATTTGGCTGGATCTTCCTATGGTTGATTGCAACAGCAGACATTTGAAAAATAATCCATGCACCCAATATTTTGAACTCAATATTGCATTGGAAAAACTTTTTTAGCTGGCTATCCCAAATGTTTTCTATTGTGGCGAATTTTCATGTCCTAGCAAAGAAACAAAAAAAATTGGAAATATTTTGTTGCTTGTTTTTTAGCTGGCTATCCCAAATGTTTTCTTTTGTGGCAAATTTTCTCGTCCTAGCAACAAAAAAAAAAATGGAAATATTTTGTTGCTTGTTTCCTTGATTTTTGGGGGAAAAAGTACAACTTTCAATGAAATTTTGGAGCAACATTTGCCATATCTAGACATTTTTCTGATCCGAGAGCAGTTAGTCGCCAGATTTTGACTATTTGCCATTTCTAGAATCGATTTCTAAAAAAGTTGTTGCCATCAATCAATGTGCAAAAATAAGAATCTGAAATTTGGGAAGCTACGTCAGATACAAAGAAACTGCTGATTCCAGCCAGTTGCATGAGAAACATCTAAGAACTGGCAGTTTTCATGAAAGAACCTGCAAAGCACCGATGGTCATAAAGGTGAATTTCGAAACTTTCAGAATTTTTGAGAACCATGTTCACCCGTGTAACTGGGTATACATGGGGTTGATGCCTGGTGGGTGGGTATCTTTGGTAGATTCTAATAACCGTGTAACAATGGTTACTTTACTTGTTGTGGGTAAAAGTTTGTATTACATTTTGTGGGATAACTTAAACTAATATGTCAGTAGAGACCAGTGTTCCCCCCCCCCCCCCCCAATTTGTGATGTTATTACATTCACAATCATTTGCAGTAGAAATTTAGTAAAAAAATAATAATATGTTGGCTACTTGCTTTAACAATGTGTAGAAAACATGGCAATTTTTTAGATTTTTTTTCCAAATTTTAGCAATTTCTTAAAAAGGAATTTTCAATAGATTTTATTTATTTTTGGAAACAAGATTCACTACAAAAAAAAGTGATACGAGAGACATAACCAACAATGTGCTATAACCAGAGAAAGGAAACATTAAGAAGAAAACATTTGGCTTTCATGCTTCATCCTAAAGACTCAATCTAACCTCAAATTAGTGGCTACTTTAACATATGAACCATCACCACATGGTTGCATGTAGAACAAAACCTTAATAGTCCATGGTCCACTAATGTTGGTAGATATCACGTCTATTATCAAATTGTGCCAAATATATGGACAATTCTTTCCAAATCCAAACTAGGTGAAAGGAGGGGCCATTTACCTTAAGGACTATGGACTATGTCCTTACATAGTTATTAAAAGTAAAATATTTTGTAAAATCTGGTTAAAATCATGATTTACAAATCAACATTTAATTTTTTAGAAAATCTTATGACCCAAAAAGATGTTGCATCGCATTCTAATGTAAAGGTGTACATTTTTTTTTAATCTTTTCATTTTCAACTAATTTCAAGTCTTTAAAAATTCCTTTAAACAATGTAAAATAGTAGTTACACTATCTTAAAAGTGCTTTTGGATATCCCATATTCATTTTACATTCATTTCAAACTTTGTCAAAAGTTTTGAAAATATTGTTGTAAAACTTCATTCAGAAATTTCAACATCAACTTAAATAACCATTTACCACAATAAAAATTAAACAATGATCATGTCTTGAAGTGTCTCCTTAAACCCAATTCAGACCCCTCCTAGGCATCCATTGGAAATGATCATGACATGTATTTATAGATAGAAAGAATCAACAAAGTAGTTCACTTAAGTGAACCCCACTAGACCTAATTAAAACCTAAACTAAACATAACCAAGACCTAAGCAAATGTAATTGAAACTTAAACCAAACCTTATCAAAACAAAACTAAATGTCATCAAAACTTTACCAACCTAAGTTAAACCAACCAAAAAGTAATTAAAACATAACATAAGCAAAGCTGGTTGAAATCTAACCCAATACCTATTAAAAATATAAGCTAACAAAAATGAATATATATTTTGAACTAGTTGAAATTGGTATTCAACAAGTAGATGATTTTCATTAGAACGTAAGTGATTGTTTGTTTGAGGCAATTGCATATTTGCCTAGATATTTGTAAACATTTGATAAAATTTTATTATTTGCAAGGTTCTTTGAATGTTGGCACATTTAAAACATTAAAATATCGTAAATTCAAGTTAACATTTGATATTTTGCACAATTTGCATCAGGGAATGAAAAATTATGATGAAGATACATACATTAACAACTGATGTTGATGCCATTTATTCAAGGAGGATTTGAGGTGATTTATATTAGATAACATAATATTTGCAATACCCAATTCATGGTTGGAACAAGACCAATGATCAAGTAATGATGAAAGTAAGGCAGAATGCCAAATGAGAAATTTAAATTTGGTTTTTGCAAATAATTAATTGAGTTTACTAATAATTTTGGTTAAATTATGAGCTTATAATGTTTAATTGTAATACATTTCAAATTTACACAAAGTTTTTGATTACAAGGTCATGGACAATATGACATTCATGGAGGTGTTGTTAGTATTTTAACCAACTTAAATTTGGTCCAAAATGTGTTACCATAGATGTTGTACAACAATTATTGATCATAGTGTCTTTGAAAAGAAATTAAAATATAAATTTACTAGGAGAAAACACCTCATTTGCAATTAGGTGTTTCAACTATAATTTTATAAAAAATTCCATTTTGAACTACAAATTATTTTTCATGATTTTTTCCAACTATAAAACAAAAAAGTTGACAATGAAAAATCAAGCATGACAACCGCATTGTAATGTATGGTCATGACCTTACTAATTTACTTGAAAAAAATCTTTCACTATAAATAACCCAATGAAAGGACCTCATCCATTAGCATGTCATATCATTCCACATTTTAATGAAGTTGGGAATTCAATTTACATTTCTTACTACTTCCAAATAATAGACACCCAACACATCAACACATGGCATGTTGCAAAACATCTTATTGTAATTTGACATGTCATTTTTTCATTTTTCTTAATGAAATTGGGCGCTCAACTTATGTTTCAACTATTTCACAATAATGGACAAGTTAATATGTTGACATGTTGCACAACATCACATTTGTTGGATGACATCAAAGGTTTGACAATTTACATTTCAAGAGTTAGGGATCCAATCAATGTGTTAAAAGATATATCTTTCCATTGACAAATTAGACCAACTTACACATGCCACATGTATGGTTGCAACAAAACAGAAAAATATTCAAATATTTGTCTAATGAAATATTGTACATTGTCGCATGGTGTTTTTGAGGCTTACTTCCACGTAATGTTTGTATCAACAATATGCATGTGTGTTGGTGAACATAATAGAAATACAAATTAAAAAATAGTTGAGTAAAGTCAAAATAAAAATTGAGTGTTATTGCTTATTTAGAACAATGTGAACAAAGTAAAATCCTCAAGTGCAATAGTTACATTTGATTAAGACAATTCATAATTATAAAATAGTTACAAGTGTAGTTAAGAAAAAGTTGAGAGATCGTTTTAAAAATACACATAATTTTCAAACAAGCTAATCATAAGGTATCCAAAGGAGTGCGAACACACAAACTTGTTTGAACTATGGAATCTAGATGGAAATGAAACAAACAAAACACATTTAAAATATCATAATGGTTTGTTTGTGAAAAAAAAAGTTTGAGTGAGAGAAGGAAAATGTGAGCATAAAGAAGTTGGATTCATTTTTGCATAAATGTATACTTTTGAGATGGGCTTGCCACTTGTCCAAAGTCACTAGCTTTAGTTGAGACATCAACTAATTTTTGACCATGCATGTTCACATTCACATGATTTTTTTTTCAACTATAATTCAAAATTTAAATTTATCCCCAACACATTGCTGTTAATATTATATTTCAATTCATCAAATTTGGAAGCCACTTCTTTATTGAAACATGTATGAAGATCACCAAAATAGTTCAACTTTGAATTAAGCCATGTTGTGCATTGTTGAGGGTTGCCAATATGGATCCAAGTAATATGGGATGCGATTATTAGGTGGGTATTAGAAATGCACCAAATATCCACTGGTTATTAAAGGTGGTTTACAAGCGTTTATAATCACGATTTTCAAAAAATCAAATATCTAATTCTAATAATATATAACCACAATTCTAAAATAAATTTGGATTTAAGATTTAAAAATTGCCTAGAAATCTATTGATTCTTTGGTGGGTCTTTCATGAAACTCCATGATTTTGAAAGGGTTTCAAAATGACCAAATTCAATGGGTTTTTAATTCAAAATTTAATGAAGTACTTGGAATCCTCAATTTTCTTATTTAATTAAAAAAACCCAAACTTGATGGTTAGTAACAAAATCAAACACTTGCCCAACATTAATGAATACCTTGTAAGAGGACATGGTAATCATCATGTGCATATTGAAAATGACCATGTCATCTACATTTTTGATATAATGACAGACTTGGTCCTTCCCCTAGTGGAAGAACTAGATATGTGTGCCCTTCTATGTACATAGGAAGTAGATGCATTGCATTGGACAAATGTACAAGTTTTGAAAGGGTATACAACAAATATGGCATGCCTCAAGGCTTCAATGGTGACGTGATACTTCATGGAAGAAACATGTATGCACTAGTTTTAGCCAAGAAGGTGGAGGATATGGGATTTTGACAAGGAAAATTTGGGGAGGTTTTGGAAGGAATTTACAAATTTTGAACCTATTAACAATGCATATATGGATCTTTACAAGATTACACATTTAAGTTTTTGCAAAATCCTTGATATGGAATTTTTTCCACGATCTTCAAGTTGGATTTAAGACAAGAATTAGAACACCCCTATGTTTAAAAAAAGGGTCTGGCTAACGCAACACACCTCTTAACCCGATCTGGCTAGGTAGGCAGTACCATGGATTCCCACTCAGTGTAATGGGTATCCTCTTGGGTGTGTCCGGGTTTAGGGTTTCTGCACTAAATCATGTGTGTCCGTCCGTCCGTCCAATATCCTATTGGCTAGAAGATTGTCCGACGTGTGATTGGACGGAAGGGCAGACACTCAGTGTAATATGTGTTTTGCGTTAGCCAGACCCTTGTTCTATACCATAACTAGTTGTTAAACCCATTTACACATGTAAATGAATGTGTGTGTGTGTGTGAGTGAGAGAGAACTCACCTCCTCATTTGTGTTTATGAGTGAGAGAGAAAACTCACCTCCCTTCTGCCCTTCTGTCCAATCACACGTCGGACAATCTTCTAGTGAATAGGATATTGGACGGACGGGCAGACGGACGGACGGACACACACGATTTAGTGCAGAAACCCTAAACCCGGACACACCCAAGAGGATACCCATTACACTGAGTGGGAATCCATGGTACTGCCTACCTAGGCAGATCGGGTTAAGAGGTGTGTTTTTCTATCATCGAGGTGTGTTGCGTTAGCCAGACCCTTAAAAAAATGGAAATCTATAGAAGAAAAGATTGTTGAAAGACAAATAAGAAGAAATCCTTTTCATGTCATTATAAAATTCAATTTTCTATCCAATTAGCTGCAACATGCACCATTGTAGTACATGGGTGACTTCAACATGAAATATATTATTTTTTATTTAACCAAAAAATTGAATAATTATTAGCCTTTTCTGTCAAAAATTTCACACATGCAATCAAAATCATAAAAACCACATTTGAAGGTTACCAAATTTGAACTTTGGCCAAGTCCATTCGAATGTATTAAGTGTGAACCATCTAACTACAATGAGAACATGAAACTTGTCAAAACTATTTTAGTTTTGATAATCATATTCCTTACTTGTTGAAAATTTCAAAATTAAAAATTCATATGCAAAGTTAAAAATTTAAAAATATATTAATTATTTCTTACACAAGTGCTAGTCGCTTAGGTTCTATGGTATACACCATGGATAAGGTTTATTAAAAAATCATTTAACATTCAACCCTAGTGGTGTAACATAATAAGATATGGTTTATAATAAAATAAAATAAAATAAACAATTACATTTATTTTCTCCATTAGTGATTTTTTTCCATTTCATGAAAAATATTCTGAATATTTTGGACATAAATTCCCTATTTTTAAAAAAACGGCCAATTTTTTTTGAAAAAAATTGCAAAAAATCACCACAATTCCCTACAAGATGAGATGGTGCTAAGTTTTTTTTACTTTCATGTTTTGAATATATTCAAATTTGGCTCAATATCCTAATGGATGATCACCACTTGAACAACATCACAAAATTGAAAAAGAAGACATTGTTTTCCATTATCAAATCATTTTTCTCAAGTTGGGGCAACTGTTAATTAAAAAAGAAGGTTTGATTAAGAACAAATGCACAATATGGATTAACAATTGCTTTTTTGAAATCCTACTATACATAGAATATGTAATTATATACTCCCTTACTACTTGTTTTTTAAAATTACATTTCCAAAATATTTTGATTGATCCAAATTAATTAGCATCCATATTCTCTATAAATGAAATAAAAATACAAAATATTCATGCAAATAAAACATTTACACCACTTTATCAATTAAACTTCACATTAAATCTTGTTATGATGAACATGGAATAGGGATAATTTTAAAACTATGTTATTATTACAAAAACATTATGAATACAAATTGTGGTGTCAAACTCATTACATGTTTTTTTTACATAAATGCATGATAAACAATATGTATTGCAATTTATAAACTATTTAGAATGCAAAATTTTATTGCAAATCAATATATTTAAAACCTATTAGAAAAGAAATAACTTCATATTGTCCTATAGTAATAATCATAGATTTTACCATAAACACGATGCTAACAAAAACAAATCATTCATCCACACTACAAAATCTTATGAATAAATGCAAACTAAAACCTAACTTTTACAAAAACATCACCTATTAACAAAACCCAAATTGATCCTATTGAGACAAATGCATCAACACAACAATGTTATTTCAAATAGACACAAAGTTATTGAATAGATCAATATAAACCTACATATTTTGCATTAGAAGTTACCACATTACTTATATGCCACATTTGGTTTTACCATGAAATTTACCTTATTAAAAAACATTGTTAAAAACTCTTTGAATTTTTTTTAATTTTCATGATTTTTTTTGCTAAAATAATTAAGACTAGTGTGAACCTTGTGCATAATGCACAGGTGATATTTCAACAATGTTTGGTTCATATTTTTGGTTTAAAATAAAAACTTGTATCTTTTCAAACAACCGTTGGTCCCCCCCGTTTCGGGTCCTTCATATTTTTGGTTCTTTAGCTCGTCGACTCCCCTAAGAATGAAGGCATATTCGTGAAGTCGAATAATGAAGCTGCCCCTAAATCCGTCTCGTCATCCAACCGGACGGACATTTCATCCATCCCCTTAATCAGGATGGACGATAGCTAAAAGAAAAAGAATTTTCCTTAAATCTGTTTCGTCATCCAGCCGAACAGACATTTCATCCATCCCCTTAATCGGGACAAACAATATCTAAAAGAAAAAAACTTCCCCTAAATCCTTCTTGTTATCGAGCTGGACGGACATATCATCCATCCCCTTAATCGAGATGGACAATAGCTAAAAGAAAAAAACTTCCCCTAAATTTGTCTTGTCATCGAGCCGGATGGACATATCATCCATCCCTTTCATCGGGATAGACAATAACTAAAAGAAAAAAAAGATAATCTTGGTCAATACAAAAAAAAAAAAAAAATTGATTATGGGCTGTCCAAGGCCTAAATATATTTTTTTCTGGTCTACCAAATCTTTTGCCTCAAACAATTTTTTTTTTTTAGAGTCAGTTACATCTGGGAAGTTACCCAAATTAGAGGCCGGTTTTACCATAGTGTTAAAACATAGAAAATGCTTTTGCAGCAGAACGCCATGTCATAGACAAACATACAAGACTAAGTGAATTAATATAATTAAAATTAAGCACAAATATAGTAATTATAATTATAAAATAATTTCATCAAACCTATAAGTAGGGCTTGTATGTCCCAATGCATTGTTTATATTACTTTTCTTTGATTCAATTTCTGTATTTTATATAACAGATATTACATTTATATATTTGTTTCTATTGCAATTAATGGGTTTTACCAGGTCCTGGAACGGCATAACCGGTGCTCTCCACCAATGATTCACATCACAAGTGGAACTGGGAGAACCAAAATGGGTCAAAGCCTGGTAAGGTACAATCGACCGTTCCGTCAGGTGGTACCTAACAGGTGCTACTGGGGACTGTTCCAGATCAAGCCTGTTGATTCACATTACAAGTGGAACCGGCAGAACTAAAATGGGTCAAAGCCTGATAGGACACGAGAGGTCATTCTGTCAGGCGTACTGGAACAGTACGCAGTAGGACCTGTTACTGGGGACTGTTCCAGATCATAATCGGAGTTCATACCCGCCGTTTGACAGCAGAGGCGGAATGGACAGAACCAAGACGGGTCAAAGCCTGGTACGCGGCGAGACGCGTTTCCGTCAAGTGGGACTTACAGGTTCCAGATCGTAACTGTTTTAACCCCGGGTGTTGACGTCACAAGTGGAACTGGCAGAAACCAAAAGTGGAACTAGCGCACACGTATCGAGGGAAAGCGCTCCTCATGGGAGTGAGAACCGTGGTTAGTTTTCACGGTGAGCTGATTCTAACCGGAGTTACGCCATGGCCAAAGGACACGAAGAATGCACGGTGTCCGTCGCGCTACGGACTCGCGTTTTCTTGCGGGAATGCCCGACATGCTTCCTCGCATTTCTTTGAATTTGTCGTTGCGATTTTCCTGTCGCAAGCGAGCATTTTGCAAGCTTGACCAAGCGCTAGAAGAAGCTGGAAATCTCGAGGAAGGCACGGTTGCAATGAGGAACAGAAATCTCAAAGGAGACCCGGCAATGATGTCATGATGAGCAAACGCTGGTGGGTGCGCAGGCAAGAAGCGGGGATGATGATGATGATGAGGATGATGCTAGGGCAACAGGAAACACGAGTCCGGGTTGTTCCTACAGTCTCGGCGTCTCGACCATCTTCAGGTATAGACCGTATGGTATAGAAACAGAACGTTAAGGTGGGAGTAGTGTCGTTGTGGGAGGAGCTTTTCAGCTGCAGTGCCAGTTAGGAACCCAATGCTGTACCACGGCTGCAACAAGGAATGACCGAGCAAGCTTTCCTTGAAACCCTAGCGTGTGACATTGAACAGTTACAACAGAATGCCGCCCTTCCTTCCTTCCTCTTTCTTTCGTCAAGTCTAGTAGCTCCGTCAAAGGACTGAATGCCTTTGTCCCCCAAGCCGAGCTTCCACAGAGAGACAGAGGTAGTCGGCCAGCAACGGAAGAGCTCACACCAGAGCCAGGCTGCTGTTGTAGCAAAGAATTGTACATAGAGGAAATGCCAGGGGAATGCTGTCCAAATTTCAATATTCTCAATCCCCTTGGCAATTTCACAAATTGGTAGAACGCCATTAGACCTTGCTGCAGGATGCCGTTATGCATGTGGAGCTCTTGCAAACCAGAGAGGTTTTTGTTCTCAGGCATAATCTGCATGCACATTAGAAACTAAACTATTTTGTGCTGTGAATTTAGCCTCATAAGTTGCATGTACGGATGTGGATCTCAGGATCTGAATCTCATTTACATCAAATTCAGATGGAATTGCAATCAAACTGAGGGTTGCAGGTTGTGTTGTTCCAAGACACTGTTGTTATCAGTAGCATCACCTGATTTCATACTGGGACATCTTTTCTCAATGTGTGAAGGCCATCACTGCTCTGAAGAAGGGTATGCAGCTTCTCAAGTATGGTGCCGGGGGAAACCTAAGTTTTGCCTCTTCAGACTATCCAATGTAAGTTGTTTCTTGGGATGACCTTCCAGCAGAAACTTGTGAGCTGTTTTACTGGATGTCTAACCCAGAGAGTAGCCTTGTAGCAGCAGAATAAGATTTCCTTGGGCTTTTCTTTTTGCAGGATGAAACTCTGCTGATTTGGTACTTTGGAAGGGAAGAGAACAAGCTTTGGTTGAACACAGTATCCAGGATTGTCCCGGGACAAAGCACTGTGAGTGATCATCTTCTTTGCAAAACCAAGCTTGAAAGTTCATAGTTAGTTTTGGTTTGCTTGACTATTTCAACAACTGCCTTGATTTAACTTGGAATATTCTCAAACTAGCCTCCTATGTGTTTTTTCTGCAACAGGCTATTTTTCAGAGGTATCCATGGCCAGAGAAGGAGTATCAGTCATTTCCTCTGATTCTTGGCAATGAGGAGCGCTCAGTTGATGTGGTAGTTGTTCATGCCCTCAAATTACACCTTGCAACCCAAGTGTCACCCGTCCTGTAGGTCATAAAGAACAATACGATATGTTAACAAGAATATCCGACTATTTGCATTCTGCCATGGGTAGACTGAACTTTAGCATTGTTACCCTGGATGAGCCAGAGAAGGAATATCTATCAGTTTTCTGATTCATGACAACGAGGAGTGCTTACTTGATGTGGTAGTTGTTCATGCCCTCAAATTACACCTTGCAACCCGAGTGTCACCCATTCTTGTAGGTCATGATCACAATATGATACGTCAACAAAGACATCTGCTACTGGCTTTCTGTCATGGGTGGACTGAACTTTAGCACTGTTAACCTGGACAAGCTTCTCTCTATTTGAGCTCATCTGAATGTATTCTGTGTACAGGACAAGCAAAAACAAAATGAGGCTTACCCTCCCAAGCTTGTTGCAGCTTGAATGAGGATAATAATGGCTTTCCTAATTAGCTGTCTCTTAAGTGCCAGCCAGCATCATCACTGAGTCTTCCCATTGCTTCCAATGCAGATGTTTGCATAAGGGTTTCTCCAACTTTGGGTGGATTATTACATACTCATCTACACCCACCATTGGGAGCTGATGAAGTCAGTGGGGAGTCATGGCAGCTCATCACTGTTATCATGATGAAGTTGATGGTCTGAAACTTTGTTAGTGACTCTCATAAGGTTATGACCCCACCCATTGTCATGTTACCTTCGGAGTGTTGTTTGTGAGTTTTCTATGCCATCTCATACATGTGTATTCTCCATACAGATCTGCAAGGCAAAGAAGAGGCTGAGGTATGGTTTTGTGGCCTTGAGGCTGTGATCTCTAGTTGTCAAATGCGGAAATTAAGATCTGATGGGAAGATCGAAAGGACCTCTGATGCCAACAGCCCTATTGGTTGGACAAGAAAAACCTTGCAACTGAGCTCACCATTTGGAAGCTCTGACAGCTTGCATCAGGTGTGCTTCTTTCACTGAGCACAATGATGTGAAGAAGGCTGCATGATGACAGCACATACCGCATGGTTGAAGTTGCTTAAGGCATTAAGTGGTTGCCAACCAGTTTATAAGAAAGGCCAGTGTTTCAGCTGCAGCAGCATCCTATCTATGTAAATTTCAGCTAGATTGCGGCCTTATATTTTGCTATGACACCTCTTCTTTTTTTAGGGTTCTTCGTAGTTCAAGACAAACTTAATAAGTCTTCTGAGGAGTAAAGGCAAGCTGTCAAAGTTACTATTAAAATGAACCAGAGGTTTGTCTAACAAAGAAAGATTTCTGCTTGGTGTTTCCACATTTGGAATCTTCAAAATGATTCTTTTGAACACTTATTAATCCTGAGTGCAGAGTTTTTCAAAGCCCACTTTGTTTCCAGTGTTGTATCTCTATTGTCTTCCTTGCTAATTTGATTCTTCTTTTATGTCTACTTCTCATATCTTGATTTCCTTTGTAATTTCCATCTCTTTTGTGAGCACTATGACTGAGTCTTCATATTACTGCAAGATTTGTGACTTAAACTCATTAGGTTGCTCAATGTCTGACATTGACCACCACCTCCTGCCAAGAGCTGCTCAAGTTGGTGGGGATTTTATGGTAGGTCAACACAACCATGCACGTTGCTGTTGAAGGTCACTCAACAAGCTTAAGACTATCTCTTATGTTCATGCTGCTCTGGTTTCTTCTGTATGTTTTCATATTGGGATCTCCTCTGTTTCCTTTTTGCTGGCCTTATTATTGGGTCATCTTTCAACTCTAAAGGTTGACTAAAGTTTGAAGTATCGACAAATTCTGGGTACTTATTTCAGATAAGTTGTTCATTTTCTGCTATTTCTAACTGGCTTTGAGAACCAGTGACTCTGTTCTGTTCAGGTTCACCAATTTTAACTCTGAACTCTAGAAGATGTGTGTATCAAAGGAATCTTTGTTGAATTGTGAAGTGAACTTTGTTGAGTGAGGTGTTTGTCTGATCCTGCAGGAAACACAGATTCTAAGTTGACATATGTATTGGTTGCATGTTGTACTTTCTAAGATGACCATTTCTGTGGGTCTTGCAGGATAGTGGAGATGCTTGCAAAGTTTTCAGTTTCTTTGGGAGTCCTTGTCACAGAGGAATAGAAAAGAATTTTTCATCAGGGGAAAAGTTATCAGCTAAAATGAAGAGCAATTTTTTTGATGGAGGATCCATTGGAGGATCAATGCATTTAGGCACTTCTGATGTAGGTTCAGACAGTGTGGCTGCGCATACAAGACCAGGTGGGGGAAGCCAGACTGACAACTCTAGAATAAGCATGTGAAGTGCTGTTAGTTCCGCAAGCCATGGTTCAGGACATGAAGAGGGGGATGCCTTGGGTGCCGTTTTATTGTGGGGTGAGGGGATAGGAGATGGTGTTCTTGGAGGTGGTAAACACAGAGTTTGCATCCCTGGGGATATCAAATTGGATGCTCTGTTGCCCAAGCCTTTGGAGGCTGCTGCAGTACTAGATGTGCAGAATATTTCTTGTGGAGGAAGACATGTTGCACTGATGACAAAACATGGGGAAGTTTTTTCTTGGGGAGAGGAGTCAGGGGGCCAACTAGGCCATGGGTTAGACAGTGATGTTTCACATGCCCAGCTTGTGGAAGCTCTTGTGGCATCAAATATTGAGTTTGTTTCATGTGGCCAGTACCATTCGTGTGCAGTCACTTTGTCTGGGGACCTCTACACTTGGGGTGATCGCACACATAATTCTGGTTTGTTGGGTCATGGCAACAACATCAGCCACTGGATGGCCACATGAGTGAATGGGCCTCTAGAAGGCATAAGGGTGTCCTCTATTTCTTGTGGTCATTGGCACACTGCATTGGTCACATCTACAGGCCAGCTTTTCACTTTTGGTGATGGGACTTTTGGTGTGCTTGGACATGGAGACAGGAAGAGTATGTATGCTCCAAGAGAGGTGGAATCTTTAAAGGGACTTAAGACTGTACAGCAGAGTCCTGCAATGGGTACCCATACCCATGGGTACCCAATACCCACCCATACCCATGGGTAAATGGGTGGGTAATGGGTATGGGCTTGGACGCATGGGTGGGTAATGGGTGGGTACGAGGGACCCGGGCTTTACAACGACTGAGTTAGCAGATTATAGGGCGACTCGTCGTATATGAGTTGGGTGGGTAATGGGTATGCACAAGGTGCCATGGGTGGGTAATGGGTGGGTACAGTTGCCATGGGTGGGTAATGGTTCGGGTATGGGTACAGTTGTCAAGCCCAATGCAGGACTCTGCTGTACAGGCAGCATGTGGGTTGGGCATACAGCTGCTGTGGTTGAGGTGATGGTGGGCTACTCTAATGCAAGCACCTGTATGTCTGGCAAGCTGTTTACCTGGGGGGATGGGGACAAAGGAAGACTTGGCCACGGAGACAAAGAACAGCACTTTGGTGCCTACATGTGTAGCTGCACTTGTTGACCACAATTTCCGACAGGTTGCATGTGGCTATAGTTTGACAGTACCACTTACAACAGCAGGACAGGTTTTCACAATGGGTAGCACCACTTATGGACAACTAGGGGATCCAGAGGCAGATGGAAAACTGCCAGGGCTAGTGGAGGGCAGACTATGGGAGGGCTTATGTGGAGGAGATTGCATGTGGGGCATACCATGTTGCTGTCCTGACTCACAAGACAGAGGTCTATACATGGGGTAAAGGGGCTAATGGAAGGCTTGATCATGGAGACACACAAGACAGAAGTACTCCCAATCTAGTAGAAGCACTGAAAGGTAAGCAGGTTAAGAGTATAGCTTGTGGTGCCAGCTTCACAGCTGCTATTTGTCGACACAAATGGTTGTCAGGGGCTGACCAGAGAGTGTGCTTAGGATGTAGGCAGCCATTTGGGTTCATCAGGAAACGGCACAATTGCTACAACTACGGTGCAGTATTTTGTCATGCTTGTAGTTCAAAAAAGGCTTTGAAAGCCTCATTGGCTCCTAATCCAAACAGGCCATACCGTGTTTGACCCCTGCTTAATCACGTTGAAAAGGGCTGCTGAATCTGGAGTCACAGTTGGCCCCCTGTCCAGAAGGGTAGCCCCTAGCCAATGGCCAATTGAGGCTAGAGATGGTTTGGTTCAAGTGGAGCCCAAAGTTCCAAGAGCACAGCCACCACCATCAAAATCAGCCATGATTTTTGAAGCAGTTAAACATATACACAGAGAAACCTGTGCCAAAGTGAAGGAAAAAACCTGAATCTTCTTCCAGCTGTGTTGCTCCTGCACCAAGTCCATAAGCAGACACAACTCCTCTGCATGGAAAATTCAATTGTGGTTTCCTTTCCATTTTTATCCAGTGACCTGCTCTGTAGAAAGCCCGAAATCAGCCTGAAATAATGTTGCTAGGGTGAGTCATGGGGATTGGTGTAAGGAAGAGAAGAGAGCTCACAGCTAAGTTGTAAGAGCTCACAGCTAAGTTGCAAATTCCAATGCTGACATGCTACACTTATTGGCAATATCACTGCTCCTCTGCAAAATTTGTTTGTTTTTTCTATTTCATCATGGAAGCATGATGATGCCATTACATGTGAGATCAATCCAAGGCTAATTCCCCAAAATTGTTTCCAAGAACCACAATTGGACAATCTAATGTTATGGATTTGGTTAAAGGTAGCTTTGGTTAAAGGGATGTCAATACCACTTCAAAATTGCTTGCTATCATCATAGTTGATATCCCAGTGGAATTTTGTGAAGAGAGTAAATGTAAAATGGATCCCTCAGCTGAAGAGGCACTTCACCTCACAAAGTTGCTCCAAAAGTTTTATCAGTATCAGTTAGAACCCTTTATAGAATGCATCAATCAGAGCTCCAGAAGTTCGAATATGATTAGCTTGAAATGTTTGAAAAATGGCATCATTGGAGATCCCTCAAAACCAAATGAATTGGCATGCAATCCAACAGATGAGCTCAATATTTCAAATTCAATGGATTTCTCTGTAAACAACCAAAATGTGACAATCTGGGACATTGATGTCTGGTTGTGATCAACAAGTTTGTCAGTTTGTCTGTGACAAACAAGAAGTGATGGTGGGGATGTTGGCATCTGATTGCAAAGAAATTCCATGAACAGAATTAAATGGATTTGGAATTATGCCCATGAAAGGATCCAGTATATGTCGTTGCCAGTATTGAGAGAAAATTCTATTCATAATGCCCCTTCCATTCTAAGTCTATTCAGTGATGCAATAGACTTTCAAGTGGCAACTTGATGGTAACATCCTGATCCACAGTATGAAAACAAGGCACTTGCAATGGCAAATTCTATATAGAGTGCAGGACTGAATGCCTGCACCTGACAAAAATATATGGTCCATTTTGTACACAATTATGTTTCTATATACCATTCAGTAATAGAGCCCAAGCAAGGCAGCTCCCCCAACACCCTGAAAATCACCAGATCCATCTGCAACCCCTTTGACAAGCTGTGGAGAGGAAAATAGTATCACTCACACATCCTCAAAATCCACAGGACTGAGTATGTGTGCTGTTGTAGACAGTGCATTGGGATGCCTGAGGGAAACACAACCTAATGTGTTTGCATTGACACCCAGTGTAGTATCCTTTTAAACATCGCACTTCCTCGCCTGGGAGGCAGTTTTTACCTGTGGACTCGCATACTGCAGATAGAAGCAACCATTGCCCAATTCAATTTACTTACAATTTGCTTCCTAGCCTTGAACTTTTAGGGCAGGTACACAATATAGCAACTGATAGGAGGAACATCCCCAAGAGCTCCAGGAAAAACCCACAATTTGTGGTACATGATCCGTTTTCTAACAAAAGCACCCAGCTCATCCCTGAGAGAAAGAATGTAATAACAAAAGTAGTTTTGAGATAAGAAATCACTACTAGCTCATGCAAAATAACCACAAAAATGAGAGAAGGACAGGCTCTGCCAGGGACCAACCTTTACCCATTCCAGCCTTAACTACATAATCCCTGACGGATGTGATTTGTTTAATAATGAGACAAAATAACAACATGATGGACATGAAAAGAAGGAACCCAGATATGCAGGACATGATGTGAGATTTTAAGGAACTTACAGACAGGATTTTGGGTTTTAGGATCTGCTGGTGGTGTGAGCATGCGCCGCACAAACTGCTGGCCATGAATGTCTTGTGATGTTACCTGCATTCAAAACATGGTAGAATGAACAGCTAAGAGCATTTTCTCAAGTAGCTGAAGACATTGTGGATATGTGAAGATATTGTGGTTGCCAAAGAATAGGGAGACAATAACCACCCTCAGCTAGAATCTGTGTCTACTGCAATCTGGAGAGGTGGTCATTTGGGGTTTTCGTAATTGGTTGGTACCTCTACTGATTGAGCTTCATCAAGGCCTTCAATGACCATAAATTTCCTGCCAACTTCTGCACATCCAACACCCATCACATGTTGGTCAAAACATCATCATAAACTGAGAACTCTGGACATGGATCTTTGCACAGAAAACAGAGTTTTGAAGCCCAGCCAGTGGGTGGGTGGGTGGAATGGGTGGGGGGAAGAAGAGCATGCACCTGTTGCTACCAACAACAGCATTACGATCCCCATGACATCCCGGTAGTGCATTGTGTCACAAAGCTATGGGGGGAACAACAATAAAATGTTCACTAACTTTCCTTTCTCCACAAACAATCAGACCCAAGAAAAGCGTCGATAAGAATGTGAGCGAAATGGATTGCTCAACAAAGTGTATTGCTCCACACACACACACACACAAGTAAGTGATGTAAGAAGATGATTTAGATATGTGCAAAATAGTTGTGCAGAAGAGACACATACATACATGCACAGAGAGAGAGACAGATGCGACAGACAGAGAGTAAGCTTGGCGACAACTGATTTGGTCTGTCAGAATCACTGATTAACACCAAATGGTGGGCCAGAATTGGAAAAAAAGATTTGGAATAAGAGAGACAGACCGTAGAGACTCGAGACTCAGGCAACCTTTTCTTTTTTGGCTGGCTATATATAACCACAAAACTATATTAAACATTGAAAGTGCTAAAGTCAAGTGCTTTTTTGAAGATTTTCTTGATCAAAATTTCAGTAAATCGCCATATTCCTATACATGGTTCAAGTATGTATCCAAAAAGAAAGATGGATGTTTTTTAAAAAACTAACTTTATATTTAGGTAGTAGCCAAATTTGGCTGAATGCAACATCGCAAACACAGACAAAAACAAAGCACTGCTCGAGAGGTAGCCAGCCGGGGTCTTGGCGGTGGGGTAGTGGGGCTAGCAGCGGTGGAGCTTCAATCTCTAAGCTCTTCTTACCCACAATCATCTCAGCTTGGATCTTCCGAGTCATGCTTCCCAATTCCACAGAAATTAGAAGGGTTGGTAGAATTGCAGCACATGATCAAACCTCTTTACGACTGTCATGCATGATTCCTTCTGTGTACCGCCACCACTCTTTTTCCAAATTAGAATCTCTGCGTTTTTTTGGACTAAATTTGGCCAGTTGGCTTTTTTTCTCCCCTCAAAATGGCTAAAATATGTGTATGTGTATACATGTTTTTTTGTTTTTGTAGTTGCCAGATTTCAACAATTTTTTTTGGAAAATTTGCAGACTTCTCTACTGGGTTTTAGCGTGTAGCCAAAAAATGAAGGATTCTTAAAATTAAAAAACCTTTCATACCTGGTGTATAGCCAAATTTGGCTGAATCTTCTTGTGAATGATCGCTAGTTTGGCTACAGCTCAAAATTGAAAAAAAGCCCCTAGTCCCCCCAATATGAGCTTCTGAAACAGAAGCAGTCATTAGTCATTACCTCTGAGACACAAGCAATGGCCATTTATTGCTTCAGAGACACAAGCATTCGCCATTCGTTGCTTTGGAGACATAAGCATTTGTAGCCATAAACAAGAAGGTTGATTAAAGATTTGTATTTCATTTTTGGTTTATAGCCAGATTTGGCTAAATCTTCCTAGGGATGATAGTCACTTAGGCTACATGAAGAAATTCCTTAAAAAACATTGTTTAGTTATGCCAACAATAGGTAGTGCATTCATTTTCAAATTTCAAGACCAGCTTACTGATTGACGCCATTCATGATTGCAATATCAAGAGGAGGAGAATTGAGCCTAATTATTAGAGGCAGGATGATTGGGGGGAGGGGGGCGGGGGAGGAGGACCCCACATGGACTTCTCTCCTTGCTTTTTGGTGTGGTTTGTCAGTTAAGAACACTGAGGAGTGTATAAGAGAAGGGCTCCAAATGGGCCCCTTCCTACTAATGGCCTGGCTTGGCTGGCATTTCAAAATTAGGAAGGGTCCACTCCAGGGGTGATGGCTCAGGGGTATAGCCTCTGTCTTGGACCCTAGGATCTCAAAAGGGTTCTGGGTTCAAACCCGCTAGTGCATAGATGAAAGTGTTGCTGGCCCTCTGCCACCAAGCTTGACTCGGGGGTGGCAAATGGCTTGTCAGTTCAGGTCTGCTGTTTTGCTTCAGAAAAAGAAAGAAAAAAGAAAGGGTAGGAAAGGAGCCATTTCGACATTTGCTCCATATACCCAAGGGGTGATGGTCCTGAGGTGTAGGGAGCATATAGCTATAATTCTCGAAACAGGGAGCCTTACCCTTTGCAAACAACAGCCAAAACTAGCTAAAAATAATAAAATCCAACTGTCAAGGGGCATTATGAGTGTAATGCTCCCCACAGGCAGTCCTCTCAGCTGGCCAAAATTCTGCCTCACAATTGCTCTAAAGAACAAAGGAAAAACTGGAACAGGTTTTTCTGAGTCATTGTAAAAACACACACCTCTGATGGAAACATAACGGCTCTATTGGAGGAAACAACCACACTAGAGGAACCATAGGATAGGGGGACATAGGAGAAAATCAGAGACTTAAATATAACATTTGAAAAACATTCAGATATTGAATTGGACCTAAATATTGGTGCTAGTCCACAAGGAGTGGACGTCAGGTAGACGCTACTTTGATTGCAATGGCCTATATCAAAAGTTGGAGATCAAAATGAATGGAATGTCCCTCCCACAAGGAGGGGAAGTTAGGTACAAGTCAGTACTCCAAGGAGTGCAAGGGCCTGATTTCATATACTGTAGCACTGGGCTGGTTGGGCAGCAAAGTGCCTAATAATCGTTATATTTTTGTCATTTTTGGCAGTTAAAATAATAATGTTTTTCAATTCTAGGCACTGTACTAAGTAATGAAGCTAGTGTCCTTGCGGGTTTATTTAATCAGATTTTCTGCATGGCATGTAAGAATTTTTCAGAATTTTTGGAAATCTCAAAAACAATTAATTTGTGCATAACCAGCCTAGGTACTAGGGTAATAGACATTTGCAACTTTGTAATGGGTAATGGAAACCCATTTCCTAAATAGTATCAAATTGACTAAGTCAAAGGACATCCTATGCCTTTAGTGTCCCACAACAATTTATTAGCACAAGTATGCAATAGTTGTCAAGTTGTGTGTCCATGTAATCTCACCCCCTCAAAGAAGAAGCAAGTCCCTTGGGTGTCGATTTTGATAGTTATTCTTGATGTAGAAGTGGAATGGGAAATAAGCCTATCAAGTTTCCAATAGTGATATTTGTTCAAGTGCAAAACCTTCAAAACTTCATTTTAGTGTGTCTGTAACTAAAATAAGCCACTTTGATAGGAACTGGAATTTGGTGCTTTTTTTAGGATTTAGAATAAAAGGGCAGAAAAAAAGTGGAGATCCCTTATTTTTTGAACTGAAAATAACATGGCAACACATGTCAAAACTTACTCAAAAATTAAATGAATCATTAAGATAGTTAATGGCAGAGTAGACCTGATTGCTCATAAATATTGAAACAGCAAAGGAAGTAATTACGTGAACCTAGATGAATAAGAAGGGGAATAACTTAATGAGGTGACAAGAGGAACCAGAGCAACCTCTTTCTGGCTCCTCCATTAAATCAGAAGTTGAAATTTAGGCAATTCTTTAATAAAAAAATTTCTTGAGATTTCCTATGAGAAAAAAAGTGACTACATTAAAAATGCTTTTTACTTATATATAGCCAGTAAAAAAAAACACCGGTGAAACTAGTCTAAAATCTAGTGATTTAAAAAAAAATTACTCATAATGTGACAACTTTGGGCCATTTTTTTGCTCTGCCCTTTTTTTGGTAGCCAGGATGTAAAAATTGACCCCCCAAAAAAAAAAACCGCTGATTAGTGCACAGACAGGTTGAGCTGAATTGGAGTTGTAAACACAACACTTTTTTCCTTTGTACAATCCTTTGACTACGTGAAGGATTGCCATTTTGGACCTAAGCTAAGTGCAAAATATGGGGTGCATTATAAAAGCAAATATGTCCATAATGGACTACTATCTTTTATGCTGGAATATGAATTGGGGAAGGTCTAAGATAATGACTTGAAGTACATATGACCCATTAATAGTGATACTTAAATGCATTTATTTCACAATTGCTACACGTGCTTAGGATACCATTGTTTAATATTCTAAATCATTCCAATTATGTTTGAATTCATAAGTAGAGGGGAAGCCCAAATGGAAAGGCCATAGTTTAAATCTTTTGTTACAGCATTTGGGATGTACATACATACAAACATTGGACTAATTTATTAATCACAATATATCAACCAAATAACCGCACTTAAAGACCTGAAAACATACACAACCAAAAAAAAGCTTTGGTAATTTCCAACTATTGGTACAGGTAACTGTAAATATTCAAAACAATTACCTAGTACCAGGAAAAGGTAAATCTTAATATATACAAACCAGTTAGGGTACACAGACCAGTCAGTTCAGGTATATACTCTAAACCTATTTTATATACTCTTTGACCCTCAAGAATATATGTAAACTCGTTACCCACTCGACAAATATGCTTTACCCGTAAGCTGGAGTATATTGTGAACTCATCAGGACCAACCTACCTCCTTGAGTTGGAAATTGTAATTAGTTACCTATTCCAAACCCCCTCAACAGTCCTCTAAACCTTTGAAACCCCATCTGACTTCTTGTAATCTGGAGCTACTAGAATACCATTTGCACACAAATGAAACCTGATGATGGCCATCCATTGATCCGCCCCATAATCTAGATGTACCGCTCTAGTAAATCCAATCCTTCTCCTTCCCAGTAGAAAGTAAGTGGTTTATTGCAATATCTATTAGATGGTACACAACAATTCACAAACATTAGTGGTGCAGTAAACACAATACTTGAATTCTAGAGGAAGCTACCAATCAGCTAATGAAGAAAACAAACCTCTCCATATGACTAATTCCATAAGTCCCCCCATAAATTTGATCAATGACAAGCCTAACGATGTTAGCAGAGGAGGAAATTTTCAAGGAGTTTTATGCTTACCCCTAAAGTGTGGATCGAATTATAGTGGACCTCTGCCCAAAAGCTCAAGTAAATTTCTGCACCACCCTATCAAGTGCTGTGTTAGATGCAGAAGTGGACAGGCATCACTCTCAGATCAGTACAGTGTAACTCAGAAGATGTCGTCATGGACCTTCAGGTAAAGCTAGCAAGTTTAGAGACATTGCTTGCCATAGTCATGCACAAAGTTTGTTGATGAAATAAATGCCACGCGTTGCAACAATGGCTCCCACAAAGTATCACACCACGGGACTCTGGAGGATTTGGAAAGCACGGTAGTGACCTCGCTTTGATTTTTGCTGTGTGGGTACAATCTCAATAAAGCATGTGTCCTTGAAGGAGGTGAGCAAAGAAATCCTCACACCATACTGCAACCCACCGCAACAGCTTTTTTAATGCTTTATCTCTGCAACTTGGAAGTTCAATTGTCGGGAAATCAGTCATTCTGCTCTCTCTCTCTCTCTCTCTCTTTGTTTCCATTTAAACTACAGATGGAGTCTCGGGTCTCAATGGCATATGAAACATGATAGGGAAAGTCTATTGGTAACCAGAAAAAATCAGATGTAAATTCATTCCTCCGTAATGTGATTGGCATATAGTTTCTCGGCACCTCATCTTATCTCACTGTACCACTTAATTCCTGTTTGACTGAGGAATACTCCCATCAAGAAAGACAGTAAGGGTGCAAGAGAGATCTGCAAAAGAGATTTAGATGCATAATACAGGCTAGTGGAAAGCTAACATAATCAGCAGCAGCTTGCAGTGTTACATGATCACCCCATTCACCACTCCTGCAATTCATCAACTCCAGGTTATCATCTTCAGGACCATACAAAATCAACTCAAATCCAAGACACCTAGGACAGAAATAACAGCATACAAAGAAAAAGGGGTTTGTAAACAGCAGACTTGGCCATTTTTTCCAGGTAATCCCCATACTCCATCTGGACATAACCCGAATATGCATCCGGAGTCTTCCTGAGCTGCTCCCACCACCCACACATTTGATTTCCAAAAGAGCCTGATTACTGTTTGCATCCCTTCCTCTGATGACTACATAAGTTATTCCCACTCAGTCAACTACTATCTAGATACAAACCAAGTTTACTCTGTTTTTGCCTCCCAAGCTTCCCTGTGTCCCCCTCCACCTAATGATGTCAAGTTGCACACCAGAATGACCAAAGGAAAAGAACAAAGGAAGATAGATCTCCATGGTGTCAGTCAGTTCAGAACTGTACATTGGATTTGATACCCATCCACTTTCTGCAGAAAGTAAAACTGAAGCTTCTGACACTGCACTAAGGCCCGAGGGAGGTGGCCATTTTCCTTCCCTAAGGTAATCCTCTACAATTAAAAACATCCCATTAAAGTCAAATACCATCACACAATGGAAGGGCTCACAGAAAAGCTTAGATACCTGCTTAACCACTGAGTCTCTCACAAAGTTGTGATACTCAGGAGAGTGATAGAGCTGATCTGATAATGCCCGAAACTGCCATCAGTTCAATCACCCAAACATGCAAAAGTGAATGCCTGCACCTATCTCTTCCAGGTAAGTTTCAGTAGAAAACTTATCTGCTAGGTGGACTCCAAAAGTTGGACCTCCCTTCAAACAACTTCTCCAGACCTCCCACATTCACTTAGCCTAAACCATTCATTGTTTTATTTGGAGCAAATAAACATTCAAGAACCCATATCCAGATATGCTTTGGAAGTTGTCACAACTACTTTTGGACACAAGGGTTGCTGTAACAATATCTTCAGCCTGCCAACAGAGTATCACTGTTGTAGGATGCCTCTACACTCCGACAGCAAGAAATACTCACGCGACTCACCACCTTAGCCACATATAACGACTTGCAGAAATATTCCAGCATTATTCAATCCACAATTGATCTAGAAGACCTAATCCATGCCCACATTTGGGAAGGATAATTTCTCCAATTGAAGTCCCAATAATGTGGAAGGTGGGGAGGATAACCTGACAATTCCCATCACCTTCAATTTTCTGTTCACTCAGCCCATACAGGCTCAACCTGTTCTCCCTCCACCTCAAAACAGCCAACCCAACAGGTTTATCTCATGAGGAAAAGGGAGTGTCACCACAAAATGGTCTTACAATGAATTCAACTGTGATCTCACTCTGGACACACAATACATTTCTCCTTGTACCCAAGTCAAGACATCTCAAAAAGGAAGTAATGGATTAGATGTTTTCACCTGTCCAGCAAGCGTTGATGATCTTCTGAGGCAACCTTTTGAGCTGGGATATCCGCATTAATTTTTGGAACATGCTGCACAGATGAAGTCAACCTCCCCAGTAAACATGTATTGAAAGCATTTGTTCTCAGAAAAATAACCTGATGATTGGAGTAAAAGATAGAGAGATTCAAATGAAAGCCAGATCTTGCTACAGATTGATCACATTATGTAATCCACTCGATAAGGGAACTTGACAAAAACCATGATGACTGAACTCATCTTGAATCTCTCCACAGGAAATGTACTCCCCAAGCAACTGAAGCTGTAGGACTAAGTAGCAAAGTTGAGCATACAGGTAATGAGTTGAGCGTGGTAAGGCATCTTGCCATTTCTCTGTCATGTGGGTGATCCTCAGAGAGTACCAGTGATTTTTGTGAGTCGTCCTCTTCCAACTTGTAATGAGGAGCTTTGTGAATAAAGCTTGAACTGGTTGAATCCTGGTTCTCATCTTCAGCACTACAGATTCCCTCGGCTATTATCTCCATCTGTCCTTCATCCCAATACAGTATCACTCCATCTTGTCCCAAATGTGTTGAGACCTGGCTGCATCTTGTTGCCACAGCAACTCCATCAACCCAAATCTGTGACATCAATGCCTGCACCATTTCAAAACAGAAACTGACACCTTATGTCCAACAAAGTGAAGTTGTTCAGTTCATAGAAGAACAATCTCACAAGATGCTAATCTAAAGCAAGCAGTTACAAAGTAGGAATGATAAACCTGCAAATAAAACAATCTCAATAAATGGTATTGATGTCCTATTGCTCAAGTTGAGGACTGTAACTCCCTTAATCTTATAATACCATGACTACAACCCAAGACAAGAAAAGATTAGTTCTGAAAGTCACCCAGGTCATCTTTTCACTGTGATAAACAAGGACTTGCCACTGAACACAAACATATCTCTTCCTCTCCATAAAGTACTAAATTGATGCTTTTGAGGGCTATCCTTGCTCATAGTTGACAAAATTATTGTGCTATAACTCCCTCATAAATTTTCAAGATCACAACCAAAGAAAGCAAATATGACTTTGGCATTGACAGACTTAACTTGTAAACACACATGCTGAGAAGAATTACCATGACCTGAAAACCATGAACTAAATTTGTCATGCCAAATGCATTCCCATAGTATTTCAATCACGGGAATAGCAAGAATACAGCTCAGGCTACACCATTCTAACAGTCTACCTGCAAGTGTTCAAACATAGGGACAATAGGACCTATGGCTTCTGACTTGGCAGCAACTAGTCTTTCAAATTCCCAGGTAGTTATAATTTCATCATTGGCAACTGTGTTTCGCCCACACATTGTTGCCATATCCAGAATCCTATAAGGCCTATTTGTCACACCTCAAACCACAGACAAGTTACCAACATCTCTTCACAAATTCACTAGGGCATCGCATACCCATGCTTGAGGAAAACCTAATTGATGAGTGACAAACTTCTGTGAATGACTCATCAGCTCAGTGATCCAAACTGAAAAAAGATTTGTAAAATTGACAGGCAGGCCAATGAAGTCAAAACTTTAACTGAGAAAAAAGCTTCAAAAAATTCTGATACCCCAAAGGAATGTAGTTGCAGACTCTCCCTGTTCTGAAGAACGTCCTTTTCACATAGCCCAGAAATCAAGAAGCTTGTACGATTGGCATGCACATATGGATCAGCAGCCCTCCAGGGACAAGCAGTAAAATCTGCATTCCTTGTCAAAAGAATACAGAAACACTCAGAAGATATATATCTGTATTGAAACATTTCCAATGCATCAACCAGCAGTTAGAGGGACCGTCTCATTGCAGTAAAACTGCTTCCCTGGTGACGTTGTGCAAAAGGTATCGTCACGATTGTCCAATAGAAGAACAAATCAACAAAAAAGGTTCACTGCAGCTGCTAGCCAGACTCATCCAATGTGCAACCGGCCACAATACAAATTCCTTAAGCAAGATCGATGTCAGCCAGCTCAGAAACGCGAATTGAGACTACGAATCAACAACAGCAGATGCAATGACCGAAATTCTGTAGACGAAAGATCGCCACAAAAAACCTTGAAGCACGCAGCTTGATGTGATATACAAGACAAGAAGCCAAAATTGTGGACGTCCGTATGCTTTCAAAGAACTAGTCAAATCGTTCAATGACGACGAAAACTTCTCTGGGATTCCAGACAACTTATTACCGATGTCCAGAGCAATTGTGGACATCTGTATACTTTCAAAGGAATAAATATGCAGAACATTAAGTGCATCATTATCCGACTTCTTCAACGACGAGGACGACGAAAACTTCTCTACGATTCCAGACAATTTATCACTGATGTCCAGAGCAATTGTGGACATACGTATGCTTTCAAAGCAATAAATATGCAAAACATTATGTGCATCATCAGTCGCTGAGACTTCGGCAACGACGAGGACGACGAAAACTTCTCTATGATTCCAAATAACTAATTACCGATCTCCAGAGCAATTGTGGACGTCCGCATGCTTCAAAGAACCAAACGGGGCCATGGCGTGTTGTTGCTCACGTTTTTTCGGAATCGAGAATTTTTTACGAAAATGCAAAACGTAAGTGCAGCATCATCATCCTCTGCTCAATTCTTCAAGAACGACTTCCGACGATGACGACAACGAAAACTTGGATATGCCAAAACAGAAGCGCATGAACTCCGGAACTAATTCCGGAATCTTTTTTGTTTTGAAAATAGAAGGCAAAATTGAGTGGCAATGGCGAATGCTTCGTACCTGTTGCCCTAAGTGACTGGATGGCGATGTCGTGCGATTACAGAAGAGACGTGGAAGGCAAGCTTCTCGTGAGTAGGAGGAAGTGTGACGGGAGAGAGAGTGGAGGTTCAAAGGGCTTTGCTTTGGTTTGCTTGCTTACGGGCACAGACAGCGAGGGCTACAAAGCGCCGGCCAGCTTGCTACTTAGAGGGCAAGAGTTGGAGTCCCGCAAGGCCCACCTACGTTTCGCACGTGGATGATGAGGAAAATTTCAAATGCTTCGACTGTTTATTCGTTCCCGCTAAGTTATAGTTTCTAAACTTATATTTATGTGGAATGGCTAAGGACACAGGACTTTTCTGGGAATGAGAACCCGGCACGAGGTGGGAGCTGTGTAAGTGTGCGACCTGAATTCATTCCCAGAACACCCCCCCACCCCCTTCAAGGTCGTTACCAGTGTTGGCCGGTTCTTGGTTTTCTCAGGAACCGTCAGGTCCGGGTCTAAATTTCTTTGAGCGTAAAGACTCTCCAGTTCCGGTCCAGGTAATATTTTCAAAAATTAAGACTCTTCAGTTTTGGTGCAAGGTCAGATTTTCTTGACCAACCCTTTCCGGTCCAACCGGTCCAACTTTTATATGAACCTATGGTTCTAGGTTTAGGCTGGTTTCAATTCCTTCTTATTCTTGGGGATGATTTGAAACCTTATTTCAAAACAATTTTGATTCTTTTGAATTTTGGTGTTCCCAAAGTATTCTCACCAAGTTCTCAAAAAGTTTTCATGATTTTAACATGACATTTTTAAAGTTCCCAAAGTTTTCAAAGTGTTCCTCAACATGTTCCATGATCAACAATAAAAAAATAACATAGCCAACACTGATCTCCACCCAAGTGGGCGCTATTTGAACCTATATTCAACATAGAGAACAACTTGAAGAACATCGCACCATATTTGTGTAAAGGTCATTTTAATCCTACCATTGAACATATCTTGACATATTAAAAATTTAAGACTAAGGCCTATGACCTTGGAACTTAGACATAAAACCTAGAACACAAAAACCTTAAACACTATCTAAACCTTAGACCATAGCCCATACTGACTTTAAGAACTGAACCATAATGAAAAATCCTTAAGGCTCATTGAATCCGATTATTGGTGATATCCCAGGCTTGTGTAATTTAGGCAATCGGAGGCCACGCCACCTAAATTACCTAAGTGTACGTTTGTTGTTGCGCCTAAATTAAGGCATTTGTTGTCCATGTATGTAGTCGTTGCAAGCTCATCTCGTGCTTGATTGCTACCAAATATCATCATGTCGTTTCGTTCTTGGCATATGTGAAGAAATTTATTTCATAATTTTCATACTTAAGATGTGGAAGATATTGAATTTTGAATGAATTTTGTTATTGAAAATTCAAACAAATTATAACAAATTGGGTTTAAAAGGGAAAATGAATTGAGTATGTTCACACTTGGGGCCAACAAAACATGTTACTTTATTTATCCATGAAGGAAGGTAGTTTGTTTTATTTTGTCATAATGAAATCTCCCAAACCACGTTGTTTTAGGTTATGCTATGAAAATCAAAAAATTCTCAATGAATAAGGGTGCAATGACTTGGTTTAGAATGTGTGGAACTATAGTGTGGAATCTATTGATTATTGAACTATTTTTTCGTTGAATTTTTTAAAAAACTAAGATTGAAAACTATATTGGAATTTGGGGGCATTTTTAGTATTGTTGGAAAGTCCTCACCAAATTTGATTTAATAAAGTTGATTTCATAATTTTGAGACCTAAAATGTGGACAATATTATTGAATTTTTGGTGGGTATATATTGTTGTTGGAAATTCAAACAAATTGCAAACAAGGGTTTGGAAGTAAAATTCAATTGAATGCATTCAAACTTGGGGCAATGACATAGGGTACACTAGTGTTTAATGAATTTTAATCATAATTTTAAACAAATATTATTAGATATGATGTGTATAAAAATGAATAAACATTGTAGTTGCACAATATTACTAATCATGTACCATTACTTGATATGTTCTAATGATCTACATAGAAATAATAAATTACATGTGTATTTAACATAAACATTAGTACAAACATATTTTTTAAAAAAATTTAGATTTTATTTTGAAATTAAAGTTCAATATTTATATGCAAAAAAAAAACCATTCATTTATACAAATAAAATTTATATGTAATTTAATGTTATCATAAATTTAAATAAATATTAAAATACTATATGTATAAAATTGAGTTACCTATTAATTGTTTAATTTAGTTGAAAAAAATAGTTGCAAACAAGACTATATTTCATCCATCTTTTAGTATGTTTTTATCATTCATATATTTTATCATCCAAAATAATTGAACACTAGTCAATGTCTTGATTGTGTGCCAACTAAAGAACCTTACATGCCAAGACTATTTCGAAAATGACCCCTTAGTTGAAACATGTTTCACATTGTTTACCAACATAGTTGGAAGTTCAACTTGGAAACATTGTCAATGTCGAGAATATTCAGCAAATGACCATGTAGTTGAAAATGCTTTCAACTATATACCAATATAATAAACAAATCAACTTAATTGGTAATTTCCATAATTTTATTTAAAAATTTAAAAAATCTAGTTGAAACATAGTTGCAAATGCCATGTAGTTGATAACTTTTAGTTAAAAAAGGGGGTTTCTACTAGTGATAGTTGCATGTGACATACATATAAGCAAATTAAATACTTAGAATTTATTTTTGTACACAATCAATGGTGAATGTGCCCATTCACCTTCCACTTAAACATCTAAAAAATGGGCAGTATCACCGATTTTGTGGAATAACACAATTCACATTCCACTTAATTATGTAATCTAGAAGATGACACAATCATGGTGTCTTTCACTAAGTTGATATATTGTATATTAACACAACCCTTGTTCCATTTAAGTAGTCAAGAAGGTAGCATTGTCACAATTGTTTTCCACTATAAGCTATGTATGGTGGAATGGCACAAGCCCCACCCACAAGTCGAGGTGACATTGTCATGCCATTTTCATTACAATCCATGAACAGTGGAATGGGGCAAGTTCCATTCCACTCAAATTGGATTTGAATGGAATTGCGTAATATTGTTAGACCATGTTTTTTAGTAGTGGATTATAAATATATGGAATTGGATACATGTAAATCATCACACGTAAATGACCATGTGGCTACCTACATGAAGAACCATATTTGGAACATGTATGTAAATGGATAAAATGCAAATGAACATGCATGTTCCATTACAGTGCATATGCATGTAATTGGATTGGTCATTTGAATGGAATATTCCATTCAACTCATATGCATATACATGAATGAGGCAAGTGGTCTTTCAAAGGTAGTACCATGTAAGAAAAGAAGTAGTACTAGTGTAAACAAACAATCCTAATAAATTGGAACATTTAAAATATATATGCATGCAAGTACATCAAAAAATTGAATGGAGTGGCAAGGTCCAATGGGATCCTAGTAAAATCTAACAATGATAGGATCATACTAGAAAGCACAATGATGTATGTACAAAATGTGATGAAAAAATGGATGTAGTGGCAAAATCCACTAAGATCTAATAGTAAGTGGGATCAGAATGGAAGGTGGTCACTTTTATCCAAGTGTAGTGATTTGCGGCATGTCTCATTTCACTGAAATTGAATTTGAATGGAATCTTGTAGTGATTTTGACCACAATTTGTTGTAATGAACTATAGTTTCATTTGACAACTATTTTCAAATTGTTGTAAATGTGTTTTTGACATAACAACTGTGTTGCAAAGTTAATGTAAGATGTAATATATGTGATCATGCCATGTGTATGCACTTTTACCATGGATTATCGGATACATTTGCAATTAGTTTTTAATCATGATTCCTACTGACACAACTAATAACGCCATTAGGGCGCACTATTGAACTACTAATGTTCAACTATGTTATGACTATTGTGCAACCATTTATAACCTAATAATTATATAAATTCATATGTAATATTTTATAAACAAATATTTTATGATAATTTGATTGTTAAATTAACATTACTTAACGAATTATGCTAATTAGACTAAATAATATGCATGTATAGGAACAATAATCATTAATCAAATAATAATAAAATATTTATTTATTTACATTGGGGGTACTTAATAATGAACTAAACCAATTAATTCAGATAATTATTATATCATAAAACTATCAAATCATTAATTGTTAAAAATTACTAACAAATTAATTATTAGGATCCATATAATTAATTTATATGTGAAACTAAAAATATCATACATATTATATTAAAAATTCAATTTGAGTGTACATATGGATTTGCCTATTTATACCTTGATGTTTTTTACCCAAATTTATGTTTAGATTTTAATTTTTCATAGTGAATTATTTCATTTACCTAATTATTCTAAATTTAATTTCTTTAAATTAATAATTAATTATTAATTTCAATATAAATTAATTTGATCAAAATAACTAATAACATTTTTAAACATTTTAGATAATAAATGACTAATTACATGAATGTAAATAATTAATCATTTTGATAATAAATAATCTGATATCAAATCATTATTTATTTGAAATAATTAACTAATAAGTTAGATTACTTCAAATAATTAATTAGTTTTAATGGTTAATTATCTGATATCAATTATCTAAGTTTATAGACTAATCAATTATTTAAATTAGAAATCTAATTTAGATAATTAACTCATTGGTTAGCTTATTCAAATAGTTTATCGAAAATTTTAATTACTAGAAACGTAATTCAAAAAATACTTATTTGATAATTATTTAAGATAAAATCAGATAAATTATTTTGATAAAAATCTTTTGGATAATTAAATATTAAATAATTATTCACATATATAAGTATAAATTAAATATTTATTTAATTGTATGACGTACATAATGATAAATAAACATGAAGTATGTGATAAAATCTTTTTATAGTTGCAACTCAATTTGCTAAAAATCAAAAAAAGGATTGAACCCATATGTTTTGTTTTTGAATCCCATGTCATAAATTATATAAATAAAGTGTTTTCTCTTATGTTTTCACATTAAAATACATGTGTCATTCTGGGATGAGCTCACAAAAGTTTAACCCTAAAAGCAAAACATAAAATAAAATACAAATATTTACATAACTCATATTTAATTAACATAGTCTTGTATTTTCCTATCAACTTGTCTACTTATGAAATTAGTAAGTCCTATTTTTTTACCTACCTATGTAGGTGAGTAGGTATGTAAATATGTAGTGTAAATATATAGGTTACCAACCTACCTATTTATCGACCTATGTATCTATTAAAATAAACATTTATTTATTTATCCCATGTGGCAATTTTTATTGCACCACATGTCATAGTCTTGGACCATCATTAACAATCATAATAGATAATGGAGATTAATATTTTTTTAATATCCAAAATTCTTCATAACGTCACAAGTCAAATTTTAATGGATGGATGAAAATTAGTAATATCAACATGATGTTATGGTTGTAGTTGTAATGGAATTGGATAGTAGTTGAAATGAGTTGTTTTGACAAAGTTTTAATGAATTGCATTGAGTTGCACCATATATATGATGAGTTCTGACTCTTACAACTCATACGACTTGTCTAATAACACTCACAACATAGAAATGTAGTGAGTTGCAAGTGGTCATTACAATTCAAAAATTGAATCGTAAGTCTAGTTGCAAAACACCTTATTTTTCATAATGTTATAATCTTGCAACATAATGCTACATCGGACAACATCATCAACAATAGAATGCATCGACCCCAAGGAAGGAATAACAATAATAGAAACTATCAACCCTAAGGTAGGGCCAACAATAGAAGCATGAATAACAACAACAAGACCTTTCAATGTAGGATTAATAACCAAAATAAAAACAATGGCAAAAGTGAATTTGTTGGACTTTTAAACAAAATCAAAAGTGGTAGTAAAAACAATTGAACCCAAGGCACAAACACTAATAATGATAGTTTTTTAATTCTTGTCAATGAGAACATTGGAATCAAAAGGTTCCTAATAAATGTTAATATTCTAACACCAGTTCATTATTTAGTTATGTCATTTAACATAATATTATTTTAGAAGTTTAAAATCTATAATATGAACCAACTATAAAATTCAAAGAGTAAACTCAAACAAAAATCCATTTCAAAATCCATATATGCAATAATACAAAATCTATATAATTTGAAAACAAAGTTTAAACAATATGGAATTGAAAATAAAACCAAAACAAAATACAATGTAAACCCACATGTTCTTCTCCATAAACAATCTTTTTAGTTCCTATAATGAGCTTCTCTTCATCCTCAAAAATTTATTCAATGTCCCAATGATCACCAATTCAAAACTTTTCCCATAAGTCCTTCCTAATTTCTTGCCATCAACATGAATTCAAATTCTCAACCTATTTTAATCACTTAGCCCTATGCTACCACTCTATTCTACTATGACATTTCCTCTTGTCCATTCTATCCAATAATGACAATATAACTTTATCCATTCCATCCAATGGTGATAGAAGGATGAAAGGGAGAAAGTTGTGTAAAAGCATTTTCTTCATGCTTTTAGAGCTCTACTTTGCAAAATGATTATAGTGAAGACATGAAACATTCTTTTTAAAACCAAAAAGAAGCTAGAAATAATAATATTACAAAAAGATTTCAAATTTCATTTTATTAACATATTTGTTATATTAAAAAATCATGACACACATGATACTTGATTTAGAAGCATAACATAAGTTTAGTACCTAAGTAGTTCAAAACCATGTAAACCTTAATCAACATTTTCGAACATCTATAAACCTTATAACACATTTTTGGACATTTGTAAAACCTAATAAACATTTGTAAACTTTAATAAACCCTAATAGAAAAAATTCAACATAAAATCAAATTGAAAATAAAATAAAATAAGGTACTTACATGGTGGGAAGGTAAAGGTTATTAGTTTTCTTCACAACTGAAGGAACAAACATTGACAACATCTCAATGAATGCCATCACAAAACTTTCATCTTTGAACAAATCTATAATCAATCTTTCAATCATAACCCCAAAACTTTTGCCATTCATTCAAAGCATTTAACCAAGACTTGAGCATGCTTCTTGGCTCTATGACCACTTTTATTGACATTGTCATACTTAGTTGCATAAACATAGAAATTGTGTTGTCTATCAATGACTTCATAATACAAATGTTCTTTCCACTTTAAATTTGATTCATTACTTGTTTGAACAACTTTATATCCAAGTTTCTTAACACTAGAGGATGAGTTCTTTGACCATTAACAAACCAAAAGCATGCAAGTGGATAAAAAGTTTACATGGAATCATACGTAGATGGAGATGCATGGAATCATACATGGATGGAGATGGATAATGTTTCATAATTTACTAGTTTTTTGTTAGGCCCACTTCTTTCAACCATACAATTGAATGAAATCAATTTGATCCAAAAGTAAATTGAATTTTTTTTAAACAACAAATATTCACATTCTTCCAATGTTAAACTTGGGGGTAAAACAATTCTTTAAGGACCAATGTTTGTTAGTTTTTCATTTTGAGAAACACCTTTTGGTTTCAACTATGCAAAATAAATTTGAACCAATTTTAAAGCTTTGGTTTCATTTTTCATTGTAAATGTTTTAAAAAAAGGTTTTTCAATTTGATCAAATTAAAAATATTCGATCAAAAATATCAAATTGATCTATAAAGTATCTATAAACCTCTTCAACAACATATTTGTTATTGGTGGTGGGAACCACATCGTAGTCAATAGTGGCAACAACAACATCACGATTGGAATAATACATTTGGTTACTAAAAACGCCAACTATATGCAAGACCTCAAATTCATTTTGACTGGAAAAAATTGAAGGGTTCTAACATTTCGTGAATAATGAAACTTCAATATCTATTTTAGGACATTAGGATGGAACAATAAGTTTTGGTAGTTATAGATATATGTCATTTCCATCATCAAACCACAAAATATCAACACTATATAAAATTAGAACATGATAACATAAAATTAAAAGAAGGCTCATGAACTGAAATAAGAGGTACAAATTAATTAGAGGAGGTTCAAATGTTGTGAACATAGATCAAAAAGCTTTTGAAGTTATGGATGTTGTAAACCTTAATCCATAAATATGTAAAACTACAAAAAGAAGAACCATTGTTATAGAACTTGTTGGATCATCAAATCACTCACTTAGTTTAGTAGGGGTTAAATGAGATAAATCGTCAAAGAAAACATGATCAACAAAATATAGTTCAAGATTTTCTTTGCAATGATTTTTGGAAGAAGGTTCATCATCATGAATCATTGAAAAACAAGAACATTTGAACAAAAAGATTGAAGAGGGAAAGAAGAAGAAGATGACTACAACCAAGAAAAAAATAGTGAAGAATTTTGTAACAAAGAGCACAAAAGAACAAAGAGAGCACATGCATTGACAACAAGTTCAAACGCATAAGAATCTTGCAAATCAAGAACCAAGTAGAACAATAATTAGAAATTTTTTAAAAACAATTAAGTGAATTCTTTGATGTTCCATTACAGAAAAACATTGAAACATAGTGTTGTAGATGCAAATCACATACAAACATACAAACAAAAAGGGAGGAAGGAAGAAGAAAATTGCAGCATAACATTGCAGATGTCAACTTCAACATTTGTAAACATTGCAACATCAAAGCCCCCTGCAAACACAAAAACAAGATTAAAGATGAAAATAAAAGAAAATGTAGAATACTGAGTGAGGAAGGAGAAAAAGAAATGGAAGAAGAAATGGGAGGGAGGGAAGAAGGAGCCATGGAAAAAAACTGAGAAGAGAAGGAAAGAAGGGGAAGAAAAAAAAAGAAATGAAGAGAGGAGGGAAGGGAAGGAAAGAAAAACAAGGCGAAATGAAAAGAGAAGCAAAGAAGGGGAGGAAGAAGGGAAAAAAAATAGTTGAATTTTTTTGGTGAAATATATATTATGGCAAAATAAAAAGATTAATTGAAATTTCTTTGGAGAGCTCCAATTGCCAATCTTTTTTTTGTACATATAAATTGAGATTTAATGTTTTAGTTTATAGCCACATTTGCTGAGATTTATTTTTTAAATCGCCACTTTAAATAAAATTTCTTACAATAGTAAAATTTTGGCAAAAAAACCTAAAATAAAGGTGGCCAAAAATGACAATGACAGTGCAACATTACATGTTGTCATTGCATGCTTGTGAGATACCCTTTAAATCATAATTATGGTAAGGATATAAAGCAATGAGTCAGAAAGAGAATGAAACAACCAAAAACCAATTTTTATTTATTGTCAAAGTTTATCTTTCTGGAAATATTAAAAATTAAAAAAACTCAACGTTTATTGAACTGATGCAATAGAAAGAAAAATAATTGGAGTTATAAATTTTAATTAAATATTTTGGTTTTTAGCCAAATTTGGCTACTTACCATTGCCAATTTTATTGAAATAGAAATTTTGGACCAAAAAAACCTAAAATAAAGGCGGCCCCATGCAGCCTATCATAGTTGTCCTTCTGCGTGGGGAGATCTGCTCCATTGCCACGATATCGCAATAAGGTGTCTTGGGAGATCAGCTCCTGGCTTTGATTACAATATGGACATAAAGGTCTCTTCGGAGACATAAAGGGGAAAACAGTGAAAAGATGGCGGTAAGAGCCGAAAAGAAGCGGAAAGAAAAATGGAGCTGGATTTCACATAGGTGAAGGTTTCATAGCCCCCTTCGGTCTCCCGAGGCAGTCGGTTACGAAACCTCCTCCTGGAGGGAACTAAAATCCACAACTCCACCGATTACTTTTTACCCATCACATTCCATTATGCAAATTAGGTGGCCTTAAAAAATAATTCCATCAAAACTAGGGTTTCGAAATTTCAAAATTAGGGTTTCAAGGGTTTCGAGATTTCAAAATGAGGGTTTCGGGATTTCCCGCCATCTCTACAGCAGGAGGGAGTTTGTACACAGGCTTGTTCTGCTCGCCTTTCTTGATGCTTAGTTTGTTGTCCTAGTTGTAGTTGAACTCGACGGTATTGGAGGATTTTTAGATAAACAATTCTCAGCTCAGTCGCATTGTTCAGGGTCGCGCAAGTATGAGTAAAAGAAGCAGGAAAGGGGGAGGAGGAGGGGGAGCTGTTGGTTCGGGCTTGGATGGTATGAAGAGCTGCTACAAGGAAGCGAAGAAGAATGGGGACCGTGAAGAAGAGGCTCGTTGGGCGAACCAGATCGGACATGCCTTGAAGGAGCACGGGGATTATGTGGAGGCTTTGACATGGTTTCGTCTGGATTATGACATCTCGCTCAAGCGGAAGCCAGTGGATCAAGAGTCACCCCGCGTCAATCTCATGCCTACTTGCCAGTCGCTGGGCGAAATCTACCTGCGCCTCGAAGATTTCGATGAAGCCCTCATTTACCAGGTACGAGTTTTTCTTTGTCGACCTTCCGATTTCTTGTCCACCTTCTGATTGATGACAGCTTCAAATATTGGGAATTCTTTGAGTGCATGCACACATCATACTTTTTCGTGTTGTGTATTTACCCTCTCCTCCATGGCACACCTTTAGCAGGGAGAAGAATTTATGAAATTCAGAGATGATTTGGCGGTAAGAATCTTGGTCAGATCAAGCGATGACAAGCCAAATCTGTGAGCGACCTTGGGTAATTCGTATAGTAAAACCTTAAACCCCAAACCTGGCGTGTGACCAAACTGAACATGCAATGAAACAGTATTCAAATAAAGAAAGTAATCTATGACTGTGTTCACTGTTTGTCTTGTATAAGGAAAAGTGTTGTGGAGCCAAAACTCCTTTAGGATGCATACTTTGTCAAGATTCTTCTCATTGCTATGGTCTAGACAGACCAGAAAGGCTAAGATATGAGGCTCTGTATGAGTCCATCATCCTGTGATCCATACCTCTGGGGGGTTTTGGTCACATGTCACTTATTCCAAACCTGGGTATGCATTGTGATAATATGCCAACAAATCTGACAGCAATGAGCCAGGATCTCTGTTTCTCACCTACCTACTCCTGTCAAGCAAGTCCTGGAACCACAGTTCTTTCCAGGGCACTCTAAACTGCTTTGAACATGCAGGCACACTGAGGAGCACTGTTCCTTCTTCTAAAAATTTGATCATCTTTCTGTCTGTGCATGGGTATTGTAAAATGGATAGCAAGCAGTCCAATGCGCATATAGGCTTTGTGTACTTTTGAGCTAGATCTTCTCACCTGCATGGCTCTTTTTGCGAATGGCACCAATGGGGAGTAGGTATTACCTGGCCCTGCACAACCCTGTTAGGAACCTGACTTTCAGTACCAGAACACACTGCGACTAGTTGTACAAACTGGGAAAATGTGCTAGTTTTTGACAATGAGCAGTTCTTGTGGAAGGACATTGCTTAATATGGAATGCTCAAACCTGTGAAAAGGGTTCAGGGAGACCAAGAAACCAAATGTCACACTGGTACAGGTTCTGCTAATAATACCGTCCACAAAATCTCCTCAGTACAATATCCATCCCAAGACGCTTCCTCGCATGATATAAGCCCCAGCCATGTCCAATGATGCACACAATAAATAATTCTTCAGAGATCTAGGGTCTGCAGGGAGAATGGAGAGGTGGCATTACTCCATCTCTTTTAAGTTTCTTCTGAGATTAGATCCATGTGATTCTTGAAAATTTCTGTTGAACTTTTGACTGGCCTAATATTGTGATATTGGACTTGGTCTGTGTATGGCAGAAGCGGCATTTGGACATGGCCAAGGAGTTAAAGGACCTAGTTGAGCAACAGCGAGCTAGCACACAGCTGGGACGGACTTTCATGGACATGTATGAACAAAAGGATTGTGTGACAGCATTGCCAAAGGCCAAAAAATATTTGTCAATGGCCATGGAGCTTGCTCGTGTTCTGAAGGCGAACCCCCCTGTGGACAAAGTATCACCATCTTCATTTGTGGTGGAGCTTGTGGATGCATACAACAATTTAGGGATGTTGAAGATGGTGGTGGAAGAGCCAGATGTGGCCTGCAAACTGTTGCAGCAGGGGCTGGCACTTTGTGAGGAAGAAGAAGTGGGGCAAACTGATGCAGCACGCACCCGGTTGCACCACAATTTAGGACGTCTCCATTTGGAGCAGCGGCAATGGGATCTTGCTATGAAGCATATTCTCAAAGATATTGAGATTTGCCAAGATCTGCCTCACCCACAGGGGGAGGCCAAAGGTCTGAACAACTTGGGAGAGGTGCACTTCAAGTGTCAACGGTACATGGATGCTCTTCAGTGCTACCACCGGGCGCTGAACATTGTACAGAAGCTGCAAGATGAGGATCACCTGCTGAGCATAGTCCAGGCAAACATTGAGGTTGTGCAACAGGCAATGCCCAAGATGAAGGAGTTTCAGGAGGCCTTGAAGCAGCACATTGGTTTGCAGAGGAAAGTGGAGGCTGCTAAAGGATCTGTATCAGAGCGGAGGCTACATCAGCAGGAGTTTAAGGCTCTGCAGAGTCTCCTTGCCCAGGCACATGAGCTACAAGCTTGGGAACAGGTATTAATTGTGGCCTCACCATATCAGCTCTTGCTGAAGTTTCCATGTATGGCAGGCTTTCTTGTCAGAAGAGTTTCCAGTGACTGATTGAGCTCATTGTTATGTCTAGCTCAGGTCTGGGGCAATACTGATGCACTCAAAAGTCTGATTCTGTTCTATGTGCTTGTGATTGTTTCAGCATTTGAAGCTAGGAAAGAGGTTGAAGAAGGTAGTGACCTTCTTGGGAGACATGGAAAAACTAGGTGATGCTCTGGACCTGATAGGTGAATCATACTACAACCTTCGGAAATATCAGAAGGCCCAGAAGTGGCATTTTCAGAGCTGGCAGGTCTGCAAGCGGGTGAAGCATCTTGAGGTGACTGGCCACTTGCAAGAACTGGTTGTGGAAGTTTGTAATGTGCAAATCCTCCCTTGGTGTTGAGTTCCATAAACTGATGGGTATGCTTGGCAGGGTCAAGCTGTTGCCAAGAACAACTATGGCAATGCATTGGATGCAGCTGGGGACTGGAATGGTGCATTGCAGGCCTATCTAGAAGCATATGAGTAAGGGCCCAATCTGTGCATGTCTTGTAGTTGGAATATGCATGTATTTCACTGTATGTGTTTTCTGCTCCAGTGCATGACTAAGGCATAGATGCAGAAAAAATTTCAACTCCTTGGTTCTGCTCCCAGTGTTTGAGTCCTGCTTCTCATATATATTGAATTCTCCCTGGTCTATAGGTTTTGTTAATCTGTTCATTGCAATTATTGGTTCCACTGTGTAAACATACCAAGATAATAATCTGCATTGCTGAGTTTTGTGACTTCCCTTACAACACCAAGCATCCTGAAGTTTTTTTTGCTTGAATTGGGCTTTGTTGATCAGTTGTTGCTGCCTATATCAAGCCCAATTACAGTTGCTCTAGAAGTGCTTTGGAAGCCCCTTGATTTTAATCACATAGTAGTTGCTTCAAGGGTTATGACATTCTCTTTTGCATGGCAGGATTGCCAAGTGTCAAGGGGATGCCCACTTGATTTCACAGCAGATCAGTGCCATTGAAAACCTTCAGTACTGTTACATTGTACGGCTTGAACATCCAGAGGAAGCAAGGTACACTCTCTTGTAAATGACATGAACTGGGCTGCAACAAATCACTTGAGTCAGATGCATGTGCTTGAGATAATTGAGAAGCAGTAAACATGACCTTGTACTAATGTTATGTTCTAGTTTTGCAGTGAGTTGGATGATGAACTTAAGAAGCTCAAACAACTAAAAGAACTCCAAGAACTTGATGAGGAGGCAAACAGTCGCTGTTCAGAGACTGATGTTGAAGAAGATGATGTCTCTGCTCAACCCAAAACCTGGCCAGATACTGACAGCTCCTCTCCTGCTTCTTCTGCCCATGGTCAGAGGATGCCATCAATGGAAAGAGCAAATAATGGACAATGGTTTAGAGACAGGCTTCATCACAGTGAGAATCCTGGAAGTATTGTGGCAGAACCAGTGACACCAGGCCACAGAAAGCACTCCCGAATGGTGTTATCTGATGAGCACAACAATAGTGATGAGCTAAAGCAGCCAAATGAGGTACAAGAAGCTGATGAGGAGGCACATAGTCATCATCCAACACCTGACTGTGAAACTCCTGATATCTCTGCTCAGACTACATCCTGGCCAGGTACCAACAGTCCCTTGCAGTCTTCTGTCCAAAGTCTGAGGACGCCTAACCTGGAATTAACAGGTCGTGTACAAAGATTTAGAGACAGGCTTCATCTAACTGAGAATCTGAGAACTATGGCTATGCAATCAGAGACACATGCCCACAGAAAACACTTCCAAATTGTGTTATCTGATGAGGAAGAGGGTGATGATTGTGCAATGGCTTTACTGCGGACACATCCTTCAAAGAGCAGAGTGTCCAGAACAGCAAAAAATGCTGGTGTGGTGGGTGATCAAGCAGCCATATGTGACCAATCTGCAAACATAATTGCAAGTGAAGGTACTAAGAAGGATCAAACCATAGTGCAAGTTGAGGGAGGGCAAATGCTGCAGAATTCCTTCAAGAGAAAGGAAGAGGAGTTTCATGACACAGATGCATGGCACCGTGTGGAGTGTTCTCACAACAGTTTCCGGGGCCGCTTCCTTCTGCCAGCAAATCTGAATGTAAAAAAGCTGAAGGTTTCAGTTGAGAATGGTGTTCTCACTGTTACTATCCCAAAACTGCCAAAGTCAAACAGCCATGTTTGTGACAATGAGATAGATTGAGTCAGTTAATTAAGAATTTTATCAGAGTGTGGAAGATCAAATGTTTGACAGAAATTCTTGTTTGCAATCACCTTGATTATTGTTTGCCATGGCAAATGAGGTAGTGGTTTGCTTCCACTTCCAGCATAATATGGTGAAAACAGTATGTCCACATTCCAAGAGGGAAGTGAAAGTACCTTTGTGATACAAGAAGAACAACAATAATCTGGTGACCACAACACACCAAGAATTGTGAAGTGTTGCTTAGGTCATCTTTTGAGAAATACATCATTATTGTATTGTTACAAAAGATGATCTCAATGATGTTTTGAGAAGTATATCAATTAGAGAGGATGTTTTACTAATGTGATCAATTTGGATGCAATCAATTAGATGCTGACAAACTGATTGTGTAATCAAGAGGCAGAGATGGATATTGTTTTCTGAATTGTTGTTATGAGCCCTAGTACAAGTGCATACAGGTGCAGACAGAAGTTTTTATTCATGCTATCTCAAGATAGTTAGACCCAATGAAATTCAGCGACATCTTGCCATTGAAAACAAGCCCCACTGAGTTTGGGGGTTTCTTTTCTTCAATTTAGTGAAATTTTAAAAAATTGGCGATTTTTTTTAAAACGAGAAAATTAGTTGAGAGATTACTTCAGAAAAACAAAAGTATCCCTTTTTTTTTGTCACTGGACAGATTGTCGGATAATTTGATAGGTAATGATGGCTAAAGTAACCAAAGGTTTTTCCAATCATAGGTTGTGTATAGTCTATATATACAACTAGAAGCCGCTTCTCTGCACATCGTCTTTGGCCTGCGGGGATAGCTCAGTTGGGAGAGCGTCAGACTGAAGATCTGAAGGTCGCGTGTTCGATCCACGCTCACCGCATGTAGAATTTATGTCCCTTACATTTTGAATTTGTTTCCGAATCGTGCAGCAGTTTGCCGCTGGATTTGGAGCAAAATAATTGTGACTTAAGGAACTCCGATGTCCCGTTGTAGGCAGATTCAGGAATGACGGTCTTTTGCTGTTGTTTAAGAACTTCTGGAGCTCAAATGCTGGGGTGCTTCTTGGCCATGTGATAACTCTTCTATGTGTTGAATGCCGGGTTTAGATTATGCCTTGAGTTAATTAAGGCCGGGCCTTCCCAGCTTTCCCTATTCGGTCGGGCTTTGGCCCCCCCCAAATCCTGGCCTCATGCTGTGTTGTTTTTCTGCCCCGGTCAGGTCTTTGAGCTTGAATGCGGGGGTACTATCGACTACATGACATCTCAACAGAGAGGTGTCATTTTATTCCGGTTATTGGTTAAGTAGGTGGCCAGGGTCGACCCTGTGTTCCCATTAGAAGGGGCCCATGCTGTATTGTTGTCTGTGTCACCCAGCCAGCACCATGAGAAACAAAAATGACACACATAAATATTTTAAAAGTGGAATGCACACTAAACGTTCCAAAAATATGTGCCGCCTGTTTGCAGAAGCAAAATCGTTGTTCAGTAGTAAGGAAGAGTGGAGCTCTTAAGCAAGTTCCCAGATGGACAATAGAATTTGATAAGTTGTGACGACTTGCCTGGGAACGCTTAAAACTCTTTTAAGAAAACTCTTGGATGTCTTGAATTGATGTAAGTACATCTCACGTATCCTTTCATCTCAGGAATTGCCTCAGGTATCTGAGGCAATATCTAGTATTACCTAAGGCAATACCTTTCATCTCATGTACAAGGTGATGAAAGGATACATGAGATACTAAGAGATCCTGCCACTTAGTTAGTTAATGAGACGATGAGTCCTAATCAAGCTCCTGGGAAGACACAGACACACATTACAACTTTTCTAAAACTCCTTGTCAACTACAATGTAGTCATGGTCCATTGGTGAGACGGTTACAAGTGCTAGCTAACCTCTAGGAAAGTTATAAAATTGTAATGCAACTTTGTTGACACTTTGATTCAACTGAGCTACAACTCATCTCACATGAACACTAGCAATGATTCATAGAGAATGCAAAAGTCACCGTCAATCACCAAGGCTCTATTGTAACCTCTTCAAATCTAGTACAACAACATAACAAACAATGGATGTTGGAACAATTGCATTGCAACATCCTAAATTTTGATAGGGGCTCATTGCATACCTTGAAATAGGGCAAATCATATAAAATGGACTGTCTTTTCACCCCATGTATTTTTGATGGGTCATTTTGTGGAACCTGGCCAATTCCCATTTCGCATTCAATTTTCATATTCCACTGCTCTCGCTAGCACTTCATTACACTCCTCAATGGGGGTGGCCCCCTATTTTCTAGACTTCCATCAAATGCAATGTTGAAATGGGCCAGCTGATATGGGTGCCAACGCCTTAGTCCATGTAGACTACCTTCTTTTTCAAGCTCCGTGAGTGTTGAGATGTGCTTTCGGGCCCACACACAGGGCAACCTACATATCCTTGGTGTACACACCTATATAGAAATCCAAATCCTAGGAAGTCATGAATGGTCCATAGGACTAATGCACAAAGGACAAACCCATGACTACCTTTTGGCTTGCCATAGTCCAATGTCGGGATCCCTGGATTCCAAAGTCTCATAAGTTCATCCATAAGTGGGTGGAGGTAGATATCTATATATATATACATTTTCTTTGCCCTAGATTATCAGTGCAACTAGCACAAAAAACTGTTTAGTTGTCAACCATGGAGGTAGGTTATAAATTAAAATATACACAAGCCATGTAGACCATTGGCATAATTTCTCAGAAAATGGGTTAAAATCATCGGTGGATATAGCTAATCTCAGATTTTGAAATTCAGCTACAAAGTCTGGCCATTTTGCATTCACATGCGCCTAAGTTGTACTATCCGCAACATGCCATACAAATCCATCGAGCTTTTGTTGGTTGCATGCCATTGTAATAACTCCAACATTGTGGTTGATTTATACATTCATTTTAACCGTGGGATTATGGGAAAGTGACATACCACTTTCATGGGCACTTGGGTTTTGCACACTTGTTTGTACCTTGCACTTCCACATTTTGGGTAGTGAGTGTGCCCATCATGTATTCCAAGCCAACTTGGTGGCATAAAGTTTTTGCACCATACATGCTATTGGATAAACAATTGTGTATACGCAATATGAAATTATGTAGCAATGAAAACAACTCATGTACAAACTTGTTTGAACACCCATGTACAATGCACATATTTACTAGTGTCATTGTAGCTGCAAGTTTACTACATCGAACCCCTTGGTATATTAGTATGCAAGCCCCTTGTAACATTGTCCACATTATTTGATCCCATATTATTAGGGTGCTCGAGAGCTAGATCCAAATGTGGGTGCTCTATCTCAAGGGGTTTTTCATTGGGTTCAACTTCTACCTCCACCCCTATTTCCTCTACCATTTCACAAGCTCACTACACCTCTTCGACTATAGTCATACTAACATTGATTAGCATACTAGGAATTTCCAATGAATCTTCTAATCCAATGGGAGGTACCTCTGATGGGAACACATCATCCAACAAATGCTCCAAATCTATGCCTTTATTTAATGGTGGGCCCTTGTTTGTGAGCTACCTTGTATCTACCTCCCAATCGTCATTAAATTCATACCAATCTCCATCTCCCTTCCAAACTTTGAACACCGAGTGTTTTCCATAATCCACCAAATGTTTTTCCACCATCATCTCAGATATTCAACACCTATTATTGCCTTTGCATCTATGACAAGGACATGTGAAAGTAGTCCACCCAAATCGACGAACAAGTTTCTTTTCTCGTTTCCATAGTTTTTTGCCTCATCATTGAACACACATTGGGTTAGTGAAAGTTGTAGATGACGCAAATTGTTAGGTGGACCTTAATCCACCATTCTATATTCACTTTATAATCTCAATGTTACACTAGTGCATAGGTGTTACGACAGATTTCAAAACCAACACACAACACTTTATGTTCTTGGAATAGGATAAGTTATTAATTTTTGTAATATGTTTGGAATATTAAAATCCACCAAAGATACAATCGGTATTTGTAATTGATCAGCTTTAAATATAGCCATGGAATTTTTATTTGCATTTATTATTACCAAACAATTTGAAATAATGTGAGTCACTATTCCTTTAAAACATTTTTGCATCTTTCTAAAACGTGGAAAAGAATTGAAAGGTGAAAGATGTGATACATCTTGTGGCAGAATGTGCATTCAGTTGCGTCCTTGATGTTTTGAACATGGTCTCTTGGGCAAGATCACAATGCACTGGGAAGTGCAATCAAAATTTGGCTAACGGTCAAATTTTAGCAATGTTATGATAGAAGTGTTTTGTGTGTTTAGTTTTCAAGCAGAAACCAATGGGGGGGTGTCAAATTTGTGTTGAAGAGTTCACTCTCCACCTACATAAGTTTTTTTATTTTATTCTTCCAGGTTGGATCAAAATTGGAAGGGGGGGGGGGGGGGGGGTTGAATTTGTGTTGATGAACTATTTTTCTACTTACACAAGTTTTCAATTCTCTTTTCTTTCAAGTTGGATTGAAATTTGATGGGGAGGTGGGGTCAATTTTGTGTTGAGGGGCTACTCCTCTACATGCAGAACTTTTTCTTTTTCTTTTTCTTCAAGTTGGATCAAAATTGGATGGGGGAGGATTGAATTTGTGATGAGGAACTACTCTTCTACATGCACTAGTTTTCTCTTTTGTCAAGTTGAATCAAAAGCACATGGGGGGGGTCGAATTTGTGCTGAGGATCTATTCCTTTGCCTACACTAGTTTTCTCCTCTTTCTAGTTGGATCAAAACCAAATGACATGTTGAAGCAAATTGGATTAAAATGCTATCTTCTAAATAGGGTTATTTTGTTTGTTTTGCACTTCTCCTATGACCTCATTTTGGTTGGTGACAAGATTTTTCCAATAGGTTTATACCCATTAACAAATTCTGAAAAAATGAATCAAAATGTTTTTGTGGTGGTTATGTAAATAGATGGAAAAGATATACATAAGGAAACATAAGTTTCTTCATATGTTGCTACTAGATGCTTAACTTTGCATTTTGCGGCCACTTGTTGGCCCAACATTGGTTAGTATTCATTCTATTTCCCAACTAAAATTTGGTTTGAAATAGGGCAACATTTTTTTTTAAACACTATGATCAAAAGTCTTTAAGTTTAAGGTCTAAAATTCTACGACTTCATTATAGAAAAGCTCAAGATTAAAAAAATCCACCCAATTGCTTATTGTTTTTTTTCTTTGTGCTTTATGGCAACTAATTAAGCAAAAGGGCACATGGATTGAACGCCATAACTTTGAAGCATCTCACAAATTACAACTCCAATGTAATAAATAATAAGTAGTCATTCAAAATGCCAAAGCTAGCATTCGCACTAAATGCCACAATCGAAATCCATTTTATTTTGTTGTGTTAATCTATTAACTTCTTTGCAACGCATGTGCGTGAATATGAACTTAGTCTGTTGTACATTCTGGCAATTGTTAGCTTACATTGGCACATGTGCCATAAGAAAATCTTAAGGTAATCAATTGGGCTTCCACCTTTCCTAACCTTTAGACTAACACCTACTATTGAACTTCATCAATTGAAGAGAAGCAAGGTTGTAAAGCTAAGCAATGGGACCAATTTTATTTTGTGGCAATTGAATTTTTTTCATTGTTTTCATTAAGCACCGTGATGCAACATCCATCCAACTATAATTTCCTCATGAATAGCCCCCACAAGTAACACCAACAAGTGAATGTGTCAACCCATGTTCTACAAATGCCATGAATGATTCTAGAAGAGAGTATGGGTGCACACACCATTTTTTGCTTCCTTTGTATTTTCAAGTTGGCCAATGATGTGATAAATTCCACTTCATTTATCCATGTTTATGGTCATGTTAGGGTCACAAGATGTATGATCTTCAAAGTTGGGATCAAGGACAAAAAAATGGTAAGATGTTTCATGGATATGGCTACTAGGATTTGCTAGACAAGTATCCCCTGGTAGAAAAAAAACTTAGGGTTCTTAGAAGAAGATTTTGTGCGCAAAATCTTGGATATTCTTAAGGGACATAATAAACAAAACAAAAAAATGCAATGGGGTGGTTCATTAATATATTGCACCCATCTTGTATGAACGTTGTGTTAATTATGCAATAGACACATGCCATGAATGGGTGGAGAGGGTTAGAGTTCACACACTTGGATTTCACATCTCACACCATCGATCAATTACAACAATTTTTCAATCAACCATAACAAATGATGGTAGACAATGGTTTCAAATATGTATTTTGAACACCCATTATAAGTTTCATTCTTTTGGCCATGTCCACAAATGTTATCTTGCATGGGTCATCAAATTAGGCATCTGGTGATTTAAATTGGGCTCATGTGTAGATCAGAAATAAGAGATTCGTTTTACCACAGGACATGGGCTTGAAAATTGAAATGAAACAATCAAAGAATGAAGCTTTACGAGCTTAATTGAAATCCATCCATGCCACACCTCAAGAAATAAAGAGACAAATCGTGGACTTGGCCACCCTTGAGTCTAGATTACAAACTAGTTGTTGCCCACTAAAGACTTTGTCCAAAGAGATGTTGGCTCTTCAACAAGGGTGCACCTATGTAGTGCTTGATGGAACTAAAAAAGGAGGTTGGACAATGAGGGTGTTGGAAAAAAATTGCAAACCAATGGGGATGTAACAAAAAGCATGTATTTACATAAAAGAACTTTGTTAAGCCAACTTGAAGTTGCAATTGCTAAGCTCCAAGAAACAATGAACAAGATGGCAAAGTCTGAAACTATGGCTAAATGTATGGGCCTCGAAATTGCTCAACTTGTGTTTAGAGAAACACATTTTGGGGAACCAACTTAGTTCAATGTTTATGGAACTTCAAGCCATCCAAAGCCAGGTGGTAGATTGTCAAGATGTTGATCATGACTAGAAGAATAGTACGTACAACAACTAAGTTTTAAATTAGAGAATAAATAGTTGCGCACTTAATTAGGTTGGGCAAAGGTAGAAATAGAACACTTAAAGGCATGATTGTTGAATCTGTTGACAATAGTTGAAAACAAGGGGTTTCCTCCCCCTAAGTAACTAGACCTTGACCAAGTGGTATTACAAGTTGTGTATGGCATCTCGAATGTTGTTTCTTTCATAGTTTTCTAGTGCAAAAACATAGTTTGAACTAAGACACATCTTAATTACTAAAGTATGCGCATTGAATCCATTGTGTTTGAACTCATATTATTCATCCAAAACCCTCAAATGTGCAATTGTCAATCTCCAATAAGCTCTACTATTGTGCTATCTGTCATGCATCAAGAGGTGGGTGTGTGGGTCGAACTAAGTCTTAGTTTGGGATAATTCACAGTGATGTGGTTGGTCCATTTGAAGTTGTAGTTGCAACATCTCTCAAGAGAATCAGATCTCAATCACAAATGTGTGCCATATGCTAAAATTTGGTGTGCTAGTTAGTTTGTTGTTGTGTTGGTGGGAAACTTGGTGGAGGTAGGAGTGCTTTCATTGTTTATTTTTATGTTTGTCCCTTGGAAAACCACAAGCCACAATTTGATTAGAATCCTAGAAACTCTTTTATTTAATCCTCTAGAGTTTTAAACGCTTTATTTGCTTTCACATGTGGCATGTTGTGTTGTAGTTTATGTGGATTCCTACATTGTATATGGTGTGTGAATAATTTGTTGGTTATTACTATAGTGCACAATTGAACTACATTACTTTTGGGTTCTCCTTGATGAACTCAACATAATTTTCTTTTGGTCATGGGTAGTATTTGCTTTTCATTAGAGACCTAGTTTTGGGCTTATTAATGAAGGGGTAGATCTTCAAGACCTAAAGCACCTAGGACCACTCCTCTCTATTTGGTTGCCGCTCGTGGCATTTTACCTCTTTGTATGGATGTGATGTGTGTTCGAGGAGGATTTAAAATGTTATGGCACCATTTGATCAATGTTGGATATATTGTTTCTCTATAGGTTTCTTCTTGGCCGATGTTTTGCGTGTAAACAAATTTCTTTTCAACATGTTTAATTTCAATCATTATCTTATGTGTGAAATCACACTAGAGGATTAGGTGGTAATGGAGATTGGTAGGCAAGGGAAGAGGTTCTTGATCTATGGCAAATTAATTGATTACGCATAAAATTTGTGACATGGTGAATACAATGTTTCTTGGATCAGTATGCATCATTAGCAACAAATTTTGTTGTTCCAAAGAGATGTTGACAATAAATAAATTCCTATTCTCAAGAGATCTCGACTAGTGCAATAGATTGCAAGAGGCACTACAATAGATTAATCGATCATTGTCATTTTCTTGCAAACTTTGTCTAAATTATTGCACGCGGGATCAAGTGATTGCAACGCATTTTTCTCATGGTTTGTAGGAGGTGAACCATTTGCCTTGATTGATCAAGGATTATAATTGCCTAGGAATGGTGCTCCATGCTCACCAATTATATACTTCCATGATCATGTCCATGAAATAGTCATAACACATGCTAGCTAATCATTCGAAAACTTACAGAAAATGATATTTACATAGCAAGAATTTGTATCAATATGTTGTCATTTTGTTGTTCTTAGACCAACCATAATGTTCAAAGCACGTCATTTGAATGTTGAAAAATCCGATCAATACAAAAATTTTACATGCACACGTTCTTGAGAAAGTATGTGTTATAGTCCTATACAACATTGTAACGATCACATGTATAATATGCTACAATAATCTTGTACCACCTAAAAGAATGCCATGAGCTTAGATAATTTGTCCACAAATAAATTATTATGTACAAAATAGTTTTTCAAGTTCATATACATGATGTTGTAGATGTTTGAACTTAGTAGTACAAGTCCATAAACATGACTTGGCATATGCTTGAACTCAATAGTTTAGTTAATGTGTCACATCATCCATAAATACAACACATTTGGTCCCAAGTGAAGGTCTAAACACATTCTTCCTCCTTTTGTCCAACTTTGAATCAATAATTTCTTGCACATCCATCCATATTAAAAGTGTTTCCACCATTTGCACTCCCTCTTTTCCAATTTGCAAGTTGTCATTAGTTTTCTTTAGCCACGATGTCTTGAATGGATGCTAGCCAATCAAGTTCAACTTTATGTACACCATTCCACAACAACTGACTTTGGCAACTAATGCCACTACCAGATCCTAAACCTCAAAGATCACGTTCATCTACTAGTTCGTTTGGATGATTTTGCCACTCATCATACATATCTTCTTATTGTCATCCAACACTGTATTCATATTCTCAATCCACACCTGCATGTTATGTATAGATCGGGACAAAATTTCATGTTTTAATTACACGAATTGAGATAAAATTTTGTAATAATGCAATAAGAAAACAATGTGGCACATGCATGATGATCATGGAGGTCATAATCATGTGTGCTGATAAAATGAAAAATGAAAAACAAAATGGGTTTTCTAGAATAAATGTAAAATTTGTTTATATATTTCCTTACGTAATTGCATCTACAAGTCCATAAAAAATAATTCGCTTGTGAATAGGGAGTTGGTCAATAGTTGCAATCCAAAAAGCTTTGGCAAGAATGCAATCTAACCATTCATGGGAGACATGATCAAACTGACCATACAACTAACCGATGTAGATGAATTTCATATTCAAGCAAATGTAGTATGTGATTTAATCACTGTCACCATGTGCCTTCATATCTCCTAAAACTACTGCCAAAATTCAATAGCACTCTATTTTGGCTCCATACGAGCATCCCACCAACATCAACCCATGCTTCATAAGAATCATTTCATAGAGTTGGAAGATTTGCAATCACATTAACATATGATACTCAAGTACTTTTGAGTTTACCAATCATATATGAAAAGCTTCACAACATCTACAAAACATAATTATAGGTCCATCATGACATTCATGATTTGGGAGGTGGGTATCATTAGCAACATCCTCATAAGATTTGAAAAAATTATATTGAAAACACTATTAAAGTTTAAAGTCGTTGTCATGCACATAAGTACATACAAGATCTAATGCTACAAACAATAATGTTCAAGGAGTTCAACTAGAGACCAAAGGTGCTAGCTTTTGTTTTTACATATTCTTGAATAAGAGTAACAAATTTGCAAGAGGAGTTGAATCATCATATGCAACATCACCTTCTTTACATAGATGGGATGAAGCTACAATGTGCTCATCTTGATACTATTATCTTTGATGCGCATTGTCATGATATCATAATCAAGAGGTGGGAATTCAACACCTAGGAACAGGTCCATCAAGATACCTTCAAACAAGGGCACATTGTGAGCCAAAAACTTGGGCAAATTCACATCTTTCAAAGGACTTGAGCATCAGCACATCCTCCCTTTCTTCTATTATCATAGTGTGTCTAATTAGACAACTGCTCACTAAAAGAAAAACATGCACAACATGAATTTTATCAACCCTAACAACGTTTTTTTCAATTTACATTTATTTTGAAGGAAGGAATGTAGCAGAAAATGTCCCAATTACAAATGGGTCTAGATCAACATGGCAAAAGATCTGAATGTACATACCAAAAAAACACATACATTCACTTCTAGCATGCATAGATGATGATGTGTATAGCCATCCATTTATGTACCTACATGCACAAGTAGTAAATAGTAAGAAGTTTGCAAGTTTGAGCATGAACGTCAAGATAACCAAAGGAATAAAGGGTGATCTCAAAATCAAAACATAGTTAGGAACCAACATAGCAATGATGCAAAACAATGTTTTCAAGTTATTTGGGAGCTCATAACATCTTGCATAGTTAGGATTCATGGTGATGAAGCAATTTCATGTCATTTTGAACTGAAGTTTGGTGCCTTTAAATTCAAACATCTTCAAACCTGCTACTTTGGCTTTTTGGATTGTTAGAATTTGCTATGCAATCACATTGAGCACCTATAATCATTAACCTAAGGAATTTAATTTTCAAGAAAATAAATTAGCATTACAAATTTCAATTTAAATTCCACTTTTTAAAAAAAGCTCATACATGTGACCAAAATTTTGATTAGATAATTTATTTATTTTAATTCATGGATTGTATGAAAGTTATAGAGAATTAGGACACAGTAGTAGTAATAATAGTGCATAGTCAAAACATTCATGTGCACTAGAGTTATGAAAGATTTCTCTTTCATCAATGTTAATAAAGACAATCAAAAAAAGGAGAGAAAAAAAATATTGATTTTGGGCATGGGTGTGAATTTAGTTTACCTCAAGTTCGATTTGGTTCAATTCATCAAAATCAAGCCTTTGAAAAACTCATTGCAAGATAGTCAAGACCATCAAAGCAATTGAACACCACACATTGCATTGCAATAACCTTTTGCAAGATCCTTTGTTGTCTCAATCTTACTAGTACTTAGATGCATCCCATCCAATTATGCTCAAGAACATTCAAAAGATTGCATTCAAAAAGCACACTTGAGAGCACTTAAGATATATAATATCCATTGATGGGACCAAATTTGTAGACGAAGAAAATTTAAACATATATCCCAAAGATTCCATTTACACTACTAGGGCCACTATGTTCCATCATGTGGGTGTGGAAGAAAGATTATATACACTTGCAGGTTTTTCAAGAGCTCCACCCCAATTAAGATGGAGTGCACCCATTAATGTTTGATAACATCAATCTGTCAAAGGAGTGATGACAAGACATGTGTTATTTCCCAAGTTCTCAAAAGCATACCATATGCCAACATTGATCATGGACATAAAAAATCAACATTGTAATCATGGAAATTTGAAAAAGGAAAAGAAGACAAAAGTTTAAGAAAACAAATAAAAGCCTCCTAAAACATAGGGTGCAAGACTAACCACACAACTTATTTGGTAATAAAAAGGATAAAGGTAATTCAGTGACCTCCATCTAAACATTTACTAATTTGTCAATATTCATTAATTTCATCAACTCCTGACAACTTATATATCATACATAGGTATTGTACCAATGCTTGGAGGTCAACATTTTTCTCAAATATGGCAATTTTTTGCACAATCCAAAAGGTTGAGAAGACATGCATAAAAGTTCAAAAAAACTATGAAGAGAAGTCCGATCATACACAATTCATAAAAACATCATATTAGATGGGATGAGTACACACATCATGGATATTGCCTATGAGCTATTAGACTTAATTAATATGGGCACAACTGATATAATAATGTAAGCATCATATCAACCTTAAATAATGCCATCCTAAAACTTTCTCAATTCAAATTTGAAAGATGAACAATAGCAAGTGGTCAATGGACACCATGCTAAAAAGCTACAAACATATCCAATTTCAATAGTGGAAACAACTTCTACATCTACTTATTGTATGTAGGACATCAATGGTTACAACATATTGCATATTTTCAATAGACACTAGCAACACATTGCTCTTGGCTCCCTTTTGTTTCCATCAAGACCAATGCCAAACAATTGCCAAAAAGTAGAGAAGGCAACAAAATTTTAATGCATACTTGTAATGCATGTGACCAACATACACAATATTGAAGATCCAAATAGTTGTATGAAGATAGAGAAGCATTTGGAGGGGTGGTGACACTTACCTGGCTACTGCCATTGATGGTTAATGGAATGTTTGGAAGTTATAAATTAGTGTAGTCCTTGCAAATTCAAGTTATTATGACACAACATGGTACTATTTACGTTGTGCCTTTGAATAACAAATTGAAACCAACAACCATTCAACGATAAAACAAAAGAACATGCAATCTCAACATAATAAAAAAATTGAGCTCAACCACACACAATTTTATTGTTGAACAATAGGAGTCTTTTTCACTCAAAGTTAGTTCATAATGGGCAAAATTTGTACCTTTCTAGTACAATATGTGATTGTAAATAAGCGACAAGTTTAGCACAACATTTGATGAGTTCAGAATTGTATTTCTATGCTTGGAAATTGATAAATTGAACAACAATTTAGGAAAACCCCAAAACCTACAACAAATGCATCCCGAAATGCCATTCAATTTACCATAGATGGATTTAGCCTATGATATTGAACTTGGGTACTTGCTTCAATCCGCAATAACTCATTTTCATGTGTTAGCTTTTCAAATATTGCAAACTATAAAACTTAATCATTCACCTTAACTACAAAACTTTCATTTTCAACCAATGTCTCCTCCTTTGTAATAACATCCCTCTCCAAATGACACTATTCTTCTTCTTCTCCTTTTCTAGCTCCAATGGTTATCTGGTTGTTATTATAGTGGTTTTTTCCTCCATTTCCATCAAAATATCATCAATTCGAATCTTGGCTTGGTCCATTCAACCTATCATGATAGACCATGCCTATTGTATTGCCACATACTTCTATTCAATTATACTTAGTGTTTTCATCAAAGTTTAGTTATCCATATTCCATGCTCATGTCACCATTCTTAGTTCTCGTTCTTTCTCAAATACTTGAGATGTAAACAATAGAATTTCATTTGCCTCCTGTGAAAGTTTTTCATTTGCAACCCACATCTTTGAAATCTACCTTTCCAAACATGTTTTCTCTTCTTCCCAAGTTTGTTTGGCAATGGCAAGCTCCTTCATTTCCATTGGCAAAACATCAACTTCAATATTTACTTCTACCTCCATGCAATGATGGCTCATGATCAAAAGTGGCTCTTGTTGTGTAGCAACAACATGTTGATCTTGATTAATCTCACCCATTATCTCAATTTGGGTTGTTTCTTTCTTGAAGCTTTGATTTGCAGCTCTCTCAAATGAAAATCCATGTTCTCCATTAGATACTTCAAATGTAACCATCACCAACAGAGCTTGATATGAAAACCTATAAAGCCTTTTGATTTCAACTTGCATCTTTGATATTTCCCTTTTCAAACATATTGTTTGGTTATGCCAAGCTCCTCTTGAATCTTTGTTTGGTCCATGCAATCTATCATGAAACACGATGCCAATTGCACTACAACATACTCTCATTCCATTACATTCAATCTCTTCATTAGTGTCACTTTCTCCAAGTTCCACAATTCCATCAAGATTGATTACTCTTTCTCAAACATCGTAGGTGCAATCTATAGAACCTCGTCAACCTCCACAACAAGGATCTCTTTGTTTTCAAGCTACATCTCCAAAACCTCCCTTTGCAAATGGATCTTCATCCCACAGTAGTTTAACTTTGGTAAGTTCTTTCAATTCCATAGACATTGTAGTGATTCAAAACTCTACTTCCTTCATGCAATCCTTCATTGTCTCAATAATCTCTTGTGCCTTGGCATACTTTTGCTTCATCTCCATCAATGTTTTCATCAACATTTCTTTATCCAAGTTCCACTCTTCCCACTTAAATAGTCCTTTTTCAGATACTATAGATGCAAATTGCAGAGCTTCATTCCCCTCTACTCCAAGTCTCTCATTTTACTCCATCTCCAAATGTGCCTTTTCTTCCTACCATGATTCCTTAACTATGGTGAGCACCTTCACTTCCATAGTGCATCAACTCGAATCTCTACTTCCTTCGTGCATTCCTTCATGGCTAAAAACATGTGCTATGTCTCAACATACACCTTCTCAATGTTGCTACCCACATGATCTAGTAGCAAGTATCAATGGTACTAGGGAAAACACAAAATTAACACAAAAAATTTCCTCAAACAAATCCATCAACAATGTTGTAGAATCATCTTTCCAATCTCTCTTGGATTTTGGTGGAGTTAGAGGTGTTGTGTGAGGCACAATGTACAAGGGAAATGAAGAGCGTGAACCCATCATCATTTGGGATAGGAAACTTGGCTCTTGAAACGGTTCCATGGTGAGAAAGATTTTTAAAAATGTGATTCAAATTTTTTTTTGAGAAACATAGTGCCCGTATTATATGTAGTGAAAAAGACAAAAGAAAATGTGATTCAAAGAAAAAATTTGAGAAATACAATGGTTGTATTTATGCGTAGTGAAAAATGGTTATGGAATGCAAGTAGGTGAGCATGCTGGAGATGTAGGCTAAAGATAGAATGCAGGCAAGTGAACATGTTGGAGCACAAAGGTGAACAATAGCTACAATGGCAAGTAGAGGTTTGCCAAGTGCGACTTGGCAAAATGTCAAGATTTTTTGCTTGTTTTATGGCTAATTGCGAGCAAATCTATAATCTGCCCCATTTTTTCCTTCATGTGCACGACCCGTATGCAAGTATCAAACGCATGTGTAAAACAAGGGGTTTTCCCAAAACAAATCAAGGGGAAAAACCCAAAGCAAAAATATAGAAGAAAATTAGACTGATTATGTTATTTTGAATTGCCCATGCTTAACAATAGCTTTCGCAAGTTATAATTTCATCAAGATAACATAGTTTGTTTCTTTTGTTCTTTAATTCTGTTGCAAACTTAAAGGCAAGTGGAACATTAGTAGGAGCATAACATGGGTCAAGGATGTGGAGATCGGTGATGGGGGTGTCTACCAACAAGCATTCAACCTCAATTTCCAAACATGGATAATGAAGGTTAACACAAGAATGATCACAACATGTGTCCATTTTATCTTCCATCACTTTAAGAATTTCAAATATGATTCATATATTATTTTTTACAAATGTTTCATTTGAAATGTATCATGCGAATGATCTTTGCTGGTCAAATTTGGACATTTGATTTACTAGTCAGATTTCTGACAATTAATTTGCTGGTCAAGGTTTTGATATTTTATATGTTGATAAATTTTTTAACATCCATTTGGAAATGCAACTTCAGTAAGAAGCTATTTCATCCTAATATGCAAAATACACCCATATTAAAATTGAAGTACCTATTTTTAATATCCAAAATACACTCATATTGAAACTTTAATAATTGATATTTCAATTCCTTTTAGATTTCAAAGTTCAATTTGTTAGATATTTGAACATGTCCTCACTCAACTTGACTTGTTAAATACCTAACCACTAGTTTTATAAGTTTAAAATGTTTTGTTTATTTTCCATCACCTTAAGAATTTCAAATATGATTCACATATTAATTTTTCAAACAACTATAAACTTTGTTTGAAATATATCATGCGAATGATCTTTGTTGGTCAATTTTTTGACATTTGATTTGCTAGTCAAATTTTTGATAATTAATTTGCTAGTCAAGTTCTTGACATTTTATACGTTGGTCAATTTTTGACATCCTATTTGGGAATGCAACTTTAGTAATAGGCTTTTTCACTCTAATATGCAAAATGCACTCATATTAAAATTTTAATCATTGATATTTTAGTTCCTTTCATATTTCAAAATTTGATTTGGTATATATATATATGTGTTTTGAATTCACACAACAAGAAAATCCAAAACTAATTATCAATTTTTTTAAAAACCAAAAAAACCAAATGGCATTAAATGAAAAAATAGATGATGTTTTATGTTCATATCAATTGACATGTGTCAATAATTATGTGTATAAGGTTGGTGATTGTTTCTTTGATTTTATATTATACATGTTACAAAATTCAAAGACCTCTAATTCTTTGCGAATTAATTCAATGAACTATTTTAAGCATTGTTTACTTATTCAAACACCTCTTGCAATACATTGTAGACAATTAGAATTATATTCAGAATTTTTACATGATTTACATAATGGGATAGTTTCAACCAAAGGAACATATGTTAACAAAATGTCACAAAATGTAGCTCATGGTGGCCTTTGGGGAGATTTCATAGTAATCTTTTGGATATCCCAATATTTACAAAGACCAATATATGTGTGGTGCAAAACAAGTGCTTGGATCTTGATGACATGTGAAAAAGAATACAATCTAACATTATTAATGCATTTAATTTTTGGCAATCAATATTTTTGAACCAATTCAAAAGATAACTCCTTTTCATTTGCAAAATGAATCTTTAGAAACAAAAAACATAATAGGTTTCAAAGAAAACCTTTCAATTCAATTTTTAAAAAACCATCTTTTTATGATTTAACCATGGAAAAAAAAAAAAAAAAAAACTAGACCAACTAGTCTTTCTTGTGGAATTTTCCCGAAAGAAAAATAAAATGTTCCAATAAAAGAAAAATTGTTTGGACAAAAGATTTGCACCGGAGTTTGATCAATATAAAAGATAATAACTCATTGTTAACTTTTCAAAAAACCACTCTTGCATTTCAGGCAAAACATCCAACAATAAATTTAATACTTCACCAAATAAACCAACATTTAATTCAATTAAAAAATAAAAACCAAAGTCCTTTCAAACATCTAAAACCAAAATCTTGGACACCTATTAAAGATGAATATTTTCTTGAACTTAATACAAACTTTCTTAATCTCACTTTAACAAATATTGTACAATTATTTCGTGAATGATATAATGATACAAATTTGAATTCAATTCAAATATAGCAACATTTAAAATATTTACCAAAAAAATATCAAAACATAATATCAAAATTATTATCCCAAAAATAATAATAAAACACAAACACTAATTAATAAAATTTTCACACTTGTGATGCTAGTTATGAATCTAATGTAAAAGAAAATATTTTATTAGGAGAGACAATGGTTGAAAACATAGACAACTTAACAAATGAACAAGTTTATTCAAATGAATTGTATAATGACAAAAATATGAAAAAAAAATTACAACATCAACAAACTATTCATAGAAATATCACAAAAAAATGAATACAACTATGAAAGAAAATCTTTCAAAGAACAACACATTTCAACCATCAAAATTATTAGAAAAAAACAAAGATTCAAATGGACCAATGTTATGGATACAACATTACATTCTATGCTAATACATAGTGAAAATGATTTTTTTGAAAAATAATTAAAAAATTTCAACATTTACACTCTTACTTGAATCTTAATGACAATTAAATATTGCAACAATTCAAACATTAAAAAGAAGATTTCAAATTGTGAGGAATGAAGTCAGAAAAACATTTTCGCTAATCATTAAATATTTTAATGATATAGAAGATACACTAAAATATGCATGTGTATGTTGTCGAAGATTACGATTCAAATACCAATCGATGGAATTAACTCCAACATTTTTGAAAATCATACAATCAATTATTCCTATCAACAAAACTTTACAACATGGTAACATGTTTATGTGTAAGAATTGGAAAACACTAATCAATGAAAACATAATTGAAGATGTTATTTGATGTGTCAATACATTTACAATGAAAACACAATTCCTTTTGTTATGATATTGAATAACTATAAGAATGTCTCATAGCTCATTTGCACAAATTTATCAATTGAATGGTTGGGGTCAATATGGTATTCAAGGTAACATTGTCAATGTTCCTATAAGTGTTGATAAAATGCAAATTATTTTACCTTGACCTACAACTTGTGAATCAACAATTGTGGTTTGCATCAAAAGAAAAATCAAACATAAATCTCTTTATTTGTCTAGTTATGTTCGACCTAAAATTGTAATGAAATCATTGCATGATCTTTGTGACACCCCATTTTATAAAGAAGCAAAAGTGCTAGTAAGAAAAGATTGGGTAACTTTATTTGAATCAAACAATGTATTAAAAGTAATTGATGTTATATAATTGACAATAATATAAATAAAAATGATGTGGATAATTTTGAAGAGGTAATAGAAAATGCATTGATTAATTCCTTGGTGCAAATGTTTTTAGAAACTAAACAAATATTTGACAAAGAATATGAAAGCCCTATTTGTGTGGCTCTAGTGAAAAATACTAACCATTAGGATTGTTTTGAGATGTCAAATGAGAATAATATAATTATTCCACTTTATTTTTTGGAAAATCATGATCATGTGGATTACAAGCACATCAATCTTACCAAAAAACAACAAAAGTAAAATTTAACAAGTGGATAGAAAATTTGCATACCATATTGCAATTTATTTTTTCAAGGTCATAATTTTAATCATTTAATTTGATCTTCATCTTTGGGTTCGTGTTTGCAAATCATAATTACGAAGTTGACATCTCAATGCAAAACACGTTATTGAAAAACCAAATTTAGATAACATATTAAAATCAGAATTGCGGTATAGAGAACTCTAAAGTATTCATACTTTTCTAGATTCTTTGCATCAACTTAGAAAATATGTTTTTGTAATGATTTGTCAACTTGGACCTCCAACATTTTTTTTACTTTCAAAAATGCTGAAAGCAAATGTATAGATTTATTCAAAATAATGAATTAAAGAAATTTCATAAGATAGATAAAAATATATATTTAATTTGATGATGAAGACATTTTTGAACTTCTTAGAGGAGATCGAGTAACATGTGCACAATATTATGGCCATTGAATGAAATGCTTTTGCAAGTTATTATCATCAACAAATACATTATTTGGACAAGTAAAGAATTTTTTTTCATAATAAAATTTCAAAATAGAAGAAATGAACACAATCATGGGCTTTTCTAGATAAAAGATGCACCAAAATATGGAATTGGTAATGATAAAATAAAATCATTTATTGATAAATACATAACTTGTGATAAATTTTTATTACCTTGAAAATCTTTTTGAAAGTCAACTTCATCATCACAAACAAACTTGTCATAAAAGAAAACAACTTGTGTGTAGGTTTCATTTTCCATTACTTCCGCTTCATAACTCACAAATACTAATATCATTATTAAATCAAAACAAAAATTTATAATTAAAATCACAATCTATCTTTAACAAGTTATATGAAATGTACATGGGACAATTTGATGATTTTTAAAACACATTGCAAATGGATGAAGAAAATTACGTATTAACATTGAGATTTAGATTACAAGACCTACAATATTACTAAAATCAAATCCAATAGACATATGTACAAATTCATATGGAAAATTTGTCAACAAACTTTGGTAAGCAAACATCGATGCGCAATTCATATTAGATTTGTATGATATAACAAGTTATTGTACATCTTATTTAACTAACGTAGATAAAAATATTACACAAGAATTACAAACGTACTTGAAAAATGTAAAGCAGAAAAAATAGAAACTTCTCGATGAACTTGACAAATTGGAAATGTTTTTTTGAATGCCCAACAAATGTTTGCACAATTAGCTATTTATTTGATACTTTCATTACCATTACATCACACATCAAGATCATTTCAGTCCATTAACACATCCCTAGAGGATGAAAGAACTTTTATTTTGAAACCTTTTCATGTGTTGAAAAATTTATCATTGACTGCCACAAATGTTTAATTTCCATTATATCGATTGATACATTAATTGACCTACTTTATTATATAATATTTCTCTTTCACAATTTGTTGGAGGCTATGATAGAACTTTTTGAAAATAAAAATAAAAAATAAAAATCATTCATTGGGTTGGCTTCAATAAACATAAGGGTCCTGAAAACCATTATAGATAATTATTACTTTTATTTTCACCCTTTATAACAAATGTAATTTCCCAAAAACAAACCTATTCAACTTGGTATTATGTTCATGAAGTAAATAAAATGTTATTCAAAAAGTTAGAAATATGTTCACGAATACATTTCATACCTCTACTACAAACATTACAAATGTTGATTGGGACCAAATACAAGATACATCTAACAAATTGGCTCTTGAAAACAATAACAAATTATGGATGGAAATCTTTCTAGATTAAGACGATAATAATTATTTAGAAACAACATGAAATTTGTATCAAATATTACCAAATCAAACCTTCGTGGTGTAGAAAAATGTGACATATCTTTAAAATTCCATGTGAATCCAAAAACAAATAACTCCAACCAATTTTCATTGATTCGTTACAACTAATGAAAGATGAAATTCATTCATATTCAATATTTGTAGGCATGGTTCATTCCTTAAATGAAAAGCAACATATAATTTTTGATGACATTTTGTATTTAAAAAAAAAGAATCCAAATGAATCGATATCCATATTTTTAATAGGTGGTTTGGGAACATGCAAGACATTTACATTAATGGTAATCATTCCAAGTCTTCTTCAATTTTACTTCAAACAAAACAGGGATTTAGATCCATCAAAATAAATTATTTAAAAGATGGCTTACATAGAAAAAGTTGCATACAATATTGGTGGATCAACTATACATTCGGGATTAGCCATTTTGTCAAAGAAGTCAATCAATGATTTAAAACTACTTGGTGATGAAAAACGTGATGTTTAATAAAACAATATACCCAATTAAAACTATTGTTATTGGATGAAATATCATTAATAGGTAGCCGAATGTTTTCATTCATTGATAAAAGGCTATGCACAATAAAACATAACCATAACAATTTTTTTGGAAACTTGGATGTTTTGATAACTAACAATTTTCATCAAGTGCTACCAGTTCGTGATTCATGGGTGTTTCATTCAATAAATGATGGACTTAATTCTATAAATACCAAATTTGGGCAAGACAAAATAAAATGTTATGAGTTGTATCATGTTATGCATCAACAAGATGAATAATTCATTGAAATACTTAACAAAAATTTAAAAGCTTGTCAAACACAAAAAGATATTAATATCATCAACAAAATATGTTTAAAACCGCCACCATCTAGTCTAAAATTCCCCCATCTTTTCAATACAAATCAAACAATTTAAAAATACAATGATAAAATATTTGAACAAACAACAGGTCCGATATATTGTTTCCAATCAAAAGATATTAGGCATGACATGTGTCCACTTTGCTTCACATTATCAAAACTAAATCCATCCAAGACTATTGGGTTACATTATGAATTATGTTTAAAACCAAATATGTTAATCAAATCATGTGTAAGAAATTATTTCACTAAAGATGGACTTGTTAATGGTGTTGAAGGATTTTTTAAAACTGCAACATAATCAAACTTAACATTGAAGTTTGGATTGAATTTTTGGATTCAAGAATTGGCCAACATACAAACCTGGGACCTAAATTTAGGGCGGGGCGGGGCTCGACGGGTGCATTATGCACCGGGTTCACACTAGTTTATCATGAAACTTTTATGATGAGTTAACATTCACTTAATATTAAACAATCACCCATTTAACACTGAGTGCCACCTAAGATGTCACCTAGATTTTCACTTAACACTCACTTAAACATTAGGTGTGAATGCGCATTTAGTGACCCAAAAAATGGCCCCAAAAAATGTTAGATTTAAAATCAGAGATCCTGATTGAGTGTCAAGCATGGGATAGTTCTAATATTTAGAAAGAATGTAAATGGATTTTAGGATTTTACCATGGTACCAACTGGAAGTGCTGGTTCACCCAAGGCTGTGGGGGCAAATACATTTTTGCATTTTAGAGCAAGAGAAAGCTGTGAGATCCTTCCCACCTTAAAGGAATAGGCATAATTCGCTCCTCTTTCCGAGGAGGGATATTCTCATATATTTAAGTTAACTCTCCACATAAAATAGCAATTTTTTGGGGAGTCTTCAACTTGTACATAATTGCACTGACAAAGCCACCTACGCAGTACCTAGCAGGTGCACATTTCCAGGCCCCAACCAGTTTCACAGTGTTTTTCTGCAAATATTCATACAAAAACTACACTACACGGGCATTTTACTCTGACCACTAAGCAATTCACGGTTCACCGTCACGGCCTTCTCCCTCCCTTCTTCTGCCGAGATTTCCTAGCGTTGCTTAGGAACTGTGCTCTTCCCGCCCATGTTTTTGCGGTTGCATACATCTCAGGACATATCTTCCCAAGTTGAGCGTTTTTTTCTCGGTTTCGAAGTTTGAAGTATCTCTTTTTCTTTCGGATCTTCTTTTGGGGGGGGGGGGGGGGTGTGCTTAGGTTTTTATGTTCATGCAGTGCAACCAGGGAGTGGGTTGTTCTTGTTGATTTTAAGCTGATTTTCTTCCATAATTTCTTGACGGAGCTGAAAATCTCACCCAGAAGCAGCAGTACCTCCTCTTTCTCTCTTCAAAAAAATAAAAATTGCAAAGTGCAGCAAAGAGAGAGAGAGAGAGAGAGAGAGAGAGAGAGAGAGTTTGGCGGCGGCGTTGACGGAAAGGGATCATGGCGCAGAAGAAAAAGATTAAAATTAATAATAGACCTCGCCAGAAGGTATTTCGGCTTTGCAAACTCTTTTTCTACCGTTTTCTCTCTCTGTGTGTATTCTTGTTACAGTAAAATTGAGAATTGCGTGTGCAAATTGTGAGTCTTGGACACCATTTTTTGTTCAGTTTTGTTATTGCAAGCTACAGCGGATGATGAAGTGAGTGTTCTGAAATTCCAGCAAAAGAAAGTGTATGCATGTCCACATTAGAGGATTTTTTTTTTCAGTTTCTCTTTTCCCCTCTTCTTATGGCAGCAAACTGATTGCTATCTTGAATGCTAGCAGGAAAAGAAGGTTGTGGATATAGCCAATTTGAATGAGCAGTTGGATTTATTAGGTCTCAAAGTACGCTCTGTTACTGCAGATGGCAACTGTTTTTTCAGGTGAGTCTTCTCTATGATCATCGAACCCTAGTTGGCCCTAGTTGTTTTTTTTAGGGTTTTGCATCCTTAGAGCCATCATCATAAAAAGGTAAGAAACAAAGAGAATTGTTGGAAGAAGAAATAAGCCAGATTGCTGACTTCATTGCACTACAGAAGATACCTAAGCAGATTAATTCTCTACAAAGTCAAGCCTTAGGTCAGACACATAGGTTTTTTTTTCTTTTTTTCCTAGGTTTGTGTTTCTGGACAGGATTCTTATCCATGAAACAGAAGGTAAAAAAAGCCCTGCCTTGTCTTATATAGAGCAATGAAATCATCGAGAGAGCGATCGAAGAGTGCAATGTTTGATGAGCCCATGGGTGTGAGTGCCACTGAGCAGAGCTATTGCAGATCAGCTAGACGGACAAGAGGAGCAGCATGCCACATATCGGCAATCAGTTGTTGATTATGTACAGGTATATTATTGCATACCTGGTTGGTTGATTTAATTTCTGCAATGCTCTTGTAGCAGGCAGGCATTCAACAAAGTTGCTGTAACCCTGCGACTAGAAGTGATAATGTACAAAGGGAACAGTGTGTTCCAGAGACCCATTTGACTCCATTGTCCAATTATGTTATGGATTCACCATATGCAGGAGCATCGAGAGGAATTTGAGCCTTTTGTAGAGGACGAGGTGCCCTTTGAGGAGTATTGCAGTACCATGCGTGAGGATGGTACATGGGCAGGCAACATGGAGCTTCAAGCAACATCTCTAGTAACAGGTTGCAACATTTGTATACATCAGGTATAAAGCCATGCTCTTTACTTTGCAGCAGAAGGTTTTGTGGAAGACAACTAGTGGATGCTGGGAGTTGTTGTGGCTACTTATTGGAACTTCTGCATGAATATACCTGCAGCTCAAGACCCCCAGGTGGCACATTCGAAACTTTGAAAGCACTGATGCTTGTACACTGCATCTGTGAGTTCTAATGCACTTGGATCTGTGAATTGGTCTTTTCAGAGAGTTGTTAAAAAGGATTGATATGTATGGCACATAGTGAAGAACCACATGTTCAAATTGTCTCATTTCATTGGTTAGCGATAGCAGTCAATTCTGGATGGAAACTCATATAATTTGAGACACAGAGATAGTCTTAAGAAGCTGTTAAGAAGATCTTGGACATAGCTGCATATATTGCCTTGACAGTGTTCATGGATTTTGAGATGGGTTTATGTAGACTTATGAGAGATGTGGTTGGACTGCAGATCCTATCATGATGGAGAGCACTACAATAGTGTTCGCAGACTTGATGATGATGGAGGAGGCTGCGCAAAACCCATCACCATTGAGGTAAGGAGTTTGTATTGATTTAATCTTGAAACATTTTCAGAAGCTGGAACTTGAGAGGTGAAACCCTGCTCAGTTTGGAAGATGCTTGTCAAAGTTTATGTGCATCTTGGCAGGAGCTTACTAGACATCTTTCTCAAGGAGTCATATGTGTACTTGTTGTGTCTTTGATTGAAGGTGGATGCCAGGCCTTCCACTAAGCCACCACCAGCCAAGGACAAGATGAACCATAGACATCAGATTGTAAAGATTGTGATGGATGGCACTGGTTGCAAAAGTGTGGACAGAGTGCAGGAAGTGAGTCTCTTGTTTCCTGGTCAGTAGTCATTTGTGGGGATCTTTCTTGGAGTAGGAAAGAAGCAATCTACACTGGAATTGTGCACTAGTAGCATTGTAATGGAAGACTGTTTGGCCTGTTCTATGGAAGTTTGAAGGAGCTGTTTGTGGGGTAGAACCACAAGATGTGGAAGATGGGGATAAGACAAAACTCAATAGGACCATTGCGGACAGTGGAGGCTGGTTTCAATACTGGCATTGACATTACTGATGGGAGCTGTCACATCCTTTCATGGTAGCATTGATGTGTTTGGCACTATTGTCTTCATGTCCAGTTCAAGAAATGGAATATGTAATACAATCAGGAGCCTGGAGGTGTTTACTTCACTGCATCAAAACTGGATGTTGACATTGCCAAAATGTTCCCAGGAGGAGTGAATGGGTACTTCAGACAGTGGTGTGGAGACAATTGGCAAGATGAGTTCTGATTGGGTATTATTGCTGTGGGGAGAGAACATGGACAGGTTTTGCATGATGTTCATGGTGACACAGATGCAGCAATAGAGTTTTTGATAGCAGAGCAAGCCAGTGGTGGTGATGCTAGTCCTTCTTGCTCATGTGAGAGGATTCCCCACTCTCCAGAGGGCAGCGGTATTATTTTCCCCCCTTCCTGCAAGGTTCAGTTGTTGCCAACTCACCAGAATTTACAACATGAGATTGAGCAAAATGTAGACCACTTAAGTCCAAAGTCAGTGCTGAGCTTATCTTTACTATACACAATTTACATTGAGATTGAGCATTCCTTGTTTTGGACATCATGCTACTTAAGGATTATAAGAGATGATCTGGTCATTGGGAACAGGTGAAACTCACCACAACAGGTCATTTAGAATACACTGTGATGATCCTGAGCCATCAACATCACAAGATTCCTGCCTTGTCACTAAAACTGAAGAAAGGTTTGCCTCTCATGCAGCTGGTCAGACCAACAGTACCACCCTGCCACTTCAGGTGTGCTGCTTCTTGTCTTTGACATCATATTGTGGGGTGGAAACTTGGAATTGTGTGCACACTTATGCTTACAAACTTACTCATATCTTTTGATAGTATGTAGAGTGAAATGTGTTGGTGTTTTATTATGGAGCAGGGAGCGGCTAGGAATAAGGCATGCCCATGTGGCTCTAAACGTAAGTACAAGTCTTGTTGTGGTACTCAACATCCAAAGCCTACCATCACTTCCATATCAAGGTTTGCCTCTCACCCTCATGAGTTATTTCTCTAAGATGCATGAGTGACTTGAGTTATGCTGACAGGCAATGATTCCCTTTAGTGAGCCCTCAAGGTTGCAAGCTGCATAATATACCACTATCTTGTTTGAAACAGTGTTTTCTGATCTGGGAATCAGTAAGATCTGGTCCTGTAAAACCCAAGTGTCTTTTTGCCTGGTTCAGTTTTGTGTGGAACAGGCTATGAAAACTTGTGGAAAAGCTTAGTCAGAAAGATTTGTTGTTTCCAAGGTGCATTTACACAGCTGTGCTTGTGTTTATACAGGTCAGATGAAGTCCAGTCAAACAGGCTCAGGAAGCAGAGGTTGAAGCTGGCAAAAGATCACACCAGTGAGCCTGTTCACAGTGATGTTCCTCGGACTGTAGATATGGGAGCTCTTTGCATTTGAGCTCGGAAATCTCTTTGATGAATATCAAGTCAGGGTCTTGCAAAGGACTTCACAAGGAGTTGTCATGGCAAGTTTTGCCCTACCCAAAGGGTGGGATTGAAAATTATCACTTTCTTGGTAGGAGAGATTGAACTGGAGCAGAGGAGTCACATTTTAAGTTGATGGGTTTATTCATGACGAGAAATATTTTTTCTGTATATCATATTAAATTCATTGGGATTCATATATTAGCAGGCAACTTTGATAGCAATTCTGTAGGCACCAGTGACAATAATTATGCAATGTTGCTCAGCTTTCAATTATATTGCAGTCAATGCATCTTTTGCAATGCTGTTGAAACCCTCTACCTAACAAAATGATGAGGACTGAAAGACTATCCTGTTAAGCCTTCCAGGTTCTGAACCTTATTGGTGCACCTGACTAACATGGAGACAGCGCCTGTACAAGGACTTTGTGACTAGTAATGTGGCAGGGCTCACAAGGTATATATACAAGCTTACATCTGAACAACAATGTGTCGGTGGGTTCAGTTGCTGCTGGTGCTGGTGAGCTTGCTACTGACAATCTTGGTCCTTAATGACAACAACCTGGGTTCGGAGCTCCTGGTGTCTACTGTTAATGAGTCACACTCATCTACAATGACACAACTTATTGTAGGGGGCTGGGAGTCACATGCTCTGTTACTGGTACCTTGTTTTGTTTCCTGGTGGCTACAGGATACCCACAATCCAAGGCATCCTGGCCTGGAAGTTGTACCGCAAGAATGCCACAAGAATACTGCACTGGGGTGATAGCACTCACCCTGAAGCTGCTAAAGCTCACCTACTGCTGCCTGTGCTCTTTTCCCTCTAGAGCTGACCTGAAGCAGCACAGGGATTATGCTTGAGCTTCAGTCCAGATAGCTTGTGCTTGCACTTGAGCCATGGTAGAACTACGTGAGACAATGGGTCCTCTTCTGACTAAAATACACAACCTCCATTTCATGATATTCACATTAGTTTTACTGTTTTTTCCTCTTCTCATTTGGAGAATGTTTCATCTCTTAATCTTTTATTTTATGTTCCTGCACATGATCCAAGTGACCTCAAGGTTTCTCAATTTCTTTTTGTTTACTTACATTGATAACTAATGTAATGATGTTATTTTTGTCTCTGACTAAACTCTATGTATCTTCAGTTTCCTTTGAACTTAATTGCCCAGTAGGTAAGCATGAAGTTCCAAATCTTGTGGAGTCAGAAATCCTTAAAACTTCATCATTTTTTTTTAAGAGGCACAGAGTTTTAGAGCTCAAAAGAGCTGAAATTCTTTTTGTTAGTAGGTAGTTGGATTTTGGATGATTCAACAGTTAGTAGTGTACTTATAAAACTCTTCAGTCTTTTAGAGATTGGAGGTTGATAAAATATCTTTGCTTTTGTTGAAGTCATTTGATTTTTCAACTCTATACATTAAGGTTGATCTAAAAGCTAGTAGAGAGTTCTGACTAATAGAGTGTCTGTTCAGATGTTTAAATTTCATCCTTTTCAAGTAAAGATCATACAAGACTCTTGAAGCTTCATAGTTGTGGAAGCAGTTGCGGAAGCTTCAGACTTCATCAGTTCCATCTCTTGGCTAGATGTTTTGATAAACAATTCATTCTTTGTGGTTATTGTGCTTATTAACAACACACCAATATCCTCATGGGTACTAATCTAATATATTAATTCAGTAAGTCTGTGTGTCAGTCTGTGACGGGGGTTTTGGGGGGTGGGGGGGGAGAGGCCGGTGAAGCACAGGGCGGGGGGGGGGGGGCCAACAGAAGGGGGGCCAGCACGGACGGGAAAGGACCAGGCGGGGGGGAGCTCGATGGGTGCATTATGCACCGGGTTCACACTAGTTTGTTTAGTCTGTTTAGTAAATTTCTCCCTGTTTTCATCAAATTTTTGGGATCGCCATTAAAGTCAACACTTACCCTCTTGTGCTTGGGATATTTGTAACATCCAGAAATAATTTAAATGAATTTTGGTATTTTTACCATGGTACCAAAGTGGGTGCCAGTCCACTTAAGGCAAGAGGGTACAACTCCCCCAGCATTAGTGTCACAATTCATCCAATTGTGTCCTTAAAAAGGAGGTGAAACAGTGGAAATCCTGTCACAGACATCATCCCAATGTGGGATTATGCAAGCTAGCACCCACCAGTACACCATCCATTGGAAACCTTTTGTGACAGTTGTGGATGAACCACAACTGCAAACCCTCCCACTTTCACCTCACACTACCTAACTATCTAGGAAAGTGGGTAAGTATCATAGATAAGTAGGTAGGGAATGCAATTATGTAGGTAGGTAACTAGGTGGCTACTAGGTAGGTAGATACATGTGAACAGAGGTAACCATGGTTGGTTATCTATGGGACAAAATCATACAATGAAGAAAAGTGTTTACTGTCCACACACCATCCATCCTGGACAGTTTGCTGTTGGTTAGCTATAGGCGAATTATCCAATGAAAAAAGTATTTCCTGTCCACACCATCCATCCTGCATGGTGTGCTGGTGTGTGCCGGTTCACTTTGCCTGCCCCACGTGTAAAACAAGGACACAGTGGAACTGTGGGAAAACTGTTCAGTAATGTGAGGGTGGTGTAGAGGAGGTTGGTGAGAGAGGCATATTGCTCGGTGCTCTACAACACACTTGCACACTCTTCCTGAGTCTCTTTAGAGCACACTAAATACCCCACTTGCTGTACAGGATTACCCATTTGCCATAAGGCAGTTCCACCTTAGCAGATGTTGGCAATAAAATGTTGAGGTTGTTGTCTAGATAGGTTGTACATTGAAACACACCAATCTGACAGCCTAACAAGATGGCTTTAGCTCATGGACAGTAAAAAGGCTAGAGATCCATACCACAACAATTTCATATCACATGGAAGTAACACCACATGGAATTGTTGATAGTGATACACAGCCCTGTGACCAAAGCAATATGCCTCAAGCTCACAATGACACCACATGCTAACAGCCTCATTGAGGCCCCATGTCCCAATACTTGGCACTGAAAAACCTTACGGATTAGCTGTTTAAAGGTCAATTTCCACTTGAAAGGTACTCAGATACAGTTGAGCAGCACAATAATCAGATGACAGATACCCTGCAAAAAAATTCTTACATCAAAGTTACATAAAAGCAACCCTTGTCACAGACAGCGCCATAGACACACATCAGAGCAAGAATTTCCATGACACACAAGTGCACTAGGGGCTTCAGTATCCAGCAAGCAAGAAGACTAACCAGGAATTGTCTGGATGGAGAAAGAACGCTTTGAGTAGAAAAACATGTCAAAAGAAAATGAAGGCAGCACTATACCTGTCCTACAGTTTTTGAAGGACCAGAGTTGTATGAACACTATATATCTACATCCCTTCTCATTCCAAATGTCCATAATTTTATTGAAGGACAAGACAAGCATAACAGGAACAAAGACCAGAATTTTCTCAGGAAACAAGGTTGAATCTCATTGCTCCTATTGATGCAAGGTGAACAAACACCTTGTTGACTGACAGTAAGTGGAATTTCTAGTGAACCTGGCAGCAAAGGGTGCTTCCTACATTTCATGAAGCAATTTGTGCAATTTCATGACTGTACATATACCCTTTGCATGTTTTTTTCCAGCTTTAATACAAATGTTAATAGTGCTTGATATCAGGGAGGGAATCTCAGAGAAGACCTGCGTTTGTTCTCCTTGGTGCCCCTGTGTGAAAGCCTCGTGTGTGCTCCTCCTGACAGCAATGAAAGCTGCTCAAAATGACAAGCAAAGGTCCAAAGTTTTCCAATCAACCTTCAAGTCACCATGCACCATGACTTCAGGATGCTGCAGCAGCATTAAACAAAGAGAGCTAACACCATGGATCTTTTCAATGTCAGGGGATATTGATAACAGGACAAGCCAGGGTCTATGATGACAAACATCTGCACTCAGTGATGCACTCAAGCAGAGCCAGAGCTACAGACAGGGCCAGGATCATGTGCACCACAAAAGTGAGAGACCAGATGGGATGACCAGTGGGGTGGAAGGCTTTTAGGTCATACAACTAGGCCTTGTAACAAAGTAGAAACAGAACATGGTTGCAATTCACTTTTCTTCACAAACGGGTGAGTCAACAACATCTCTGCTGATGGCCGCCGCCCAGCATCTTTCTGCAAGCAACACACTATAAAGTTCCTGAATTCAGGAGAAGCATCAGGAGGTGGTGAAGGTGGATCTCCCAGGCAGATAGCACACATCAGGGTGGGCCAGTCAGGCTTCTCTCCTGGTTGCAGGCAAGGAAAGCGACCTATTGCACACTCGAGAAGTGTGAGACCAAGGCTCCAAATATCAGCAGCATAGCCATATTCACCCCCATTGCCATCTGGATCAAAACGCTCAGGGCTCATGTACGCACAAGTACCCACAAAAGAATTACATTGTGCTAACGTATGTGCCAGCACTGTGCTCACACCAAAGTCACCAATCTTAACCTCCTGCCTGCGGTTGATTAGCAGGTTTGAAGGCTTGATGTCCCGGTGTACAATCTTATGTTTGTGGAGATACAGGAGTCCCAAGAGCACTTGCTTGGTAACCTCAGCCAGGTATCTCTCACTGATTGTCCTGTGAAACTTAAGCACATCTGCAAGTGTTCCTCCGTCCATGAATTCAAGAACAAAAGAGACTTCTCCTCCATGATCAAAAACCCCATAGCACTCCACCAAATGTGGGGACTTGGCACGGAGCAAAATCTCCCTTTCTCTCATAATCTGTCTGCGCACATCGAGCTCATGCTTCTCCTGTATGATCTTGAGGGCATAGATGCGCCCAGTCCACCGGTGCACAACTTTGTAGACTTTGCCTCCACTGCCAGCTCCTAGCAGGCTCTTCCTGTCCAGGTCTAGGTCATCTAGGGACACAATTCGACCTTGTGCTGGGATCAAGGGAAGCCTGCACCTGTGAAGAAGGTTGTTGTTGTTGTTGTTGTTGTTGTCTGCAGATGGAGGTGGCAATGGCAGTGGCTGTGGTACTGGATCTCGCCGTGGCAGGGACAGGGAGAGTCCTCGGCTCTTCCTTTCATTTGCTGCAGCCATTTGTATGTACACTCTCTGTTCCTGTCCCTCCTTCCCACTCTCTACTGCAGTGTCGGCTGCTCCTGTCTCTCCCTCCTTCGTCAACCGCAGCAGAAGCATGAAGACTCTGCTCCTATGGACGACATGGTAGGCACAGCGTGATCAACATCTGCTGCAGCTCCCTCCTCTGCAGATGCCCCTCCAAAGGAAAGACGGAAGGAAGGAATCCCCCAACTGTCTCGTCAAGGACCACCACCACCTTGGTGTGCCTCTCCTCTCTGCCTGGAGGAGAAGGAAGGGATTGGTGTTCTCGCCACTCAGAAACTTAACATACTCCTGACCTAGCTCTCGTAGTATACTAGCTTTGCCAGCAAAACAGACAAGAAGCTCCAGAAGAACATTGACCTGTGGAGCTTCTTCTTCTTCGCCCTCCGACTCCCAATTTCCTCCACACAGGAGGACTTCTGAGCACCGGCAGGAACTTAAAGACGCAGATCCCAGAGTCAGTCAGGAAGAAGCTCCGTTCACGACAGGTACGGCAGTCGCTACAGCAGGTGGAGGAAACTTCCCTCCGATCAAAGAAAGCGGCCACATGTACGAAGAAGAATCCGAGCTTTACCCGAAAAGAGTTCTCTCTCTCTCTCTCTCTCTCCTACAATGGAACCTCAAAAGCAAAGCTTCAAAAAAGAGGACTCATTTCCTTGGGTGCAAAAACTACAGCAGCGCTCCTTCCACGGTATGCTGAACAATGTCTTTCTGTCGAGCGGCAAAATGGAGAACAAAGTTGGAACCAAAGCAAAGTTGCAGCAAAAGGTCTTCCGAGCAAACCGCAATAGCCAGTTTCACCAACAAGACTCCAAAGGAACTAGCTAGTTTCACAATCCAATTCCTCGTCGGCGACAAAAGGTTCGAATCCCCCCCCAACCCAACCTCCCGAAGAAAAAGAAAGCAAAAGGAAACCCCCCGCACAGCCAGAGATGGACAAGATTACGAATGGAAAAATAAAACATGCGGCGAGAAAGGAATGCGCAAGAATCTGGACAACCCGAAGAAGAAAAAGAAGAAGAAGCTCTTTCCAGCGGGAGTTGAAACCAAGCAACCGACCCAGGGGGATGGGGGGAGGGCTTGCAAAAACCCTACCTGGCCGAAGAAAAACAAGAACGAAAACAAAGGAGAAAATTTTGTTTCTGCGCACTTTCTATGAAATTCAAGGTTGTGGAAGACAATAGAAAGAGAGAGAAAAAAAGTTGCAGGAAGTCATGAACACACACACCCGTTGGCAAAGCTTTGCTCTTGGCAAGCTCTTGGATCGCCGTGCAACAGACAGTAGTAGTGAGTAGTGTTATGCGCAAGCGAGGGAGCGAGCCAGGAGTTGAGAGACCGGGGAGGACACAAACGCGACACAAGAAGACGGCGAAGAAGAAGACCGAGCACCCGCCGCGCAGCAGAAGGCAAAGAGACGCGACGAAGCCCCTGTGGGGCCCTGTTCCAGGTGACGACTTCGACGACGACAGACGGCTTCTTTCGAGGTGACGAAGAGGACGACGGCTTCGTTTGGAAGCACTACAGGGTTTTTTTTTTAAAAAAATATTTTCTTTTCCATTTTCATGTTAAAATTTTGGGGAAATTTAACCAAAACAGTTTAGCAGAATTAGTCGAAATTACACAAGAAAACAAGAATTTTCCAAAAAAATTCAAATTGCTTTATCGAAAAATGGCGAAGTTTCGCCAGAAAAAAATCGATGGAAAGCATAGTTTTTTTTGGCAATTTTTGTTTAATAGCTGGAGTGGCAATGATCCACATGAAGATTTAGCCAGAATTGGGCTACAAGCTCAATATGAAAGCAATATTTTAAAAACATTCTTCTATATTTTAGCGTACCTGCTTGAACCGTGTGTAGTGAGTGATCTGGCGAGATTTCTTTTTTAAATTTCTATTTTTCGCTATTGAAAAACATGATTTTAGAACTTTTAATCTTTAATATATAAATTTGGCTACACATAGCCAGCCAAAAAGGCCTGTTTGGAAGGGTTTGGAAGGCTTGCTTTCCAGGTGACGAAGTCCGACGGCTTGGTTTGGAACTTGCACTGTTTCTATTTGTGGAGAAAGTTCGCAGCTTGGCGATTGAAAATGGAAAAAATCCACAAAAAAATTGTGATTTCTAGGGAATTTTTTTCGCCATTATTCGAAATAAAAATAACTAAATTAGCCACATCTAAATCTAGGCACAACTCCTAGGTCGCCACTTGTAGCAGCACTTTTGTAAAAACGCTACAGCCCACCTAGGACCATCGCCATGTAATGCTAATTAATGCTGAGGATCCTGGCCAGTGCCACAGGGCCAGTGGACCTACTTGAGGAATTTGAAAAAACAAAAAACCCTGCTTGGAAGGCTTTATTTCCAGGTGACGAAGAGGACCAGGCTTCCTTTGGAAGGGTTTGGAAGGGTTTATTTTCAGGTGACGAAGAGGACGGCTTTCGAGGTGAGGAGTTTTCTACCTCATCGTGGGTGGTGGCAAAGCCTGTCTCTTGGAGGGGAACCGGGATCCATCCAGGTGACAAGCCGGATGTCTGTAGTCTGTACAATAAAATAGGCACCTCGATTTAGTTAGCTCTAAAACAGTGAAACTCCAAGAAATGAGGAGGATGTATCCAGGTGATTATCCAGATGTCTGTAAGTACAATAAAATCGTAACCTCGATGTAGTTAGCTGTGAAACAGTGAAACCCAATATATGAGGAGGATCCATACAGATGATAATCCAGATGTCTTCCTGGAAATAATATTGTCACCTCGATTTAGTGAGATCTGAAATGTGAGACTCCAAGAGATGATATCCATCCAGGAGATAATCCAGATCTCTGTCTGCAAACTTAAAATCATCACCTCGATTATGTTAGCATCAGTGAAACTCAAAGAAATCAATAGAAACTTTTAATGAATATATAAAATAAGATAAAACATCCACCCCCCCTTTCCAGTTTAGATGTACCTCGAAGTTCATAATTTCTCTATTTCTAAGTTTATGAGTTGTTTGTCTATTTGTCTATTCCTTGAAGTGTTTTTTTCTTGAAATTTTTTGTCATTTCTTGACCAAAAAATTAGGAATCTTTTTGGTATATTTTTCTGGGTTAAATTCGACTAATTTGCTCCTTTTTTTTGGGTGAAAATTTGCCAAAATTTGTATATCAAAAAATAAAATTTAATTGAAAAACAGTGATTCCTTGACCTCACTAGTACTTTTTTTAATATAAAGAATTCGCTGTGAGATAACCATTTGCTATAAGTTAAAAGAAATCAATTGAAACTTTTAACGTACATTAAAAAAATTAAAAAAAAAAAAACCTTATATGCACCTCAAAGTTTCTTAAGTTCTCTATTCCTTCACCCATAGGGCTATTTCTTTTGATTCATGTGTGAATAAACTATTTGCTTTCCCTTTATTCTTTGTTCTAACAAGAAGCTTAAGAAGGGAAAAGAAAAACATGCCAAAGAGTTTTGCATTGGTATTGGAGGAAAATGTGTTTCCCTTCTCAAACACTCTTTTGGGTACACGGTTAGTTTCTAGGGGAAAAAGAAGGGATGGGTTCCATAACAGGATTCTAAAACCTAAAACCCCACCCACAATAGTGCCCCTGACCTCAATTCTTCACATCAATTATAAGATTAGTGCTTCTATTGACTTTTTGAATTTCAATCAAAATTGATCTAAGTTTCATAAATTTCAATTTAAATTTTAGAATTATGTATTTTACCTGTATCACTTTCAACATTAATTGATTCATTTGCATGCTAGCATAAATACTACTAATTTATGTTCAATAGTGGTTGTAGTTAATTAACATGGGAATAACAACCCAACATAAACTTCAAAGTGAAAACACTTCAAACACAGCTAACTTGCAATCGATAAGATCAATGTGAACTAGCATTTTAAATTCATAATACTTCAAAGTAAGTAAATGCGCAGAATAGGTTTTATTCAAGTAACTGAAACCAGCAACCAAGTTGTAAGGTCAAATTGGATACTTGTGATCCCATCCAAAAATGAAAGTTTAACATCCATCCATCATCCCAGAAGTTGCTTCAAATCCATGAAGATGGTGGATGACAATGTGATACATTGAGTGTGTATCCTTGGGTTAATGAATGAAATCTTTGATGCTAGCTTGGTGACTAAGAGCATCTTCCATTCGGAACCTTAGGTGTTGCTTACCTCCTTTTAAACGTGGGCTGCTTACATCCTTGCAATATTGTTATGGGTGGGAGGTCAATCATCCCAAGATCCAAAGATCCTTAACTTATAATGCATAACTTTGGAGTTCATAAACTCCCAATAGCATCCAAAGCTGTGACCCTAACTTGGCTACACAAGTGATTTTATTTTTTGTGTCTCACAATTTTCAATAATCAAACAATTATTGACCAGAAAATCGTCATTTATTTGTGGATTTTGATTGCAACATCAAATTTACTGTTCTATTACCCTGGTTTTTTTCAACTTTGAGATGTGAAAAGTTCACCCAAATTTTAGCAAAAGTAATGAAATCTACACTAGAAAAACAAAAATTTCCAAATCTTTTTGTTGAAAAAACAAACAAAATTTGTGAATTTTTTTTTGGCTATTATATACATTTTCATTGGAACTATAATTTGCGAAATTGATTTTACTGCGCTATCTTATGTTCTGTATAACCAAACTTTTTAAAAAAGAGGAAGCATAAGTGCAGAGAAAGAGGATGAGATTGTTGTCTTTCAAACACTCAAACTTTATTGATGTTCCAATGACAGAAATTACTCAAAATTCAATATGTCCTGCACCTTAAACCTAAAATTTGCAAAATCACCTCCATAAAACCCTACTCATCAAGGGCATGCTAATGGTATCAAGAGTTAGCCTTTTTTTTCTGTGCAAAATTGGGCATTGTTGTAAATTCAATGGTTTTTTGACAGCAAATTTCAAAATTAGAGAAAAGAAAGATATTTGAGAATTGCCTTTCTATACATGGTTCAAGTAAGTAGCCAAAAACAAATAATATTTTTTCCTTTAATATTTTAATAGCCAAATTTGGCTAAATCAGGTTATGGAAGATTGCCACCTCAACTACATCACAAAATTGAAAAGATAAAGCACTACCAAGAGTGAGTGTGCCCCAATTTCTTTGAAATTTTTAGTTCTGATTTTATTGAATTTTCAATGAAAAAATTCTTCAACAACTCTTGCATTGTGTGTTTAAACATTATGAAACCACCTTGGTGCACCCCTGCTCATCAAGGGCTTTTCCTATGGAATGAAGAGTGTGAAAAATGGGAATTTGGTCTGGGTGGGAGACCTCAACATGACAAAACAAAACAAACAAATTACCTTCCTTAGTAGTAAGCCTGTTCAATGCCCAACCACACATTAGAATATCCTTAACAATTTATTTTTGGGTTTGTTTTTTTTGGGGATTTTAGGAGTTAATTGCCTGCTCTTGTGTGCTCTTGAGTTCTGACAGCCATAATGTTGCATGGGAACCTACGGTTAATATTTTCCTTTTGATAATAAAGAATTTTTTTTTTCTTAATTTGAAGCAAGAGTTAACCAAGATTTTACTGATTTTACAAAATATCTTAATTTGATAATAAAGTAAAGACTTGGTTAATTCCTCATTTGTTTTCTTAATTTGAATCTTCCTTTTCCTTATCAGAAATATTTTTTCTTTTGATTTTGAAACTGAAATTTAGTCAATTATTTCAAGAAATAATCAAAATTCAAGCAGAAATAGGTCAATCATCATACAGACATTCGCCATAAATCTAGAGACATAAGACTTGTTACTTTGGGGGGAATTAATACCAATACCACCATTAGACTTTTCTCTACATACCCTCATTACAGTCTGGGCAGCTTCTTGGGCAAATTTGTCCCATCACAAATGAACTGTGGGAGGTATATTGATCTATTAAAGAATGTAGTTTGTTTGTTTTGTTTGTCATGCTGAGATCTCCCAAAACACAGTTTCCTGTCATGCACTTGGTATCATTGAAAAGCTCTCCATGAGTAGGGTGCATCAAGGTGGTTTTGTAATGTTTAGACTTTAGACCTATGGTGTGAGAGTTATTGAACATTGAATTTTTTTTAATTTTTTTAAAAAAATAAAAAATAAATATTTTAGATAAATTGGGCTGCAATCTTGATATTATTGGAAAGCCCTTGATGAGGAGGATTTCTTGGAGGTGGTTTTGTGATTATTAGATATAAATGCAAAATATATTGAATTTTAAGAATCGTTTGAAAAAAGAAAAAAGTTGGGTAATGAGCTCACACTTCGAACCAAGGGCACATATCACATTAGTTCCCATAAATGGGTATTTAGTCCAGAATTCTAGGTTGACCTGCAAAAATACATTGTTTGTAACACACATGTGAATTATAATTCACAAATGTGTTCATTATATGTGCATGACATGGCAAGGTAGAGCCTTCTCCTTGAGGGAGCAAGGCATTAGGCCATACTATTAAGTATTAACTATAAACAGAGAGCATTGTAATTCCTTTCTTGTATAGTGAAAAAGGGCAAAGGCTCCATTAACAGTAATATAGCTTGCAACCTGAGTTCCTGTCGATGCTTTCTTCTTTGAGGATTGAGAGGCTAACTAACACATTTGGTTCTGTTTTGAGCTTTGGTTCCATTTGTGGTACAATTTGATTTGTTGGGTAGACTTGGGAATTTGCCCTTAGTTGCGTGATCTGAAGTCAATTTGAAGTCAAGTCCCTTATATGGTCAAGTATGTTATATCATGCACGACCTTTTGACCTTGGACCCATTTCAACAAATTTACAATCAATTTTTTTAAAAACCTATAGTTTTTTCCCACATATATCAGTTGTCTGTGTTGTAGGGGGTTTCCAGGGAAAAGTCGTGAAATGAAATTTCTCAATGCCATGCAAAAAGCTATCAGATCCAAATATAAAGCCTTTGCGCCCAAATTTTTCACCCCTTGTGGAAACACCTTTCTATGAATCAGCATCAAATCCTCAAGAGTCCAGTACGGAGTGGACCACCACAACCCACATTGCCATGCATTTGGACTACAACTACAAACCACATTGCGCATGCATGTGAATGACTATGAACCACATCACACATACATTTGGTTTCTTAGTAGCCCATTTTTGCCATGAGGAGTGTGACTTGGAATAAATTCTTATACTCTTCTACTGAAAAAGCCAAAGCTCCAATTGTCTAAACTTTTTGGCACTTTGTTAAAAAGATGGACAGACTAGAGAAAACTTTAGACAAAAGCAAATGAGGGCCGGCTAATGGGGGTCCACATTTGCAGGTTTGAGATATTGCAGGTTGCCTAATCCCACCCATACTATGAGTTATTTATGCATGCGACCAGCCACAGCCATGTCACATTATTAGAATACTTATCAGCAAGCAGGCGGCTGACCAATGTTAGGAAACCGATTGCCAAGTCCGGTTTAAGACCAGGTCAGGTTCTATCTGCATTAAACTGGAATTGGATCCAGACATGGTTGCCATCCAGACAAAAATTCTCCCAATTGTCTTATGATTGTCTCTACCTTGTACTAAATAGCTTCATCTTTGGTCACTCCAACTCCCAATGGGGTTGTTTTGGGTAGTTGATGTCCATAGATTTCTAGATTTCTCCAAGTGCGCATATATGCTTTTTAACTAATATCCATGTGGGGCAGAAAGGTGAGTTGCCCAACCATAATTTTGCCGTGCACAGGCAAACAACATACATCTTGGACCACTATATAATGTGCTAATTTCCTTTGCATTCTGAAGAATATGTGTGTTCATCTGCTGACCATTTCTTATTTCACTTTGTGCTTAATTTCTGAATTGTTGGAGTTTTTAGGGTGGAGAGGCCCTTTCAAGTTTTCCAAATAGTAATGGCCAACCATATTGGTTAATATTGCAACTGTGAGCCAATCAACAAATAAGTCGAAATTGTTCAAAACACACATGAGCAGCCACCAACAGACCATGAGGAGTGGATGGGGGGGGCGACAGACAAGAAATACTTTTCCATTGGCTTCCAGTTTCCTAACTAACCACTGTGGTTAGCTCAATTTCTGTTTTCTACTAACAACACACTAGCCCCCTATGTACTAACCATCTACATACATCTACTTATATAATATCCTTGGCGGTCGTCCTTTTCATCCATCCTTCCTGTCATCCATCCATCCAAGTTCCTCATCCAGGAAGAAGAAGATGATGGAAGAGGAGGAGGACGACGACGACGCGGCAGCAGCAGTTTATCCAAACATTTTAACAATTAGAAACTTTTTTAAAACACTTACAAATAGAAACAAAATGAAAACATATAAAATAAATATATTTAAACATGAAACAAGAAAGGGAAATACAGTAAAATAATCTTAAAAGAAAATTAAAAAGCAGATGACAAAAAATAAGAAACAAAACAAAGAGCAAAAGAAACAGAAAAAAAACCATACTTGAAAAAACAATGAGGTTTGTCTTCTTTTTCCAAACTTCAATCCTGCATCTAATCAAACAAAAATACAAAAGTTTTTTAAATTTATTTTCATTATAAAACATATTAGAAAAACTAGAATTTTTTTGAAAAGGAAAATAGAAAATAGAAAAAAAATAAATGCATAAAAATAGAAAAAAAATGAAGATAGACAAAATAAGAATTGAAAAAATAAAAACATGAAACAAACATAAACAGAAAAAAAGTAAAAACAAAAAAAATATAAAAAAGGAATGGAAACAAATGAAACAAGGAAAGGGAAATACAGTAAAAAAAAATTAAAAGAAAAAAATTTACAAAAATGAAGAAATCAAATAAAGAATAAAAAATAAGAAAAAATAAAACTTATAATAATAAAGAAAAACCTTACTTGAAAAAGAATGAGTTGTGTCTTCTTTCTCCAAACTTCAAACTTGCATCCAAATAAACAAATATATAAAAGTGAAAAATAAACACTTTATTTTTATTATACAAAATAATAATAAAAACAGAAAACACATAAAAATAAAAAATAAACAAGATAAAAGTTTCTAGAAAAAACTAAAACATGAACCAAGTTTAAAGAAACCGGGGGACTTCACAGTGCCCGAAGGTCACGGGTACCCACTAGTCTACTCATATAATAACCATGTGTTATCCTACCTACATGACCTATCCTTCACAGCATACAGTACCAAGAAGAGCCCCATTGGAAACCACATGTCAATAAACATGTTTGACTCATTCATATGTTACAACCATGGTTGGTGTTTTTGTGTTTGATTATCAGATGATGCATGTACTCCTCAAATCTTAAACTTACTTGTAGAGATTAAGCTTTTTTGCATACTCCATCAAAGTGAATAGCATTTTTTTCTCCTGTTGTTATCTTAACCCCTAAAGATCCAGGGTTCCCCAAGGTCTAAAATCAGGCTCCAATGGCAGTGATTCACTTCAACCCTCAGACCTCCTCTTAATGCATTATTTGAGGGAACCCAAACTTAGGATATTGTAACACATACTGTAGTACCGTAATGGATTTGGCACTAATTAAACTATTTTTCAAATTGTCAAAAAAATTATTATTATTATTGCATGAAATTCAGAATTTAGTATGGGGGAGCAAGTCCAAGTCTCACGAGGCATGTCCATACAATACATAAGAATCAAAAATTCATGCTAAGGGACATGCAAACAAGAATTGAGAAATGTAGCAAATGAATTGTGTGCATCAAAATGAATGAAAATTGATTCTTTCTTTCATTCATGTCAACAATATACTTAATTTCATAATGTATACTGAAAATATTTTTGAATAATATGGCAATACATGAGGTAAACATATATAAGCATGAGGTAAACATGCATAAACATTTTCATTGAGATCCACTCTGTGGACACAGAGAATCTTTGGCCTGTACCTCAAAAATTTCTCCTCCTGAAATCATCCATCAACCCACATCAAGTTGATTCAACCTTTCAGGGTGAATGTGTTCTCATGGTGAAACCTTGTAATAGTAGACCTTATAGTCAGCATTTTTTTGGGTGAATTTTCTTGTTGCGGTGGCAAAAAAAAGGAAATTGTTTTTTTAGTGTAAACATTGAAAATTCTCACAAAACTTTTTGAAGGAAAAATAAATAAATTATAGTCCTTCTTTCTCTTTTTTGTGTTTTTTCCTCCTTTCCTCTCTCACTCAATTTAACCTTAATTGTTTTGAAGCGGGTGCAATGTAAACCTGGGCATAACAGAGCAAACACATTACAGAGAGCATGGTGCCTCACATGCAGCACCATACACAAAGGTGTAAGAAGTAGCTAGACAAGAAAAGAAAGTTGGAGGTGAGGTTGGAGGTGTGTAGCAGCAGCAAGACTGACAAATGGGTGGCAGTGATACTGAAATAAAAATATGGGCACAATTCTTTGAACATTTCACTCATTAATAATTATTATAAAGAAATATTGGCGAAATTCAGTTAACATTTCACTCATTGATACAACAAAGAAATACACTTAATTCAGTAAACATTTCGCTCATTGATATGAGAAGGAAAATATTATGCATTCACTAGACACATTTCACTCACATGAGAAGAAGAGCCCCTGCTGTGATGTCGGCCATTATTCAGGCCTCATTACAAACGGTCTTTTGGTGAAATCTAACTTACACCTGAGTTCAATAAGTACGGTAGAACTTTATCATTGAGGGGTGCTCTTTGGTATACAAATCTGACACTTTGTGTCTCCCACTCTGCACATGCCGAAATGCCCAGCGGCCAAACGACTGGATGTTGTACATTCACGAATTCAGAAGCAAGTAAAGTTAGGTCACTTGGTTCTTGCTGCAATATGTGTTTCATTTCACACTTGACATTATTAGTTCATATAATAAAGTTCACTTTTTTTTATTCGGCATGTCAGCCCTAAGTGTAGGGTAAATCCCCAATAGCTGGGGTATGAAATTGTTCATAAGCTTTTGGAAGCACTATGAGAAATCATGTAAGTTGAAACCACACTACTTTGTAACTAAAATTTAAAAAATAACTCATATACAACTATTGTGCAACTACTCTCCTAGAAATATAGTGTATTAATAAATAGATTGTCATGTCAAAAAATCAATTAATTGTGTTATAATTGCAAGTGAGTTAAAAGTGGGTCTTCTATTCGATAATTTACACACATCATGCATACACAAGTAGTCAACCATGTTTGACTTTTAAGGAGTTGCATTGTCGTTGCATGGGACAATTACTTTAAAACTATTATAAATGTGTCACTAAAAAAACAACTATGTTACAACTAAGTACAATGTATATACATGTGATCATGCCATGTGTTCACATTTCCACCACCAATTATAGAACACATTTGTAGCTAGTTTTCAATTATGACTCCCATTGATATAATTAGTATAACCACTAATGGGTACTATTAAAGTACTACTATTCAACTATGTTATGACTATAATACAATTGCTTATAACTTAATAAATTTACATATTCATTAGTTATTTATATATTCATCATATGTGTTTCATTTGGAATGATTTTAAATGTTATGGAAATACTACTTCAAGCTTTAGAAATCGTCTTTGAAATTGAAAGGAAGGAATAATGAAAAAATTACAAGAATATAAATAAGCTTCCCAACTTCCAAAACACATTTTTTTCCTTTTTTTCCTCTTTGGACCCCTCCTACTTTCAAACCTCACAACTCTTTTTTTTCTTATTCATTTTAAATGATTTAAAGTGTTATAGGAATGCCACCTAAAGTTTTACAAAACATTTTTGGACTTTCATAACAATAGAGCAACATATAAAGATTCTTTAGGTGTCTAGGAACTGGCTTTTATAACATTCAATGATTTTATTTTTTATTTTTTTCAACCCCTTCTACTTTGGACAGCCATACTTTTTTCAATAATTTTTTTTGTTTTTCATGATTTTTAATGCCCAAGAGGCGTTAATAAAAGGGGTTCAACTTTTGTTTGGACACCACAAATAATGGTGCCTTCCCCTTGGATTTGGCCTGCTCGGAACACTTGAGTGTTATAATTACAACTCAATTGCAATTTAATTTGCAATTAAGGAACAACTAAAAGATTTAACCCATATGTTTTGTTTTCAAATACCATGTTACAAACTATAGATAAAAGGTTTATTCTTTCATATTTTCACATTAAAATATAAGTGCCATTTTGGGATGAATTCAAAAAGTTTAAACTAAAGGTAAAACATAAAATAAAAAATATTTTTTCATGATTATTTTTTAGTTCATTTAGTCTTGTGTTTTCCTACCTATTTACCTATTTATGTAAGTAAATAGGTCCTATTTGTGTACCTACCTACATAGCTAGGTAAGTAGGTAGGTAAATAGATAAGTTTTAAGTAAATACATAAGTATGGAGGTCTTGAAACCTACCAACCTGCCTACCTACGGTTAGGTATGACCTACCTAATTATTAAAATAAATATTTATGTTTATTTATTTATTCCAAAATACAACTAATATGCCATGTGGTAATTTTTTTTATTGTGCCACATGTCACAATTTTAGACCATCATTGACAATCATAATGAACGATGGAGATCAATATTTTGAAAAAAAAAATCATTTTTATGTCCATAAATTTTCATAATGCCGCATTTCATATTTTAATAGATGGATGACAATCAATGACATTAAAATGACATCATGGGTGCAATTATAATGGAGTTACATAATAGTTGAAATGAGTTATTTTGATTAAGTTGTAATGAATTGCAAATGTCCTTTGTAATTCAAAATTGAATTACAAAGCAAGTTGGAAAACACCCATTTTTCTCATAATGAAGCCATGCCAAAGTTTGTGTGGATTCGGAAGTTTTATGAAGGCCAAATTGTTATGGAATGTTATTAACACCTTGAAAAGCTAAACATGATTCGACTGTCCAAGAAACACAACAATAATTAGAAGAAGGTAACCAAAAATTCGCAACCTAGAACAAATTACCAACTATTACAAAAGTTCATAACCAAGGTTGTCAAATTGACAAAAATGTCAACATTGACCAAGCTAGACAACCTAGCCTGGCATAAATAATAGGCTAGTAGGCTATTTGTTAGGTAACCTAATTAACTACCTATTAGCCTACCCTAGATGTACCTAATAGGTTATTTACATAATGCAGGCCTTCAAGGTTGGTATCTTAGATGGTTTAAGTAGGTATTCAAGGTGCTCTAGCTTATTAGGTACACTTACTAACTATGTAGGTACTTTATTAGCCTAGATCACCTAGGCTAGTAGCTTAAACAACCTAAGCCTATTAAACATTTATGATAATTTAATGTCTATTCTTTTTTGTATTATAAGACATGAAATTTGAATTTTTAAAAAAATTACTAAAAAATATGTATGTACATAAAATAAATTTTTATTTCAAAATACATTTTTTCATATAATTATTACAAGTGTATAATATTATATATGGTTTAGGTTTAGAGTTTGGGACATGTAATTTAATTATTATTTTAGTATAAGTCTATAATAATTAAAATATGATAAGGTGCATTTTGGGGGGAATTTTTAAGGCTTAAACATATGTAAAACAATGCAATGTCATATTATATATTTTTTAAAGAAAGTGAAAAAACTTAGCTTGGAGATATTACCAAATGGTAAGAAACATACCTTTTGAACTATTTTGTTAAAAAAATTATTTAATTAAAAAAAAACTTAAAGCCAAAATTTCTAGTTAGTGAAAATAAATGTGTGTGCAGGTATTACAAAATTATATGAATATTTAGCCCTAAAAGCAATACCCATATTCAAGTTCATTTCAAAATAACCTATAGGTGATTTAAGTAACCTTAGATGAAAACCCAACTCTAAATTTAATATTCACATGTGAGGTCACTTCAAAATAACCAATATGTAATTTGGGTGCCTTTGAATGAGTACCAAAACTAGATGCAATACCATACAAATTCATTGTGAAATAATCCATAGATGATTTAAGTACCCTTATGTGAAACCCAACCCTAAATGCGCAATACCCACATGTAAGGTCACTATAAAATAACCAATAAATGGTTTGGGTACCCAATATATGTCTTTTGATAGTGAATTATCATTTTGAATAATTTTATAACAATTCATCATCATGAATAATATCTAAAATAATGATTTAAATAACTTATCAACATAATTTTAAAAATAAAATAATAAATAAAATATCAATTTATCAATTTGATTTCTAGATTTCAATTATCTAAATAATTAAGGTACAACCAAATAATCAGTTATTTAATATTAAGAAAAAAATATTTTTTAAATATGATAATGAATCAATTACATTATCTGAAATAAATTTTTAGTAATTCTTTAATTATATGACATAATTTGTTGATACTTCTAGATTATTATGTCATAGGAATAAGTAATTATCGGAGAATTATTTTAAATAATGTAATTGATTAATTATCATAATTTATCTTTAATAGTTATCTGATCATTTTTTAATCATCTAAAATATTTTTGATATTTTTTTAATTATGTGAAACATTATATGGCAATTCATTAATTATTTCAAATAATTATTTAGTCATTCATTAATTTTGAAAAATAATTATCTAATCATTCATTAATTATTTAAAACAATTGTCTACGTGTATTAGACATTAAATATTTTCCTACCCATAAAACATTGTGGATATTGTAGTGTTGAAGGAAATTATCACTATTTTTAAACCCATATGCGAGTATTACAAAGGAAATAAAAAATCCCAACAACTATTAAGAAACATTTATGCAAGTATCACAACTTGAACCTAAACATAATACAAATAAATGCGTTATGATGTGAGTATTGCAATGGATGTAAAAACTATTTAACAACTATTTAGGAAACCAATATACAAGTATTGCAATGGATGTAAAAAATATCAACAACTATTGAGGAAACCTATGTGTGGGTATTGCAAATTTAAAATTGCCTTATGGAAATTAAAATAGAAAGGATGTAGGTATTACATGTTTGATTTCATGACAATGCCAATAAGTTAATTAAAATGTGGGCATTGTTTTAAAATCTTTAGGTGATATGATTTTTAATACATTAAATGTAACTATTGCACAATGTACATTATTGATCTTTATAAAACCTAGGCAAATTAATTATAAAATGTGCATATGAAACCAATTAAGTTTTGAATCTTACAACCCAAGGCATTAAAAGTATGACAAAAAAGAAGATGTATATGATTAACCATATACCCATCAAACAAAGTCTGATTAGAAGAAATTATTATATTAATAAAATATGTACAAAAATGGGTGGATCAAAAAATGTTAAAAAACCCATATGAAAAAAATAAATCTCTATAGTATATCAAAGGACCAAAGTTCAAAAAGTGGGTAGTCCAAAAAATGAAGGGGTTAATAAAACCTAACATACTATATAACATGAAAACCTTAACCATATCATTATTTACAATGTCATGTTTAATTCGGTAAGGAATTGTCGCCTTTGTAGTTATTGCTACACGATGAACAATATATAGATGGCAATGTTACATCTCGACATGAATTACAATTGTAATAGACTTTTCCTTTGTTATGCCCTAAACCCTATAAACATTCAAAAACCACCAAATTAAACCCTCACACACCTTGGATAAAACTAATTTATAAAAAAAACAACGAACATTAATTATTATTTTTTCTTACATCCATGAATCATGCTAAAGCCATGGAATACAATAATACAACTATCAACTTTTATGTCCAACTTGCTTTAATGAACTTTCGATCCCAATTTTTAACATCCCATGCTATTTTTAATATTTGGCATATGTAGAATGAGTCAATCAGATCATCTCTTGTAAATTTTCATCCTTTTCCATCCATGATAATACATCTCAAGGCATGTTCCCACGCCTTAGGCATTAAGACCCAATGCCTATAACAATTGTTTTAAAACTAATTTGACCAAAGTTGGTTTTGGTAATGGTGGACATTGTTGTGCAACAATTATTAGTTCATCCCACTTGCGTTAGACTTTGGCATGAACATGTCTTACAAACTTTTGATCATTCCACTTCTACATGGCCATGGCATCTCCCAAGATGCGAACATTCATTGTAATGTGGTTTCAATGCCAAAATTTTTTTTCAGAAATTGACACTAGTAAAAATTAGCCAAATGTAACCAGTCTATTTGCAACTATTAATTATTTGCAACTACATTTGGATATTTTTACTTTCTTGTGTTGATCATATTTGCAATTACATTTCAACTAGTTTATGACTATTTTGGTGTTCATCCTTCCTTGTAAACAACATTTTGTTTGATTTTCATCCAAGAAAAAAATTTATGTCCCATTAGTTACAAATGTGACCAATTTAATTGTAACTTTATGAATATAAAAAGGTGTATTTTGTGAATTATAAGGAATATAGCTAGGTGTATTAATATTTATATATGTATATTTTGAATGTATATGAACAACCATATTACATGTGTATTCAAGTAATACTATTAACATAAATGGTTTCAATGTTATCGCTACATTAATTAGTATATATTTTGAGTACATTAAAATTTATGTAAAATATTTACTAAATATATTTTGCCCATATTATAAATTTATCCAAACCATCTTATTATATATATATGAATTACATGTAATAAAAATTGAATTTCAAAATTATCTTTCACTATTTTTTATTTTATTACATAATGATGATGATGTTGATGTTGATGATGATGATGATATTAAAATGGTAGGAAAAATAATTATATAAGTACTGAAATAATTACTAAACTTTTGTATTATATCATTAATAAATTATTCTCAAATGACTAATGTACTTATTAAATTTTGATTTATATTTATTAAAACATAAATTTTAATTACAATAAATCATAATAGATCTAACAAATGACATAATAATATATAATAAAAACATAGTTAACCTATGTTAACTACAAATTACATTATTATTATTATAAGTAATCAATAAATACTAATATATAGTTTTTAATTTCTATATTTCAAATTTACAATTAATATCAATTAATGATTGATTATTCAATTATTATAATCAATTACTGATTTTTACAGTTTTATCATTTTATGATTTTATAATAATTCTTATAGTGGTTAGAATGGAAATCTGAAAAATTAATATACAAATGAAAAAAATCTTTTTGAACGGAAAATACTTATTAGAAATATAAATATTTCATAAATAACTATAATGAGTGAAATAATAATATGAATAATTATAATAAAATAGTTAAACTAAACTAGGTTTTATTTATATTATTTGATGTTTAAAAACTAGTACTCAATTTTTATAATTATTAATTATTAATTACCAAGTATTTCAGTTATTATATTGATTTTTAATGAAATAATTTTCAATTATTTTTCAATATTAGCCAATTACTAATTGATGAAATTGGTTGATAGATCGTTATAATTCATGTATAATTAAAATTAAATACTATTATTGTTTATCTAGCTAATAAATTAAATAATATGTAATAATATGAGTAAATCAATATTCATAATATATTGATAATTATTAATATAAATAACTAATTAATTAGTTAACAATTAAACTAAAACTAATTAATTCACTTTATAAATTATATAATCAAATTTATTTGTCTATATTTTATTCATTAAATCGTTAATTAATTAGTTAGTTACATGTTTAATTACATATTTTTCAAGATGAGAATGAAAGCTAAAACATATGGGATAAACCTTTTTAGTTGCAAGTTACAAACCTTAGAAACAAGATCAACAACAAAATGCAAAGTACTACAAACAAGACTAACTTCTTTTTAGATACTACAAATGATGAAAGGCGTGGGTATAATTAAACTTAAAAGTTTTTTACAAATTTTAAAATGAATTTAATGAAATCTAATTTATGTAAATTCTGAAATAATCTAACCTACCATTTTTCAATCAAAAATCTCAATTTGTTTTGGCACATATCTCATCACTTGGATTAAACACAATCACATGGGCCAACTCTAAATTATGTTGAATATTTGTTTCATCAATTCCAAGTTTCCCATTTCCTAATTCTTATGTAACAACAATTTTTTTAGTTGCAAATTTTGATGCAACAACATTTTACTCCTCAATTGTCAATTTTGGTGCAACAACATTTTGTTCTTGAACTTCCTGCTCATAACAAACCTTCTTCAATTTCCTTTTTCTACCCATTGCAATCCTAAATATCCAAACAAAAACTTTAGTAAACAACCATATTGAATTTTTGGTCTTTTTTAGAAGACCAAAAGCAAAAAAACGAGTTGATTTTCCTTTGAAAGGAGCAACACCAGCATGAGCCCATGACAACATGCCAAAAAAAAACGAAAGCAACATCTTCTTCAAACAAAGAGAAAAAGGTGACACTAGAGAGAAAAAGGCGACGCTTGTTGTCACCTTCTTTGCAACACAACAACGAGGAGGGAGGAGGTGATGGCAATGTTATTGCCTTTTTCTTTTGAAATAAAGAGAAGAAGAAGGTGAAGATATTCTTGTTGTCAACTTCTTTGCAACAAAACAACGAAGAAGGAGGAGGCAACAACACTGCAAAACAACAAGGATGAATGTCATTGCTTTCTTCACAACAAAACAATGAGGATGGAAGAGGCGACAACATTCTTGTTGTCGTTTACTTCATAATAAAACAACGATAGAAGAAATCAAAAAGGAGAAGGGAGGGGGTTACCTTCAAGCTCCCACTTCTACCACTAGGTCGAAGCTCCTCTTGGCTTGCGTCTCCATTTTCCTAAGCTTCCTTGCCTTGCATTTACCTAAACCCCTCTTACATGGCGTCTCCACATTCTTAAACCCTAACCCTCAAAGCTTTGAACTACTCAAGCTCTCCCGAGCTCTGGGGATGGAGGTGAGCACAAAATGAGGTGAGATAATAGGAGGGGAAAACTTTGGAAAAGAGAAAAGGGGTAAAAAAAACCTAGGGCAGGGGAAGAGGAAAATAAAAATGCCCTACTTGTATGTGTTTGGGTTTGTCCCCAAAACAGCTTGAATGGCCTCATCCTGAACTGGTGCACTGGTGGCTGCTGGTTCACTACCGCCCACTTTCAGGACTTGTGGGCCTGTAGTAAGTTCTGAAAATGAACTTTTTCTTTTCTTTTCTAGTGAGTCCATTTTTAAAACTTGCCAGACCCCAGTCCAAAAACTGAAATTTCTTTCCCCCTTCTACAGACAACTACAAATAGATACTGAAATATATAACCTACAACTTAACCCTAACCCCAATTAAGACTCCTCGGACTAGTAAAAGGGTATGAGTCAAGTTGTTTTTTTGGAAATATCCGGCACCTTGGGTCGGTGCAGTTACATACACTGGATTTATGAAACTGCCTGTTACGAGGTGGGGGGGGGGCATGCAATAAGTTTCAAAAAAATCCGGGGTAGGAGGAGAATTTGGGTTTTGGAGGAAAAAGAGCCCTGGCTGTCATATATGCATATACTCTATCTAATGACCGGATAATACCCGGTCTTGATTCTAATGGCCACTCCCCACGGGTCCGTTCCTATTTCGAATAACCACCCAACACTGGGAAAAACCCAAATTTTGTGTTGGTGGCCTCTAAACATCATAAGTATCCAATCTGAAGACTAAATAGCCATCTCTGAGTCCACATTTAACATTTCCCAGCTCAAATATAGCCACTAAGAAGCCTTTACTCAAGAAGGCGAAGGTACACCAATGCAGGTACTGGTTCACAATGGCTGCAGAACTAAATTAATTGCCGAAAAAATGATTGACCTAACCAAGTAACCATGGTTAGGTGATAATTTGACACCACAAAATGAAAGGAGCCTAGAAAGTACAGCTAGGTCTCAAGAGATGCAGGGTGTGACTCACATATTGGTTCCAACTCCAGCCAAAAGTTTACCCCAAAAATCTTACACACTACTTAGCCTGCTACTGTGAGGGCAAAACTAACTCTGTTTTTATCCACTATGGAGGACAGAGCTAATAAAGATTGGCAGGCAGTTTACATCATCAGTTTGAAAACCATGTGCATGAATTTCTTCATCAGGCCTCATCATCAACCAATATGCGGGTGATTGGAAGTTTGGTCCAATGAGGTGCCTTACAGCTCCTACTTGACAGCAATATCATGGGTTCCTGAACTTTTAGTACGTTGAAGTACTCTGGAGTCTCTCTAATTTCCAGCCTTCTGTGTTGTAGTCCCCAGCCTTCTTACGTGGTCCCGGATTTGGCCAGTTTTCCAGATGCCCATCACAAACTTGTCTGATCCCCCAGAGATCATATCCCAAAACCTGTGCCCCTAATCAAAGGTTTGTGTAGCACGCTAATTCAGCTCTACCGACAGCAGTGAATTTTTGTTTTTGCTTCAATTTTGCTCAAGTGGCAGGCAATCATCCATAAAGAGAATTTAGCCAAATCTAGCTATAAACAAAAATTTGAAAGCAAAATTTTAAAAAAGAATTTTAAAAATATTTTTGTTTAACTGTTGGAACTCCATCTAGAATCAGGCAAATTATAATTCTTTTTTCGAATTTGACAACTAGAAAAATTTCAAAACTTTTTGTTTTGACAGTTTGAAATAGAAAATCAACTGGTGAAAATTTGTCCTAATAAACAAAAATGCTCACCTCACTTACACACATAACATAAGCGTGTTGGCCACGTTTCCATAATCTGATTTATATAACATTCAAACTACCAAGAATGAGAGAAGATACTTATAAGTTGCCCCAGAAGAAAAAGTATTTTTGTGGATAAGCATCATGCTGATCATTCAAAAGCCAAAAGAAAGATGAAATTATTGTATTAGAATGCAAGTTGCTGTCCGAGTCTATCTTTTTTAGATACACACAAGCCTTGGCAAGGGAAGTGAACACTTTTTATTCATATCTCGGGAAACTCATCAGTTGGCAAGATCTTGCCCAATCTACTGGTAAGAAATGATTGGCTGACAAATGCTGGCCGCCCATCTTTGCCCCAACCATAAAGCAATTGGAGAAGTTTCCTAAGTGCATTTGAAAGGCACCTTATACTGGTGAATATGCCTATTTGGAAAGAGGAGGGATATTGCATATTACACCTACTCCTTTTAGAGTGGGAGGGATCTTATGCCTATTTTAGGCTAAGATCTCTCCCACCTTAAGGTGTAAGTGTATGGAACTTCCCCCTCCTATACCCTTGTAACCAACCTATGTTTAGGTTCATGACAACTTTTGTTTCATGCTTTATGATGGGGTAAAGCCCCAAAATGCAAGGGTGGACTTGACTACCTTGCCCTTCATCCTATGCCCCTTATTTTTGGAATCCCCCCACCCTAGTTTTCCCTCCACACAATAACCCCCTCTTTGATCTGGATTCTAGGGTAACTTGGGATTTACCCTACACATAACCCTGATGTTATTTCAGTAACAAGTCATAAATGCATCGTTCATTTCAAGGTGGCTTGATGTCGGTTTTGACACATAAGCAGTGTGAGCCTTTGAGCAAATTGATGCCGAAACAAGTCATGCTTTGACAATGACTCAACATTGATTTTGAACCCCCCAAAGTGTTGCGCCCCTAAACATGTCACTTGAAACCTAAAAGTCGAAACCTACCACCCACCGAAACATGCCAAATTTCAACAGGTGGTTCAACATAAGTTTTGATGCATGGCCCAAAATTAAAACATACCACCCATTGAAACATGTAAAGTTTTGGGAGCTATGTTTCAATGCCATGCACACATACGGTTGCATGTCCTTCCATGCAAAACCCATCCATGCCCCATCCATAACACTTTAAACCTTTTTCCACTTTGGTCTAACTTTTGCTAGACTATTCAATCAAAACAATTAATGCAAGTAATGGAATAGGTTTTTAAGTTTAAGTAGGAATTGATTACAAGAGGGATGGGCCACGTGTCAATTGTCACATCAAACAAGCACATTCCATGTTTTGGTTAGGATTTAATATTTTTGTATTGTTTTAAAGCTGCAAGCTTTGTTTCTTCTTGCAACACTAGCATGAGGCAATACAAGGATAACACATCCCTTCTTCCCATCTTTCATTTTTCTTAGCACAACAATTGAATTAGTCGTGATAGATGAATAGAAACATGGAAAGCGAAAGAACAGATTTGATAATAGAGAATGTGAAGATAAACAAAATAATTTTCATGAGGAGTGGCTACAATTACTCCAAGAATGTTACAATCACTGCCGAAAAGATAAGAAGGAGTTTAATTGTGTTATTGTAATTGCAAAAAGAACTCAAAGATGAGGATTAATGAACACCAAAAGAAGGGGTGTGAGAAAGATGTGGATTTGAAAGGAATCCTTTAGAATTCAAGTTGTGCCCACCATTAACAAATGCAATGGAAGGTGTGCATCTTGCGAAAGGTGGAAACATTTTTTAATATAGGGCAAAGGTGAATGTATTGTCAAAGCTACGACATAATTGCCCTTCATCTACATTAGTTTTACAAGGAGTACAAACCTTCGAACATAAGCGGAATAAGGAAACAATGACATCCTTGGATATTCACAAGGAAGTCCCAAAGGAATTCATGGTTGATCGTAAGAAACGATTCACAAGGCATGGAGGTTAACTTGTCCAACAAGTTTCAAGAAACTAAACTATACTTTAAAAGCAATTTCAACACAGTGGTATCAGATCATGCCCTATTAATGTGAATCTACTACATTATAATGGTTGTTTAAATTTTTTTTTAAATCAATTATCAATTGTAATGATGCGCCCCTAAGTCCCGAGGTGAACCCACTTGAGGGTTTCACCTTGTGAAGTTGCGGAAAGTTGGGACTTAGAGCACACTCCCAGTTTCCAACACTAGCAAGGGGTAGAAGGTCGTGTTGGGAGCCCTGGGATTAGACTAGGAAGAGGGACTAGCTTAGCTTGTGTGAATCTGCATCCAAAAACCAACCACAAGAGGTTAGTTTAGCATTCGGGACACCCTTGGGTGTTGGGACAAGCCACAGGCACTTTGACACACAAGACTTACCACGGCCCGGACTCGAGGGAAGCCACCACCTTCCCCCATATAGTATTATCTGCAGCTCGCCGTGGAGGCTACATCCAAATGGCACATTTTCTTGGGACTCCCGAAATGGAGTCCCGAAATTGTCCCGGCAGGACTCCCGGAACTTTGAATAGCCATAACTCCCAATTGCAGAGTCCAATCGCAACGAGGTTTGAACCAAAGTTTTAGCCCTTGTCGAGATCTTTCCAACTCCATGTCGCACTCTCAAATCGGATGTCGGGAAGAGGTCGATTACCGACTTTTAGTGGTCAGGAGTCAAATTGCTAGTTTGACTCCCGGCCCTTCTTTTGCCCATAACTTGGGCTGCAGATGTCCAAATGACCAATGCGAGGCCATTTTCGATATCTACGTTTCAATACCTTTCCAACGACACCAAGAACACCTCAATGCGAGGTGTTTTGGGCCTTACTGTCGAGCTCTAAACATTCGGGAGTCCCGGAGGACTCCAAATCCCCAACTTTGCAAGTGTTGGGCTTCACCCCCACACTTGGCCAAAGTGGGGTTGCGACATGTAAATTGTTTGAAAAGTATTTGTTTAATCTCTAATTTTCAATTGAAAAGAACCTTTATCAGTTTGTGTGAAGCATGTTATAATGTATGCAGTTATGTTTTAGTGGATGAAATTTGATAAGTTTTAAATTCATCCCACACAATTATCATGTTTTGAATCAAGTCTAGGCCAAAGTCACCAATCGTCCATACTTCCTTCCATGTTTTGACTTTTTATTAATAACAATGAAATGATACCAGTATCTATGTTTCATTGGCCAAGTTATAATAAATAATAAAATTCTTACAAAAAATCATGTTTCAAATTGGTTCTACACTAATTTCATCAATTGTCCACTACTCAACATCATGTTTCAGCTATCACAATCCGAAAACCTATAGTAAAAATTAACATTTTTTTATAGGAATGTTTTGATGTTTATTGATTGCCATGTTTTAACAAGTTTTAACTAGTGTGTTCCAAAAGTATAATATGTTTCAACTCACTATAGATTTACTTGGGTGCAAATGAAATAACATGAGCCATGCCCACCTACTTTTTGACTACTTTGTGATTTTTTTGGGAAATATTTCTGGAAAATTCTTGGAAAATTCTTGAAAATTCTTTGGAAAAAGTATGTTTAAAATTTTAAGAAAAAGTTCATATTATTTTATTAAAGTTCATGTTAAAATTTTGGTAAAAAATGTCATTTTCAAAAACTTTGAAATCCATTTACAAGTCTTTTTACTACTTAAAAGTAAGCATTACAATTTTTAATGAGCGTCTTTGTTAGTTTTATTGATTGAATTAATTTCAAATTAATTCACATCTTCCCATGATATATTTAAAATACACCTATATAAATAAATCTTACAATTTCAACATCAAATTAATTATGACTTTAAAACATGAAAAAACCAAGCAAATGTTACATTTGCTTTGGTATGTGTTATTGTGATTACACCCACCTAATAAAGTTTCTACATTCAAACCAAAATTTAAATAGTGAGGAGTCCAAACATACAGAGGTTTTGGATGTAGCTTTGCCATCAACAAATTTGGGTACCAACAAATTACTTGCATTACATACCCCAATATTAATTCCCAAAAAGCTAAAAGGAGACAATGGGGATTGAAAAAAAAATTAAAGCTTGATAGGGTGTTTTATGAAAATGGTGCCTTGTAAGAAGTTAATTATGTATTTTGAGAACTTTTGAAATGAAAACCAATGTTTCTTCAAAACACCGTAGAAACACCAAGGATTTAACATCTAGTACAATGAAATTTTATCACTTGGGACTAGAAGGCACAAAAAAAGATGAATTGATACAAGGGGCACAAAAACATGACAAAGACCTCACTAGTAACATTGTTGGGTTAATAAAAGAAAAAGCAAATATGGAGTGCAGCTTTTGTGATCCAAGTATACAATCACACAAGTGAACTATTGATCTATCCACATCAACAGGCTTGATGTTCTAGAAGTGGTGGGTGATAGAAGACTCATTTCCTTCATATGTGTTAAAAGCTCGAGAAATTACCCCTTCTTTGAAAAATTGCACAACATTAGATACATCTTGGAATCTTTTTTGTGGATTGTGGAATTATTCTATCCTTAAGGCACTTTTTAGAATTGCACCTACACCATCCCACTCCCCCTTCCATGTCTTATTCTAAAGTAATGCCAACTCGTTTTACAACTTGAAGTTATACCAGGGTAGTGAACCATAAATACATGGCTTATGAACCCTTGAATTGACATGCACACATCCGTCATTAAAAACTATGCAATGTTGTGGTGTCACATTTTCATTTGCAAGCCAATTCCAGTGTTGTATCAAGTTTATGAAAAAAATTAAATCAAGTTTATGGAAGCCAAATTATTTTGTTTTTTGGAAATAATTGGAATTGGATACAAAGCCAGTACTAACCCACAAGGCTTTATTTTGTATCTAAAATTAGGTTCCAGTCATGAAATTCGACTCTAAGTTACATCTTTAATTCGCGTTTTTTGCTTTAAGCCTAATCCCACTTGTTGCACTAGAATAGATCATCAAAAAGTAACTCAATTTGCTCCTAGTGTCAAAAGTTGTAAACCTCCTAAAGTTTATAAGGGAAAAGGTATACAATATTGAAATAAAATTCTACATAAAAAAACAAGGAAAAAATAAAATTCATGTCATATATTTTAGGAACTAATTTAGTGTCGAATGAACAAGTAGAAATTGCTTTAACTCGAATATTTGGAATTGGCCTTAAAAAAGAGGTAGAATGAAGTCTCCAAACCACAAACCCCTCACAACTTAAAAAAATTTAATTAACCCTCAATTCCTAAGAATTATACTCCACATACAAGTTTTGATAAAATAGAATTTGGGATATTTACTTGAAAATGCATTTATTTCAAAAAATAAATAATGTGTATACATTCTATATGTGAAACACATTTGTGTTAACAAAAAATGTGTACATAGATATAATTAATATACATACATTATGTATACATATGTGTATGGCATTATATAGTTCATTTGTTGACATGTGTGCATAATGTACAATTCAAATGCATGTTTGTATACATCATACATATATAAACTACACACATTATATAACATGTATACAATTATGCACCAGTTATAATTCATACACATACATATGTATCTAACATCTATGTACTTACATACATAACTTATACAACATACAAACAATATATGTGTCATATTAACAAGTATGAACAAGTCAGAAATACACATAGATGTTCTCCATAAAGGCATGGTCATCACCCATCCAATTTGTCACATTAGGTATCCATTAGCTTTTCTTTCTAACCCTAACTTTTTCATTTTAAACAAAACTACCTCATTCAAAGTTGTTGCCTAAATAGTTTGGTCCACATTCTTTGCAGAATGTTGAAGATTCTCATTCACATCACTTGGCATATCATCACCCATCCAAAATCTTATGTTTTTTTAATATCCATCACCTAATTTATGCACAATAAAACTATTTATTCTAAAAATCATTACTAGTGTACAAGATCCTTAGGATTCACGAAATGTTCAACTCAATTTAATACAATGGTTAAGGCTTACTTGATATTCTAACAAGTAGTGTGTTGCATGAGTTTCATATTGATGTGCTCTAATGCATTTATGAGTAACATCTTTTTTGTTGGGGCTTATTCATGTTTCATCAACCCACCATATATCACTACTTTCTTTGTCTTTATAATCACACCATCCAACCTCTTTAACTTCTCAAGGAAAGAAAATGGTGATATACCAAAATTTTGAATTAATTGTCGCTATTCAATGGCACGTGATAAATTGTGCGGACCAATGCCCAATATTCATGATAATGCACGTAAGTTAAAAATATTAATTCTCTCATAGTAGCTTTAGGTAATGCGCCCCTCCTCACCAACTTCATATTTGAACATGGATTTTTCACTTTCCCCACCTTTGCCTAGAAGGATGGTGTAAAATATATTTGCACTACAAGAATTCATGGCTTTTCAAGCGGTTCAACTTGATTGCCATGTCCATTTTGACTAAAATTTTGGTCAATTTGACTAAAGGCTCCTAGTGGTTAAAGTGACATGTTTATTTTGATTGGTTTATTTGATTAAAATGACATTTTTGACTACTTGGTTAGTGTGATAATTAGTTAAATATGACCAAAATAAACCTTTTTAGTCAAAATGGACATGGGTGTAGTCAAATGAGACATATTGTCAATTAATACGTATAGTCAAATAGGATAAGATGTGTACACCTTTAGTAAAAAAAAACAAATATGTAATCAAATGAGACATGGAGCCAAATGGGACATGTACAACCATTTGAAAAAGAAAATATTACATTCAAGTGTTGACAAGTTGTAGGTAAGTCACACATAGTTAGGTAATTAAGAGGTGGGAAATTAAAGCAGGGGAAATAGGTAAGTAGGTAAGAAATTAAGGTAAGGAAGGTAGATAAAAGGGTAGGTAAATAAATGATAGGCCTAGATTAGCATTGGTACATCTATGTGAGCCTACATGAACGTAGGATATATTTTAGTTGAGCCTATGCTAGCCTAAGTAGGGTTTTGCATAGATTTGATAGCTAGTTAATGTAAGTGTTATGGTGTGGGCTATGTAAAGCCAATGTATGTAAGGTTATATATAATTAGGGCTTATCTAGGCCTACATAGCCTTTACATAGGCTACATAGATTATATTTAAACCTACATAACCCTTCCAAAAGCCTACAATATAACCCCTACATAGCCCTTACATATTTAGGTGTACATAACCTTGCATAGCTTGAATAGCCATGCCTTACTTAGCCCCTATAAAGGCCCTTATGTAAACCTAATTAGGTAGCTATTACATAGACTTAGGCCCTAGTACATAGCTCTTATCTATGGCTAGACACAACCCTACATAACTTTACATAGCCCCTACATACTTATTACCTAGCCCTACATAACTTAATATAACCCTTAATTAGACCCTTCCTAGGCTTATGTATAGCCTACATAACCCCTAAATAACCTTACATAACCTTTATTAATTATGCTTAAACATCTCCTTTACATATCCTTACATAACCCTTAAATAGCTCTAGGTAGCCCAAAAACATAAATACCTCCCACCTAATTCAAAATATATAGCCTAACATAGCCCATATTTAGACCCTACTTAGTCCTACATAGCCTTGCATAACCCCTAAGTAGGCCTAGGAAGCCCATACATACTTCCTACCTTGGCCTACATAGCTTAACATAACCTTTATTTGGACCCTACCTAGGCCTACATAGCTTAGCATTATTTGGACCCTGCCTAGGCCTACATAGCTTAGCATAACCCTTATTTGGATCCTACCTAGGCCTACATAGCCTACATAATCCTTGCATAACCTTATAGAGCCCTTACTTATGCCTAGACATAACCTTTACATAACCTTTAGATAAGTCTAAGTACCTCCCACCTAGGCCAACATATATAGTCTAACATAGCCCCTGCTTATACCCTATCTAGACCTACATAGCTTACATAACCTTTATATAGCCTTACATAGCGTAGGTAGCACATATATACCTTTTACCTAAGCCTACATAGCCTACACAACCCCTACATAGCCTTACATAGCCCCTAGAAGTAGGCTTAAGATGAATTTCACATTCGTGGCATTGAGTCCAAAATGTAGTCCCTATCCCAATGCACGTTAATATTGTTTCTCATTCATACCCCATCCTTATTTAATGATTTCCAACTCCTTTTCAAGCTGCCCATTACCAATGCACTTTAATACAACTAATTTTAGCCAATTGTATAACACCTTTAGTGTCACCTAGGCCAAATGGAACTTCATTAACATTTATTACATGTTAGGATTGCCATGTAGTGGTTGCCTCAACATTTCTTATATACTAGTTTTGTCTTTTCACATGAAACCATATAATTTTTTTTGTTAATCTTTCATGATGGTAATCCAAAAGTTAAAAATAGACTTCCATAGGCATTCAAAGAACATATCTTGCCACACCTTCGCATTCATTAGGTTGAGTTACATCCACCTTGCAATTGATTAAACTTTTTCAAAGCTCCTTGCCTAGAGTGAGTCCTCTTATCAAGAATTTAGCAAAAATTGACTTGGGTGTGAGCTTGTGAATCTAAGACTCCAAGCCTACGTAGTCCTTGAAGTAAAATTATTGTATTCAACTTCACCTTTGCTTCATTGTCTCTTTCAACTTTCAAAAATGAAATTGCAAACAACCCATTTTAGTTGATTGTGCATGCTGAAATAGGATTCCAATAGGTCAAGCTGTGAACCAAACCATTGTTAACAAAACTTGAAACATTATGTCAACTAATGAAAGTTTTTCATGGCCCAATTGATCAATTTAACTTTCATGTTTTGCAACACTTTTTCAATGTTAACAAGAAGCCCACAAGAAATCCCCAAATAGATAATTGCTTATCCCTTAAGTTACACATGAACCATCTTCATTGCCCCAATCAATGTCTTCATGAATTAAAAAAACGCCCAAATGCTTATAGACTTGGCCCCATATAGGCTTGGAGATAATTGCCTTACAAAAGATAACTACAATGGATTTGCCCCTCTCTAGGTTGGAAGCAAATCCCTCGCAAAAAAAAATCATGTCATGTGTTTTCACATTAACATGAACCAACCTTGCACCTTTGCGTGAGTGCATTTCTTGAAATATTCATAAAATATCCCCATTTGTAAAAAACTTTAAATCAAATTTGTTTTTTGACATTACAAGATTTTGTGATATATTGTAATGTATATATATGTTTAAAGAACCTCCCCCAAAATATGTATGTTTCAAGAATTTCCTTGAAAATAAAAATCCATATGATGATTTTAAATATCTTATCCTTATTAGATTCATTCAAATTCATACATGTTTTCATAATATATTAGAAACATTGTCATGAATATTTTAAATAATTCAAAACTTTGATATAATTCTTGACACTAAAACATAAAAAATAAAAAATGGATTTAACTACTTTGCTTTATTATTATCACTACAACATGTCATCAATGAAAGAATGATTTATTTATTTACTTATTTGGAAATGTAAGGCCAAACCTAGGAGTATCCAACATGTAACCCAAAAATCAACCACCAAGATAAATAAATATGGTGAAAAGGAAACACCTTGCCCAACAAATCTTTAAAACAAAGATGAAACCTAGGTTCATCCAAGTGTTAAATTGAAACCCAAAATCTTAACAACAAAAAATAAAAATCATAGTTTATCTTGCCAAAAGTTTTGAAAAAAAACAAGGCAAACTTCTAATGATGTACTTTTAGGTTCATCTTAAAGTATTGGAAGTAAACCCCTCAAAATGATAGTAGTGGAAAGAAGGTAGAAATAAGGAGAATGTGGGGCCACATTCCCTAGCTTTGCACACTAGAAAAACAAGGGAATGTGAAAGTTTTGATATTGGAAAGTGACAAGTTCATGAACATTTCATGAACAAATCACTTGCACAAACAAAACAATGCAAGTGGTTAATGGAACCAATGTTGGGGGTCGCAAACTTGTTTTGAATTCACTACATTCACATGATCTGAATTTGGGAAGAAACCATCACCAATTTCATTATAATATATTCTATCATTGGTAATAAAAATTAGATTAAACTAGTTAAAATGCCCAAGGCTTTTGAACATGAGTTTCAAAATTCCCAAGTTGTGAGCCCAATTTGGACACCATTTACATTTGCATGTTTGTCTGAAGTTGTATGACACTTTACTGCTCCTAACTCCCAAAATGAGGTCCATCTTGAGACTTCAAGAATCCTTAAAGTTCTTTCTATTGATTCCCACATATTTCCCTTTCAAAAAGGGAATGTGTTCATGTGCTTCTTTTATGTTGTTTTAAATTGGTTTCCTCTTTGCCTTGCTTTAACCTTGGTTGCAAGCTCAAAATTAGCTCATGACATCTAATCACTAGCTTCCACCCACTCCATAGGCTCATTGGCCAAAAAAATGTTATCTACAAGATGTTTTCCCCTTTAACAAAGCCAATTTTTCAAATGAACCTTGGTGGTCCCAATTGCCCTAAAAGATGGTATGTCTTGTTTTGACATCCCAAGGTGGTTGGAGGCTCTCATGGCATGTAGACATAATCCTCAACTTGGAAATGTTGTAATTGGGGCATGTACACTCCACTCTTAATCATATAATGTAAAGTGCACATTGTGTTATTGTTAAATTCTCCAAGGCCATAGGCATGACTTTTGCAAGAATTCTATTTGATCATGTAATGTTTGGCTCCATGTTTCACCCAAAGTAAATCCACAAATTGAGTCAAATTTCTCCTCCATTGCACACAACAACATTAATTCCTTGCCATATAATAATTGGTAAAAATTATAAGAAACCAAAGATATTTGCTTGTAAAATTAATGTATTATGTCAATCCATGGCAACATAAGGACCCAAATGTGGTGATTATCATATTTTTATAATTTGTGTTTGGTCATTTAGACATTTCATTTATTTAGTTCATTAACTTCAAGGTCATCTTGTGATGTGATTCTATGATCAAACAAGGCATTGCCACACAGCTTGTCAAATGCCTTAGATATCTTCATCCTTGATTCATTAAAATTTCAATATGTGCTTCAAATTTGGTTAATACTTAATCAAAAATTGCAATGACCCCAATTATGAAGAGTTATTTTATTTTGATTCATTTGTTCAATCAATTTGCTAAACTGTTCCACCGTTATTAATACTTATTGTGTAGTAATGAATGGTCCAAGAATATCCTAGACCATTGATTGATAATAACTTTAAATGTAGTGATACCATATTGAAGCTAGACCACATTTTATCGCACACCCCATGCCTTAGAACATATGTTGCAACTTGTTGATACAACTCACCCCACCAATATTATCTTTGTAATATGATTTGTGTCTTCCACATTCAAAGTGCTTAAGTTTTTCATGTACATACTTTCATGTACGTCCCACATTGACTAAACTTGTTTTTTCAATTTAGGAATTATCTTAAATTTCCCATCTAGCCATACTCAGAACACCTCTTTAGCTAGTAATCAACCAACTAAATTCCAATTAGGTTTATGATAAAGTTTATATTGTTCTTGAGAAGGCATGGATGAAAAAGTGTCATCACCTTGAATTTGTGCAAAACCCCAAGATTTTTCCACATATCATTGATTCACCACGAACTCAAACTTATTTCATTCATGATCCACCTCTTCACAATCATCTAACTCTTGACCTGAACCCACTGTCAATGCAAGGTATGCATAAGCATGCCAACTTAGCAAAACCTCTTTGTTGGAAATGCCATGCCACCTAGCCCCAATGATATCCTTGTTAGAGATGCTTGGGTTAAGCCCATAAATCCATGTTGGAAGTGCTCACTTGATGTATTACCTCAAAATCATGTTATTGCAATAGCAAGGCCCACTTGGCCAAATTTTCATTTATAGCTTTTCTTACATTGGATATGCCATTTCAATGATTAATGGCCCATCACCCATCTCCAAATCCATTTGTTGTCCATACAAATTTGTGTGAAAATGGGCCACTAACCATACTACTCCTAATGCCTCTCCTTCATGAGATAAATTCGTGGACCCTACATCATTGTTATTCCTTGATGCATATGTAATGACATATTCTTGAATTCATCAAATTATGTTGAAACCACCCCTAATCCTAGTGGACTCTAATCAATGTAAAGTTCAAGCGGGTGCTTCACATTAGGCCTCCTAAGAATCGAACTTCACTAAGTTTGGAGTTTCTCAAAAGTGACAACTTGTTTTGGATCCCACTTCTATTATTGACATGTTTGCATCAACAAAGTCTAAGGCTTTGTAATCAAGCTAAAACTCCTCAAATTAGTGATAACAAATTGATGATTTGAAGAATTCTTGGAGCCTAGGCACATATATTGGTGGTGAAAGGCCTCTAACCAAAATCACATGCATCAAATGTGGCAAATGCTCATGAAAAAAATTTCATTTGTGATGGTGTATGTGTAATCCTCACTGGTGTAACTATTCAAACATTATTATAGATGTCATAGATGTGTATGTGGTGTCTCACTAAAAATGACCACGTCATCAATATAGCAATGGGCAATAGGAAATTTTATCAACACTTCATCCATCACACATTGAAAACCTGAAGGCACATTCTTAAGATCAAAAGGACTTTTGAATTGGAACTTTCAAAATTGGATTCTGATGGCCTATTGTAAACCTTTACATCTTCAAATAGAGAGGTGGTGAGAATATACTAGAGGAAAGGTCATCAACAGTTGCCTCTTGTAGGTGTGCTTATCATTGGGTGAACCTAGTGAGGCACACTTGGCAAAACCAGCTGATGCACCCCATTTGTTCCCTAGCACAACTAGGAGAATGCTAGGGAATCTGTGCAGAATCAGAACTATCTTCATAATCAACAGCAAGATTTGTTTTTACTTCCCAATCAAGTTGCTGGGGAGCTTCATTTGGCTTATCCAGCTTTCCAACATCGATTGTAGGGTCATTGTGAACAAGAATGCCACAAAGGTGAAGGAAAAGATGCATATGCAATGGCACAACATAGGGTCATGTTCAAAATCCACAAATCCTTCTCAAATACGTTAATAAGTGCTAGATAATGGCATATCCTAATTCAATGGTTCATGTACCCATATTTACCATCCATACATTTGACATCAATTACCACTTGCAGTTCTGAAAAGCATATTGGTAAAATGAGGTCAGCTTTGCTTGCATGAAGTTTGTGGCAGATTGAAATGCTTACTGTAAATACATGGTCAATTGTAGTTGCTTACCGTTACCACTCATCTAGCTTGGAATACACCAGATGCAAATTTGCAACACCAGTGCAAAGCACTACTTTGAAATTGCAACTGTAACAGTTCAGGTTTTGATGGTCCTAAAATGAGAGACAAATGATCAACAAATCTTTTACAACAGGGGTATGCCAGTACTGTTCTAGCCCATGCACCTCCCAAGTGTGTTGTGCATACCACAATTGCACAACACATGCTCTCAGGGTGGCACAGTTGCAATCAAGTTGCTGTTACACCACTTTGAGAACATGCTTAACTCAATACTAATGCTGCAGAATATAGGTCCTATGACCACATCAGTTGTCCTTTGTTGCAGTTGAGCCCCAAAGAGCATCTCTATGAGAATGAAATTTACTTTGGATTAGGATTCATACTTTTGCAACCAGAAAAACCTCAGGTGTGCAATTATCTATTTACATTTACAGAAGAACTGAGAAGGTTGCTGGAAGGGGGCCTAAACCTTAAATATTGTGAGGGTCTCATTGCCCTGACTCATGAGCATGCTTTAACCTCCATGATACAGTCACAAACACTCCAACATCACAGGTACTCCATACTTTGGTTTAACAGTGAACTGAAGATATGGTGCATGACGGTAATTGGGTGAGAGGTGAAATCGAAAGCGCTGAAGCACCACAGCTAGCACAGATCTTGCTTCCTCTAAAGCAAATCCCTGTCCCACACAGAACCGTGGCCCCAATGAAAAAGGTATAAAAGCTGAAGGGTGTTTACTTGCCTTGGCAACACCATCAGCAAATCGCTCTGGCTTGAACTCAAGTACATCTCCCCCCCACAGATCAGGGTCAAGGTGCACAGCAGGCCTGGGAAAATGTAAGCTCAACCCCTTTGGAATGTCTAGGTCACCCAGCTTTGTATCCCTCAGTGCCTGTCTGGTTTGGATTGCAATAGGTGAAAATAGACGAAGTGACTCATTTATAATCATATTCAACTGCAGCCCATCCAATCCGCACAGTATGCAATCAGTTACAAGATGTGAGCTCAAAAGGAATTTCAAATGGGTGAGGAAAAAGAATTCAACATACCGTTTTGAGTTTACTGAGCATGTTAGTGTCAATTGAATGATTGCCGCGTCCACAAACTCTTGTGACCTCTTCACGAGCACTTTCTTGCCAAGTTGTGTGTGATGCCAGTAGCATCATGGTCCACGTGAGAAGAGTTGCTGTGGTCTCATGCCCAGCCAAGAAGAAGGTCTTGCAATTATCAATTAATGCCTGCATACCAAACTGCACCTTCCGACCCTTGAGAGCAGTTTCTTCTGATGCTGCAGTGAGCATGAGACCCAACAAATCATTCCCATGTGAAGCATTCTTGGCTTGGTTCACCATATCCCTCCTTGATTGAATAATTTCCCTCAGAGAGCTTGAAATTGTCATTTGGGTCTTAAGTATTTGTATGTTCAGTGGTGTTGGAAGAAGGCTGCCAAAAAAATTGCACAAGAACCTTAGGAGTGGGACAGTGTTGTAAGGAAACTCACTTGCTTGAGGACTCTTGGGTTTTCTGTAATCATATGGTTCTCACCACATGGACAAGATCATATGGATGACACATGAAGACTGGCAAAAGGTCTACAGCCACTTGAGACAATGAAATTAGGTACCTTATCCATGGTCAAACTAGATTACTTGTGAGCAAAAGGGATTCAGTAAGCAGTGTGTGAATGATAGGAGTAACCTGTATCCTGGTAGTGCAGAAAACCTTTGCACAGCTCTTTGGCCCAGATGATTGCCCAGTGCAAGTTGTTGGTCAAACACTTTCCTTCCTTTTTCATAGCTACTCCCAAATGCAGTATGTGCAATTACATCAGCTGTCACATGTCTCATGTAATCACTCACTTCCAGTTCCACACAACCCCCATCATGTTGCACTCTCATTTCCCATTCGTCTGCCATTGATGATGCACACTTCACCATTGCCCCTACCATTGCCTGTGCATAGAATCAAGGTCAGTCCCAAAATGCTCAAAATCATGAGGTATGTATTATTGGTATCCCCTTGATCCATCGATACTTGTTAAAAATGTACACCAATGGAGGGAATAGGTACTGTATGCTGCATTGTATCCCTATCAAGAACCATTTTGGGGATCTCTTGGTTTATGCAGGTGGCCCAATAGGTGGATAATTACAGGCATTTTCATTTGTGTTCTCAACACTTGAGACAGATAATTCAGAGAGACATGGAAAATTTTCTCCTTCTGCAACCTCTTTTTTTTCTGGGACTGTATGTTTCTTACTGTCTCTGTTCAAAGTAGAACTGAGTATTGATCCCAGATATAGATCACACATATTCACAGTCTCATACCTTGAGCTTTTCTTGATGGAAGGCAGGGTTCACAATCTGGCGATGGAGAGCCCACTCTTCTCCAGTAGTTGTCACCAGCCCCTTACCAAGAACTTCAATCACAAATCTGTTTTGTATTTTGGACTTTGAGTAGAACCCATTCTTGTTTGTCAAAACTTCTTTGATAAGACCAGGTTCTGTTAAAGTGATCCTTGGCTCCCATCCAAACCACCAAAGATACCTCTTTCCTGTCACACAAACAGACACTTGTATTTGTTCAAGAGTTGCTCTCTTTCTTTACAGAGAGAAGTCAATTTACAAGAGCGAAGTCAGAACTCAACAACAAACTACAATGTTCTTCTACATTGAAGACTTGACAAAGAAGGGGAGCACACAAGGTCTCCACCTGTTTGTCAAAATCCCATCACTCCAATGGACTTTTATCTGGACACCAATTGGTTGGTGTGGGGACTTCTTGAAAACCCTAAACAACATGCATCAAACACATGTGGGTAAATCAATCTATCCAAAAAGCTCAACTGAATCAACTGCTGGATCTTCTTATTTGACTGAGGACAGTGGTAGCATCTTACTCACACTACTAAAATCACTACAGTTGCTTTTAATGTCCTGTCTGAGAGTCAATATATGGTTATTGATCATGATGAAGAAAAATTTCCAATCCCCATCGATCATGTGTGCACAATTGAGACATGAGAGTGTAAAATAAACACTGATAGGCAGGCATCCAAGGGGAAAATCATAAATGCAAAATGATGCATGTGTTGTAGGGTTTTCTTGACGAAAAAACACATGCATCAGTCTTGACAACAAGCACATTAACAGAGAGAAGTAATTGAAGTTTTGGGTTAGTGTTCTCCCTTAAGGAGCCCTTAAAGAGACTTTTCAGAAATACACAAAGCGACCAAATAAAAGATCTAAAAAAGAAAAAGAAAAAGAAAATACAACCCCAAAAAACAAAACTTTGAACATCAACCAAAAGTGCACAGCAGAAGTGAAGCTCGGAGAAAAACTGAGATATGGATCTGAAACGGGGGTGAAAAAAAACAGAAACCACTCGCTCACCGTAAGCTTGGCAGCTGCGAGTATGAAAAGGCAAAATGTGAGAGAGAGTATCATAGTCGCCAGTCTTCATATCCTTTTCTGCTTCCGCTCTCTGAAGCCTGAGAATGTCAGGCATGTTTCCCAGGAGCCACAGAGCTTGAGGTCCCTTCACTCCTTGCCTGTTCATGATTCTCTTGATCCTTACTGGAGTAACCACGAACTTGTCCACCAACCCAACTGCAATGTAAGCAAGCCAAATCAACAGCACTGTGAGTAGAAGAGTTCCAGACAGCGATGATGGTGATGGTGAAGACCATCTTTGGTCCCCCGAAAAATACTCCATCCTAATTGAGAACTAGTATTTTGTGACCTTGTTCTACTGTATCCAGTAGATATGACAGTTGCACCTCATCCAAGATTTCCAATGCAGGGCCACATACTGAGCAACGTTGCAGATGCTCTAAGTAATATGCGCTACATGAGTATCAAGGGAGGTCAAAACCGCTGTGCAATATCAGGCCCAGAACGATATTGCAACCTAAACAAACAGCGAGTTCTTGCGGAGAGTATTTGGAGGAAAACTCGAAAACCCCGGCTGAGCCAAGTGTTTTCTGGTGGCGAAATTTCTCCACTCGGTGAATTTGTTTTCAAAAAATGAAAAAACCCGATAAAATAGGGATTTAAATGGATTTTCGCCATTTTTTCGAAATAGAAATAATTAAATTAACCACATCTAGACTTAGGCACTCGTTAAGTCGTCACTTGTAACAGCACTTTTGTAAAAATGCTACAGCCCACCTACGAAAATTGCCATTTAATGCTGGGGATCCTTGGTAGTGGACCCACTTGAGGAGTCTGACCCTGGTCTGAGCCAAAGGTTTTTTTTCTTTTTTAGTAAATTCCCAATTTTGTGATATCGAAAATTTGGCGGGTTCCTCCAAGTAATCAGCAATTTTATCTAGTCGAAATCACAGTAGAAAGCAAAAAATTCTGACATTTTCCCCAACTTTTTGTAAAAAAACCATCAAAATTTGTCAAAGAAAACACTGGGCGCCTCAGATTCTGAGCCATCAAACCCCAACAGAGTGGGGGGAGGTTATCAACCTGTCCTGGGCAGGCATTGGAAGTCACGTCAATTGCTTTCATGAAGCACTTGGCGAAAATTCTTAGCATATTTGAAAGGTATCTTATATTCATAATGCCCTTAGCTGCCCTTTTTTTAACACCAGGAGGAGTGGGGATTTTATGAAATGAAAATTTTCCCTTCTAGAAGACGAGGAAGTTTTGTTTTGTCGTCAGGCATTTCATGAAGTCATCATGGTTTCATCATGCATTTTGCATCTTCACGAGTCAGTTCGCAATGTGGCTCCACGGGGGTGGGCATTTTGTTTGGGTAACTCCCCTTGGAGCGAGGTTCCGTAAAATAATCGCCTTTGACGGATGATAGCCAAGGGTGATTATTTCTAGAACTCCTCACTCCTTGGTAGTTGCCCTACACATTAATCTCTCTCCTGAAAGGGAGCAAGCATACTATGCCCTTTTCTTACACCTGCAGATCGACCTATGTTCAGGTTCATGACAATGCTGTCTCATGCTCGTGCTATGTAATGCTTCCTGGGCAACCTGCTCTCTCCTGCAGAAAGCCCAGGATGCACTACATCACAAAATTGACCAAACAAACACTGGTGGGCAAGGTTTTTCTTTTTCAGATTTTTGCTGTGGCACGTTGATGGCGACAATCTTTTTAGAGATGAGTGTTGAAGGTTGAAACGTGAAACTAGCAAACAATCGAATTGTGTTGACTAGTAACCGTCCCCAGCATTAGAAAATGTGTCTGAATATGATGATGCTTTTCAAGAAAATGCTTCGCAATTCTCGTGCTTCGCAACAGGGAGAACGCCAGGGAATCGAGATAAGGAACTTTCAAGGGAACCGTTCCCGACCACATTGGGGAGGGTGGTGGCGTAGGGTCTCCGTCTTTCTTCGTCTCTCATGACCTCCTTGTCGCGTCTTCCTTTTCGCTTCTGGGCACTGCGGGCGGGTTGCTTTGTGGCTACGGAAAGCCTCTCCCCGAACATAGTGAAGAGACGGGAAGGTGGCTGGCGGGCAAGCGAGTTAGTGGCGGCAACGACGAACCAAACGGCCAGCAGATGAGTGCAAAATGGCGCCCACTCACGACTTTGATCGAGTAACAACGACAGGTTTGAGAATTGTCTGTTTTTTTTTTAATTGACTCAGTTTTCGTGTTGTGGAGTTATTTCCTGGATGCTTGATAATGGTCAGATAATCTGTCTCTAACCTGATTTGTCTGACTCGAGCAGATGTCTGGAGTAGTTATAAAGAGAGGTTCTTTAAACAGAGGCGCTTGTTTTTTGGCTCTGTCCTTTCAGGATAGAGATATTGTGATCGATTCACCAAGAAACAATGGGCCAAAGTTTGGTACCTTTACATTCTAGGGTCATGTGGAGTTCATCTCAGAAACATTCTGCAGCTACCTGAAGGATCCATTTGGACGTCTCCATGCTAACCACCATGTGTTTCCAATTTAGAACATCTCCAGTGGTGCTCAGCATGTGACCCTGCCAAAATATTTCTCACATCCAAGTTTTAGTTACTTACTTTTTTCCAACCCCACCCATTAAACTAAAACTGGGACTGCAAATAGGTGGGAAACTACTAATAACAACCCATGTAGACTATCTAGCAAATCAGAAACAGGGAGCAGTCAATAAATACGATTTGAGTGTGTTTATTAGACTTTTCCAAGGCTCCTCCAGGCCTCTGAAAGCTATGCATTTTTCCAGGGTCACAGCAGTGAAACTGCAGTCTTGCAGTGAATCCACTGGATTTGGCTGCTGCACCTCATCGAAGATTTCCAGTGCAGGGCCACATAGTCAGTGCTGGAGAAGATGCTCTTATGGATGCCACTTAACCCCTAAATGTCAGAGAAAGGCAAAATACTTTGAAAAGCAGACCAAATTAGTCCACCCTGACAACTAAGGTTTAAAGTGCAGAGCCATATGCAAGAAGCCACTTGTATTTTGTTGTTCAGATGATTCAAAGAGTGATTTCCTGATGCTCATCTGATGATGTGTCACAAGGGTTTTTTTCTTCCTTCTAAAACATGCTATTTTTCTATGCTCAGTTTGGCTCTGAATGCAGTCAGGCATCAGGAGAGGAGTTTGACTAGTGCTTTTCAACTGCTGCAATGGAGTTTGTCTACTGACAAGAGATCACAGGCACATTTTTGGTTCAGAAGGTCTCAGGGCAGTAGCCTATATCAGTGAATTGGTTGTTTGTTGTGTTCATAGCCTGGGACCTTGTTGTCTGACAGTTGTGGTGGTCAGATTACTAATGATATATATTGCTCTGCAGGTCGCGATGTACCTGATGATGATCTACTGGTTTCAGTTCCAGAGTCACTTGATATGAAACTTGATGAGGGTTTTGACATATCAACTGGGAGAAGGGCATATCTCGACGAAGCAACAGCGAGTATCCTGTTGAAACAATTACTACATCAAGGACATTTTTATCGTAAAGTGCGTTTCAGTAACTGGAGTTTTGGGATTGAGGCTGCTAAAGTGGCTGCTCATGTACTGAAGGCCATGAAATCCAACCTTAGAGAAGTGGACCTGTCAGACATCGTAGCAGGGCGATCTGAAGGAGAAGCTCTGATGGTCATGGCCATCCTCTCTTCAGCTCTGGAGGGAAGTTGCCTCACATCCTTGAATCTCTCAGACAATGCGTTAGGAGAGAAGGGTGTCCGAGCATTCTCAACGCTCCTCAAGTCTCAGACCTCATTACAGGCTCTTTACTTCATGAACAATGGAATATCAGAGGATGCTGCAAGAGCTATTTGTGAGTTGCTGCCTTCACACAACAGATCTGTATTCTTCATTTCCACAATAACATGACTGGAGATGCTGGGGCAGAGGTGTTAGCAGAGTTAGTGAAGAGATCTCCAAATCTTGAAGATTTTCAGTTCTCCTCATCCCGGGTTGGAATAGAAGGAGGTATAGCTCTTGCAGAATCTCTCCAAAGTTGCAAAATGCTGAGGAGAATTGATATCCATGATAACATGCTTGGACCTGATGGAGGCTTTGCATTGGCAAAAATGTTGAGAATGCACACACAGCTTGCTGAGGTATATCTGAGTGATTTAGGGTTGGAAGATGATGGCACAGTTGCTGTTGCAGAAGCCCTGGCAAATGGAGCTACTTATTTGAGAGTGCTAGAGCTCGGGGGTAATGAGATCACAGCAAAAGCTGCGTCTGCTATTGCAGCTTGTCTTCAATCCTTGAAGTTCCTAACACGATTGAATCTGGCAGAGAATGAACTCAAAGATGAAGGGGCCGTTGTTGTGTGCCAAGCACTCATCTCTGGCCATGAAGCTCTTAAGGAGCTTGATTTGAGTGAAAATATGTTGGGAAGCATAGGGGCTGTGGCAGCTGCACAGGCGGTGGCTGGTAAGACTGGATTTGGATTGCTGAATTTGAACAGAAATCACATCTCTAAAATTGGACTAGGGGCAATATGCAAGGTGCTTGCCAAGTGTACACAAGGGCCTTCAGTTCTTGGACCTCTAGATGAGAATGATGAGGATGGAGATGAAGAAGATGTGGAACATGAAGTGGATGAAGAAGATGAGGAGGAAGAAGACTGGGAGTGCCCATGTTGCATTTTACATAGGCAGTTTGAAAATTTACAGATTGTGTAGGGAGTTCAGCATGCTTTCTTTGTGTGTTGCTTCAGATTAGAATGGTAGTAAGTACACATTGTTTTATCTGCAACACTCTGATTTTGGGTTATATATGGAAGTAGAAAAATGTTTACGCATTTTATGTCATCCCATGTTTCACAGACTTTGTAGGGGAACTATAAAATTAATGGATTCCTTGAACAAAGCAGGGTTATACAGGTGTGTTCTGCAGATTGTTGTTTGATTTTACAGTCCAGACATGCACCCTCTGGAAGACAGAGGTTGCTGTATTGTTGATGCTTGGTGATCAAAACAGTTTTGTCTTCTCACTGGTGTTAAATATTTTTAGCTTCTGACCTAGCTATGTTATGAAATCAACAAGAACAGGCAGGCTATGGAATATAGCTGCTATGCTCAGAGCCAATAACTGAATGCCATGTCAGCAAACTTTTTCAAAACCTTGACTATGAATTCACACTTGGACAAATTACCTTTGAATTGTTGTGTGGGCTGCATTCACACAAGACAAGTTTTTGTTCAAACCTTCCTTGCCCTATTGGGGGTTGTTGCTTGTGTAGCTACATTTGGAATTGGGGTTGCATGAACCTTCTTAGTTCATTTTCAACATTCTTTTTGTTTTTCCCAACAATTTTCATCTCTTCACTTATATGTAGGGTTATCAATTCTTGGAAATTAAAAAATGTTTTTCGAATTGTAATTGAAGTTTAGAACTAACTATAGTCTTTTCTAAGACCATTCGAGGTCATAACCATCATCATCTACAAGGGTTCCTGTAGATGCAAGAGTCTCTACAAGGTTTTTTTTACCTTTGTAGAATAATCATTCATGTTCATTTTTTTTTTTTTGTTTTTCTGTAGATTATCCAACTTTTGTTTGAGTTGCATTTTGTGAGTTTGTGTATTGGTGTTATACATTTTCACCAATGTATCTCAAGTTTGCTTGGATGAGTTTGCATCTTGAATATGCACAATCATGGAATTAGACGCACTCACTGAAAGCCAATACAAGACTTTCCTAGCTTTATCATGTCAAGTTTTATTGGTTTGAATTTGTTGTTGTGTGCGGCTTTTTAGGAGAGAGGAGGTTTTTCTTCATCACTAATTATAATCTTCCAATAACTTTCTTTGTCAAAAAAATTGTAATCCTATTTCCACATTTGGAAATTGTTTTTGTTTAATTTCTTATTTGCAATTTGAGAAAGATCGTCCGCCATCTTTCAAGGCGACATTCAATGTCTTCTTGAGGTTTCACAAATGATTTGTTTGAGGAAATGATTTTATTTCCTTCCTTGGGATTTTAGGGTTGGGATTAGATTTTTCCTTCCTTGGGTTTCTAGGGTTAAGATTAAGGTTTTCCTTCCTTAGGTTTCTAGGATTAGGGTTAAGGTTGAACATGATGGACCTTGCATATATATGTATGTCTTGAGCATTATACGAAATTTTATACTATATATAGGTTTGATGTATATGTACATATTTTATATAATATTTTATATGATATTAAGTATATGATTACATGCCAAACTTTTATATGAAGGTCTTGATAATGTATTTGTGCTCCACAATTTTCAAACTCCTTCCTTCAAGTTTTCCCAAATTATATTTGTTCCACTTTAAAATTGATTTTGATGTTTTCTCAATGTAAACTTCTATCACCATTAACTTTGCAAAGCTACACCGTTCACATATGACCTTGGATTGATTTGACATTTTGGTACAACATGAAAATTATGTTTAATATCATCTTTCAAAATTTTAGCTCATTGAACTTCACAAAATGAGAGATCTTGCTATTTCCTTGAAATCACCTTAAATTGGGATCGGAACACAAATAACTTATAACTCGTTCTCAACAACTCCAAACTTATTGAGATTTTGGGAAACAAATTAAATATATGTTTTCCACATTTGTTCAAAATTTCAACTTTATTGATGATGATCATAGAAAATTATCATTTTCAAAAGAAACTAATTTCAAATTTGAGGTTGAAACTTTAGATATTTGGATTTCTCTCAATACATATCCAAATGACAAGAAATTTTTCTCACATATATAGTCCTTTATGATTTATAAGAAATTGCAGATCCAAAAATGCTTAAACAAAGGAGATCTGAATAAAAAACCAGATCTGAAATAAAATCTTCAAAAGTTCATAGCTCTCACAAAACATATATTTTTCTTTTGGAATATTGAAAATAAAAACGTTTTATAATTTTCTATAATCCCTCCAAGTTTCACTCCAAGATCTTTTCATAATAAATCTAGTTTAAATATTTGATTTCCACAATCTTTGATGTGTTGATTTCCTTTCACTTTTTTTTTTCCACATTATTTTTTTTTCTCTTTTGCACTTGACAAACTCCTGTGATATTGCTAAAGACTCTAAAGCTCTAATTCTAAAAAATTTCTAGTTCTAGATCTCTTTCAACTTTTTCATCAAAGAACCTAAGCTTTCATAACAAATAGGACATCTAGTCAAATGCAAACATAAATCTTTATTGAAAGGAAACTAACATGACATTCACGATAGGGAACATAACATCAATAATTCCTTAAGGTTCTTATCACATGAAATACACAAAACGTGTGCAATGCAGAAAAGAGAGTCAAACCATCAACACCAAGGAATTTAATTAAAAGACTAAACCACAAATAACTAAATTAATATAAGTAAAGAAAATAATTCAACCTTGTGAAAGTAACCTAGTTATTTTCCTACTCCAATAACAAATGAAACCTAACTATTGAACGTGAATTCTCAACATGGTCTTTAGAAGTAACATTATAAGTTCTTAATTTATTTAACCTAAATATAAAATAAATTCAAAATTATGGCAAAAATGGCTCATGTGGGTTTTGTTCTCATCATTTTTATAGGAAAGATTCCCCTCGTGTCAAGTTGTGATGTGGAGAAGGGGAAATGCACATATAATAAAAGTGAAAAGGGACATGATAACAACACAAACACAAGCAAATACCTTTCCAAATCTTGGGCTTATTCATCAAGCAAGAGTGACTCTAGGACCCCATCAGATGGGAGGTTGTTAAGGGGGTAGGATGAGTATGTGATTTTGGATGAATAAGGCAGTTAGGGTAGGGATTGATAAGGGAACTCTGTTAGATTGAATTTGAATTCTTGTTGTTTGGATCATGATTATGTGACTTAGGATAATTCAAAAGGGGAGAGTTCTAAAGGACAAAGGGGAGAGAGAACAGAAGATGAGACATGGAGTTTTAGAGAAAAATAGGAGTTGGAGGTACTTATAGTAGAAAACCATAGACTTTGTTTTGATATAACACATATTTTAAGTGTTGTTTTGGATGTTTTTTCAGTAAAACAGGGGATTATGTTGTAATTTGGATTATAGAGAAGCACAAACTTTTATAGTGAATTTTATGTTCATCTTTTGTGTGAATTTTTTGTAGTGTTAGATTATGATGAAATGAATTGTAATATTGTTTCTAGAGTTTTTTACAATGTATTATGAAATGCAAATTTTGGTTATATGCAATAACCATGAATTTGACGTTGGAATGAATGGTAGTGTTAGGTTTGTTGAGACTTAAGACAAAAATAGTGAACATATGCATGTGAAATGCAAAATTGTTGTTACAGTAATGTAAAATATTATGTAGGGATTAAATTTCATTTTTACCATTTGGCGACCATCTTGTGGGGAATTTATTTTCCTGTTATTTCTTTTAGTAATGGGAAGTTTTTTACAAATTTTGTTGTATAATGTAAATGAGAGTGTTTAAATGAGTATATATATAATTTTAAAAACTTTTTATTTTTATTTTTTTGAAATTTAGAATTTTAAGGGGTATGTGGAAAAATATCAAAGGTTTACATAGTTGATGCCGTAAGGACTATAGAGCGATTTACATATTTTGAAGACAAAAAATTATGAAACAAGATGAACCTGATGGTGACCCAAAGTTTACAACGACAATTGAACTTATGGGTAAGTCAACAAGTTATTGAAAATTAAACAGAAGACAATTTTGAAAATGGAAAGGAGTATTTGATGTTGGATAGGCAAGTTTTGAGAACAAAGGAAAGGCCTGCAAGGCATAGGTCATTTCCACAAGAAGTGGTATGACAAGACATATGGATTGGAGGTTTTTAAAGAAGACATAGTTCGAGATGCAATTTCCACATATAGAGTTGACTATTTATTTGAATGAACACATGCAATATATTTTTTAGTTGTAATATGTGGTTTAGAGTCATAGAGATTAAGACGGAGCATGGACTTTTATAGTGTTGCAATAAATCTCAAATCCAAAATTAGGGATTAATAAAGGGAAGGGTGTTATAGGAGGTAGACAACCCAAGTTTGTGTATCAATCTACATCTCCAAATTACTATGAACCAGTGGAACACTAAAGAGGTGAATGAAAACACCAATGTTGATGTGTTTGAGGAGACCAAGGAAAATTACCCACAATCATCTGAGTATGCAGAAGCATAAGGTGAATGCGTTGGATGAAGTACCGCATTCATTCTCACATTAAAGGAATCCAGAGTTGGATCAAACAAGGCACATAGCCGAAAAACGGGATCATGAATATGTTGATTGAGAGATGATCATGTTATTTTCAAAAGTTTGTGCATTCTGTGAAAAAACAAGACATGAAATCATGGATTTTCCTTTTGTGGCTGTTCACATTAGAATAGGTATTGCTAGGCATGTGGAGTTACAAAATGTGACAAGAGCATAAATGGATCAACCATAGGAACAAAAATCTGGAATTCTTGTAGTTCAAAACAAATTTAGAAGCATGAAGTTGGGAAGCCAATTGGCACCATAGAGTCAACAAATTCGTTCATCTATTCAAACCGGGAACAAAGAACCAGAAGGGTATTCACATCCACATATAGCACCATAGTGGATACCAATGGGTAATTGTAGACTAGAACATCGTCAATATGGTGTCAACACAACTCCATAAATAGTGTCAGAAGGGATAGTTGTTGAAATTTGTAACAACGTGTTGGAGTAAGAGTTACTCAATCACTTGGTGGAGGTATAACAACCATAGGAGTGGAAACAATTGTTGCGCCCAACATAAAAATTGTCAGAAAAGGAATATTAATTGGATTTGCAACAAAATTGGGTAACGGATCAATTGGAGTTTTGATGGTAAGGAATTTGAATTGAAGTTCGACACTATTAATAATTAATACTATAATTGTTGGCATACTTCAAATGGTGTTTATTAATCCCATAACGACTACTCATGTGAATAGAACTGTAGATCAACCACTAATGAGCTCAATGGTTACGCCAAAGAGGGTAGCTCTTAAATATCCTGATTTCAAAAAAGATGTTGATCCAGATGCTCATGTCAGAGTGTTCAATTCTGTAGTAAAAAAAAATGTAAAGACTTTTGAAGAATATATCATCAATGCGTTTAATTATATGCTAAGAAATACGGTATTAAACTAATGCCATAATTACATGTTAGATTTCCCGACTATATATTTTTAGAACTTACATAGGCATTTTGCAAATGTCATTGGAAGATTTAGAATGACAAGCAAATATACATGGAACTGAAGAACATGAAGCAAGAGGAGACTGAAAAGGTGGAGGTTTACTACGAGCGGATTCAAAACTTGGCTTATGGTTTACAACTATCAACCATAGATAGTTTTCTAATTATTGTGTTTAGAGCGAGTTTGCAATCGTACCTTAGAATTACGACTAGTATATAGTTAGCGTAACCAAACGTCAATAGTTTTCTCCTATGAATTCACTACATCTTGAGATTTATGTGCTTCCATTTGACATACTAGGCCAAGTTGTGTTCCATCCCTCCATGGATGTGAATGGCCTTTCTAGCTAGGTTTGTGCTTTCTAAATTCATTGAATTGTCTTCACCATTGACTTTTTCAACTATTCTTCTTTTTTCTAGTTAGTTGCACTTTTTGTTTTCCTTGGCTCTCTATCTTTGAACACTTGTTTTTTAGTTGATTTACTTCTTGTTGTAATATTAACATCCACCACATTCACATCTATAATGATTGTTTATGTCTTAGCAACAAGTTGAACCTTTCCTATTGCCATAGATTTTCCATGAAACATTTTCTACATTTTAGCAAACTTTGGACAATTTGTCATTTTATGTTCATTCGAACCATAGATGTGGCATGCATATGAAGATGTCTTCTATGGTTTTTGACTTGATTGTGCTACCTCTATGGTTGCTATTGCGGTCTGTTCTTTTTTCTTTCTACATGTCTCATCCCACAATTTGTGAAATATTTGTCGATCTTCCCCATACTATTTTGTGTTTTTACTAATGTTGCCTATTTGGTACTTTGTGGTATTGAAAGTGCATTCCTTGCCTTTTTAATAGTCATGCCTTCTTCACACAACATCGTCACCTCCTTATGTTATAGTGTTGACCATTTCATCCTTATAGTCGCAATTTTGAAATATGGTTACAAAAACGTTTTAAACACAATAGTCAACTATCTATGATTAGTACTTCTAAAACATGAGACAACTTTTTAATCCGCTCATGGGTAAACCTCCACCCTCTTAGTCTCGTCCTACTTCATGTTCAACTCCATGTATATTTGTTCATCATTTTGAGTCTTCTGACGACATTTGCAAAATGTCTATGTAAGTTCCAAAAAGGGTCAAGGAATTTTGACATGTAATTATGGCATTAATCTGATGTTGTATCTCTTAGTGTATAGCTAAATGCATTGATGACATATAATTCAGAAGTCTTTGCATTTGCTTTTACTACAAAATTGAACACTTTGACATGAACATTTGGATTAACATTTTTTTTGAAGTTAGGATATTTAAAAGCTACCTTGTTTGTCCTAACCAAATGGTCATATTTGTGATCAAGAATTTGTGTAATTACATAAATGGTTCTTGATATCCTCCTTTTGGATTTGTTGCATCTACGTTTTTATACCCTCTAGTAACCATGGAGCTCATCGGTGGTCGATCTACAGTCCTATTCACATGAGTAATCATTATTGGATTGGTATACACCATTTGGTGTGTCCCAACAACTCTAGTAGTTGCTATTGGTAGTGTTGAACTCCAATTCAAATTCCTTCTTGTCGAAACTCCACCTGATCCATTACCCAAATTTGTTGTAGATCTAATTAATACTCCACCTCTAACAACATTCGTGCTGGGTGCAACCACTGTTTCCACTCCTATGGTTGTTATGATAACATTAGGTGATTGAATAACCTTTGTTCCATTAGGTTATCTCCGAATTTCAACAACTGATGTTTTTGATTTTTGGTGAATTGAATTGATTCGAATGTGACAATGCTACATTTTGTGGTTACCCATTAATATTATGTGGTGCAAATGTGGATGTGAATACACCTCTAATGTTCTACTCTTGAATTGAATGGATGGATGAATTTGTCAACTTTGTGGTCCCAATTGACTTCCCAACTCCATGCTTTTCAATCTATTTTGGACTACCAAAATTCTTGGTTCTTGGTCCTGTGATTGATCCACTAATGATCTTATTTTGTAACTCCACATGTTTAACAATATTTGTTGTGATGTGAAAAGGCACAAAAGGACAATCCATGATTGTATTTTTTTCCTTTTCATAGAATGCACAAACCTTTGAAAGTATTTTGAGTAATTCCAAATCTTCAAATTCATGATGCTATGTTTTAACTATGTACCTTGTTCAATTCGACTCTGGATTCCCTTGATGTGAATATGACTCTGGTACTTCATCCAACACATTCACCTATGCATCTGCATATTCAGATGATTGTAGGTAATTATCTTCAATCTCCTCAACCACATAAATATTGGTGTTTTTTCCCACCTCCAAGTCTTCCATTAGTTCACAAACTTGGGTTGTATACTTCTTGTAACATCCTTTCTTTAGCTAGGCATCAACTTTAGACTTGAAATTTCTTGTAACTGATCAAGTATTACAAAAGTCCTTGGTCCATTTTGATCTTTTTGAGTCTAAACCACAAATTGTGGCTAGGAAGTATTTTGCACCCATTCATTTGGATGAGTAGTCAATTACATTTCTTTTCGTGGAGATTATTGTCTATAACTTTGATTTTTTTGAAGACCCCAATCCATGCTTCATGTCGTACCATTTCTTGTGGTAAAAATGACCTGTGCCTTATAGGTCTTTCTATTGTTACCAAAACTCATATGTCCAACAATAGATTATAATATGAGGTTTTTATAAGCCTTGCATATTCCTTTTCATTTTCAAGAGTGTTTTGTGTTCGTCTTTCAATGATTTGACGATCTGCCTCCAAGCCCAATTGTCACTATAAACTCCAAGTACCATCCAATTCATCTTGTTTCATAATCCTTCATCTTGAAAATTTGTAGTTCACTTTATAGTCTTTACATCATCAACTGCTTAGACCTCTAATAATTTTTACCATACCCCTTTAAATTTGGAATTAAAAAAAAATTCACTTGTCTAAACCTTCTCATCTATAGCACAACAACAAAATTTGTGGAAAAACATGCTCGTTATTATAATAAAAACAAAAAAAATATTCCCCACAAGATGGTTGCTAAATGGTAGAAATGAAATTTAATCCCTGGAGAATTATTTCACATTGTAACAACAGGTTTGCACTACAATATGCACATATTCAAATTCTACCCTAATTCTAAACACACCTAATTGACAATATGCACATATTCAAATTCTACCCTAATTCTAAACACACCTAATTGACAATATGCACATATTCAAATTCTACCCTAATTCTAAACACACCTAATTGTGTAGTTCATGAAAATACCATATTCATTTCTCTATTCTCCTTCATTTAGCATAAACGTCCTACTGCCCACAAATACAACCAGATTTGTCTTCACTGATTGCAAGGAACAACACGTGTAGGCTAGCTTCGTTTGTAGCAATTGGCGACTCTTCAAGAAGCATCGTCATAGAAGGAAAACGATGCTTTTACACCCCGAATGCAGGTCACACAATAATTGCTGAAATCCAAGACAGGACAAACATGAATCTTACATTCCTCCCATGCCAAAAGCACACTGCGTACTACCTCAGGTTATTAGCATGCCACTAAGACCACAAAACGAAGACCAGAGCATAGAGGCATTCTTGCGGTTAAACGACGTGGGAAGATTGATGCTCGTTGTCTCCCCCAATGGCAAATTGCAATGCAGAATGACAACTCTGGGGTATGTAATTCTGCACACGAGAGCTCGATCAAACCTCTCCATTCAAATAGGAGATCCATTCCTTATGGAACTGAATAGATTTAAAACCTAACCCTAGATGCAGAGCAACAGCTTGGTCGTTCCTGGGGTCATATTGTACAATCACTTGATGACCCTCACATCTCGCATGTTGCGGGATTCCAGTCGATGACCGGGTGCAAGGAGTTTGTGAGTGCGTACCACTTGCTATAGTTTTGTAGCAGAGCTGAGGTGTACGAGGAGGATATGGCGCTCGCAGATCCACTCGACGCTTGCTCACGTGTCGTGGCCCACTTCGTAAGCTTTCCCATCCTCTTCACGCTGCCTGCTTCATTAAATTTTTTTACATTTCCTTGTTGTTTTTGGTTAGTTGTCTCTCGTTCATCCTGTTTTAAAATGAATTTGGTCTTCACAGTCGGTCCCTCGGATGTGTGATGTTTTGCCAGGACGTGGATTGCTTTTATGCTCAAGCTGAGGTCCTGCGCCGGCCTTGCTTGCGAGACCGACCTGTGGGCATTACCCAGGTAATTCTTTAGCATTTTCACTCGCAGCTCAAGTTCTCTCAGTGAAGATAATTACACAGAACTAGACTCTGGATATCAGCTGAATGCCAGTTCTTCTTTCTCTCCTTCTCAACAAAATCCTTCTATGACACCAATTGGATGCCTCAATGCTGCAGAAATTCCTGGTTGTGACGACCAATTATGTAGCTCGTGGGCTTGGTGTGCCAAAGATGGTCTCCATTGATGAGGCCCGAAAAAAGTAAATCCAAAACTACTCTTCTTTATTAAGTGCAGCTGTGCTTGGCCAAATATCTCTGTTTAAAGCAGGAGAAATTCCTGGCAGGGAGCCATTGCAGCATATTCTTCAGAAAATGGTTTCTAGAATTTTGTCAGTGCCAATAATCTGAAGTCTGATTGTAAGGGGATTGATTCATAGACCTATCTGTTCCTCTATCAATCTCACAAGTGTATTGATTTGGCAACCTGTTCCCCCTATTGTTTTGAATATTATCAGGTGCCCAGAACTGGTGTTGATAAATGGGGAGGATTTGACACCATATCGTGCTGCCAGCAAGCATATCATGGCAGTTTTAAGGCGATTTGGCACTTTGGAGAAGTATACCTACTTTCCTTGAATTTGTGGGCACTGTGGTTTGAATCCTTGGATTAGGGCTTAGGCTTGAGCTTTGATTCAATTGCCAGTTTGGAAAAAGATTTCCACAGAGTTTCTGAGAACAATCTCCAAAAGATATCACTCAGGTGCTGTAAACTTGGAGTGCTATGTGGAGATTTCTCCACAATTTTGTAGATATATTGGAGGGCTATGTCTCTTGAGTGCTAGCCAACATTGTGACGGAGTCTTCTTGTTACTTCCCGAAATGCAACAAAAACTCAGGATGCAGATGTAATATAAGGGATTGGCCAGGTTTTGGGCTGATTATAGTATTCTTATCTACACCCACTGTCAGGAGCTAACAAAGTTAGTGGGTAGTCATTGCAGCTTGTTACTGCTATTCATGATGAAGGTGATAGTCTAAAACTTTGTGAGTGACTCTCATAAGGTTATGGCTGCACTCCTTGTCATGTTACCTTCAAATTGTTCTTGTGGAGATTTCTCTGCAATTTCATTTGGATACATATACTTGGGAGTGCTAAATGTGGGCTTTGCATTGGCAATCAATCTTTAAGTGAAGAGGTTCTTCCATGAAAGTTCTAATTTTGCAATTGTCTGACAGATTGGGCTTGGATGAAGGAGCAGTGGACATCACTGCTGAGGTTAAGGCTCGGGCAGCATCTGGAATGAAGGCGCAGATCTTTTCAGGGCATGTGATTGGTTCAAGCAGTCAACTGTCAAGGAGCTTGGAAGGTATAACCAGTTCAGACTGTGCAGGAAGTGAAGATTTGAAATGTTTGGATCAGATGGGGTTTGCAGGCATGCAAGGGGACAGCCTACTTATGCTGGGAAGTCAAATAGTGAGTGAGATCCGGGCAGCTGTTGAGAGAGAGACAGGTTTCCGAATGTCATGTGGTTTAGCTCACAATGTAAGCCAACCTGCCATTAAAGAGCCTACATGGATATCTATCAGACTTTAAAATCAGGCCTGCAATAAGATTGCTATAGTTCTATTCTTGGGGTTTGGTCCAAAAAGCTAAGGTAACAGATAAGGATTTTCATTGCAGAAAATGCTGGCAAAGATGGCATGCTCTGTGAACAAGCCAAACAAGCAGACCTCTCTTTTGCAATCAGCTGTAGCAGATTTCCTTGCACCTATGCCTGTACGCAAGGTCAGTCAAATTTGCTGTTGCACTAGTTTCTGCTTCATGATTCAGATTCAGACTGTCATGTGTTTTAAGTCATGAACTAGGTTGTAGTACTTTATGAAGAGAAGTATATGCAGTCCACATACTCTGGTTTGCACCCAGTATTTTAAACAAATCAGAAGTCTAGAGCTGCCCATGCTTGGTAAAAACTGATTAGTAACAGTTGGAAGGTCTGCCAGCTTCCTGGTGTAGGTCATTGCATGGAAGGAGTATTGAAGCAGAGTGGTGTAGAAAGTGTGGGTGATCTGCGAAATCTCACCCTTGACCACCTCTGCCGCATGTGAGTGCTTTTTTTCCTCTTGACTCTTCTATGTCCTGTGTCCTTGGAGTTAGCAAGTTAACCAGTACTCATGTCTTTTGGTGTCTTACCTCCTATATAGATCCTGAACTGCTTAAGTTTTCAATGTAGGAAAGATCAATTACCAGACAAGGTGTCATTTGATGTGTGTGCTTTCTTTAGACTGCTGTTATATGTTTTAGTCCTATTGGTTGCAGAATGAAAGTTCAAGTCCTGATTGAATCTTAGGTTTGGAGAGCGTGTTGCGAAATTCATGTATCAGGCTTGCAAAGGGTATGACAACACACCTGTGCGTGACAAAGGTCCCTGTAAATCAATTTCAGTGGAAGACTCCTTCCGGAACTGCACAACATTGCAACAAGTTGAGGTAGCCATGATATTTGAATTGTTGATTCTAAAACATATTTGAATAGGGGATACTTTGGATACTATTTGGTTTTCAGCTTCAATTTCCTTCCAGGCAGTCTGTTTTCACCTGTTGTTGACAAAATAATAGGCTTCAGAAGTCAGAGTGGACTTGGGATGTTTATTTTCTTGTTGAGTTGCTTTCCAGTACACTGCTGATTTGTGACTTATGGTCACATTTTTTGGTGGTGATAATCCATGCAGATTATAATGTGGCAGCTGGCCCCTGACCTTGTGAGCCGTCTAGACGAAGATAAGGCAGACACCGGGCGAACTCCTAAGCGCTTCACAGTCAAATGGCGCACCAAATCAATCATGTAATGATTATGCATTTTGTCCTTTCATGATCAAATGTCTGGTTGTGAAGTCCTGAGCCAGATGTCAGAAGTACACTTTTGTTCATTCCTTCAGTGGCTGCACTTGTTGCATGAACTTTGTATCCAACCGTTCTGATCTTTTGACAACTGACTTGAAATCACATAGGGCTGTTATCAGCACATAGGAGTCTCTTCAATTTTCTGAATGTTGAATTCTCACCACATAAAGACACCCTTTTACAACATACTATGAGACTAGAGGAGGTTCCTTGATGTACAGTCTGCATCTTAACCCCCATCTGTAGCAGTTTCTCTGAGTGAAGAAGTGATTGGTCATGATCTGAATCTTCATTTTGTGCTATGGTTGGCTAGGAACTTTTCAAGTGTATCTTGTCCAATGCCAGCAGACCTGCTTCTGTCAACACTTCCTATTGAGAAACGGAGGGAAAGTGTGGTGGAAACTGGGATGAAGCTTGTCTCTCGCAGTTTCAATGGACGTCCTTTTCATATGGTAGTCCTAAATATTGGGGCTACTGCATTTTTGCCCACACTCAATGAGGTGTCATCTTCTGCTGCTGACATCCGACAGCTTTTGGGTGTAAAAAGCTCCAATGGCTCACAGACAGGTTTAACCAGAATAAGCATTTTGGATGATGGAGCAGAGTGCAAAATTGATAGTACTAACCCTTATGCAGAGCTACAGGCTAATTGTCAAAAGACACCCGCAAGATTGCGAAGTAAGGGACAAGCACGAATTTGTCGTGATGGCCATCACATTTTTAAAAGCCCTGTACCTTGCTTTTCCAAAAATTTGAAGTCACAAGGGACAGATTTTGGAGGAACTCTGGGGTCATTGTCTGACCCTTCAGATGACAGTGATTGTAAGCACTCACTTGTTCTTGATGTTGTATCTGTATCTCATGTTAGCATAAAGGGCTGATTTGACCAATTCATGTTTTCATAGAGCCCTACCTAAGCATTGTATTCATTGGTGCAGGCAATGAAGATGGATCTGATTGGATTTATAGAAGTACTCAAGATTGTCAAGAGATTAAGGTTTATGGGAAGGAGGTCTTGACAAGTTCAAGTGGTGGACCCAAGGATGGAACACTTGAATGTAAGGTACAGAGTGTTGGAATGAAGTGGCACAAGTTTTCTAGTGAACCCAACAAGTGTTGTGAAGGGAAATTGTGTTCACAATGTGGCAAATTTGTGGAGGGAAATGAGCAGGAGCAACAAGAGCATGCAGACTATCATCTGGCTTTAAACCTGGATTCAGAACAGAAAAGAGAAATAGCAAGCTCAACACTAGTTGCCAAAGCTCCTTCATTTGGTAAAAAGAAGTTAGGAAGCAAGGACAAGGCAGCCACCTCATTTCCCTTGTCCAAAAGACCAAAGTCACAGAATGGCACTCTAGATTCTTTCTTCATGCGAATGTGAAGTATGTGTGAACCAACCCTGTTGCAATTGTGTTTTACTACCCGATGTGCAGTTGACTTTTATTGGATGAGGCAAGAGCAGTGCCTATCTGATTGAAGACAGTGTTGTTTGCAGCTCCAAAATGTAATCCTTAAATTTTCAACCTTTTTTTGCAGAGCTGTATGTATTACTGTGATGGCTGCTATTACAGATCTACATTGAATTAAGTTGAATGGTTGGTATACATTTTTTTCTGGCTGGTATCAGAGACCTGCATTGAATTGCTGTCTTTGTTGCCAAAGACCAAAAGCAATGAAGGTCAATAAAGGTATCAGAGGGAAAAAGATCTGTTTCTTTGGGCGGCAACTCTGTAGGCTCTGCTGTTTGATCTTGTTGACCACCCTCACCATTCTGCACCTGTGTTTAATTCATTTCAAGCAGCTGATCAGGATTCAAAGGATGTTACCATATTTCACAATTCTGTAGCAGCTCTCAACTGGATGCACACAAATTCTGGGCAGATGAGCACTTGCACGCAGAGCTACATCTGCACAGAGAAATTCCAAGCACTCCTGAGGATAACTAACTGATCCTGGCTTCTGTTGCCTCTTCCCAAGAATTTCTGGCTTTCTAGTGCTTAATAGGAAACTGCATTCGGATTTTGCTAATCTTTAGCAGCTGGCTGAGGAATCCTACGACCTAGCTAGATAGATAGAGCGCTTTCACCGAACAAGGAAAGCCAAATATCGACGAAGAAGAAGACTGCCAAAAGGTTGCTGCCCGCCGAGCCTCGACTCTCATCTGTAGCTGCATGACATCAGACAAACCACACACCACAGAAATTGCAAGTGGACACCCTATATATATACATCGGTGTATCTAGCTTCTTGAGCTTTGGCGCAGCTTCCACTTTGGCCTTCTTCAAGCTGGTAGTGCGGATCGTCAAAGAGCTTTTATTAACTGATTCGATTTAAATTGGGTTTGAGCACAAATGTGGGTGGAGGGGTCCTGAACAAGAAAGAGGAAGGTTTTCCCGCAAATTTGATGCACGTGTGATGATGAGCGAAAGTCCCATTTGTGTGAAGCTTGGTCTCAAAAACCTGAATTTTGGAAGTACAATCCAAGTTCAGATAGTTGTAAGCACGCACAACCATGGCGGCTGTGCGGGGATCATTTGGAGTAACTCGTGACGCAGGATCCGTATCGACGACGCCGGCTTCTTCCCATCTTGTCGACCCTGCTCTGTACCAGAACTTGGTGGAGATTATCCCCCTTATGGAGAGTTTCATGGTATGTTTTGGTAGTTTGTCCTCATCTGCAATTCAATGTGTGGCGCTGTCGATTAATGCAGCTCGAATGAATTAGACTGTTGAGTTCTGTTTTCATTTGAAATCTCTGAGTTGAATTTGAAGAAGATTCTCGCTCCTTGATCGGTGTCCTCGGACCATTCAAAGTCAAACAAACCTGTGACTGGAATGGACGTATGTCACAGATCTGCACCACCTGATACGAAGATTTATAGGTTGGTAATCATGGGAAGTCGAACCTTTTGATTCCATATAAGTCGACAAGTTTGTTGATTAGATGATTCACTTTTTGGCATATGGAACTATGGCCTCCGGATATGAATGCCTCAGATATATCGTTTCAACCGTAGCACGGATCGTCGTTGAAGAAGCATTGCGCTTGAATGCTCGATCCATGTCGATATTAACGCAGTACCGTGATCTGCTTTGGGCGCTATCTGTGTAAGATGTGGATCTTTGATTCTGTTCGTTTAGTCGAAGTTGGATTTCGAGGCATTCGTGAATCCTGAATATGGGATGCTGAAAGTCAGCATTGTTCCTAGTCTTTGAAAGCCTAGTAGTTTTGATGATATGTCTTATGCCCAGCAACAGTCTGCGATGACAGCGTTGCTTCGTGATGGAAGTGGGTTTAAAGTTCAGAAAAGAGTCATTCTAGGTATATTCGGTCTCTTCTTATGTAGCGTTTTTCTTTCAAAGAGACTGTTGGACCTCTCCTCTCTTGCGTTCGGCTTTTTCGCCTCCAAATCTTGACATTTTCGTTGGAGGGGTGTTGGGGGAGAAATGGCAGGAGCAGCAGCAGGGAGCTCGTGGTACGTTTGCCCACCAAGCTTCGATGATCTACACTCCTGCCCCGCCTCGCGATTCTCTCCAAAAGAAGGTACTTACTTCGTCTTCTGTCGGTCCGTGGATGCAGCACAACCCAGCAGCTTGTCCTGATCACGGCATTCTAGTACAATCTGCGCATATGTAAAGGGCTTCCGCTCCATTGTTTTGTTACAGAGAGGGACATGAGAGATTAGGTACCGATGCCTGAGTCAAATTCTATTGAAAGATGTCTGAAAGTCTTTCCTAAATTCAACAATCGTGTTGACCCTTAAGCAGTCGTCCCGGCAGCAGAAAACAAAAGATTTAGACCCCATGTGGGTGGAAAGTGAAAACATGTTGCGGAGGGTTGACGAAGATCTGACAGACGATGACTCGTCTATTCCTCAATCACCTCACCACATCAGCCATCAGTTACAGATGGAGATAGATGAATTGAAGCAGAAGCTTTGGGAGAAAGACTACCTCCTACAAACTATGGGTCAGCCTCCTCCTGAGCCGCATCTGAATATAAACCATCTACAAAGCCAGATTGAGGATTTGAAACAGAAGCTTTGGGAGAAGGACGCTCTTCTGGAGACCATGGCAAACCATCCATTGCAAAGCACACGCCAATTGATGACTGAAATAGAGGAGCTGACGAAGCAACTTGCTGAGAAAGATGATCAACTGGAGAAGACGCAACTTTCTCAGAAAGCTTACCGGGTGGAAGAGACCTCAGCTACTGAGTCTCTTGCCCCGGCGGACACCGTCAACAGTATGTGGCCATCATGTGATAAGGATACATCAGAGTTGCAAATCCAAGTGGAAAGACTGCAGCGGGAGTTGTGGGAAAAAGATCAATATGTCCAATCTGCTCAAATGCAACTATGTGAACAGCAGGTGCCCAACACTGCACATTTCGATCTTTCCTTCTCCTCTTCCGTTCTAATATATCTCATAGATGCAGTGTTCATCAGCTAGTTTGATAGCAGACTTAATGTAGATCCCCTTGTTCTGCATTGCAGTTCTCAATATAATTTTGCAACGTGAGATGAAAAGTTGATCATGTACTTTGAACCTCGAGCCAATTGATAAGCAAAATGTCGAAATTGCTGTGCAGGGCCTCTAGTATGTGTTTCCCAGCTCTTGCGTAAAGTGGTAGCTTGATTTCTGACGTTGAGATAATTATCGGATCATACCTTTCGAGAATTCTCCTGTGCGAAGACAAAAATCAAGTTTCCCTGTGTTGTGCTGTGCAGCATGAACTTGGAGAGATGCGGTCGCTGCTAGAGGAAGCCGAGATCGGCATTGCAAAGACCCATAGCAAAGCTGCAAGTATCGAGGCAGAGTTAAACGGGCTCCGATGTCAGGTGCTAACACTTCGTTATCAGCTTGATGCTGTGGACGGAACGATTGCCATATGCGGGGATCAGCAGCAGCAACAGGTAGTCTTTTGGTCGCCCTTGCAATAAGCGTAGGAAACAACAAAATTTGAGGATTTCCTTCCGAATCTGGCATTGATCTAAAATTCGATTCGTGCAGGACGAGTCCGACAGGCGGAGTCCTCCCTACCGCGTTGACATGGTTTCCACTATTTCTGATCAGGAGGTGGACAAAACGACGACATTTTTGGTGTGTGTATCAGGCCCCAGTGATGAGGAGCAGTTAAGCAGTATGTTCGAGTATAATGCAGAGAAAGAGCAGCTGGAGTTGGCAAGGCGTCAATATCTAGCTGCTGTCATTGCTGCTCGAGAGCAACCTGTCAAAGAGTCCTTTGCTTTAGTGGTTGAATTCCGAAAGCAGCTGATGACTTACCTTAGTGACACCCATCTAATAGACCCTTTTGCCGCCCAATTTCTTCACCTTCCACAGCGTCTGGAGTAGATTTACAATCTCGTCTTTACGATAGGTGTACCACCTACATGATCCGAACTGGTGATTTGAAACCTTGCGAACGGCTGCAAGTGGCGTCGTAGTGCAAGACTTCTCGGGCATTGCAACTCGAACTCTATTCCAAGTCTTCAGCAGGCTGTATTTGCGCCTCTCTAGGATTTTGCATTGTTGAAGGTACAAATAACCGTTCCCAGCGCTTAAGATGCGGGGGTCTGGTAAACCAGCTTTGTAGCAGCCCCAACTTGAGTAGTGAGGGCGTTATTAACGTTTGGTTGCTGCTATAGACAACTTGGGCTTAAGCCCAGAGGAAGGTTTGTGCAGGTTTTATCTCATACCTACAGTAGAATTGATTCTATCCAAAGCTATAGGTTTGAAATTTGATCCTGATTAGAATTTGATGGCTACCGAAGTTTGATCCTCAATACAATTTTATGGCTACGAGAGTTGGGCAAGTGGAATTTGAGGGAAGTACTCTGAGTTGTACAAGTGCAGTATGGGGGACGTATTGTGGCATTAAGATAATACTGTTTATTTTCATTTATAATTATATACCAATTGTCAAAATTTATCATATTAATTGGTAAGGAAAGGTCCCACCACTTCAACACAATGTACCTAACAGATACACAGAGAGTAACCTCCCCTAGGATTGAAGTAGCCTGCAGGAGCAGGCATCATTAGTGTGGAAGGAATGATATGAAAGGGGGAGGTGAGCAGTTTGCATGGAGTAGAGGGATGGGAAGCTTTGAGTACAGCAGGAGAGAATGTGAGTATTGGACTGGTAGACAAGATGAACTTTTAAAGAACCCAGAACTTGGTCATGTAATTTTTGGCTTGAACTGGTATTTGAGCACCAGCAGAAGGATATTGTGAAATTTTCTGTCAGACAACGTGGGTCAGTTAGTTGTTTCCCTTCTGTTCCACTGCACAAGGTAGATGATGAACGTTATTCCTGTTGTCTAAGCAATGTTCATCAAAGTATCTGCAGTTGCTGTGAGTAGAACTGGTTCGAATTGCAGAAGCCTGATATGCTTGAATGTTATGATTTTTTCTTTTTCTGAAGCACTTGTGTGTTCACATTCATGGTGCATTGGAGAGAGTGTCAATGCACCATATACAGGAGTGGGAGAAACTGTGTGATCAGATCAACCTGGGTCTCTTCACCCACTGTCTTTTTGGTTACAATACCACCATGGACAAGTTGCACTGAGAGTTGATTACAGTTTTCAATGCTTCTAAGAATCAATCTGGCAATGATTTCTCAATCTAGCCATCCATTAACAATCTGAGTTTCCCAATTGCAACAAGTATATAGCCACCATGATCTTCAGTTTAGGTTTTCCAAATTTGCAACAAGGATGTGAAACCATACAGACTCAACATTCAGCATCTACTCACAATTCCTCAATCAACAACAAGAAGCTATATCATCCAGATCAGGAGCTCCAATCCTCATCATATCCTGAATACTGAATACTGCTTGGCAATGTCCTCAAAAGTTTTGTTATTATTTTACCTCTATGAACTCAAATTCAAGTTGAAGTTTTTAAAAAAACTTCTACACTCAAGTTCAAGTTGACAACTTCAAAGATAAAATTTCAAGCACAATGTTTCAATTCACAGCCACATGGGATGAACACCCAGTTTCACCTTGTAGTGTTTAAAAGGCTGGACAGTGGTGAAAATTTTAATCAGATGGACATCAATTAATGTTTTTAAAATTGAGCAAAAGGTGCAGTGTGAATATTTTCACTTGAAAATGTTGAGACCCATCATCCGTCCACAGCATAATATTGCACTGAACTTCACGTCAATTGTCAATCGCACAAACTGCTAACTTTACAAATGATGTAAACCAAAAACACCCAGTTATAAACAAGCATAACCTTAATATGTGAGACTACGCAAAAACTCAGCTGCTGTAGCAATAGCCCCACTAGTAATAGCTCCAGAAATTATGTGGTCTGTGCGGGGCTTAGGTTCTGTCAGTGGCAGAGCAGCTCCTGTCAATGCTCCACCCAACAATGCATTCTTCTGCAAATCTTTAATCAGTTCCTTGAAATATCCTCCAGCATCTACAGAATTGTAAATCCGTTGCATATGCTCCAAGCTTTCTAGAGGCGACTCCAGAAGTGTGCCGAAGAGGAACTTACCCAATCATGGACACCTCGTGCTTCTGTAGTTGCATATGTTATACCCGTGTACATTCCAGCCACGAGTCCTGCAATACATGTTCACGTTGAAACGGAAATCAGAGAACTTCACAAGATTTTGCTAACTTCATCCTCGACTATGGCAAACTACCAGCCATCAACCTTAACGCGACATAGTAAGCTTGAACCAAGACTGAGCTTACCCCATTGCAAGGCCTCCTTGCCCATCCGTTGAGCCGCATGCTCCAGCGATCTCTGGTCACTCTCCTCTGCAACGCAACACAGTTCAAACCATCAGTACTAGGCATGTTGTACGCAGTACACACGGAAACCCAAGTTAAAAAAACTGGTAAGACCAAAAGTTAGTGGAATTTTGGTGAGAAGTACAACGAAAACTACGGTCTGTTTCCAAAGGACGAAGACTTTCTAGTGCAACTAGACGGCACGTGATCACCTGAGAACAGAGACCGAACAGCATCCTGTGCGCCTGCTTGTATAGCACCCACCTGCTCCCCATCACCTCCACACACGCGAATTCTCCCTTCAACAAACTAAATCTCCACGGCAGAAATATGCAGTCGACCCTTCTTCATGAACACACTACACGGTAGTGATACAAGCATGCATGTGAGTCGAAGCTGGAGCATGAGATATCATTGAACTCGAAATCCATTTGTCTCACCCCTCCAGCCTTGATGAAGCCGTCCACTACCCGGTTGACAAGCGGACGGCCTAAATCGATAAGCACATCGTTAGGCGAATTAGGTTTCTGCGCGTGAACTTCAGCCCTGGAGGCCATTTTGACGACTTCTCTTTCAACTGCAGCACCCCAACAACGTACACATCAAACCTCTTTTTCCGAAATAAAGGCATATGGTTCTGTGATCGATATGCATGCTAGTAGTCGAGTATCTTCCTCTGTACGAAGACAAAACTGTAACGCGCATTGACAAGAAATCAATGTACACGCATCAGACATAGATCATGGACAGCCGCAACTAATACTAGATCAATAGAACACAACAAATTCTAGTCCAAATTGAAGAACATACCACACCAACCTCACGAACTCAACACGTGCAATCAAGGTGAATCGCGGACTCCTCAACTGCAAAGGAGGAGGAGATCGAGGAGCAGGTCGAGAAAATCTACAGCACATGAACGTAGATAGAAACGAAGGGAGCAAAAGCGTGTAATGGAATATGAAACGAATATGTCAAACGTCAGTCGTCGTTGGGACGCCAACGCAGCACAGCGGCCGCTGCCAAGTGGGAAACAAAGCATGCATTCTGCCACACGCCGTGCTTTTCTCAGCATCGTTTCTCCCTCTCTTACTCAATTTTCTGAGCATATGTTTTCTGCCTCTTGACAGTCCCTCGGTTTTCTCATCATCTTAGAGCACTCTAAAGATGTCTATTCCTAATTTATTTGTAGGCACCTTATATCCATGAACGGATCCTCTGTGGAGGGATCTTACACCTACTCATGGAGAGTGTGGCTTATAGGTATAACACCCTCCCATTCTCAAGGAGCGGGCATAAGAACCTTCCCCCTCTTACACCTTGTGACCTCCATGTTTAGGTTCATGATTCATGATAACGTTTGTCTCATGGAGTACGAAAGATAATACACCCAGGCGATGTACGTTCCCAAAATGAGGGGCTGGACTTGGGCAACCACCTCGTCCCCTTATTTTTGGAATGTCCTACAGTAGCGCCTTAGGGTACACTTTTTCTTCTCTCTCATATGCACACATCTAACACATCTAACTTCTAATTTTAACTTTGTACAACTTCTAAAATTGTAACACTAAAAACTATGGACCTCAAGGGATTAGATTGCTCATGATTTTTTCTCAAGAACCAACAAGTCGCAAGCATGGTAGTTCATTTTTTAACAAGAATCCTTGATTGATTGTCCCAATCTCATCATATCAGTTCCATTGGAAGTTGGATAGAGAAGAAAAAGATATTGAACATTGCCACGGCTACCATAACTAACATAAAAGCCCCCTATCCATCAAACCTTTAATCAATGCTTGATTGATTTCAACCGTCAAATGGTCAAAATTGTTGTCGGGAAAATTAGATTGTCAAGAATGTGAAAGAAACCTAATTGCTTGTGAGAACACCTACAACAAGCACCTTGGAGACCAAATTGTGCTTGAAAGGTTACAAACTCTCATTGCAGGTTATTGGTCAAAATTGATTGTATCACTTTTGCATGCCCAATTCCTATAGCTAGACCTTCCAATTTTGTGAATTTTTTTGTCATATATGTTCATGATTGTTTGATTTGTAATGAAAACTTTCATTACAATGATATATGTGTGGCTTCATGTGGTCATTGCTACCACCCTTGGTGTTTGATTGTTCAATGCACATCTTGGACTAAATGTCAAGTGAAAGGATGTGACCAAGAGTTTGATCCATTGTGGCAGCTATCATTTGGGTTTTTCAACAAAGTTGAAGAGAAGACAAATTCACCCATGCAATAAAAAACAACACAATCTACAGGGATTTCTAATACTTACATTCATTGGCCTTGCTTCAAATTTATTTCCATCTTTGAATGTGTAAACCAAAATGTTGCTTTAGAACAATTAATCCTTTGCTCAAGATGTCATGTTTTAGTTTATGTTGGATTCAAAAATTGTTGCAATATCACCTTCACATGTTCCTTGGTTTAAGGGAGTGTTTTCTATGCTATTTTTTGGGATGGAAATCTAAGGAACCACCACATGATGGACCTAATTATGTTCCTGAAACAAAAGCATATCTAGAATTCCTTGATTTGATCTCTTCAATTCCTTTCATGCATGTTTCAATATTTTTCCTGAATTCCAAGAGCTCAATAGGGTTCCAAGAACATTAATCTTAAACCTATCATTTCTTTCATGCATGTTTTGTTCCTTGTCCTAAATTCTACTTAAGGTCATTATGATTGTAGGAACATTAATCCTAAATGCCATTTTTTCACTTCTAAACACATGTTTATTGTGTAGATGGGCAATCACAATTTGGAGCCTCCACAACAACTGATGAGAATCATGGAGGATTGTTATATCCAAATGCTACTGTTACAATCCCAAATTGTTCATTTAAAATAAGTTTTTCAAGAAGCCCAGCTAGTTGCACCCAAATAAATCCACCTGATAGCCCACTGGAAAACCATATTAAAGTTGCCTTAGATGTGCAATCTTTCGATGGAAAGTTAAATTCCAAAAGTTTGAATACAAAGGAACCATCCAAAAGTTGTGGCAATGTAAACCCATCAACTACAACACCTGTACATTGCTCAGCTAGTTTCAACAAGGAAACATCGCATGTTATTTTAGAGGTACAAATTATTTTTTCTAATTTTTTTGGACATTTTTATCTTTTTCAAATAGTTCAAAAATAATTTTTGTTTGAAGCTTTTGAACCCTAGAAAAAGTTTTGTGATCTTCTGGAAAGGCTAAAGTTTTTTTTGTGTTGTTTGATTCAACCTTGTGGGCATACTGGAATTTGTCATAAGTGTGCACAAGAAGTCTTGTTATGCCTTGTTGCGACATAATATATATCTAGTTCTAAAAACCCTACCATAAAAGCACTTCATTTAAAGCTAATGGGCCTTGCCCAAGCATTCAACTCGGCAATCACTCCACATGTGGAACGCAAGCAAATCATCAAAAACAAGAAGGATAGTACACACACTGCTACAAACATAGGGATTCCAAAGATCCAGATTTCAATTTTGATTCAAATGAAACCTCTAGTGAGGATGAATTCAATTTGCTACATGCATCACTAGGTCGTCATGAAAGCAAACCAAGATCTGTATCATGTATGGCATCCAATTGTCAAGCTTCTAGTACAAGCAGTGGAACTTTGTCCATTAATGAAGGGGTTCTTGAATGTTCTGCTTGCAAAGAATGTGCGCAACCTCTGCGAACCTCCAAGGATGATCATCCCCAACTTGAGTTTTTGGAACAAGAACCATTAATCTCTATGCATGGGGTTCTAAAAGATTGTGAAAGTGTAGGTCTGCCAGAAGTTGAACCTCTTAATGTTCAAAACCTGCTGCAAATTGACCCTTTAGACCTCAAAGTAATGTCATATTGCCAAGTGGCAATGACACCAATACATCCATGGACATTCCTAAAACTTCATAGAAGCCAAACCAAGCCAAGTTAAAAGAAAATTAACTATTCTTCTTAGTAATTTCCCTAAAAGAATAACAAGAACAAAAGGTCCTACTGAAGATGTTACACAGTTTTTGACTAGTTATGGGGATCCAAAAGGATCACACAAAAGCAAGGAAGTCATGAGATTATTTGTTGGGAGTCTCTCCCAGGCTAGAAGTAACCCAGTTTCTGAAATTATGAGCAAAAAACGTACTAGACAATCAAAGTGAGCCTTAAGGTATGTGATCTTTAAAATAATTTCCTATAAACACATACCACCTTGTTGTAATTGTCCTTTTCCTTTGCTGAATATACTTGTATGCATTGATTTAAATCATCTAATGCAAGTTTATTAGTTTGATCAACTCCATTAATGCTTGCATTATATGTTCATCTCTTTTGAATATTGTCATGTGCAGTGTTTTTGGAAGGGAGTGAACAATTTTGTTTTAGAAGATGGGCAGATTATATCTTTGAGCTTTCAAAATATATGTTTTGTAAACAAAGTCAAATGCTTTGTTTTTTTGGCTTTAGAAAGCAACTAGATCCCAAGTGGTTATTATACTTTGTGCTCATTTGTGTCTTGGCATACAACAATCCTAGTAGTCACAAGCAACTTATGAGCACTAGTGTTGTATGATTTGTATTTAAAAGATTGTCATTTGCTCTATTGTTGGTCTATATGAAAGAAGGCATAACTTCTGGGATTGAAAAGCCAATTTTAGGAGCATTTATTTGGCTTGTAAAGTTTGGTTAAGTGATACAAATATTTTGCTAAGCTATGCTTGGGTTGTTGACTTTCATTTTTTGACCTTGCTTTCAATATATATAAATGTTGTAGAATTTAGCATGTGGACCATGGTGGATAATTTATTGTGTGGTGCAAGTAGGTGTAGAAATGGTCATTTGGTTATTATTGATGACTCCATTGCCATGACCAATTGCCCAATAGAACTCTAGACTATCCCATTACACAACAATTTCCATCCAAAATTCTACTTCAAGCATTGAACACTTTTGGAAAATCTTTTTAACTCACAATTATAAATTGCAAACACCCACTTCTATGAAGCTACAAAACCTGCATCCTTTGCTTGTTGCATTACAATATGAAAAATCTTTCCTTTTAGAAACTTTTCTTGGTGTACTACGTCAACCTATCCTATTACTTTGAAACATTAGTAAACCATACAAGTAAGGAGGAAATGCTCCAAGGATCCCCAAGTTCATTTTCCTGTAATGACAAAAAATAGGCTACAATATTATCATCCTATGCATAATTCATGCATTCACCTACATCTCACAAGAGATCTTGTGGACAACTAAATGGCTTTAGAACAATCGAACTCAAATTTGAGAATTCTAAGAATTTGAATATTATAATCCACATGTACAAGAGGCAAAAGCGTTATGACATGAAAAATAAATAGAAATAGAAAATGTTTTAAATCATTAAAAAAGGACTATCTAGTAACAATGAAACAATTGAATAGTTTTACAAGTTGTAGAAAATAGGAGCTTTTTGAGGTTTGTAACCTATCCAACATTAACAAACTAATGTGTTGATATAAAAGTTGAAATTCTAGGACTTTTGGTGCCCTCCTAGAATACCTATTAAGCTACAAGAAGACAAGGTCAATCAATGCAAATTCAATGTAGGGGAATGACTTGGGTGCAAATGACCAAACATAGAAATACCAAATCCCTATTCATCACACCCACCATTCATTGATAGAATGATTGTCAAATTCTCACGTGATTCAAAACATTGAAAAAAAATACACAAATGAACCAATAACACAAAAAGTCTTGAAAGACAATGATAATAGAACAAGAAAAAAAATCTTGAACAAAACTAATAATAATAAGACTGACCTTCACTTGCAACTAACCATAACCTGCCATTTGTAACATCCTTTCATTCAAGTTGCACTAAGCATAGTTTGAATGTATTCAAGAGCATCTTGAGAGAACTTATAGACCTACACATCACAAATAAATTGTTGAAAGTTTCAATGAAAACAATTTGCTAGAAATTATATGACTAACCTAAAGATAAACACAATAGACCTTATTAAAGAAATAATGCATGATAAAATTAATAGAATTAGGTAGAAAGTGAAGCTGTTGTATATCACTGCAGAGCTCTGTAAAAGGAAAATGGACCTGGAGCTTGCAACATTTCCAAATTGACCTCTTACAGATCAGGTGCCAGACCTGTGACACTTCCAAATGTTGAAGGCAATTTAATGCTTTCACCTTCATCTGACATGACAACCTGCAATTCTGTTTTATCAGATGGTGTACAAAAAGAAAGTAATTGGAAGGAGATAGGGTAGGAGTTTCCTTCATGCAGGTATGTGATTTACAAATAAGTAAAACATTGATTGATGTGCCTGTTGCACTGAGAAATTCCACTCTCTGTGGGTATTTTATATGATGATATATGACCTCCCTGTCTACAGAGGCAGTCACACTAAAATTTAGCCATGCACATTCTGTGCATGCATGCTCCCAACTCAAAATAGAGTCACCCAAAAATGTCTGTTGTATAGGTTTGCAGAGATATGAATGTTTGTTGCATAGTTGCAGAGCTACAGTTACTCAGCTATCTTAGCAAGTGAATTGAATAGAGATCCATGGACTTGTGGTTCTATCAAACAGCTAGGAGAAAAGGCAACAGAAAAAAGTTATGAGTAATCTAGTAGTTGAACCATCTGGTGAAACATAGAACCTCAATGGACATTGAGAAAGCTCATTTCCTCTTGTCTGTAATCTCATTCCCCAAAGGAATGTACTCGCTTTTGCCACGCTGGACCCTGGAGAGAAGACAGCATACAAAGAAGCTTAGGCAGTAGAGACCATAGTATTTCCAGCTTGTGTGTGGAGCTTTCCTGGCCATAGCGCTATGGAATACAGTGACATAGTGGTGCAGACCCACCATTGTTGGCAACAAGCATTGCATTGCAGCTGACCACTTCCCCAATAGTGTTCCTGTGGAGCAGGTAAAGAGGATATTAGCTGTCTGCAGCAGCATGTAGATGATGTAACCAAATGCCTGTAACAACTGCAAGATTATGTAACCAAACATTGAATTTTTGTAGAAGAAAGAAATGGGTTCAGCCCCCAGTCCCAAGGCAAGAGCAAAAGGATTGAAAAATATACAGCCAGGTAGATGTTGATGAAGAGGAGCACTTCCTGCAGAGTGAGGATGCTGTGCATTCGCTCACAAAGAAACAACACAACTCCAAAAGGAAGCATTAGAAGACAATAGGAAACTATAGTTGCAATGACTGGAGCATACTTCTCTCCAATCAAAGGCAAGAAGCTGCTAGCTAGATTCTTGTAGATCTTATCAAGTGAGTCCTTTGACTGGCCAGAGATTTGCTGAACTTTTGGAAGTAGATGGGTTGTCACTACTCCAACTGTTTGCTGCAAGTTTGCAGGAAGGTCTTGAACTTCTTGCAGCAGATCAATCTCGACTGGGTCAAGGTCTAATGCTGCATCAGCCTCTTCTGCAGCAGCTTGTGAGTTCTTCATTCTCATCCCCTTTAGAGATTTATTGTCACCTTTGTTCTTCTCCTTGTTTTTCTCCTCCTCTTCCTCCTCTGCTGCCTCCTGAGCTTCAGGTTTGGACAATTCCTTGTCCTTCATTGCCTTCAGATCAGTTTCCTTTTCCACGTTCTTCTTCACAGGGATTGATTCCTCCTCATCCTCCTCCACAGCATCTTGAGGTTCATACTTCAACAAATTCTTGTCCTCTGTTGCTTTCAGATCAGTCTCCATCCCTACTTTCTTCTGCACAGGGACTGATTCCTCTTCTTCTGCTTCCACTAGATTCTGTGCTTCAGTCTTTGACAATTCTTTCTCATCTGCTGCCTTCAGCTCAGTTATGCTCCCTGGTTTCTTCTTCACAAGAATTGATTCCTCCACTGTCTCCTGAGCTTCGGATTCTGGCAATACCTTTTCCTCTTTTGCCTTCAGTCCAGTTTTGGTCCCCTGTTTCTGCTTCACAAAAATTGATTCCTTGTCTTCATCCTCTTCCTCCTCCATTGCCTCCTGAGAATCAGATTTTGACAAAAAAATTTCCTCTGTTTCGTTCAGCCCAGTTTTGTTCCTCATCTTCTTCATCACAAAAATTGATTCCTCTTCCTCCTTCACTGCCTCCTGAGTCTCAGATATTGACAATCCCTTCTCCTCTGCAGCATCTGGTTCAATTTTGTTCTTCCTGACTTTCTTCTCCACAGGAAATGTTTCCTCATCTTCCTCCTCCACAGCCTTCTGAGCCTCAGCTTCTGACAATTCCTTCTCTTCTGCTACTGTTAGATTAGTCTCTTTCGCCACTTTCTTCTTCACAAAAATTGCTTCCTGAACCTCCATTGCCTCTTGAACCTCAGATGCTGACAATTCCTTTTTATCTGATGCTATCAGACTAGTTTCCTTCACAATTTTCTTCTTCACAGAAAATGCTTCTTCCTCTTCCTCATCCATTGCCTCCTGAGACTCAGATTCTGACAACTCCTTGTCTGCTGCTGTCAGATTAGTCTGCTTCCCTAGTTTCTTCTTCAGAGGAAGTGCAACCTCTTCCTCATCCATTACCTCCTGAGCCTCAGATTCTGACTTCTTCTTCTCATCTGCTGCTATTATCATATTAGTTTCCTTCCCTACTCTTTTTCTCTGAGGTATTGCTTCCTCATTTTCTTCTTCCTCCAATGCTCCCAGACTCAGTTCAGATCCTGATAATTTCTTCTCATCTGCTGCATCTGTTAGCTCAGTTTCCTTCCCCAATTTCTTCATTGCATGAGGAACTGCTTCTTCCCTGTCCTCCACTGCCTCCTGATCTTCAAATTTCGGCAATTCTTTCTCTTCCTCCTTCAACACAGTTTCATTTGGCCCTTTCTTTGTCACAGGAATCGATTCCTCCTCTTCTTCCTTCACTGCCTCCTGGTATTCAGATTCCAAAACTTTTGTCTTGTTTGCTGCTGCTGCCTTCAGCTCAGATTCATTTGCCACTTTCTTCCTCACAGGAGCTGATTCCTCTTCTTCTTGCTCATCCACTACTTCCTCCTGTGCATTGAAATTTGACAATCTCTTTCCCTCCACTAACCTCAACTCAGTTTCATGACCCACTTTCATCTTCACAGCAATCAATCCCTCCTCTTCCTCCTCCACAACCTCCTGAGCTTCAGATATTGACAATTTGTTCTCCTCTGCCTTAAGGTCAAGTTCCCCATTCTTCAATTTCTTCTTCTCTGTCATGGTAGTGTTCAGGGCTTGTACCACTGTGTTTCCTCTTTTCTCCTCCTCTCCTCCTCCTCTAGCTGTCCTTTCTCTTTCTCCTGCTGCATCCACCCATACTTTAGACCTAATGCCTTTTGCAGTCGATCAAAAGAGCTTGATGCCCCAACCTGGTGCTGCTGCAATTTTGTCTCCTCGACATCCTTCTCATCCTTCAATGCCATCTCCTTTTGGACATTGACCTCATTGATGATGGCCTCTAGAAGGACTCTACCCTGTCCCAGATTGCTTCCCAATGCCTGTTCCATGGCACCACCACTGTCACCTCCCTCTGTTGGCATGATGTTTCCTTCTCCAATTGGCCCATACTTAGGAGGCTTCAGTGCAGCAGCAGTAAAAGGTTCCTCCACACAGCACAGAAAAATGAGGAAGATGCACGCACAGAACTGTGGCGACTCCATCATCATCATCATCCTCATCCCCTTGAGAAACATCTGACCTGAGAAAAACCAAATACCCTACTACTGTGTTAGCCAAAACTGTAAAACACAAGTCTGCTGCATCACACTTACATTGATTGCTAGCAGCTTGCTCTCTGGCTTTTGTTTTTTCTTTTCTTTTTTGCACCATCTGGAGAAGTTCCTCCTGCTCTTCACTGATGCAATGCACATTCCAGCAAATCCTATGCAAAGAATTACTGCCTCTAACATTGGTAAGCGATGCTGTTTTCTACCAGGAGATCAGAAATGGTGTTAGAACGAATCAGTGGCAGATCGATAAGCATGGCATGCATGTATTCAGTAAGCTCAAACAGTAGGGAATCTGGAATCGCCTCATCATAAGAGTTATACAGAGAAAAACTTCATATGCGCCAACATCCACGGGAGGAAAAGCTCAAAAGCGACAAATACAAAACATGGACAAAAGAGAGTGAATGAGCTCGGATCTGAACTCAAGCAACCTCAGTACACAACAGGCTCCATTGAATTACACGATTTAAGATTCTTGCGAGCTTCCAGAGCTTCTTATGACTCCCGATTTGTGAAGCTCCTCTCTTCATTCTTCGTATAGACTCTCTTCTCTGCCTTCTTCCTTTGGTACTATACTTCTTCTTCCTTCATCAGGCCATGCCTTGCTTCTTCCTTTTGTGCTATGCTTCTTCCTTCACCAGGCTATCCCGTTGCAGCTCTCTTCATTATGTCGTTTTTCGATTTGTGCGTTGCTGCTGGGAGGCTGTAAACTACGACGGGCCGATCGAAGTAGATAGATAGATAGACATTACTTCCAATTCACGCCGAATCCGAACACACTGCAACAATACGACGCAGCAATGTAGAAGAAGAGGAGGAGGAGGAGGGAATAAACCTGCAATGTCCGTCCGTCCGCTCACAGTTGTTATTTTCCGAGACTTCTTCCGAGGCTTCTTCCAGCAATGAACCAGCCCGATCACAACAAAACTCCGCTCCTCTGTGGTCAAAGTAACCCCCTACATTGCCATCGCTTCAAACTACAACTCCAATTTTATAACCGATGCTCGTGACCACAAGTCTCAAACCTGAGCACGCGCTCTCTTTTCTCTCTCTCACTCGGTAGCAGCAGCGCACAAAGCTCGCTCTCGTAGAACCTGAACTCCGATGGCGACGACGACGGGGAGTCGGGAGTTCGGATTTCACGAAATCGGTTGCCCAATTTGGGCCCCATTGCACAAAATTTGAGTTTTTTTTTTTGTTTTTGTTCTGGAGGGACCCGAACAGTGATTTTAGTTTTTTTGTGGCGAATTTCGGCCATTTGCGAAAAATATTTTCAAAAGAGAATAATTCTGTCGAATTTTTTCTTTTTTGAGAAAATTAAATTAAAATAGCCAAAAAACGTCAATATCAAAGGGTGCTTAAGATTTTATGCTTTCATGTTTTTAATATCGAAAAAACTGGCTAAATATACTTCTGGACCCATCGCCACTTGAGTAACATCACAAAATTGAATGAAAAAAGCACTCAGCCACCTGGGGGTGTTGAATTCAGTGGTTTTTTTTTGGGCAAATAAAGGATCTTTTGGAACAAAAAGACCTAGGCTGAACTGGCTAGATTTCAAAAAAAAAAAAAAAAAGCAAATCGTCAAATTTATATCATAGGCTCTAACTTCGCCAGATTTCAAAAAAAATAAATTTAAATCATCCGCCCATAGCCTCCTGCCAGTAGCCACAACATAGAAAGATTTTCGTTAATTTCTACTGTCAGATCTGATTTGTACCTCGTCATTTCTGGCTAAATATTGTTGTTAATAATGCCCAGCCTTCCAAATCACAAAAACTTTTTAGAAAAAACACACATTGGTAAAATTTCAGTGTGTCTTTTTCCAATAATGTTTTTCCCTTTTTCAACAAAAGTAGAGAAATTTTCCTTTTTTCTAGTTATAATAAAGTTTGACGAATTTGGCTAAATATTTTGGAAAAAAATTCGTCAATTTAAAAAAGAAAGAAAGAAAAACCCTTGTCAATAATGATTGGCATGCTATACTTTTTGGTGTTTGTTGGGTAAGTGTAGTTCATGAATTCATTCATAGAATGAATGCATGGAAATACCCAACAAACATATTTGTCAGAAAAAGCAAAAGGACATAACATAAGTGAGGGTAAGGCCTCAAGGTGGGGACATTCATTCTCGCAATAAGCCACAACCTAGTTGAACTAGGTAGTAAGCCATGAATAAGCCCAACCTCACATTTTGGCATATGATTTCTTACCACATAACAACCTTGGAGAAAATCTCTAATTTTAGCATAATTATAAAATTATGAGATTACCATGTAGGTAGGTCCTTTACCCACCACCCTAAAGCACCAGGTGAACATTATCATAAGTCTTAAACACTTAGGTGAGACTTCACCCATCATAAAGCACAAGATGAACATTATCATAAGCCCAAACACTTAGGTAGGGTCTTACCCATTTGTCAAGCACAAGGTGAACATTAACACATAAGTAAATCATGATGGTAGTAAGAGCAAGGGGTACTTTACACTTACAAGGTCTTCTTTTACGTACCAAACAGGTGTAAGAGGCCTACAAGTAGGTCCTTAGTAGGTTTAAGAAGCCTAGTGCACATGTAAGGTGCCTCCTAATTTTGAGGAAGCGTTACTAGAGTGTAGACGGTGCCCTCCACTTATTCTAGAAAATTTCTCAGAGTACGGTATAAAGAAATAAAGAAAGAAAGAGAGAAAGAAATTGATGAGTATTATTATGTATCTATTTTATATATTAACTTTGTAGCTTAACTTGGTAGGAGTTGCACCTGAATTTCAATTGTAGATTTTTGGACTGAAAATTCTTGCATTGGGAAATGGGCAACTGGGAATTCTTCAATTGGGAATTTGGGATTAGAATACTTCAATTCAGAATTTTGGGATTGACATTTCCTAGGGAGATTTGAGCACTGAACTTGAAATGAAGTGTAACTAAACAATTAATTTGTGGAGGATTTTGGGGATGAAATTGAAATGGGAATATGGAAGTGAAGATAATATAATCTCTCTCTCTCTCTCTCACTCATCACTTTAATCAATATAATGAGAAAGAGAATGTTTTCATCATATTTGGAGCAATAATAGTGGTACTGGACTAACATTTTTCCTCTAGGCGTACTGCAATCAAAGTTGGGATAGTTGGCTACATTGCTAGCGAACACAAGGAGGGGGGTCAAAAAGGGAAGGGTTACTCCAAAAGGGACCTCATCATCATATTCAAGGGAGTGAGTGAGAGAGAGAGAGTATCTAGTTGGTGGGTGGGTTATCAATGGGATGAGAAATGGTCATAATGAAACTGCACCCACACAGGAACCAGTTTGGATGGATTGTTGAATGCTAGCCAAGTGGAAAATGGAGGTAGAAGGTGGGGTACTTGCTGGGGAGGGCAGGTAAGAGGAGTCATTAACTCTAGTGAAGCCACCCCACCCTAATGAGGGTTGGGGTTCATAACTTCATCCCATAAGTGCTGGGTCACATGGGCCATGAGCATTGAGTACCCCTAATCTAGGGAGTTATCTAGTTTACTACTTTTCTCTGCATTTTGTTTGTGTAAGTACTATGTAAGTAAAACACCATTCATATATTTGATTCTTTGATTTTGTTGAATATTTCGATTCTAGCCTAGTTCTGGCTTTTTCTAATTTTGCAAATTAAAAACCCTCTGGTTCCTGTTTTTCAAAAACTTTTAGAATTAGAAAGCCTCTCAGGTTCTTGGGTTTTTGAAAATTTTCAGAATTAAGAAAACCTCTGGTTCTGGTTTCTTTTTAATTTCTCTAAGGTTTTTGAGGGTCAAACCGATTTTATGATTTTTGAGAATAGCCAGTCAAGGGTCAGAACAGGCTCCTTGAATTTTCTTCTTTAAACTAGTTTTCTGGTTAAGGGTCCCTAAACCCCAGCCTTACCCATTAGCCTTTTTTCCAAGGTTTTTTGGTAGCCTAGGTGGCTTACTTATGCCTAATACATTTCTGAGAAGTGGCAGCCCATTTGTGGTTTAAGAGGTGAATAGCCAGCTTTGAAAGGGGAGGAAAAGTGGCTACTACGGTAATTGTTCGGTAGAGAACCACAACATGAGCCAAGTAAAAAATTTGGAAGACAAAACTATTGAATAAACTTTATTTTTAGGTGATTTTCTTTGTTCTGGTGTAATGAAAGTCACCACAACTTTGTTTCTTTGTTTTGGTGCAGAGAATTCAATATGATTTTTTCCTTTGTTTTGGTGTAACAAATTTTATATTAGGTGATTTTTTTTGTTTTTGTGTAATGGAAATCACCATACCTTTGTTTCTTTGTTTTGGTGTAGTGAATTCAATCTCATTCTTTGCTTTGTTATGGTGTAACAAAGCAAAGCACAACAACAGAACTTGAGGTAGTTCTTCTATATATAGAACTCAAAGGTCAATTGATATTGGTGGAAAGAAAATCCTATTTCCTTACTTTGTCTTTCCTAGGAAACCATGGTCACTATGAACTTGGCCCATTGCAATAAGAAAACACCTATCGACCAAAGAAAACAAACATAAGTTAAAACAATATAGCATACAAAATTTGGAACAATGTGGGGGTAAACACAACAAAATATCCAAGGTAATCAAAACCTTAAAAACATATGCAAGGCCCAACCTACTTCAATCATTCAATTCATGGCCTTCACATTCCAAGTTTTGATTACAACATCAAATGGAGGTGTTTCAAGACTAAAAAGAATATATGCATATATTTTCATAGTGCAATCAAGTTGCATTGTCAACCTAGTTTTCAACTTATTCTTCACAAAACTCAAGTAAAAAAATCTCTCGTCTTTCACATTACCCAACACCATACCCATTGACAACCCAATTAACTTAAACCATTTAGATAGTTGGTGTGTAATGAGTTGGTTGTTTGATAACATGCACCACATCCTAGTGTACATGGATTACATTCATGAATTAATTTCATGGTAGCATGAAAATTATTCTACATTGTGATCTTGAAGGAAAAAAAACACTATTGGTCCAACAATTCCTCATTAAAAATGGGCTAAATGAAGATTCAATTTAGATGAAGATTCTTCCCATGGCAATAATGGGAATTCTAAATGTTTGTCCATACAAGAAATGTGTGTTCTACTTGTAGCTAAACTGAAAATTACAAATAGATAATGCCATGACATTCAAGACATCTCAAATAGGAAATATTTTTTCCAATTCCTTGATGAAATAAAAAGCAACACTAATACACTATTTTTTCACATCTTCGACTACATTTTCCCAATCAACTTTTTAAATTAAACTCAAAACCCCATTAGTGAATCTTGTTTATGCAACATGATAGTAAACCCAAAAACTTGAAATGTTGCATATTACAAAACAAAGTCAAAAGCAAAAACCCAATTCATGTTTAGCTTTTCAAATTGCAATGCTTGATAATATAAAAAAATGTGTTGAAATCCTTAGGTGAATACTATGTAATAGGATTACAATACATATAGTACATATTAGCCTCACATACCTTCAAATTCAAGTTACAAAATTGCACATCATGAAAATATCCTAGGTCTAACCAAACTTTGATAAACCCTAACACATTAAAACAAAGGAATTATGCAACTAAGAAAAACCTTTGTGTCACACAACAATTGGAAATTGGCTTTAGCAACAACATTTGTTGCATGGTCTTCAAACATGTTCACCACCACATTCGTGTACTTTGTTAAAATTTATTTTGTAGGGGAAACTTTTATATAAGTCCATCACATCTTCACAATTCTCAAGATTTTGGGGGCTTTAATTCTATGAAAAGGTTTGCACCTTTATAATGTTGCTTCAAGCTATGTGAATAAAAGGTGTACATAGATTAAAACAAGGCTTCAATCTTAAACATCAAAGCCAAATGAAAGAAAATTTGCACTACCAAATTAATTTTATGCACAACACAATGCCCCCCTTAACATGAAAAGGACATGTTTTTCTTTTAATTGTCATAACAAATTTAAAGCTTTGAAAAATCATCACACCATCTATGTTGAAACATATTGGTTTCAAACCTAGTTTGATTTAGAACCTTGTCATAATATAATAAGGCATAACACAATCAACTTCATCATGTTATTTGCAAAAATACCATTTGCAACTTGTTGCAAAGTTAGTAGGATAGCCATTTCCACGTTTCCACCACAAATGCATGCACATTTACCCAACTTATTTCACAATTGATAATTATGACTTCATCACAACTCATAACAATAAACTAGGCTTTATGCATCACCACATTCCATGGATTGCAAAACCACCTTGAATATATATACTTTACCATATTCCACCTAAAAGAATTTGACTAGTGTTTTCAATGATTATTGGGCATTTAAATGAAGTTGAATAAGCTTTTCATGACTTCAATCTCCATCATCAATCACCTTTGCGTCACAACATGGAATATTGCAACGATTTGCACAAATTGACATTTCTGCTTGAGGTGACCACCATTAGCAATTTATTGAATGACATATTTTTCCCATGCAATTTCACAAACTTGAGCTTTTTATTTTTAGAATGTTGAATTTTTAAACTCATGTAGTATCCTCCCACATGCACCCTAGGATGTGCAAACTTGGCTTTCCAATGGCCAACATGCTTTTGCAAACCATCAAATTTGGGAACAAACTTATCACAATGCTCTACAACATATAATTCTTACACCTTACCATATTCAACCTATCGTTTTCCCCAATTACAAATTATGTCCATGTCAACTTCACTACCTAGACATTTTGGAACATTCAATTCAACTCCAATTTTTTTTTCAATGTAAGGCCACTTTTTATGGAGTTTCCAAAAGGTGAATTCTTCCCCAATAATATTTGAGTTTGAATATTTTATTGGTTCTTCCCTCTACCAAGTTTACAACGTTAACATGGCAAACAAACATTAGAATGCACACAACACAAATGATTGTGCCTTTTTACACTAGTCCAAAAGTGAGGTACAATTCACTAGTGTAAATTGTTATGGGACTTTAAAAATGAAATAGGTTTCACCCCACGTTAACCATTTCACTTTTTTTTATGTCATTATAAAGTCATTATGTAATCATCATGTTTTATTATTATGGATATAATTCACTACTAATTGAAATGATTCACTATGGTAATTTTTAAAATTTAATGATGTTGCTTTAAATTCCTTAGGCTATTTGTGGCTATCTTACATTATTTTAAACTATTACACCCTACATTATTTTCAACTATTTACAATTATTCCACCCTAGGCTATTTCACTTTAGGTTATTCCACCTTAGGTTATTCTTGGCTATTTTAAATTATTTCACCTTCAATTATTCTTGGTTTCTTTAACTTATTCCATCTTAAATTATTATATGTTATTCTATTTTAAATTGTTATCAATTATTTTAAATTGTTCCACCTTATATTATTTTAAGATATTTTACTTTACATTATTATTGATAATAATAGCCCAAAGTCCAATACCCAAAAATAACCTAAGGTGGAATAATGTAAATTTTCTTTAAATAACTTAAGGTGAAATAGCTTGGAATAACTAATAATAGGTTAAGGTAGAATAATTTAAATAACATAGAATGAAATAACTTAAAATAGCCAAGAATAACCTAGGGTCCAAATAGCGTAGAATAACTTAAAGTAAAATAATTTAGGTTAGAATCTCCTAAAACATGTGAAAATCACACAAGGTGGAATAACCTAAAATAACCAATAATAATAGGGTCAAAGAGCTTAAAGTAACATAGGGTGAAATTATTTAGAATAGTGAAAAATGACTTAAAATAATACAACAAAACCATGTCTTTTATGTTGTCTTTTATGACTGAAAAGTAGTAAAAATTGGACCCGAACAAGATGACCATATTAGTAAAAAGACTCAGTCATTTCAAACAAACACTTGGGGGTAGCTTAGTCGTGTGAATTTGAGTAAAAGTGATTAACCACATCCATGTGGCACATGTCTATTTTGATTAAAGAACTAATAGGTACTAGTTAATATCACATGCTTATTGATGGTGATGTGGCATGCATATGATATTATGTGTGTGTGTGTGTGTGTGTGTGTGTGTTAATTAATAAAATATAATTCCTAGGATGTAAAATGTGACTTAAGCAAGTAGGGCCACTAGGCATCAAAGGCATTTCTTAGCATGTGGCCCAATTGTAAGCCTCCAATAGCCATATGTAGGCCATTTGTAAGTTAACATAATAAAGCTAAATATGGCTAAACTACACTAAATTTGATTAAACTTAATATTTTTGCTAAACTTGGCTAAATTTGGTTAAACTTGACTATTTTGGCTAAACTTGGTCAAATTTGATTAAATCAACATAACTTAAACTAAACTTGGTTATTTTGGTTAAACTTGGTTAAATTATAATAAAGTTAATTAAACTTGGTTATTAAGGCTAAACTTGGTTATTAAGGCTAAACTTGGTTAAACTTGGCTAAACTAAACTTGGCTATCAGGTTTTTTTGTTTAAACTTAGCTAAACTATGCTACTTTGGTTCAATTTTGCTAAATTGAAATAACATAAAGTAAAACAAAATAAATGAAACTAAATTATGTTCTTTAAGCTAAGTTGGGTAGGTTAAATTAACTTAAATTAGGTTAAATTAAATTAAATTAAATTTGGAAAAACTTAAATAAATCAACCTAAATAAAGTTATTATAATTTTAACCAAATTTTTTTCAAGTAACCAAATTTAAGTTGATTTAACCTTCATACTTTAATTTAACATGTTTAGCCAAATTTAGCTAAAATAAATTAAGTTTAACCTCATTGCCAAATTTAACCAAATTTAGTTTAGTTATTATTTACCTACTTATTATGCCACATCATTTATACCATGAGTAAAATAAATCACAAATTAATAGGAACTAATGCCACGTTAACATGGTCAAATACATTTGCCATTAGCATTGTTTAATATGACATTAATTGTTAGTCTACTTAGTCATAATAAACACTACTAGTTTTGGCAAGGCAACAAAGTGAACAAAAAGTACCCCTTTTAATCATTTTGAAGTAGTATAAACTCAACTTAGTCATTGTAGTCACTAAAAGGGGGGTGAAAAAGACATGGTTTTATTGTAGTGAAATGGAACAACCTCAAATAATAAAAACTAAACTCAAAATGTAATAACCTAAAATATTTCAAAATAACCTAAAGTAGAATAATTTAAAATAAAGTAAGATAAAATAGGTAAAAATAACCTAAAATATCATAAGGTGGAATAGCCTTAAATATCATAAAATGACATAAGGTGGAATAGTCTAAAATAACAAAATAAGACGCAATAACCAAAAATAACCTATGGGATAATAGTCCAAAATAAATTAAAATAGCCAAGGCTGGATTAATAAAAAATAACTCAAAGTAAAATAACTTAAAATAACCTAAAATGGATAATTTATAATAGTTGAAAATAGCCTAAGGTACAATAGCCTAAGGATAAGTTCAAATTTTAGCCTATGGTAATTTAGTAATAATTTAAGATATCCTATATTAGATTAGGAATAACTTAAAATAACATCCACTAACTTAAAAATAACATAAGACTAATATAAGAACCTAATTTATGTTAGCCTACATATAAATTAATAAAATAATGTGCATAACAATGTGTGGTGACAAATCATTTCATTTATTTAAATAATGATCTAATAGTTAAAGACTTCACTACTACATATTGTGCCTTTTTGCGAAGGGCCAAACAAAAAATCTGAAGGGTTTGCGAAGGAAAAACAAAAAACCTGAAGGGTTTGCGAAGCAAAAAAAATCTGCCAAATTTGTGATGCGATACACATCGCAACTTGTGGTGCACCACTCATCGCAAATTGATAATGAACCTTTAATCATCGCAACAGTTTTACGGGATACACGACAAACAAAACTTTGCGACCCGCTCAATCTCTGTCCACCATAGTGATATTTCGCACTTCGCAACGTTTAATCATACTCAAAACATCGCAACTTTTACAATACACAGAATATCGCTACAAATTTTGAGACTCACAAGACATCGCAACTTGCGTTATTCGGCGCCTCTCATTTTGCGTTTGAATATGTATCGCAAACCTCACCACAAATTTTCGCAAAAGTTTCCTTTGGTGGGCGTATCGCAAGTTGCGATGTGCGTTAGCTCGCAAAGTAGTGAAAGGGTTACTGGAGAAGGAAGTTTCGCAAAAGGGTTTCGCAATGTCATCTAATTCCCAAAACGCCATAAAAAAATAAAAAATCTTTTAGACCAAATGGAAGCTATAAATCCACTTAACTATTATTATAATCTATATTACCTTGGTAGACTGAGTGAAAATATCAATAAAATACGCATAGCAGTGCTCCTATTCTTCAAAATAAAATTACACAATGGAGCAGAATAGGCAGAAAATGACACAATGAACATTGTGCAGTAATATAGAACCACAAGCCTCAATGGCAATTTGCATAAAAGTAATGAGTAGTACATTATACGTGGTCATCATCCACCTCAGAGGTTGTAAACACAACCTCTGGTTTCTCACCTAGAATAGAACGGGACCGTGGCACATATGTGACAATAAGTGACCACTCCTCTGGGTTTGGGGGATAAGGAAGATAAAAACATTGTTCTACATGACTGGGAAAAGTAAATCGCTCTGAAGTTTGCCAATGAGATGGCTGATAACTGGTGGCAGATGTCTTTAACCGTGTGTGTCCGCACTCATCCTGAACTACAGTGCAATTTGCACCAGCAAGGTTCACTTTAAACCACTTGCACTTAAACACATACTTTTCAAACTTTGAATGTGCATCATAAGATACCACCAAGATCTCTTCCAGCTTTCCATAATGTGGCACAATATCTCGAACAATATTTTTGTCATGCCGACTACTTCTAGAGTCTTGAATGAATTGCCCTTGAACTCCACAGTCAAAGGTGCGGCCCCTCTTTTCATCCAAACTGGAAATCCCGAAATTAATATTGTGTTAGGCATTGTGAGTCTTAAACTTATATGATAATAGATACTTCATGCCCATAAAAATCATCCTAGAACATTCTAAAAAACTTGTCTGGAATATGAAGATGAGTTAATATGCCTAATGAAATAGAAAAAACAAATACCTGAAATGTCTTCCTTGTGTCCACATTGCAGAACGTGTTGTCACAACTCTTAGTGGTCCATGAACCATGGTGCGAACATCATCTGTGATCTCTGGAAAACATGTTATACTTTCTCCTTGTGCCAACAATTGATCCACTTCAACCAACTTCTCTTTCATGTACTTATGAAACGTAGGAAAAATCCTTGATCTCCCACTCATACTTTTGGCATTCTCATAGAAGTTCCTCCACTCTTCCATGACATTACTATTATTCAACATGAATGTGGTCAGCTGAATTAACTCTGTAGGTAATAACATACGTGTTTTGATGGCACCAGTCAAACGGTCTTCCTCCTCTTCTCTTTCTTCCATCCAGACATGAGGACATGATGGATCTATAGTGGCCAAGATGTTGGTGCAATAAAACATGCTCTCTGCTACCAAGTGTCCTGCTGCCATGCTTCCCTCCACTCGTGCATGGTTATGGACATAACCTTTTAATACTGCCATATATCTTTCAAGCCAATACATCCACCGACAATGCACAGGACCAGCAATGGCTATCTCATCCACAAGGTGAACTAGTAAATGCACTTGACAATCAAATAATGATGGAGGGAAAGCCTTTTCCAACTTGCATACCACCTCTGCTGCTATTACCCTCATTCTTGGAATCTCCTTTACAAATAACTCCTTTGAGCATACCCATCTCAACAGATTTCCCAATGACCAAAGAGCATCTTGTACTTCTGCACTAGCTAAGCCTATTATTGCCACAGGCAATATGTGTTGCAATAAACGATGATAGTCATGTGTCTTGAGATACCTTGGCCACTTGTGGTCATCGTCCCTACCAAAAGCTTTTTGAAGATTAGCTCCATAACCTGCAACAAGGTACCATAAAATTATACAAAAGTATTTTAGACATCCAATAAATAACATTCTATACTTCAAATTCTTTTTCCAGTATAAGATTTAAATATAAATAAAAGCAATAGAGTACTTATAAATTCAACCCTTGCCATCAAAGTTCAAACCTATAGGGAATCGCATCTTTCCTATGCGATTTTGAAAGTCTCTTCTTTCCCGTGTAGTAAGTGTCCATGGAGCTGATGGTCGCTGCTCAATACCTATGTTAGGATCAACAGTAATCCACACATCGGGATGCCTCTCAAAATCCTCACAGGCCTCCCTAAAGTTACTGTCCTTCTCTCCATAGAGCTGTTTTATAATAGCCTTTCCCACATTTCCCTCAATGTGCATGGGGTCCAAGAGATGATGTATTTTCAGCTCACCCCAGTAAGGCAAGCTGTTGAGTATACCCCACCTTGTCAATCCACTACCCTCAAACACCATAGAATCATTTAGGTCAATAACTTTATTGGCCACATCCTTCCAATATGCAAAAGTGGTAGCTTCTGGAATATCACGCTCATCACCATAAGGCATGTCAAAAGATGAAAATAAAAGTGGGTCTAATCTCATATCATGTCCCAATGGAAGAAACTTTGTATGGCCAAGGTAAACAATTTTGCGAAGATGGCTTGAGTATTTAGCCATGTCCTCGAAACTTGGGCCACATGTAGAGTAGGCCTTGTAGCCTTGAGTTTGCAGCCCACTTACAAAACCAAACCCTGATTGTAGAAGAACGGAATATTAGAACAACAAATAATCACAAAACAGAATAATAAAGAAATATATAGAGGCATGTGCATGATTTCTTACCAGGATAATCATGCATTGTCCACATGCAGATTGCCTTCAACTTGAATACACGTGGTATTCCTCCAGTGGTCTTCCTCCCATCATATGCCCATACTTCATCCCACAATGTTTTAAGCTCATCGACCACTAGTGCTAAGTAGGTGTCTAGGTTTTTCACCTTACTTGGCCCTGGGATAATAAGAAAAAGCAGCAAAAATCCTTTTTTCATAGACAACCACGGAGGAAGGTTGTAATTCATGACAACAACTGGCCAAACAGAGGTAGGTCGTCCCTTTCCTCCAAGTGAATGTGGACTAACACCATCTGATGCTAACCCCAACCTCACATGCCTAAGGTCACGCTCAAACTCTTGCCATGTTGACTCCACATGCTTGTGAGCAGGAGAGTCAATCGGTAACCTCATAACACCAGGCTCTGATCGATGTTTCTTATGCCAAACCATTAACTCGACCAAGTCTGTACACCAATATATGTGCAACAAGCGAGGAATAATGGGAAACCACCTTACTGATTTCCTGGGCACCTTCTTTGTAAGCATGTGAGGATCATATCGAGCCTTTTCACATGTATTGCACTCCGTTAAATGGGCATTGTTCCCATGAAATAACATGCAGTCATTAACACATGCATGGACAATTTGATACTCCATGCCTATGGAGGATAAGATTTTTTTAGCCTCCTTCTAAGATCCTGGCAAAACATTTTCCTTAGGTAGCAAGAGGCTATGACAAAACTGGAAAATGTCTGACAACATAGTATTGCTTGCCTTGTGTTTTGCTTGGATGTTTAACAACCCCAGTATGGCTGCTAAACGGCTTAACCTTGCACCTTGAAAAATAGGTGTTTGAGCATGTGCCTTCACCTCTTGCCACCGCCGTTGTCCATGGGCAGTATGTTGATGACGTGGATCATCTACATTGGCTCCTTCATCATGTGGGTTGCCAGACATATCATCAACTATGTCAAGTCCAAACCAGTCAACCATGAAGTCATCCATCGCTTGTTCTTGGTTTGCAGGCAGTGGTGCTTCCTGAACTGGTTGAGAGACACCTTCATCATGAGCAGACAAGTCATTTGATGAAGAATGAGTTGATGAAGAGTTTGATTTGTGTGGCATGCCCATTTCCCGATATGTTGCTCTCAACCTCCGTGGTAGCATGTCTTCAGAAGGTCGAATATTCTATGCAATACCAAATCCAGAAGATTTTAACTATATACCAAGCATAGTTGCATATTACATTATAAATAAAAAATGCCAAAATGCATGTGTATAGATATGGTATGTTATGTCTTAATCAAAGTACATAGTTCAGAAATGGTGGAATCCTAATTCCACTCATAGTGTGTAAACAACTCATCTCCTGATCTGATCGTCCTAATAGCTAACACCAGGCAATGGTCTTCATGATAAGTCTGGCCATATGGTGCTAGAGGAGGTCCCTCAACAAAAACCCACTCACAATTAGCCCTACGCTTAGGCCGAGTCCCCACCGTACTGTTGATGAAACCAACAATGTTTCCAGAACGTATGGGGTCTCCATCTATCACCCTCACATCACTATGCCTCCTAGTGCTACCAACAAAGGTGTCCATCTCAAGAGCAAAGGTCTTCCACTCAGGATGTTGTTTGAGGATCATGTTCCAATGTCTTCTCTTATAGATAGGCCCACCATAAGGGAACAAAGTAGGACCCTCTCTACGACAACTAGTTGAATCCTCTACAATGATGTCCTCACAAGCATATACTCCCTACCCATGCCTCTCTCCAAGTGTAGAGGTTTTAATAATCCATCGTCTACCCCAAACCACAACCTCCTCATCATAGGGCAAATTATCAAGCAACCTAAGAACTGTAGGGTTCCATGACTGGATAATATTGGCACATTTGCCAGTGAACTCACACATACCCCATCTGCCCTCAACAATAGTCCTAGCATGACCCTCACTTGGACGTTGTGCTTTGGATCGTTGTCTAACGAAGGGCAGACATGGCCTTGCCTCATGATGTGGATTACAAGCCTCATGAGAGGCACCAATCCCTACAGCAAATGCATGTGAAAGTGCATTTCCTATGGCAGCTAAAACCCCTTGTGATAGAACATAGGGTGCTGGTGTCATACGGGAACCCTATTACATTCAAAAAACCACAACAAACCATGGAAGTGAAAATAGTTTCAAAGAGGATTTCATGAAAAATAACATGTATCAAAGAGGAAAAATGACAATGGTAAAATGACACTTACCACATGAGATGAAGAAGCTCCTGGGGTAAGACCACGATGACGCCCAAATCGCTGAATGTGTTGAGCACAAACATATGACTTTTGTGAAATATGACCAACACACTTGGTGCATTGGCAAAGTTGCCGAGGTGGACCACGAGGAGAAGGGGACACCTCTGCTTGCGTATGAGCTAATGTGCCTTCATTTGAGGAGGATGAGTCACTAGTGGAGACAACGGAGGAGGAAGACATATCATCTGTCACATTAATAAGGCACAAATGTAAGGCAAAGACCATATTAGACTTTCAAAAATCATGTGATACAACAATACAAACCCTTGACAACTCATAAATTGAGACTACCTAAACCAAAAAGAAATGCATACCTGCATCCAATGTGGGCTTAACAATGCCTATAGGACTGGTTGCTCGAAACCCTTTGCCATATGCACAATAGGAGTTCTCTCACCTAAAACTTTCGAGAAGAAACCCTAAACCTAAAACTTTGCGAACCCCCTACCATCGCATCCCTTTTCGCATCTGCATTCGTTACTTAAACCAAAGCCCTAAAACCTTTAACTTCCTCCTACGTTAGCGAAGCCCCCGACTTCGCAACCCTCTAATGTTGCGAATCGAACAGCATTGCACGGCTGTTGCGAGCAATACCGTATCGTAGGTTTAGATGCGGGTTACATTGCAAGCCCTGAATTTCTGAAAGTCCTTAAGCTAGAACGGAATAAGGTGTAGTGAAATCTTTCTGGGGGTCTAGACTAGAGTAGGACGGCGAATGAATTTGAACTCATTATCGGCATTGCTCGAGAATTTTCGAAGGAAAACTTGGGCAGAAAGGAGGGGGCGGATTGCAATGGCTGGGACTAGTGGAGGGGGTTCTGGGTCTAGAGGAGGTGACAACAATGAGGAAAGGTTGAGGAAGATGGTTGCTGATCACTTGAGAGCTTCAAAGTTGTTTGCAATCGATACTAGGACACTTGAAGGGCTGGCATCCTTGACAGCCATCTTAGGTCAAGCATTGCAAGCAGGGCTGACTGCTGGGGAAGCACAAAGAGAGGAGGAGGTAAGGAAGGCTGCAGAAGCCAAGGCAGCAGAGAAGAGAAAGAGAGATGAGAGAGTAACAACAGGAGCTCTCTCACCTAGAACGCTCGAGAAGAAAAGGAGGAAGGATGAGAGGGATGCCATCAGAAAGGAGAAGCTCGATCTGAAGAAGGAAGAGGAGGAGAGGAAGAAGCTCCCTCTGATAACATTGGTAGAGGAGGGAATTCCAACTGAGCTGGCATACACTGGGGCCAAGAGCACCATTAGGCACATTGTCTCCGCCAACTTTGCACGAGGAGTTGAGTGGGGCACTCTCTCAAAGGCAGAGCAGAGGAGAGTGATAAATCAGGTCAAGGGAGCATTTCGAAATGGAGGAGAGCTTGATTCACAGTGGATTGCAGACAAGATCTCCAATTCAATGTCTCAAGCAAGATACCATGACATGATGAAGATTCGTGCTCACTTGAGAGACCTGAATGTGTACAGGAACTTGGAGAGGCCGCTTCAATTCTTAGAAGACATCTGGAATGCCTTCTACCAGTCTGAGGTGCAGCTGAAAGCAGCAAGGCGGCTGAAGGAGATCACAGAGCAGCTAGCCAAGGCCAAGAAGGCAAGAGAGTCTGGGAGGTCTGACCGTGACCAGAAGGCACTGGACCTGAAGCTTGCTGAATGCCAATCAGTGGTGGACGAGGTTGGTGATCCACCATTGAAGTTCCTCAAGGCAGCAGAGCGAGTGAAACTGGTTCCACCCACCACCCACAGGCTAGGGCAAGGTGGCATTCCCGACCTCAAAGCAGCATTTGTAAGTATCCTCCTTCTCCTCCATTTTTTTCTGCAAAGATTCGTTTCTGTCGAGTCACATAGGACTATTTGGGATACCTTTGCGATGCGAATTGCATCGCAAAGATAGGTCAGATGGCGTTTGTTTCGCAAATGTACGATGCTATTTGTTTCGCAAACTGTTTTGCAAGTTACAGTATGCGAAAGTCTGCGCTTCGCAAAAGAGGTCGTAGACTTGAACAAATCGCAAACTACTTCGCAAGTTACAATATGCAAAGGTCTGCGCTTCGTAAAAGAGGTCGTAGACTTGAACAAATCGCAAACTTCTTCGCAAGTTACAATATGCGAAGGTCTACGCTTCGCATATATGCGTTTTTATTGACCTGTTGTTTTATGGGGACAATACAAGAGGTACAAGAGGAAGATCACAACTGCAGAAATGACAATGGGTCAAGAGCACGGCAAGGAGCATCTTTTTGAACATGTTGATGCGCAATTGGTGAGTGGGTTTGGTTGGGATTGAATTTCTGTTTATGTTGAAATTGTTTTCATTTAAATCAATATTTTCATTTATGGTGTTGACTAAACTTTACATGTTGAAATGTAGGCATCTGAGGGTGAGAGTGAGAGCTCCCAGGGCAGTAGTGATGAGGAGGAGAGAGGCGCTACCACTGCTCCACCCAGTGCTACCACTAGCAGTGGACCCAGTTCATTTGCTAGTCGAAATGTAGGTTTTGCAGGGGGCGAGGATAGGGAGGAGGAGGAGGAGGGGCAGGGGGACGATGAAGAGAGGGAGGAGGATGAGCTAGTGTGTTAGATACCCAAGAGTTGTAAACCCCCTCCACCGGAGAACATTAGGAAGAAAGATTCAAGGAAGAAATCCAAGAGGGGAAGGAGGTCTAGATAGACAGCTAGTGTGTTAGATACCCAAGAGTTGTAAACCCTTTTATATTGTAAATTTTGAAATTTTGATATAGATTTTTTTTTTGCGGCCCAAAGTGACTCCAAATGACTATAAACCCTTCTTCCAAAATAAGAATATAGTGCCATGCTCTTGCGATACACAGTGGATCTCAAAACCATTTGCGAGTCATAATTCTTCCACTACTAGAAATTATGTCATATGCAACCACCATGTTTACAACTGGGATGTAACTACCGATCGCATGCAATTATCTTTAGTTTTTTATGCAACTACAATGGATTTTTTCCCCCTTTTTGGGTGTGTATGTAACTATGGTACAACTATGATCACCTTCATCCCAACCTTTGGATGATTTCTGTGATATATCATCATATATATTTGATATGCATATACTCATAGTTGCATGTGTAACCAAATTATGCCAACTATGGTCTTTTGGTAAGCTAGGTACACATTTTTTTTAGGCATGTCTAGGATTAGGGTTACCTACAAATGACAATCCCATTGATAAGGTTTAAAATATAGGTGAAAAATAACTTAATTTATTTTGCCACACCTAAAATAATGTATCTATCCCCAACTTTTAGTAGCTTACTCCACAAACATTTAGAAGATAATTGACAATTGAAGATATCAATTTTACTTACAATAGTTTATCACTTGATGAAGCAAAACAATGTATATGTGTATTCAACAAGAAGGTCCAAATAATCCCCTTAAGATTACAATATGTGGGTTTAACATGTGGAAATAATCTATTTTATTCCAACAATTATCTAGTACAAGTGAGGGTTTCATGGCACATATACACCTTATAGTCCATGTAATGCATGAATTAGTTCCAAAGTCAGCCCTGATAGTCCTGATGGGTAGACATGTGAATAAAGCACACATCAGAAACCATACATGAAAATACATGCTATTGTCCCCCTTAACAACCATAACCAGACAATATGCAAACCCTGGAAAGGGTTACAAGTGGTGGTATATTCATAATGCCAGTCAAATATATATTTGAAAAACACGTTACTTGCAAGTGGCAGATTCCACTGTTTCAGCCATAACAAGCACAAGTGGATAGAAAGAAAGAACACCATTGTGAGAGAAGTTAGAGTGTCTTAGAACAAAATGTCAATTTCAAACAACACCATCACCATACATCTTACCCAAAGAATATCTTAGAATAAGAAGCTCTATCTGAACCCCAACTTCACTCAATACATATATACCTAAAAAACACATTATATATATATGTATATATATATAATCTTCTACTAGTTTGAACCCCATGCCTAATGCACAGGTGTGTTATTTCAACAATGTTTGGTTCATGTTTTAGTTTTTTAAAAAAACTTTTATCTTTTTTATTTAGCAGGGTTGAACAGGCAGATATGGATCGAAGTTTCCAGAGGGTGTTGTAACATGTTTAGACAAAAAGGATCTTCCATTGCTCCACCACTCCCTCACTACTCTAACATGCCCCCTTGAGGTGATAAACAAAACATGTATGAGGGTTTAGCCACACAACAAAGGATTGATTATGTTGTTTGAATCTCAGTCCTTGGCTAAAAAAGTGGGCGTTGAAAGCAAAGTATCTCATGGTCTTGGTTGGTCATTCCTCAACTTGTTATGAAGAAAGAAATGACATGTAGAACTACTGGTGGTTTTTAAGGCTGCTAGACTCTTCCCATCTTTTGATTTACTGGCCCTATATTCGACATCACACCCAAATATGACATTTTCTACAGTCCTGATATTTTTTGAACTCTTTCTCATTGAGCTTTGTGACCTTAAATGACCAATCAGACCCATCTATTATCTGCCTAACACAGGTGTGAATACCAATGTTTCAAATATTACACTATCTCACTTGATTACGGTGGTGGGTCTTTCTTTTGTTTTTTGGTTGTATGCTAATTAACAGTAGCATCAAGGTGTTATATTGATCAATATCAAGTTCTTGAGCATGGCTTAGGCACAGATGTATCCTGATGCTAATTGGCCCGTACAGACCGCGAACGGTCTGCACTACCATATAGCCCACACCAATTGGCCCTTACAGACCGCGATCGTCACTGATCGAGCGGTCTATAATGCCATACAGCCGGTCAGGAGGTGTGCATCCGCGATAAGTGAAAAACATGCCACCCTAAACCCAAAAAAGGACACACTAAAAAGGGGAGAGTTGGATGATCAAACAAACATGACCTTCCCTCAGGAACACGGGGTTGACAAATATGGAGGTCACATACCAGGCACTGCCGGAGAAGCTCTGGGATCATCAAATGCCCAACCCTACTTCTCCTCACGGGTTCGAATGGGTCCTTGGACAACAGAGGAGGAAGAAGAAGAGCAGGCTAGATTCACTCTTATAATAATACTTTGATGTAGCTTCACCTCAGTCTCTGTTTTCACATAATCCTGGTGAGGCCACCTTCACCAGTGTCGCCAGAGACTTTCAACAAAGTTATAGGTAGTATTAAAGAAGTCCCGAAAAGAAGGAGGGCATAAACAACTCACATTTCCCCTAAAACCTCAAGCTCATTGTGATATTTCGCCGGCTCATGTCCTCCCTCGACTACCAGCCAATTCAACTATTTGAAACGAGCTAATAAAGCCAGCACATCTACTTTCGTCAATTGTTAAATTTGAACTTGAGTAATCAATGTTCTACAGGTCAAGTTGCCTTACAAATGCATTTCTCCAATGCAACCACAAGTGGGAAGCATTGCTCACGTACACCCTCGACACTATGCAGACTTCTCTCAGCTCCACAAGCATATGGTAGCAACTGACAGGAAACTCAAAAGAAATCAAACAGTTAGATGGGAATGTTGTACCATCCTACCTGTCTCTCAAGTAGAGCATCTCCTTATGTATTAACCTCACAGCCTCCTCTAACCGCCTGGGCTGAAGCTCCATTCCCTGCATTCAAATTGAAAGCTCGAAAGCAAAAGATAGAAAACAAGCAATGCGAAAGAGACAGAGAGAATGCGAACCTTAGTGGTTGCACTAAGGCCTAAACCTGGGAAGTGGAGACGACCTTGTAATCACCAACGACGAGAACATCACTCAGAATCTCCTCCGCAATGCAATGCACTTGGTGGTCCTGCTAGTCACCTCCAACTGCAATCCTTCCACTACAGGCCAGGCTTGCACAACAGCAGCAACAGCAAAAGCAGCAGTAGGAGGAGTGGACTTGCAGACAACAAGAGCTTAGCATCCATGACAGGATCTGGCACGAGGAAGGACGCCGACAACTGCTTTACCAATACGATCAATTGGATGTAAGTAGTTTTGCCTTCTTCCCCTTTTCTCCAATCCCTTTGTCCTCTTTCCCTTGGTTGCTTATGTTTTGTCTCATTTCAATAATGTGATCATCATCAACAACTGGTTTAGAAAGGTACCTACCTTAATAAGCAATTTTAGTGCTCATGTGAAAAATAATAATGTCTAATGTTTCAATTGTTATTTATGTTGAAACATTGACAAAATTATGATCCTCACCAAAAAACATTATGCATAATTGGATAATGAATAATATGTCAAACAAGAATAATATTTCAAGCACTTCAGGTACTTGATAATTATTCATGTTGAATCATTTTGAAATATCACAGAACTGATGTACATCTTAAACAAAAATAATATTTCATGCACTTCAGGTGCATGATTATTATTTTTGTTTAAAAGGTTGTACACTAAAAGCTCCCTGAGCATCCACAACTAAGTACAACATAATACTCCCGGAGATTAGAAGGCAAACCTTGAGGAAGCCCCGCAGCAGCACACGCCATGATCATAGATCGTCCACACTCACCGATGCGATCCAAAAACCTAAAAAAACACTCATTCCTGCTGCTGCTCTTCTCTCTCTCTCTCTCTGATACTCGATGATACTTACTACACAGACCTCGATAAGATGTCCCTCGCAGGCAGACAGGCTGCAAACTCTTTCTATTTTCTCCTGCTTATTTCCGCACATATCTGGTTGATACTTTTTGTCACAATCTACGCTTGTGATCATTTTGCAAGATGAAAGTCAGAGAGCAGGGCATCATCACAACAACACTGTCTCTACGGTGCTCAGGCATCTAGTTGAACAGGGCAAGACTTCTTGTCAGGTTGTTACTGCCCATACATAAATTGGCTTGATCATCAATTGTACATGAAAAGCTGGATAACTCTCACAAAACTTCTTCTGGTACCCATGAACCTGTTTTGTGTGCTTATATACCAAGCACCACAAGCACTAATAGGATAAAGATTGTTGTCCATGCAGGAGTAGAAGAAAGACCTCTAGCACCCTTCTGTTTATCATCCCACAGTCAAACAAAAGCAAGACTTATTGGTGATATCATCCCTAAACCAACCACCATGGAAAAAGCTTTCCACCAACAATCAAGTAGAGAAATGCTTCATGCTTCACTGGCAACAGAATAAACCAAAGGTTTTATCCTAAAATAATTACTTACAAACGGACCAAGAGAAGGAGCAGGTGAGCTCTGGACCTATCAAGGATCTGTACTGCTGTGACCCCTTGGATGTCAATGGTGCAAACCCTACCATGAAGAAGTGTAGCCGTGGAAAGGGAATCAGATTCACTGCAAGCTTTCGAAGATCTAAGTTGAGCTGACCAGGGAATCGAAGACAGCAGGTGACACCGCTCATTGTTGCACTGATAAGATGGTTCAAATCACCGACTGCAAAACACATTGCAGGAATCACTGCCGTCAGAAACCCCCAGCACCCAAGTAGAAAGTAGGAAAAAACACATGCAAGGCTCAACAACAACGTTCTGAGATTGTTGGCTTACATGTAGGCGTGATCAGTTTCAGCGTCCTGAAGCAGATGTCGTAAAGTGCCTCATTGTCAAGAACCATACACTCGTCCGCATTCTCTACCAGCTGATGCACGAAGAGCGTCACATTGTATGGCTCCACGATAGTGTCCAACACTTTCGGAGAAAGAAAAACAGAAAACGTGAGCATCATTCTGTCAGGATACTCCTCGCGGATCTTGGAGATCAGCAAGGTCCCCATGCCGAATCTAGTTCCTCCTCCCAATGAATGGCACACCTGAAAACCTGCAACAAACAAAAAACACAAGAAAACAGTTCTCATGAAGTTTTCCTCCACATTGCATCAAAGACTTCCTTCGTTCCTTCCTTCTTTGGCTACATAGAAAAAGAATAGATGACCTTGGCAAGCAAGAATCTGCTTCTCCAACTTCTCCAACATACCTTGCAAGCAGTCACAGCTCTCTGCCTCCTTCCGCACAACATCAAAAACAGAGTCGATCAGCTCCGCGCCTTCAGTGTAATGGCCCTTAGCCCAGTTGTTTCCAGCTTCGCTCTGTTCAAACACGAAGTTGTCAGGCCTGAAGATCTGCCCATATGGCCCCGAACGCACGCTGTCCATGGTACCAAGCTCCAGGTCCATGAGCACAGCACGCGGCACATACCTACCGCCACTGGCTTCATTGTAGTAAACATTGATGCGCTCGAGCTGAAGATCGGAGACTCCTTGATACGTCCCAGTTGGGTCGATGTCGTGCTCCTCACACACAACCTCCCAGAACTTGGCACCGATCTGGTTTCCGCATTGTCCTCCTTGGATGTGTAGAATCTCATGCATCTTGGCAGAACGAGATCGAAACCCCCGCAGCAAAACAAAAACAAAAGAACCGAAACCAAAGAAGCAGACAAACAAATGGAGGTGCCAAGAAGAGCAGAAGTGACGACGAGATCGAACTCCCCCGCAACAAAAGAAAACCCACGCAAGCAAAGTAGACAAGCAAACGACAAGAGGATAGAAGGAAGGTGCGAAGAGCAGCGCGACGAAAGAAGACGAGAAAGTAGAATAGATAAAGAAATGTCAGCAAAAGAAGGGAAGAAGGAAGTGCGCGGTCACACGAGTGGCAGCTCACCACTTAAATCTACGAAATTTATGGATTCTTCAAAATGTCTCCAGTTTTGGTTCCACTGAAATCTACATATTATCTAATTACTTTAAGTGAGCTTAGTGTGATCTATGGACCAGGTAACTGGCAACAGGTAGCCGGTTACAAGCGAGGTAGCCGACTACACTAGAAGGAAAAGGCCAAAATGCGACCATCGCATTTACAACTACTTGCAACTATTTGGTCTTTGCAACTACATTTTTGTTATCTACGACTATTGTGACATCGTGATGACATCAGTCAAGTCATCTTCGACTAACCTGCGACTAGTTTGCGACTAATTTTATTTTCATCTATATATGGGTTGGATTTATCATTTGTGGGTTGGATTTATCATCCAAGAGGAGCCATTTTGAGTCCCATTTAGTCGTAAGCGAAATGGTGCTTAGTTGTAGTTGGCGTATGTCTGTATGTAAAATATCGTATTGTATGGTTTATGGCGTATGTTTATATGTAAAATATCGTATTGTATGGTTTATGACGTATGTCTATATGTAAAATATCGTATTGTATGGTTTATGGCGTATGTCTATATGTAAAATATCGTATTTTATGGTTTTCTAGTGAGAGTGTTATACTGTTGTGGAGAAGTAATTGAAAAGACTGCCACCTGTTTATTGCCTCTCTAAGATCTCTGAGAAACCCCTGTATGTTTGTAGTCTAGGGTTTCATGCTTTGTCCAAGAACAGATGCTCGGAAAAAATCTTAGATTCTTTCTTGATCGCTTCAGCAAATCCTTCTTTCTGCAGATTGATTTCGACAAGAGAAGAAGAATAAGAGCTTCTTTGCAGATGTTCAGAGGTCAAGAAGAAGAAGACGAAGAAGAAGAGGTAATATTATGCGCATTCCGTCGTCTTCTTCGTGGTTGCTACAGGTAGGGTTCCAATCCCTCCCTCGCGGGGAGTGAGTAGCTTAAGCATTTCCAAACTCCCCTGCCTTTCCGATTTCTTTTTACGGGAAAAAAACTACTGTTGTTGTTACGATTCGATCGCATCCGCAAACGGTGAGCAGCAACTGCCGGACACAAAACGATCTTTGAGGGAGGGACTGTCATCCTATTCTTTTTGATCAATTTTCCAAAGGCTCCGTGAACCACCAGCAGGAGCAACAGAGTCGAAAACCAGGTCTTGTTTCTTCTTCTTCTTTGTTTCTACTTCTTCGTCTTCTATCACAAGACTAGTTGCGGCCAACGTTGTGCCCCGTTGCCTTCTATTGCACCCCCGTTGATTGCATATTTTTCTCCTTCTCGTGATGCCAAGGCCTCCTCCCCCTTCCTGCCTTCCAGGCTTGAGAAGTTTATAGATAAACAAAAAGCCGAGCGAAGAGTTGAAGGAGAAGAAACAAACGGCGTTAGACGCTTCTCCGAGGCTTCAGGAAGAAGAAGTAAACACCAAGTTTTTCTGGCCGAGTACGTCCTGCCGAGGATTAGGGTTGTGGGATTGCTGTTTTGTTTTGTTTGCTTTTTTCTTTGTCTTGGTTCGCAAGAATCAGGTTGAAACAATCTTCTGCTGCTGCTGAGATAGTTTGTAACCTATTTTCTTTTGCAGTGCTCCTACAATAGCAGCATTTCTTTCTTGACGGGTGTCAGGTGTGAATGCTTTGTTGTTGGAGCAGCAAAGAAAGCTTTGGAGAGACAAGGGTTGTGTTGCATTGTGTTTTGACCGAGTTGCACAAGGTATCTTTCTGCCATCACCACCACCAACAACGTCATGTGCGTTCTATTGTCGTTGTTGCTTGTGTTTTGTGCTGCTGTTTCACGAAACTCGCCAGTGACGAGCGTTGCTAGGAAGGCCAGAGAAAACTTGTCTTTCGACGAATTTGGAGCTTTGTTTTCGTTTTTTTTTTCAGTGTTTTTTTTCTAACGCAGTCGTGCGGAGATGGCCGAAGAAGGCGGGCCGTACGACGATGGAGACTCGCCTCCTCCTCCTACTCGCCATGGAGGAGATTATGGTGTATAGTCCGGCTTTGATGGTTACGCAGATCGGGAGAACGGAGACAGGAAACGTGAGGTGCAGTGTTGTTTTTTTTTTTTTTTTTTGCTGTTGTTTGTGTTATTGATTGAGGTTTAGGAGGTTTTCATTGCAATATCCGCACAATTGTTTTCCTAGAAATTTCGTTGGTCTCTAGCTTCTATTGATCATTGTCCCTGAGCTAGTCAAGTTTTGTGGTCGTTTTGTTTCTGTCCATTGTTGTATTACTGTGTATTTTGTTGCCATAATAGTTTTGAGTTATGTCCGTCTGTCTATGTCTGTCTGTATCTCTCTGTCTTGGAGAAGCTTGATCTGTTTTAGGAGTATCTTCGTTGGAGCTCTGAGTCCAACTAGGGTTTCTGAACATCCTCATTGAGGTTCTGAATCCAACTAGGGTTTCTGAGCATCCTCTTTGAAGCTCTGAGTCCAACTAGGGTTTCTATTTCTCATACTGTTTGTTATCTCCTTGTGTTATTGTTTATTGCTTGCTAGTAGCATGGCTGAGTCTTCATGTTGCTTTTGGAATTGCAGCAGAAACTTGGTATGCAGGTTAGTGTTTTGACTGGCCTTCACCCACTGTGGGAAGCTGATGAAGTCAGTGGGGAAGTTGTGATAGTTAAGTCACTATCATACATACTATTGTTGATGTAGTGCTAATCTTAGTCTTGAAGAGACCTACTTTTGGCTAATCTTATGTTGATGTGGGGTCCAATTCTGTGTCCTGCATAATATCTGGATGTACCAAAACCTCTTATAGAGGGAGTGTCTTATCCTGCAACCCCTCAGTGGAACATAGACAGACCTTATCTCACTGGCCAACATCTCTTCCAGGTATTTCTCTTTTACTGGAACCTCAATAGTGTCACCCAATTACCACACTAATCTTACTGATTACTCTACTCCAAAATTATTATTTGTAAGCAATTTTGTGTTAATGTTTCAGGACAGCAACACCAATCCCAGAAGGACTTTGACTCCATGAGGAAGCTCAACTGGAAAGGAGAGCCCCTCAGACAAGGACTCAGTCATGTAAGATATGTCTTGTGCAGTTTTTAAACCTAAAGCTAAAAATTGAGGTATGGAGTGCAAAAAGAATGCAATTCAAGTGTGTGAAGATAGATTGCACCACCTATTGTTTTTCCAAGGTTGTAGACATCCACATGACACATTGTCTCTTTGTTAAAGTAACAGGGATGCCATCAGGACCCTTGGTATTTATACGCCATCTGTGTAGGTATGCTAATAGAACCTTGTTCCCAGATGTATGTTATGTTTGTCAGTTTCTCTAAGTCTAGTTGTGTAGTTCTTAATGTTTGCAGGAACTTCAACCAGTGAAGTGTATCCATTTGGAATGGGTTTTTTGAGCTTGTGGTTTTTGAGTTGATTTACTCTTTTGAGCCAAGTGTTGTGGTTCATCATTAAGAGCAGTTTGTAACAATATTTTGGGGCACCTGTCATGTGCTTATTTCAGGGAATATCTACTATTGTTTTGCAAGAAGTCCTTTAATTATGTTTGATGTATTGCAATAACAGGAGTTGCTGGTGATTGATGACTTGCTCTATGCCATGGTTGGAATTGAAGGCAAATATGTGCGAGTTCGGAGGGGACGGTTTAAGGATGGAAATACATTTTCCTTTTACATGGATCCATCCATGGATGCTAATACATGTAAGAAGTGCCTGTGTAGTGATGGCATATAGTACACTAGGTAATTGAGATGCCAAGCCAACAGTGCCTACTTGCTTGGGAAGTTCCCACCTTATGTGTGTTGAATGCAGGAGCTTGCAAAGCGGGTTTTGCCTCTGTGCGAGAACTACATAGTGGTGAGCCAGTTCACAGAAGCCAGATCACATTTCAATCATGGGTTGATCAATCATGCTTTTGCAGCGGCCTTGAGACCAATTCTACAGGTTTTCTTAATCCCATCTTATCTTTGCCATTTGAGTTTGAAAATGCACTTTGTGACCATGTTGAAAAGTTTAACCTCTTGTGCAGGTTGTGTTATCTTGTGAGTTGGTTTCCTTTCAGGCCTTTTCTAGAACATCCTCATTAAAGACTCATGCCATGCTTTGTCACTTACATGGGGGGTGACTGTCAGACTAGCTTTATGTTAGGCACTCTTGCTGTTCTAGTACTGAATGGTGTGATGTGATCATATAGGATTATCATGCCATGGTGGCACAACTTGAGCATTAGTTTCGGTTGACACAGTTGTCAATTCAAGGTTTGTGGTTCTTTAGTCAGGTAATGTCTTCAATCTTGATTTTGGTTTTTCACTTTACATTTCTGTAGTTAATTTCTGGGCTGGAATTCCCACATGGTACCATTCTTCTTTTCGCATCAATGTCTGTGTCAGGGATGCAGTACCTGGAAAACATTGTTGTTCTGCACTTGCTTAAATGAACTCTTCTTGAAAGAAAGAGAAACTGAGAGATAAGGTTTGCTGAATGCTAGAGGCATTTGGAATTGTAGCCAATGATTGCAGCTATGCAAGCACTCTCCATGTGTGTGCTGAAGGCGAGTACACAGAATGCCTCAGGTGCTGCAATATTGAATCTGTTGCACAATCAGGTAAACCCTATATGTAGATCATATAGCTCTCAATATGTTCTTAGTCTCTCCCTGTTCTTTTCCCTTTCTGTCTTTCTTTGTTTCCTTGTCTGGTCTTTGTTGTGGGGTCTGTTGCTAGCCAGTAGTATGGCTGAGTCTTCCTGTTGCTTCCGGAATTGTAGCAGAAACTCAGTTCATAGGATGGTGCTTGTCACCGGCCTTTACCCACTATAGGGAGCTGATGAAGTCAATGAGGAAGTTATGATAGTTAAGTCACTATCATACAGTCACTATACTACTATTGATGGTCCCTGAACAGGTGTGAGACTGGCACTTTTGTTCATACCGGTGTGTGTTTTTGTTTTTTGTTTTATTTTTTGTCGCCCCATGTTTGGTTCTTTCTGTAGCTTCCTGAGGAAGTGTTAGCCTTGTTGTTTCTTCTTCATCATGAGAACGGAGATTTCTCTATTCTTATGAAAGATATCTTTGGCATGTTTTCCGATCATTTTAAGTTCTGAGCTGAATTTTTGTTGCAACTCTGTTGTTTCTACCAAGTGCGGATCGCTCTGAAGAATGGATTGTGCATATGCTGATGCCAGGGCTACCCACACTCCCACAACATGACTATGACCTTGCAAATGTATTGTTCCCTGAGAAGCATGGAAAGCTTCCTGTAGGTAGGAGGATGTATCATGAGAGGTTTATGCAGAAGCCTAATGTGACAAAGAGGTTTCTGATCGAAGCAGATGATTCAACTGTCCCTACTCTGTTGACATCGGCTCTCAGAGTTTCTTTTGGCCATGTAGTGTCAGAGATGTATATATCAGCTCGCATTGTAGCCTTCCTGGTGGATCTCTTTGAACTATGCAGGTCCTATAGCCCGGATGATTTCACCTACCAATTCTTTTTCAATTGTAATGAAACGACAACTGGTAATCGTTCCAGTCTTCTATAAATAAATGCATTATTTAAAACTGAAATAAAAAATTAATTGCCACATGTCATAATCGTTATGAGTAAAATTGAACGGTCCATATATATTGTAATTATTTAATAATAGAGTAAATACCATATTAAAAGCCACGCGTCATAATCCTAGTGCTTGAATCGGACGAGTAGTATTATTAAACTAATTGTCACATGTCATAATCGTTATGAGTAAAATCGAATGGTCCATATATATTGTAATTATTTAATAATAGAGTAAATACCATATTAAAAGCCACGTGTCATAATCGTAGTGCTTGAATCGAACGGGTAGTATTATTAAACTAATTGCCACATGTCATAATCGTTATGAGTAAAATCAAACGGTCCATATATATAACCAAAATAATTGTTGAATACTGGCACCACATACGTATACTCGTATTTTGTCATGAACTGGTATTTGTACTGAACAGTTTCCGTCCACCCCGTTGTCGCTTACGACTAAGGACGCCTGCGACTTGTCCAAGGCAACTACAGGTACTTTTAGTCGTAGATGTCGCCAGCGACTAGAAAACAGTCGCAAAGACCAGTCGAAAATTGGAACTTTCCTTCTAGTGCTACTAGATGTAACAACCTTTGAAATGTACTGCAGTGGAAACTGAGGGTGCCTTACACGGTGCGATTTCTTGCTCCCTCCCGGAGCGGAGCAGGGAAGGGGTCTTACGCATAAGCTTTGTAGGGTGCGATCTTACACATAAGCTGCGTAGGGTGGGATCTTATGTGTAAGATCCTCGAGGGCGAGATCTTATGCTTAAGCTCCCTAGGGCAGGGGTGTAACACAATCTGAACTATCAAATCACCTCATTTGTTACACCCTAGAGCTCAGGCTCCATCCTGGGTTCAATGCTTTCCCCCTATACATAACTTATTTTCTAGAAGATCAAAAGTGATATCACAACCCTCCTACCAATGGATGAAAGGTCAGGTAAGCCTTTGCTCAATATCTGATCTCCTGTTTGGACGACACAATGCATACATAGCAAAAGAACGATGAAAAAGTTTCGCTTGGTGAACGAACATTCACCGGAGAACAAAATCAGAGGTTGGGAAACCTTTTGGACCAGAGGTTCTGCACCAGATAACCGGCAAAAGGTAGTCAGTCAGATATCGAAAATAGCTAAAAGGATGCAAGAGCAACAAATGTACTTCAAGTACATAATCGATGACATTAAACTGGTTACCGAAGCCAGTGTTTAGGGTTCATGAGTGACCACATAACCCTCTTGTTGAGGGGATGAGAAGTCAGGCAACTTGCTGGCACTCCGAGCACAGATGTTGGAACCTCAGAACTACTTGGAGCAAGTGCAAGGGCTTTTTTTGCTGGTGCAGGAGCTGGAACAGGAGCAGGTGCAGTAGCTTTGCCACCCTTAACCACCACTTCACAGAAGATGTCACATTTCCCTCACTTTTTTCACAAAGTGTGAATGAACACAGAGCTTGTGGTTGCACCGGAAGAGGCCAAAAAAAAGGAGCCGACAAGCAAGAGGAAACACAAACACAGAGCAAAAGAGAAAACAAACCAAGACACTGCGAATGATTTCAACAGCCTACAACAATGTTGGAGCGTGTAAGAACCTTTGAGCAACTATTATGTTTGTTGTAAAGCGCTGAAAGCACTCCCCAGAAGATTATGCGTACCAAAATGTCAGACAAAGACCCAGCAAAGTGTCTGGAGCTTGCTGCTGCTGCACAGACGACGATGGCGCAGCTGCCTGCCTGACGAATATGCACGGCCTCGAGACCGAGCGAGGATGTGAGTTTCTTTGCGAGAGAGAGAGAAGAATGAAGATAGGCGGCATTGATCTCTTCTGCCCCCCGCTTCTCTTCTTCCTCGACCGGTCTGTCTTTTTTTCTCATCCAACTACATTTCATCCAAATTCAGATGAGAATTCAAAAACCTTTCGTTTCCCTTCGTGAAAGCGATTACATGGGATGAGATATGCAGACGAAGAGAATCGATAGATGCATACTCCCCGATCGATGCATTAGGGACGGAAAATCGACTACCCTTCCGCTCTCGGTCGTCGACTATAGGTGTTCATCAGCCTCTAATCCGTCGGGCAAGAAGCCGTCGCCGGCAACGGTCAGGGACGTTCAGTGCGAAACGTGCCCGTTTTCGGACATTCAAGACGAATTTAGGTGATCAATCACAACTAAAGTTGGTCTAGCTATTGGGCAGAAACAAGAGACTGAGATTGGCGAGTAGGGTCAAATTTTGGATGGGGTCCGGGGGGGGGTTCCCATGGCCCCCAATCATCGAGCCTGGAATTGGCCCGGGATTTCGTCTGGAGACTTGGGATCAGGGTTTTTTCTTCAATTTTGTGATATCAACAAAATTAGCAATTTTTCCGCAAAATTAGTCGAATTTACACTTTAAAAACGCAAATTTCCGAATATTTCCCAATTTTTTTGGGTGTCAAAAAATCGAAACATTATTTTGTGGAGAAAAAAACCTGCTTGGGATGCGTGTGTTTTTTCTTCCCTCTTACCTAATATGTTTAGGTACTACGTAGTTAGGATTTAAACCCATTCCTAAAACGTCACTTTCCTTTCTTCGTCAATTCACCAGGTTTTGCATTTGCCCATTTGCTTTCTCTAATTCTTTCTTGCCATTGCAGCCCCCCCCCCCCCATGAGCATGGGGCCCTATTGTTAGTTCTACTAACTAGTTGAACTTTGTGGGGTAGGGTTTTTTTATTCTTTTCAAATTCCTCGAGCAGGTCCAATGGCGAGGATCCCCAGCATTAATTAGCCATTAAATGGCAACTGTCCTAAATGGCCTGTAGCACCTTTACAAAACTGCCGCTACAAGTGGCGACCTAGGAAGTGCCTAGGTCTAGATGTGGTTAATTTCATTAAAAAAAATTTCGAAAAATGACGAAAAAAGTCACAAATTGTGTGACCCTATTTGTCACTAATTTGACGGTCCCTAACGTGTCACAAGACGTCATTACACCGACCCTTAAAATTCCTTAAAAGTCACAAATTTGAAGCAATGTTGGAGGGGTGCATTCAAAACGAATTTTTTTCTTTTTGTGATGGGCCAATCAAGCCTCTTTGATAGGCCCATCATCAAAAAGGAAACATTCACCAAATGAACACTTCCTAAATAGGGAATAATTATGTAGCCATTTCCTTTGGTCTAGCTACAGAGGTTACAAGGATAGAAATTTGGGCAAAGGACATGTGTGGTGTGAACAGGAACATTCTTGGGAAATGCATTGAGAATTTGCAGAACCAGTTTGGAACTAATTGAGAACATATCAGGAACACATTAGGAACGTAATGTGAACACACTGAGAACTTGATGGGAACACATTGGGAACATCAGAATCCAAACCTCCAGCCCTCGCCAAAGGAAAAAGAATTGAGGCTCTTGGCTGCCTGTTGCCTCGTCTCATTGGTTGCAAAGGAATTTGTGTTTCTAATAAGGGTGTTCTTCATCCGACAAAGCTAAGGGAAATCCCAAACTGGGGCTGAAATTCCCCTAAGGACCGACAAATTTAGATGAAAGAAAACTAGTTTGGTCCCCAATTATTTTCCTGTGTATTGTTTTCATCTTGACTCCTCATTTAGTCCCCAGTTTTGATCAAATGGCCACACAATTGTGCCCCAAATTGGAGTGGGGTACCCATAACTATAATAATGTTAGAAAAAGCAGCTAGTTCTACCCCAGGGCTGACAGAATGAAATGTGTGTGATTTTGTCAAGGCAAAAAGAGGCAAGTGGTTTGTATGTATTATTATTGTACCCTCTATTTGGAACTTCGTGCCCAGTAGAGAGACCAAGCGCTACAAAGCGCTTTACAAACAACTACCAACCTTGCAACATGCTCTTTCGGCAAGTGCTTACAAGTGCCTTTGTTTTCAAGCAGTGCCTACACCTTGGTGCATCATGGTATTGGGGCAATGCTACTGTGATGGCCCATCCACTATAGGGTCATGCAAAGTGCACCGCCTGCCCATGCTCTTCTTTCTTCATGATGGTGCAAATGTCAGGGATAATATTGAAGCCCTGGTCCAAGCAATGGTTTCTGAGGGGTGAGTTGAGGTGTTTAGGGTTTGCCCACGGTAATGAGCTCTCGCATGGGAGTGTTTGTGAGCCAAGGGCTTTTGGTATAGGTCCTAGTGGGAGGACCTCACAACATAATCCTTGTACCCATGGAAGATACTCATTTGAATTGGAAAGGACCTTCAATTTTTGTAAGGTTCCAAAATTTTCAAAAGTTTTTTCTTTTTCATATATAAGAAATCATTTTGAGCTCTTCCTGGGTTTGGAGGCCTAGCTGAGTTTGATTTTCCGACATATTGTCTTTGTTTGGGCACACTTGAAGGGCCCCCTTGAAACTTTCTTGAGGGCACACTTGAAGGGCTTCTTTGATTTTTTTTAGACTTTTTTTTAAAAACATGCACTTTGGAGGGACTTCTTAAAGCTTGCACTTTCAGGCTTTTTATTTTTAAAAATCATTACAAAGTTATTATAGGCTTTGCACTGTGGATTAGATACGATGTTTTTGAAGGTGTGTTTTACATGGAACTATATAAGTGGGTTTTTCCAATTTTCACTTGTGGTAACTTCAGTACTTTTGGCCCGCACTTGAGACTCTACTACATAAGGTTTTTTCTTAAGCTTATTCATACATTGCCCTTTTCATTTTGGGAGGAGCTCCTTTGATTTTCACTTTTTGTTTGAACTTGTTTTTTTGGCTTCTTGTGTAATTTTATCGCCCAATGAGAACGCGCCAAGAAGTTGTGCGCCTCCAGATCGAGGAGTCCACCAGACTGGCACTAATGAAAAGTCGGCACCTGGGTTTGAACAAATGGGCTTTTTTTAGGTCGTTGGGTTTCTATCTCCCTTGCTAGCTGTGTGTGAAAAGGGATTCAAATAGTTTAGCATTCAATTTGGGTAGGTAAGTGTGCCCTGGAATGGGCACGCAATTTACTCAACGGAAAAGTGCGGGGTATCCTGGGATTTCATGGCCTAGGGGAAAAAATCATTTTTAAGGGTGAGGGCCAATCAACCTGCGCCAAATTAGCAAAAAAGACCCCCCTTTGGCGCCATCTTAGATGGGAGGTTGCCCATTCAAAAGGTGTAAAAGGCTGAAAAATCAAAAGCCCACAAAAAAGTAAACAAATACTTACGAGTTCGCACATAGGGAACACAGAGATGATGAGGGCAAATTTTTTTGAACTGATGGACTGGGGTTAATTATGAACTGCCACTTCAGTTAGTTTTATTGGCATCACTTTTGGCCATCTCCCATTATTTGGCCCCTTTTTGACCCCATTCATGAATAAATTGCCTTTGTTACACTTGCCAGTTCTTGAGTAGTGCCGTTTTATGGTAAGTGAATGTGAAACGTGTTAAAATTCGGCATCGAGCAACGTCTAAGGGCTTGGGGGTTGGCAATCAAGCCTTCGCTTCTCATCAAATCTGGGTAGTTCAAAATGGGCTTTTGGCCAGCTCTTTGTGAGGCCAAATTTGGCTCTTGACTAGAGTTGTGACGGGAAAAACCAAATAGGTATAGCTCAAATGGAAGGGAAAATGTTCCGTCCCCCCCCCCCCCTTCTTTCAAGCCTTTGAGCTTTATGACCATTTGACCCTAAACCCTCTTTCTTTTCACTCCCATCCTCTTTTCTTGTGTTTTGTTGTCATAAAGTTTGGTGGGTTTACATCATTTGTCTATGGACATGGGGAAACCCATCCTATCACCTTTGCTGGACGTGTTCATGTTAGGAGTTCACTCTTTAATGGTGATTGTCAATTGAGTTTGCGTCTAATGAATGATACATTGTCAACGTCAGTAGTGAGAGAGAGATATTTAGATGGATGAATAATTTTAAGGTAAGCTTTCATTTATGTGATACTTTTAAGGTAGGTTTTAATACACATTGACCTCCAACATTTATTCTACATGCAAAAGGATATGTTTTGCATTTCAGGTCATGCTAGCAAAATATTCAGGAATTCATTGAATTTTCTCTTGATTTTAAGGACCATTTTTTGGTAGTAAGTCTTCACTAATTTTCTACCCTTATATATTACCCTTAAAATAAAGCATATTCCTGAACATCAAGTTGTCCAACATGTTTTGGATGAAGATTAGTGAAAATTTGTCAGAATAGGGCTTTTATTTAAAAAATAGCTTGGGCTGAACATTTATTTTTAAGATGTTGAGGGTCACAAAAAGCCATTGCATAGTGTGATGCCTACTCATCGGCCCAAGTACACTTGCTATTGAGACACGTAAGTTATCTTGATTGTGTTTTCTCACATGTCCATGTTCTGTTATGTATCGTACACAATATTCATAATTTGGTAATGAATTAAGGAATTTATTGCACATTGAGGTGAGAATTCAAAACATTAAATATTAAAATTCAATGGTTTTTGGGAATCAAATTATTGTCAGAATTATCCATGGGCATTAATTTTGTGAGATTTTTTGGCTACTTAGGCAAAAAGAGACGATTGTTATCGTGGTTGTTTCCATTTTTTTATGTATGCTTTGGGGTTTTGTCTACATCACAAAAGTTGAAAACAAATAATTAATGAATCATCACTTCTAGCTCCTTATTTTTATGAACATCCTTTTATAGTTTTTTTTAATGTAACAATTTCATAAAAATGATTCCATCCTTCTATGAACGACTTTTTATAGGGATGTTCTGACTATATATTTGATGAAGAAAATATAAACTGAGAAAAAGTGAAATTTGCGGGTTTTATCACCAAGTTTTGGGGGAAAAAAAAAAAAGAAAGAAATACCAAGAATTCTATGTTGGGTGCCCGTAGTTAGGAAACAATATAGAAGAGTGCTTAAATCGTTCCACTTTCATATCTTGTTTATAGCCCAATTTGGCTAAATCTTTGTTATGGAGGATCACCCCTTCAACTACACCACAAAATTAGAAAGAGAGAAACACTAATCACACCATTTAAATAAAAACTATCCTACATTTTTTATTTTAAAAAAAAAAGGATCAAAGAAACCCAAAAAGATGGAGAAAAGAAACATTTTCCTCTATTTTGGGATGTTATCTTTTTTTTTTTGATGAAAAAAGTTCCTTGGTTCACTAATGTCAGTGATTGACCCAGAAGGTGACATTTGATTGGGTCCTTTTAATTTACACTATTTTAGTACCTTGGACAACTTCAGGGGAAGGAACTTTCTTCCTTTACAATATATAATGATAATCAAGTGAGTTCGGTGAGCTTTGCATCGGCCTGCTGAGCACCTTTTTGCCCCCACCCACCAACCAATGTGCCATCTATGCACGTTACACAAACACCAACCATCTGCAAGCATCGACCTACTTGCCTTCGACCTATCGATCCCTGACACACTTGTTCCTACCGACAGCCCACGAAGTAATTTTGATTTTCCATAAGACTTTCAACTAGGCACAATCTTATCCAGCCAACGGGGGGGGCAAAAATTGATGTGACGTGTCAACTTTTCATTGGCAATGATGTCAACATTCCAATGAATTGCATTGGTTCCGCCATCATATTTGGCACCCATTCGGACTTCAAGTCCCTTTCAAATGCAAGCGGATCATACCTTAAGGCCTGGTATAGAAAATAATACCAATACAGGCCATGTATCGATGACCAAAAATAATCTACCCCATATTGGGGTTATATATCAACGATGGACGTGATCCAGGGGCATTGGGAAAATGAAAATGATTTGCGCAATTAGTGTTTTTCCAGGCAGTTAAAAGTGATCTCAATAATGTGTGGATGACCAAAAATAATCCGCATCATCCATGCCTTACCAAAATAGGATCCACCCTATGGAGTGAATATAAATCATCTCTTTCATCCACGGGTGATTGAAAATGATCCACGACATCCACGAATGTTTGGAAATGATCTACCCCATCCATAAACGATTAAAAAAAATGATGAACGTTTTTTGGGAAAGTGATTGTGCATGATGTCTAGCATTCATATGTTAGAATTATTACCAAGATTGCAACCCGACTCAAATTACCTTTTGAATAGGCTCTCAGAATGTTGGATTTGCGAATGTTCAGATAAGTGCACAATATCGAAGACCCACGTACTCCGTGTTAAGCTTTAAATAACGCTTTGCTGAATTCTTTCCTTTCATTAAAGATTTTGTTTGTTGCTTATTGGTGGACTTGTTGGTGCATCTATTGATTGTTCATTCATTCTTTTCCATGTGACTAAGAAGTGCATGTTCAAGAATGATGAACCCACAATTAATATATCAAATTGGTATTGTTGCACTTTAATTATATTTGTGTACAAATGTTCTAAGAATATCAACATTCACATGAGGGTCTGGAAAGCGATGTATGTGTGTGTGTGTGGAACAACATTGCGAGTGTACGCACCAGTTAAGTAGCAGTAGTAGTAGTGGTTTTTTCCCTTTTTTCTTTCCTTGTTTTTTATTTTTTGTGTGTCTTCAATGGCCAATTTTGTGATGTCACCAAAGTGACCATCATCCCCAAAAAGAAGAAAGAAAAACAAAAAAAAAAGGGGCCAAATTCGCCAACATCACCAACTACGAAAGTTTTATTTTTTAAAAAAAAAGGAAAAGGGGGTCCTTTCGTAGTATTGGCTACCTAATAGAACTTACCATAAAAGTCTGATGTTTCAGCAACTTTTTTTTCCCACAAAGTCTAGCCAATTTGGGACCATTTATTTCCCACAAAAAATCCTTCAAATAGGTTGAAATTTGAAATCATATATTTCAGGTGCAAATTGGCAAAAAAATCTAGCAATAAAAAAAATCAAGGAGCTGCACGTAGGCAGTGGTATGTACATTACTACGCATACTGAGTAGGCCAATCACGTGGATGCCGGAAAAAAAAACTAAAAATATATAAATAAGCGAAACGGAAAATGGGGCAAGGGATGATGGGGAGGTCAATGACGGAAAAAAGGACTGATGGACGGAAGGACTGATGGACGGACGAACAGACAGACACAAACTAAGAAAGAAAAAAAGAAAGAAAGGAAGATGGACGTACGTAGAGCTCTTTCATCCCATTGCCCTGGGCACAATTTGCGAATGTCTGTGAGGAACACACAAACAAACAACACCACCACGTTTGCTCTAATACTAGTGGGTAACCCGTGGCTACACCACTCCAGCCACCCCCAACGCTTTGTGCTTCCATGTTTGGATTTGTAGCCAGGTTTGGCTACATATTCCTTCAGATAATTGCCCACTTTTTCCACATCTTCCTACAGATGATGGCCATTTTGGCTACAAACAAAAACAATTCGCAAAAAAAAAAACCCACCGGTTCTATTATTACCATATGGTTGAAGAATGGGTACTTTTAAAATAAATACACTTATTATTACATTTTCTTTCAAGGAGAGGTTTATAAAATTTAAAATAATAATAATAATACAATTAATATGATTATTTTGGGGTGCACAAATAGACAGATCTATTTCATAAATGGAGAAATCCATAGTTTTGACTCTTACCCAAAATTGGATCTGGACTTCAAACCCTAATCGTTGGATTCGAAGAACCTGGTTTGGGAACCTCAAGTTGCACGTGGATCGAGACCTGGACCTGGAGCTGGACTTGAAACCCCAATATTTGGCATCGAAGAACCTAGATTGAGACCTAGTTTGGGAACTTCAAGGTGCAACCGTGGATCTGGACTTCAAACCTTGAATCTAGGGTTTGAAGAAGAAGAAGAAGGAGGAGGAGGAGGAGGTGGGGACATGGTTAGGGAACCTCAAGCTACACATAGACAGACAGACATACACCACGTTTGCTTTGATATATAGGATATAGGATCCTGCAATGTGACCTAATTTCACAAGGGAAGAAATCTTGTAAATACGATCTAGTTTACTTTTACGGTCATTTGTAAGAAAAATTAAACGATATCCCCTTTAAGTAAATGTTTTTTTTCTTATCGTAAATGGTAGGGCCACCATGCGACGCATGCCGTGCCCGTCGTGTTTTGTTTGTCCTGGATGGTGAACATGTGTCGTTCGGATAAACCTTGGCCGAATTGTGTGGTGGATGAAATTGAACCCGAAACCTAGGCAAATTGGTCCCATGAATGAAGATTTGATGTGAGACGTACTGGTTTACAATACAAACGTCGGTCGCAAGAATGAAAACTAATATTAAATTATTGGTAACACAGCGGGGGAAAATTGATATTTACTTAAATTGATGTCATATTAATTTCCTTAAACAATTATTTTATTTTTTCCATAGGAGGGTTCAGCAAAATGGGTAGCCCGATGTTTGAGTCATTGCAAATCTTTTCGATGGCATAGTTGGGAACGAACCAAACAGTAAGCACTACGCTGACTGCTCCATTGTGGGTCGTCGCATCAATGGTTCAACCTAGATTGTCAAGACCGGGGGGGGGTGGGGAGGGGAAGGAGGTTCAATTCCCTGCACCCCCGGTCCTCCTACTCTTGTCTGAGCTCTGGTTCGACGACCAGCCTAAACCCCCCCTACCGCACCCCCCTCTTCCCTCTTCTACTTGCGATTGGTCACCTTTTGTTATTTTTCGTCAAGTCGCACTCGTTTTCGCCCTCTTTTTATTCGATTTTCAATCGCTCGAATCGTTCATTTTGTTAATATGTCTTTTTTTTACCAACGGTTAAAATTGTTGAACTTTTTCCCTCCACGAACGAATGTAAACGCGGAGAGCCCAGAGTCCGCTTTATCGGACCCCTCAAATTTTTGAAAAATACATGGGAACCCCCTGAGGATTTTTTTTGTCTGTTTATGTTTTACAAATACATTTAACAGGGTATAAATATTTAATGTTGTGTGAAGAGGTATTTCGTTTGAAGATCGTCATCATTTGCATCATTTTTTAGCAGGAGTGTTGTAGGACTCGTGCCCTCCAAGGATGTTCATAGCTTGACTGAATGGGAAAAGAAAATCGTGCCTTATGAAATTTCCCGGGTTTTTTTTTGTTTCCTAGGCTTGAATGACCCAACACCCACCAATGCCCCATCCACAAATTTCGTTTTAGGGTTTAGGGTTGAGAAATTTTTCTCCCAGGAAAATTAATAAATAGCTCGGAGAAAAGGGAGAAAGTATACTTGTAAAATTAAAAATCTATACCATAAAAGAGGTATTTGATATGAATTTGTCTGGAACAACCCAAGCCGCATCACAAAATAAATCAAGAATTGCTTTTTATGACGACCAAATAACAATTAGGGTTGTTTTGGGAAAAGGAACATTATGGCAACACCGCAGGGCATATTTAACCAAATAATAATTAGGGTTGTTTTGGGAAAAGGAACATTATGGCAACGCCACAGGGCATATCTAAAGTATGTCATCGTGGCAAATCGCGGTTAATTTTAATTGGTAAATACTCTAGGACATTTTTGGTAAACAATATTAGAGTTTTCACGCTTGCACAAAGTTTAATATATCACACACTTTTTTAATCTATAAACATTCATTGTAACAAAACTTTGTTGAGATGGAAGATGAATTAAATGTTTATTAAACAATGAGAATAAGAATCAGATCTATTTCCCTCCAAAATGGCCACGGCGTTCCCATTTGGTTGTGGACGGCCAATCCCAACGTTATACAGGTCAGTTTATTTAACATGTAAAAATTATAAAATATGTTTCATATATGGTGCACGGGATTTTTGTACAGGCCACATTAAATACTTAAAATTATGTTCAACATTTTCCCAAGTGTATTGAAAGAGGTCGCACCCATATTGCAATGAATACATAATCGTATCAAATCTAACACAAAGTAATCTACCTTTTTTCAAAATTAAATTCCATTTATCCAAATAAATAACATATATATGCATGGATGGCAATAAAAAGGTATGACACATGACAAACAAAGGGGGGGGGGGGTAAATATTAATTTTTTTCCAATTTTCTTGTGTGTGCAAGAGGAATATGTCATGTAAAATCCCACGATTTGGAAAACCAAAAGCTATTTTGTATGTGTAGTATAGCAGTGTATAGCACCAAGCGCTTGTTCCTCGAGTGAGCAACACAACATATATCTCCATGTAAAATTCACCGATCCATTTTGGAATCTTTTACACATGGTTCGCCCAACATCCGAACTGTGAACAATTGAATTATCATTTTTTGCATATGTTATGTCGGGAGGGAGCATGGCATCACAAACATCGCATGTTAAACTCTGCGTGCAGGATTTGTTGGGATGGAGGATGAATTAATGTTTATTGAATGATGGGAATAAAAATATCATCTATTTCCCACCAAATATACCAAAGATAAATTGGCCATGAATTAAACAGGTCCGCAAATGTTATGTGCTACATCAATTATCATTGAAACAATACCAAAAATAAATCAATACAATCTAAATCTAAACCGACAATATTAACTTAGACAGGTTCTATTGTAGTATGTGAGCACAATGGAATGGCATGACCAATGTTTTTCTTCAAATTGTCATATTGAAAATTTGGTGATTTTTTCAAGACATAACAAAATTAGCTGAATTCACACAAGAATTCTTAGATTGATATTAAAATAGTTAGGTTAATCCATAGCTTCTTTCCCTAACCACAGGGACCTAGTCTAGAAACTTTGGTTTCTTCCTTTTTGGTGCTCTTATATTCAAAAATTGACATAGACAAACCAAGGATTTCTAGTCTTTTCATATTTATCTTCATATATTTCCAATTTCTAACTTACGGTAGGCAAATTCACCCTCTAAAAATTATTGTTTTATTTTGAAACATAGTAGTGTGCCATATATATGATGTTATAATTTCCTCGAAATTTGCCTCAAAATAGCAAAATTGGTTGAAATTAAATTAGAAAGTAACATTGTCCAAAATTTCCTGGATTTTTATACAAGAAAGGGATTCACTCCCCAAAAAAACATTGTTTATGAGGTATATGGCCAAAAAAACAATGTTTTATGAGGTATATGGGGGTTGATCAATTTGGGGTTTGAAGGGTTCAGGGTTTAAGAGCCAAGTCATTAGGGTCCAGAATAAGTGTGTAGTTTGTACCAAATGTACATGCACCTCCATTATCACCTCAACCTGACAAAATTTTGCCCACGAACAACACTTGATTCCAGTGTATTGGATAGTCTTTTAAATAACCCTTTACGAAAATGACGACTGCCTATAATGACGAAATCTGTATGGGGATGCGACAAAGAAAAGACTGTTGCTTACATCAAACATGCTTTCAAGCAATGTCACAGTAAAGTTGCTAGTTCAGAGGTAGCACCAGGATTCAGGGATTGAGCATCTCAGAAGTAATCTAGATGCTTGTTGTCGATGTTCTAGTGAGCATCCGGTATATCTTAGAAGGCACAAAATATGTCTAGATTGGTATGGTGTTCATGGTAAACTGAAATGCAAGCATATCCCAAGATTTGTGAATGATCGAGCAGCACGAAGGTTGTTGTTTGTTCAGAAGCTCAACTTCACAGAAGTGAATTTCTAGGTGTGATATAGAGTTGTTCCCCTATTTTAAGATCCTTTTCGACTACCTCTAACTTTTATCTTACAAACTAGCGATGTTTCTTTTAGAATGCACGATTGCTCAGAATTCACACAGTGGGTCAGTAGATTTTAACAACCTAGTTGCTAATGGAGGGACTATGGGGGACTCTACAGGTATTGAGCAGTGTTGATGCGAGTTTTGGTCTTCGTCACAATTCGCAAGATCCTTACCACAAGCCAAAGCTCGAAGAGAAACCTGACAAGCTTGGAAGAAACCTTAAAAGTTATTAATCCTTGTTAAAGTGAGATGGACACACGAATGGGTGTTGAGATGGAGTTGAAGGTTATCAAGAAGGATTTGCAATTTGCATCTGCTAATTCAAACACCAAGGTGGTTGACATGGTGTCCCCTGCACCACCATATGCTCCACCGGCCAAATTCAAGTAAGCATCTACAGCAAGGGCTCTTGTAGAATCCAAATGTTGTATAAAACAAAGCCCATTGCTCGGTGATTTTTATATGGCGAACTTGCATATGGTTATTGTGGGCTCAATTTAGCTGCATTACGTTACAATGGTTGTTTCTGGGTTTTCCTAACAAGAGTCCATGCTCCATCAAACACGGAATAACCTGTAGGGGACAATGTAGGAGTAGAAAGTTCCTTTTAGGACTGTTTTTGCTTTTAGTGGTTAGGCATCTATTTGGCTGTGGCAGGTATGAATGGTACCAAACAACCAGTTTGGTTGTGGTTTGTATTTTGGCAAAGGCAGTTGAAGAAGAAAATCTGAAAGTTCATTTCAGTGAACACTTTGTATGTTCCAAGTTCTATATACTCCCAGACCTTGATTTTGTTTCTCAAATAGTTTGGTTGTATGTTAGTTGGGCTTCTAATGACTTGTATGTGTTTCCAGATCAGCTGCACAATTTTTACAGCAGTTTCTTCACCCTGCATTGAACTGTTTAAAAGAATGGCTCTAGGCCTCTGTTATCAGGTCACCGTGTGTTTCTAAAGGCCCAGTGATAGATGGGCCAGTGTTAGGGTCTATTTCCATTAGGTTGCTGTGATCACAGTTACACATAGTGTGTTGTGATCACAGTAGCCTAATGGAAAACCACTGACATATTGGCATCTTGTTTCTTGCTTCAAGGACAGTCGATTTCCATTGGAGAGTTACAAGTGTGGTGAAAATATGTAGTTAATTAAAGGTCATATAAAATGATGGATGTTGTGATTTAATGTCACTTACAGCAAATGATGGAATGTGTGTTAGTAGCTAGGCCTGGTCATTAATCTCAGGGAGCCATTGCCGTGCATGCTACAACTCCCCTTGTTTGGCAAGGTGACTAATTATAACTATGCCATTTTTGTTACAGTAGAAGGATAAGCACATTGCTAATGTGCTTAGGCTGCTCACTAGGTTAACTACCACACGTTGACTGTGTAGGTGATCCCTGCCGAGTGTAAATATGCCTGCTTGAAAACCAAGTTGGAGATCAAACTTGTCAAGGTTACGAACATTCATTGGATGCAACTTGGGTGCAACACAAAATGCGAGATTGACTGGGACAAGTTAGAGGCAATTGTTAAAGAAGAGGTGGGTGTTTTTCAGTCTTGATATTTTGTGACAAATATGCCATATGGGTAAAACTATATGCACATTTTGCCTTTAGTAGTAGACCTGTGATCTAACTCGGGCTGGTCTTGATAGGTAAACCACCCACCACCTATACAATACACTACAATCCTAAATAAAGGTAGTGAACATTGGGCAAAAAAGTACAACGCATTAGAGGCTCGAATATGTGAGCTTGAGGAGAAGATGAATGCAATGACCTTGGAGCTGAAAGAGGTATGCCAAACTGTACTACCGAGTTCATCAGTTCCCTTGCCTACACAACCCAGCCGCCTTGGTGCAAATCCAAAGATAGTTGCAGAGGTTGCAAGGATATTTTTCCCATCATGGGAACCACTTGAACCATGATTTTTTTAACTCCCTAATTTTTGATACAAAGCTGCTTGACGAGTGTCAATATTAAACCTTAATGGACCCTATAATTTTTTGTGATATTAGTCGTTGAAGGAGCTAAACCGATTGAAGTCAAATGTACCCAAGATTGTCACCTTAGTGGCACTGCAGATTTGTGAAACCTTTTTGGACATCTCAACTTGCAACATACAAGGTAGCTATTCCTTAGAGCAGCGCAGTCTAAAAGGATCTGAGTCCCTAGCTTGGGTGTCTGTATCTTGTGAGCAGAATAGGACATTTTTCCTTTGAGCTTCATTCTCCTTCTAGGTTGCAAAAGCTCCTACCATTGTGGTTGTAGGGTAGAAATAATGAGTAAGGAGTGATTTCCGTTCATGATCTCATACTTTGTGAGTAGCACCCAAAAGGTAATCACTGGACTCATCTTGTAATTGTGAATCATTCTTATGGAGTTTTCTTCAAATCTCAGAAAGATGAGTCGAGTGTGATGCCTTGTGACTTGATAGGATATTGCAAGTGATGCAAATGATGAGACTTTGTTGGCTTCAGTGGAATCATCCAGTTACCCATTTGATATTGCAAGCAAAGGGGCTCAGTGGGTAATTCATGGCCATGTACAGTGGGAGAACAACAGATGCTACCAAAGTGGCTACATTTAGAAAGACCATGGCTGTTTCTGCTATCGACATTGGTGTGTTCTGTATGTGTACTGTGGCATTTTTGGTGGGTGCAACAGAGTTGGCGATCTTGACGACTTGTCCAAGGTCCAGAGATGAAATTGGTTTTGGCCCTTGGACAAAAAAAAGGGTTCAGGTTTTTTGTCAAATCAGGAGTCACCTGCTTTGTTTCAAACATCTTTAGTTTGTTCATATTGTTCGCTGCTTGTCTTTGTTTTCTTTGTTCTAGTTTTCTTTGCAGCCAAAACGTGGTGATTTGGACATGAATCAGCATGTCAACGATGTGAAATATGTTGGATGGGTGATGGAGGTAAGCTTCTCTTAGCCTGTTTTCTCAGAAATCAAATAAAAGATACCTATTTCTTTTACTGATTACTTACATACATACTTCAGTTTGTGATGACCAATGGTGTGTGACAGCTCCTTTTGAGAGCACTTGGCTTCAAGAGTAATTATGTTTTTCTACCTGATGTTTGGGAGATTTGGTGTTATTTTCTGTTATCTAAATGCCATGCTCATGCAGGATACTTGTTTCATTGTTTGGCTGGTCAATAGGAAATGTGGACACAAGGCTAATTCAGAATGTGGCTTTGGCTGCAGAGTGTTCCAATTGTAGTTTTGAAAACTATGAACTTTCAAGCATGACACTCAAGTACAGAAGACAGTGCAGCCAATCTAATGCTTTACAGTCAATGTGCAGTCCTACATCTTGTACTGCAAAGCTAGAGAAGGAAGCCGAAGTAGAGGTGAATGGAGAAGGTTGTTCATACACAGCTGGATCTCAAACATCAATTCCAGATGTTGCCAAGTGTGTACCTCCACACTTACAGTTTACACATTTGTTACGGTTGCAAGTTGATGGTGCAGAAATCCTCCAGGGTAAAACACAGTGGAGATTAAAGAAGTCTAAACACTTGCATTGAAACTGGGTGTTTTTTGTAGGGTAGAGAAGAATATTATAGGACACTTAAATCTGTCATGATATGTTATGATAGGTGTGTTATGGAAGGGAAGGTAGGGGATCTAGTAACATTATCTGAGAGTTGTGCAATCCAACACTTCATAGAGCCACCTCCTTGATACCCAAGGGTTACAAACCCTTTTACATTGTAAATTTTGAAATTTTGATATAAATATTTATTTTTGCCTTCCAAAGTGACTCCAAATGAATATAAACCCTGCTTCCAAAATAAGAATACAATGTCATGCTCTTGCGATACACAGTGGATCTCAAAACCATTTGCGAATCATAATTCTTCGAAACACTGTAAAAGCCAAAAGACCAAATATACCATGTCACAGACATCGCTACATTTTTACGGGTAAAATCATTCTAGAATAGGTTTGCGAAATCATAGATTTCGCAAACTTTTAGCGGCATTTTGATAATCCCAAAATGTTTGCGTTAGATCTTAGATCAGAAACATATAGACTTTTGAGTTGATTCGCTAAGTTGTTGCGGTGATGGGTTTGTTGCAAATAGTTTCAGATGTAATGTTAATCGCAAATTTTTAGCGGCATTTTGAGAATCTCGAAATGTTTACGTTAGATCTTATATCGGAAACCAATAGAGTTTTGAGTCGATTCGCTAAGTCGTTGCGGTGATGGGTTTGTTGCAAATAGTTTCCGATGTAATGTTAATCACAAACTTTTAGCGGCATTTTGAGAATCCCGAAATGTTTGCGTTAGATCTTATATCGGAAACCGATAGACTTTTGAGTCGATTCGCTAAATCGTTGAGGTGATGGGTTTGTTGTAAATAGTTTCCGATGTAATGTTAATCACAAACTTTTAGCGGCATTGTGAGAATCGCAAAATCTTTGCGTTAGATCTTATATCAGAAACCGATAGACTTTTGAATCGATTCGCTAAGTCTTTGCGGTGATGAGTTTGCTGCAAATAGTTTCCGATGTCATGTGTATCGCAAACGGGTAGCGGCATTTTGAAAATCAGAAAATGTTTGTGTTAGATCTTATATCGAAAACCGATAGAGTTTTGAGTCGATTCGGTAAGTCATTACGGTGATGGGTTTGTTGCAAATAATTTCCGATGTACTGGGAATCGCAAATGGTGTATAGAAGAAATTATAATCGGAAAAGTTTTGCGATTGTATCAATTTCGGGAGTTGCGAAGAACTTGCGATTGTACGGGTGTGAATGTTATGGTTTCGTAAGAGCTTAAGAGTTTGCGAGAAATTGTGGTTCGCACCTGCGGGTTTTCGGAAACTTTTTTCTTTGTTGTTTGCGATGATATTTGGATCGCAATATACCCCTCTTTTGTTGTAGTGTTTGTTCATTACGGATGGATGTTAATGAAGGTGTGAGGTTCAAATTGTCACACGTGCACCCTAAGTTGATGGGTTAAATGACTTAAATTCTTAGGTGCTTAACCTAGGTTCTTAATGCCTATCCTAGGTTAAATTAGGTCTCTAGGTGCTTTAATTTAATTTAGGTTCTTAGCTTAAAGAGCTAGGCAGTTAACCTAAATTAACCTATCCCCATGAACTAGAAGGTTAATCTAATAAATTAACTATTATTAAATTTAACTAGTTATTAATGAAATTAAATATTAGTGAATTCAATTAATTGTTAACAAATTAACTATTAACGAATTTGATTAAATATTAATGAATTCATTTGTCCATATTAATCAATTCATGTTCATTAAGAGGTTGACCACTTTCACCATGATAAATTTGTTCAAGTTATTCCAAAATTTAATGAAATACAAAGTCAACTAGGACACATATTGATGTATTGATATTAAAACCCATCTCAATTAGGAGGACAAATTTTTATTTATTTTTTGATATTTTTTTTAAAATCATAATGTTTCCCCTTACACACCAATTTTTTTTCAAAATGCAACACAAAGACAAAACAATCAACAACAATTGCCCAAAAAAAAAAAAAAAGAATCTTAATACTTCAAAAGATGCAAGAAAAAGACACAACATGAATTATGAAACACCACCAAAGTTTAAAACAAGCATTGCAATTCATGCAAAAATTATGCAAATAACAAAAATTGAAGCTTTCCAATTATAGAAATAAATAAATTAGATGAAAACCCTATATTTACTTGTGTTTCAAAAATATGTTGTCATTGAATGGTATATTCAAGCTAATAAAAACCAATAGTGCACTTTTAATGATTGATTATGTGACTTTTCATGCCAAAATATTCTTAAAATATCTTAGGAATATTTCATTATCATAAAAAATATCATTTAATTTTTCTTATGATTCAAAAGGATGTAATATACTATAATATCAAGATGTGTTCAGAGAACTTTCCCGTAATTAAAATACTACCCAACTTACATAATTAATTAATTACCTTTCTACTTGAAGTTATTATTGATTATTATAGGTTATTCCACATTAAGGGATTACATGTTATTATAGGTTGTTGCACCTTAGGTTATATTCAACCTAAATTATTATGTATTACATATAGTAAAGGAACAATGAGGCCGACCAAATGAAGCTTCCCTTAAATCCGTCGATTTGGTCGGCTTCCCCTGAATCCGTGTGAAGTCGGATGGATAGTCTTTTCTTTCTTACTATTCTCTTCACATAGTAATGTACTTTGGGACTCTAGAGATCTCGCGCTTACACTTGAATGGTGGTACGTACACACACAAGTGCTCACACACACTGATGATCGTGAGTTTTGAGCGATCATTAAGTGGTGTCGAAATCGAGTCTCCTTTTTGACCTTTCATACTATTCTGTTCACATAGAGAATGGACACACGTGTAAGCACGCGCGCAAGAGAGCAGATGATCAAGAAAGACCTGACTATTTAGATTTTGAAAGAAAACAACCAGATGTGCATGCACGCATACACACCCACAAAAACATGGATTGAAGCATTTGTGGCACACGTGCAGGAATCAGCTATTGAACAATTATATGCAGGATGCAACAATCTATTTGATTCGCTTTCTATTACATACCATTGACATGAATTCTAATTAGTTTTGCTTGCACAATCACAACATTGCCATCAATTCGTAGAAGCTCTGGTTGTCGTAACCCTAGCCTTGGCTCGTGACCAAGGCAAGGGGGTTGCAAGTGTGCGGGCCTATAAGTAGACTCGGGAGTCATATCACATGCTCCCGGGAGTGCAAAGAGTGTGAGGGAGTGAACCCACACTCCCAAGTGAACTCCCATGTTGGGAGTTGGTGAGAGTGGAGTCCCAAAAGGACTCCCAAAACTTCAGAGAGCGTTTTGAGGGGTCAAAACTCAATGGCTTGTTGCACTCTTTATATCAATGAAAAGCTCTTGAAGTGTAGATGTCTAAAATGGGCTCGCATTGCTCATTTGGACATCTGAAATACAAGTTATGGCCAAAAGAAGGCCCGGGAGTCGAACGCCCGGGAGTCCGCCAATTTTGACTCCCGACCACTAAAAGTTGGGAATCGACCCGAAATACTTGGCTGCAGAAAACGTGCGACATACCGTTGGAAAGGTCTCGACGAGACCTACAACTTTGATTCAGACGGCAACTCAATCGGAGGTCTGCTCCGAAAGTTATGAGGCTTCAAAGTCGCGGGAGTCCAAAGTTGCGCGATTTCGGGACTCCCACGCGGGAGTCCCGGGACAAAAAAGGCCATTTGGATGCCACCCCCGCAACGAGTCACATAGTATACTATAGGGAGTAAGGTGGTGGCTTACTCCCGAGCCCAGGGTGTGGTGTGTCAAAGTGAGTCCGAGTTCATCCGTGGTTGTCCCAACACCAAAAGGACCCAAAATGAGTTCTAACCACTTTGTGTGGTTTCATGCAGGCCCGTGTGAGTGAGTAAAGCTTGTTAACTCTTCCTAGTCTTTCTCGGGACTTTTAGCACGCCCCTCTTACCCCCCCCTCTAGTGCTGGAAGTCGAGATCGTGCTCCAAGTTCCAATTCCTTCCGCATTGCCATATACCTAGACCTTCAAGGGGGTTTACCAGGAACTTGGGAGCGCGACACTGGCTGCATGCAAAATTATTATCGTGCTGCATCGGATCGCCTCTATATATATAGATGCATGATTTGACTTTGAGCCATCACCCAGTTATGATACGCTTTCAGTACAATTACAAGAGATAATTGACCGCACTGAAGATGACCGCACCGAACAACTACATCACCATCACCAACAACAACAACAATTTCAACATCCACCATAGCAAGATTATCAATAACCTCAGTATTATAATCATCAGGGGGATGGAAGTACTCAATCAAAGAATATTGATGTTCCAAATTCCAAGGTATAACAGTCTTTATCTTTCACATTTTGTGGTGACGTAACTTTTGGCATGCACTATTCTGTTTGGAGCAAGTCCTTGATGTTTATCGCGTTGTGGTTGCAAGTAGGACTTATAATTAGTAAAGGTGGCGAGACCATCAAGTATCTTCAACAATAGTCAGGTGCAAGGATTCAAGTTGTTCGGGATGCTGATTCAAATTCACGGTTGTCGACCCGGCAAGTGGAAATCATGGGTAGTGTTGAATAGATAAGCCATGTTGAGCAGCTGGTGAGAGATGTTATTGCTAAGGTCCGACTTCAACCCATTTCTTTTTTGCTTCTTTGTATGCTCAGCACTTGCTTTGCTTTACCATAATTGGAAACTCTGTGTGTTGGAACTATTATTCCACTTGGTGTTAACCACTCGCGGCATCATTGCAATGTGTTCTGTCCATAGCAGGCTTCATCAGGAGGACCAGGTGGTCATGGTGGTCGCGGGTATGACCCAAGTTCAGGGGAACAAATTCAAGTCAAAGTTCCAAACAACAAGGTTTGGTCATGAAAGCAAATTGATGCATGTTTTCTAGGTGTTGCCCTTCCACAAATTTGAAACTGAGCATTTCATTTGGTTTTCCCAGGTTGGGTTGATCATTGGCAGGGGAGGTGAGACGATTAAGAATCTTCAAAGTCGTTCTGGGGTCCGCATTCAAGTATGTCACAGAGATTGTATACATTATGTATTATTACATGCATGATGCAACAATCTATCTGATCTGCTTTCTATTACATACCATTGACATGAATTTTAATTAGTTTCACTTGCACAATCACAACATCGCCATTGATTCACAGAAGCTCTAGTTGCATGCAAAATTATTATCGTGCTGCATCGGATCGCAAGAGGAGAAGTTGCTCTCTCTATCTGTGTCTATGTTTGCTTTTTGTATTCATCGTCTTCTTCTCAAGGAAATAGTAACAAACCTGTGCATTATGCACGGGGCTCAAACTAGTTACGTATATTAAAGGAACAATGAAGCCTCCCCTGAAGCCGGACGAATGAAGCTTCCCCTGAAGCCAAATGGACAGTCTCCTTTTTTGACCATTTTTAGTATATTCTATTCACAAAGAGAACAGACACACGTGTAGGCACGCACACAAGAGAGCAGAGACGTGCATGCACGCACACACACACACACAAAACACACATTGAAAAGGTCGCGAGAGGTTGTTGTCTGCTGCTGCATCTGTGGCACACGTCTGATAGGGCTAGTAGCAGTGGTGGGATGGTGCATTCGATGATGCAACCCTGCACTTACACTTTGTAGAAGCTATATTAAGAGGAACTTGCACATGGCTTTCACAACTCATTATTTTCCAAAACGATGCGGCTCTGCTTCAACGGGAGGGTACTGCATGTGTGCAATTTGTTACTTCCTTATCACTATTTTTGTTATGACTTTGAACCATAATGATTATAGATATTTCATTTAAATCGTCATAAAACATCAATTGTCACTGCTTGCATGTTCAACTTTGAAGTTGTATTATTTTGATAGATTTGTTTGCTGTAATGCAAGTAGAGGTTACCACTCTCTCGCAGCAGGTGGGTTTATGTGATCATTAGAGAGTAATCAAAGATGCTTGACCATTGAACATGTTGGGGAACACATAAAGAAAAATGAAAAGAAATCCTCCCCCACCCCCCGCCCCTCCTCCCAAAATTTAAAAGGAAGAAAAGCAAGGCACCTTGAGTGCACACTTGGGCCTTCCATTGGCTGCATGAAATTTTTATTCCCCAACAGAGAAGCCTAAATAAGCTTCCCTCCCCCCAAAAAGAAGCATGATTTGGGAATGTGAATTGAGGTGCCATTGGAAACATATTACAAGACACGTTAAGAATACATCAAAAATTTTAAATCCCCCTCCCACCACCCCCTCCTGCTGAAAATAACACATCCCTTCAATGCAAAGGGCAAAAGATACTAAAGTTCTCCATAAAGTCAGGTGATTAGGGGCGAGAACATCCACTTTCAACATAATAGGGCATCAAATGTTTAACTGGGAGTGAAATTTTACAAAACAAAGTAATTGCGACACCAATATCATTGAGCATCATTTTGTAATGTGTATTGTCAAATACACAGACCTGTGCATTATGCACGGGGCTCAAACTAGTTTTACTTTAAGTTATTATACCCTAGGTTATTTTCAATTATATAAGTTAATCCACCTTATGTTATTATCAATTATTTTAAGTTATTCCACCTTAGGTTATTTTAGGTTATTATACCTTAAGATATTATTTTTGATTATTTTGAGTTATTCCACCTTCGACCATTTTAGGTTATTTTCAACTATTCTAAATTATTCCACTTTAGGCTACTTTAGATTATTCGATATTATTTTACCATAAGGTGTTTTTGGTTATTTTACCTTAATCCACCTTAGGATATTTTTAAATATTTCACCTTAAATTATATAAAGTAATTTACCTTAAACTATTATTAGCTATTTTATTTTAATCCACCTTAAGATATTTTTAAATATTCACGCTATGTTATTATAATTTATTTTACCTTAAATTATTCTTGGTTATTTTTACCTTAATCCAATTTAAAATATTTTAGGCTATTCCACCTTAGAATATTTTAAAATATTTTTGGTTATTCTAACCTAAGTTCTTTTATTTTGACTACAACACAAAATTAACAAAGAAATATTGTGCACAAAGTATAATGTGCAAGAATCTTATATGTAAACAAATATTACATTGAAATGGTGCTTCATTTTAAATAATTTAAAATACAAATTCAAACCACTAAATACAGTGATCCTATTTGTTTAAAACAAGTTACACCTACATATGATTTTATTATATTGTAAATTATGCTCATTTTTACCCTTTCCATTGGTCCTTTGAAATTTTCACAAACCTACTAAATTTTATTACACATTTAATTATTTGTTCACTCAAAATAACCAAATTTCAAACCACCAAATCCAATCATTTCATTAGCCATAACATAAGTTATTTACACAAATAAACACATGTACGTTTGCAACTATAATCTATAGGCACAATTTAAATTGAATAATACACCCCATGTTGATTAAGCACCTATGAATCACATTAATAGTCCCAAAAACGACTTAAAACCATGTTGTACTTACATATGCAATTTCAAGTGGTTTTTGCAAGGTGCCTTGTAAAATACTCAATGGCAATTGGGAAAATGGTTGATTTGAACACAAATTGCAAACACATGGGTTGATATGAACATGATTTCTTATAGTTTACGTAAACACATTAAAAATGTTTATGAAATTAATATAAATGTTTAATATTAAAACATGAAACAAAAATCATTGGTTACACACCTATTGGCTTTTTAATTTTAGCTTAAATATATCTCATAACATTGTCATAAAAAATTTGAAGGTTTGGATTGGAATGAAGCTTTAATGAATTGACCTTCTTGTCAATTTGACATCACTAGTAGAAATTGGCTAAAATGTAAGCATTCTATTTGCGACTACATGCAACTATTAGTTATTTGCAACTACTTTGGACATTTTTGCAATTATTTCTTGTGTTAGTCATATTTGCGAGTACATTACAATTAGTTTGTGACTATTTTGATGTTTATCCTTACATGTGAACAACAATTAATTTGGTTTTCATCCAAGAAGAACAATTTATGTCCCATTAATTGCAAACGTGACTAATTTAGTTGCAACCGTATGAATATAGAAAGGTGTATTTTGTGAATTCTAAGGAATATAGTTGGGTGTATTAGGATTTATAAATGTATATTTTTATAATATATGAACAACCATACTATATTTAATTCAAATATTATTATTAGCATAAATGGCTTTGATATTATGGTTACATTAGTTAGTGTATATTTTGAGTATATTGAAATCTTATGTAAGATATATACCAAAATATATTGTGCCCATATTACAATATCATCCACACCATTTTATTATATTTTCAAAAATATTACAAATGACATTTATTATTATATTATATTATATTATATTAATTACATGTAAATAAAAAACTATATTTCAAAATTATATTTCACTCAAATTTTAAAAATAATAATATTTTACTACATAATGATCATAATGATGATGTTGAATGATAGGAAAAATAATTATATACTTACGAAAATAATTACTAAAATCCTAATATATTATTATTAAATTATTAAATTATTTTCAAATGACTTATGTCCTTATTGGGAATTGTTTTTACTAAGAAATTAAAAATTAATTATAATAATAATAAAATAGCTCACTTAGGCTAACTACCAATTACATTATTATTATTATAAACAATCATTTATGAAATATTACTATATTATAATAATTACTGGAAATATTAATACATAGTTTTAATTTTCATATTTCAAATTTATAATTAATATGTATTAATTATGAATTACTCAATGATTATAATCATTTACTGCTATATAATTTTTATTTTCAGTTTTATTTTATTATTTTATTATAATTACTATAGTACTTAGAATGCAAATCTAATAAATTATTATACAACTGCAGTAATTATTTTTGAAAGAAAAATAAACTTATTAAAAATATAAAATATTTATTGTGATAATTCATAAATAGCTATAATGAGGGAAATAATAATATGATAATAAAAATAAAATAGTCAACCTTTGTTACCAACTAGCTACAATAATAATTGAATTAATGTTATTTTTACTATAAAATATTTACATCTATATATATTATTAACTATTAAAATGAAAATAATTATGGAAATAATTATAATAAAATAGTTAGCCTAGGCTTGGTTTTACTTATATTATTAAATTAAAAATACTAGTATTTAATATTTATAGTTAATAGTTAATCATTATTAATTACTAAATATTTCAGATATTATATTTTGTTATGAAAAGGTACTTAACTTTTTATTAATAATTAGTTCATTATTAAATATTATCCAATTACTAGTTAATTAAATTGGTTGATAGATCATTATAGCTAATATATATTTTAAATTAAATATTATTACTGTTTAGTTATCTAATAAATTAAATAACATTTTATGATAATTACTAATACAATTAATTGATCAATCATAATATATTGATGATTATTACTATAAATAACTAATTAGTTTTTAGTTTAGTTGCTAATTAATTAATTAGCAAGTTTATTAAAAAAAAAATTATTCATTAAATAATTATACATTTTATTAAATACTTAGTTGATTTATTAGTTGATTAGATAGCTAACCAGTTTACTAGTTAGTTGTCAATTGCTTATTTAATTATATAATTTTCAAGATGAGAATGAAAGCCAAAACAAATGGGGTAAACTTTTTAGTGACAAGTTGTTTGTGACTAAAAGTTTTTTCTTATCATTATTAGGAGGGGCCAAAAATGGTCAAAAATATAAGTAGGCTTAGAAATGTTGGGTACATGCACCCAAAGGGCCTAATCGTTTTGGCTTTATGTAAAGGGGGGTGTTAGATTTTCTTTGGTTCCCAACATGTTCAAGTCATGTTTTGATTGAGTTCCCAACATGTTTCACAAGCTATTAATGTGTTCCCCAACATGTTCCCAATAATACATCACTTTGTCCCATATATTTTGCTTTACATTCTCCTCTTGTAATTTATATGGGCAACATAAAGGAGGATAAGTCACAATATATCTATTTTGGGATTGTCCAAAATTTGATTCAATTTGTTTTGGTCATTATATATGGCACCTTGCACTTGGCATCAACATTTGGAAAAATAAAATAAACAAACCATCTAGATGAACTACCCCTCATGTTATTATATAACCTCAAAAACACCTACCCATATATTTTGGCATTACTCAAAAGCAAAGATGACATGGGGCTGGTATTCACTTTTTTATACCAACTAAAAACATTTTCTCATATCAATTATATATATAAAGTTTAAGCTTAGAGCAATGTTTATTCAACAAAAAGCTACCCATAGCTTAAAAAGGTTAAATGGTCCTTGCTTTAAAAACATCGTGTTTTGGTGTATGTGAAGATTTTTTGCACACCTTCCATATGAAGATATGCACTCAGAAATTCACTTGGGGGTGAAACTATTATGTAGTTGTATTTTAACAAGTTAAGGTGGTTCAATGAAATTTAATGAAGTTCACTAAGAACCTAATGTGTTGTGTTCACTTGGAAGATATTAAGACATTTTGGAAGAATCAAAACTCACTATGATCAAATGTGAAGGAGCATTGTGTTGATGTTTAATCAATGTTCACGTTTGATAGTTGACCCTTTTTTGTTCCATTCCTCGTAATATCTTCATATAATCTTTTAATCTAACATGTATATGGTTGTTGGAAATCTAATCTTTATGGGAACAATGATACAAAATCATGTAAGTTTTTATTTTTGAAATCAAAAGTTGTGCTTCAAAACTAAAAGTTATTTTGACTAAATTTGAGAAAAAAAGAACAATTTTCAACCCCTTTTACTTTCGGCAAGTGTAGCTCTTTTCTAACAAACTCAATGATGCTGAAATTTTGAGAGTGTTCTACACCTCCTAAGGCTAAACTATTTAAAGTTTGAGATAAATCTAATGGTGGATCTAAAAAAAACAACTATTTTAATAAAAAATCCAAAGGCTTGTTCATTGAAAATCCTTCCATGAACTCCCCTTCAACTGTTTGCTAAACACAATTTCTTTCCATGCTCTTTTGTTTGCACACATTTTTTCCATGAACAACATTTCTTCACACATAACAACTAGTTTTCCTCTCACATATTCATTTTCCTCCTCTTCCCAAGGAAAACACACAAGATAAAACTCCTTTCACACCAAGCTTCCCATGACCCCTCTTTGAGTTTGTTCTCCCTGTCCAATGGAAGTGATGGAAATCTTTCCTTCCAACCAATGGCCTCCTCATCCTTCATGAACCAATGGGAATCAAGAAATGATTTGTTTTCCAATGGAATTTAGGATGACAATTCTTGTGCCCAATGAAACACTAAAAACATTCCATCCTCCAATGAAATAGGATGATAATCTTCATGACCAATGGAATTGGAGGACTCATCATTTTCCCTATCTTGGACATCTTGATGGGGACCTTGAATTAGATCATTGTCAATTCCGTTCATTTGAGTTTAACATCATATTTCTTCATCCTAATTATTCCAAGTAATTAATTATTAGGATAATTTATCGATAGTAATAAATAAACATTTTTGAATTCCCATTTGACTAAACCAACTCAATGGTAGTAATAACATTTTTGTGTACCATTTACTCTTTTAATATTCCCTAATTATTCTTTATTGTGGTCTAATTAATTATGTAGTACATAGTACATTGGAATTAAATTTGGAATTTCCCATGTACTTTTAAATCCATTGTTGATATTATGGCTTCACGAATCCATTTGAATTAAGATGTTCAAGTTTTCACGAAATTTACTATCACTACCATGTCTTACACCTACCATAATTTTTTGAATAAAGGCATAGACCCCTTCCGAATGTAAATACCAAATTGTTTCAGTTACCCCTTCGGTTATTATTGATGCAAATGACGATTTAGTCATGGTGAATGATGTTGCTACACCCTTGAATCCTTGAATTACATTAGTAAAAGAAGAAAAACTTGAAGAAACATTGTTTGACGTGAATGTTTTTCAATGGTCATGTGACAAAAAATCGTCCAAAAGAGTGGTGCGCACTCCAGTTGATCATTCAGCATGGGATCATCAATTGTTTTTTAACCCACATGCATTAACGATCTACTTATATTTTTGCTCATAAGTCACGCTAGAAAGGTTTAAAGAATGTCAATGTGAAGATGATGATGTTCGTTTTCATTGTTAAACTTAGGTTCCCGGTGATGACCATTATTGTTAATTACAAAGCTTAATCAACCCCCTTTCCATGGAACATCAAAACGAATACCTAGCTCACACCATTTGTCACCTTCTGGATTTTTTGCAGTTGTGATCTATTCGTTTTAAATCATTTACTAAGTTGTAAATCACTTGAGGTTATTTAGAAGGAATTGTTAATAATTAAATTTGATCTTGATTCTATTTATGAACTTGATAAAAGTGAAAACTAAATAAGGATGTATTGGGATTACATCTTATAAATCTTATAAATACATCATTTGTGTTTGATGATTATTCTATAACTAATTTAATATTGTCATGGCAAAATGTTAATGTTAACTATAAGCTTGTATTCCCAATATATTAGTAAAACCACATCTATTTCTACATTCCTTTTCACCTCTCTACAACATAAAAAAGATAATGCACTCTAAAATGTTTACTAGGTCCTAAAATTAATCAAGCACTACATCAATTTAAATAAAAAAAATTTCTGCGCTTGGAAATATCCAAAGGTTAATTAAACTATTAATAATTAATACTTGGAAGTTTATAAGGATTCAAATCATTATTACTATGAAAAATTATGGAGTTAAAGTTTAACAACTTGCTAAATTATAATCCATGGCTCACAATCCACCCCCCCCCCTCTCCTTTTTTAGCTCTTTCAAAGTTTATAGCTTTGAACTTTCTTGTTGTCTCCAACTTCCGTTACTGTTGGTGATGGTGATCCACCCTTCCTTCTCTCCTCATTGAAATATCTCAGAACTTAAAACTTATAGCTTTCTTATTATCTTTGAGGTCAAAGTTCTGAGTTTTCTTGCTACTAGCAATGGCAATCCCATCCCCCCCCCCCGGTTTCTCCTCTATCAACTTTCTTAAAGTTCATAAGTTCAAATTTTCTTGTTGTTTCTTAGTTCACAATTTTGAATTTTCTTATTGTTAATGATGACAATCCAACCTACCTTCTTTCTTCATTCAACTCTCTTAGAACTTAAAACTAGAGTTTTTCATTATCTTTGAACTTAGATTTTTAAACTCTCTTACAACTAGTGATGGTAATCCACCCCCCTTTCTCCTCTCTCAACTCTCTTAAAGTTGAGAACTTTGAATTTTCTTGTTGTCTTTAACTCACAATTTTGAGTTTTCTTACTATTAGTGATGGTAATCTACCCCCCTTCTTTCCTCTTTCAACTCTTTCAAAGTTAAGAACTTTAAATTCTCTTATTGTCTTTAAGTTCTAAGTTTTAAGCTTTTAGTGATGGTAGTCCACCCCCCCTCTCCTCTCTTAACTATTATCTAAATTGTGAGGTTTTTTGTTGTTTTTTATTCCTATCAACCATTTCAGCTACTACAATTGATTCCCCCTCTCCTTTAGACCTAGACTTGTTGATTACTCTCAACCCTCCTTCTCTCATCAACTTCCTCTTGATCCTTTCCCATTTTTAAATTACTACTCATGATTCTTTATCTTTAATGTTACCTTTTTCTCATATGTTGTTATATTGATATATTGTTAGAAATATAACGCTTACTAAAATAGGGAGTAATAGTGTATAGTTGTAAAACTGTCCAAAATGGCCTTGTCAAAATCAAGTAGTCTATCTACCAAATTAAGGTAATTGTCTAATTGAATTAAGGTAAACACCTTATTGAGATTTGACAAAGTATTATTCAATAGGATCTAGTGGGTTTGGCTATCATCATTGTTACTTGTCAAACTCATGGGTTTGCCAAAACAACATAAGTTTATTTATTTGAAGGTTTGAGGAGTCAAGGAAAATAATTGAGATATATGGGGAAGTAGGGAGTAGTTTTTACTAGGTAGCCTAGGACGAGTGATACTATTGTATTCAGACTTGATAATCCACACACAAAAATTCCTTGTCTAATGATGATTCTATGTGCATGTTCCATATTCTCATGTTGCTTGTTGATAATAGAGTGTAGCTTGCAATATGTTTTAATTCTTCAAGTACATGGTATCATGCATAGTTTTGTAGACAAGGACCTAATAGCAATGTTGAACTTCATTCTCATCAAAAACATCACTAACATTTAGCAACCATGCTAGGGATAATTAATAACAGAAGTTCATAATGGAACATGCATAAATATTTTTAAAATTACATACATTTTATTCAAGGTCATCATTAATTACATGTCCATGCAACCTTATTTATTATTTAACATAATAGGTAGATGTTTTTGTTTAGGACCATAATTTAACATAAATTTCTTTATACAAAATGTAATCCTCCCTTTTCAAAATTCAAAAAGGTGAAACAAAATCTTTTATGGAGAAAATGGGCACACCCCTAAGCATTGTGTTTAGTATGCCTACTAGGGTCATCTACACATTTATTTAACACACTAATTAAGGGCTTTCCTACTTTATAATACATATAAATTTGATGTAAGCATTGACATTAAAATATATTTAATATATTACACAACCTCAATAAAAGAATTGTAAGGATTTTGAAGAGTTAAAAATCGCATTCCAATTGTTCCAATTTTGAATGGGATAGGTTCAAAAACCAAACAATATTTTCAATGTTCAAACATTTAAGATTTGAAAAAGCTAACAAATCCTTGGACAAAGTTCAAGTGCCTTTGGCTTCAAAAAGTATTGTAAATATTTGATTTATGCACCCAATGCCATGAAAATTGTTCAAAATGGACAAAAAATGAGGAAGATATGAAATTTGGATGTAATGTTCAATTTGGCGAGGTGAGCATTTAGAGCTTAAGGTCCTTGGAGATAAATAGATTGCCTTTGGATTTCATACAATGATTTAGAGCTCAAGTTAACACACCCATGTTTTTTTAAATTAGTGAAAATATATAAAAATTGAAAAAAATATGAGGTTTAAAAGTGAGGGGAAAAGTTATAATACTTTTTGTTCAATCATTTTGCTTTCTAAACATGTTCATTGTCTTCTTGTATCGTTTTTATTGCTTAGTTGTTTCCAAAAATTCATGAGATATTTGAGGCTTCCAATCAATGCACCCATAGCCATGATTATCATTTGAAAAAAACAGAAAAATGAGGAATATATGGATACCTATTCATTTATTGGCTTGTGTTTGGTGATATTGTTTCTATCCTATATCAAAACCAGGTTTTTGAGTTTTTTTTCACAACCAAGAACCATTCATATAATTGGTGAGGGTTTATTGTAATTTTTAATATTGCCCAATAGTGGTGTGTATATATATATATGCGTGGATTTGTAACTTGATGTAAATAGATTGTAACTTATGTAATTACTTAGGGGTTAAATTTGATAATTTATTTGATGATTGGATTTTATAATTTAAATATGGTTTGGTGAGTCATAGCTTCAATTAATGTGCATGTTGAATCACATAACTCACCATGGGATGTGTAAATTGTTTATAAATTTTGTATTTAGTTTCATTTTGGTCAGTATATATGTGAGTGTTTTGAAAACACCTTCACTTGATGAAAGCAACTTGTTATATGAATGCAATGTTTTGTGGAATAGATTTATGAAAAAAATTGAAAGTTTAATTTATAAAGATTTTGATATAGTTTGTGAGTGTGTGAACTCCATGATAAGAAAATGATGCGATGCAATATTTATACATAAAAAAATAAAAATGAATAAATATTTTATACAAACAAAAAACATAAGTTTTCATAATTATGTAATATAACTACATAGTTGTGATCCTATACTCACTTGTGATCTCCAAATTGAACGTAGGATGTCAAGAAATCAAAGTAGGTTTTGAATTTTGACCAACTTTTATGATATGAAGGTAGGAGTTTGACTTAATAAGGCATGCCTTGATTCACATTTGACCCAACTTTAGTTACCCTACCTATAATGATTACATCACCACTAGCTAAACCTAATAATCCCAAAGTTGTGCTAATATAGGTAACACCCATACTCCTAGTTGGTGTCATTAACCCATGTCGAAAATGGTCACAAATAGTGTGGAGAATTGCAATTTCTAAGAGCCAAGGAGATTGTTGAACATGTTGCTGTAAAGGTTAATATTTTTTTTTCTTTTGAGGAAGTTGGGGTGTGATGATTTCTTGGTTATTTCCTTGGGAGAGGGTGAAATAGGAAACCACGACCTTGAAATGAGGTGAGTGGTAGTTGATTCGTGCAAACAATCGCCTTATTCTCGTTCTTACCAAAGTGAAATGGATGGTGGTTGACTGAGTTGTATGTAGGCCTTTTTCTTTTTCAGAGTCCTCTTTGAGTCCTTTTTGTCTTCTTCAAGCACTTCTATTTGTTTCATATTGTTTGGGCGAACTTCAACTTATATGCATATATTTAAAAGAAGGGGAGAGGGAGAATCCCAATAATAAATAAAGAATTAAAATTGAGGGTCCCCACAACTAATTAATATGAGTCACAATATATTATCATGTTTTCCTTCCCTTAACCTAAGTCAAAAATGGTGAGAACTTCATTTAAGAATGAAAATTTTGCTCAACGAATAAAGGGAGGCTACATGCACTTAGGTAGTTCAATTTTTTTCTTCCTTTGGGGGTGGGCTATTTTTTATTTAATTGTTTGTTTTTGGAAACAGAAACCCAATGAGTTGGCAATCACCTAGATGCCACTTCACTGAAGCAAAAGATGGTGGCACCACCTAGAGATACCATTTCTCTAAAACAAAAGTTGGTGACACTACCTAGATGCCACTTCAATGACACCTTTTTTTTTTGGTTTGATTTATTGTCAATGTAATTTGTGTACTGCGCATTTGCACAACATGCGGTTGTGATTAACATATCAAATGGTGTTCATTATCCTAGTTTTTGCATGTCCTTCCTCCTCCTCCTTTCTATAAAAACAATAAAAAACACTCATCACAAAAGTGTGTGTTGGGAAGGGGGGATTTGGAAAACAGTTGTAATTTCTACTTTGGGAATCTCCAAAGTTTCAAAATCTTCTTGTGATAAGCCAATCAAGGAGACTCATTCCAACAAAAGAAATTGAACTTGGGAGGCACCCCAACTAGTCACACAATATATATTATCAAAATGTACTAAATATATGAACTTTGAAAACCCCCCAAGAAACCATGGGTGATGATCCCAAAGTTGTGCAAACCTAAGCACTTGGGCATATTGTACAGAAATCTTTTCATGTTTTCCCTTGCTTGTTCTTACTTTGAAAGTCTCCACTTTCAAAAGAGGGAATAAGCCAAATAAGTATTCCCAGTTTATAATAATGGTGATGAACTGTTTTGGAACATAGAAATTTCATGCAGCCAATGGGAAGGCTCAGCATGCACCCATTGTGAACTTTACCCATCCTAAAGCACATCATCATGAACCTAAACATGTGTAAATCACCAGGTGTACGAAGAGAGGGCCTTAGCACTACTTCTTAAGAGGAGGCGGGATTGCCTACTATCAATTAATTAAATTGTGACCACTTTGTATGTCAACAAAAAAGCTGTGACAAAGGGCCTCTCAGGGTTTAAAAAAAATAATTCATGGTATTGAAAATTTGGCAAATTTTTGTAAAAAACAGAGAAAATTTGTTCATATTTACACTACATAAAAAAAAGATTTCCAAAATGTTTTGTCCCAACACAAAATTTGCAGAAAAACAAACATTGCTTATGAGGATCCATTACTTATTAAGTTACTACCCCGGCCCCCCCCAAAAAAGAGCTCCCTATATTCTTAGGGTTTCTCAAAGTAATTCTTATTTACTATCAAAGTTAAACAGCATAGTAAGTTAAATAGTAAGTTCATGAGGTCTTTGTTGAATAATTATTTAATTTTGAACATTTCATTTCCACAAATATTATATTCCAATATATTCCAAAAGATGCTTCATTTTCGTTCACTATTTTATTCTTCTTTGATACAAATATTTTCTCAAATTTTCAGCATGTCTAAAAATAACATAATTTTTTTGTCTAACCTGCTATTCAACTAGGGTTATTGTAGGGAAGGAAGCTTTTGGCAGCCATCAAAATGCATTTTTGCATTCGCTTATTCATGCATTAAAAGTTCTGCGTGTGTTCGCGTGTAGATAGATATGTACATGTTATGTATTCTCTATTTGGTTGAGAATGTGACCGAATGTGATCAATGAGAACTCAACACTCACTCCCTTCATTTTTCTCTTGATGGGTGTGTGGCTTTCTTTCTTTCCACTTATTGAGGGGAGGTGAGTGAGGAGTGAGGACCACCACCATCCCCCCATAATTTTTTGTCTTCAATTATTATAGTTTGCATAGTTGTCATCAATTGTTGTGGGAGAGTATTATCATGGCTAGTTGACAAAAGAAAAAAATTGGTCAATCAGGTGGAGAATTATCTTCCTAAGTTGGAAGTTTCAAATCCTGAGTTTTTCCAAAGACAAGAATTACTCAAAATTCAATAACATGTGTCCCATTGGTCCCAAAATTGTGAAATGATGAATGTGCACATCATGTTGTGGAAGGCTTTTCTAGTGATATGAAAAATGAAGTGGGGGCCCCATTTGGTAGGGTTATGGCATGCATGGTCACATCCAAATAAAAACAAACAAGCAAACAGACACCTATGTTAAATATTTAGATTTTAAAATATGTTTTTATTGATTTAATAACCCAATTTCAATATTTTTTAATATTTTTTTATTGTTTAAAAGAAGGAAAAAAAAAGGTGATTTAAAATAAAATTCAGCTCCAAAACTCCAGCCCCAATTTTTTTGATGTTGTTGTTGATTCATGAAATATAACTGAGAATTTGCTTCTGGGTCCACTGGTTCAGTTCTTCACAAGAAAAATTCCGATTCTGATTTCGATTCCAGTTCAGAAAATCAGTCATCATTCGGATTTGGTTCTTACTAACTGGAATGGGAATTAGGGATTCTTCTAACTGAAACGGAATCGACAGTTCTTACTTCTATGACTTGGGCAGATTCAGTAGACGGCCGCTGAATAATTAATTCATTAATTTTGAAGATTCTATTTCGAAAGTAGAATATCCTCAAAATATTACAAAGATTGTTCGTTTTCCTTCACAAAAAAAATTTGTTTTTTTTTTTTTTTTGGTAAAGAAAAGTAGGATTTGAGATTTTGAAAAGAATACCTATAATTTGTTCGGAAGCTGCAAAGGACGTGTGTTTTTTTTTTAGTGGCAAAATTTTTTGCCAAATTTTGACCTTAAAAATATGATTTCAACCTATTCAAAAGTATTGTCATGGAAGGAATATTTTTCCAAATCAACAGATTTTATGATAGCCATTAATGTAGAAGGATTCTATTTTTTCCTACTTTCATATTAGTATTTGATCAAATTTGGCTAAATCGTTTTCTGGATGATTGCCACTTTGGCTAGATCACAAAATCCTTAAAAAAATCCTGTGCCAAGGTACTCCAGTACCTGTTCTGATATATATCCTGGATTCTCACTTTCCAAAGAAAAACTTCAAATAACCACTGGTTCTTTCATGAAACCCAGGAGTTCTTTGAGGGGTTGGGAATAACTGGAACCGGCGGGTCTTTTATTCCGATTTTGCCCCCCCCCAGTATGGGAGCCGACGGTCACTTTATTCTGAGAATTTCCGCAAATACCCGGAACTGGTGGTTCTTTGATTCTCTTCCTTCCAAGTACTCAGAACCGGAGGTTCTTTTATTCTGGCTTCCCCAATAAACACCCAAAACCCAGAACGGACCTTTTTTTGGTTCTGGTTTCTCCGATAAACACATGGAACCGGTGGTTCTTTGTTTAAAAAAATTTGAACCCAAAATCCATGAACGCGTGTGTACTAAGAGTCCATAGAACCTTTATGCAAGAAGTGTCCTGCAAATATATGGAACCGGAGGTTCTTTTATTCGGCAAGTGTCGTGCAAGTACACGGTACCGGCGGATCTTTTTCAACAAGTGTCGTGCAAGTAAATAGAACCGGAGGTTCTTCTATTCGGCGTGCGTCCTGCACAGAAAAGGAACCGGAGGTTATTATCTCAAAAGAGCCGCCCTATGGTACTGGGATGGATCTAACGTTCTCCATCAAGGAGCGCTCTAATCTTTTTCTCCTCCCCTTTGTTTCCCCTTCTTGACTTTTCCAGCAGCGCATTGCTTCCGGCAAGCTTCTTCTTGCCACGACTAAGTGCTGCTGCTTGGGTTCTTCATCAACAGCAAACAGCAACAACCACCACGAAACTGCAAGTGATGGTCTTCATGAGCACAGCTTGTTTTGGTCTTGATCGATGAGCTTCATCAAGTACCTTGTGTGCAAGCAAGCATCAAGGAAGAGAGAAGAAGAACCTGTTGTTGTTGTTGGTGGTGGTGTTCTTGCACCGTTTTAGAAGCTGCTTTGGTTTTCGTTATTGTTTGTTTGTTGGTGTCTTTTTTTTTTTTTCCGGGGGTGGTGGGTTTTGGTGTGACGTCTGCTGCTGCTGTTGCAGTGCAGGAGTTGAGAGCTGATCGTCTTCTGTTGCCAGTTGATCGTCTTCTTCTTCTGTTGTTGATGTTGTTTGCGAGCTGTGTTCTTCTTCTTCTTCTTCTTCTTCTTCTGTTCTTGCAAGGAGGTTTGGTTGCAACGAGCGTTGAGAGTCCAAACGATTCACAAGTGATCATCAATCCATCCGGAGGAGGAGGAGGGGCGAAAGAGCTAGTTACCGCGGGAACAGTTGCTGAGTACTACTGCACCCCCAAGGAGTGTGAAGCTTCGAAGGATTGCAGAAAAGTGGAAACCAGATTTTTCCATTGGGTGTATGCACGTTAAGTAGGAGGAACAAGAGCAAGAGAAGGACAACAAGGAGGAAGAAGACTACGAGGACGAGAAGGGGAAGGGGAAGGGGAAGGGGAAGAAGAAGAAGAGGGCGCTGGGGTTGTGGATTCGTTGGTTTACATTGTGGGAGGCGGGTGTGCGCTGAAAAGTGCAGATCTTTGGTGCAGCTGCGACATAAACAAGTACTGCGGAGTTGGGAAACTGGAGCTGAAGGCTAGAGCTCTTTTCCTTACCTCTCGGAGTCACAGATCCAGTGCGAGAGAGAGAGAGAGGGAGAGAGATCAAAAGAGGGAGGCGGCCGGGACTGAGTGAGAGTTGTGGCAATTTTGTGTTTGTGTAAGGGAAAGATTTTGTTGTTGTCCTCGACCTAGAAAAAGAAAGAAAGAAAAAGAAAGAAAGTTCGCAGCTTGGAGAAGGGCTGAAGAAGAAGCAGGTAGGCGGGGTGACAGAAATGCGCCTGCGGCTGGGAGTTGGTGGTGGTGGAGGAGGAGGAAGCAGAGGAGGAGGAGGGGTAGCTAACATCTCATGGAAGGGTATACTGGTGCTGTGTTTGGCAAGTTTTGGGGTGGGATTGCTCTTCACAGACAGGATGTGGAGGAACCTGGATGAGATGGAATATGTGAGACAACAAGATTGCAGTAGTCAGAAACCCAAGCCACCAGATGGAGAGGCAGCGGCAGCCATGGGACAACAGAAAGATATCTTTGAGGAAGTGTCCAAGACCCATCAGGTGATCCAAACTCTTGATAGAACGATCTCCTCTTTAGAAGTGGAGCTTGCAACTTCTCGTGCTCAACAAAACCAAAACATGATAACAATGAGCACCATATCCACCATGAGCACAGTAAATCCTGTGCTTTTGCAGAATGCTGCTGCTGAGCCTGCAGAAGCTCGACAAAAGGTTTTCATGGTGGTAGGGATCAACACGGCTTTCAGTAGTAGAAAGAGGAGAGACTCTGTTCGGGAATCATGGATGCCACAGGGAGAGAAGCTGAAGCAATTGGAGCAAGAGAAAGGTATTGTGGTTAGGTTTGTGATCGGTCATAGTGCAACGGCAGGAGGTATATTGGATCGAGCAATTGAAGCTGAAAATGCACAGCATTCAGATTTCTTGCGGCTGGATCATGTGGAGGGATATCTTGAGCTCTCCATGAAGACCAAGATCTACTTTGCAACAGCAGTCAATAAATGGGATGCGGATTTCTATGTCAAAGTCGATGATGATGTGCATGTGAACTTAGGTATGCTTGCCACCACTCTTGCAAGACATACCTCAAAGCCTCGAGTCTACATTGGTTGCATGAAATCAGGACCCGTGCTTTCACAGAAGGGAGTGAAATACTACGAGCCGGAGCATTGGAAGTTTGGTGAAGAAGGTAACAAGTACTTCAGACATGCAACGGGACAAATCTATGCCATCTCCAGAGACCTTGCGAGGTACATTGCTGTCAATCAAGCTTTGCTTCATAGGTACACCAATGAAGATGTCTCATTGGGATCATGGATCATCGGCTTGGATGTTGATCACATTGATGACCGCAGTATGTGCTGCGGTACTCCACCTGATTGTGAATGGAAAGCGCAAGCTGGGAATGTATGTGTTGCATCCTTTGATTGGACATGTAGCGGTATTTGCAAGTCTGTAGAAAGGATCAAAGAAGTTCATCGAAGATGCGGTGAAGGTGATGGAGCTGTGTGGAATGCTCTTCTTTGATCCCAAAAATTACTAGATTGACAAATTAGTTTCCATCATCATATCTTAGTGTTTTTTTTCTCTAGGGTTTGTGTTTTTAATCTCTAGGGTTTGTGTTTTTAATCTCTAGGGTTTGTGTTTTTTATCTCTAGGGTTTGTGTGTTTATATTTTTGAGATTATGAGCAAAAGGCTTTTTGCATCATCAGGATTTTTCCCATGGCAACAGCTGCTTGCTTGCTGCCATACAGGGGAATCCTAAGCACCCATTGTGCTGAGTCATGTTGTAGTAGTAGTTATTCATCATCAATATGTTTGAAAACACCACCATTGCCAGCAGGAAAAAAAGTGGCACTGGTTTCAATTTGCAACAACTTGAAGTTGTGCAACAACAATTGAACAGTTTCGGTTCTTCTTCTTTTTCTTCATCTCTTTACAGTGCTGCAGTTAAAAATATGCTCATAGTGAAATAGCATATTTAGGGTTATGGTTTGCTTAGGGTTCTAGCTGTAGTTATGGCAAGTTGGCTTGCAGGAGGAGGTGGAGGTGGTTCTTTTCTACCTTTTGGTGGTGCCTACTTTAGATAAGGTTTGAGGGTACACTTTAGTACCTATTGAGGTAGTTGAGATTTATTTGCTGATTTGAAAGTCTGTCAAATGCAAAATCACACACAGCTTTAAGGATGCTGTTTTTTGGTGTTGTATTCAGGAAAAAGGGCAGTTTTGTTTTTATATAACAAGTTTGTGTGATGCATGAGAGGTGTTGTATATCAGTGATCTGTCAAGGACCTGATACAGATTTAGTTGTAATGTTTAAAATCCTGAGTCAAGATGTAGTAGTCAGGGATTTGTCCACTCTCATGTCAGTTGTGTCTGAATCTGCTGTAGGCCAGATCGATCACATCATTCAAGAATGGGTGCTTCGGTAGTAGGAAAATAAAATCAGATGGGTGCTGTTGTCACATAATGCTCTTTCATCAATCAGTCTCCTTGTTCCCCTGTGAATTCTGATGATTCAGAAGTTTTATGCATTATGGTGTGCAGATTTGAGCTTTGTGCACGAAGTTGTTCCCAAAAAAATTGATTTATCTGTATTCAAGTCTCTCTGATCTTGATACCCACCCTGTTTGCCTGGAAATTTTGATAGTTTGAAGTGTGGGTATTACTTTGGGTTATCTTCTCAATTGCTCCCTTTGATCTTCCTTTGTTGGCTTTGGCCTGGATGTTAGAGACTATGGAATGTCTCATATTTTCAGGAATGAAGTAAAAAGTAAACACAGAATATGGAAGAAATACACAGAAGAGTTGAAGACCATACATGGTGTCATGTACTTGGGTGTCTCTGCTTGAAGATTTGACAGGGATAAGGATGGGGTTATAGTATTAGTGTAGTAATATACAAAGGGCACAGTTGGGTAGGGTTGTGTGTATGTGAAGAGAAACTGTTATGGCCTATGGAATAGCTGGATTTGGCGGTCTCGATTTTTTCCCTTAGTTATCTGGAGTGAACTAACAGTGAATTGTGTAGTAGGGTTTGGGAGGAGGTTTGAGAGAATTTTAGAGAACCAATGAAATGATAGAAAGGTACCATTGTTTTCAATGTTCAGCTGAATAGGGTTTTCTGTAGGCCTGAAAATTTATTTTTCAGGCAAATGGGATGGTTTGAAATTTGTTTTCTTAGTTATCCTGAGTGAATAACTGTTCAATGTATAACAGTAGCTATTTACAGACAGGGTTCTTGCACATTACTTGTGAAACTTTGTTATACATGTCTTTTGATTTCTTGCTACTAAATGATATGATTTCTATTTCCAAGAGCAAAGAGAGGATGCAGCACATGGTGGACTTCCCTTCTCCATCTAACTTGGTGGTTTCTAGACTCTAAACTTCACATGTTATTGTCATTGAATGGAAACATTGACTTACGTTTCTTGGTATAGGACAAGGGTCTAGCTTCAGACCCTTCTGGCTTTGAGGCTCCCCTTAAGAGGCTGGTAGCCAAAGTGGAGGGGCCAAAAGCCTGAAAGGGTCCAAAACTGGACTCTTCACATGCCTAAAGAATCACCCTTATTTCCATCTTTTCTTTAAAACAGAAACTTCTGAAATCTGGAAGGGGCCTTCCAGATTTCAGAAGTTTCCCTGACATCTTCAAAATGCACTAGAAAAAGTCAGGTGGTTCTTTACAAACACTCTTGACTTTCAGCAGCAAAACCCTTGGAATGTAGTAGGTCAATATCTTGGTGCATCAAGAAATGTATGTTGCTGGTGTTCATAGCTAGCACCAGTCAGGTAGAGAGAGAGAGAGAGAGAGAGAGAATGCATTTGCTTTCTTTCAAAATGTGTGTACATTGATATCGTAGACTTTTAGCATCTAGATGAAGAGAACAGGAAGGGATCTTCACAATCAAATCCAATGCCCAAAGACCCAGAGACAGCCATGAATCTGCCAAGTGTTGCAGGATTGATTTGTGGTGTGCGTGAGATGACAATGATTGATTGTTGGGTGGTACTACTTGCCAGAAGGTTTTGTGTGCAGGAGTATATCAATGCAGCTTCATAACTGTCACTTGGGAAACCTTCCAGAGCTATGATCCAATATGGTGCTGGCAGTCCCCTGATCATCAACTGCTGCCAACCAGAGTCATACTGTCAATGTGTAGTCCAGCAACCAAAACCCTTTTGAAGTTTCTTGCTGTGATTTCCAACTAGGGTTGCTACTACTACAGGGTTCTTTTCACTAGGGACTTGACTTGTTTTGAGGCAGGAGTTTTGATGTGTGTTTCTTATTCCTCCTCTGGAAAAGAGACCAACAGATAGATTGGAACTGGGGGAGGGAGGGAGTACACCTACCTGCAATTTTCCACCAGAGGTGGCATTCTGAAATGCAGTGCTGGGGAAGCTCAAGGGCTTCTTGATGTGTGGCTTGTTGTTGAGTGTCAACCCTGCTGCTGAACCTATACTTGTGAAACTGAGCCCAATGTTGGTTGTCTTGGATACAATTCCCACCTCTGTGGCAGCAATCAAGAGAGATGCTTGTGTAATGTCCACTGATTGTATGACATATCCAGCTAGAAAGAGATTGAATGCAACCTGCATCAAGAGCACCACAGCATGAAATGCTTTTGTCAATTCTTTGATGTACCATCTCTTGTGGCCACATTGTTTGAAATTTTAGACCCAAAAGGACCAAAGCCCTTGCCCTGATTTTTCCCAATATTCACTCCACCAGTATTATTTACCTTTGCATCTATGGAATACAACAGCATGAGCATATATATCTTCTATTGTCATCTTGCTTTCCCACAAGATGAGACCCACCTTGATAAGCTCCTCACGAGCATTTGCAATCTGACTGACAAGCTCCATTATGGCAGCCTTATTTTGTTGGGCTTGCAAAATGGCATGCTTAATCTCATCTACGCTGCTTTTGTCCGTACCATTTGCTTGGCTGAGGTAACCATTGTGTATTTGTATGTCTATCATGTGGTAGGCAAGCCCATCCAACTGTAAGGTGATGTTTTCAGTGGCAGTGCTGATCTTACTTTGCACAGCCCTAAGAGTGCTTGCTTCATCAGGACTTCCTTCTTCAACTCTAGAGCTGACTTGAGCAAGATCTGCCAGAGACTGCTGAAGACTACCAGAAGCAAGCATGGAGCAAACATCTCTAGCATTCCAGCAAATATCTTTGGTCCCTTGGTTGATGTTGTGAACCTCTAGAGCTGCCAATGGAGAAATGACCTGAACCCCACTATTCAAGACATTGAAAACCACACCTTGGTTAAACCCAGTGTGTGGTGTGGTGGCAAGGGAGTATGTCACTTGAGGACAACTCATACCAGCTTCGGCTGAAAGCTTGAACTGTGCAGTGCTTCCCACTTCATACCATGTTCCTGTGAAAGCATCTGCATCAAGAATATCAAAGGTGGGTATGTCTGGACATGTTGTAACATTTCTTGCCACTGCCATTTTGCAAAAGGGATGGAAATCAATTCCTGTCACTTGTTCCCAGAGCATTGAAAGCAGAAGCAGGAGGAGGAATACTTCATGGAGCTTCTTAAGTTTACATCTGGCTGCCACACAAAATTCTGGGTCTGAACTGACCGCCTTCTTCATCTCTGTACATGCCATGAAAGCGCTTTGAATAGATTGACCAACAAAAGGCATATTGGAGGTTTCATGGATACCAATCTATCAACTCCATTGCAAAAGAAATTGTTGTGATGAGGTTTCCTGTACTGATCAATCCTGTTGCAAAAGCAATTGTTGTGATGAGGTTTCATGGATACTGATCAGTCAACTCTGTTGCAAAAGCAATTGTTGTGATCATCACTGGTCATCAGCAGTAGCAGTAGCTCCAGGGACCATAAGAGTTTTTTATGGAAGCAATTTCCTAGTCTTGCAACAAAACATTCCTACAAATCATTTGGAGCTCAATTTAGGAAATGGGTACAACTCAAGAAAAAAGAAGTAGGTCTCCAACTGCCAAATGCAAAAGCATGTAAGGAAGAAATGGGTTGGTAGAGGGGGGCAAAAGGATGATACTTAGTGCAGTTTGTGTAACTGCCCACCTCAAGAGATTTGACATGAGTGGAAAAACAGTTTAACCCATTTTGCTCACACTCAAGTTTTGACATGTTGTGCCTCCCTTTGACACGTTTTTAAGGAAATGGGGCAAATATTTTAGCAAATCAACTTGTAACTTGTGAGACATGTAGCTTGTAACTTCATCACCCCTCTACTCATAGTAGGGGCCATGACCCACTTAGCCCTAAACCCTAAACCTGAAATGGATTTTAGAAAAAGCTTACAACCTCAATAAAATGATAGGCAATTAATGCAATTAATATGTCCTTCATGTAGAAGGAAAAGGTTAATGAAACAAATGTAATTAATAAACCAAACCCCCATTCAAATCAAATCTTAAGAGTTCAACACCTCAAGTTAAAAGCAATACTACATAGCAATGCAATAGCGGGTGATAATCCAACAACTTTTGGTGTTGGAAGTGAAGACTTAATCACACATCAAAATGTAGAATACTTATATTGAACTTTACTCAAAAGAATGGTGTGTCATGGAATCCCAAGATGCATGAATATATACAAGTAGATGCACCGGTTCTACAAGATTCCTAACTGTCAGTTTACTTGTGTTTTTGCCCTTTAACTTCAATGACCCCCAAATTAATAGGAATTCATCTCTATCTTGCAGCCAAGTGTGCTAGATCAATCCTATCTAATTATACAACCCAGCCTAATTTTTTTGTGTTCCTATCCACCGTTCAAAAGCTTCTAGCAAGTTTACTTCTTCTCTCTTTTGACTCACATCTCTTGGACTCCCAATACTTACAAGTCTGTATAGACCATTGAGTATCTTTCATTCCTTCAACAATTATTCTATGAGGATACTTTTTTGACACAATCCAACACTTACAGGGCTAAACATCACCACATACCCCATGTTAGCAATTGCTCTTACGGATAACAAATTTTTCTTTACACCTGGGACGTAAAGAACATTTTTCAATTTTATTTCTTCATTGTGAGCAGCAACAACAGTGCCTTTGCCATGCGCCTTGTGAGATTGACCAACAAAAAAACTCACTGAATTGATTCCAACAATGTGTTTCATCTCAATAAACTTCGTGAGATCTCTTATCACATAAGATGTAACCCCAAAATCTAAATGCCAATTGGTATCACTCTTGCTTGGATTAATTGTAAACATGACAACTTCAAACTCTTTAAAATTTGGCATAACATCTTCTACTTTTGCTTGCCGACTACCTTCAGTCTTGTCAACTATGTAATAATATTGACTCGAAAATGTGGTTGTTTTTCATTTGGATAATAAGGGCATTCTCTTCCCCAATGCCCATGTCAATGACACTTGTTGCAATTACCAGGACGCCAAGGAGTGTTTTGTAGCTCATGAGCTTGTCCATCTTGAGCACCATTAAAGACCCTCCCTGGAATGCAATTTCCTTGTCCACGACCTCTTGCACACCCTCTACCTTGGTCTCCCCTTCCACGGTATGAGCTCAAGAACAAGGCTTCATTGTTGATTGCCTTGATCTTCTTAATCTCTCACCTTTACACTTCAAACAACAATTCGTTTGTCAACTTTTCCATCGTCGAAAGCTCATCTTGTCCCATGAAAGAATTAATGAATCCATCATAGGATTCGGGCAATGCATTTATGATGATTTACACCACCTTAGAATCATCCATCCTTTATCCCAAGCTGGCTGGTCACATCTTTGGCCGATGAAGCAGCTCTAAGATAGGTTTCCCTTCTTCGAGAGCAAGTGCTTGTAGCTTGTTTGATAAGTACATGGTCCTTGTAGAGTTCTAATTCGTGGACTACTTTTGAAGCTTGACCCATGCTTCTCCTGGATCATCTAGATCTGCAATGTAGGAGACTATTTCATCCTTGACGTTCATGATGATTATTGACAACACGTTGTATTTCTTGTTTCTCTTGACAACATTTGCTCTTTTCCTAGCCTTTGCACGTGCTACAATTCTAGCTGCTACTCTTGCTTTGTAGCAGTTTTTACAGTTTTTGCTATGTTGGTGAGCTCAAGTTCCTCAACCATCTAATCCACATATTGTTAGGAAAAAATTCGACTTAAGGGGTATGCACACAAACAACAGAAAAACAAGGACACGAGATTTTACGTGGTTTAGCAAAAGCTTACATCCACAGAGCGCACCTGCACTCAACTCACACTATGAAATCAATGAATACAACAGTGAAGAATTATTACATAACTCTCACAATTTCTCACTTCTCTACTTGGCACTCCACACCACACCTAGATACTTACGATGAAAAATTATATAGTTTCAAGTTCACTAACTCCCACTAAACTTAGACAACGGTGCAACTAATTGATCAGCTTGATGGTGCAACTAATTGATCAGCTTGACGATGCAACTAATAGATTAGGTTTCTCGGTGCAACTAATTGATCAGCTTGACGGTGCAACTAATTGATCAAGCTTCTCGGTGCAATTAATTGATCAGGCTTCACGGTGCAACTAATTGATAAGGCTTCACACACAACAATCTCCCACTTGAAGACTAAAATTCAGGTGGACTTTTTCCTCTTCCTTCGATGACTAGTGGATAGGTACGACACATTCATTCTTCTCTGTCTTCAACCTTGAAGACCCACTGAAGCTGCACATAACTCCAGTTTTTCCGTAGTGACTGGTTTGGTTAACATGTCAGCCGGATTCTTGCTCCCTGCAATCTTCACAAACTTCAATACCCCATCCTCGATTAACGACCAAATGAAATGGTAACGCAGGTCTATGTGCTTGGTCCTAGAATGGAACGCTGAATTATTTGCCAAGTGTATCGCACTATGACTATCATTGTGCAACACATTCATCTCTTGCTTGAATCCTAACTCTGTTAATAACCCCTGTAACCATATAAGCTCCTTGCTAACTTCAGTCACAACCACATATTTCGCTTCAGTTGTAGATATTGTCACTATCTTCTGCAACTGATAAACCCAATTAATAGTTGTACTCCCAAATGTGAACACATATCCTGTGGTGCTCCTCCTATGATCCACCTCTCCAGCAAAATCTGAATCCACATAACCTTCCAACTTGAGCTCATCTTTTCTGAAGGTTAGACACTTCTTTGTCGTACCTCGCAGGTACCTTAGGATCCACTTCACTACTTCCCAATGTTACTTGCCTGGATTAGACATGTATCTGCTCACAACTCCCACTGCATGGGAAATGTTTGGTCTCGTGCAAACCATGGCGTACATCAAACTTCCAATGGTTGAGGCATATGGTACTCTAGCCATGAAGTCCTTTTCTTCGTCTGCCTCTGGACATTGTTCCTTGGACAATCTAAAGTGACTAGCTAAAGGTGTTCTGATTGGCTTTGCATCCTTCATGTTGAACCTCTGTAACACCTTTCGAATGTACTCTGCTTGAGATAGCTACAAAATACCTCCCTGTTCGTCTCTGCTAATCCTCATTCTAAGTATTTGCTTTGCTGCACCTAAATCCTTTCATTTCGAATTCACTTGACAATTGCTTCTTCAAATTGTTAATCTCTTCCAAATTTGCACCAGCTACTAACATGTCGTCAACATAAAGTAACAATATTATGAAACTTGATTTAACTTTCTTGAAGTAGCAGCAATGGTCAGCATTGCATCGGAAGTACCCATTCCTTTGCATAAACCCATCGAACTTCTTATACCATTGTCGAGGAGCTTGTTTCAAACCATACAAGCTTTTCATTAATCTGCAAACCATCTCTTCATTGCCCTTTTCCACAAACCCTTCTGGTTGCTGCATGTATATCTTTTCCTCCAAATCTCCATGAAAAAATGCAGTTTTGACATCCAACTGCTCAAGATAAACCCCTTTGTTGCGATAATGTTTAACACTAACTGGATCGTAGTTAGTTTAACAACAGGAGAAAAAATCTCAATGTAATCAATACCTTCCTTTTGCTGAAAGCCTTTGACCATTAGTCTCGCCTTGTATCTCTTGGAACCATCATGTTCTTCTTTGATTCGAAACACCCATTTGTTATGTAAGGCTTTCTTTCCTTCAGGCAACTTGGCTAACTCCCAAGTCTGATTGGATACAAGCGACTTCATCTCTTCTTTCATTGCAAGCTCCCACTTGCTCGCATCTTCTCCCTGACATGCCTCATCATAGCATTCAGGTTCTTTTACATCTATCAACAACAAGTATTGCAAGTACCTCCTATTTGGTACATGTGGGCGAGTGGATTTTCGTAATGTATTCTGGGCCGTTGGGGATCTTCTCAAAGCATTCCCAACCTGTGGATTTAGTATTCTCTGACCAATCGGACTGTGTGGTGTTGGAATTTCATCTTGTGGTATAAGTTCTTCAACCTGAGGTTGCACTCCTTGATCTTCATCTTTTTTACTACCATGTTCCATGATCCTACCACCTAATACATCTTTTAGCCCAAAATAGTCTGGTTCTCTCTGCTCAAACTTCTTTGTGTTTCTATCCTTGTACATGACCTTTTCATTGAAAACAACATCTCTACTTTTGATCATCTTGCGGTTTTGGTCGTCCCAGAGTTTATATCCAAACTCGTCTTCGCCATAACCCACCAAGGTGCATTTCACTGATTTGGCGTCGAACTTGCTCCTTACATGATCACTTACATGTACATAAAATACACACCTAAACACTTTCAAATGAGAAAGTTTTACCTCCTTCCCAGTCCAGATCTCTTCTGGTATAGCAAGGTCCAAAGGCTTTGATGGTCTTCTGTTGATCAAGTATGCTGTTGTATTGACTGTTTCTGCCCAGAATTGCTTCGACAACCCCGACTGTAGGTGCATGTTTCTAGCTTTCTCAGTCAATGTCCTATTCATACGTTCTACAGTACCATTCTGTTGCGGTGTACCTGGCATCGTCCTTATGAGCTTTATCCCACTCTGGTAGCAAAACTTCTTGAACTCGTTGTCTTCGTACTCTCCACCATTGTCCGAATGTAACTTCTTGATCTTCAAACCTATCTCATTCTCAACCATAGCTTTCCATTTCTTGAAAGCTTCAAACACATCAGACTTGTGTCGTAAGAAGTAAACCCATACCTTCTTGGAATGGTTGTCGATGAAAGTGACGAAATACTGTTTACCTCCGATTGATGAGACTAAAGCTGGACCCCATACGTCGGTGTGCACTAATTCCAGCTTCTCCTTTGTCGGTGCTCTTTCGGCCTTCTTGAAGCTCACTTGCTTCTGCTTCCCAAGAATGCAACTTTCACAGAAATCAACCTCAACGGACTTCAATCCTGGCAGTTTACCTCTCAATTGCATACACTTCAATCCCTGACTACTCATGTGCCCAAACCTTTGGTGCCACAAATTTGGATCCCTTTTACCTTTGGCCACTACGGCCAAACCACACCCATCAGTAGTTGTGTAAAGAGTCTCGTTCTTAGTTCCTCGGGCGATTGTCATTGCTCCATTCGAGATCTTCCACTTATCTCCGTGAAAGTCGTCACATAGCCGTCTGATGCTAACTGCCCAATGGAGATCAAATTCTTTCTCAAGTCTGATACGTGTCTCACATTGTTGAGTTTCCAAATTGAACCATTCAGCTGGATCTTCACATCTCCTTTCCCAGTAATGTCGCATGCTTGATCGTCACCAAGATACACCTTATCGAAATTTCCGGAGATATAGTTCTCGAACAAATCCATGTGTGAGGTGGCATGGAATGACGCTCTTGAGTCTAACACCCAGGATTCCATTTTGCTTTCAAATGCGCAAATAAGGCAATTGTTTGCCTCCTCTGAAACACAATTTGCACTGTTCTTGCCATCGTCCTTATTTCCATATTTACACTCACTAGAGTAGTGACCCATCTTGCCACAATTCCAACACTCGATGTCTTTCTTGCTTCGTTGCTGATTAGCTGAATTGTTGCCTTGACGATTCCTGGACTTGGATCTTCCTCTTGATTTTGATCTACCTCGTTGATTTTTATTCCGATTCTTGTTTTTGCTTTCTCTACCTTCCATGTTCAGTGCTGAAGATGATGCCCCTGATCCCTCTTCACGCATCCTGATTTCCTGGGTCATAATCATGTCTACGACCTATTGGAAGGTTAACTTTTCTTTTTTCGAATGAGTTGGCGATCGATTGGCATGTCGTGCTCCAACTCTCTGGCATCTGGCCTAGAATTATGCTTGCCAACACTTCATCATCAAATATTATAGAAACCGAATTTAACTCATCTGTTACCTCGTTGAACACATTCAGGTGCTCCTTGAAGCTCTGATTTTCTGACATTTTTAGATTTACTAATTTCTTTATCAGATGGACCTTCCTTGCCGCAGAAGGTTGTTCATATAAATTCGATAGGGCCTTCATGAAATCTGTCGCTATCTCTTGTCCCTTGATGTTGAAGGCGATTGATTTCGACAAACTAAGTCGAATTGCTCCTAGCACTTTCTGGTCCAAAACCATCCACTGCGTGTTAGTCATACCTTTTGGTTTACGTTCGACCACCCATTTTTCATTGGACATGTCCTTCGTTTTTTCTACTATCGACAAATACAAGTCCTTCTGGTATAGATAGTCCTCCATCTGCATCTTCCAAAAGCTGAAATTCGTCCTGTTGAATTTCTCTATCTTGTATGTATCCTTTTCAGACCCCATTGCTTTGACTCAAACTAAGAATGGCAAGCAATCTGAATTGGTCAACGAAAAAATAAAATAAAAAATCAAACCTGGATGGAATCCGGCCGAAATCCAAAACTTTCTGTTTCAATGTCAAAGGAACCGGATCTAAAAGATTTCACCATGCTGAGTCTACTGGTGGTGTCGTTTTCTCATATTCATGACGGATCGGCATAGATCTGACAATAACCGTTCGGTTCAAAAAACTTTGACGGCCGTTTTGAGGATTTTCTGGTACTTGATTGATGACAACCAAGAAGACAATCTTGAACATCATCTCTTTCCACTTCTTTTGGTGATGGTGGTGTCGTTCAACTTGCCGGCGGCAATTGGGCGGCGGTGGCTGCTTCGACGGTGCGTCAGTTGCACAACTGCTGTTTCGAACTCCTGAAACCTTGTGCTACATAATCCTCAACTCTGGATCCTATACACCCTAAGCCTTGAAACCTATGCTCTGATACCAATTGTTAGAAAGAAAAAATTCTGACTTAAAGGGTATGCACACAAACAACAAAAAAACAAGGACACAAGATTTTACGTGGTTCAACAAAAGCTTACATCCACGCAGCGCACCCGCACTCAACTCACACTATGAAATCAATGAATACAACAGTGAAGAACTATCACATAGTTCTCACAATTTCTCACTTCTCTACTTGGCACTCCACACCACATCTAGATACTTACGATGAAAAACTATATAGTTTCAAGTTCACCAACTCCCACTAAACTTAAACAACGATGCAACTAATTGATTAGCTTGACAGTGCAACTAATTGATTAGGTTTCACGGTGTAACTAATTGATAAGCTTGACGGTGCAACTAATAGATTAGGTTTCTCGGTGCAACTAATTGATCAGCTTGACGATGCAACTAATTGATCAGGCTTCATGGTGCAACTAATTGATAAGGTTTTACACACAACACATACTCCCATAGTTCCTTCTCTAACAAAACAACCCTGATTTTGGCTTTCCATATTTAGGTAGCTCCACACTTCAAAGAACTTGTTGGACTCAACTACATGAATAACATGCTTAAGACTCATGTTTCTAAATGGGTGAATGCATTGTACAATGGCTCAATAGCCGCAGAAAATACACTTTTATAAGTCCAGGCAAATTTTATTAAAGTGATTTGAATGGACATGATTATTACTTTTTAAAATATTATTATTTTAATATTTGAATAATACATTTTCAATCATTTACAAACTTTCCTAAATTTATGTGAAACAAAATCAACAAACTTTGTTGAAACAAGACACTAATGACACATTTATTGTTTAGGTGTGCATAAAATTTGAAATAAATGATTAATAATAGTGAAGCTATGATGGAAGCACAATAGTGAAATCTTACCAAAAACAATTGCGATAAAACTCAAATTACAATGAATTTTGTGATAATTTGAATTTCATTCCATGTTTAAACGCAATATTTATTTTTACTATTTAAGAAAAAATCATCCCCTTAAAACCAAACTTAGGGTGTTGATATTGTATTTCCTTCACTTTATGAAATTATTTATTACATAGCAAGTTTATGAAATATGTAGTAAAAAGCGTTAAAGTTTATTCTAATGTTGGTATGGTATAATCTATTTGGCATACCAATTAAGTCCTATTGTATGGCGGTCTAAAATATAAAGATATCACAAGGGTGCAAGTACCAAAGTTTAAGTCCAATTCATATACCATTCCAATACCAAGGTTTGTGATGTGGTGGTGCAATGGTATATGTATATCAATAGTGTTATACTAATAAATAGATATAGTGAATTCTAATATTGATGTGGTCTTTTGTTAATGTTGCATTTTTTATTGTCATTTAACACATTTTACGTTGCACATGCATATTCAACACAATTATTTAAGAAGGGTGAATTGTGGCAATTGAAATGTTGAAAGAAACATCACATTTAGTGTTGGAAGAACCTTTTTAGAATTGAAATGAGAAATGGTTCCAAATAAAACCATGTTTGTTTTACTACTCATGTACAACACATTAAGCAAAAGAGTAGCTTGCAAATGTTGAAACACACATCACTAATACAAGCAAGATAATAACCTCATGAAAAAGTTGATAAACATAACACGTTCATTGTTGAATGTAAATATGCAAATTGAGAAAATCATTAATTACATATATTCATAAGAAAAACAATTACAAGCTACAAATGAAAGCATATGCATAAAGTGAAAGAGTGAAATCACTACAACTAAAGACTTTGAATTATGCACCATATACGATACATGCTACTTATACCATTTATATTAAAAGTGTCACAACCCCACTTTGAGGCAAGTATGAAAATGGAACTCACACTCCCAAAAGTGAGAACTTGGAGTCCTCTAGGACTTTCGAAAACTCAGAGCTTGATTGCAAGGGTCAAAGCACCTTGCATTGAAATGTTTTTTATACCGTTGAAAAGGTCTTGAAATGTAGATGTCGAAAATGGCCTCACATGAGCCATTCGGACATTTGTAGCACACAAGTTATGGTAAAAAAAAAAGGTCGAGAGTCAAATTGATAATATCAATTTGACTCCCGACCACTAAAAGTCGAGAATCAGCCCGATCCCAGTGTGTGCAGGTGGAGTGCAACACACCATTGGAAAGCTCTTGAGGAGAACTATAAGTTTGCTTTAGACCTCATCCCAATTGAAGGTTTGAGTTGGGAATTATGACGTACCAAAGTTTCGGGAGTTCAAATCGGGATAATTTCGGGATTTTTCCTTGGGAGTCCCGAGACAAAAAACCATTTGGATGTAGGTGCTATGGGCAAACATAGATAATATTATATGGGGGAAGGTGGTGGCTTCCCCCGAATCTGGGCCATGGTGAATCAAGTGAGTTCGTGTTGCCCGTGGCTTGTCCCAACATTAAGAGTGAATCCGAATGTGATCTAACCAACTTGTTGGTTAGTTTTGATGCAGGACCACCGAGTAATTAAATAAGTTGTCCCTCTTCCTAGTCTAATCCCAGAACTTGCAGCACACCCCTTTCACCCCCTTTAGTGCTGGAAGTTGAAAGTAGAACCAAGTTCCAACCACTTCCGCTCTTTAACATAAATGGACCCTTTTTGGGTCTAACAAGGAACTTGGGGGCGTGTCAAAAAGTAACCAACCACTAAAAACATACCAACAATGTGAAAAAATCATTATAATTAAATATTTGACATTAAATGGTAGGGGTTATTTTTGGCAATCATTTTCAAAATATCCAATCTCCTTAAATTCATTGTCATGATATCAACCATTTCTTCTTTTATTTTTTTTGTTGTGAAGAACTTTTCCATCCTCATAATAACATGAAAACAACATGTCATCACATCATTCAATCAATTTTTCAAGATCATTATAGATGTTCAAGTTTTACATTCTTCACCGACATTATCGTAAATTGGTAAACATGTCGATAAAATTAAAAATATTTGTAATTTCAATTTGAAACCCAAAATTTGATAAAAAAAAAATGCAAATTGTTTTTCATGTTTTTTCCACCATTGTAAGGGTGATTTAATATTGTTGTGTTTCATAGCTTTTTGAAAATACAATGATAATTCATAATGTTGAACTAAAAAGAAATTGGTTTCCTTGATAGAATATGCAACTCTGCACAATGACTCATCAATGCTAAGTGCCAAAGGAGGAAGCCTCTTTCCACGGTTTAGGTTCAAGTGTTTGGAGACTTCACAAAAAGAATCACCAATAGATGTTGGTCATACTCTTCCACAACTATTGTTGTTTTATCTTTACTTGCATGTTTTAATATACATTGAAGGCCTTTAGAACAAGGATGTAGTCAAAGAACACACAACGTGTGTGCAATAATAACATTGAAACTTTCAACAAATGTAAGAAAAAGGTTTGATGGGGTTGCCAAAACACATTGATTGTCTCAATCACCACTCTAGATACAAAACCTTCAACTTTACATCAAATTCTTCATGCATTAGAGGTGAATTTATTGATGTTTTAGTTTGATACTCCCTATGTCATCTATTACAACTTGAAAAAACAACTATAAAGCTTTGAAAAACAATCAATAACCTTTAGTTTGGTTTTAAATGTAGTATTCTAGCACCATATGGCATAAAGTTTCTATTATAACTTTTGTAATTGCCCAAGTTGAACTTGATGGGATTCAAACTTATAATTTTGGGGTATGTTGATTGTAGAGTATTTTAAGGTCTTTTAAAACAAAATCATCTTTAAAGCAAATGGCATTTTGACTAATGTATTTAATTTCATGGGCTTCAAGCACATTTCTTTAGGCACAACTAGTTCCCATTCTTGCCTTCCCTTCCTTGAATTCTTCATCCATGTGATGATTTTATGTAATGTGTTTTGAGCTTCAACTAGATTCATTCTTTCATTCCAATACCAATTTTAATATCATTTGTGGAATTTGTGGCATTTGTGATATGTCATGGCCAAAACATGTGTCAGAAAAGGTGAAGAAAGTGTAATGGTGCACATGATATGACAATGCTTGTTAATGCATAAGTATGAGTGTTTAAATTTTGTGCCCTTTTTTTTTACATAAACTATGATGTTGTTTATCGATTGATAATTAACCAAAAGATATTTCACATGTTATACTAATGTTGATCCAAAGGTATTAGGAGCTTCAAACAACCCTACTTAAGTGGCAAGGCACCCACTCATTGTTAATCAAATTGATTACAAGCACAAGTTTGTAACAAATTCAATTGATTTAAACATTCAAAGTTAACATGACAATGGTTATTGCACATTTTTGTAATGGTTAGAAGCACATACAACTCCATCACCTTAGTCAACATAGTTGGGATATGATTTTGAACAACTTGCTGTGTGACATAAATTTAACTCTATCAAATTGTCACATCACCATTGTTGCAACCAAAGATTTTCAACCATTGACATTGACATACACCCTTTAGTAATCAACGACATCAAATCTTTTATGAACTAATGTTAACCAATATCATCGAACTCAAAAAAAACTTAGTAATGCTTATAAAATCCATTATCTTAACCTTTTTTTCCCTTTTTGATGACCACTTTCAATCCTTGAGCATGTTTCTTAATTTTGAAACAAAAAAGAGGCCATGGAATCTTCATGATGAGACTAGAATGACCTCTTCAAGTTGAACTCATAAACATGTTAAATTTCACAAACCAAATAAGAAAGTTGTTAATGAATTTTGAAGCCAAAGTGGTGCAAGGATGAACCATGGGTTAACTTGGACTTACAATATTCACCATGAACCAAATTTAGGAAAAGACACCATTATCCTTCTTATAATATATTTTGTAACACTCTGTGAGGGGTACATTAAGATAATCGTTTTTTCCAAGGCTTTCAAATGAGAGTCCCAATATTGTTAATTTATGAATTTCACACGTTTGGGGACCCATGGTTTTATCATTTCACATCCAAATTAAAAGCTTTCAAAAAAAAAAACTTGTAAGCCCTTCAAAAGGACTTTTTAAATATGTATCAAGATTCTCAATAAAAAATGAAATAAACATGAACAAATTGTCATTGAAGTGGCCATCTAAATTTTTTTGGTGATTTGATTCTCAACTTCTTAAATGACCATAGTTATTATAATTGATTTTTTAAAAGATTGCTACCACACTGTACTTTTTATTATTTTTGAAAACCATTGCAATAGTATGAATAAAACTTAATTTTAGACAAGGTTTGATCCCTCAAATTTTGTTTTCAAAAATCAAGCACCTTAAAACTTCCAACTTCTAGAATGAAAATTCCACTTAGGAATGTTAGGGCTTCTTCCCTTGCAGTTTCACACACATTTGTGTGAATATATTTGAATCAAGATAAGCCTTGACCTCACTTGCAATTTATTTCCTTTGTCTTGCCCAAGCTTTGGTTGCAAGCTTAAGTTGTGGTCATAACACTTTCCCCACCAAGTGTTTCACAATCTAGATTGTGATGAATATCAAATTTCACATAACTAAATTGAAAAATAAATTGAGTGAAGGTTGAAGATGTAAACTCCTATGGTGAGAATTCACTTGGAAATGGTGAGACTTAATTCTCTACACTTGTGAGAATATGTTGGAGTCTTAAAACATTTTTTTAACCCCCTTTTTTTTTTCATTCCTTAACCTTGATTGCAAGTTCAAGGTTCAAGTTGCAACATTGTGCAATAATCACATTAGAACTGGAAAGAGGCATCAAAAAAACAAAAAATAAATCATACCATAATTGAACCACCATTGCTTTCAAAACCAAAACACAAAACCATACAAATGTGAAAAAGGATTGATATATGAGGAGATGTCCTCATTAAACTCATGAAATCAAATGTGCACTTTAATATCTAAACCCTAAGACCAGATTGATTTTGTTGCCAATCAATTTTTGCAAAACAAAAACCAAAAATATATTGACATCAAGCCAATACCAAGTTGACGGATACCACATTGAGCATGTACAACATACAATGAAATTTTGGGGTGTTTGAGAACTGGCCTTTGTAGCGTTTGGTAGTTTGCTTTTTTGAGTTCTTGACTCTTCTACTTTGGGCGGTGTAACTTTCTTAATTTTATTTCGTTTTTGACAATTTTCAGTGCCCTAGAAAAAAAAATTAAATTCCCTTTTTATAGTGTAAATTCGAGCAAATTTGCCATGTCTCTAGAAAGAACAGAAGAAGAGCAGTGCAAACTTCAAAGTGCTGTAACTTATATCCATCCCCACACCATCAAAGCTTGTTGCAGTCTTGTTGCTTTCTAGGGTTTCAGAGCTTCAGTCCGGTTGTGTATACCAAACGTCCTGCAGCAGCAGCAGCAGATGTTTTGTTCAAAGAGTGAAGCGCGATGGTGTGGGTTTTGAGAGCTGTGGAAGCTTCAATTGGTAAGCAAGATTCATTCCCTTGCTGCTCTTCTTCTACTCACCAGAGATATATGTATTTCGTCAATAATCTTAGCCTGCATGTCGAGTTTGGTTGGCAATTCCTCCTCCTGCAAGAGTGTTTGTTGCTGTGGAATGCAATTTCGAACTTCAAACCTCGGAAGGATAAATTGCACGCGGAAATTGCATTGCAGAGAGATACTGCAGAGCTTTGGTCTGGAAGACATGATGACGATGCTAACGCTTGATTCTGTTGCTGCGAATGCACTTTCTTTCTTAAGGCACATTGTCATGCAATCCTGGCTTCAGATTTCCAGCTTCAAACCCTGTTTTGCTTCTGTTGCTGCATATATACTTCTTTCTTATGGCATATTGTCATGCAATCCTAGCTTCAGATTCGATCTTCAAACCCTGTTTTGCTTCTGCTGCTGCACATGCACTTTCTTTCTTATGGCACATTGTCATGCAATTCTAGCTTCAGATTCGAGCTTTAAATCCTGTTTTGATTCTGTTGCTGCAAATGCACTTCTTTTATGTCATTTTGTTGTGCAATCCTGGCTTCAGATTTCAAGCTTCAAACCCTTTTTTTCTTGTTGGTTGAAATTTCAGTTCCTTTTTGTCAAGCTTGAATTGCAATTCTCCTATCTCTAGTTGCAAATTGAGAGTTCTTATGTAAATGAGAAATAGCTTGGTGCAAGAATCTGTGATGATTGTTTGTGGGGTTTTGCAGTTCCAAGCACTTACTATCTCAAATCAGCAGCAGTTTTTTCAGTGGGACGCAAAGGTATAATTCTTCAAAGATCTGAAGAAATTGAGCTAGAGAATAAAGAGATTGATCTCGTTCTTAAGAGTATTGTAAGTTGTATTCAACATCGCTCTGGAAGATGAGATTTTTAGCAAGCATGCTGTTGTGCAGATTGCTACATCACAATTCAATCAGACAGGGCGATATCACGGTTGCATGCAAATCTCATCACAGAGGCAGCTCCTAGACCTGACTCTGAAGTGGAAACTGTCTCTGATGTCCCACGCATGCTGCTGAGACTCAAGGACCTTTCCAAGTTTGGCACATTTGTAAAAAAAGAGTCGGATGCAAAAGCTATTGCACTTGCTGGCCAGGAAACTGAGCTGAGGGAAGGGGATGTTGTTACATTTGGGACCAACAAAACTTCTTTCAGGTCCTTCCCTTTATCTAATGGCAGAAAGATTTCTCTTCTTATCTTTGCTTGAGTTTTCTGTTCTAGTCATCATCCTCTATAATGTCACTGTATATTGGTCCCTGTAAAGGCATCCCTGAGGGTGACTGACAAGTGTGTTGATATTTGTTTCTGCTCTGTGTATTGCAGAGTGGAATTCATTCCATTCTTCTTCTGTGTATCATCCCTGTCAGGATCGATTGCAACACAGGGCAAAAAGAATCCAATTGTCGCCCTTGCTTCACTGAATGGTGGGTGGAAGTCTCATGTTGTGGATGAAATCTGGCATTCTGAATTCTTGCATGTTTATGTGTCATGTGTATTGGTGCCTGAGAGCCTTAAACCCTGACCCTTCTCAAGTTTGGGGTAGAGTGTTCCATGGTGTGTACTAATGCCTCACAACTGCAATTGAGAAGTGAAACTGATAAGGGAGTGGATGAATACAAGATGCATATCACTGATTGCAGGTGCATATGCTGTTGAGAAATGGAAGGAAGGGTGCACACATGTAGTTGTGGAGGAAGGTTCACTAGTCACAGAGATGGTTCTTGCTGCTGTAACTTCAAGCAAGCCAGTTGTTCAGACAGACTGGTGGCAGGTTGTCCTTACAAGTTTTGGAGTCTTGTTCTCCAGTCTACTGTTCTGCTGTGGTTTATTCTTCACAGATTCAACAGTATTTAGTACAATGTGCACATCCTCAACTGCCATATGCTTATAACCTAATTTATGATCCTTTCACACTCATGTTTCCTACTGTCATGATTGTTCCAGACTTTCTCTACAAAAACCTCTCCTATCACTGAACTGCCGTCATGTTTCAGGTCATCTTAACCTCCATTCATTTGTCAATGCCATGAGTAGATAGAGTGATCTTCCTCAGTAATCTGACAGATTTTGAACTTCAGAAGCTTGATTGGAAGGGTGGGTTTCATCTGCATTCCAGAAAAGGAAGATCTTTGACACAGCAGATTTACAAGACTGATTACGTTGGTCTTGTGCTTCACTCAAGATGTCCTCTTTTTGTTTCTGAGGAATAATTGGTGTGTGCAGCTTTGCACCAACTTTGAAGTATCAAGGGCAGGAATCTGAACTTTCTCTTAAGATTGCTATGCCAGAGTCCCGCAAATCCCTGCTTCAGGGTTACACATTCTTTATTGGACCTTCCCATCTGGTGAGTGTATTGTAATGGTTTTTGCTGTATATGCTGTTTTTGCTGTAAACACTGTATATGCTTTTTGCACCATTCAGAGTGTCTGTTGTAAACTGGGCTATCTGTGTCTTGCAGTATGAGAATGGAGAATATCTGGTACGTCTTTTAGAAGTTGCAGGTGGATGTGTGGGGTCAATTTCCAAGAAGTCTACAAGCAACCAAGCAGGTTTGTAGTTTGTACCTTGACCATTTGTTCCATTTTGTTGGTTATGGAACGGGACACAAAGATCTTTTGTATCATGGACTAGGCGTTGATGAGTAACTGCAAACTAGAGGCACGAGTCAGTATTTAATGTCGCAGATTATGTGCAGTAGTTAGAATGGCATGAGGAAGCAACCCAAAATCTATCTTGGTGGAACTGGGTGCAGTATTGGAGCAGCAGCTGGTGGTGAAACCAAGGGATGGGACAATATCTCAAGCTTGGATGACAAAAGAGTTTATGATGGCTGTTGCACACCTACCTCGTACCTCTGAAGAAAAGCTTGTAGTTGCTGTGCTCACTGGCAATGTTGATGTAACAGCATTGCTTCTGCCTGCCAGTAGGAACTAATCCCCCTTCTCCATTCTTGCTGCAGACTTTAGATCTCCAAAGAATTATTTAATCGTGTATGTCATTGCTTGGAGATGGCTGGGGTTTATATTGTGTGAAGAAGTGTCTTGGGGTGTACATTGTCCTGAGGAGATTTCAAGTGGATGTTGTTTTTGGCAGGTCCTGTTGCCAGTGTATCCTCAGATGAGACAATGGAGGAGGATGGCAATGGTGAAGAGGAGGACAGTGCTAACATGCATTCCTCTAAGGTAGAACCTTGTTTGAGCCCTTTTTGAGAGAGGAACAGCAAACTGTCATGCATAATGAACTGGAAAATATGCCACTATTGCAACCCTACTGTTCTGAACAGATGGCAAGTGTAAAATCATGTATGCTGGTACAGGTTCCAGATGCACCAGATGTCAGATATGAACCACAAAAGCAGGCTCTTCCACATACTGCACACACTACAGCTCTGGAGGGCACAAGGCAGCCTATTGATGTGACTATACATGTCACCAATGTTCCAGCAGATGCTGAGACAGTTAACAGAGACAGTGGAAAACTTACAAGACAGCAAGATAGAGTTTCAACAGCAACTTCTAGCCAACAAGATGGAAGGCAATTTGTGGCCTGTGGAAGGAAGATCTGCTTGCCAACAGAATCACCCCATGAGAGTTCTCCTAAGCCAAGTTCTGAGAGTCATGCAGAAGATGTATGCCCAGTAGTGCAGACAGATATTATCTTCAGCAGGCTGATTGTTGTTAAGGACAAGATGGACCAATTTCCTCGCATACAAACTCAGGGATCACTTCCAAATTTCAAGCGCTTCAGAAAGGTTGGTTTCTTGGTTGCCTTGAACCCTTTTCACAGGTTTTGGATGTTCTCTTATTAGGGGTGTCCCAGATTGAGCAATATCCTTCCCCAACTACTGCTTGTTGTGAAAGACTAGCACATTTTCCCAGTTTGTATGATTAGTGTGTACAGATGACATTTGGCAGTGTGTTGTGGTACTGACAGTCAGTTTCTAACAGGGTTGTGCAGAGTCAGGCAATACCTACTCCTCATTGGTACCTTTTGCAAAAGAGCCATACAGGTGAGAATTTCTTTCTCCAGAGTACACAAAGCCTATATGAGTGTTGGACTGCTTGCTATCCATTTTATGGTGCCCATGCACAGACAGAAAGATGGTCAAAGTTCTAGAAGAAATGTGCTCCTCAGTATGCCACCAAGTTCTAGGGGGCCAAGGCAGATTGAACCCCACATTTGGATCATGTTTAAAACCCCAAAAATTATTAAATTGCTTATAAATGTTTTAGATATTTATAAATATCATCTCCATAGACTAAATTAGGGTCCCTGAGTCCAAATCTATAATTTGTGGGGCCTATATGGCCATTTAAATGGGTTTTGGGGCTTTTACCATGATCCAATGTGGGGGTCAATTTGCCCTGGCCCCTTTTCAAGAGAACCCTGGAAGAACTGTGGTTCCTGGACTTGCTTGACAGGATGAAGTAGGTAAGAACTTGAGATTTTTACTTATTGCCATCAGATTGTTGGCATATATTGCAATGCATAAAACTACCCAGGTTTGGAATAAGTTACAATTGGAGATGGTTGAGTGAAATAAATTCCAGTTATGAAGTTTCTGTCATTTCTCTTATCTACAGGGTAAGGGATCCATTAAAATAGTGGTTTGGGTTCTGAGCAAAAGGATAACTCTAACAAATTGGAACACTGCAGAGAAGCTGACTTTGGTCGTGGAGTTGAAGAGTTCATGAGAGAAGAGCGGAAGCGCAAGGATGCTGAAAACCTTGCAGATGACTTATTCAATGCTGAACGGGTAACTTCAAAACTCACTAGTACAGAATTGAAGAGACCCTCTTTACTGATTATAATCATGATGAGATTGCTGTCCAGGTTTAGGAAAATGTTCTGCAAATGTATTCAAGACAATTTATTGGTGCATCTGTTATTTAGAGTAAGGTCAAATCTGTTATTGATATGATGAAGCAAAGCTGCATAATCACACTTGTTTTTTTTACTGGCACTTCAACCATAACCAAGTCTGGCTTCTTGAATATTTCTTATGTTTCAGTTGGATAGCAAGTCTTCAGAGGTATACATCAACTAACTACATATTTTCATACTTGTATGTGTTGACATGCCAGCTAAAGCGGCAGATGGCTGCTAAGCCCAAGCCTAGACAGCAGGGGAAGACTTTGGTATAGTCTCATGGAGTCCCTTGCTGCAGTGGCCCAAACCTCGTCAATGACAGCAATTTTACAGAATCCACATTTTTAATGATGTGCAAGTTTTGCAAGTCAGACTTTGAAGAACTTTTCCACTATTGATATGCAGAACAAGCTTGTCCATTGCTCTGGTTTTTGATGCCAAAGGCACATCACCTTCTGGCTCAAGGCTTTCTCCACAATATGGAGGAACTGCTGGAGAACCTAGTTTTTCATGCTTCTGTTCTTGATATGGAGAGACTTAGTTTGAGGTAGCTAGAGGTTCAACTGTGTCATTTTCATTGTCCCTGGCAATTGTCATTTCCTGGTTGTTAGAATAGACCATATTTCTGACAGCAGGTTAAGACACCACGTCTCTGGATGTGATGCTTCTCGTAAAAAAAGTAGAATTGGTTGCCAGCACTCAACAGCTTACAGCCATCTTTGTGGAAATTAGTTTTTCCAAGGGTTCTGGTGAACTAGCAAGTTTGATTCATGTTGAGAATCCAGAGTCATTATAGGTTTGTGTGCCATCTTGCTGGTGGAATCTTTATGTGAACTGATCGACATATCTGTGATTGAAAGATCTGTGCCGGTTGCAGACTTCTTGAAGAAGCTTGCTACAAGGGAAACAATTCATTGGAGTTTTGAAGGTACAAAGTAGAACCCTGAGACTTCTTAAGACAGAATTGGGCCTGACTTCTGTACACTGTAGACTTGAATTATGAGCTAACTTCTGCAGTCATACCAGGGACTTTAAATGTTTGACAATTGCTATTCAGTTAAAAGAGAAAAAATCCTATTTGCATAAAGGAAGTATGCACAATAATAAAGAACATTCATTTTAGGTACTCATCAAATGGCACACATTTGACTTTTCAATTTCTATATTTCAAAACCCTAATCCAATTCAACAACCAGACATGAACTGTGTATTTGATCTAGAGATGAGAACTGCAGCACTGCTGCCCAATTGTGGGCTATTGGAATATCCTGACTTTCTGGTATAGTTCTATTTCAGAACAACTAAATCCAACATATACCAAACAAATCAACATAAGGTCATTCAGGAGGTACCAGAACAAAAAAATTGATGAAAGAGAGGCTACATTCACTTGTGCAACCTCTGTTGTGTTGCATCAAATCCCAACAAAACTGCTCAAGCAGTCTGTATCTAAAATCTCAGAAATTGGCAACCATCTGCTGATTACATATCAAAAAAGCATTATGGTGCAGCAACAGTAATACGCCCTGCAACCTGGTCCAAATCCCGCTGGCCATTGGAGGTGATTCGCCTTCCTCTGTCCATGCAGCATAATCATATCAAAGTTCAGTTCTAACAGGAATTTACAACTACTCTCTGGTCAAAGAAGTGCATAGCAGATAAACTAACCCCTTATCAGCCCACAAAAAGCATTACCTTGCTTGTAGACAAGCAATGCCCAATGAACTCATAAGAGTAATTAGCACATGTAACCAGTCATTGGAAAAAGCACTTACCCCTTGGGATCCTTCTCAACAATGTCCAGTCTCTCCAACTGCTTGAGACAGTCTCTGGCAATGGAACCACTACTCTTTGCAAAATGAGAAGGTCTAACACCATTACTCTTGCATCCACCATAGATCTTACGGAATGCACCCACTCCAATTCCTTGCCTCAAGTAGATTTTCCTTGCCATAGAAGCTTGAAATACACCAACCATATGACAAACACTGTCAGATCTTCTATTGAACTGTATTTAATTACATATCAAATGACTAATACCATCTCCATCCCAGAAAACCTACTTTACAAGTTTGCAAAAGCAACTCACTGCATTGCTGATTCACAGGTAGGGAGGGAAATTTAGCAGAAACACTGGCATAAGCATATAAGCAAATAGCTATATCTGGCATCATACCAGCTCTGATGTAGTACCAATCGCCATCATAAGGAGCCAGCTCTTTGAAAGTTGCTGTTTTGACAAGATCGGACCATGCTGGAACCTCAATCTACACAGACGACATACAAACACAGAGACATCCATAAGAATGCTCACTGCACCATCCCAGAATCATGCACACTACCGAAGATCAAGCCAAAATACTGAAATTGCCCAGCAGAGAGGAACATTGGAAATGTCAATCTCTTCTGAATCAACTGCTACTAAACACCGCTTTTGTGCCGTCATTAACACCCGCCCCGCCGTCCATTACGTCTCTCGTCGCGGGCATTTAGCCTCTCCGTCTCTAAACAAATCAGACATGACGACCACCGAACATTTTCTCGTGCTACTTTCTGAAGGATGTAGCATCTCGCGAGGCACAGACACAGTAGGATCCCAAAACACATCCATCATTCCTTGTGTTCGTGATACATTAAGATTCTCTTCTGGAATCTCAACGTCTACTTCACAAAAAAACTATCTTAAAGCTTCCAAAATTTTCTCTCTCATCTTTGCATGAGACCGGTTTCAATTCCAAGAGTTTGAATAACTGACCTTTCCAGAGCGCTTCAAGTGTGCAGCATAGGCGCGTACAAATTCGTGAGACGGTACATCCTTCACTGTCTTGGCGGTCCCCGCCATCGCTACTCTCTCTCTCTCGCTCTCTATCTCACCCTTTCCTCTGTCACCCGCACTACTCTCACAAACAAGTGCTAGTGAACGAAGACACCACAGTGCATAAAGCTAGCCCTAACCCTAATCCGGGATGCATTAGACATGATCTGACGGCCGAGTTTCGTGACTGGGTGCCGTGACCGCTGTAGCTGCCCGCGGTCCGACTGCTGGAGATGTGTGGAGCGTAGAGGAGCCGCCAGAGAGAAGAGACAGTGGTCTTTACAGCAATTGCGCTGTTGCAGCTTACAAAAGCTTCTTGTTGCTGTATTGTTGCCAGTCGTTCTGAGGAGTGGGAAGAGAACGGGAGGCAAAGGAGTTTTTGTAGGATGGTATCGGCTGCAATGGGCAGCGGCATTGCCGTGGGCCTGCACAAGGGCCATGCAGTGACGAAGCGGGAGATGGCTAAGAGGCCATCGGCTAACAAGGGTAAACTGGGCAAGCGCACATCGCTCGTGCGCAAACTCATCAGGGAGGTTGTCGGATTCGCCCCTTACGAGAAGAGGATCACCGAGCTTCTTAAGGTCGGCAAGGACAAGCGTGCGCTTAAGGTGGCCAAGAAGAAACTGGGCACTCACTTGCGGGCCAAGCGCAAGAGAGAGGAGATGACAACCGTCCTACGCAAGATGCGTGCCACTGGAGGTGGGGAGAAGAAGAAGTAAGCTTCTCGGTATGGAAGTTTTAGCAGGTTCAGAGTATGTGTACAAGCCTGTGTACTTTCTACCTGTTTTCCGAAAACTCGAAGAGGAGTGTGTCGGATTCTCTACATTCAGTCGTCTTAATTCCTTACTTGGAGGCCGTAGAATTGGGGCTTCCAATGATGTGTTCTGTTTTCCCATGTGTATAGAGGAACATGTTTTTTGGATTTAGGGTTTAGGGCTCTGATTTCACAATCTCTGAGGATTGGTTGTATCTCGAACCATTCCTCTCCTGCTGTTTCCACATTTTTTGATGACTCTCAGTCGGAATTAAAGATGATGAAGGATGCTGATGCCCTGCTGGATTTGTCTTACACCAAAGCTACCCATGGCCGTTGCAGAGTTTGAGAGTGAGTTCGCATGAGGTACTCAACTAGCCCTGAGCCACTTCCTTAACTATGTCATGGACATAGCTAGCAAAAGATTCTTCGACATACATATGGGCATCTTCTGCAGGCCTCATTTCGTTCACTTCAGGAGACTATTTTGATGTTAGGAGAATGAAATTGAAATTGCGGCTCATGTCTAGAAGCAAGTTCTTGTGTGGTTGTATTGTTTCAGATTTGCTGTGCCAAACTCTTGTTGGGTTGTATTGTTTCAGCTTTGCTTTGTCTTGTGGAGTTACCAATGATCCGTTTTTCCAATTAAGAGAGTCCCAGTGTTTGTCCCAGACTTCCAAGAATCCCTCCTCTTCCATTTGCTATACCTGCTTTTCTCACGTTTTTCCCACCAGGATCCAATTGGTCCAGGGGAAGCAAAGCTGTTAATGACATTCACAGATTTTATCAGCACTACTACAAGATGGAAGTGTAGCAGAATCCATTGATTGCTATAGAAAACTGAAAATTGATCACAAACTCTATTATCTCATCAATGTAGATCTCATGGGGTGATCTACATTGTGGAGTTGTGCATTATTCCCTCCTATGGCAATTCATCAATTTAAAGTAAAGGCTTTGCCTGCAGCAGCTTCTACAAGCTGCTCATTTCCAAGACCATGAATTGCAAGATGCCATATTGCAGGATTGAATTCATCAAGAGATGATCCTTGACCATATTGCAACCTTGGTGTTTCAGCGACAGGCATGTCACACATGTCTGAAACCTATAGATCAAGAAGACCCCATCAAACTCCCCATGTCCACAAAGCAACAGCTCATTAGAACTCAATTGATTTCAGGGTTTCTCCACCTGCCACTTTTGCACCCTCAATCCTGCGATTCTCCAGCCATCACTTTTGCACCCTTCATCCTCTCTGTTGACTAAAGGATTCAGAAGCCCCCAGGTTTAGGGTTTAGTGTACACATTGGATTAGGTCTTTTTCGCAAAGCTTTAAACTAACCTAATCCTACTGGCTCTCTGAACAGTGAAAACCCTTAAACCTAGCGGATTCCGCGTCCCTAGGGGAAAGAAAGATTCTCCCCGTTGGTCCAAAGGATTTGGAAGCCCCAAGCCAGGTTTAGGGTTTAGTCTGTGTCTGGAATGGGCCTTATTCTCAACTGTCCGACGAAGGCTAATCCTAGTGGCTCTTAAAACCCTTGATCCCAAATCTAAACCTAGGGGTTTCCCAGTTCCTGGGGGAGGATTTGGAGCAACAATATGTAGGGTTAGGTTCAGGGTTTTGGAATTAGGGTTTAGCTGTTTCGAGCAAGGTGCTGTCAACCACATGGTTTGGTGTTGTGCACAGTACCTGCGAAGGATGCAAAATGGCGATGGTGGTTGCAGGATTGCCTGCGTTGCAGCCATGTAGAAGGCAGGAACTCGCTTCTGGGTATGTCTTACAAGGCATTACTTCAGTGGGATTATGGTTGGGGAATTGCAGCTGTGGGAGGAGGAGTCCCCGGGAGGAGGCGTGGAGGCCAGTCAGGACGTGGGCTGTGAGGAGGGAGAAGAAGAAGAAAGGGAAGGAGAAGAAGAGAGTAGGAGTAGGGGATGGGATCGGAGGGAGAGGGAAAGGATGGAGCTTCGACCAGCTCATGCTTGTTTGGGATGACGCTTTTGATAAATGCTGTGAAGATCTGGAACGAGCCGCATCGTTGCGCAACCTTGGGAAGAAGGGATTTGAGAAGTGAGTTCCGAGCACCACTGCAACTCTCGTCTTTCCAGAAACAGAAGAAAATGAAATTAGGTGCGAAATCTATTTCCTGAACTCTGTGAAAGCCAGTTGCCATGTCTGGGAAGGATGCATTGCTGTTGCTTTTTCAAAGAGGACAAGGGCTGAAGAAGGGGAAGAAGGGATGGGGAACTTTTGTAGGTATGGGCCTGGATGTGTTCTAGTTCAAGAAACAGTACGCACTCTGCCAAGAGGATCTGCCAGTGGCTTCAGCTACCACGCACGCCCTTCATCCCAAGACACAGATGAGCCTCCTCCTTACACAAGTCAAGAATGGATTGCTGAATATGTGCCACGAAGCTTCCTCCTTAATCCCTCATTGGCACCGGGTGTCCATTCTCCTCCAACAGATGCATCAGTGGATTCAGTGCCACTGCCAGTAATTGATGCAATTGCCCAGGTTGAACTTGCCATCTCTTCTATCTGTCAGAATGCAGTTTCTTGATGTATTCTCTGAGAAGAATTGATGATAAACCCTGCCTTGTTTGCCTTGTAAGTGAAATCAGAGATAGTAGAAGATGGTTGCACATCTAGAGGTTCAAGTTATCTTCTGTTTGGTTTTTCTTCTTCTGTCTTTTTTTTCCTGCTGATATTTACTAACATTTTTGTTTTTTCCAATCTGTGTGTGTGTGTTTGTTTGTTCTTCTATTTGGTTTTTTTCCTTCTGTTTGTCTTTCTTTTGTAATGTTTAAGAACATTTTTTTTTTCTCAGTCTGTTTGTGTTTGTTTGTTTATCCGGAGCAGTGTTGGTGTTTGGTGTCCACAGGGAAATGAAGAACTGCGAGTTGTTGGCCATGGCAATCTCATTTCAATTCTACGTGGAATGGATACCACGCGACTACTTGGATTAACTGCAGATAAGATGAGCACGAGAGAAGAAGACTCCAATTGTAAAATGGGGTTAGAAATTGGGGATGCAGGGGGAGAGGAGCCTTACAATCCGAGAGACGAACAGTTGGTGTTGATGCTTGCTGTCATGGTGGATGGACAGCCTGCTGTTGGTGCAGATGTAATAAAGGCAGAGCTAGCAACTGAAAACCTTGAAGGCGAGCTTCTGTGGAAGTTTAGGATCCGTGATTTTGCCTTTCAACCAGTGTGACAATATTGCTTCATTTTTTCATCAAAATGAATTTATACAAACAACAATGAACTTGAGCATTTTTGTTGTTCTCATGAAGTCAGAATGAGTGGTTGTGAGGTTATTTGATTTTGTTAATAATCTCTGGTTCTGGTTTTCATTTTTATTCTACAAAATTGAACAACCTCCAGTTCTAGTTTTTTGGAAAAAGATTGGGAATCAAAGGATATTGGGATTTTGAGAAAAAATCAAAGAGCTGGTGGTTTTGTTGAAGGAAGTATGGGTAGTTTAGGGTAGGTACTTTTTTCCACTTTGATTTTCTGATAACCCTGTTTTTGAGGTTTAAAACAGGTTTTTGCCATTTTTGATGACTGCAACTGCTGGTTGACGGCCAATATAACCCTGCCAGTTACCTTTTTTCAAAAACAATGATCTGCTGCCCTGCAGTGGTCAAAGCAGGCTGAATGCAGGTGGAGCTTTGAGAGAAATTGGATTTAATTTGAAATAGATCTGTGTAATTTTTTTCCTTTCATGAATTTTTTGGGCACCCAATAAAACTGATGGATAAAATTTAGATTTACTTAAGATTGGAATTTGCACTTCAGTATTTAAATTCATTCCAATAACTGGTAGAGTAAGTAGCTCTCTTCTTCCCTCTTTGATAATCGAGTCTGCCCTGTTAAACTGTACATTCCTCCAGATCTTCTCATATCTAACAACGGCTGGTGATGAGATCAATGGGATTTGTTTTGGTGATCAGGTCAGTGGGATTTGGTTTTAATTCATCATCGCATGAATAGCTGCAATTATTTTCATCAATTTTACATGTAGTAATCCTTCTCTGTTTCCACACTCTATTTGATTTGCGCACATAGTCTATCTTCATCTTTGTATTCCTACAACCCTTGACTACATATCTACCCATCATCAGACAACTTCAAAATAAATGGGTGAACACTCTAGATAACTATTTAACAAATAAACTTAAAAATTATATTAATATGAGTGCCATATATTAAACTAATCTCCAATTATGTTTCTTCACATGTCATATGGAAACATTGGGAGGAAGAAAACCCCAGAGGTGCTTAGACTTCAAGCAGTGTAGCCTTAACCATTTCTGAAATATTCCCTAATCAACTACTCAAAAACTAAACAATCTTTGCCAATTTTATGAAATGCATAGGTGCTCTAATACTGCACACAAATTGCCAGAATGACATAAAGAAACATGACAATGTGTGCAGTTGTAACCATATGGCAGTGCTGCACACAGAAGTGAGATTTATCACCATCATGGATAGCAGTGATGACCTGTGATGACTTGACTTCATAAGTTTCTGGCAGTGGGTGTAAATGAGTATAAAATGACCAGCCACAAATTCCAGGCAAACCATTATATACAAGAATCTGCATCCTCAATTGTTTCCCTTGCATTTCCAGATGTGATGGGAAGATTGCAGGCATGATGTTAGCTACTCAAGAGACCTAAGTTATTCAACAAGTCTCTAGTCTCATTATTCAAGCTGCAAACAAAGCTAGTGAGGGTAAAGCTACATTTTTATTTGAGCTTGTCCCTGTATAAGCAATCATCTATTCCTAAGGCATACAGATACCACTACAAGATGACATTCTGGAGACTGTTTTCACAAGTACAACTGGATTTAAATTGCAAATTGTGGGCATGCATAACTATCACATTATCAGTGCTCATAGTTGTTCAGGAGTTTTGAATTGAGCCAATTTTTCAGCTCATGTTACTCTAGACCAACTCTGCAAACTGCTATGCATCATCTGCATGTGCAGACAACATAAATACATCTCAAAGTGCATTTCCATTTTATGATGCAGGCATTTGAAGAGTCCTAGACAATTCTTAGTTACTGAGGGTTGGCTGACACAGTGATCCATGCTCTCACCTGTAGCACTTACTAATTGCTCTGATGTGAATCACTTTGTGGGGGAGTGATTTTCACCATTCAACAACTTGCCTTACAGCTTTGATTCAGCCTTGCCATTGGAAACCGGTAAGCCTTCAGGTGCAATTGACACAGGAAAGACCGCAACACAATCAGTGCCCAAAAAGAAAAGAACGAGTTCCTAATGTGCATCCTAAAGCAGATGAATTCAAGTCTATGTAGAACTGCAAATTTCCAGTTGACCAGGTTCCTGTGAAAATGCTGTCTTAGTTTTAAAAAATTAATGGCCTGTGTATGCTGTCCAATACACACAGTATTGGTGGAGAGAGTGAGCAGTGACAAGATAAACCTCATCCTACCACTTCAAGATAAAGGTAAAGTAACATATTCATACCAAGGGCTTTTGAATTCACAATACTTGGACAGGCAGCTGGTGGCTGGGAGTGCTCATCAAGGAATGGCATGATGTTGTTTGGGTTTGACCATAATGGATATCCTTTGAGCTTGCCCTGAAAACACCCAAGTCATTATGCCTTCATCATGTCAATCATTGATTGTACATGATTGACATGATGACACAAACAATACAATCTCCCACATTGTTGCTGCTACTGGAGGGCAGGTTCATTCAAGCTCCCAGAACTTATTTTGTTTAGTAGAAACATGAGGGCTAAAACAATCACATGGACTGTAAGGAGAACTTACAGCAACATTCAGTGCAGCAAGAGTTGCCATGCCCTCTCTTGTCCACTGGAAAATCACATAAATCAGCATGTGAGTAGCATCTGCTTGTGGGCATCTCAAAGATCATACATATGACATACATATGACATATTTGAAGGGCATATGCATTTGGTCCTGCAGGGTATTCCAATAACCATTCATCATGAGCTAAATAAAGACAGGAAGGGGATCTGTGACCTTAGAAGCAGAGGCAATGTGGGGAACTACAACAGCATTTGGAAGCTCTCCCAAGCCTGGTTTCATGAAAGGCTCATCCTGCAAAATCATCTCATCTTGCATCAAACTTCAATTGTGCTGCTTGCACCCAGGAGACAAATTATGAGTTTGCATCTCAAATACATCTCCATAGGGACAAGCTCATCACCCACCCACATGTGGTGAGTAGAACATTGTACTGACCTCAAACACATCAAGTCCTACACGGAACATAGGATTGGCTTTAAGATGCTCCACCAAAGCTGCTTCGTCAATGACTGGGCCTCTGCTTGCATTCACCAGAACTGCATCCTGTAACATCCAATCTTCATGAGAAGCATACAGAATACATGGATCTGGCTAATGCAGTGCAACGGTTTCCAGTACCCAAAACAAAACCTGATTGTTTTGGCTAGCTTCCCAACAGCCACATTTGGATGGAGGATGTAGTGTTTGTGACCACATTTTGTTCAATCCAAGGCCCTGGGACTTCTTTTCTCCTGGATTCTAGATCAGTGCTCAATATGCTTGCTTTGACTGGGTTTGGCTAACATGGGCAAAATGCCAGAAGGTCTGATTCCCTGCCTTAAGACTAGTAACAGTACCCTCAAAGGGATCTCAGTTCAGAACTTACCTTCTTCATCAAAGAGAGCCTCTCTTTGTTGATGAGATGATAAGTGGTCTTGTCAAGAATAGGATGTAAGCTTATCTGCAAATGTGTATACCAGCATGTCATAAGGCTCACACAGCAAGAAATCCTAACCTGCTTCTCATTGAGGACTTCACCTTGAACTTTGAGGAACTCAATAACTCCAACAAGTTTAACGTGGGCCTCATCATCCTAATGTTCTTCCATGCTTGTGTAATGGCATTTCCTGTGTATGGATGGGGGCCACCATCAAATTTGGCTGTTCCCAGCTGACATTCAATTTGAAAATTGTACTTGTACAGGAGAGGGGACAGAACTCATACCACATCAGCTTCTTTCAGAACCTCCTCTGGACTTGTAGCCCTTCGCCAATATACAGGAGTTTCCCCCTGGCTCTTCAAAAATTCTCCATAAGCTGCTCAACAGAGAATACAAGTATCAGCTTGGTGGTTTCTTCATGAAATCTTTTGGGAAGGTTAGCAGCACAATCACCATGACACCTGGCCGGTAATCAAAAGAGCGCTGGTGATATTAATGGCACTGCAAAGAGCATGGCCACAAGTAGCTATAAATCGAAACATGTTCTTTTCAACAAGACCTTCACCAGCCATCTCAAGCAAGTGGGAAACTTACAAAAGATATTTCATCTAATAAGAGATTCCCTTACAGAAGCCATAATTTACTGTTACTGGATGCACCAGATACCTTTACTACCTGGACTGCAATGTGCTAAAAGAGCACAATGCGTAGCAGATCTGTGACCATTAAATCCTATTGATTGGAGATTTCTATTGAGCAATGTTCATTATCTCTGCCACTTGACTCTGACATACTACACAAAGTTGCCACCAACCTGTCACAAATTTCTCGAGTCTTGTTGACTGGTACAAGTCATAATAAATGACATTCATCTTGAAACCCTCAATCTGTGAGATACAGAACATTCATTGAATAGATTGTGAGAAATCAGTAGACAGATAACAAGTCTTCTATCAAATGGACAAATCTGGACACTCATGAGTTCTGCAGCATGCACAACGAGTCATTGTCCACTGAAATGACAGACAGTATTCCATATGCAATGATGGTCACTTGGCTCATTGCACTAAGGGGAAAGGGCCTATTTTGTCCCATCAAGAACCTAAACTAAAAGCAACATGAAACAAAATGTGTTGGGAGGGGTCTATGTCGCTCCAAGGGATGCTTATGCACACTCAAGACATGCCACTCCACAGCAAGGATCCAACACATACTTTGACATAGCAGGTAACATGCACTGTCTCAGCAGTCCATGATACTAGAAACAGAGAATCAATGTAGAAAGCTCAGGAGAGAAAGTACCATCATGCGTGCATATGCAGATCCAATTCTTCCAGCTCCAATAATACCAACTGTCTGTCCTTTCAAAAGATTACCAACAAATCTACACACCACATTTATGTTGCATGAGTGTTCCAGTTTACTGGGATTGTTGAGCTCTTCTGGAACATGCTCCGCAAATCCAGATGAGTACAGTTCAAAGAATGGAGAGAATTAGCTGAGTGGCCATAGGTTAAAAGACAACAAACAGTAGATTTCAAATTACAGCATACAAGTGTACTTACAGAGATGGGAGCCAGCCTTCATATTTCCCAGCACGCATGAAGTCATCTGCTTCTACGACCCTTCGTGCAGCTGACAATGTCAGGGCTGCTGCTAACTCTGCTGTCGTTTCTGTCAGCACACCCTACAGAGCCCCTGCACCATGTCCTAAATCATGGAATTCAAAGTGGTCCAGGGTATTGCATATCCATAAAGGCTGAAAATCCGACTACACAAGTGGAGACTTCTGCACCAGAAACAGTTGGTCAATGATGACATGAAGTATTCTCTTGCGAGAGGTGGTGAGGGTGACATACAGGGGTGTTGCCAACTGCAATACCATGTCGGGTGGCAGCATTGACATCAACATTATTGTACCCGACAGCCATGTTGCTGTATGCATGGCCCCCAGCCTTCTTCAAGGCTGCAAAGAGGGTCTCACCCCAGTCCTCTGTCAACTACACACAGACAGTTAAATTCAGGGTTCAATACTGCCACAGCCACAAGATGCATTTCTCTGATATCCGGAGCTGAAGCAAGTGAAGGGAATTTTCCATGATGTCATATGGGTGAGAGAAAAAGATTCCAACCTGCCCAATAACACCATCACACCGGGACCCAATAAGAGCAAGGATGTCTTCCACACTCAGAATAGTCTTGTTTTCAGTGCAAACCTGCATTCAAATGTTTATGAGATGATGAGCTTCAAGGTAAGGAAAACAGAAACATTCTGAATCCAAAACCTGGGGATTTCTTTCAAAGCCTTGCACAACAATTGTAGAGAACATATATGATTTATCTTTGATCATCACCTCCTGACCTGTACAGTTCATCCAAAATAGATGGTTCCCGGGTTTGTGAAGAATCCAATAGTAAAAGATACATTACTGCAGGGAGTGTAAACTGTGAATATGAGGATCTGCTAGAGAAAGTGTACTGTCAAACTCTTCCGGGAAGAAAATAAAATAAATAAAATAAAAAATCATCCAGTGGCACTTATTCTTGGGCCCACAGAAGAAGAAAAAACCATTCAATACTCTATTGTTAAGTCTGCAGTTCAATCAATGTTGCTGGGTCATTTGCAGGCAATTGCCCTGTATTGTTTTGATAGAGCAGTATTTGGAATTTGCTATTAGAGCAACTAGGGAATCCAATTTGAATATCTATTGTGAACAATTGATAAAGCTTCTTCCCCCTGAAGAACTGTGAGCACATACATCTCTCTGCTGCCAAGTCTTCAGAAGCTTCATCAGCAATTCTACAGTCTATAATGACCTTATTCTCAATTAGGTGCACTATTCGACTAGACATGCTTGTTAGTATGTTCAAAATGCTTAGAAACGACAAACTCAATTGTGATAGCAAGCAGCTACTGCTACTAACATTCAGAACAGAGCCAGGAAACCAAAAAGAAAAGAAAAAAGCAACACAACGACGACAACAACAACAAGATGCTCAATTGCAATAGCAAGCAGCTACTGTACTAACATTTTGAACAGAGGAAAAAAATAAGAAAATCAAAATGCGCCACAGCAAGAAAAAGAAGAACATAAGAAAATTCAACAACAACAAAAACAGAAAATTCGCCACAGCAACAACAAAAGTGAATGCGCCAACAGCAAGAAAAAGAAGACGAAGATCGCTTGCAATTGCAATTGCAAGCAGCTACTGGCACGGACATATTGAACATAGCAAGAAATAGAAAATCCATCACAGCAAGAAGAAGAAGAAGAAGAACAACAACAACAACAACAAGGTACTCAATTGCAATAATAGCAAGACGCAGCTACTGGCACGGAAATTCTCAGCAGGGCGAAAAACAGAATAGAAACAGAAAAAACTACGCCACAGCAACAACAAACAAATGAGAAGAATTCGTGCAAGCACTTGCCTCAACGCGGCATCCGACGTTAGTGAGCGCGCGAATCCACTGCGTCCCGGGCATAGGCTTGGTACTGACGACACGGAAAACACCTCCGCCATTGTAGATTTGCACTGCCAAGCCGGCCATAGCTATCGCGCTTCGCCACCGTCGTCTTCTGATCGCTCCCTCTCTCCTCTTGTGGCCTTCCGCGTGAACAGAAGAAAACTACACTCTCGAGTTTCATCCCCCTACTTAGGTACCCAACCCCCTCCTTCCCTCCCTTCCTCCCTCCTCGCTCCCTTCGCTACCTACCTTTCAAAAATGGAATTTATCCAAACTTAGGGTTTGTGGTGGGGGCCTTATCTGCAAAAGCCCAAAATGTGTGAAGGTAATTGGATTGGCATGTACAAAAGTTTGTACCTACCTATCTACCTAATTAATAAACCAATATTTAAAAAAAAGAAATTAAAAAAATTTGGATTGGCATGTACAATACAAAAGTTTATACTTACCTACCAAATTTAAAATAAATAAACCAATTTTTTTTATAAATAAAATGTTTTATTGTTTTCCTTTTTCATGGACTAGAACCTGTGTGAACTTGGTTTGAAGATGAATTCATGGATTGGGGATTGGTTCATGTACCTACTAATTTTTAACTAGAAATAACTTTTTTTTTAAATTTAAGAATTCTTTGTTCTTTGGTTTGTGAAGCTGATTGGATTAGTTAATGTACCTACCTAATATACCAAATAAAATTATTTTCAAAATAAAATAAAATAAAATAAAATAATTTTTTAAAGGTTTGGTTTTTTGTTTTTGGTTTTTTTTAATGGACTGGACAGGCAATGGGTTCACTTCATGGAAGGTGATTGGATTTGGTATTAGGTAATGTGCAAAAAGTATAGTAAACCAAATTTAAAAAAATAAAAATAAAAAATTTTAAGATTTCTTTTTATTTTAAAAAAAAGAATTCATTATCATTGACTGGGTGCACTTTGCTTGAGGGTGGAGGGAGGAGATAAATGATGCATGAATGCAGATGAGTGGATGATATCTGTGTTTGTGATTCATTTGATCATGGATGTATAGGATAATGCACTCAGTCCAGAAGCATTATCTGTGTCAGTTGGTCTCATGGCCAAAGAATAAATGGATATATGCAATGATTTTTTTAGTGTATGGATAAAATTTTCACTTCTAGGATGGGATGAATTATAAAGCAAATGATCAATAGGTGACACATTATATATTAGTCCATGGACAAAAATTGATTCTAATGGACAAATTCATGGACTACCTATCTTTTAAATGTAATTTAATATTCTCATAATTTTGAATGTTCTGAAATCATTTAAAATTTAAATGAAAAAATCAAAATTTTAATTTGGATGGGCAGTGCTTAAAAAGATATCAGGAAGGTTTTGGAGAGGGTTTCTTCATGTTTGTAAAGTTTTGCACTATCTAAAGCTTTTTGCACCTGGTTTTTTTGGTTGAGTTACTTGTTAGAACTACATTTCATTGAACTTTTGAAGATCCAAAATTCGCCATATTATTGGGTTCTTGGAGGTTCAATTGCAGTTGAGCATGGTCAGAACCAACAACTCATCTAGGTCTTCTCGGATTTCCAACACAATGCTTCATGAGGTGGGCTTTTGAATTCTTTACGGTTTTGAAGTATTTGTTTATAACTTTTGCAAAGTTTGATTGCAAGGTTTGATTTGCATTTGGTCTTTGTAAGGTCTGATTGCACTTGGTCTATTTGCAATTTCTGCCTGTTTGCAAAGTCTAATTACACTTAGTTTATTTGCAAGGTCTGATGTCAATTTGTTGGACAACTTATTAAAGGTTCACTAGCCTAGTAGTGATGCTTGTAGGGATAGTGTGTAGAAGTCACATGATTTGAAGCATATTAGCAATGTTGTGTGGGCAACCTTGAGTAGAACAAGAAATGGGGATGAAAAGTTGGCATGGGATGGTGTTGAAAGTGAGGAAGACGTTTTTTTTACACCACCAAAAAGCCCTACAAAAGATGATGCAAGTTTGAATGTTGTGGTTGATAGCAAATTTCATTTAGAAATTCATGGTTATGTCCATGCTGAAATTGTTAAACAATTAACAAATCATCAAGACTTGTGGGCATCTTCAAGATGTTCCACAATCAAACATTTTGGACCAAAAAAGGGACAAACTTGTAAAAAAATCGTCAAAATGGGGGTAGGAAGCACCATATTGTACCCCCAATCCTTAGCTTTGATGATGGTCAAGGCAACAATCATGTCTTACCCCATAATAAGGAAAATGGTGTAAAATCCAAGATCTAATTCTAAACATTTCTTACTTGTATATACTTGAGTTGGGGTTTTTTTACAACCCTCTTCTTATATTTCTTCGATAGATTGTAGGAAGCACAAGCTACCAGAAATCAATGAGAGGTTGATGTGGAAGGGAAAAATCAACATTAGCCCTAACATATTATGTTTAGCTTATAACTTCTACACTTGAAAGCAACTTTTGTAAGTGTTTAGAACTTCAACATCTAAGCATTGTGTGATGTCAATTAGGGTCATTTTTTTCAATGAAGTTTTTGAAATTTGAATATGCATAGAAGATGGAATTGATTATCATTTGCCATGCATCTTGAATTTTCAGTTATGAAATGAACATGGTTGACATTGTTGGTAAATTGGGTTTCCAGTTTTTGGCCCATTTGTGTGGTAGGGTTTCTTTACAACAATTTGGACCTATTTACTTTTACCAAATTGGGGATTTTTGTTTCATATCATGTAAGCTCCAAAACCCATAAGTCAAAATTGTTGCTTAAACTCCAATTTGTAGAACATTAAATTCAACTAGCACTTGACATTTTGCACATGAAATCTATGAATGTCATTCATCATGGTGTGTTTGTTTGCATTTAGGTAGTTAAAGGTGTGTAAGTTTGCATTCATGAAGTCCAAGGTAAGGTGTTGGAAAGTACAAGTAGTAGCAAGTTTTCCTTCATGTCTAGTTTTTCAATGATTTGCAGCAATATCAACTAACAAGACTTAATAATACCTTGGACTATATCCCAAATACTTTGAAAAATGTTCTACTACTTATGTAAAACAAGATTTAATGTCCAGAAATCACTTTCACAAGGGAAAAAACCCCATTTTTCAACTATGTTTCAACTACTTCTCAACTATTATTTTTAGTTAAAAACATCAATTTCAACTACAAAATGTTTTTTTTCACTCAAAAATGACGTTGTCAACTAATTTCCAAAATAGTCAATAACGTTGAGTTGACCGTACAACACAATTGAAAACAACATACATGTGTCAATTTTTGGGTTAATGTTGAGGTGACAACATTTTAGTGGAAAACAACATATATTTTAATCAATGCAACATTTCAATTGTAAAATGTTGACTAGACCTAATTGACTCCATGTTGGCAAGTCAACAAATGAACTTCATCCATCTACGTGTCATGTCATTTGGGTGTGTGGAATTGGAATTATGACTATTTTTTAATTATATTACAACCAATGTAACATTGGCATGTGTCATGTCATAGAAGAAGGGCATGGAATTTTAGAATTTTGACTACTATTCAATTATATTTTAGCCAATGGAACATTGACACGTGTCATATGGGCATTTGTGGTCCACCATCAAACTAAAATTATTTGATGTGTGCCATGTGTATGGTTTCAAAATCTTTAAATCGTTAATTTATTGATAATGTCAACATATGATATTGTGCCACATGGACATTTATGTTACACACTTGTAGGACACATGGCATCTTGTTGTTTGTAGGTCATATAACATATGTGAAGTCGAGCCAAAGTAAAGAAATCAACTAAGAAGTAGTTGAAAGCAAATTGAAAATATGTTGAAAATAAGTCAAAATTTATGTAAATTAGTTGAAATGTAGTTGAGATTACAAGTTTACATAAATTACAATTACAATTGTAAGGCTACTAAAGCTAAATTGGGAGGATAATATACATAACTAAAAATAATTTTAAAAAATCAAACCATAATAAAAGCATAATCTACCTATACATTATCAACTAAGAATGCAAAACCTATTATAATTCACTCCACCATTGCATGTAACCTAGGGAGGTGTGGCCTCGAACAAAAGTCTTTTTGTGTTTGTGGCATGTTCATCAAACCTCGTTAAAGCAAACTTGCATTAAAATCAAAGATGGGCTTAATCATGCAGCTGCATTAAAATCCTTGGGAGAGATTATGTACAACATAGAGTGCCTAGATGACCGAGAGATGGATGTCCGGGCAAAATCTAAGGTGGAACGAGTGGCAAACAACCTCCTTGTTGTAAAGGCATTTTGGATGTATGTGAGGTTAGAATGGCTCTTTAAGACTACAATGCTGGTTGTAGGTAATTGCAACCTACCTTATGTAGGGCAAGATACAAATGAAGTCATTAAGAATTACCGTGCCAATTTGAAAGTAACTCTACGATCATCCAAAGGCATGTTTCATGATAGACAAGTTGATTGGGTGATACATGCATTAGTTGGTGATGTATTAATACATTATTGGTACAATGCATTGTGAAAAAGTCATGGGTTTATGATCAACAAAAAACAAGAGCAATTTGTCATCAATGTTGTTATCAAAGCAAGGATGGCTCCCGACTCATGTGTCATGTTACCATCCACACCTTTTGGGGTGACCCTTGTTACATCTAAGAAACGTCCACACAAGAAATATTGGGTCCATAAACCATAATCAAAGCGGGCTTCTTGTGGTTGTCCATGGGCACAACGTGGAAACATATGCAAGCACTAAGTCAAGGTGTTATAACTTCTCCACGCAAAACTTGTAGAAAGAACCATCACATGTTACTGTGGTGAGTTGAAAGGAATTGCCGAAGGAGGCCTTGAAAATTTGTTTAATCTTGTTTTTGTGGGATGTTCACATGGTAACATTTTGGATCTCATTTTTCAATTCATACACTAGCTCGTCAACCCTACAATGGAGATTTTTTTTTTAAACCTAAAATTGTTAACATGATGCACATATTGCAAGTAAGATTGCATATAAACATCCAACTATCAAACAATAAGGGTAAATTATAATTACCTTAATGTTTGTTGCAAATATTGTAGTGTTTCATCTTTCTTGGGAATAATAAGTGATTGTGGTGTGATAATGAAAAGTGATTGTTTTGATAGTTTACAAACATCATCGATGGCTAGAGCATGCACCTCATTAGACGATGTATAATATGTAGATATTAACTTTGTTGCTCATGCAAGCTATGTGTTGAGATTTCTTGTTGGCCAATCAACATTGGTTATGCAATTAAGGCCTTGGGATGCAAAGCACATATGCACATTTACCTCATTGAATTTAAAGTGTGGTTTAGACTTCATGAGATTATCCAATTGGTTAAAAGGTTAGGCTTGAATGGAATTGTGTATCTTTTGGTAACTTTGGGTAACCATTCATTTGTTAATATGTCAAATTGTGGTGTACTAGTGCAATGGTTCCTAATTAACCATCCTCCCTAGTTGTAACGCAAGGGTGCATGTCTTTGTCATCACATGTTTTGTGCACAATCCTAGAAACACCATCACGCGAGGCATGGTCATGGTTGTCGTTGATTTCAACATCTCAACCCACAAATAGTTGTTCCCTAGCTAGGTACCTTTGCATGTGACAATCTTTCATCTTCCTCTATGTGGTTGCCCTTGATTCACATTCCATTGATTCAAAACTTGGAATGCCTCCTAACCCAAAAAGAAGTTGACAATGGTAAAAATTGCCATGTAACATTACAACTTAGAAACTAACCACATGTTACATCTTGTTATAGTAAGATTAGACTCTACATGCATGATGCTACATTTTACATATTGGTAATAATTATAAAACCCCAAGTTACAAAAAAACGGGTTATAATGTTAAAAGGTTGCCATGTTACACCACATCCCAAAAAACTAGTCGTTGCATGTTACACCACATCCCATAAAACTAGCCACTACATGTTACACTTTGTTTTAGCAAGTGAGTAGAATGGTACATGATGGTACACATGACACATTGCTAATAACCTCAAAATCAATGTTCCGGACCTTCTACCACTACAAAGTTAACTACTTTAACTATTTTTTTTCATATTCGGGTTGTGACAACCTCTAAGTTAACTATTTTTTTTCATCCTCGGGTTGTGACAACCTCTAAGTTAACTATTTTTTTTCATCCTCGAGTTGTGACAACCTTTAAGTTAACTATTTTTTTTCATCCTCTAGTGGTGACAACCTCGGGTCACCACTTAGTGTAGTTAGTGGCGTTTTAGTGCCAAAAAATTTTACTGGTAGAAGGTCTACAAGGGTTGTTAGTAAAAATTCTTCAGACTTCTTCCACTATAGTAGTTAACTATTTTTTTTTCATCCTCGAGTTGTGACAACCTCTAAGTTAACTATTTTTTTTCATCCTCGGGTTGTGACAACCTCTAAGTTAAACTATTTTTTTTCATCCTCGGGTTGTGACAACCTCTAAGTTAACTATTTTTTTTCTTCCTCGGATTTTCATTCCTCGGGTCACCACTTAGTGTAGTTAGTGGCGTTTTAGTGCCAAAACTTTTTAGTGGTAGAAGGTCTGCAATGTTCTAACATGTTTTGATAATAACCCAACCAAGATCAATGTCTTCTCATCACATCAACCATTTTGTGAGTGTGGAATCAAAAGAATTCCCAAGTGCACCCAATTCATGAATTTGCTACCCATTGATGAAATCCTTTTTGTTGTTGACTATAAATTTTTGGATGGTTCGTAATACGACATTTTGTGACCAAATGTAGAAGTTTGGCCACCATGTCAAGCTATCTATTAGGTGTTCAATTTCTTTTTAGACTTAAACTTACTGAACCAAAGACCCCACCCCACCTACAAATAGCATGCGGCCCTCCTTTTCCATGATGGGCAAGATTGTTTGCCATTCTATGTTGCTGAGTCCTTTAGAAGGCCATCGTTTGCAATTCATTTCAATACCACCATGCAATGGGTGAACCAGAGGAATGTTTGTCCCATTTGAAAATGTGTAAAGCTTAAGAAAGCTTACACACCATGGCATCAGGTATATATACCAACCTTTTCCATGTTATAAATTCCATCACATATGGTTATGCCCTCATTATTGTTGTGTGTCCAAGGAAAGGTGGGGCAAGGGCCTGTAATGATGGAATTGTTGTGAAGATGTGAAAGAGTGGGTACCAACCCCATTTTATTCGTTCAACTTGTAGAGCAACAACTTGATCAAAGTCTTGCATTTTGTTCTCAACATATGTAGCAATCCTTTTTTCATGTTCTTCCCACCATTTGGCTTCAAGCTTGTTATTATTTCGTTCGAATAACTTGTATTCAATGTACGCAACCAATGTTTTGAATTCATTGTTTGAAGTCGTAGGGTTTATCACATGACTAATAGCCATGCTCAGTACATTTCGTTGGGATTTAGTACAATAATGTTACATTAAAAAAAAATGAAATGAAAGTTAGAAGATGGGTTTAGAGGGAAAATGAGACTATATGTTATAGAGTTTTATAGTAGAATCTAACCATGGTAGCATGTTACAACATGTGACATGGCAAAAAGTGCTACACCTGAAAATAAATGGAATGAAATTTAGAGATTAGATTTTGAGACTAGTTGCAAGTTATAGGTGTCTATTTATAGAGAATCAAACCAAGGTAGAATGTTGCAGAATAATCCAACCAAGTGATATGTGACATGGTAGAAAACCAATGAACCCTAAACCATTGAATTCATAAACCAATGACTAGCTTACTTGGTCTTTGTGAGTTCACAACCCAAATGATGCCATAAACACAACATCAACCCATTCATCCCATCCTTTTGGACAAGCCCGATAGTTTATAAGCATGGCCTTGAAATCATCCAAGGAAGAGCTTTCCCAATTGAACTTCCTCAACATGTATGGAAGCAAGTGAAACAAGCCAAGTTGTAGCTTGATTGGCATAGGTATGGGCCTTTCCCATGGGACTATCATGTGTTCATTAGCCTCAGATTCTACAAGTTTCAAGTAATGGTTTTGTGCACCTTGAATGTTTTTCAGATTGTGCAAGTCTTGTAGAACAACATTTGGATGCAATGGAGATGGATGGAGGTATGAAAGAATATCAGTACTTTCATTTTCCCCTCCCATGTTGGAGTGAGGTAGACTTGTTATTCCATGAATCTTTTGTTGTAGTGGCATGTGCTGGAAGATGTTAAGATCTTTAATATTTTCCTCACCTTTTGTTATTTGACTTTTCTATATTGTCAAATGAGGTCAATACTTGAAGAGTGGTCTCACCTATATTACCAATAGTGGTACTTGTGTTTTGATCACTTGAAGGAACCAACTTGTTCTCTTTAATAATTTGTTTTGTAATTTTTGGGGCCATCAACATTTTGCTATTCTTGTGGCACATCCAAGATATGCTTGCTTGATGTATTTGCAAGTTGCTTTTTAGGTGATGGCCCCCCTTTTGATTTTGCCATCCTTTGTCCTGATGCACCTCTACGACATTGTTTATTGTAATGAGGTCTTGGCAACAACCCTTTGAGAGATTTGAGCCTACACACCTGGACATGAATGTGTTCACCATTCATTGGAACTTTTTCCAAGGTTATTTCTACATATACTTCAACTTGGGTCTTAAACTCTAATTGAATCAAAGAAGCATCATTGTTCTTAATCTATTGCTTCAATTCTTTCAATAGTTGGGCATTAACCAAATTGGGAGACATTGGGATAGAGATGGGTTTATTTGTTCTTGGGTCAATGGGACCATTCAGGCAGCCTTTAAACCTATGGTCTAAAAGGCATAGTTTATTTGACCATTCCCTTCCACAATACACACACTGAAAGTCAGGATGATCCTTTTCGCCATTTAATGGGGTCACCCATAATGAAAATATCTCCAATAAAAGCTCATTATAAAGTTCAAGAGTGACACCCATTGCTCTATAAATCGAATAGGTGTTAACTTCATTTAGTATTTCAACAACCTTTCAAACCCATTTGGCCTTTCTATCTCCTTCTTTGCAGCCATATTAAACAGAATCTCTAAAACACTAAACTTTTCCAATTCCCACTAGACTTTGTGTTGCTTCCTATGGCAACCTGAACCCACCACCATGTTAAAAGGAACTATTTCACAACTAATTGTGCCCATAGTTGTGCAAATACATAATGAAACCTAATAATAAAAATCTTATACAATTATTCTTTGTTCATTTGAAGCTTTTAGTTTTTTACAAAGCTTCAACCCTTTGCAATAAATTCATGGCTCATAGGTTCGCAACACCATATCACTAATTTGCAACACCAGAATTAAGGTTTGACACCCATGTCATGATTATGTGTTTCTTGCCAAGTGTTGTTATAATATTAATTCCCATGATATAGTTCACCCCATGTTGCACCACAAGACTTAGAAGAAGAGAATACCTAGATGTAAACATTCAAATGAGGTGATTTTGCTTGCACTCAAATGACACACTTGGATTGTTGTATTTTGAGTGGCGCCTTTCACAAATCGCAACCTTGGTTCACACACAAGGAAAAATTCAAAAAGTTTTCGAGCACTTATAGCAAATTGAAAAACAAAACTTGAAACGGAAACCTAAGGATTCCCCTCGATGGAGATTACTAGATTTATACCAAATATTTATGATATAGTTGGACACCAAGCAATAACACTTTCACAAATGTTACCAAATACATTATTGGTCAATTTCATAATAATGTATTTGTAAACATATGTGAAAACACACAAACCCTAAGCCTTGGTGCAATTCCATGGCAAACCAATGTTGAATGAACTTAACAACAAAAAAAACAACAAAAATGAAATTCCTTTGTCAACCTTGTGATTCAAGAGAATGCACAAAATCAAGGTAGAGAAGATGCTCCCATGAAATTCATAGTGGCATTGAAGATGTACTCAAATAGTTGGAGGATCAAAGGGGCTGCAACAACACCAAAGAGGAAAACACAAAAATGGTGGTGCTGAAACACATGGGCAAAGCTATTACAAAACGTAAACCCTAATGGGGAAAAGATAACATCCCATGGCATGTTGTTTGCATGCATTCCATAAGGATGGGGATGGCATCATAGGTTATGAAGTGGGCATAAATATTCCTATTATGTAGAGGACGCCATTGGGGCCAAGTTTTGGGGAAGGGAAGGGTAACAAGAACGGCTGAAGACAAAACATGTCAGGCGGTACTTTTGTATCGGTCACAATCAATTTTTTTGTCCAATTTTATATTTTCAAAAAATTTGATCTCACATTTGAAACAAGTTATTGCATTTGATTTGTTGTACATAATTAATATTACATAATTTTTATTTTGAATTGTGTACACTAATTAAACAAACTAATAATATTTTACACAAAAATTATTTAGACATGTGTAATGAGATTGAATTGTACTTGGTCTTAAACAGAACCAATTTTTAATTTTTTACGAAAATGATAAAAAATCATTATTAAGTCATTACTGGTCTGACTTAATAGTGATTTATCAATGCGGTTTAATAAATCCCAACAAACAGTCTCAAGCAGGGTCTCTTTTAAGGATTTTGTAATGTAGCCAAAGTGATGATCATCCCGAAAATAATTTAGCCAAATTTGGTGACATACTAGAAATGAAAGTAAAAAAAAATCACAATCCTTCTATATTCTTGGCTACCTACTGGAACTTATCACAAAATTCTGGCGATTAGAAAAAACATTTCTTTCAAAATCTGGCAAATTTGGGTCTTTGTTTTTTCATGTAAACTCCTTTGTATTAGGTTGAAATCATATTTTTCAGGTAAAAATTTGGTGAAAGATTCTCTAGTAAAAGAAACACTATTCTCAAGATTGAACTAAAGGTTTTATCCAAAAATAAACAAAATTAGAATGTAGATCAAAGGTTCCTTTTGAAATAAGAACTGAACATCATTGGTACCAACATAAAATCTGATGGAATCAAGAAATTGGGTTGAGAATCATGGCTGAAAGATATCACCATTGTCGTCATCATGTCCACAAACAAAATTTGAGAATTGTATGCAAGACATTCTATTGATCTCAAGCTCAGGGTGGATTTCTTTCATTACTGCTTACATAAAAAGAGCTGCTGAAAACAGAGTTCAATAGCTGACACACAAAGTACTAAGCCATCACACAAGGAATCCTACAAAGTTGTTTCGGAGCTAAAAAGCCTACAAAATTTTTTGTCTGTTTTTGTTTTTTCTTGAGATTCAAATACATTTCCCTGGGACTATAATGATTTCCCAAGCTGAAGATTTGGCGTCGGAAAAATTCGGTTTGGTACTAAGCTGGAAACAAACTTCACTGCAACTGTCTGCCTGCAGACGGGGTTTCATAAGGTCAGTCAGAATTCACCCTAATCCTTACAAAAGAGAGACCAAGGAGCAGAGTCTTTTCCCCCACCCATCAACACCTGAGCTTCCCCCGCAGAGGAAGAAGAAGAAGAAGCATTTTCGTCTCTTCAGTGAATGGAAACCGCTTTGCTTCTCCATCTTCTTCTTCTTTCTAAGCACTGGCTGCTGCTGGAGTGCTGCAATCCCTTGCAAGATGACCAGACTCCCCACAATTGTAGCAGTTGCGCGTACCACCACCACTCTGCCTTCCATTACGTTCAGTGGATTCATGAGGGCAATCTCTGGCAATGTGGCCTCCTTCACCACAGTTGTAGCATGAACGATCACCGCCGCCGCCGAAGCTCCCATTCCCTCCTCTGGGTGGTGGTGGGCCACGGTTCCTGCCTCTACCACCAACAGACCCACCACCAACACCACCATCTCCTCTTCCATCATTTCCACCATAGCCGCCATCACGGCGATAGGAAGCGCCCTGAACGAAAGTGCCGCCGGGTCCAGTAACCTCCAAGGCCTTGGTACGTCCATCATCACTGGACTCCACGGAGAACTCCACAGACTCGCCTTCTCTCAGGGATCGAAAACCCTCCGCATGGATGGAGGTTTGATGGACGAAGAGATCTTCGGTACCATCTTCAGGGGTGATAAACCCAAAACCCTTGCCACTATTGAACCATTTCACCTTCCCGCTCTTCTTACCACCAGCACCTCCAGCAGGAGCTGCTACTGCCACTTCCGCCATCGCCGTGATGAATAAACCTCCACGGAAAGGAAGAGTCCTTCCAATAAACCAAACTGTGAAACACTTACCTTCCCGTTAACTTCCGAATTCTCTCGCTACCCGTCCCCCGTATGAAGCCCACCGCTCTGTATCAGAATTCACGACGACGGCAAGCGGCAGCCAGCAGCGCGCGAGCGAGGGCGGAAGCGCAAGGCCTGTTCTCACACGCTGAGCGTTTGGCGCGTCAAACGAGATGGTCGGAACTGAACAGAGGACGGCGTGCGGCGATGGCAGCGCTGGATACGTCCCAATTCGCCCGAAACCTAGGGTTAGGGTTTGGAGCCCTAATACGGCCATGCCCTAACGCCGCTAGCTACGTAAAAGATAGGTACGTAAAGAGGAGCCAAGCTTCCTAGCAGCTTTAGAAACCTAAAAGATAGGTACGCAAGGAAATGCCAAGCTTCCTAGTGGCTTTAGGTATGGAAAGGAAAGTCAAGATTCATAATGGCTTTGGGTACCTAAAAGAAAGGTATATACACAAAAGTCAAGCTTGCTAATGGTTTTAGGTGCGTAAAAGATAGGTATGAAAAGAAATGCCAACCTTCTTGAAGGCACTAGGTATGCAAAGAAAAGTTAACCTTATGTTTTTTTTACATGGCTTTATGTAGAAGATAGGCATGTAAAGAAAAGTCAAGCTTCCTAATGGCTTAGGTGTTACATATAGTAAAGGACGTCGGGATAAAATGATCCTTTCCATCCATCCGTCCCATCATCCATCCAAACAGAACAAATATATATTTAAAAAAGGGGAAAAACTAGGAAAAAAAAAAAAAAAACAGAAAAACACTTTAACAATTAGAAACTTTTTTTAAACACTTAAACATGAAACAAAAAAGGGAAATACACCTAAATAATCTTTAAAGAAAATTAAAAAATAGATGACAAAAAAATAAGAAACAAAACAGAGAGCAAAAGAAAGAGAAAAAAAACCATACTTGGACAAAAAAAATGATGTTTGTCTTCTTTTTCCAAACTTCAAACCTGCATCTAATCAAACAAAAATTAAAATTTTTTAAAAAATTATTTTTATTATAAAACATATAAGAAAAACTAGATTTTTTTGAAAAAGAAAAAAGAAAATAAATAAATAAATAAACGCATAAAAATAGAAAAAAAATGAAGATAGACAAAAGAAGAATAGAAAAAATTAAAACACGAAACAAACATAAAAAAAAAGAAGTAAAAACACAAAAACTATAAAAAAGGAATGGAAACAAATGAAACAAGGAAAGGGAAATAAAGTAAAATAATTTTAAAAGAAAAAAAATTACAAAAAAGAAGAAACCAAATAAAGAGTAGAAAATAAGAAAGAAAAACTTATAATAATGAAGAAAAACCCTACTTGAAAAAGAATGAGGTGTGTCTTCTTTCTCCAAACTTCAAACTTGCATCCAAATAAACAAAAATACAAAAGTGCAAAAGAAACACTTTATTTTTATTATACAAAATAATAATGAAAACAGAAAACGCATAAAAATAAAAAATAAAAAAGATAAAAGTTTTAAGAAAAAACTAAAACATGAACCAAAAAGAAATATTTCAAAATAAAAAGATAATCTTTAAGAGGTAAAGGAGAACTTAAAAAGAAAAAGATAGGTGTAAGTACAGTATACAACAGTGGAAGCATTGAACCTTGCGAGAGCGAACATTAAATTTGCCCATAGTTGTTTAATGCAGTCCAGTGCTTTTTTTTAAGAATTTTTGTTTGTAGCCAAAGTGGCTATCATCCATAGGAAGATGGAGAAAAAATGGCGATCATCTCTAGTAAGATTTAGCTAAATATGGCTATAAACCAATATATGAAATAAAAATCCTTAATCATGTTTCTATATTTTGGCTACACATTACAAACCAAGTGTAAAAATCTGAAAAAATTAATGCTTTTTTTTTTCCCTCAATTCTGGCGATTGGAAAACTCCAAAATCACTTGATTTTCGAAGTTTGAATTTCGCTTTTTTGGCGAAATTTCGTCAATAAAAAAAAAAAGCCTAAAAAAAAAGAGTACTGCTGCAATTGTTTTCCCCTAGTTTGCCATTTGCCTGATTCAATTTTTCTCAAAAGAATTGAATGAATCAATTTAATTTTTTTCCATTTTTGCTAAGGAGCCAGTGGAGGCAACCTCTGAAGTGCATGTGGTGCTGGTCAAAACCCTAAAAGCAAGGTGGAGTAGGAGTTCTGTGTGGCCTCATAAGCACATTCTTTATTTCAATGTGGCTGCCACTTAAGTTCTTAAGATGAATTATTTGGCACCTAAGGTCAAAACAAATAGCTATCATTCAAATGAACTTAGAGTTTTTGGGCTATTTTAAAATAGCATTTGGAGTTATTATGGCAATGTGTGAAATATTTTTGTTAAAATCTAGCAATTTTAGATTGTAGAATTTTGAGGCAATGAACAATCATTTAAATGCACTAAAAAAAAAGGGTACATGAACAAAAGTGACCTAGAGAATTAATCACTCTGAAACTCATATTATCGTAGAGTGAAAATTATTTCAATAGAAGACAAACAACATATGAAGTTTGCAATAACACATTTGTTTGCAATAACACTAAAAACATAAGCGCTTGCAATGGAATTGAACCCTTGAAACCGGCTTTCCCAACACAAACAACTTCCAAAACCAACGAAGTTAGCATACAATTATAATTTTAAAAATTCGTGCAAGGAGAAATCATTGCAACTAGACTATGGGGAGTGGCAACAACATGCCAATATCATGGAGATAAAAGTGTTTGGCTTGTAGAACAACCATTGAATTCAATAGATTGAAAAACACAAGTAAAAAAATTATGCCTTTGTAGAAACATGGCCAACAACTCCACAAAGCACATTGTAGCCTAACCATAACAATATTGGTGATAGGCTACTCTACATTGTTTCATACATTCCACATGTGAATTTTTTTGTGAAGTATAGAATTGTTGTGCAAACATGCACACAACAATTAATAGGTGGGTTGAAAAGTATTTTTCATTTTTCACATGGTCTATTATTTACAACAAGGCCAATTGAACCAGTTTCAAATATTCAGGGAAGTTAGAGAATAATATTTGAGATGTTGTGTCAAGGTGTTTCACAAAAGATGCATCACTATCTATTTATAAACAATACTAGAAATACACAATCCCAAGAACATCGATAACACCACAAGTTGAAAACCTAATTTTTCAAATCCTAATAATTTTTTCTTTAACCCTTGCCAAACCACACATAAATCATGTTCTTGCATGAACATGTAAAACAAAAATCAAAGATCTAGAAAAAAATAGGAAATGAAGGACAAAATGGAAAAGTTTTAAGGTATTATCTTTGCATTAGTTTTTCAACAATGATTTGACAGCAACAAAAAACTTTTCTAACATGTATGATTGCAAGCCAATCTCCAAATCTCAATGCATTACTTACATATGCTAGCCATTTACTTCAAAAGTTAAGTGTTGAATTCCAAAATTTAATTGGGTACCCATCGCATTTAAATGTTTTTAGTTTTCAACTCCAATAATGATTTGAAAGCCTAGAAGTTGTCTATTGTGAAATTGGAAGTTTAATCTTTATATCATCAAAGCCTCCATAATAACCTTGGTTAGATTATCATTCCTTAATCTTTCAACCACTTGATCCAAAGAGATGAAGATTGGAGTCTTTACCCAATTTCGCTTTACATAGTCATGGATAGACAACCAAGATTAGTTGTTCACTATAAAAACAACATCACAATTGAGAACTAGATAATGAATAACCCCCATTTCTACCTTGGTTACTTTGTAACCCCTTGATGCATGAATTCTACCATTGTCTAGTTATAATTATTGGTCCAATGTTTTATATTTTTTTGGGGATTACTAGGAACTCAAACAAAGGCTTTGTTACCTCATATTCCAACATGGGACATCCTTCTTACAAAAAATGCAAGATTGTGGCAAATTGCACAAATTTCCTTGTTTTTTTCTCTTGCCATCCCATTTGCAACTTGGGCAACAACACTTTCATAATTACAAAAAACAAGCAATTTTAAATTATTGGCATGCCTACGAACTTTAAAATAATATCAATCCCCTTTCTTCACATTAGTTTCAATATTTTTTTATTTTCTTATGACCTACATGCTAACAAAGAACATCCCACCTCATTATAAATCTTGCACTTGATAGCATGCAAGGTACCATCTAACTTCAAACACAAATCCCATGGTAGTTTTGTAATTCAAGAGTCTTGAAATTTTCTAGTGGCATCATAGAACTTTATTTATCGATTTTTTGCATGAGCAAATTGGATCCATTGAGCAAATATAGGTTGGTTAATTACTTATTTAGAGGAGGTTAGTAACCTATAATTATAAGGTAACCTTTGAACAAAAAATTGGTATTGCAACCATTTGAATGGAACAAAAACCTAAAGGATATTTATGCGTTGGAGAGATTGCTTCCTATTTGTGGCAAAAGAAGGGAAATATATATATATATTTTTGATTGACTAATAATGGAACAATTTTTTTCAATTCAAGCGCATATTTGACAACACAAAATAAAGTTATTATTATATTTATCCTTCAAATACCATCATTGCTTCTTCTTTGAGAAAAAAAGGTTTACAACCCATGGGCCTTCTACCTCCATACGACATTGCTTTATCAAGCTTTTGCCCATTGTGGAAAATTCCCCACTATTGCCTCCCATAGACATTTCCATTTTTTTTTTCAAAAAAGCCAAAGCAATTGGTGGATTTATAATTCAAATTGTTTATGTAGCTTTTACTTCTTTCATTTGATGAGTTCTGGGTTCGAGTCCCAAGCAACCCAATAATTTTATATTTTGTTTTTATAATTTAGTAGTTTTTTAATGGATTCATTAACATTATTTAGTATGAATGGTTCCATAGCAAAGTGGTTAAGAAGAAACAATACGAAAAAGTTCAATTAGCTAAGATGAATTTGACTATATCACAAAATTATTGGTTATATTGCGGGAAAAAAATAGGATAGAGAAACAAAATAAATAGCAAATTAATTTTTTTATTAGAAATCATAAGTATGAAATAGATACATAGAGAAAGCCATGTGTACTGAAAATTTGAACATCTTTTTAAGACAATACTTTTGAAGTTCACTTTTAGTATACCCATCCCTACTACAATAAATTAGATTATAAAAAATTCACCTAGGCTGACATTATCAACCGTGCTAATACATGATGAGTTTATTCGATATTGTAATAATAACATATCAACAAAAATAATTTACTACTATTCAAGAATGTAAAATTGTGGGTATTTAACAACATAGTATGATAAACCTATGGATGGGATAGTAGGCCGATCTACTCCAAGGATGGGAAAAGGTTCATTCAAGGACATTACATGTGCATTGTGTTTTGTATTTACATCTACAACATCGAAATTGGAGGGAGGAAAAGGAGAGGGGAAAATGGAAAGGGACCATGAGATGAAGAAACTACATTAAGTTTTAATATGACAAGAAGACCACCATAGCAAAAGTTCCTACTTGAAAAAAAACTTGAACTTATAACTTTGTGGGAGTTTTGGTGGCATTGTGAAAGATGATTCAATAGTAGAATGTCACAAAACCTTAACTTCAAATCTAGATAACAATAAACAAACATACTCACAATGCACATACAAATAGATTTGACACATATTAGACAAATTTGATTGACAGTGCACATAGATTCAACTCACAACATAGACTTGATTCACAATGTAGACTAACAAACTTGGATATACTAACCTTAACTAAGTGACCCAAGCAAATTAATAGTGACAAAAATTGACAAAAACATATTCATATAAACAAACTAGATGTAAACAAATCTATACATATAGATTTAATGCATACAAAGTCAACATAGATAAACTTGACACACACCGATTGACACAAAGTCACAAACAAACTTGACACACACAAACTCATGGTAGATGCTTAGACTTGATCTAAATTTTTAGACTCAATGCACATCAATCAACATAGAACCATACATAGATTTTACACACACCATAGAACCATACATAGATTTTACACACACCAACTCCTAACAAATGTCTAGACTTGATGCACTAACTCCTAGTAGATGCTCAAACTCAACACACAAAGATTGACAAATTAACACAAATTTGCAAATAGACTTGATGCACATCAATTCATAATAGATGTTCAAATATGACACATCGATTGATAAAAAGACATGAATAGACTTCACACACACAAACTCTTGTTAGATGCTTAGACTCAAAGTAGATCTTCGAATTTGATGCACATAGATCAACATAGAGTTCTGCATAGACTTGACACACGTGGACTCCTAGTAGATGCTCAAACTTGATGTAGATGGGTTTTATGAAAGAACCAGCAGTTTTATGTAAGATTCTTTGACTGGTTCCTTTGATTTTCCGAAGAATAGACATACGTTTTATGTATGTTTTTTTTCCCAAGGTTCTGAAAATGAACTAGAATGGTCTGGTTCCAGGTCCAGTTTTTATGTTTAAAATCTCGTTCTAGTTGTAAAAATTAGACTTGATTAGAGTCTGGTTCTTACTAACCATTTGTCTAGTTCTTCAAAATAATAAAATCCATTCCAAGTCTCTAGGTTAGTCACAAATGTAGCAAGCAAGGTCAATAATTATCAAATGGGTGGGGGGCAACTTGATGTGCAATGTTAAAGAAAAGATGTATGAAATCACATAAAATGATGAAATGATTGGGCAAGTAAACATCCAAGCATTTGAAATTCAAGTTTATGGAAAAGGTCACAAGCCAACCTTTAACGGGCTTGGAACAAAAGCCGACCTAAACTATTAGTCCATGTGGCCTCCAATATGAATGGATAATGAATGATCTTGCAAGAATTTGAAAGGACTTGTGCCATAAGCCCCCAACTCCACTTTGAGATAATTATCTCAACAAAATTGAGGCATATCCCCCCCTAAAGATGGGGAGAGAGGATTGTTGAAAAATTAAGGGAGCCTTTAGACACTCACCCACAAACTGATCATTCATGGAGCAAATGTATATAACAAAGGCAATAAGGTCTGGGGTGGCAGATTTATGCCATTGTTGCATGAGCAAATTATATGACATATTCGTCTGATGATAATCATACACTCATATTAATGACCAAAATGTGTCTGTTGAGCATGATCTTTTAAAAAATGGTTGAATCTACCACCCCAGACCTTAAAGTCATAGAATAGTCTCACACTTGCCCATTATGTTGGGTGTGTCAGGGGGCTGGTCCTAATGGGCTCATGTGGTGCCTTATCCAACAACATAATAGGCAGGCGCTACAGAGTACAAAGTTGTCAAAACTAACATCAAATGTCAAATTTATGTTGGCTATCATGCCAATGTTAGGTTGGATTTGGCTCATGTTATCCAACTCCAAGCCCAAAATGTGGTTCTATGACCATGATCAATATTTTATTCCAAAGACCAACTCCTTAGGAAGGAAAATAAATGATCTTTAGGATTTTTTATTTTTTTTTGCAATTGAATTTTCAAAATTAATTAATTGTTTGGGAGGCATGTGCCAAACCTGCCAAGGTACTACAACATATGAAAAAATGTTTCGTATGCACACACCTTCCATCCTACATGGTATGCTGCTGGTGGGTTGAAGAACTGACACTCACCAAATTTGACACTCACCAATTTGGTAAGGGTTTTTAGCATCCAGTGGTTCATTTTGGCCTTCATAATAAACCTATGATTTTTGTTCATGATCATGGCCATTGATGTGGTGGGACACATGAAGTTAGTTATCACCTTAATGGAACAAGAGAGCATGCTACCACGACAACCCCAGTAATCTCACATGGTTTTGTCTGCAAATATATTGACCAAGTGTCTACAACTCCCACACGCATCCGTATGTGTATCATCAACATTCAGCCTTGCAAACCCAGTTTTGAGTGGCTTAGAGTTGGCCTATAGAGTTGGCTTTTATAGAAGAGCTGTTTAAAATCATATGAAGTACATTAGAAGCAAAACTTGCAATCCTTTAACTTCTCAAGGGTGGGCAGAACTATAAGCTTGACATAAGTTTCTTACTTGTCAGGTGGTTTGGCGTTTGATGATCCCCCCACTAAGAGATCGGTGAAAAAGCAAAAGACAAACGCCCCCCCCCCCAACCCACCAAACTTCACACAGTCCAAACCCTAAAATCTCAAAATATGAATTCACCTGGCCTTTTTTATATGGGCAATTTTTTTCAAAAAAGATAAATTAAATCTAAAAATGAATTTATTTTAGTGGTTTTCAATTGCCAGAAATGAGAAGGAAAAAAATCGTAAACTTTGCTAGATTTCTTTAATTGGTTTTCAATTTGTAGCCAAAATATAGAAAGATGCTTTAAAAAATTTATTTGAAAATTTTTGGTTTATATCTGATGGTATCTGGAACATGGAATATTCCTTGGAAAAGGAGTTAGGGATTTTTTTTTAAAAATGATATTTTACATAATTGATAATTGCTCTTTTTAATTTTATTATTCCATAGGCAGCGTACTATGATGGCATTGCTATTATTGCAGCAGCTTTGGCACTGGGGATGCTGCAACTAGGCCTAATATACCTTTGTTCCTTTTCTAAGATCTTTGGCAATTTGAGTGTCCAGACTTCCAGTCTATGACAAGCCCAGTTTTATAATATAAAAGGTCTGCACCTGCTGATTCGGCAGCTCTTTCAGGCCCTTGACAAATGGCAGAATCAGCCATGGCGGTCAATTCTGTCATTTCAACCCCAATTTCGGCTATTTTATGGCATCTTACTGTCCCTTACACCAGACAATGGGCATCTTATTGTCCCTTACACCAGACAATGGCCATATTACTGTCCCTTACCCCCAACCGCGCCCCTTCCCGGCCCCCCCCCCCAACATTAGTGGCTTCACAAATGCTAAGCACGTTTGAAGCTTTTTGACGTGCACAATGAAAGTTGCTTGTAATGAAAGCACAGCTTATGTGATGGAAGTCCTGGGCCCTGGCAAATCATTTAATTTCCACCAGCATTTTAATATCCAATTGTTCAGCTTGTAAATGGTGTTGTAAGGTTATCATTGCTATTTTAGGGACATCATTGTTATTTTCCCTCTTCCCACAAAAATTGTTATTAATTTATTAATGAACCTTTTTCAAAATTATTAATGAGCATCACTACTGAACCTTTGTTTTACCTCTGGTCACTGGGTCACTACAGTGTTGGCCCTGGCCAGGCCAGGTTGGGGTTTTTCAGAGGAACCATGATGGGGGTCTGGGATTTAGTGTTAAATTGTTTTGGAAAAAAAAGGCTGACTTTTTGGTTTCGTGTCTAATGAATATTTTTTAAAAGAAAAATTTATTGGTCTCCTTCTTGGGTCTAATTTTTTAGATTGTTGGTTCTCCATGTTGATGGTTTTTAAGCTTTATGAGGCGAATTGGTTTGGGTCTCAAAGCAAGAATGGGTTTAGGGTTTTTATTTTTTTAGGCTGCAATATCGGTAAGGAAGTTTTCTCAAAGTCTTGATTCGTTTTAAAGAGAACATATCTTTGTGATTTGATTCGCCTCCAAGTTATTAATACAAGAAATGAATTCATTTTCCATTTTCATGATGAAATTCTCAATGAATGGGAAGGGAGAAAAGAAACATAGTCATAAGGAAGGAATGGGAAGTGAGGAAAAAAAAATTTACTAGTGAGAGAGTGAGACACCAAAAAAATAATTCACAAGGGAAGACTAGGATTGTTTTTTTAAAAACAAACAAAGCCACAAGCAAGGAGTGGAAAGTGAGAAAAAAGAAAGTAAAGGCACCTAAAAGAATGCAAAGTGAGAAAAACACAAGGGATGTGTGACACCGTGGCCTTGCCATTTACATTTAAAAGGTATCTTAAGGCCAAAAGAAGAATTATGGAATCTCAAATATTTCACCATGCAAAACTAAAATCTTCCCAAAATCCTCTACAAGAAACCAAAATCCTTCAAGACAATATAACTCTATAACTAATCTCAAGTTTCAACACAAGCCAAAATATCAACTTTCAAAAATCCTTGTATAAAAATAGACCTATTACCTATGGGCCAAAATCCATTAAGCTATTATACTCTATGAATGAATCTAAACACAATATCCTTGCCTACCAAGGCAAGGCCAATAAGAATTGCCAATAAGACTCTTGATTTTTAAGCGTAAAAATTATGAAATCAGCTCCATAAAATCTTACTAATGGTCAATATTCAATAACTCACACCACCAAAGCAGCTATAAACATTATGAAACCACTTCGTGCCCCCTACTCAAGGTACCAAGAGTTCCATATTGGTGGGCAGAGTGATTTGGGAGATCTCATAGTGAGAACCAAAACAAATGAACTCCCTTCCTTAATAGATGAGTAGATTACACATGATATGCAATTTGAGAATGAAATCCCAAGAATATTTCCTTAGTTTCAGTTCCTTGAATAATTTCAATTAAATTAATTATTAGTAATCTAAAGAGTCAAGACTTTTAGATTTTTTCTTTAAAAAATAATGATGTATATATTAAAAATGTAAACACCCGCGAGTTTCATTCTTTTAGCATGTTGAAAGGGCATGAATTTTTTTTTTATATAATTGAACTATGCAAAATGTGCGGCAAAAGACTCATTTAAATCTTCTTTTCCATTCATTAGAAACTTAAAGTCAGACAATTGGAATTTGAATATGAAACGTCCTAAAATATGATTTTCTTTTTTTTTCTTTTTCTTTTTCAGGAATTTAAAGAATATAACCAGATCACCATTTCAATTCTTGGAATGACAATGATTTTAGTTTATCATGCCTAAAAAGAAGGAAAAATAATAATTTGGGGCATGATGACTACTATGATTGGACTACATATTGTAAATTCACTTATATTTAGCTTTTATTTATTTATCTTCAATATTGTTTCTTTGGTCTCTTAGTTGGAATGAAAGTCTTGTGCTTTCTAAATAGAAACTTCTTCACAAGGCAAGTCCCCAAATAATTCAAAATTGAATCAAGAAATGTGAACTACCCAATTCCTTAAATCTTCAAGAAGAGACTAACACATAAAGTGGGTACTAACTCTTTAACCCTTTGTTAACAACCAAAATCTAAGTTCAAAAATTAAAACAGAATGCAATTTTAAAAATCCACCCAATAGTACAATACCATTCATAAAATCCTTTTTTAGAAATAAAATTGTGGGGTAGGGGTGGGGAGCTTTCATTGTGTCAGTTTTTTTACCAAAGCATTTTGAAATTTTGGCATTTTTTTTTCTTGTGTAAAAATTTGAGTAATTTGACCAATTTTGATAGCTTTCTGGAAAAAGAAGCTAATTTTTTAATATCACAAAAGTGAAAGAAAATCACTACTTGTGATTGTCCTAAAATTTCAGTGTGTGGGCAGTGGGCAGTGGGCAGTGGGTTTGCAGCAATTTTTTATTTAAAAATATTTATGCATACATTTATGAATTGTAATTCTACCTTTTTTGAAGACTAAAAATAGGTGGGTATATTACATTATATATTCCCTGTTGTGGAGGGATGGGCTTCATTTTCTAAATTTTATTTTCTTCTTGTTTTCAGATTTTTCATTTTTCCAATGCATTGAATTTTGCTACTTTCTGCATATCTTCAGGAGTTAGTGATCAGATTGAATTGCCAATAATAGTTTCAGAATCTCAGAAATGATTATTTTGTGTGCAAGGATGCGGATATCCAATTCAGATAATTGCATATCCACCTCCTGCAATGCCTGATCATGAAAAGCAGAACACCAAAAGAAGAAGGCTGCAAAATTTTGTGAAAGATGTCAGCTTTGCATGTAGTATTGTTTGTTGTTGGCTGGTTTTGACTCAGGCTGTCTGGCTGGCTTTGATACATTTCAGTAGTCAGCCACCCATTGATCCAGGAATTATGTATCGAGGAAGGCCAGTTCCTGAAGGCCTTCTCGAATTTGAGCCTCATAGCTCAAGGGTGTGGGCTCAAAATTTTGAGAAGGCCGAGGGGCAAAATCCTTCCCCAGCAATCTCAAGAATTATGTATAGGGGAAGGCCTGATCCCAAGGGCCTTCTTAAATTTGAGGGTCATAGCCTGAAGCTGTAGGCTTCAAAATTTGAGAAGGCCCACAGAGCAGGTCTTCCCTAACATTAAGGCCGTTAAGTTTTGTACACAGAAGATGCTTCCGCAGCTGGAAGCACCTTTGTGTTCTGTGTGTGGAAGGTCCCTTCATTTGATGAAGGGATCTTTCATGCAGGGAGGTGCTTTAACCTTGCAGTGCTTTACTTCATACTTGATCATTTTGCTTTGATACGAATTTGGAGGAAGGTTAGTGTGATTCTTGAATATCAAGTTGCTCAATTGATGATTCATGAATTTAGATTTCGGAAGAAGATTAAAATGTTTCTGGATTAAAATGCTAAGCTGATTGATGAATTTAGAAATCATAAACTTGTTTTAAGGTTTAGCAGTTGGAATTAACAAGATGGGTTTTGCGGTTGTTTTAATCAAGTTGCTTTTGTTATGAAATTATGCAAGTTGGAAGTTGGAATCAGAATTCATGAGATTGTAATTGTGTGTTTTCATCAAGTTGGTTTTGATTATGAATCAGAAAGTTGATGGTTCAGAACTTTAGTTGGAAAATTAGAGATTAATAAGTTTGTGTTAAATTATGTGATCCAAGCTAATAGGGGAAGTTAGTTCTTTCTTTTTTCTTTTACAAATTGCATGCAAAAACAATAGGGTGCTTAGAATTGAATATACTTTAAAATACATTAAAAATATTCTCTCAATTTTAATAGGTTTTAAAAAATATTTTACATAACATATCAAAAATACCTTTTTAAATCTCACTTGTTTTATAAAATATTTATAAAAAATATTGCAAATTTAGTAACTTTCAGAGCAAGATCCAAGTTGCTTGATGAGGATTCAGAAGTTGGGAAATTAAGGCCAACTTTGTTTAATTATTGGTTTTTCTGATCAATCAATGTTTCACGGCTCACAAGCATAATATTCTGAAGTAGGAGAAATTTTTTCCTGAGTTAAGATTTGTCAATATTTTGGTGCAATGAGTGTGTGTGTCTCAAGGGGGAGATGATTTCAGAGCTCTTCATGAACTCAAGCTGCAGAAGAATTTCAGAAGAATCAAAGATCTTAAGCTTCTAAACACCCAACTACTAATCAGTTGAAAAGTATCTAGGAAAGATGCTGTTTGGTGCTGCGAAATCTGAAGTGTCACGATTTCCTGGATGCTTTTCTAGAAGCTTGCTGGAAGAAGAAGGTAGTAGTAGTAGGAGGAGTAGGAGGTGTGAATGTGAGTGTGTATGTTGTAGTGTGTATCCAATCTTTACACTTCATATCTTCACAGCAGGTGTCTTGTATTGTACGAAAGAAGATGCTTTGAACACGAGATTTCTTTCACGGGGGTTCCGCACCTTTTACGCAACAACAACAACAACAACAACAACAACAAACATGGATTGATCAATTGATGAGCTTCACTGCACATTCAATTCCAGTTTATACAAAGCGTTCTATGCAATTAATTAGCTGGACTTTAGCAATGTGACATGAAGCTCCGAACTGGTGTAATCATAGATTACCTCGAACAACTCTAGTGGCTCTTCTCTCTTTGGTTTCCATCTTTTATATTGATTGCAAGTTCACAATAGAATGAATGAGTCAAGGGTGTAAAGTTGAAGTCCTTTTTTTCTAAGGACTGCATTTGACAGGTGGTATTCAAAAGCGTCAAGGTGGAAGTTTTTTCTCAAGGATTGCATTTGATATGTGGCATTCAAAAGCGTCAAAGTCGAAATCTTTTTTCAAAGATTTCATTTGGCATCTAATATTCATGTGTTGATCCATTATTCCATGTTCTTCCCTATAACCACATTCTTCTATTGAGCTTTGCTAACTTTGGAAGAAGTAGTTACACTTTGATAGATGAGCATGAGTTCGCTTGCGTGTGTTTCTGGGGATTTGGACTAGACTGGGGATACCGATCTGAGTGTTGATGTTGTCGCGATTGTCCGAAAAAAAAATTCCTGGTTTGATAAGCCGGAGCTTTTGAAAAATCGTCAATTCTGATCGGCAGGGATCAGTAGCATAGTTTGCAGCATCATGGCGAACGATTGCAGAGAGCAAGCTTCTGCTGTTGGTGATCGAATGAAAATGAGATTATTATTTTCCTTGAGATTCTGCATTCTGAGTTTCGCAGCGATATTAATAATCTCAAGCTCCTCGACGTTCGTAAGAGGCGAGCATTTGTGGTCTAGTGAGCAATCTGATCCTCTCACAACGTACTTCGAACAGTCTCAACAGTTTCAAGCTGCAGCTGCAAACTCGACTAGCACTAGTCTAAGCTTAAGAGCAATGAGAGAACAACAGGCTCAACATCTGCTCAAAGACCCTCGCTTCAGTTCCATCAACAAGCGCCGGAAGCTTGAAAGATGCATAGATTTTAATCCTTATTTGTCTATCTCCATCAGTACTGCTGCATCTTCAGATTCAGCTTCATCATCAGCTGCAACTCTTCTTCTGCAGGATGTGGAAAACGTGACTGTCACAGTGTCTGGAATTCTGGATCCAAGTGAAGCAGACTGGATTGCTGTTTTCTCCCCCGCCACAGCGCCTGAGTCCGTCTCTCTCTCTCTCTCTCTCTCTCTCCTCCCTCCACCTCATCTGACAATACCCAATTCTCTTTTGCATCATCAGGTAGCTCTGGATGAGGCTGCAGCAGAAGATTGTGCAGATTCTGGTTTTCTGAAGTTCATGTGTTGTATTGTGTGTGCTGCAGCAGCACAAACTTCTGTCCTTTGAACGAGGCATTGTATCTGGAGACAGGAGATGTATCCCCACAACCTCTCACGTGCCTCTACCCTGTCAAGGTGCAACTGCAGCTTCCATGGACTAGAGCTCAGCTAGACAACAATATTAAGATTACTTGATGATTATCAGCAGCAGATCCTGCACTGCATGACTAGTAGTTCTAGACTTCTAGAGCTGATGATCTGCAGATGAGGAGAAAATTGACATCATGGGTGGGTGCGTGGGTGATCTGCATGCATCTTTTGTTTTGTGAATGTGCTGTGCAGTATCGGTATGTGAGTGCAGATCCAGAGTACTTGTCATGTGGGAACAGCGAGTGTCAGGAGGAGATTCTAGGCAAGTGCTTAGTGAAGACTTGCAGTGGTTCTATCACCTTCCGCATCATCAACATCAGGACAACCATGCTCTTTGCATTTTTCACAGGTGGATTTGATGCTCCGTGCCTGTTGAAAACGTCCCGTGCCTTGAACTTCAGCAACCCTTCTTCTCCTCTCTATGCTCATCTCTCCAGCCCAGATTCTACTGCAACTTCGGTATGTGCTACAAGCAGGAGCAGCAAGTACTCCTGTCGCATGTGATTTTGTCTATGATCTGATCATCCTTTGCTAGCTATATTCTTTTTTGCTGATTCTAGATCTGCATTAGATCTAACATAGTTGCAGAGCTGCTGATCAGCATGAACTCCTTTGTATCTGAATGTTCTGAAGAAGAATCATGGATTCTACAAGCTCTTGATTTTGTGGAGCTTTGAGATTCTTTTGTTGCTGACCTGCTGCAGATGAGATTGACATGGGTGAGTGGCAATGGAGATCCACAAGAAGTATACTACGATGGTGGCAGGAGCTCCACCTCCACCGTCTCCACATTCACTCCAAGTCAAATGTGTTGTAAGCTCTCCTGTGATCCATGAGTACCTATACAGAGATTTCATTTTCTTGAAGAAAGATTCAACAACAAAGGTCTGATGAAACTGATCCTCCTCCTGAAGCTGAACAACAAAAGACTCATGTCTGAAACAGCTACTGCTCCTGAAGCTTGCAGCTAATTTTCCTGAATGTTTGAATATTGCAGCTGAACTGGAAAATCCAGCATCTGGTTTTGGATGGCATGATCCAGGCTACATCCACACTGCCTTGATGACACAGCTAAGACCATCCTCCAACTACAGCTACTACTATGGGAGGTCAGAATTCGTGAAGAATGATATATAGAAAAATTATGCAAACGATATTCAAAGCTGCTTTAACTGGACTCTAGATTCTAGGGTTTAGGGTTTAGGGTTTAGGGATTAGATAGTTTCACCAACCTAACTTTCAAACTTCTCAATTTCAGTCTCTGACGTACATGAGCACTCTTTTAGTTTCAACAAAGAGTCATTGTTAATTTTAACTGTTAATGTGATGAGCTAATTACAGCATGGAAGAAGATGGTCGAGAGCTTTCTCTGCTGTTGGTGTTGCCGCAACAGATGATTGACATCTCCATTGACCTTGAGAACTGTCATGTGGTATGAAACTGGGCTTGGCTATGGTGTGCACTAGTGCTGTAGCAGGATGGACAACAAGCAGAAGCTTTAAAACACCACCAGCTGCAGGAGCGAAGACATTGAACGTGGTGATGTATGGAGACATGGGCAAGGCAGAGCGTGATCATTCAGATGAACATTATGTTCAGGTACATCAAGGCTGACAAAAGATTACTTGCAAACATTGTTTCTTCAAAAGGAAAAACTAACAAAAGATTTGTAATTGTGGTATCCCTATGCATTGCATCATGCTCTGATGCAATGTAAAAATACATTATTGAACTTTACTGGATGTTTTTTCTTGCCACCCCTTTGGTGCACCCAACCATGCACTTACCCAATAGCAAACAGGAGCTCAACTCTGAGAGCCAAAAAAACAATCAAGACCAAGAAAAAAGGGGAAAAAAACACAATGCAGCTTGTAGCTTACATAGTTGGAAGTTTTGATTGAAGGTTGTGAAATTACAATACTGATACAAGACTTGATCTGCATCCGGCTTGTGCCTCTTGCAGCCAGGAGCTCTCGGGGTTATAGATGCATTGACAGAACGGATTTCTACACTTGAGGATGTGGATTTGGTGTTTCATGTGGGTGATATCAGTTATGCCACAGGATTTATGGTAGAGTGGGATTCATTTCTGGAGATGATCAACCCTGTGGCTTCTCGAGTCTCTTACATGACTGCAATTGGTAACCATGAAAGGTGTGCACTATATGTGTCAATCACTGGCACCCAAGTCTTCTTATCTTCAGCAAATGTGAACAATGTATTCACAGAAATTGCATTGAGACATGTATTTCCTTCCTCTATGAAAGATCACATATGAGTCTTTTTTTGTAACCAATTCCAATTTGCAACATCATCCTGACAAGCAAACCCATTGCTTTTCAAACAGTCACCCTAAGTGATAGGTGTGGCTCCTTTTATCCTGTTTACACCCCATAACATTTGGAGGATAGATTCACAGAGATAGATTCCTCTGTGTCGAACAGATTTCTCTTTTTGTCTTCAAACATCAATCAAGCTCTCAAACCTCTTAAAGATCACTCCAAGTGTTGAAGACTGATTTCAATGATTGGGTGATTTCTTTTTCGGAAATTGTTGCAGGGATTTCCCACGTTCAGGATCTGTTTATGAAACTCCTGATTCTGGGGGAGAGTGCGGTGTGGCATATGAGGCATACTTTCCAATGCCCACACAAGCAGGAGTGGACAAACCATGGTATTCTATTGAATCAGGCCCTGTGCATTTCACAGTCATGTCCACTGAGCATCATTGGACTCAAGGCAGTGAACAGGTTGGTGCTCATGATAATATCGTGAAACCTTCATCCAACAATGTTGCAACACTAAGATTCCTGATGAACAAATTTATGAATTCGGGTTGGCCACAAATTCTGTGAAATTGTCTGAGTTGTAATCTTTGGTACCTGCAGTATAACTGGATCCAGAACGATCTTGCAATGGTGGATCGCTCATCAACTCCCTGGGTAATCTTTGCTGGGTATGTATAAGGTCTACCTAGCTACATCTGTTCTCTTTACAATTCTAGGCTTACAATTTGGCTCTTGCAAATTTGGTACCAAATGTTTGTTTTGAAGATGGCTTGCATGTGTGAGCAACTCTTCTTTTGAGCAAAATTTATATGCAGAGAAAAAATATATATTTCATAGTTCTTCTGTGTGCAGGCATCGACCCGCATACTCATCTCAGCAGGACACAATTGTGAATGACATAATAGGTGGAGCTGTGGACGCATCATTCCCTCCTGCAATTGAGCCTTTACTTCTCAATGGCAAGGTAGTGCTGCTTCCTTACTTTCCCCCTCCCCACACAAGTTGGTTTTTTTCATACTCCTTGCTTCTGGAGTTGTGTTTGGGTTGGCAGGTTGATTTGGTAGTGTGGGGACATGTCCACAACTATGAGCGCACATGTGCTGTCTACAAAAGCAAATGCCTGGCCTTCCCATCAAATGTAAATGGTGTGGACACATACAACAACACAGATTACAAAGCACCTGTGCATGCAGTTATTGGGATGGCAGGATTCACTCTTGATTCTTTTTCAACAGCCGTAAGTCGTCCCCTGACACTTCCAGACTTGGATTTGCTACTTCTTTGGAGAGTTCTGTGAAAACCCACAATGTGAAAAAGTTCCAATTGTGATGTAACCAACCAATTGGTTCCAATTGAGATGTAACCAAGAACACTGCTATTCATGCAAAAGATGATGTAAAAGTTTGTAATCTCTGGCTTTGTTGTTCCAGCCTCACACCTGGAGTTTGGTGCGTATTGCTAAATTTGGATACACCTACATACAAGCTAATCCAAACCGCCTATACGTTCAAGTAAAAATCTCATACTCCTATTGCCTTTTCTTTTATCTCTTATGCTTTGTACAACCATACTGACCTAATTTTATTGCCTTCAATTTCTTATGCTTGCATGACCATATCCTGAACTAATCTTGTGGTATTGTTATCAATAGTGCTTTATCATACAATAAAGCTTCAGAGCAAGAGACACAATACCACATATGAAAATTAATAAGAATTGATTGCCAGCAGCTGATATATGTTAACAATTCTGCAGTTTGTAACTAGTTCAATGGCCGGAACAGTTGAGGACTCTTTCCAATTCACCAAATGAGAATGACCAAAAGACCACTGCTAACACTGAGGAGAGTTTTCCTGCATTTTACAAGCAAGAACAGCTATTTCTTTAATATATTAAAAACAGTGATTTTTCAATTCCCTGTTTCTAGTAGTGGATAAAATTCTTAGACAAGGGAGTTGACATGTTAATTTTATGTTTTCTCTTAAAATTTTTGGACTTTCCGCCCAGATATAAAACACATTCCTGTAAACAAATATTGAGATTCTCAAGAACACAGATGTTTACTCTTTAGATACATGCTGTTCAGTTCTTCCTTCCCAGAGCAGATCCTGCATATTGCTAGAAAAAGGTTTGCAGTTTGCTGATCATAGCTTGTATATATTTGGCCTTAGCAGTTTCGACTCTGCAGAGATTAATTTCTTTCTTCATGAAAAATAGTTATCAGGTTAGAAACAAAATCCATTCAGTGCAACAAATGTATTCATCATTGCTCATGTTCATTTCTGCCCGACTGACTGACTGCATCAGAGAAACATTATGCAAAAATGTTTTTTAATGAAAAGTAACTCTTGTAACAGTTTCTCTTCCTGTCGGTAGCCAGACTACAGTTGCTGTAGACAGATCTTACAACAGCTGAAGTTTCAACACTACTGTTGGATTTTAACCTAGTGTGCCTGGATACACACTTGACAAGATGACCTGGAAGGATAATAGGAAACCATGGTCTATGTAACCCAGTTTAGTGAGTTCACACAAATCTTTATGATGAATTGGGAGAGGCTGATTCAAGCCCAGAGAGCAATACCAGACATGGCTCCAGCTCCAAGGAAGAGAGCTGTGTAAGAGAAGAGTTGCAGCTGGTAATTACAGCGCATGCGCTTGCTAAGAAAATCAGCTGCAATCAAATCCACTAATGCCATATACACAAGTATTCCTGCTGACACAGAATCAAAAATTCCTTCCACAATTAACGCCCTGGGGCTGTTGTCATTGTAGCTTGAAGAGATTCCTATTCCAACTGCAATTCCTCCTGGAGTTGTGACTGCAAAGAAAAATGCCATGATTGCAGCCGACGTCATTTTATAACGTGCCTGGTGATGAAACCCCACACCCAAAAGTGTAATGTGAGGTTACAAAATGATTTATCCTCATTCACTGCAAATTCAACCAGAATGTTCTGTTTCTAGAGTATCCTGTGCATCCTTGGCCTACAAAGCTGAATGTTCAGAGATCAGTGGGTGTTGGACAAACCTGAGAGATGCAGCCACCCAGGGCAAAGCCCTCAAAAAATTGGTGGAATGAAAGGGCAGCAAGAAGTGGTCTTATAGTGCAAGGGCTGTTTGACACTCCAAGTGCTATTCCAATAATCACTGAATGTGCGACAATTCCCAATTCCAATACCTGTTTGCAATGAAGAAACAATGATCAGCAATCGAGTGAAACCTGGAGCGCAAGTATCTTTGGACCAATGTGCACAGAAAACTAGTGACAACAATAGCACTTTCATGTCAGCAAAGCAGAGCAACAAGAACTGTAATAACTCCAAAGAACAAAAAACAAGAGGTTTACCTGTGCAATAACCACATGCCTGATCCGTGCTAACCCTTCATCTGAAATAGAACCCACCCCATGAGTATGGCCAACATGCCCATGCACATGTTCATGCGTGATATCTGCACACTCATGGTGGCCTTCAGGATGGCTATGACTATGTGCAGCAGCATGGGCACGCATGCCCACTATATGTACCCGTCCACCTCTATTTTCCTGTTTCTCTGAATCATCCACCTTCTCGCTCTCCACCACAACTATTTCAGCTGGGAATATTCCTGTTGCTGGGTGCAATAGCCAAACAGAACAAATAATATCAGCTTTAGCTTATCAAGATAGCAAGTGCCTCAGTAACAAAAGTTCATGGCTCTACACCTGAGAGAAACTAGATTCTGAGAATCTGTGAGGACTTAACAAAAATCAATAAGGGCAAATGACCTACAAGTTTTCATGCAGATCTGCAAACTACTGCTCCTGGTCAGGATCTGCCAACAGCAGAAATCAAGGACACTTCTAACAGAAAGCAGACCCTGGCTTTCTGTAACTCGAAAACTAAAATCTAAGGTTTAGGGTTCACATTGTTAACATGAATCAAGGTCATCATCATCCATTCAGAGTTTTAACATCAGCTGTTGTCCAGTTGTCTCCTTGGAAAATGGAGTGGCTGTACAGCAGCACACATGAAACATGGGATGCTCAAGTGACAGTCACTTGATGAAAATTCATACAACATTAAAACACACCATTGCTAACTTCAGTTCAAATAGGCAAAGCTTTGCATTGCAGGAGGGGCCCTGGACAGTGGTTCTCAGACACACAGTTGTTGGGTTTCACTGGAGGCATGAGAGAGCACAGTCTGGGGTAGCTGCAGACAATTCCATGATGAAATGCACTGTGGTTTTGACTAATCCTGGAGCATGACAAAAGGATGGAAAGATGAGTAGAAGCTGGGTCAAACTCTGGACTGCCCTATCAAGACTACATTTTGGTGGACAATAATTGATTCCAACTTACCAGCATCTGCAGGTACATCCCCCAAAGCTTTCACCTCACTTCGATGGGATTGAAGCCTTTCATAGAACTCAGTTGCACCAAAGTCAACAACCAAGGTCCCGAGTGCTGCAACCATAGCGAAAAACCCAAAGAATGGGAACTTGGACCATGGACTGTCAGGCAGGCAGCTATTGGTTAAAGCACTGGCAGCATCAGGTAACATGTGCACAAATCCAGTGGCTAAAATGATCCCAGCTGCAAATGCTTTGGCAATGAAAAAGGCATTTCCTTCTGTCTTTAGAAACCTGAAGTGCTGACCAAGAAGCGGTATTGTAACACCAAGTGAACTGGATATCAGTATTACTGCAATTGCAGCCACTTTGAGATGTAATGCTCCTGCTTTATCGTAACATGACAAATCATCTGATCGTCCACAATCTGCCATCGTGACCTCTGCTTGCCCTGCACTCCATTCCACCAGTTTATTAGAGTTAGAAAACCAGCTGATTGCATGAAGCTATCAGACATTGTTGAATTCCTTGAAATGGGGTTACAACCTGTAGACACTAAAACAAAGGTCAATATAGACAACAATGCCAGCATTGTTGCCATACACTGGACATACAGAACTTCCCATTGCTGTTCTCAGCTTCTCTGCCACAAAGAGATTTCACCAGTGGCTCAAAAACAGGAGGATCTGCTTTCACCACCTTATAAATGTAGAAAGAAAATCAGGACAATTGCATTGCTAGGAAACAGTGGCATGAATTCTGATTGAATGACCAACTAGATTGAAACAAAAAAAATGGCTTAAAAAACAACACCAAGATCAGGCATCTTCTCTCTCTCTCTGCCTCAGCATGTAATGGTGCATCATCCTTCTGCAGCGGACTCATAGTAAGGAACTCTCCACAACCTTTACAAACAGCAGCAGTGAAGGAGAGGAATGACACCTGGGCACAAATTATTTACCGGTAAGGCAAATGGGAGCAAGGAGCTTCCAGCACAGAAGAGATCCAAGTTCAACCACAGAACATCAAACCCTGACCTTCCTCCTGTTACAGAACCCCTTGAAACCGTAAGGGTTTAACAAAACCAAAATCCCCGCGTCTGATCAATCTACCAGCTTTTCCTCTCCCTCCTTTCAAACGCTCACAGAAACACACAATCCTCCTTCCTAGAAACCAAATTCTCACTCCTACCACAGCTCACAGAGAGCATTCTCTCTCCTCAAAACTACTTTTCATGGTGAAAAATAAAGCAACAACGCACCTGGGGGAAAAAAAAAGGAGAGAAAAGAAACACAGATGCCGGAGTGTGACACGCATCGAGTTTGGAGATCTCGTACCAACGGCAACGAAGATGAAGAAGAAGAAGAAGAAGAAGGAAAAGCAGGGATATAAAAGGAGCACAGATGGAATCGCTGCGAGAGTACGCGAATGCGCCATCGCCCGCGTAGTCCTCGATCGTTATGGAGAAGAGGAAGAGTAGCAGCGTCGAGAGCGGAGCCGGAACCAACCAAGCAGAGCGCACTTTTTTTTTCCTCTTTTTAAAAAAAAATCCCACAATGGCGACATCGCAGACCGAGTTTTTGGTGCATTTTCTTGGGCACAAAAATCAATCAGCGCTTTTAGAACGATTTTTTTTGTTTTTTTTGTTTTTAAAAAAATAAATCTGTACCTCATCAGCAGTAATTTGGTGTATTATAAATGGAATCTATGGCGACATCCGCAGGCGTGGATGACAACATCCCCTGCCCTAACTTTTAGTAACTAGTAAGTACGTGTAGACTGTTGATGTGTGGGAACTTTTGCTTTTTGCGTTGGTGGGGTTGGGTCGTGGGGAGGAGGGGGGAGAAGAATGATTGGTGCCTTGGTTGGATTTTTATGAGGGCTCAATTGGGGTCTTGGGTGGGAGATGTTTCATTTTCAAGCAAATGTGAAGTGAAGGATTTCTTTGTGCATAATTAACAATTGAATCATTTTTGAAAAAAAAATTTACATGTTTATATCAACATTGTGCTTCACCACCACCACCCAATTACATAGGTGACATATGAAATATATATTTTTAAATAAATTAATTTTATCACATATTCTTGTCATGTTCAATTTTTTTTCCTCATCCCTCTCACAATTTCAAGTACTAAATTTGAAAACCTGAATAAATGTAGGATATCAAAAAGTTGATGCAAACCCAAAAAAAAATTTATGATTAAATTTAAGATGATTTAAATATGTGTGTACTACAAAATCAGATAATAATATTAGGGTGGGAGGAAAAAAAAATTCATATACAAAATCTTCAACAATACCTTGTTTAATTTTAAGTCGTGTAAAATTTTAACATTTTGTGTGATTTTGAAGTTTCAATTGGGTTTACACAATGGAAATGTAATTTTGGAACATCTAACAACCTTTTTCTTTTTCTTTTGCCTTGATTTGATTGGCCCATCACAAAACAAAAACAAAAACTTTGGAGGTTTCTTAAAATAGAATTTCTATTGAAAGATGGAGTGCCTCCCCTTCAGCCAATTTCTATTCATACATTTGGTTTGTCTCCACTTTTGAACTAGGCTAATCTCAAGGGCATAGACTTAGGAGGGCCCATTTATTGGGTAAATTAGGGGCAAGTGCATGTGGCTTACTAATTATTCTTAATCAAAGCAATATCATAGTACTTTTTTTTTTAGGCCATTCAAGTGTCGAATAATTATTTTATTTTTCAAAATCAAGTTCCTCAATAAAAACGATTTATGAATTTATTTGTTCCATATTGCGTCAAAATAATAATATTCAACAATTTTGACCAATGGGTTTTTTTCAATGAATTCTTACAACTTGGTGCATTTTTTTTCCAAAAACCAAAACAAACATTTTTTTTCAATGGTGAATTTTGAATTTTTTTCATTATTTTTTTAATAAAAAAAGTTTCAAACCTAGGTACTAATTATAGTAGGACATCTGAATACATGAAACATGATAAAAATAAGGTTATTATACAAGTTCATATTTTAGACTAGTGGATAAAAATATACCAAGGAATCTTTTTTGGTAAGTTCTTAACTACATTATGAATGTACAATGGATGAAAGTATAAAAACACTGAAGTTCATGAATGAACTCTTTCCACAATGATGTTAATGATGATGTTGGTAATGATGTTATGATATCATTTGTGGCAGCAACCATTTTTTCTAATTTTGTCAATATCCTATAATTATGTTATTATTTACATTGTAACTATTGAAAGTTTCATCCTTCCATGTGGATGATTTTTTTAATTATATTCACTCATGAATAAACATATGTGTGCCATTCATTGTAATTGTAACCAAAATTAATCACAATTAATTTGTGGACTTATCCCTTTAAAATATATTTAGGTATAATAATAAGAATATATTTTAAAAGGTGTACATTAAAGTTATATTTAAGGTATGTAGGTGGTATATTAGAATTATATTTAAAATATTATCTAGGATTAATATTAATGTTATATTAAAAGTACAATAAAAATATATTGAGGTAGGTAAATAAATAGTAAGGTAATTTAGGTGGGTAAGTTGGCTAAAATACTTTGAAGACGATTACGAAACAATGAGTGTAATGGATCTTTCGGCACTTTTAAGCGATTATTCATTTAGAGGTCTCAAGTCATGAATGTGAAGTCCTGGGTTTAACTCCCATGTATATAAACTGAAAAGGTGAAATCTATGGGAGCACATTTGTTTCTATTTTGCAAGGGGGGTTCCAAAGAGGTTCTTCTATTCGGGGCATGCCCAATGTTCCAAAAAAAAATTGCTGATGGACCAATCAATATGGCTCCCTTTTTTCTAAAAGAAAAAGTTGTGAGTACACCAATGGTCTAATTAATTTGAATGCTGTTTCATTTGATTTCAACTACCTCTACTATTCACCTCTCCTATTAATTAGATGAGGTGCCTCCCAATTTCAAAAAAAATAATTGCAAGAACCCAATTTGATTGGCCCGTCACTCAAAAGAAAAATGAAACTATCAAAGCTCCCCAAAATAAAAGGTTCTATTTTGAAGCATAGAGTTTCTCCCCTTTGGCCCACCTATATAGGTGAAGGAGAACAACATTTGCCAAACCATATGGGATAAACGTGAGGTGCTATGGAGAACATATTGGGGAACACATTGGGAACTCATTGGGAACTTTTAAAAGAACATAGTGGGAAGAACACATTGGGAACTAAGGAAAAATGAGAAAATATCCCCTCCCCCCCCCCCCCCCCCCCCCCCCACCCCAAACTTAAAAAGAAAAAAAGCAAGGCACCATGAGTGCCTCCATAGTTCACCTTCCCCAATAATTAGATGAGGTGCCTCCCAAGTTCAATTTTTGTTTTTGCAACAAGCCAATTTGATTAGCCCATCACTCAAAAGAAATGAAACTATGGAGGCTCCCCAAAATAGAAGGTGAAGTATAGAGTTCCTCCCCTTTGGCCCACCTATATAAGTGAAAGAAGGACAACATTTGCCACTGCATATATGCAAACAAAAGTGGGGTGCTATGGAGAAAATGTTTGGGAACACATTGGGAACGCGAGGAACCTGATGAGAACCCATTGGGAACTTGAATGGAACGTAGTGGGAAACCCCCCCCCCCCCTTCCCTTAAAAGGTGAAAAAGCAAGGCACCTTGAGTGCATGCTTGGGCTTTCCCATTGGATGCATGAAATTTTTGCTCCCAAAAGAGTTGGTCACCATTTTTGGGCTAGGCTAATATACCCCTTGCAATAAATACCTCTCCTATTCAACTACAATGTACGAAGCACACTGTAAAGAACCATCATTTTTTTCCTTTGTAGTTTTTTCTTTTTCTTTTTTTTAATTATGCAATTCAAAATCTGGTAAAACAATATCCTAACCCTTGATACCTACATACAAAAATATTTGAAATCCAAACATCAAAACACGTTACAATTTTATTTTCCAAAACCATTGATCAAACGAGAAATGCATTTGCAAAATTAAAGTTCAAACTGAATCCCAAATATTCAAGCAAAAGTGACTTCAATTTTTGAAACATTTGTGGGGGGAAAAAAACCTTTGCCTAGAATGGACGTGTGTTGGCAAGTTATGGGATTTAAGTTCAAATCCAAATTATAGGTTAGGTTCTACAATCTCTAGAAAGAAAGTTCCAAATTTTGTTGGAACTGCCATTGGAATTTATCTAGAGAATTAGCTTCTTTTTAAAATTAAAGTAGAACTTAAATTGTGAGTGTTGTGTCATTTTAAGCAGGTTCAAGTTCTCTAAGTAAGCAAATACAATGTTAGAAAAAATATATATAAGCTTGACCATACTAATTGCATTTGATGGGTTGTACATAATTAATATTACATAATCTATATTTTGAACTATGTGCACTAGTTGAACAAACTAATATTTACCCAAAACAAAATTGAGGAAAACCTACCAATTGTGTATAAACAAAGCACCCAAACAAAGGGGGAGAGAAAGGTACAAGATGGATGGACCCAAGTCCAAGCAAAAAGAAGAAACCACCATCGAAGGTGGATCGAAAGGGGAATAGGAACAAATCAAGTACTCAAAGCCCCCAAGTTACGAGGAGCATATTAGATAAGGAAAGGGGAGGAACACTGAAAGAACACTTAGTTTTAAAAAATCTTCACTTACAACAAAATATGGATGAATGTTTTATTTTATCATTAAGTTCTTATTAATGAATTTTTTTCCCCCTTGTTTTAATTAATTAAAGTTTCATGAAACATAATTTAATTATATTTGATATAACATTTGTTAAGTAATATAATATAAATCTCATTATAAATATATATGATGGTAATGGTTTTAAATGTCATTATTTTTAATATGTTTTAACTATATTACTATTATCATACTAACATGCACCTCATGGTCATTGGTTTTTTTTTTTTTTTGGGCATTGAGTGTTTTTTTTTCCTACAAAGGCGCCACCACATCTCCCTTCAAATCTATTTATAAACATTGTGGACAACAATGGTTTTTTTCATGTTTTTTTAAGAGTGCCATAACTTTAGTCAAATCTAACTAGTGTTGTTGACAACAATGGATTTTGAATGCTTTAAATATCTTTAAACTACATATTGTCATTGATGACAATGGGTTCGTGAAATAAACTAAAATTCTGTTTTGAGCACCTTAATCAACTTTCTTCAAACAACCTATTATCATAGATGACAATGGGGTTGATTTTTAATAATTATTTATTTTCAAGGTGCTTTAGTTTTTCACAAAATACATGTATAATGTTGTTGACAATGAGGGGGGGGGGGGTAACACTCATCCCATGACAACATTTTTTTAATTATTTAACATTGTCGATGAAAATGAATTTTTAAACAAAATTTTTAAAATTATTTTGGTCCCATCATCATATTTTCCCCTATACTCACATTATCCATCATGACATTTAATTTGAAATATTAATACTTGGACAACAAATGAAAATCGATATAAATAAATTTTAATTTATTTATGTTACAATCATGGATGAATTTCATCCAATGATTTATTTATTTAATCCAAAGGAAGACAAAAAAACAACTTGCACCTCTCAACACAAAATAAAAGGAATGCGCACCTATAGGAGAACCCACATGGAAACCAATAAAGGGATCCAATGCCAAAATCAAACCTAAGTTTGCCATAGAGGAAAAGGGGCTAAAGGTGTGACCGAATACTAAAGGCACTATTGGAATGCAGAGTCTAAAAGAGTTGACAATGCCTTTGGTGATGAACCATGCCATGCTACCCAAAAAAAGTGTCACAATTAGAACAAAGGACATTGCATTGAGCATCGATCTACCCTTGAGGGATGAAGACATGACACACCAACTGTGTGCCTAGAACACCATGCCCAAAGTGGAAATGGATGGAGGCCCAAGAACCAAAGGAGGTAAGGCTTCCCCTTGCCCCCCAAAAAAAAGGTCCATGTCCAAAATGTCCAAAATGTTTTTATTAAAGACTAAAGATAAAATTAAACAAGATGTCGAGATAGAAGATGTTGAAGAGACTATGAAAATAATCTTCCAAGTTCCTCATTTAGCAATAGATAATAGATATTGTGGGTGTTCCACATATGAAGACTATTGTAGCACATCTTTGTTTTGCTCTAGCCATGAATCCTAGCTCTTGTTGCCAAAAAATTTGAGACCTGACTACTTACCCTCCCATAAAATGATAGAGTAAGAGTGGAATTTTGTCATAATAGATTGTGAGACAAGCGTTGGATTGTTGGAAACATATTACATGTCATATGTGTTTGTAAATTGGCATTAAAAAACTAGATTGTCCCTAATGTTTCCCCATGTAATCTCTGCAAGGTGTTTTACATAAAGTATGCATTATGATTGTGTGGCTCCATTAGAGCTGATCTCCATTGATCTTGTTAAGCCATGAGCTATGAAGGAAGAATTCGATGAAAATGGTGCACGCACAATCTCTGATCGTGATGGTTCATATTACCTCTAAACATTGTTCTCTTCTAGAGGCAAACTGCTCCCTGGACACCATGAAGAGAAAATCTAGTTGCATTTGCACTGTGTATTTGTTGTAACCAGTTACAAAGATTGGAATGTAAATGATTGTTTTTAAAAAAAGATTTATAAAATGCCATCAAGAACAATTGAAAACACTACAAGAATTGCACTCTTCTATTGATAGAATTCTGAAGGAAATGCAACACAACTAAAGCACCATTTCTATGTGACAGATGAACTAAGAACCCAACAACCAAACATAACAGAAGTTCTATTATACTTAAGTGTCTAAAATTAGACTCAAGCTTCATTAGGAAAGACCATGATAATTGGAACTAGGTTATGTAGACCAGGTATGGTGTCTTTTCTCATTACTAAGACAATTACACCATAGTCATCAACCATGACAATTATAAATGGTCAATTATGCGCCAGAATGACCAAAGTTTAACAATCGTGTGTCGAAATGACAAAAGTTTGAGTAGTTTTCTTTTTCTGTCATTTTTTTTAAAATAATTCATTGTCACTGGTAGAGCAAAGCGGCGCAGAGCCCAAATTAGGTTTAGAATTGATGCCTTTTGAGTCTATGCTTTTTGTTTCCAATAAGGAGGCTCATGACATTTGCACATAGAGACAACATTTGATCTGAAGAACTCAAAAAATCAAGGGTCAAAAACAATAACTTGAGTTGATAACAGGAGGATGTAAATGACTATCTTGTGAGTGATGCATGGAAGAAGGATAATAGAGGTAAACTAAATTCATTCGTAAGATTTGTACATTATCTGTCTGCATGAAAGCCAATCATGCACCAACTGGAGGAAGAAGTTTTGTTGACATTTTCATTGATGCTTCTCCTCAGAACACTTGCATCAATCAGCTACAATTCGCTGGATGTGAGGTGAGACAGTATTTTGTTCAAACTGCAGGTGCAAAACCAAAAGTGAACAGTGACAAAAATATCACCTAGCACAATTAGCATACTTACAAAAAAAATAGAGCACTGCACAAACATGAGTGGTGATAGCCCATCTGAAGTTGATATGCTGGCACAATCATATTCACAAACATTAAAGCAGAAGTGGTTTTAGGAACACTGGTTTTTTTCATTTTTCTCTACCTTCTCTAGCTGCATAGTATCTGGTGGGAATTCACCAAAGTCTCCTTGTTGAATGAAGTAGACCAACCACATAAGACAGGAAGCACCTTGCCTACAAAAATTTGTCACCTGTCAGGTGTTGATTGCAAACGAAAGCTGAGGCCATCAGCAAAACCTGAACTTATCAATTTGTGCAACTGCAATATGATGCAATAAATCGACTTCTCTGCAACTTCGCTTACATACTGAAGTCATGATATCTGCTGATATGTTCAAGGGGACTATACTCCACTAGAATTTATAAAGAGTTTTCCATCCTGAATACCTGGTATTGGGAGTTACAAGAATGGGGCTTTTATTGCTCATAAAATCCTGGGGGTTCTTCAATGGATATGTGTGCAAAAGCCTGTCGTCGCAATTTACACTGCAAAGAAACCAAAATCACGTCCTACTACTCAATACCTCCACCTGACTTCATATCTCCTGATGTGAATCCCTGGGTCACTAGTAATCAATTTCCTTTCTTAATGGCAATTATTTGGTAACTATGTGCAACCTCCAAATTTAATGAACAATAGAGAAGAAAGAAGCACAACAAAATCAAAACATTAGGTAGCACAACATAACATGCAAATCTGAATAGTAAAATTGGAGAAGGGAGAGGGACCTGATGACAGTGGCCACAATGCCGGGGTCGACCAACCATGCAACTATAGGTGTCAGCAAAAGGCACCCCCAAGTGATTGCCAAATGTCACCACTTGTGCCTTTGTTAAATGGCTGTAGCAGTGGGGACAGAAAAGTTCAACAATTGCATAAACTGATGAAGATTTCTACAAGAGACACTGCTGCCAATTTTATGCTGCTTTGCAGCAGCTCTATGTATACTTTGTTCAGAAACCATCCCACCCCTGAACAGCACTCCCCGTATAAAACTAGTTTCACCAACAATGCAAACATGTGTTAGGGTTTGTCCTTTACCTAAGTGGTGCAACCAAAGTTAGTGATGGCTTCAAAGTGGCTGCTGTTGCTCGAAAACTATCAAGAAATGACTGTGATGAACTGCAAACAATGAAAATGTTTCTTATTTCTTCCCACAAAATGTGAGATTCACATCAGACTCTCTGAATACCACTAATGATCTCAATGCCCATTTGTTTCCAACAGTTTGCAAGGGGACCAAAACAGTCAAAAGCTCAATTCTGGGTTTGGTTGTACTTGCCCATCTAACAGAACTGGTGCACTTACATTCCAACGCTCACCAAACCTTCAATTCTAGGGTATGTGCTATTTTGGCACAAGCAAGTTGCAGTCTCCAGAAGGATCAACATCTTCCACACCTTACAAAATGTTCAAGGAGGTATAAAAGAGCACTCGTGATAAAACGCCAAAATAAGCCTGGATGGACATACCTTGAATAAGAACCAAGGTCATCTTTATTCAGGGCAAGCGCAATCACTCTTGACCCTACCTTCACACCCCCAATCAGCCCCATTCATCATACCCATCTTAAAGTCTTCACCACACAACACATACTGAAGAAGAAGCAATCTCATAACAGTTCAGGTTAGAGAAACCTAGCACAGTAATTAAAAATATGACCTAGTAAAAAGTTTGCTTTCTCACTACACCCCCAATTTGCTCAGAGGTGAAGGAGGCCTGATGAGGTGAAATATACAAATTCATTCATTTGAAGGACCAACCTTGTATGTACTACAACTTGATGGGTTCCCTCATAATACTTGTATGAAGAGATTTTGCTCTTTCGAGGTATCAAAAAGTTCATATATGCACATTGCCAATCCTGAAGTTTCCTGAATCCTTTGCCTACACAATCTGGACAAACATTGGAGTTTTACCTGGCAGGCATAACTAGCTCCAAGTGCCAAAATCACAAGATTTCGATGAGGTAAAGGTACAAATGACTTTGCTGGCTGTTGTAATGCCCTAAATTCTTCACCAACCTGCACCCTTATCCAACCCAATTAAACCAAATAACACAAATGGCACCAGAATGCCATATCTGTTCCATAAGCTTGCAGCAGCAAGCAAGAAAACACAAGAAAGCTTTCAACCAAAGATTCAAAATTATTAGACAGTGAACTATAATACTTAGATCCTTCACACACCTTCCCTCTGTGGAAGATTGAAAACAGAAGCATCACCAAATCTCAAACCCTAAAGGGGGGGACACAAATGATCTGAAGAACATTTAGCAACCTTTGACACCACCCATCTTCAATCAAACAACAAGAAAACCTACCATACTTATTCAGCTGCAGAGAAGAAAAAATAGAATACTCACAGAAGACATATCGATGCACCCAAGCTTAAGGTCAAGATGCTGACAGAGTTTATTGCATGCCTGCTCTTCCATGGTAGCACCCTTCTGACCATAATTTATATACCTTCCATACCATACCACGCTTGCTCAGTGTTACCCACAATCTGCATCTATGATGTTTCTCAGCAACAAAAATGGGAGAGGCATTTGATCAAATTTAGGGTTTTACTGTCACCACTGCTAACCCTAGCAAACTTCATTTATAGTTATAAGATGTCACGCTATTTCATGGTTAGAACATGCCATGCATTTCTGGAGATTCTACAGAGAAGAGGACAAATCCTGATCGATCCCTGAACTCCTCAATTTCAAGGCACCAGTGGCAATTACAAAATTTCTGAACCCTGACCTTCAGAGCAAATTACAGAATGCTGCAAATATTCAATGCTGATGACGAGCGAGGGAAGAAGGGGAATGGAAAGGGAGGGAAGGAGAGAGTTACAAAGGATGAAGACGAGATGCAGATGATCTCCAATGGTATAGCAGTGCTGCACTCTCTATTCCTCCACTCATCAACACCACACTTGATCCTGCCATCGACTCTTCTTCTTCCTGAAGCACATCATCGTCACCATCAGAAAAGCCCGCCCTCCCCCTCTGTCTCTCTCTCTCTCTGTGTTCAAAAACAAGCTCCAAACCTCCTCCTCACAGGCTATGCAGGAAATTGGATGATACCAAAAAACAAAGAAGACCCATGTTTTTCTTTGAGCATCAAAGAAGCAAAATCTCTTGCCACAAAGATACCAGGAAACTTTTCTGTTGAAAACACTAGCTCAGGATTACGACCATCATCAAGCAACAGAATTTCTTGCCACAACTTCCCAGGCAACTTTCCTCTATTAGGGATCTCTAGCTCAGGAATAGGAGGACCATCAAGCAACATATATCTTTCTTGCCACAAATTCCAGCAAACTTTGCTCTGGAATCCTTACGCTAAGAAATCTTAGGAGCATCAAACAAGAAGCAGATTTCTTGCCACAAAATTCCAGCAAACTTTGTTTTCTCTAGCACTCTTATTCGTAGTAGCTAAGGATTAGGAGCATCAAGCAAGCAAGCAATCAGCAGATTTGCTTGCCACAACTTCCAGCAAACTTTTTTCTAGGATCCCTACCTCAGGGCATCATGAGCATCAATCAACCAGCAGACTTCTTGCCACAACTACCAGGAAAAACTTTTGTTTAGCATCCTTACCTAAGAATTAGGAGCATCAAAGCAGCAGATTTCTTGCCACAAATTCCAGAAAACTTTTCTCTAGGGTTTAGGGCTCTGTAGCATGCTAACATCTCAAGATAACGAGCATCAAGGAGCGGATCTGTTGCCACAACAAACTTCTCTCTAGGGAATAGGATCACCCCCAAGCAGCAGATTCTTGCCACAACAAGAACCTGGAAAGTTCTTTTCTCTAGAATTCAGAGAATCAAAGAAGCTGAAGATTTCTTGCCACAAAAAATACCAGGAAAATTTTATTTTTCTCTATCCTTAGGGTTTAGGGTTCACCTAAGGATTTGAGAGCATCAACAACAAGAAGTAGCAGATTTCTTCCCACAGCATTTCAGGAGACTTTTCTTTAGCAGGAACAGCTTGACCAAAGGAGTAGTAGGAGCATCAACAACAAGCAGCCCAGATTTCTTGCCACAAATTGCAGGGAACTTTTCTATAGCAGAGTAAGACAAAGTGCAGTTTTTGATTTCAAGTTCATGCAAATGCATGCAAGCATTCACTTGTGTTCATGATTCTGGAAACATAATCTCACCCCCAAATTGTCTTGATCCTTCTCTGTAGTGTCTGATCTTGTCTGTGATGATGTCTGATCTTGCCTGCACATACAGTAGTAGTGGTTCATGGAGCTCAAGAAAGAAGGTTGTGAATGAGAGCGTTTGCTGTCATTATTGTGTGACAGCTTAGGAAATGGCAATGACAAAACATCAATGTATTTGGAACATGAGCAAAAGAAAGAATTGAGCATTCAGTGATTGAGTGTAAGCATCTTGTGAAGGTGGTGGTGGGTGCTACTGCAAAGCAGCAGTTCACAAAATCATTATTTCAGTAATTTTGATCCTCAAATCCTTGAATCTCAAAACTTCACACAAATTACGGATCATCTTCACACACCGCACACAGGTGTGTAAGAAGATTGTTCGTGATCTTATCATACAAAAGTGATGATCTGAAAGATGGAGAGAGCACTACTTTCAAATGCTTTCAAATATGACAACAAGATGTGTCTTGTCTGCAAGACTTAGTTTTGTTTAGATTTAGCTAGCGCATCTCCAGGCTACTTCGTACTGACAAGTTTGTGGAAACTCCTCCAAAGAGCATCCTGTATTCACACAAAAAACAAAACCTTCCAAATTAACTCTCCAGAAATGGAAATGGCAAAGTTTCATGTTCAAAGTTCAGTGCAAAAAAACAAATAGCCTCCTCCAGCAGTGGCACCAGGTTTTGTCAGAGCAAGTTTGTTCTTAAATTGAACCTGATGCTGGGGAAGATCAAACACAAGAATTTGAGGAGACATAGGAAGATCAAACCAAAACTGCAGGGTTGGTAAGTATTGCACCTGGGAGACACATCTGACTGATTGGCAAGAGCACGCTCAACTTGTACCTCAAATGGTGTTCCATGCCAGTTCACTCTCTGATCCTGTTTCCAACATCTCCGTCCCACATCAATCACACTTTACAGAACCATAAGCTGAAGGTGGGCTATACCCTATAGCTTAATGTTGCAAAAAACTCTGAGCTTTATCACTAATGTAAGAATTGCCACAATCAGTTTCAATAGATAACAAAATATTCCAGGAATTGCAAAGGATTTTTCTGGCAAGCAGTAGTAGAATACCTCCTTGTATTTGTGAGTGAGATTTGGTTCGCCTTTGCCATCCCATAGCTGTGGGGACTGGGCAAGAATGTTCTCCCAATTGGCTGCTGGAACCACACCCAATATAGGTCTGCCCTTTGGACTTCTGTCACCTTGCGACAACATCATACTCTGCTTGTTTGAACCAGTTGAGGGAGCAGATTGCTCTTGAAAAACTGAAGCATGCTTGGAAGGAGTTGTTAGCAGCAGACCCCTAGAACATGTGGAGCAGACATCTTCTTTGTCTGTGCCATCTACATCCACCAAGGGTTGTGCAGATGACTCATAGTAGCTGTCAGAACCTTCAAATTCACTGCATGATTCATAGTTTATGGGAGAGTTTTCTGAGCAACCCAAGTCTATAGAGAAGGTGGTGGAGACACTGTTTGTCTCACTGCTATCCATGCTGGCTTCCTTTCCATCTCTCTTCCGCCCACCTGAGCCAATTGTACCAGCAATTGCACTGTCAGGCATCAAGCTCAGACACCTTGAATCAGTTCAGAAGATGAAGAAGGTAAGACTACTATTGGAAACATCTTGCTCAACATCTTCATGGTCAAGTTAGAGAAGATGAGTCTTTTTATACTGAACGCTTGATCATTCTGCACCATACATAACTGGAGCCAAGCTCTACAACCAAAACAGAATTCCCATATGAAAAAATGCAAGCAACATCAATTGATACTGACCTTTCTTGGAATCTGAGCTTGATTTTTCATCACTTGAGGCAGACTTGTGCACAGAGTTCCAGTATTGAACTCGACTCATGACCAAAGAAGTAGGTGGTGTCTTACAGTCCTCAATGGGTATTTGTCGTTCCCTCTCCTGCTGCATCTTGATTGTACATTCTTTCTCATGAGTCTTTCTCTTCTCATCAGTGTCATATACATAAGACAGGAAATCTTGCTTTGCAACTTCCTTCTCTGCAGATTTGACCTGCAGTGGCCTTGTATTCTGGGGCCATTGCTTTCCCACAGGGTCTGTTTCCTTGGGAGGCATTGACTCTTGCTCTTTTGTTGCAAACTGAATACAATTGATGCTTTGCATAGCATCTGTACCTGCATCTGCATGGCCTTGTTGATTGCTGATGTTGGGATGGAAGTCAATATTCTCAGGCGACAAAGTCCAGCAAGAGCTGTTAGCTGTTGATGGCAAAGGAATAACCTGATTCTCAAACCTTGGCAGAAGTTCATTATCTCTGCTGCCCATAGACTCAGCTGAATTCAATAGTGAAGGCAGCTCATTTCTTTTGAATTCTGTGGCCTGATAAACTGCACTTCTTGATGGCTTTCTCTTTGGGGTGAAGGTAGGGGAGGCACACTGCAGGGGCAGGACCTCTTGTCCATCATCATCAGAAGCAAAAGCATTATCAAACACTGCATACACAAGTTTTCCTTCAACTCCGCTCAAAAGCTCTGGTTCAACAACAGGAGAACCAAGTGCTGTGTTTGATGAAACAGGTAAATTAGAGAGCACATCAGGTTCTCTGGAAGCAGACCATTTTCTTGGAGAGGGGGATGGAGAGGCACACTGGACAGGTTCAAGGTCCATGCTGCCTACTAACCTACTAGGTGCATGACCATTTGCATCAAAGATTCCTTGAGGCTGCTTCTCAGGTCCTGCTTCAGGGTCTTCAGGAGCTGCAGAGGTTTCAAAGCTTTGGTTCCTATTGCTGTCACTCAACATGACCCCAGCACTGCAAGGCATTTCATGGTTTCTCAAAACCTGCTCTACCTCACTTTTGCCACTCAAGGATACTTCTTCTGTAGACAAAGCTTCTTTCACAGGTGATAGCGGTTGCCAGAATCCACGAGACCTGAATGTCATGGACCTCTTTCGTGATGTACCAAAGAGGCTGCCTACATTACTGGGTGAGCTACTTGTCAAAGACAGTTGGGCTTGCTGCTGCTGGTTGAATGATTCTACCACACTTGAGGACTGGTCCTCAAAAGGACCAGAAAGTATGGCATGATTTGAGCTTACAGGACTCAGGGATCGGTCATTGGCCTGATTTCCAATGGGTTCCTGATGTGCTACCCTTCTTTGTCGCCTCTTCCGTGCTTTTTGCAGATCCTTTAGCAAGGTATCAGCACTGTCTACAGCACCCCACATCTGCAGTGATGACTTATGGGGAGACTTTGCATTATCTTTCAGAGAATTGGGGCTCAGCTTCACATTTGTTGAAGAGCCACTGGGACATGGGCCATCATGAACCTCAATCCATTGAACTTCTGTAGATCCATTCAATTGGGTAGTGCCATTGATGGAGCCCAAACTCTCAACCTTTCCATTTTCCTGTGAGCATTACATGTAGACATGTCAGATCAAGCAAACAGAAGCTCTACACTTCCAGAGAGGTACTACAGAGAGGTACTCTCCATGAAGTAAATTCATTACATCAAAGAGGTTTTACCTGCAAGGCTTGAAGATTCTCTTTTTCATGGATTGCCCAGGAAGCCAAACTGGTACTTGTGGGTGAAGAGTTCTTATAGCTCAGGCCTGAGGTGGAAGTCCTTGAGACCATTCCTCCAAGTATCTTTGTATCTGGTCCATTGTCGCCAGTGGGGTTTGACCTCTCTGAATGTATGTTCTGTTCATCCCATGTGTGGTAGAGCTGAAATTGGGGTTTGAAGGAGTGAACTGGCTGAAGAACTTTTGCATGTACTTGCTGCAGGCCATTTACTTCTGCTGCAGCCACAGACCTGAAGAAGGAAAATTTATCAAGCTTCAAGTTCAATTGCTACCAGTTAAACCCAACTTCTCTCCCCCAGAAGCTACCTGGAAAATGTTTTTTGAGTTTCAGGACTTACCCAATGGATGCATCCCAGGGTAGACTGAGAGATTCATCTAAGCTGCCAGTCCAACTTAGAGGTCCAGAGAAACATCTTTGGAACTGCTTGACTGATCCGTCTCTGTTTTGTTGCTTCCTCATGTCAGTAGCATCATCACAGATTGACAAGGGCTTCGAATCTTGTGGAAAAAGTGTCTCCCTGCTTTTTGAAGCTTGTGCCTGATAGCAACTTTCAGGTTTGTGAAGGACACCACAGGAGCGAAGATAGTTCACCTGTGGAAAACAGAAGTTAGTTATGTTCTAGGCTGTATAGTTGATTCAAAAATGATATGTGGCTTTATAGAAAACATCAAGCACAAAGCAACATACCTCTTCTCTAAGTCTTTTTGCTTCTTCTTCTTCAGCAGCCAGCCTGTGACGAAGTGCAGCAAGCTCCTCCTTGAGTTCATCCACATCAGATCGCAAGCTTGACCCATCGTCAGAAAGGAAGCTTCTCACAGTTCTGCCCTCTGAGGCTTTCAGCAGGGTGTTGCTGCTTATGCAGGTGCTCACAGATGACACAGGAACCTTGATTGTATTCCCACCACCTTCAGGCTCACCACATTTGTAGCTGGATTGCACTGCTCTTCTCTTAAAGGTCTCTGCAGACCTTTGTCCTGAGAATTGAAATCCTACTACCAATCAATGCTTCTTCACAAAAACATATCTTGCAGTCCAACAAGAAGAGCTAACTAAGAAACCCCACAAATAGAGCTATGTTTGCAGAATCCATCAATAAGATACAGGTGGTCACATACAAATTGTGATTCTGTATGAAAGAACATGCTCGCAGAAGGACCCATTCAGTCAATCAGTGCCCTAGAGAATACTGGACATATTGTCTGGTAGCAATCCTCAGCACAAGATTGTTCATTATTGAGCTCAATGACAAGTGAAGAACAAGGTACTATGATTGCATTCCACACCCATTACTTCCAATCCTCTGCACTGTTTCTTGTGACATTATTCACGGGCATTATTCAGCTTTACAAACCTTGTTTGGGGCGATGCACAGACAGATGCTGCTGGAACCTTGAGGAATCTGACTGGGAGCTCCCTCCACCCTGCAACACCATTTGCAACTATGGATGTCAGGAAACATGGTTGTGATCGTATCTCAGAAGCAAAATGCATGTGGTGGCAGTTGCAAAAGCAGAAACCAACATTGAAACTCGTCCAATTAAGATCAGCATTTCTATGCAGCACTCCTGGGAAATAAGGGCACCACTTCCAGAGATTCTCTCCTGCAACAGAAATTGGGATTACTGAGAAAATCTCCTCCCATGCTCCCTCTTATCATTGACACAAAATTCAAAAGAAACAATCGCTGCTGCTTCTGAATCCACTTTATGATGATGACCCATAAAATGCTCCATCACTCAGGGGATCTTTGATTGAGCATGGAAACCCATCAAGAAGAAGGGCAGACTGAGAACGTACACTGCTTGAGGAATGAGCTGTTGATCTCCCTGCACAAATTCGATAGGGTTGAACTCCATGTTTTCCTCGAAGGCAAGTCCATAGCCAGCCCATTCCTTTCTTCCACCTTCACATACACCAACGCTACCTGCCTGCCTGCCTGCCTCGGCCCTTCCTTTTTCTAATCACAAAGCTAGGATGAAAATCCGTGAGCTGCAACAGGAAGCAACTGTTGTCATCAACTGCATGATGAGCTCCATATCTCTTAGAAAAAGCCCCCTCCTTTGTATCCTCCTCCTACATTGCAACCGAGTCCCACTTAGAGGCTCCCAAATTCCAGCAATCCCAACCAAGATTTCTTCACCAAGTGTAGGTAGTATCCGAGTCTTCTAGCCTCCAACTTCAACACAGCTGCCAAGAAAAACCTAAAGCACAAAATTTGTGAAATCTCAAAGGCCTGATCGAACGGAGACGAGGCCAATAGAAGAGAAAAGCGCAAGTTGCATGTCGGCAATGCTCATAACACGCCGCAGACGAAGAAATATGAGAATAGACAAAAATAACAACCAAGTCCTACTCAGACTGGAAGCCGAAAAACAAACAACATCAGCTGATATGAATGCTTGCCCCAAAAAATCGACTACCAATCTTGCAGAAAGCGAAAAGAAGAAAAATGCCGCTGGAAATGCAAATCCTCCGATGCAACAACAACTACTACTTGAACTGGAAAAGTCAATTCCTCAACTCAAACAACAGAAGAATAATACCACCTGCAACCGAAACAAACGTCTTCTGTACTCCCTAAACTGCTGAAGAGAAGATGAGGATGAAGCTGATGATGATTATGAACATGATGAAAATGGTGATGATGATGGTTATGAAGAAGTAGTTGATGAAAATGACGATGATAATGATTATGAAGAGGAAGATAATGATGATAATGATAATGAAGAAGAAGATGATGATGGTGATTATGAAGAAGAAGAAGAAAAAGAAGATGACGAACAAGGAGGATTGTAGCGGGAGTCATCACAATTCCAAATTCAAAAAACGGCAAAAAAAGACAAAAAATACGGAAAGAGCTCCTTACTACATACGCATACCTCCTACCTAGGTATACTATTCACCGAAAGAAAGAGCGCGCGAGCGACAGGAGTTGACCTTGCAGCTGCCATGTCCTTTACCAAATCGGGCATGATTAAGAACCTAATCCAAAACTTCCGACAGTTTTACCACTACCGTAGTTGTTTTGTGAAAACAACAATAACAAGGAACAGGTTACAGAACTAATAATCATGGCGACAAAATCCTTTTTCGACTAATAAAGTTGATCATAGCCAAAGCAGCAGCGGGAGAAGAAGAGCATCATCACAATCCATCATCCCTCCAAATGAACGACTAGTGATGCTACTGACAGACTGACAGGCAGACGGACGGACAGGAGGAGATTTGCGAGAAGAACAAACCAGCACTGGAAAGATAGCGAGACTTCTCCCATGAAAAATCATTCGTTGTGTCGCCTGTTTTGAAATTTTCAAAAACTGGCGATCCACCTACCAGTTGCTGCTGGCATCCTGGAGCTGTAAATCTCTGGATCCAGCGATCGCTGCCAGACGACAATGCATGTGGATCCGCGCGGAAACAAAGCGAGCGAGCGAGAGAGCGTGCGTGTGGATCCTCCGCGGAAGAAAACGAAAGGCAGGGAGCGAGCGAACGGAGACAAGACCGTTGGGAAGGAACGTCCAAACGTACCCTTCGTGTGTGTCAGGGGCCGATGAGCGGTCCCTCGTTCGAAGTGCCGAGTGCGAGACGTAAGGGACGTTGGGAGTTGGGACGTTGGTTTTGCGGGATGTGGTTATTTGGTGGGACCTCGATTATGGGACCCCAATTTTGTTTACGTTCTGGGGGAATCTTACTTATTACCAGTGGTGGGCGGTTCTTTGAATATTGTAAAGAACCGCCGATACCGGTTCTTTAAATAGTTCAGAAACAAAAGAATCGTTGGTTCCCGTTGTTTGAAACAACCTCAAAGAACTGTCGGATCTTTGACCGGTTCTTTGACCGGTCCAACATCCAAAAGTTAAATAAACTTTTTTAAATTCATTCCTTTTTTTTTAATCTTTCCATCCAAAAAAAATTGAGCTCTTTGTTGTCATTCCTTTTCTTTCTTTTCATCCCAAAATTGAAGGTCTTCCCTAGTAATTCTTTGTTCTTTCCATCCAAAAATTGAATTAAAAAATCCATTCTTTTTTTTAATTGTTTATCCAAAGGTTTAAGTAAAATTCCTACTTCTATATCACCTTCACAAAACTCCATTTTGATGTCAATTTGTGACTAGATGGATATTTTTATTTTTATTTTTTTTAACTTATTTATTGGGACTACATTAGTTCACTTACATAGATTCACATGGTTGCCTTTGCTTGTATTAGTAATAAATTAAATGTTAAGATATTAGGAAATTTATTTTGTTTCAAAAGATTAGCCTATGAATATATTTCTTTTAATTTTATTTTTATATGGGAAATGACTCTTATCAAATATGATAACTCAACTTATAGTTGGTAATGTTGCCCTTAACAAACATTTTCAAACTTGATTTTTTGGGATTTCTTTTCAATGCTTAATTAATATTGTGAATTTGCATGAGTTCAACACAACTTCATTTATTACCTATGCACGTTTATGCTCCTCAAAATGACACAAAATAATTGAAATTTACCATTTAAAAAAAAATTAAGAACCTTTAGAGCCAAATTTTTGATTCTTTTGTATCAAGGTGTTACCCATTTTGAGAAATGTACAAATTAACATGCATAATAAAATAAAATAATTCTTGAAATTACCTTATGTAATTTCAACAAAAAAATTGGAATCATATTAAAGGATGAATGATTTTTCTAGTCCTATTCCAAGAACACATCATTTACGAAATTAGATGTAATGAATAAAGAAAAACAACATTTAAGACTGGGGTACCCTTTCAATAAATAGAATTTAATTGTCATTCAATATATACCATAGCAATAATCCATTCCAATCATTTTGTAAACTTCAAATTTTAGTATTTTGAAGACAAGAAAAAAGTTACCTATTGAAAGAAAATATTCAAAACTCAATGTTACATGTTAACATGAAGGGTAATAAATCAAAAGTTTATCAAATAAAATGCAAGGATGTTCATGAAATGCAAGACTTGTAAGTTATGCTTGTAGATATTTTGAACACTCACAATTCAACAAATTCCAATTAGTACCTTGTCCTAATTAGTCAAAAGAAAGTTGCAATGAAGAAAATTGAAATGTTACATAAGGGATATTTTTGTTCTTTAATATCAAAATCCAACGATTAGATTTTAGATCCATTGGTGACATTGAGTACATGATTCCAACACCAATATTTCTTCTAGACATGTGTGGGCACAACTTGTTGAAGTGTCATATTTTGGGTTTAGCAACCTTATAGCAAGTAGGTTGGAGATTGTTTTTTCAAGTCAACCTAATTTACAAGGTAGCATAATATGTAGTTACAAAAGGTCGACCTAGATTCATAATGTATCTAGACACACACTTCTAGAGTGGAAGAACCCATAAGGCATTTTGAAAAACAAAACACTTGCATGTTTGCAAGCATTTTGTTTCTTGCCCACATCATTTATTAGTTTTTTCCCATGATACCTAGTGGGTATCTAGTGTGTGCCTTTCAAGTATCATGGGAATAAATAAATAATTTGTCAATTTACACCTTGTAACACCCTTGACTATAAACACTACTGAAATTGGGCTTACCTTGGCTCTACCCTGCATAGGCCTTTATTTTAGTAATGCCCACAACCTCAAGTGTTACCCTAAAAATAATCTTCACAAGTTTCTAAACAATGAACCAACATATTATATCTTTTGAAAGTTGAAAGAGTGCATGGAAGATGGCACCTCTATTAACATTAGGTTTTGTGTAGTTTTTGTTTTGAAACACGAACAAGTTCAAAAGAATCAATTGAATTGAATCAGAGATGGAGTCATTTCAATGAAAAGTTGAAAACCAAAACATAATGTTATCAAAGTGAAATGCCTAAAATTTCATAAGCAATAAGTCTAAATTTTATTTTTGCTAGTCGAAATTGATCCTTGATGCTATGTCTAGTTGTGTAATAAACAACTACTTGTTTGGAATTTAAAAACATTCAATGTTGATAGAAGATAATTTGAATTCCCATTAAGGTGTATGGAGTTAGGCAAGGTGAACATTGCATAATTTGAATTCTCATTAAGGTAACTGGAGTTTTATAAGGTGATGACAAGGTGTGTTCTAGAATATACCTAAGGCCATTAATTCACATCAATGAATATTGTATTGCAAAAGATAACTATCACCATTTGCACTATATTTTAGTTTTTTTCACCATGAGTAGCATGAATGGCAAACTATAAGGCAAAATGTACCCCCTAGGATGCATTCCTGAGCATAAAGCTCCATATGTATGCCACAAAGTCCTACCTAACCTAATTAAGTGGGTCATGAACAAAAGTAAAACAAGTATATTGGAAACTAATGTAGGTGGGTAAAAGATTAATAGATCAACCCTAAAAATTATTTTTAACATCAAAGAGGGCTTTAAAACTCAACAAAATGGTGAACATACATAGCCAAGTCCAAGAAGATCTACACTTATGGGATTACATTATAAACAAAAAAAACAATAAAATTTTGAACCAATGTTGGGTGGGTATCAATTTGCCCTTGAGAACTAGGTTAGTTATCAACTGGTTTTTTCAGTAAAAATCGGTTGGTATCATTAGAGTGCTACCCAAGTTGATAATTGGAAACTACGATATCATTTTTGAAAGAAATATTTTTCCATTAAAAATTTAATATTCAAGTAGGTTTTATGGATAACCCATGGGTATAATTCTTGGGGAGGGAAATATAAGGAGCCTAGAGGTAGGTTATTAGGTCATATGTTTCCTATGTTTAGATGAATCAAATATTTAGGATTCAAGTTACAAGAAATGGTTCTAGCTAGAGGTGATGTTCTTCTCACATGGGAGCAAAAGATAAAAAATTCAACAACTTCTTGTTTCATGTTTTTTTTTTTTTTGGTTTGTTTCAATTTGCATGACTAGTGATTAGTTCTTTGTTAGTTGTTTTTTCTTCATTCTTGATGGAGAGCTTTGTTTTTTTATCTATTTTGTCATTGTTGCAAATGTTGTTGCGGTCCTTTTTTTTTTGGTGCAAGTTCTTTGTATTTTTTACATTTTGCTCCAGCTTTGTTGTTTTCTTGTTTTTTGTTATAATTTTTTTTTCTTGGGGCATTGTTCAAATGTTTCCATTTTTTTGGGTTGTAAGTACCAGTTGTAGTTGTTGGAGGCAAAGCTTATGTTTCATGAACACTAATGTTCCTCATTTTTTGGGCTAATTATGGGTTTTCAAGGTTACTCTTGGGCTCTTGATGTTGTTCATGTGTGTTGTCAACATTACTCAAGCATTTTCATGTTGCTCATGTTTGTTGTAAACATTGTTCATATGTGCCATAGGTTCTACTCAAGTGTTTCAACATTATTTTATGTGTTGTGGGTGCTATCAATTTTGCTCAAGTGTTATTAATGTTATTTGAGGTGCTACAAATGTTGATGATGTTATTGGGGCACTTTTGGTGTTGCTTGGGCATTGCAAGACTTTTTGGGGTGTTGTTCAATGTTATTATTAGTGTTTTTGGTGCATTGCCAATGTATGTTTGAGTGTTGTTAATTTGGTTTGTGGTGATGTCAATGTTTTGTGAATGTTGCAAGGTGTTGCTTGAATGTTGCACGTGGTGTTTTTTCTCAAGTACCACCATTAACCCCCTCTTTGTTTTTGTTCGAGTGTTGCATCTAGGGTTACGCATGGTGTTTTTTCAAATACCACCACTAATCTCCATTTTTTGGGGGGCCATGGATCCTTTCAAAAAGGATAATGTGCATCAAAAAGATTTTTTGGAGAATTTGGGTCTTGTTGTTAAAAACCATTTGCACATTCAATTTGTTGAGAATATTTAGTCGAAATGTTTTGTAGTGCACTCACGTGCCCCTCATGTTGCTTATTCCTTTTTTATAAATTTTGTCAACAAGTGTCATTCGACCTAGTTGGGGGGAAAAAAAAAATTACTAATTTTAATAGATTATGTCTCCATTACTACAAGTTTTGATCTTTAGATGTCCAAATTGGGACATGATTTTTTGCATTGGTTCTAAAGTTTTTAGGAAAATAATGGATGCTAAAACATAAAATACTGACTTGTTTGAAACATTGGCAAGAAATTTGCAAGACCTCTTACAAAAATATGGATTGATGAAATTAATCCTTTTTTATGTCAAGCATGAAGCATCAAGTTCAAATGCCATGATAAATATTTTAAAATCAATGGTCAATTATGAAAGTTTGGGTGTGGCACAAAAATTTCAAGGCACATGTTTTGGACATGTCATTTCTAAGGTTTGTCAATATGCAATTAATTGTTGATGAAAAAGTGAGCATGAATTTGCAATATGTTTCCATCAAATTTTCTTAGAGCAAGTTTGCAAAAAAAAACAACATGGCTTAAAAAATCAAGGAAAGGAAAACAATAATGGGTGAAACCTTGTATTACTACAGGCTTTAATAAGCCCAAAAATTTGAATACACTAGTCAAAACAAGGTGAAATGCAAGTTGATATATTTTGGTTTTTTTGTTTTTTCTTCGTTGTTTTGAATCTTGTTGCTACATGATTTTGCTTTATGGTTGGAGATGTGATTTGTGCATATTTGTAAACAAAATGATCATGTTTCAATAAACTTTTCAATTTTGAGAAATCATTGTCATAGTTTATGGTAGGCAAATTGGTCCTAGGGTGATTGGTCATCTACCCCCTCTTTTCACATGGCATATGTTTATTACAAACATTAATTTGTTTCTTGTTGTCATTACTTGTGTTTTAAACCAATCAAAGGGTCACTGGTTGTTGAATGGTGCATTGAATACAACCATATCCACGAATGTTAAATTAAAGGAAAAAATGAATAATCTTCATGCTTTGGATCATATTTTGATTAATGAGCTTAGATATTGATTTGGGGACTTTTGCAAGAACAAAAAGAAGGAAGTTTGTGGGGTCATTGATTCTTTCATTTCCTTTTTAACAAAATATGATGAGAGACCAAGGGGGGACGCTTAGTGTAAAGTTTGGGATTTACATGTGTCAAACAACCATTTTTAGGGGGGTTATTAAATAATTGTCCAACCTATTTTTTATCACCCTATATATATATATATATATATATATATATATATAAACCACCCCGTATGAGACGAGAACTCACAATATGTTATACCTATGATTCAAAAGTTTGAAATTGATTTTTATTTCTTGTATTGGTCATGAACAAGGGCTAGTCATAACTAAAGAATATGATAGGGTATCCTTGTTTCCTATGTTCTTGAAATCTTATCATCATTTGCATCCATTATCAAAGGTTGAAAGTTATTTTGTTGACAAATTCAATAAAGATACCAATTTGGACATCATTGAGATGGTCATAAACACTAAAAACTTGTGAAGGAGCTTATTTCTTGAAAATTGATGATACTTTAAAGACATCAAATGGATGCAAAATACATCAAATGGCCTTTGGAATGCTGGAGGAAACATGTTCCCAATTATTGGAATTTTTACTTGACAAATATTAGGGATTATATGTTGTTTTAAATTGATTTTATTAAAAAAATCCCTTGTTAGTACTCACCAATTTGAAGAGTTGTCACTTGTAATCAAATAACTTTGAGAAATTAATCTTTGTGATTAAAAATTGACCAAATGATGTAATAGTCTATTATAAGGCTCCTTTTAATTTGGTAAAATTGATAGACTATGAAATAAATTAAATGGGTGGAAAATAGTAATAATCTTGTGATTTTTTCCAAGTTGAATTTTATTCTAAACATTGGATCTTTGTAATGAAGTTTGTTGGTTTTATTTCTTAGCCTATGAATTTTTTGAAAATTTGTAATCTTTTTAATAATAATTCTAAAATCTCAATTGATGCTAAAGAACTAATTAAATATAATAGATTAATATGAATGAAATAAAATTTGATTGTGAAAAAACCAATTTGGCATGAGGAATGTTTTTTTGATAAGGTAATTAAAATTGATAGATTTTCAATATAAGAAAACCTCCTTTTTGTTGAAAATTTTAAAAACCAAATCAACTAGTTATTATAAAAGTTAATAACTACCCAACATTAGTTTGGACCTCCATGGGTGTTGCAATAAGAGGATTATACAAAATACGAATTTACTGACATCCTTTTTAATATATATTTTTGAAAAGTTTATGTTTTAGGGTTCAACGGACATATCCATGTACACAATGGAGGCCTTAACTATAAGAGAAAAAAGGTGCCACGAAAGTACATGAACTTACACATGTACATAACCACTTTACAACAACATAAGTGCAAACAATCATAATCAATTTTAAGAAGTTTTTTTTTCTTGCTTGAATAGCTTGAATGCATTGTTGGAGCTCACTATTGATCCCACCCATGATTCCCATATCATTTAAACAATGTGGGCTCAAGTTTAAGGTTTAAAGTTTGTTTAACATTGACAAGTTCTCACATCTCCAAGTAAACATAGATAAACATATATATTTGCAACAAAACTTATGGTACCTCTTCATGTGTGTTTTTTTATTGCTCTTCTAGAGTCCTAAAATTCCCTTCCATCTATTGTATGGAAGAGATATTTGAACAAGGATGGTTGAGTATGGGTTTAGGGTTTAGAGGTTCATTAATTTTTTATTTATTTGTTAGGTTTGCGTCTATTCATTAAAGATGAAAAAATGAAAACCAAGATTGTAATTCATCCTAATTGTAGATCAAACACCAAAGGATCCATCCCATTGTTTCACAACTAATTAGTGATGGAAGATAAGTAGTTCAATTCATCACCTCAAATATTACACTTTACATAATATGAATACATTGAAAGCAAGAAATGGAACCCAATTTTCTTTTTTTTCATAAATCCATGCAAGCAACATTAAGGTCAATCACAATGAAAAATGCAAAGAGTGGGGGAAAAGGGGATTCACAACTTTGCCAAGATGTATCTTATATTCAATTGATGACATTAGCATTAGCCATAGCCAAGTCTTGTTTCATTAACAACGTCCCCATCATTTTGAAGACATTTGTGTCGTTATCCAACCACTCCAAATCTTGTTCCATCCCAACTTGAACTCATTCATATGTATGAAATTGCAAAAAAAGGTTTAGGGTTCCTTAAACCCTAAACCCCAACAACAACAACAACATTGATTGGAACATAACAAGATAATGAGTGCATACATAACCTTATGAGAATAACTTTTCACAACACCCATCTTTGAATTCAACATTATTTCCCATGAAGTCAAACATCCACAACCAACAAAGTGAAAATAAACTACATACAAAAGGAAAGAACCAACCTTTTGCACCATCTCATTCTCACATGCTAGATGGTGTAACTTGTTGTCACACTTAATGGTTATTTTTTATATATGTTGCCAACTCTCTTGCCCCATACATTTCAATTAACATTTGAACCTTTCCAACAACAACCAACATTTAGGTTATGTCGGATCATTATAAAAAATCACGACTTTTCAAAAGGTTCAACTTGACTACAATGTGTGCATTGATCAAAAGGATGTTCTTTTTTACTAAAGGCATGGGGCATGAAAGACACATGGTTCTTTTGGTTAGTTTTGTTGACTAAAATGACCATTTAAACCAAATGTTAAATCATATATCTAAACAAGAGGAACAATTTTTAAAAAACCTTCCATCAAGATGCCCATGGCCTAGTCAAATCAATCGTATTAAATTACCAATGCTTAATCAAATTGGCCATATTAATTTGGTTGGTTAGGTTATTAGGCTACCTACCTACTAACCTAAATATGTCCTACCTACTTACCTATATATCTACCTAATTACCTATTTATTTACCTACCTACCTACCTACCTACCTACCTTTATTTTGTATATGTAGGTATGTGCATTTAAAAACATAGGTAGGTAAGGTGTACTTACCTATTTACCTAATTGAGTATTTTTTTATCTACTTATGAAAAAAATTGAAATTGAAATGTTGTTATACACATTGACAAAAAGTTTATCAAAGTTCAAATAAACATGTTAGATATATTTAGTATCATATTTTTTATAAAGTGGTGTGGTGATTTGATGGCCAAGACATCGGTGTGAATCCAAGGAAAGCAAGGTTCAATCATACTTACCAACATATATTATGTGGAGTATGTATATGTGTATATGTCTCTTGTACATGTGTGTACATGTATAATACCTAAATGGTTTGTTATGAATAGGTAGGTAAGAAGCCATGGTGGGTAGGTAAGTCATGGATGGGTGGGTAAGAAGGTACTTGTTATTTGTTTTTTTATTATATTATTATATTTAAAAATTGAACTATTTTTAAAAGTTAAATTTGTTTGGTTCCTTTTTTTTCGATTTGATTATTCAAAAAGACCATTTTATGCTCAGTAGGACATGTTCAATGTTGCAACCCCACTTTTGGAAGAGTGTGAGGATGACACTCACACTCCTGAAATGGGGACATGGGAAAAACTTCAGAGTTCGATTTCAGGGGTCAAAACACCTCACCTTGAGGCGTTATTTATATCATTAGAAAGCTATCAAAGTGTAGATGTCGAAAATGGCCTCGTATGAATCATTTGCACATCTACAACACAAGTTATGGCAAAAAGAAGGGTTGGGAGGTTTGACTTCCGACCTTTAAAAGTCGGGAATCGACCCGACCCTGGTGTGTGTAGGGGGAGTGCGACACACTGTTGGAAAGCTCTCAAGGAGAACTATAAGTTTTCTTCAGACCTCATTTCAATCGAAAGTCTACGCAAGGAGTTATGAGCTCGCAATGTCCCAAGAGTCCAAACCAAGACAGTTTTGAAACTCCTCCTTAGGAGTCTTGGGACAAAAAACCATTTGGATGTAGGTGCCACGAAGAGATGCAGAGAATATTATATGGGGGAAGGTGGTGGTTTCCCCTGAGTTCGAGCCATGGTGAGTCTTGTGAGTCCAGGGTCGCCCATGACTTGTCCTAGCACTAAAGGTGCTCTAGAAAGTGAACTAACCAACTTGTTGGTTGGTTTGATGTAGGTTCAAGTAAGTAACTAAAGCTTGTCCCTTTTCCTAGTCCCATCCCGAAGCTTCACCACGCCCTTCTACCCCTTTTAATGCTGAGAGCTAGGAGCGTGCCCCGAATTCCAAACAATTATGTTGTTCGACTGACTTGGACCCAACTTGGGTCCAACAAGGAATTTGGGAGTGCGTCATTCAAATTGACTTGTCTAGTATGAGTAAATGGTCAAATTGACCAAATGTTGAAATGATTGTTTTTTGGTCTAGTTTTTTAGTCAAATAAACCTTGATTTTTTAATTAGATATAAACATCAAAACTCATATTAAGAAAGTATTACATAATATTGTTAAGGATTGGGTTTGTTGTCCCTTAATTAGGGTTACATAGAAAGACAATTTATTAATGAGATCATCATAAAAAAAAATTGACATTAAAAAAAGTTTACAACTATTGTATGAAAATCTCATTTAGATTTATTTTTGTATGTCCTCTCAACAAGATTAGCATCAAATCTATTCAACACCCTCAAGAAAAATTCAGAACCATGTTACACAAATCTCCACCACCTTTTTATGCAAGTCTTCAAACTAAGTCCCAAGAGTGAGCCATTTTTCAAAATGCATTTATTTCCCTGCAAAATGCCACACCATATTCTTTTATTTTATTTTGGTTTTCCCTCTTTTTCTTTCTTCATAACTTCATCTTCAAAAAAGAATTTTTCTTTGAAATCTTTTGAGTATGTTGGGTATGTTATAAATGAGTGTGGCATTTTGAAAAAGAAATACTAAAAGAAGGGTAATTTGAGAATGACACTTACTCTTGGACTTAATTTGAAACAATAATAGGTATATATAGAAAAGAAGGTGAACGAGGAGAATTTTGTAACATGTTTGTGTGAATTTTTTCTTGAGAATGTTGCACAAATGATCAAAACTTTTCCTTACTTTTCTGAATTGCATTGAACACAACAATCTTTGTTTACAAATATTATTGAAATTCCTTCATGGATGCCATCATCATGGTTTTTTCCCCATTTGTTTTCCCTCTTCCACCTCACAAATATAATAGTTTTTTTGTCGACACTAGAAACCCTAACCTTAATCTTAGCCCATGCCTTCCTTTCCCTTCTCCCAATCTTGCAACCACAACAATTTTTTCTCTAACACTAAAAACCCTAACTTTAACCCTTTGCATGGGAACCAAGGTAGAATTTGGGGAATCCAAATGTTGTCATGCGATTAGGTAGGTACATAGGATAGGTCTTTTCATAAGTATGTATATAGGTATGTAAATACCGATGTTGTACCTATAAATAAGGTGAAACTTGGGTATATTATATTGCTACGAATATTGGTATTGAAAAACATATTGGTTGGGTATGACCTAAAGCAATATACCCTTTATGGGAAGCAAGGTCAAACTTGGGGAACCTTTGGGAACATATGTTGTCTTGTAAGCAAGTAGGTACATAAGATGGTTAGGGTAGGTAAATATGCATGTAGGTATTTAGGTATTAATGTCGTACAAGTAAATAGGATGTAACTTAGATAAATTATATTGGTATTAAAAAAATACAATAGGGTATGACCTTAGGTGATACCAATCTTTTTATATTAGTACCAAGTCTGGTGTGGGACCTTATATATATATATATATATATATATAAAATACCAAATATATATCCTACTTTATTGTGACCATTAGCAATACCAAATGTACACCTACCATATGCCAAGCAAAAATCAACATTGAACCTAATACTAGTACCAAAATTGATAATGAATGTTTTAAAACAAAATACCCAATATTATACCCATACTTGTCAAATATGGAAGAAAAAAAAAGTAGTTTGTACCATGACTAATGTTGGGCATGTATCAATGTAAATGAAAATTTAGAAATTATTTACATTTTGTATAAGTGTACCCATCCACAATACGTAAATGCAATGACTTGATTACATGATAGTGTAAATGCTTAACTTTGAACGTGTAGATGTAATTGATTTTTATTTATTGACTATGTAAATCAATGCAAATCCATGTAAATCCGTGTGAATTTTTGAAAAAAAAAAATCCATTTAGAAAATATCAACATAGGTGCTAGTGAACAAAATAGTCCCAAAGTTCCATTTTTATTAATGATGAGCCAAACAAAATGACTCATCGCCAAAATAATAATAACAATATACTTTGTAATGCACCACATTAATTAAACTAATTAATCTAAATTACAATAGGTACCCAAACTCTTGTAAAAGCTTACACCAATAATGTTGATGAACAAAATTAATAATGAAAGTTCAAGTCGATCAATGAGGTGGGGCAACATGCACCCAATACCATAGTACCTTGATAACTTCAACACAAATTATACTATTTTTAGAAATGCTGAAATTTTCAACAAATTTTTTCTTCAAAAGAAAATTGTTAAATAAATTGAAGAATCTTTTGAAATATTTTGAAACTATTCAATTTTCAGAATGGAATCTTTAAAATTAATCAATTATTCAACATATATCTATTAGCACAAAAGAAAAACCCCTGGTTTTCAACCATGTTTTCAATTACTTTTTAATTTTCATTTTAGTTGAACATAACAATTTCAATTGCAATTTTTTTTTTTCCAAACTAAAATTTTCAACTATTTACCAAAAAAATTGACAATGTTTAATCAACCCCAACATGCAATTGAAAACAACAAACATGTTTCATTTTCTAGGCTAACATTGATATGCCAATTTTTTAATTGAAACTTGAAAGTGTTGCACCATTTTAGTCAATGAAATATTTTCAACTTATGGATGAATGTCATCCACCTTCATTAAAAGGCATGGACTAGACTAAACTAAACTAGGTAGCTAGGTGTTGTGGCATTGCCACATGTTGTTGGCTGGCTTCCATAAAAATGAAATAAGTAATGTGTGTCATGTGTATGGTAGGAATTTTTAAAATTTTATATTATTGAAAATATTAGATGGATTAATAATATCAAGTGACATTTGGCACAATCTCAATGTTCTATTTAAATATGTAGTCATTGTTGACCTTGCACATGTCAAAATATCATTATTTTTGTGACAAGATCAAATTTTTTTGATAATGACACATCTACAACATATTCCATACCATGACACTTATTTGTTGCCACATTGTGTTTAAGGGTATGTTGTTGTGTTGTGCATTAGTTGGTTGAAATTTAGGTGATAAAAAAATAGATATCAAATTTTAATTAATGAAATATCATAATTTATAGTTGAAATTTAATCAACAAAGAATTGAATTATTGTCAAAATTATAAGACTGATCAAGCTAGAATGTGGAAAGAATACACCTACTTAAAACTAATTTTAAAAAATCAAACCATAATAGAAGCAATATATTATGGCTACACAATATCAATTAAGAGTGCAAATCCTATAATGTCAATGTGATGAATGGTGTCCACACATGTCCACACATAGTTCAAAAACTTCACAATACATCACAAACAACCTTCAATTGCTTCATTTGAAGACTATGCAAGGAAGCATTATTCCTTGCACATAGAAAATGGTCCCTTACATTTCAAATGTGCTAATGTTAGTCAAATATTTGCTAGAATGCTGAATTTTTTTTTCCCATAAGGTGTTTGTCCTATGCCAATGCATTAATTTGATGTGGGCATGTTGGTTTTTTAGACCAAAAACCTTTGCCTACCTACTTGAATGTTATTAACATGCATTGATGGTTGAAAAGCTTCATAAGTTCGTCACTTCACTACCCAAGTTATTGGTCTTGAAATGACAAAGAAAAAATTAAACCAATAATAGTTCAAAGAATAACCTAGTCGAGAAAGAAAAACTAAAGGCAAGATGGTGGAGAACATGGTAAATAAAGAAAAGGAGAAACAATGTCGTGGTAAAGGGGAAAAACTAAAAAAGAAGATAAGAATATTTGAACATTTGCAATTGTGAACATGTCAAGTGTGATGGTGGCTTCAAAGCGCCATAAGCTTGGCTCCTCATGTTATCCACATTTACTTGTTTTGTCACCATATGACCCTAATGTGCCTAATAACTAAAGAGTTCAAAGGAGTGCAACATTTGAAAACAAGAAAAAATAACTTGAACATAATGAAAAAAATAAAACCACTTAGAAATAAGTTAATAATGAGAATTTAAACCCCCAAAGTGAAATCCTTGAAGTTCCCCACGTATAAAATGCAAGGTGTACTCACTTAAAGAAATTCACACATTGAAATTTTCATGGTTTGAAATTTAGACACAAGTTGAGCTTAAGAAAGAATAGTTCAAAAAATAAAATGAAACCAAAACAAAAGGAAAGATCAAAGTTTGAATGGGGATGTAATATAAGGTGAAGTCTCATTGCATGGTTATAGTTGAGATGTTGATTAATTTTCAATTATGCACATTGACATAGTTCCAACTAGTTTTCAAGAAATGCAATTCAAAATTTGAAGTTCCAACCATCATTGTTATATGTCACATTACCTATGAACATTCATTCATCCATACTATATGTCACATTACCCATGAACATTCATTCATCCATACTATATGCCAAATTATCCATGAACATTCATCCATCCATCCATTGATATCCCAAGCCACCTCCTAAACAACATACAAGGTTCACCAACAAAATTAAACCCTTGTTAAGCTAAGCTAACTTGCCTTGTTTAGTTAGCTACCCTAGTTTACCTAACTAGTTACCCTACCCAGTTTAACCTAGGTAGGTAGGTAAGTAATATATCATAGGTTACCTAAGTAGGTAGGCATGTAATAGGGTGTAAATTACATAGGTAAGTGGGTAGGTAATATGTAAGTGATAGTAGGTAAAAAGGCTACCTATTATCTACCTTACTTGGACCTTACCTACATTTTCAGTAGGTATGTAACCTATTTATTAACCTATTATCTACTTTCCTATCTATTGCTACCTACACCCTATTTACATATACTTTGCAAAGTAAGGGCATGTGAATTTTATGTTGGACATTTTTTAATCATTGTAATGGCATTCACAATGACCTCATACCAAGATGTGTATGTTGTCTTATTCCTAAACACTATGTCGCACAATTTGTAATCCACTTAGGATGTCCAATAGCAAAACATTATAATGAAAGTTACAAACTTTGGCAAATGTGTAACAAATTTCTAGTAAAGTTGGAAACTGGGCCCAACATAGTTATAACAAAGTCACAATATAATTGAAAAAAAGTGGCATTAAAATCGAAGTACAATGAAAAGCATATGCAATATTTCATTCATCAAATTTCATCTTTCATTCATTCATAAACAAGGTCCACCCTATTAGTCAAATTATCAACATGATGCGGCATGGATTGTCATTAAAAAATGGACTTTTTGATTATATTTCAATTGGATTATTTTTTGTGTCATAAAATATTTCAAAGGTTAAACATCCTCCATGTTCAACGTCATCCACCTACCAAATAAGTCGACAATTTAACTTATTTGAGATGCCAAGCCATCCACATGGAAATTTATAGAAATAAATATAATTATGTAATTGAAACGAAATCAAAGATGACATGCAATTGAGAATTGGTTAGTAAGAAAAAAATATTTTTCTCCTAGTGTAGTACAATATATATGTACCCAAAATATTCCCCAATAGCACCACGGGTTTAACCCATATCCTTTGCCCAAAAGTGTGGGCTTGTTGTATTGTATATATTTGAGAAAAAATAAAAACATTTCCACATTGTCTTATTGATAATAAAAACTTTTATTTGAGGAACATTAAAAATTACTAGGATTGTTTTGAAGAGCCAATCAAAGTGACATTTTACAAGAACAAAATGTTAAAGCTTAGGGATGCAACCATAACTAATTAATGTGAATTTCAAAACAATGTAATTGTTAAGGGTATTTGATATATACACTTACCTTACCAAAAATATTTACACAAGGCCATGTAAATGTTTTTTTTTTGCATTTTCCCATGTAAATGTGAAAAAAATGGAGGCTGAGCTAACCATGGTGATTAACTAAGGTTTAAGATTTAGGGTTTAAAGTTTTAATGAAACCGGATGAAAAAAAGCATTGGTTAGTGTCCAACTGCCATCCATCCCCCTTGGTGCAACATTTGCTGTTGGTTCAATCCCACTTAAGTGCCATTGAAAGTTTTGTTAACTCTGTCTAATAAGGGCTATAATATTAATGTAAAAAATTATACACAAAATATTCAAGGTTTGTGGAATAGCCCTGTCCTTGGCAATGGTTTTCTCTCAATTTGTGATGTAGCCAAGGTGGCAACCATCCATAAACCAATTTAGCCAAATTTGGCTACCTATTAACAAATTATAAAAGGAAACTTGAACCAAGTGTAGAAAATCTGGTGGGTTTTTTTTTACATTCTTTGAATTCTTTTCTAATTCTGACAAATTTTTTTTCCTTCAAAAAACTATTTAATTTGTAAACCAATTTGGACCCTAAACCCTAAACCCTACTAAGTAAAAAAACAAAAAAAGCTCCCAAATGGGTTGGTCCCCAATCCCACCCTAATCAGCTTTTAAGATTATCTAGATTGTTTCACTATAACACCATGCAGCAAGCATGCAAAACACAGCTGAATTGTTAACTCAGCAATAGAGAAAATCCCAAATGTTTCATAAACCCGACAAATTCAAAAGCTCCCCAAATCTGTGCATGTTTTTCCAAAGAGCTCCATGAAAATGTTCAAGAATCAAAGCTTTAGGGTTTAAGGTTTAGGGTTACATGGGAGGGGAGATTGCAACAGAAGGCCTCTATTGGAAGGCGCTGTGTCATGCACATCCCACATTGTTCACATGCACTTTGTGATACACAATTGCACCATATATACGAATTTGTGTTGTGATCCCAAGTGAATATATGAGAAAGGAGAGCCATTTTAGGAGTTCCGGGAACATTGTCATTTCAATTCTGAGGGGCCCCAATGGAGAGCTGCAGACTAGATCATCACTAAGGAGATATGAATGAATACAACATTCAATCAAACATTGCACATTAAGTAAGAAGCAGGAACAATAGATTTACTTAGTTTGGATGAGTACAGATGTTGATCATTGAATCAGGTAAACAAACTGGAAAACTTCTACAAGGAGGTTTACACATTGCTTTATGCTGGTTTTCCACATTGGGGTTCATGAGAACCGTTTTCAGGTGCAAGCAATAAGCTAAAGGGTAAGAGCAAGCAAGCAAGCAAGCAATCTACAATTCTCTTCACACAAGGAACGGAGCTTGAGACTTTAGAGGAGCAAGAGATAATACGATGGTCTTTAGGGGACTTTCACATATGAATTGACAAGGGAGACCAAGTTTTTTGCTTTGGCAATTGAGGAAGGGGAAAAAAATAGAAAGGCACATTTGGGTGGGTGTTTATTACTAAACTCTTTTGGTGCTTCAATTGTTACCGACAAGTTTCTTGACGATAACAGCAGTGTATCGACCCTGGTGCTCAGCAAGAGCAAGTTCTGTGTCAGTGGGAGTTTTGGTACCATCACCAGCAAACGTTCCAGCTCCATACGGTGATCCACCACGAGGCTGTTCCAATGAGAACATATCTGCACCAAATGTATAGCCAATAGGCACAAAAAGCATTCCATGGTGTGTGAGCTGCGTGATTGCCGTCCACCTGCCCCATTTGAGACAAATCCAATGTGAGATGAGTGAAGAAGCAACATTGCAAAGATTTCCAAAATGTTTTGAAGGAAACTTAAAATCAAATAAAATAAGATAATTAATAATTAATAAAAATCAGTAACAACCAAGTGGTGTTCTTCAACAAATTTCAACTTGAAATGCAATAAGAAGGGGAAGTTTTCTTGGGTGTTTCTTCTTCTTACGCAGTCGTCTCCTGACCGCCACCTTGACTGCCTGTGCTGATAAAAATTCCTGCTGGCTTGCCAGAAAGCGCCTGAGTTCGCCAAAGAGCACCAGTGCTATCGAAGAAAGCTTTCATTTGAGCAGACATGGAGCCATATCGAGTAGGAAAACCAAATATGATTCCATCTGCATCTGCCAATTCTGCTGGTGATATGATGGGAATGGATTTATCTTTGGCCGGTGCACTCATTTTCTCAAGCACTTCAGGTGATAGGGTTTCTGGGACTTGGTAAAGCACAGCCTCCACTCCTTCCACTGAATCTGCTCCTTCTTTTACTTTCTTGGCCAATGAGAGTACATGGCCATACATGGAGTAGTACCTGTAAGATTGCCCAAAAATCAAAAGCATGTGAAAGAATACAAAATTCCATGGCAAAGAAATTACATTCAAATTATTTCAAGTTATCTTCTGTGGATGAACTTTCACAACCCTCCCATTGTCATCATCGAATGAAAGCTCGCATGACTCAATAAGGCAACAAAATTCAGCCATGCTCTGAAACCCATGACAGAAATTTTCTAGTTTCAGTAGATATGTATACACAATGATAATGGTCACAACTTAGGGCCCAAAAAAAATTGTTAAAAAAATTTCCTAACTCTTCAAACTCTCATAACTACAAGGAAAAAAGCTGTGTTTTGGGCATTGGGTGCCCAAGATTTTACAGCCCTGAGGCTGTACAATAAGTATACACAAAGTTATGGTCAAGAAAATTAGGGTATATATATATATATATATATATATATACATCAAAAGATTTCCTGACTTTCCAAACCCTCATAACTATCAGGTATCTTTGGGCTAACACTCGAAGAGGTGACAATCATATCCTCATTTTCAAGGCCATAATCATATCCATCATTCAAGTTGCAACGAGCTTGTCAGGTGAAGGTTCATTTCATTTTATCAAGCAAGCAACAAAGCATCTAGGCCAAAGCCATGGAGAAAGCCATATGTTCAGGTTGGGGACAACCCTAGTTAACATATCACCACTGATGCGTAGTGTACCTACTGATTGATGTAACAAATGGATTCAGTTTTGTGCTAAGATTTGATGGCTGAAGTGTTGTCTACAGATTACGAAAATAAAAAACCCAAGAATCAAACTGTTCCAAAAACTGTTTTGGAACTATGGGTGGAGGAGGAGGAGGAGGAGGAGGAGGAGGAGGAAGAAGAGGTTAGGTTACAGAAGAAGCTCTAGAAAATCCTAGAATCTCACACTGAGTCAAGTCAGTCAGGAGCAAACTGAAAGCAGATCTGGGTGGAGAAACTAGAACTGAAATTCAAGCTCAAATCCTCTGCAAGGATTTAACAACTAATCAGGAAGAACAAACTCACACAATGAAGAGTTTGACTTTGTGGGTTGTTGGGTTCAAGGATGCTGCCACTTCTTCAGTGGGTGGAGCTGTAGTTGAAGAAGCTACTGGTTTTTCTTCTTCAAGCTGCAAGTCTGAGTTGTTGGTTTTGGCCTCCTCCTCCTCCTGCTGCTGCTGCTCCTGGGTGTTGGGAGTTGTTGCAGTAGCTGGTGCTGGTGCTGCTGTGGTGGTGGAGGGACCCCCCCATGCATTCTCAGTTGGGGCTTTCTTCTTGGATAGAAGACCCTTGCTTCCTATACATCCTGCTCCCTTCCCCATCTCCTCTCACCTCACCAATTCTTTACTACCATAAAACCCACTCAAAGAGATCTCTCTCTCTCTCTCTCTCACTCTCAGACACAATCTGAAGCTGGATCTCACCTTAATGCAAAGCTCAATCTTTCTCTCAAAACAACTATGAATGTTTTTTCAGGGAAGATTTCTCAAAGCTCAAAGCTTGGGAAATGAGATTGAAGGTCAACTCTCTCTCTCTCTCTCTCTCTCTCTCTCTCTCTTTACCCAGTTTTTGTGGGTGATGATGATGCAAGAATGAGATCTTTCTTGAGTGCTTGGGTCAGTCTCTCCTTGAATCTAGCAAGCCTTTTGGAGTTTACCCAAAAGGTGATTAGGAGGGATGTCCAGAGCTTGTAAAACACACAAGCAAGCTTTATTTGTGACCCCCTAAAAACTAAATCTTTGAGACAAACATTCTCCTGCCAAGTGCTCAAAGAATTTGCAAAAAAGCTACTCCCACACACCTACTTGAGCTTATGACTTCTATGGAATTCTCACCACCCTCTACCTACTCTTCTCCCAACCCTCTACTCTCTCTCACACACACACACTTTCTCTCTCTCTCTCTTTCTCTCTCTCTCTTCTTTCCAGATCAACATCTTTGGACATGTCCTTTACATATTTACCACCAAAATTCACTTTGTTATTATTCATTCATAAAACTTTGGGTTTGTTTTTTTCTGGGGGTCATTTTTTCCTTTCACAAAACACACTTTCTAGGAGTCAAATTCCCACCCACCACTAACTCCAGGTGAGTTAAGTAATAACCTCACTAGGAAACATCACCAGAAAATACCATTCCTTTTGTCCTATTGATTGTGAATTTTTTTTTCTGTTTTGGGGGCTGGGTTATTTATTTATTTATTATTATTATATATATAATTTAAATTAAAAATTAAAAAATCTCAAGGAAAAAATCAGGATTAGTGAAAATAAGTTAGTACAGGGTAACTAGGCAGAGCCGAGGCGGGCCTGATTCCAATAATGCCCAACTTAGGGTTGTTACATGGCATAAAAAATCAACAATTTGTGTGTGTGTGTGTGTGTGTGTGTGTTTTGCCTTGTAATTTTTGATATTGGGTTTCATTTTTTTTATTGGATTTTGGATTTTCGGATTTTTCTCAACAACAATAACATACATATTGCAAGCTTTAAATTATATTGGCCTATTTTTTATATAGCAAATTTAGAACTCAGCCCACTACATTATTAACCAAGCTTGTTCTTCCTTGAGATTGTTGTGCACATCTGGATTGAATATCCTTTAATTGAATATCACAAACCTTAAACCCTAAAACCTAAATAGAAGCTTCTTTTCTTTTCTTTTCTTTTCTTTGGGGGGGGGGGGGGGGGGGGGGGGGCTGATGATGTATTTTCTGGATACATACATGTGTGGTTGGCATGCAAAGCTCAAGCTTTTTAGACACCTTTGGCTTTTTGGGTGCATCATGAAATTGGGTTGTAGAAAAATGATTTGGAAAAAAAACCCAAAAAAAAATGTATTCTCTATTCAAAGGAAAATGGAAAGTGTCACAAAGGATACAATACCAAAAGCCACAAGAGAAAAACCCACTAAAGGCATTTAGTTCATTATGTCAAATACATCATACATGAGCCAATTCACCAATGCAATTTATATATTTGTCGAATTAAATTGAATTACATGTGTAGTTCCAAATAGTGCATAACAATACCCCTAGCAATACAAAAGAAACCACTCTAATGGTACTACTTCTATATCAACTACTTAGGCGGGTGGATTTAGGGTTTAGGGCTTTAGGGTTACATCACAAAATTGAAAGGAAAAAAAAATCCGTGGACCCATTATTATTATTTTTGGAATGACCATGCCTTAACCTAGAGGTTCGAACCTGAGTCAAGTTTGGATCTCTAAAGGAAAGAAAGAATATGCTGAGGACAAATTTGAAGCCCAAATTCTTTTGTCTTTTGGACAAATCAGTTCTACACATATGTTAAGCACGCACGGAGATTATTATCCATTGGAATAGCATCCCATCCCGGAATTCGACAAACAGAAAGAAAAACAAAAAAATTCCGTGAATATTCGGAACCGTCTGGTTCTGGGGTTTTTATAAAAAAATTGAAAGAACTCATGATTCTCATTTAAAAGAACTGGCAAAGGAACCCAGGTTATAGGGGGAAGGTTCTTTGGCACAAATTCTTTAACCCTGGTTAAGTGTCAAAAATTGGGTTCTATGCTTTTTTTTTAGACCCTCCGGTCAGGGGGTCAGAACCGGTTCTTTTAGCTTTTGAGAACCATTGGTCAAAGGCATACATATAGACCCACTTTGGCAGATCTTTCTCAATTCTTTTCCATTTTGAGTGATTTAAAATGTCATAGGAGTGCCCTCTCAAGCTTTACAAATCATCTTGGAAATGCAAAGCCAAAGGAAACCCCAAAAAAAAACTATTAAGAAAATACATTTTTTGAATTGCAAAATGTGTGTGTGTGTGTTTTTTTTCATTTTGACCCCTTCTACTTTCAAATTTCATTACTTTCTTATTTTTTTATTCATTTAAAAAGATTTAAAATGCACCACCTGAAGTTCTACAAATGATTTTGAAGTCTAATAGCAACATAGCAACATACAAGGAATTTTTTGAGTGTTTAAGAACCGGTCATTATAGTGTTTGATGGTTTTTAAAAAAAAGTTTTTGACCCCCTCTACATCGGGGAGCCTTAACTTTTTTTTATTAGATTTCATCTTTGATAATTTTTAGTGTGCCAAGTGCATCAATAAAAGGGGTTTAAGTTTTGTTTGGACACCATAAATAATGGAGCTTTCTGCTTGGATCCAACTTGCCCTAAACATTTAAGTGTTTGATCATTGGTCGATTTACCCTACTAGTATTGGATTTTATAAAAATAATTTCATACCCGCTTGATTTTGGTATTAGGGTTTGAGGTTGATTATTTTGGTTGGTACAAAATAAGTATATATATGGTATTGAGTTCGATATAAACCTTTGGTACGAAGTTAGTATTATCTCAATGTTCGATGGGTATCAAAAATAGTTTTGGGCATCACTTGGGTTGCATATCTAAAATCTCTTAGGGTAACACATTTAATGATACCTTGATTGAAACCTTGATCTTTGATTTTCACTTTTGTGAAAATTGGAGGATGGAAAAAATGTTTAAAATATAGAGACCTGGGTGAAATAAGTCTCCTTACCCAAGTTAGGTTTTCAAAAGTATTAATTATTGGAAGAAATTAGGGTTTAGGTTGACATTAGGACGCGACGCGGCTTTCCAACAACTTTCTTCTCTTCCCTAAACTTTGATTACTATGAATAAAAAAAGGTTAGAGTTGTTATGAAAAAGTTACGACCCCACTTGAACCCCTATTATTGGCATGTTTGATTTATGTCAAAAAAAACAAACCACGGAACATTACAAAGCTTTAAACCTAATCACTCAAAAAATTCCTTGTATGTTGTTCTATTGTTATTAAAGTTCCAAAATGATTTGTAGAACTGAAGGTGACGCTCCTATAGCACTTTAAATCGTGTAAAATGAACAAGAAATGAGAAAGTTGATTTTTTTTTTAAGTACAAAGGATCCAAAGAGAAGAAAAAAAAGAAAAAAAAGTGTTTTGTGAGTTGAAAAGCTTCTTTTTTTTTTGGTTGCTATTTTTTCATTACTCCTTTTCATTTGCACTTCAAAGATGATTTCTACAGCTTGGGGGAGTGCTATTTTAAATCACTCAAAATGAAACACAAATGGTGACGAATAGTTTCGAAAATAAAAATTTCATGCAACCAATGGGAAGGCTCAGCATGCACTCAAAGTGCCTTGATATTTTTTTCATTTTTCTTTTGTTCCCAATATGTTCCTTTCAAGTTTCCAATGTGTTCCCAATGTGTTCCCCGATGGTGTTCCCAATAGCACCTTTGGTGGACCAAAGGGGTGGGCACTAGGCACTCCATTTTTCCATAGAATTTTCTATTTTGGGGGAGCCTCCATAGTTTCAATTTTTTTTGGCCATGGGCCATTCAAATTGGCTCATTGCCAAATTTTTTTAAAAAAAAATTTGGACTTTTGAGGCACCCCCAAGTACTCAATATGGAAGAGACATAAGTACCCAGAATAGATTTTTCTGTTTTTTAATTTTTTTTAACATTCTCTTTCTTCTCATATCTTCTCATTTAAAGATTTTCTTACAACTCGCATTAATCCAACTTCCCCACGTATGATGAAAAACATGATTAATTAATTAAATTATTTTTTTCAATATAGGACTGGCAAAAATTTATTGTGTTTAATAAGTATAAACCGTGAAATTGTACCTTTTTTTTGAGACAAAAATTCCAAAATGCAAAACAACACAATATTCAAATGACAATTTTATTTTATGTAAATAAAATTCCAATCAAATGTATGTTTCTGTCATATTTTTTTGGGCGAATTTCTACACTACGGCTAAAAACAATTTTTGGAAAAGAATTGTAGATTTTTTGTTCTTTTAGTGTAAACTTGAAAAAAATGCAAAAAGTCGGCAAAGTTTTAAGACCAATCACAAAATTGAAAAAAATATTGAAATTGAAGTTCTAAACATTGGATAACTCAATTCTTCATGTATATCCTGAATTTCCATAAACCTTCAATTAAATATAGGACCAAAACAGAAATTCAAAAGCACTTAATAATACGATGTTAAATTGACATTTCAAATGCAAAATATAATTAATTCAAGTCAAATGCTAGAACCAAAGCATACAATATTTATATCAAATAACACACACACACACCCACACACAAAGAAAATTTGCGCAAATCCAAAATCACACACACAAAAACCAAATGTGCAACTCCAAAATCATAAACAAAAAGAAAAAAATTCACACAAAATACTAACATAGAAAACCAACCAACCCACCAAACAAGCAAACAAACAAACAAACAAATCATACAATTGTAAATGGAGTGGGGAAGGGGTTTTGCAAAATTCAGTGGGGTTGTGAAACCAATTTTAATAAGGTAAAACTTCCAAAAGTTGGATTCGATGCAATAGTCCCGGGGGCAAGGCCCAGCAAACAATGCAGACAACACTCACACAAAACACCATCGAATTTTGATGAATGATTGGACTCACACGCAACGATCAAGAAATTATGGAAACCCAATCTACATAGGTTGAGGAAGAACGAATGGGTATTTCCATCATTGAACAATAGGAAAGCTCAAAGTTCACATGTTCTCTTGCTACTTGTGGAATCCCATGATTTGGTGTGAAATTGTGGTAGAGGAGGGGAATGCTACAAAAATTCCATCATTCTGAATTACTGCAGTTGGAAGCTCTCAAAATTGTCGAGCTACTTTCAAGAAAATCCATGGTTGTAAAAATGTTCTCACCTTTGCTTCATGCATGCATTTCGCCATTCTTCTTCACTTTGCACCTTATTGTTCCATGTTTTGCTTCATTTCTAGCTGCTTGATGTTTCACCCAAGTACTTTCTGCCACTCCCTCCCCCTTGTTGCTTGCCCTTTGTTAGTTGGTACTTCCCCCCCACCCCCCTCACTTGTTTCTTGTCGATAGGTGAAAAAGTTTGGAGCATCAAGCTTCTTTCAACCTCGTAAGTTATGCCCATTTTTTTGAACTTCTTTTGGTCGTGTTTTGTTATGAAAGAAACTTTTTTTTAAAATTCATTTTGGTTTTTTTCCTATTATGTCTTTTCTTAAATTTTTGTCGCTCTATTTTTCTTGTATGTGTATTTCTAATTTTTTTTTAAAATTGTGTGCAAGATTTTAATATTTTACAACACCAATTTTAAACAAAGAATTTCTCTTATACAATTTTTTCTAATCAAGATGACAAAAAATAATGAGTTGTTTTTAAACTAATTTTCTAAACCTTGAACATTTTTTTTTTGGATTTTTTTTTTACTTTATTTGCAAATAATTTATCATTTGTTGAATTGGTATAGAAAAGTATAGGTTTTTTTTCCATTAGCTTTGGGTATATATTCTTGAAAATTTGTTTTCAATGGATTTGACTTCAGCATATGAAAATAGAATAATCTTAGTAATGAGACAATTGAAATAAATATGAATTATATTATTATGGAAAAAAAATATGAAGAAAACCCCTATTGTGGAAATTGAAGGAAACAAAAATCAAAAGAAGGAAATTGAAGTCTTGAACGAAATTTTTAAAGTAATGAAAATTAACCTTAAAAAATATGCATGTTCAAAGAAATTTTTGGAAACCTCATGGAAAAACATCTTTGTGTTGGGGATTTTATTGTGTAAATGATAATACCAATCCACAAATCATGTGTTGTATATTTTGTGATAAAAATTTAGTAATTGTAACGAATATTAAAACACAAGTAAGAAATTCATTAATTTTTTATAACCAAAAAAATGGAATTAATTTTTTTTTAAAAAACATATGGATGCAGATCATATGCTTATTGCAAAGAAATTTGAAAATAAAAATGAATTATGTAGCGGAACAAACAAAGAAAGGAGAACCTATTAAGAAAAGAGGAAATATATTTGAAAGGTTGGTTTCAAAAAAATTGTTGTGAAGGATTCCTTCCAAAAAGAAGATGTGCCACATAAAAGAATTCCTTGAGGACTTTGGTCTTTTGTATTTTAAAATAATTTATAAATTCAATTTGGAGAAAGTATTTGGCTAAAATGGTTGGATGGTTTTGTGTTCATGTCCAAAACTAAATTTTTCATTTAAAAAACAATTTTCACAAGAAATATTATTAGGGCTAGTGGAGAAAACAAAGCAATTTCATGTTCTTCTTGCATTAGAAGAATGTCATTCTACAACTACTAACTTTGAATTCTGGATGTCTAAAAGAGCTTATGATGTGTTTGCATTAGTTATTAATATTTTAAGGAATGATTAGCAACGAAAACATGTGATTGTTGGCTTGTTCAAGGCTAGAAGACAACCTTGGTTAGAATTTGACAAATTTTTTGGATAAGTATGTTTTAAGTGGAAAAAATCATTATTTATGTCAAAGATGAAGGATTTAATTTCAATATTATGATTATTCCATTGAAATTTGTTGTTAATTATAAATCTTTTACTTTGGAAAAAAAATTTCAAGGAATTTATTTTCGACATTCTTTTTTAAAGGCATATCAATATGACACAATAAAAGAAAATGTTTGCAAAAATCTGAAATATGTTTCCATCAAGTTTGCTTAAACATATTTGTAAAAGTGCATCACTAAACTTTAAAAAATTGGGAAAGGAAGGCATGAATGGAATAAAATACATGTTGAAACTATAATTTGGCCAAGGAAATTGAACACTTGAATGAAAACCATGTAATCTTTTGTTTTCAATATTATTATTATTGTTTTAAAAATTCAATTATATGATAATACTAATCATTTTATTGTTGTTATGCTTTGCAACTAAAATTATTGTGTTTCAAGAAGCATTGCAATTTGATTTTACAATTATGCTCCATTATAGTAAACATATTACTATGGGGGTTATTAATTGAATGCCTCCACCTTTGACTTAGCAAATCTCTCACAATATTGTGGATTGTCTTTCTCCAATTGTTTCTATTTGTATTTTTAATGAAGCACGTGAGCATTGGCTACTTAACGATGCATTACACTTTACAATTTCAATGAATTAAAAATTTAATGAATAAAATGAGGTTGTTACTAAATTTGAAATGAGAATCGAAGATGGTCTAATTATTGTTGATAAGTTGGATTTGCTGGTTTTTAACATTAAAAAAGAAGTTTGTGGTGTGGTGAATTTTTTTATTTCATTTATATAAAAATATGAAAACTAAAAACCCATAATTTATGATTTTTTTAATGTTAGACCCTAGGTTTAAAAACCCCTGAATAATATGTTCATTTGTCGGACATGAACAAAATATAAACCTCATTGAAAAATATGACTGGAAGTTTTATATCCTTTGTTAATTAAATGTTATGAACATTTGCATCCTTTGATAAAGTCAGATAAATAATGGTCATCAAAATATTTTTGATTAGGATTCTAGTTTGGATATTTTTGAACAGACTACAAGCACAAACAAACCAACAAAAGAGTTCATCAAGAAAGAATTGATGATTTTCAAATGATACTAATTGGATGTTAAACGCATAAAATGTTTTGTCAAATAGTGGAAAAACATGAAGCAATGTTTCCAACTATTGCTTTCTAGCTTGCCAAATTTTGGGCATTGTTGGAATAGATATTGAAATAGAAAGCATTTTTTCATTCACTAGAATACTTACTAAGCTTAAGAAATATCATTCATAGACTAAAAATTGAGAGAAATTGATATTTATGACAAAAAATGGCCTGATGACCTTAAGATAGGATGTAAATCTCCATTTAATTTGGTAAAATTCCTTGAAAAGGATATAGATTTAGAAGAGGAGTTAGAGGAATTTGAAGGGGACTTTGAAAAGGATGAAATTGTTGAAGTGTCAAAATGGAATAAATAAAATTTCTGTTATATTTTAGAAAATTATTTAGAAAATCATTTTGTGATTTTGTGATTTTTAAGAATCAAAATAAAATCAATAATTCTTAAAATATTTTGATTATAATTTTTATTAGAAAAAAAGAAATAACCAGTTGGTGAGAATCGTTGAATGATGACCAATTGTTTTCAAATTTGCGAGAACTAACATTGTGAAAATTGGTTAAACTTGCTACTAAAAAATGAAAACCACTACCTATTGTAATCTATTTCATGAAAACCAAATTTGAAAAGTATCAAAAAATGCGATACCCACCCAACATTAATCCTCCTAGACAATATTAGGTTACTTCCTTAGGTTGTACCAATGTGGTCAATTTTCTCGTACTAAGATCAATACTAATTTACATTACCAGGTTCCTAATTGGTGCCCACCAAACATTAATTCTTTGACACCCATGCAATTGGAACACATTAATTTGGGGGTTTTTTTTCCCCCCTAAGTGGTTGGGTAGGTTTTAATTATATATATTTTTGGCAACACACAAGGAATCGATATGGAAAAATTAAGCAAAAGAATGTCAATTATTATCAATTTCATTGTCAAAGTAATTGTCATTGTTGTGAGGGTTTTTGATTTGCACAATGAAACACGAAGGTTCAAGTTCAAGTTCTTGTCATTGACCCAAGTTGACTCCATTTTGTTGGAATTAGCAAAAAGGATCGAACCTTGAAACTAGGATTTATTTTATTTAGAATTGAAACTAGAACCATGAAAAATTATTTATAAAAACATGATCATGATTTTAAAGTAAGAAAGTTGATTTTTTTTGGAAAGTTGATTTCCTTTTTGGTTTTGGAAAGTTAATAAGTAGGCTGAATTTTATAGTTTTAATTTAATTAGTCATTGAACTTTGTACTTATGTCGACCTTTATTTTAATTTCTCATAAAATTTTGTGACTCTACATCTCTAGCATGAGGGAGTGTGTAATGTGTACGTGAAATTGAACTCAATTTTTGTACTAAGCATGAAGGGTTTTGAATTTGAATTTTCTTTTGTTAGAGTCGAAATTGAAAAGTTTAAAATTTCAAAAATCAAGTTCAAACCCCCACCTAAAAACCTCCAAATCAATTTTACAATGTCAAAACCAAAATTGAAGGTTCTTTTGAAAAGAAAGAATCACACAACACTAACAATTATCTCAACTATCAATTTACTTGGTTTTTTTTTTGGGTGACAACCAACTCTTATGTAAAAAGGTTGGTTCTCAAATATCCACCTTAAGAACCACCTATTATACTACCTAGGTAAGGTAACTTTTAAGGTTTAATTATATTCTTTTTATTTTTCTTTTTAATGTGGTCTTCTTTTCAAGAATAAAGTTATTAGTTAATAGGTAAAATGTTGAATCCATGCAAAAATTGTCCATGGTGCAATAAAAAGCGCAAAGCACAACAATAATGAGCTACCAAACATGAAGTGTCAAAAATCACATATTGACAAGAAGCATATTAAGAAGAAATAACAAGAAATATGGGATTTACCATTTGATAAATGCTCTACTAAAACAAATGGTAAATTTCATAGTCAAATGACCAAGTATCTATTCAAGGAATGTAAAGTGTAATCTTGCAACAATATGCAAATGGGTAGAACCCAAACATTTTTCAGAAATTGAAAACATTTTTAATCAAGCCCCAAAGTATGTGGTAATACTACCATTTTTCATAAATAGATTTAAGGTTTTTAGATTGATAATCTACATGGATGAAGTTCCAATCATCCAATTAGGATTTAAAATTTTGAAAATTCAATACTTGGCCTATAAGGGTCTTTGCTTGTTCTTTGGATGCTACCTATGAGGAAGGTAGGTTTTCAAATCCATTTTCACAAAAAGTAAAAAATCAAGATGTAAGTTGATTATAACCTTATTGATAACTTGGTCATGTTTTGATAACCAATCAAACAATGGAATACACACCTCCATGAAAATTTGGACATTGTGGTGTATGGAAAGCCACAAGTGAAGGAATGTCCCTCACCATTAAACTTTACACATCATAAAAAGCACAACAAGCCTTGAGTGAAGCAATGGCCCCCAACCTTTCAACTTTTAGGTTGAAAAACACCAAATGAAAGGTATCATGAACCCTAAACATATGGAGATCATGAGGTGTAGGAGAGGGAGGGTACTTATGCCTACTCCCACTCAAGCCATAGGCTAAGTATTCCTCCTCCTTTAATTGCCCTCCAAATATAATAAGGAATTTCTCTTAGTGCTTTACATATTGTTATTCTCTAGTCTTCTTTTCCCTAGATGAATAAACTTGAATAAAACTAAAGAAAATAAAAATAATCATTGGGTTAGGTGTTAGGCTCTCATTACCCTTTGGATGGGTTACTTCAAGCTCTCTCCCTTGTAACTAGTGGGCCCTTGTGCAATCGACTTAAGAACATCAAACCCTTTTGTAAGGGTCTCATTGATCTCAATACAATTATGATACAAATGGCCTTAACTTCAAAGTTCTTGTGGAAATCAATTCTGAATTTTTTTAGTTTTTTTTTTAAAAATTATTTTCCAGAGACAAAAGAAAATCACTCTAAATTCAATAACTTTTGCACCATTTTCCAAAAAAATTTGCAAAAGAGGAAATGTGAACTCTACCTTGTTAAGGGGCGCTTTGTGAGGTATGAAAAGCAGAGTGATGGGAGGGTTCTGGCATTGCCACATTCAACCAAACAAACACCTGTGTGAATACATACATATATATACGTTTTATTATTGCACTTTTGAAGAAATAAAAGGTCAAATATTTGTTGCGGGTTTGAATGTCAAAAAAACAAGTTGCAAATGGGATTGAAGTTTTTGTAGAAAGGATTGAGTTTGAATGTCAAATATATACAGTAAATTATTTGAAAATGGCCAATAGATACAAGAAATTGCACAAGAAGCCATGACTCAAATTAGTTTTTGATTGTTCAAATCAACTTCATGTGAGTTTTTTCTAGAAGAATTCAATATGACTGACGTCTTCCTTGGTACTACTTTTGATACTAAATATAATATTCAATCTTCTGCATGGAGATCAGTCATGATAAGCAGCTCATGTGTAAAATCCTATGAGAAAGGGTTGGAATTGGTACTGCAATCACATTTGATCTTCCTGCATGCTCCAGCCCAGTCAGGTACACATGCTGCAAGATTGACACAATAGTATGTTGCAAAATAACAGCAGCCGCCTTTGGTCTGGTTTTCAATCCACACCCTCTGCAAGATTCACACAATAGTATGTTGAAGAAGAAGAACAACCACCTCTTAGCCAGGATCTCAACCCAAAATCACTACTCATCAAAGTTCTTGAGTAACTTATGAGCTTCATGAAGAAGAGAGCTATGGGAGGGCAGACATGAAGAGTTTCCCATGAAAGAATCATATGCTGATGTTGCTAGACTGAAAAATTCCCAGTCCCATTCCATTATACTGGAGAACATACTGGTTCTGATGATCAGCTGCTGAATGGCATTGGGACTTGAACAAAGTATATGCCTGGATTCTTGAAAAGAGTTAGGAATCAAGGCTGATCACAGAATGGAAATTGGAGATAAGTAAAGATGAGATTTCGATAAAGAAGATCAACTGGTACTTGAACTGATCTCCATAATGTGGAATTTCTTCAATGATCAACACTGTAATCATTCTCCAGAGCACCTGCAAGTCTCTATCATTTTGGACAGCAGGTAGTGCCTGCAAGAAATCCACAGATGTAGCAATAGCCTGACTGAGCTCAGATGTTTGCACTGAATTGAAAATGAAGCACTTGCATGATTGCATCAAACTTGAAACTGTAGCAACATCATTCAAAATCTGATAAGGCTGCTGAATAATTCCAAAAAGCTGATGGTCATCAATCAGCAGCTTGTTGTCAAAGGTTTTTCCAACCATGAGACAAATCCAGGAGCAATTTTGAGAGTATTTCTGGATCACACTTGAGGCCAAAGTCATCTGCGTCTCCTCTCCTGGAAAAGAACCAAAAGACCATTTGCCTCCAAAAAAAGATCAACCTGAGTTGAGTGCAGGATCACACAGCTTGGATCCATGGCACAAATACCAATTCATGCAGTAATTGTGACAATTTCCACTCATTTGCACTACTACTAGTAATCGTGTGTGCTTCTCACCTTCCTGCACAGAACACAAGTGTCCTGCAGCCTTGCCATCTGCTGCAACAACCACACCAATGTTGCATGAGCAAAAGCACATGTAAAATAAACTTAATTAATCGAGCTCTGCAATCCAGTGCACCTTCTGCAAGAGCTTTATCCAATCAGGTACTTAGAAAAAATGGAAGCATGAGACAAGAGTTGTCTGCAGGATTGTAATCCCTGGCACTGCAAACTGAGCTGCCCATTGCCACCTGCAACTCTCCATTCTGAGTGAAGGAAGCCCCTCCTTCTTCACCTTCTCTATTGCTCTGCTCAACCTTGCCAGGAAACTTTCCAGCACTGGCTTTGCAAAAGAAAGCCATTCTCAGTGCAAACTCTGCAAGGCAAGCCTGCTACCTGCACCTGCTTAAGGTTCTTTGTTACAAGCATCACCGAAGCACCTATCATAATGGTGAAGAAAATCAAGCCTGACTGTTAAGTGACATATCTCAAGCCCCTAATGAACTTATGAAGCAATCATCAAAGGCTTCTTTCCAGATGCTGTTCAAGGTCTACTGTTGTGCAAACACATGTTTGCACAAAAACAAACAAAAGTGAAGGTGGAATTTGTCATTAACTACATGTCAAAAGACTGGTACATCATACAAACAGAAACAGGCCAAATTGTGCATGAAAATGAGGACACCACCACCACATTGATCACTGGTGATAGAAAATATCTGCAATTCTTTTGCCCTTCACATGTCAATACACCAAAAGCTCGTAGTACCCTCTCACTTGATTTCCACTCTGATCACAATAAGATAACCAAGCTGCAAAAGGACTGAAACTACCCATATCCCACCCTCGGGGTTTGTTTACATTGTGGCCAGTTTAGCAACTTGATTTCTATACCCAAAAAGGATGACCCACTCAAAATTGTCAGCACATACATTCTGTGCACTATCTCAGCAAATAAAGTTTTGGAGCCTCCTTTTGATAGTGGCTCATCCAAAAGAAGAAATACTACATGTCTCCTCTTGACAAAAATACCTACAAATCGTTACTATTCAAGTTGAACTACAGACCCTGCCAGTTCTGTTTTGTGGTTGAAACAGAGTTGTTCCACCATGACATTTTTCGTGCCGGGCTAGAACATACCATGTGCCCAGATAAATTTCTCAGTGAAAACCACATTTGTTGGAGGTAAGGTTCAGTGGTGATCGGGGATCAGAGCTGTTAAGGAACTCCAGGTTTCTAAGAAGATGCTGGGAAGACAATTCATTAGACAATTCACCTCGTCTTGGTACTCAGATACTGTGCTCCAATAACAGGGAAATTATGAAGGAAGAACAAGAATCTTGAATGTGAAATTGACACACAAATCACCTAAGCCCTGGGCTTGATAGCTGCAAGAGACACCTTCTTGCCCTCCACCACAAACCTTGAGCTCTTTAACAGCTGCACAACAGTGATGTGACTCAGTATCCATCTTACAACCAAAATAGACATTTGTGCTGTAATTGTCATCTCTTAAACAGTAAATTGGTCTATTAGAAGCAGACCCAGAAGTATATAGTTTTCAGGTTGCAGGTTGAGGGTTTAGGGTTTATTGCCAAATGCATCATGAAAATGACAGGTGTTTCTTTAAACAAACCCTCTGGCACTAGGGACTGACTTGAACCCAAAAAGGGTGTCACAAAAGAAAAGAAAGTGAGTCACCTCTCCCATGCATAGCAAGACTATGTCCATACAAGCCTTCATGGATGTAGGAATTTAGGGTTGCAATTCCTTGGATGTTGACACTAAACAAAGAAACGAGAAAAGAATCCAAATCCAAAGGCAAATTCACCTTGTCCTTGAAGCTATCAACTTGATCTTCAGTCGGATTTGAAAATAAACCAGTTGTAGCAATTACCCGCTTCTGTAATCTTTTTACACTCATTCTCTGTTCAGGTGCCTGGAGAACCAGAACCAGATGAGGTTTACCAGATCAGAATACAATGACTTCTATTTACTCATCTGACAAGATAATTTCCTTTGTGCTGAGGCCTTGGGGGTCTCCATGAAATGTGCTCACTCAAAGCCCCAAAATTGAAGAAATAGCACAGCAAAGAAAAAAAAAAGGAAATGAGTATAGGACCTGTGTTAGTATCTGTGAAATGAGCTCTTTGAGCTTTATTTTTGAACCCTCCCGCACTGTCCCTTCATTTCCACCACCCCTGTCTCTCTTTCGCTTTTTTGGTTTGTCATCTTCCTTCAATAGATCTTTACTGCACCCATTGCCTGTGCCTGGCTCCTTCTCTGGTTTACTACCATCACTACCATCATCATCATCATCACCAAAAACCTTCTTTTGGCCCTTGAAGTGAGGCCCTCCTACTTTCTGGGTGCGATCTCCAGTACCCAATCCCTTCTTCCCAGTAGTTGCTTTGTCCTGTAGCAAATAAATTTCACAAGAAATGAATCACCATCAACCATGACAACCATACCCTACGCATCTTCCAAAAACAGTACTACTAAAAATTGCTACAGACTTGGGCTGACACCAGAATGGGGACAATGCTCATCATGGTTGGTGACACAAGCAAATCACAGAATTTTACAAGTACATTTATCTCACCTGAACAAGCTTATAAAGATTCTCCTGGTCCTGTTCACAGAATTCAGTTCGGCCATTTGACAAAGCCTTGTCTTCTTCAGAAAGCTTGCCCACAGCTGCATTGGGCTTATGTAGTGTGGATCCCAATCTTCCACCCCTGACAAAGTTGAAATTTGTACCCCACCAATCCACCGCAAGTGCCTCATGTGCAGGATTGATTTCTTCTCTTACCTGAATTCTACTGGGAGGAGTGTTCACTTTTTCCTCTTGTAGCTCTGTTTCCCTCTCAGTTGGACGAACAACTGCAATATGACAGACAAACAACTAGCTTTAGTTGCTCACAGACCATAGAAAAGTTGCCACAACAAAAAGGGTGGAATTACAGATGTTGTCTGCAAGCTTAGTCTTCACAATGCAAACACAAGGAAAAGATTAGCCTTGTACACCACAGTTTTCTCACCCAAACACTATGATGTAGCTTTTTCCACCACAGTTCCAATATTCAAGAACATTCCTTACACAAAAGAACCATGCCAGCCAGAGCTCATATGTGCACCCACCTTCAGACATTTTCTTCGACTTTGAACTTTTCTTTGTGGAAATAACTCCTGCTTCTAATGGCTGGTTGCTAATCTTTGCATCTGTTGCAGCAGTCACTTCCTTAGCAGTATTTACTGAGACTCCATCATCCTGGCCACCCTGTGCAAACATATACAGACATTTAATAACAGAAGAGTGCAATGGGTCATGGTCAATGTGACTGTCTGCTCAAAGTTACAGTTCCTTATCGAGCTCACACACTTTCAAACAAAAGAGAAATCTCACTTCAGTGGCCATGACCCTGGAGTGTCTGTAGACATTTGTTCATGCTTTTCTTAGTCTTGTTTCACTTGGAGCTTTCCATGGGTGCTGAAATGTTTTCTATTGTTGGTATAATACTAGACTTATTTCTGTCAGAAGCTTTACACTCTAAATCACCCAAAACCCAGAACTATAAAATGAAAGCATAAATCCCAACTCCTTAAACTAAGGAGGTTGCTGTACTCACCAAAATAGCCTTGAGGTCTGTTTCAGAGTAGCCTCGGACAAGTTTTCCACCTTCTCTTCTCTTGTACCTGCAAATCTATCATGCCACATCAACACTGGTCTAAATTGTGTGCCAATTCATTCTTGAAAAAGGCACAATTTCACAATTAGAAAGTATGAGTTTACCACTTGCTGGTGTCTAATTCAGTAGGATAAAAAATGGAAAGTAGGAAACTTACCTTCCCTGTGGCCGTGAGACTTTTTTCACCTTTACTTCTTTGACTTCAGGAACCTCATCATCACTAGTCTCATCTGACTCTTCTTTGGGCACTGAAATCAGCAGCAAAATAGAATCACCTCAGTTGTTCACAATAAATGAAAATTGCACTGTTTTCTTCAAATGGGATCAACTAACATACTTGTATACCCTGCAAAACCCAACATAGGTCACTTTATGCAGGCATCCTGCAACTTAAGCCAGGAGGTCGCAGTCCAAGTGTTAGGTCCATCTCCATCCAGGATCGTAGAAAAGAACCACCATGTTTCCCACACTATTATATAACCTACTTTTTCATTATCATTCCAAATTAATTTCAGTACAAAACTGGCATTACATTTCCTGGTCAAATTCAGGAAATTTTTGGTCCATTGCAAAGCATCTACTGGTGATTAGGTAGTTGCACTTTGCTCAGGACTCGGATAGAATTTATTGAGATCCAAATGTAAAGATCTGACTTGCCTTTTGTTACATTGGAATTTGCCACTTGCTGTTCCAAGCCCAAACCCACATTCAGAAACATTGCAGCAACTTCAGATTATAGCTGTTCTCTTTTCCTAAATTTCCTACTCACTTCATCAGTTCCTGACAGGACATATAGGCCAACTAAACATTGAACTATGTACTGAGCTCCTGTCGAAAATCCACATGTAACCCATTCAGCAAACGATGCTAGCTTGGACACAAACGTAAAAGCAACAGGTACCCTAGAACAGAAACCACAAAGAGAAGGGAGAGCAAGGAAAAAGAAAAACCCAGAAATGGTGGGAGTCAAAACTCTCCATAATTGGATTAACATTATTGACATCAGGCCAAAGAACTCATCAGAATGACAGGGGCTTAAGAATCTGCAACATAACTATTGATCACACTAAATTTATGAGTGTCTGAGATATTAGAATTGAGATGAGAGAGACCTGTGATGACATGCATTGTTGTAGCTAGGAGGAAATCTTGCTGTGGAAATCTATAGTCCTCTTAAGAATCTACACCCTTTGATTTTCAGTCAACAACTTTTTTGCAAATTCCAAGCATAAGTAAATACAGACTTTACAGGGTAATGGGTCAGTACCAAGTTAAGATTCTTCAGGATGTTATCAAATACATGTGTGTTGACAGTCCAATCAGATGCTGCTTTTTCCTTTTCATAAACACCCACACCTGCATTGCAACAATTGACATCAATTATATGTCTTGTCACATATAAGATGTCTTGTCCAAACATAATTCGTGAGAGACAGTTACAAGACAGTGGTCAGTAGTATACAACCACCACCCACTGGTCATATCTCCATGCAAGCTTGGTTCCCCACAGTTCAGGTCCAGTCACGCTTGGGATCATGGTCCCAGCACAACAAAAAGTGGTAACCATATTGTAGCAGGAGAAGGCGTAAACATAGTCAGCGCTGAAGATGGAGAAGATCCACATTTGAGCATTAAGCACCCTAACAACAGATCAGACTCCTGGTCACATTCTGATGTTCAGGCATACAGTACATTGTTACAGCTGACTGTTTTGTTCACAAGCAGTTGGAGCATTGCCCATGAGCTGCAAAACTTGATTTGATTGTTGGATCCACAAACAAAGCTGAGTGTTACCAATCCAGCTGAGTTATTGTCCAAAAGCTGACACTGAGGATGGAGCTTATTGTACAAACCAAATCATCGATCATCGATGAAGTTGCAGAGAAATCTCCACAACAACAATTAAAGGTAACACGACAATGAGTGCAGTCATAACCTCATGAGAGTCGCTCACAAAGTGACAAACCAAATGCAGACAAAAGAGTTTGAACGAAACCCTAATTAGAGTTTGAGCTTCATGACCAGTAAGTAAACTATCTACTGAAACTCTCTGCAACAAAGGTGCATGGAATCCCTTCCAATGTTTTGCAGAAAGCCAGAAGTGCAGCTACTGATTGGAATATATCAGAACTTCCCATCAGAGACAATCTTGACTGTCAAAGAAAAGAACACTGGACAGGGGTTTTGATTTGGTTTCTTGCATAAGAAACTGCGCTGCAAATCTTTGAATTCAGAATTTAAGCGACTCAGAGTTCCAGGACTGAGGATGATGCCACAAGAGGGAGGTGTAGGCATCCACAGGGATTTCTGAGATGCGTATGGTTGCAATGCACAATCTGCACTCTTGACACTAAAATTGGGGGCTGGGGGAAACTTAAGCATGATGAACAACCAACCTGATTTCTCTTCTCGAGGCTTTCTCACTCGGATGTGCGACTTGATCCCCTGTTTGTCTTTCCCCAAACCCTTTCCCTCTTCCCATCCCTGCGAGGCATCCACAGCAAGCAAAGCAAGCAATCCCGTCCTTATAGATTCAGCGAATCCCCATCAAAGACTGCGCCACGTGATTGTTCTTTCAACCCTAGCCTCTCTCTCTCTCTCTCTCTCTCTCTCTCTCTCTCTCTCTCTCTCTCTTCTTGCTTGTTCTTCCGAGGCCGCCAGAGATGTCGAGATTATCAGAGTTTTCGACACATGAAACAACAAACAGGAAGACGAAAGTCCAGGACGGAACTTCTTACCATCTGCGTCATGAGACGAAAGGCCGGCGAGTCTTTAGCAACGCCCTGGAACATCACAGGATGTTCCATCACCCCGACCCCCCCCTTCCCGGCCGGATTCAAACCCTTCTCAAAACGCAACCGGAAAAAAAACAGGATCGAGATTACAGGAGCGCCGCTCTTGAAGACAATAACCGAATTGCTGCGGTCGGCACTCTCAAAAACCTTGAATCCTTCCTGATTTTCTCTCTCTCTCTCACAAAGCGCAAAACCCTAATTAGGGCACCAATTCGACATTTAATTATATTCTTTTCAGAAACGTTGAAATTTTCAAAAATTATTTCTTCGAAATAAAAAAATATTGTGAAGGATAATAGTGAATATTTGGGCACATTCCATTTGTTGAAAAGGTTTTTTCAAAATTAATTCAATGGACATGTGTTGAAATGGCCAAGGTATTAAAGTATTCTAAGGTCATGTATTTCATCTAATGAAAACACAAGAGCCTTCATCCTCTCCACCCATTTGTTCAGGTTAATATTTTCTTTTTTGTTGAAGGTTTTCATTTTGAGACGAATGTTATTTTAAATTTAAATTGGGAGGCATTTGTCTCTGTTTTGGTTCATTCACCACATTTTTCTTTCAGTGACCCTTTGGGTATGGTGTATGAGCTTTTACAAAATTGTTTTGTCTCAAACGATTTTGTGAATGGTTTGACCTTTCTTTTTAGGTATGTGAGCATATTTGTTTGAGGTCATGTTCCACTTTCAGTATCACATTTGTTTTTTGCATTTTGACTTTTAATGTTGGAGAAGCAATCTAGAAACATACGTCCCATCATGATTGGTGAGGTGATTTGTCGCTTAGTTGCCCACATTTTGACTATTCAGTTTAAGGATACTTTTGCAGAGCATTTTAATTGTCATTAGTTTGGTGTAACAACTCATGGTGGGTGTGAAACAATGGTTCATGACATGTGAATGATGTTAGATTTACATCCAAATTGGGTGGTGCTATAAGCGGATGTCCATAACACCTTCAATTTGGTGTCACCATCAGCTATTTTTCAAGAGTTATGATTTTCACCCAATTCTTTGGATCAAATTTTCCCATTTGTTTGACAATTTTACGCACGCCCATCCCCACTATATTTGTATTAGGCTTCCCGACATGGGGATCTCATAGTCATTTTGTTGAAATTAGGTACACGATAAAGGGATCCATTGAGAAGAGCATTGTTTGTTCTTGCTCACCTTTGCATTCTTCGCCCTATAACAATAGCCCACCCTACATGTGTTTTCCCTTTTTTGGCGAATGATACACATATGGTAGGTCCCGCATCAGCTGTGGTTCTTACGTTTTTACAATTACGAGAAGAATTATCAACATTAAAACTTTCAATGTAACTAACGAAGTGTGTAGGTTGGACCATTTTATATCATTTCCTCTTGGTTTTCTTATTCCTATTTGCTTTCTTACAACATTAAGTGCTTTACAAAACATATTTTTCATACAATTTTTTTTTTAATGTTTAGTAAAGTAATACTTACTTGCTACCAATTCCAAAATATTTCACTTGAAAGAAATCCATTATTTATAAAAGATTCATTCTTGTGAGAAAAATGAGCCATAGTAGAAAATGCCTCAAGAAGTACCCACTCATTTCTACATGCATTAAATGTTTGTTAACCAAGTTCCAAAATGGAAAAAAACCATGAATCCATTCACTAATGATTGGAAGACATGATTAATAACTTGCAAGTTTTAAAAATGAAACAAAGCTAGCAAACGTACATTTTGTCAAGATTGTATGAACCTTAGAATGCCCCATATAATATGGGGCTTGAATAGCTTCAACAATATTGAACATGCTCCCATAAAATCCAAAGAAAAAACCTAAATTAGCAACCTAGATATATTTGCATGATCAAAAGCAATTTACATGATAAGTAACAAAGCAAATTGACACAAAAAAAATGTTCAAAGTGAGCAAAAAGTACCTTTTGCCCAAAACAAGTTTGGCTTCCCATAAATGTAACATTTGAACAACATCTCAAAACTCAAGACATCTAACAATTTGCTTGAAGAAATTATGTCACTAGAACTGATTAGGTATCCTCTAATCACTAACCCTAATCACTAACCTTATGTTTTGATTTTGTTTTAGCACCTCTAGTGTTTTGAGACTTTGAAACAACATTCAATTATGTGAGTTGCTTCACAATTGTAAAATATATGTGTGAATTAGCTTCTAAATGGTTTTTGGATGTAACAACATAGTAAAACTAATGTCTTCCTTTTCAGGAATTCCTATAGGTGTGTAAAACACTTCATCTTCGGAATCTCCATCTTGCTCACCCCAAGCCAAGCTCTCATCAGCATATCATGCCCTACTTAAGGTTTCCCACGTAGCAAGCTCAATCTTCTTAATAGATGGGCTAAATTTCAACACAGTAGTCTAGCCAAAAATCAACTTAAAAAAGGTCAAATATTGATTTTGCAACTTGAAAAGAGATGGATTAACCATCATTCCATTTCAAACCTAACATATTAATAAGATGCACACAAAAAGATTACCTCATGATAAATATATTTTGTTGGCACAACTTTGTTTCGAAAATGTGCATAGTTTGGAGTGTTTTTTCAAAAACATTTCATTACACCCTTGGTTATGGCAAACCCCATAGTTTGTTTAGTTGATAAAATTTCACAAACCACTCACTTGACTTTGCCACTCTAAACCTTGAAAATGTCAAGCTTCACTCCTAACCCTTTGAACACATATTACAATCTAATGCAGAATTGTACAATCCATATGAAAAACATTCAAACAACCACAAGAATGTGTGATGCATAGTCTTGTAGGTGGGAAAAATGATGGGGTATGGAAATTATTGATTTTTGTTGTTGTTGTGATCCTTTTGGATAGTGAAGTTATACTTCTCTTTGTCCATTAGTGTAACTTTTGCTGAAGATTGTATATCTTGTTATGAAAAATGAAGGGAGATTTGACACAAGGCTGCAATCATGGTTGGGGTACACAAAAGGAATGTCTCACCTCAAAATCACTCTTAGGACATTGCTTTAAATGACCATTACATTTACAAAATAATTTATTTAGTAGATTTACTTTTATCATTAGGAATTGACATGTTTTAGATTAAAATGGTGGTGATTTTTTATGATTTGGATGATTAAAACACGTCCTTAAGTGTCCTAAAAAATGGCTCAAGAACATGTCTAACTTTGAATTTTATTGAAAAGGATTCAACAAGACTAACAATATTTGTTCAAATTATTCCATCTTTTAACCACAAATAGAATAAAATATTTTCTATATGATGGCATAATTTTTTTGTATGGTAAATCACCAAAAGTTGTGGAATTGATGCTAGAATCTTGGATTTTTTCATAAAACATATACGTTGATAAGACAACCAAAATAATTTTGTTAATTAAAAATACACATTCCAAAGGTCTGGAATGAAGTACAAGAAACATGGGTGCAAAAAAATGACATTATTATATGTTTTTAATAGGGTTTTGGCACTCCAAATGAAAGTATGCCATTTTGGAATGGTTAAGTAGTCCTACATTCCTTTTTGGTTTATATTTGAACATGACATTCAAAATTTGTTCAATTGATTTGAATTAATCATTATAACATTTATTGGTTGAAAGCCTAAACATACATATCCCCCTTTCATTGTTTAGCATTTTAGAACAGTCATTTTGGTAAGTCCTTAATCTAGGATTCATGACACATGGCAAATGGGTGTCATGGTTCTTGTTATTATACCCCAACCATGATTGCACCCACAACACGTTTGTGGTCATATTCTCCAAACCAATGATGTGGTATTCTTATGTTGAAAGAATGGTTGTGAACCTTTCATGCATAACCATTGCAAGTTTATGAATAAATTTTTCTTTTAACATTTTGTGCCCTAAATTCAAGGTTCAAAAATATTGAACTTCGTTGTTGAACTACCCACCACAAAATTTCAAAAAATGTAATCTGGAAAACATGCATTTCCAACCCAAAATGTTACAAGTTTAGTGGAAAACAAGGTTGTGTCCATTAATATGAAAGGCAATTAACTTTTAGAAGTTGAGACTTCACCTAAACTACAATGTGATCTTCAACTATTCTAATGTGCACATGAGCTTTTTATTTTTTGAATTTGATTTGAATCACCATATATTCACATTGAGGAAAGAAATGCAAAGAGTTTATGTGATCTATGGATAGAAGATTACACCTTCGAGCATAGGGATGAGCCTTAGCACCACAAAAATAACTACAAGCTTACTCAAACTTGACCACAAATATTTCGAATGCATCATATGAAAGATGAAAGATAAGAAAACCACATTAAAGTCTAGCTAACACCTGCATAACTAGAGTTAGATAGGTTGGGCATGTGTGTATAGTTATAGTAAGGTAAATTAGGTGCGAGAAGGAAGTGAACTTAATTTGAAATTGACATGTTCTCATCCAAATTGGCATGTTTAGCCCTAACCAATATAGAAATCCATGTGTTCATAGTGATAACACCTTTTAATTAGAAAGGACCCTAGCCTTGCCACTAGTGGCTCCTTTTATTGTGAACCTACTTTCATATACTTGAAATAATATAGGTATAATATACATATTACATATTGGTACCTATATTTATACCTTCTATATATTAGAAAATATTAGGTATGTAAGTATATGTTAATTTGAAGTAAATTATTTTAAGCACACATGAAGTATATTATGTGTATTTCATATATATGTGAAATAATAAATTAACATACCTAAAATGATATACGTACTACATAGAGTTTAAATTCAATTTTTTTTCCAAAATTTCTTTTCAACTTTGTGCTTCCTTTCGGCAACACCCCATAGTGATGGACTTTGGTGTACAATTAATTTTTTTTTTCCCATTATTCTTAGTATTTTCTTGAAGCTTTTCCATTTGTTTTTTGAAGCTATTGTTGACGCGCTCCCAAGCTCTTTGATATATTCAAATGTGAATTTAAAGTGAAAACAACGGAAGAGTAAGGAATCGAGGCATGCTTCTTAGCTCATAGCATTTTTTGGGGTAGAGGGGCGTGTTGGAGCTCCAAGATGGGACTAGGAAGAATGAAAAGCATCAATTACTCACATGAACCTGCACAAAACCAAACAACAAGTTGGTTAATGCATAGTTTGAGCACTTTTGGTGCTAAGACAAGCCACAGGCAAACTCGAACTCATAAGACTCACCATGGCCCGGACTTGGGGGAAGCCACCACCTTCCCCCTTATAGTATACTTTGTGCCTCTCCACAAGGCACATCCAAATGGCATTTTGTCCCGGGACTCCCAAGTGGGAGTCCCGAAACTGCCAAAATTGGGACTCCCACGACTTTGGGGTCCCATAACTTTGCATGCAGACCTTCGATTGAGATGAACTCTCAAGTAAAATTGTAGCCCTCGTCAAGAATTTTCCAATGGTATGTCACACGCCACCTGCACGCAAAGGAATTGGGTTGATTCTTGAATTTTAGTGGTTGGGAGTCAAATTGTCATTTTGATTCCTGGCCCTTCTTTTGGCCATAACTTGTGTTTGAAATTTTGAAATGGGTCATGAAAGCCCATTTTAGACATATGTGTTCTAAGAGCTTTCCAATGATATAAGGATCTCCTAAACCCATTGAGTTTTAACTATTGAAATTGCCCTCTGAAGATTTGAGAGTCCACCAAGACTCCATCTCCCAAAGTGGGAGTTGCCTTGGGAGTGTGAAGGTTCATTCCCTCACACTCTCCTACACTCCCAAGAGCATGCGTTGTGACTCATGGGCTTCCTCTTAGCCCGCAACCTTGCAAGTCCCTTTACCTTGGCCGTGAACCCAAGGCTAGGGTTGCGATAATTATCATCATAGCTTTAACCTTTTGAACTTTGGTCAATACATGTCAAATGTTTTACTTTCAAAAGTTGTTAAAGTTTGTTGATCCCTCGAGCTCTAACGTAGTTTTTAGGTTTGATTTGCACCACATACAAATGGATGCAACTTTATTTTTTTATTGCCATAAGGTGTTGATATAATTTTCAGGTTTAATTTGCACCACATACAATTGGATCCAACCCACATTCTTGCTGCCATGGGGTGTTGATATAATTTTCAAGTCTGATTTGTATCACATACAAGTGGATGTAACCCACATTCTTGCTGCCATGGGGTGTTGATACAATTTTCAAGTTTGATTTGCACCACATACAAATGGATGCAACCCAACTTTCTTGTTGCTTATGGAATGTTGATGTAGTTTCCAAGTTTCATTTGTAGCACATACAAATGGATGCAACCCAATTTTCTTGCTACCATGGGTGTGATGTATTTTCTAGATATGATTTCAACCACATGCAAATGTATGCAATCCAACTTGCTTGTTGCCATCTAGTGTTGAATGCATGGTTGGCATAGATATTATAGTTGAAAGTCATTCAAAAAGCATGTATGCTTGTGAACAAGTTTTTAAGGCTTAAAAAATGGATGGGATTTACCAAGGTTTTTATTGGATGTTTGACATATATGTAAAACATGGTAGCAAGAGAATATGGTATGAAATGATTGTTTGTGATTCAAAAAAATATATTAAAATGAGGGAATACAACATTGTTTCCATTTTTTTTAGGTTTGGTTTTGGTCATGTTTCAATTTTGATGTGATTTTTAGATATGACTTTTCACAAAGTATAAATGTATGCAACCCACATTGTTGTTATGGAGGCATGTGTTGAATGCATGTGTTCTAGCAGAAATGCAGTTGAAAGTCAAGTCATGTACATTCATGAACAAACCATTGATGATGAATGAAATTCATTATATTTGCAAGAAGTAATTTGGTTCGTGTACATGAAAGATGTGGCAATTAGGATATGTGGCATAATGAACACATTGTTTTTCCAATCCTCAAGTTGAAACCCACCCTAAACCACCCACATTGATACACATTGGATTACCATTATATTACACATAGTCATGCTTACACCATGTGTATAAACTTCCATATGTGTCAACCTTGAAGTGCAACAATTCATGGAGCACACTTAATATCTGGGGACATTGGACATCACTAATGCATCACTTAACCTTCATGAACTATTAAAGTTCAACATAGTGGACCAATGCATTAAACCAAAAGTTCCACTATACCAACAATCATAATATAAAGGGCCAATAGTTCCACCAAACTAATCGACTAAATCAATAATTCCATTAAACCAACAATACCACTATGCTAAAAAATCTACTAAGTCAATCCACTAAAACAACAATTCCACCAATCCAATCCACTAAACCAATTCATTAGGTTTCACTATAGTCAATAGATGGTGGAATGGGACAAGTCCCATTCAACCAAACTCCATTAGATTCCACCACACATAATTTTATAAAATTAATTTTGGTATAGATAATGAATATTTGGTGTTCCGAGTGGACAAGTATGAATTCAGTGGAATGAGTTGGTGCATGGTGGAATCTTAGTAGCACTTTTCCCAGGCGTTCTACTTCATTAACACTTCCACTGAAAATCTCCAATAATCCATATTAGTTGGCTTAATTTGAATGGAATTTAAGTAGAATGTTCGATGTATTGGGGACATGTTACGTGGTAGTGCATGTAATGGACCTTAATCAAATGAAGAACATATTGGTCATGGATTTGTTTTGTGACACCAATTTTGATGTTTTGGAAAACATTAACATTGTTTGCCCCAAAATAGATGATTTTGTTGGCAATATGGTCCCTTGCCAACCCACTACATGTCACCATTGCCTCCATAATCATCTTAGTTAAGTTATTAATTATACTTCGATCCTTTTATCACTTGGTCCAAAGAAACAAGAATCAATATTCTTACCCATTTTTTCACCAATAACAATGGATAGACAACCAAAACTAGTTATCAAATGTAAAAACTTCATCACAACTCAAGGCAACATATTGAACAACCCCTATAACAACTCTGGTTACTCGCATCACTTTTTGATGCATGAACTCAACCATTGTCCATCTAAAGTTTTCATTACAATGTTTCTTGTTAATTTGGGGACTACCAAGAAGTCATACAAAGGCTTCAATGCTTCATACTCCAACATTGGACATCCTTGCTACAACAAATGCAAGATGTGGCAAATTGTGCTATTACACTTGCAACTTGGGTAGCAACAGATTCATGTGTGAAAAGCCAATAATTTTTGGTTATTTGCATGCTTGGATTCCTTTGAGTAATACCAATCCCTTCTTTTCACACCAATCTCAATGTTCTTCTCAACCTTTTCATGAGCTACATGTTTACAAAGTGATTCCCATTTGATAGCCAATAACTTATCTTTCTTATCCACCCCATGGTAACTTCTACATTTGATCGTATGTAAACTACCATTTCACCCCATACACAATTATGCCCATGGAAGCTTTTCAACCCAGAAGTCTTGAAATTTACTTATGGCATCATAGCTTCATTTCTTGACCTTTAATTTGTGTTGGATAGTGGGTAGATCATATTCATGGGTGAGAAATGGATCATAATCATTCATAACAACATCATGATCTAATGACATCGAATGATCAATATTGTTATTCGATGAAAACAAGGGAGGACAGGATGTAATAGGACCTTGAAATAATGATACTACATTATCATCAAATGCTAAAAGAGGCCCACCAACATTAGCAAGGTTTCTACTAGAATAAAAATATTTGAACTTGTAAGAATGTACAAATTGCGGTGTGCCATTTTGAAAAGGGTTTAAGATTGGAAACAAAAAGCCAAGGCTACAATCAAGTTGGTAAAAGAAACCATCTGAAACCTACAAGTTGATAACAAAAAAAATTAATCAATAAAAGAGGAGGTTTGAGCTTAGTAAGCCTTCATAAAAAAACATTAAAAAAAATGTAAAAAATAAAGAAAGATAAGAGGATATTGAAAACCTTAACCCTTTACATAAAGTTGTAGCAGCCCAATAGGGTATTTATTTTTGGTGATTTATTTCACAATTTCGTAATTGATTTTTTTTTTAATTATTATTTCAGAGATGTCAGGGAAAGAAAATACTGAAAAAATAATGGATACCAAGGGAATCCCCATGGATAACAAGAAAAAATGGAGGTGCATTAAAATCTAAAAATAATAATAAATGGGATACCAAAATCCTAATGCACCATGAAAAAATAACATTTCCTCCCCCCAAAACTTGAGTGATTAGAAAAAATTGTTTATCTCGGAAATGTAATTAGGGTAACAAGATATTTAAATTTTTAAAAACACAATGGGTATCAAGGGAATCCTCATGGACAACAAGAAAAAATGGAGGCACATTAAAATATTAAAAAAATAGTAAATGGGATGCTTACCAAAATCCCAATGAACCATGAAAGCAACAATTTCTCCCCCCAAAACTTGAATGAATTTGGAAAACTAATTTTAAACATGTCAAAGAAACAAGATACTTTGAAATCACAATGGATATCAAGGGAATCCCATGGACATCAAGAAAAAATGGAGGTGCATTAAAATGCAAAAAAATAGTATGGGAGGAATTGGCAAGCCCAATTGTACATGCAAGGTTGTTGCTTTATACCATGCTTGTTGTCCAATAATTAAAAGAACATTTGAACATGGATTGTGCGTAAGGAGAATGGTGATGGGGTTTGTGTTTGTTGCCCATGTTTACAAATGGAGTGTTGTGAGATAAATTGTAGTTGCAATAGTATAAAACCCCCTTTTTCTAATTACATTTCCAACTCCTTTTCAACTATAATTTATAGTTGAAAACAACAAACTAAGTTGGAAAATAATATGTACAACTAAAAACCATGGCAGTCAACAAGTACAAGTTGAAAGTGATATTCTGGTTGAAAATGTCAACCATGTGTCAACACCACATCAATTGCCATTTCAAACCATTTTAGTTGTGAATATTATTGATTATTATACTTGAAAATCAATCATTTTCAACTTGAATAGTAGGGTGGATGAACTTAATCCAATGACACTTCATGATGTCATCAATTTTATATTTCAATACTCAAATAAGAATTAAATTTATATGAATCGGTCAATTGAAAAATGGATGATATTTTGACATGTGTACATAAACTTTATATTTTAGTAGGCCTAGGTACCTATCTACCTACCTACTTGATTAAATTTAGGTACTTATGTAGGTAGGTAGGTATTATATTTATCAAGTTACTTAAATGTAACTAAGTAAGTAACCAAGTAAGTAATTAAACTACCTACCCATCAAAACCTATTTACTAAATAAGTTAATTTAGGATAATCCTTTTTTTTGGGGTTTATTTTTTAAGGGTCAAACCATTTTGATTGGTTCATTGCAAGTACCATTTTTTTTATAAAAATGGTTGGTGCATCTAGTTGTATAGTTTGCAAACTTGAAACATATGACAAAGAATATGGGACAAACATTTAAATGAAATCTTAATTGCAATTACTAGGATGAACATTTTAATATCTTAAGGACAAAGACTTATAAATCTTTGTGCATTGCTCTGTTGTTTTTGGAGCTCAAAAGAATTTTGTAACCTTTCATTTGACGCATCTTATGCAACAAAAATAATTCAAATAAATGAAAGAATGAGCAAGATATGCCTTTTCCAAGTGAAGGGGGTCATGGGCATGATGTGGGTTGGCATATATGACCAGTTTGCATTCTAGACCTTAAAATCCTTGGACACCAATTTATTGTCTTTGGCTTAAAAAAAGGTTTTGTAAATTTTTAAACAACACACCCAATGCAAAAATATTGCTCAAATCGATGAAGGAATGAACAAGTTATGCCTTCTCCAAATGAAGGGGGTAATGGGCATGATGTGGTTTGGCACATATGACCATTTTGAATTATGGAGCTTAAGATCTTTGAACATCACTTTATTGTCTTTATACATCCAAACTTCAAATGGCACATCTGATGCAACAAAAATCACTCAAATGGATGGAAGAATGAACAAGATATGTTTTTTCCAAGTGAAGGGAGTCATAGGCATGTGGGTTGTCACATATGACCAGGTTGCAATTTGGAGCTTAAGATCATCATTCTATTGTCTTTGCACTTCAAAAAGGTTTTGTAAAACTTCAAATGGCGTTTCCATAATTTTTTAAATTGTTCAAAACAAACAAGAAATGAAAAAGATATGAAATTTGAAAATAAGGGGGTTTAAATGTTTTTCTTTTATTTCTTTTCTTGCTTTTTTTTTTTTTTCTAAAGTTCCAAGAAATATTATTGTAAATTTTCATTTGGTTCATGTGTGGTCATGAAATGTTTTCAAGAAAGACAAGAAATTTCAAAAATATGGTAAAGGTTTGGTGATAAAACATGTTTACCCTATCCATTAGTTATGCTATAGTAACTTACTCCACCTACTAGCTATACTAAATCTATATATATATATATATATATATAATATTTTAGGTGTCTGTTTGTCCGGTCGATGTCGTCGACAGTCCTCCTTGGGGATAAGGGGGTCAGGGTTAGCACACCCTTATCCTCTTTTTTTCCTCCTCAAAATGTGGCCACTCCTTCTTCCATTTTGTTCCTTCGAGTTTTCGTTTAGCTTAGCAGTAGGAGGTGTTTTTTTCCTCCTCAAAATGTGGCCACTCCTTCTTCCATTTCGTTCCTTCGAGCTTTTTTTTTAGCTCAGCAGCAGGAGGTATTTTTTTCCTCGTCAAAATGTGGCCACTCCTTCTTCTAGTTCGTTCCTTCCAGTTTTTTTTAGCTTAGTAGCAGGAGGTGTTTTTGTCCTCCTCAAAATGTGGCCGCCTTCCAGTCTTTAGAAGTTTTAAATGATTTGAAAGTTGTTGGATCTATTTCTAGCTGCAGACCCACCATGGACCAAGGTGCTGAAACAAGAAGCTCTTTTTGGGCTGTGTGAAAGAGTGAACGAATGTGTGTAGAGATGAAAAATGCAAATATCTGGTGAGGAGAGGATGGTGATAATTATACATGATGCATCACTTTTGGAGGTCTTGGCAGGTGGTGCACAAAATGCAATTTTTGTTTTTTGCACTACTGCAGAGCCGTATATTTAGGCAGTCATGTAAGTTGAACTTCCATGTTGTTAAGGTGCACTCATCCATACTTGGCATTCACTCATAACTAATACTATGTTGTTGGTTTGTTTCTCAAGATCTCATTAGATCCTTAGCCTCTGCATTGGCTCTAGCACTTCAACATCATTGTTATGATCAACTAGATTTTACCTGTCATGACATGTAAAGCAGAAATTGGAGAGGCATGATTCTATTTAAATACAACATTGGATACAAGCACCTGACAGGAAACAGTTATGTATGAGGACGTTGATTGTGGATTTCAACTATTTCAAAGGATTGAAGTTTTGAATAAGAGATGGCCATAATCTCTTTGTATTAAGTGCTAATACATTCATTGAAGAACAATCTATCCTTGCAATTTGTCTAACCATCCATCTTCAGAGGTGTGGGGTAATTCCTCCCAGCTTTTTTTTAGCTCAACAGGAGGAGGAGGAATAGGACAATAAGCAGTTATTTTGGATCTACTTGCACACTAGATCACTATTAAGGTTGCATTTTTATTTTTGACATTTGTTCTATTTTGTTTTGTTTTGTTTTGTTGTTGTTGTTTTTTTTTTGTTTTTATTGCTTTTCTTTCTCTTCCTCTTCTTCTTCGCTTGGTCAATTTGAATCTTGTTTGGCTGTTGCTAACGGGGAGCTGTCTTTATCTCTCGAATGAACTTCTTTGAAGGCTTCTTTTTCTTGAGAGCATTTGAGAGTTATCAACCATATAGTGTTACAAAAGAACCCCGAGATAATATAAGAGATTATGTTGAGAGAGAGAGGAGAGAGAGAATAAGAAGAATAAGAAGAAGAAGAAATGGATGTTTCTCAAGGATCAAGAGGAGATCCATACCAAGAGTTCAAGAAAGGGGAAGGGTTAGAAAACTTGCAAACATCATCAGCCAGAGGTGGTGGAGGAGTAGAATTTGGATCAGCAACAACCATGCCACATGTTGTTGCTATTGTATGAAGAGGTCGACCTTTTGTGCCTTCCATATTTGGAGGTTTCACATTCTAGAAATCCTCTAACATTCAAGAGGTAGGAGCAAGATTCACTACTAGGAAAGTGTGGTGTAGTTCACTAGGTTATTTCACTATGCAATCATAAAAGTGAATTAAGTTCACCGTAATTTCACTATCCTTATTTTCATTGGTGAAAATGGTTCACTATATGGTGTAAATGTTTACTAAGGGTGAAGTTTGTTTACTAGGTTTGTTTTTTTAACATTATAAAATAATTGAATGAATTCATTTTGTGGAAATTAAGTTTTATTCGATTGAAAATAATGAATGAAATTGCATGCAACTTGAATTGAATTGAAATTCAATTTAATTTAATTGAGTTCAAATTCACGAATTGAATTGAATTGAATAAAAAATAAATGGGATGCAAATTGGCTTTTAAAAAAATCAAAATTTGCTCGTGATTGTGGTGTTGGAAAAAAAGGCTTTGAAAACACACATATTCAAAAAGACACTTTCCATATCTTTTTATTTGAGAATGGGCTAAACATGTTCCAATTTGGAATTTTTTGTCATCTAAAAGAATGACTTATGAAACCTAAAATTACTGTCCCTAAACTAGTTTCGACAAATCATATATTGTTGCTAGAATTTGGCTAATTCCTCTTGTGATGATAACTGATGTTTGCAAAATGGGAAAAAAAAAAACCCTAGGTCACACAATCATTCAAATTCTTAACAAAATTTGAAACCCATGTGTAACGTATTTTAAAAATACATGAATTTAATCGCACACTAGGTATTTAGATTGTTTATCACATTTCAAACCCAAAACTTGTGTGGTGAAAACATAACATTATTTCCAAACATGATTAACCGGTCTAGTTCAATTGTGCCCAAATTCAAATTCCAATTGAGCTTCACAATCTGGTTGGTTCAAAGCGGGGTACACAGGCATAGGGAACATGGAAATCGTTCGCATTAGAACGTAGAGAATGGCCAACATGAGGAGGGTTTTTCTTGCGCACGTACGTCGCGGTGGGAATTTCATCAGCTCAGAACGCATCGGGAACATGGCTTTCATGTTTAGGGCGACAGAAGCAGCGCGTGCAAAGTCCATTCTTCTTCCTTTTCAAGCTCTTTCCGCCACTTTGCTCGTGTTTCATGGTGTTTTCTCCGAAAGGTTATGTGTTCTGGGGTTGCATTCACAGGTTTGTGACTAAATTGTAGTTATTGAAAATTGGAACAGAGCAAACAGACTGAGGAGGAGGAGGAGCAATGGGTCAAGGACAGTCGGGCGGGTTGCCGAACAAGCAAGGAGGTACAGGGGATCGGAAAGGCGATGCTAACAATAAGAAGGAGAATAAGTACGAGCCTGCGGCACCGCCAACCCGCGTCGACAAGAAGCAATGGAAGCAGAAAGGACCCGAAGCAGCCGCTTGTTTGCCCGTGGTTCACGCCTGCCACCAAGTGCAAGCTTCGGCTTCTAAAGCTGGATCGCATGAAGGATTACCTGCTGATGGAAGAGGAGTTTGTGGCAGGTCAGGAGCGTTTGAAGCCGCAGGAAGATAAAAACGAAGAGGATCGGTCCAAGGTGGATGACATGAGGGGATCTCCCATGAGCGTGGGCAATTTGGAGGAAATAATCGACGAGAATCACGCCATTGTGTCCTCGTCGGTGGGGCCTAAGTACTATGTCAACGTCCTATCGTTCGTGGACAAGGACCAACTAGAGCCAGGTTGTGCTATTCTGATGCACAACAAGGTATTCTTCTCCTTTTATCTGGTTCACATAGCTTTCGAAAAGGAGCAATGGTGGCCTGACATGTTTGCACACACGTTTCTGTCTCTGCCTTTCTGCTGTTACAATTGTACTGGCTCCTATCCACATGACGGGCAACCTAAGCGCTTGGGCACTATGGAATCCAGTATATCTGGTGCTATAAGCTTATCTTTTCCTATTGAAGGGGGGGGAATTATCTAGGATGTTATTTACTGGAAGCTAGGGGCTAATGGACATTTTAGGGTTCAAGCCTAGGGTACTGAATACCCTGGAAGTCAGTCCATTATGTTGTGAGATTCTCAATAGTAGGGTTCGGCAAGCCAAGAAGGAGTTCACCTTGAGTTGTAGCTGTGGATGAATCGTTCAAGTTATACCTTGATATTGAAGTGTGGAGATTAAGCAGTCGCTTGCCCAGGTGAAGCACGAACCCCTCCTCATCCTAGGCTTAGTCAATGAACCTCTGACCTCTGATTGTGGTGGCATTTGATGGCAAGGATCAATGATTGGAAAGTCATTTCTACTCCTTTGTCATACCAATTATTGTTCTTTCCTTCCAGTTTTGTTTCTCTGCACATTTTCTACAGTTCCCCTCTCTTTACTAGAAGCTAATCGAGTGTTGCATATGACCTCCAACCAACCCTCTGTAACAATGGAGAAAAACCAAACTCTATCTTTGACAGGGAACTAGTAGTTCAGAAGAGGGAAGTGTCAGCATCTTCAGGGCAAAAAGTTCTATGACCTCAGTCTATCACATGCATATATGTAGCAGCGTTTCTTGAGATAAATGGTCTAAGCCATCATAAATGGCCAAGTGACACTTAAATAAGTGATTTTTTGTTGTATTCTGGGTGCTGTCAGTGGTAGGATTGTTGCAAGATGAGGTGGACCCCATAGTATTCGTTATGAAGGTGGAGAAGGCCCCTTTGGAGTCATATGTAGATATCAGAGGTCTGGATTCACAAAGTCAAGAGATTAAGGAGGCAGTGGAGCTGCCTCTCACACATCCAGAGCTTTATGAGGACATTGGTATCAAGCCTCCTAAGGGCTTTACGGGGAACCTGGGACTGGAAAGACACTGCTTGCCAAGGTGAGCTTTGTGAGTGCAGGACGGACTGCTCAGGATTGAGGGATTTTGTTGTTTTGGGTTGTTATTGGCACCAATGCATGAGTTGCAATCTAAAAGTAAAGACTTGGGGTTGGAATCTGGAGCAGGCAGTGGCAAATTCCACATTGGCAACATTTTTGCGGGTGGTTGGAAGTGAACTGATCAAAAGTATTTGGGGGATGGTCCCAAGTTGGTGCGAGAACTCTTTTGTGTTGCTGATGAGCTTTCCCCATCCATTGTATTTATCGATGAAATTGATGCCATTGGGACAAAGTTGTAGGTTTTCCTCTTACACAACAATGGATAGAGCAATCAAGTTCTTCTTCCACATGTACATTTCTGATAGTTCAAACTTGAGGGATGTGTTGTGGAGTGGGTCTCTGAGGTTCCTGCACTACTTGACAGATACGATGCACACTCAGGGGGAGAGCGAGAGATTCAAAGAACTATGCTGGAGTTGTTGAACCAGTTGGATGGATTTGATGCACATGTTGATGTGAAAGTAATTTTCGCATTGAGAGTTTAAATTCGGCTCTGTTGCGGCCCTTAGGGCTTGCATGTTTGTAACATTGGGTTTGGAAATTTGTTCCCAATGTGGTTTTTTGGCAATGGCAAATGTAGAAGATAGAGATATGGAGCTAGCAATTTGGAAAATGGTTTGTTAGATTTGATTTGGGGGTGGGAGAAGTTTTGCTTCTATGTTTTTTTGTTTGCAGGGAGTTGGTAGTAGCATTCAAGTGATGGAATCATTGCTTCTAAGAACCCTTCACCAAATTTGTTTCACTCAAATTGTCCATTGTCATAAATTTATTGATGTGGTGTGTCTAGGTAGTCTAGGGCAACAAAATGTCATCCAAGGGTACTCTTCATTTGTATAAATTGTAAGCACACTAAAAGTTCAAACAAGGACCATCAAACCTTACAAGTTTCTATGCATGTTTCTATACTTGTCATCTTGAGTTCTTAGATGGACACATAGAAATTACAAGATGAAAATACTATGGAGTTAATTACCCATATTTAATGGTTAATAGATGGAAAAGTCTCCCTAAATTAACTAACCATAATTTGTGAAAAAACTCTCTTAAATTAACTAAACGCAATATGAAAAAACAATTTAAATTAGCTAACCACACCTAGTGGAAAAACCCTCTTAATTGATTAATGTTGTAGATTGATTTAACTAATAGGTGTAATTTCCACCTGAATTTGGGCATTACTTATTGTCATTTTTTTTCACTAGCTTAATTGACCTGCATGTAGCGATTGGTCCCCGGTCACTTGGGGGTTAACATGTTTTACCATGATTTTATATAGTGAATCTGTCCTAGTTCACTCAAAATCCTAGTGAAATACAAGGTGAACTTGGCCACATCTCCTAGTAGTGATTCTTCTTCCTTTTTCTTTTCCCTTCTATTTGCCAACTGCACATACATACAAGTCTATTTTTGTTGATGCATTAGTGAGAATTTCCATTGTTTTAAGGCTTCTTTTTCTTGAAAGCATTTGAGAGCTATCGATGATTTGGTGTTACAGAAGAGCCCCGAGATAATATAGGAGATTCTGTCAAAAGAGAAAGGAGAGAGAGAAGAAGAAGAAGAAATGGATGTTTTGTGGGGATTGAGAGGAGATCCATACCAAGAGTTCAAGAAAGGGGAAGGGTTAGAAAACTTGCAGACATCATTAGCCAGAGGTGGTGGAGGAGGAGAGTTTGGATCAATAGCAACAGTCGTGCCACATGTTGTTGCTATATGAAAAGGTCGGCCTTTTGTGCCTTCCATATTTGGAGGTTTCACATTCAAGAAATCCTCTAACATTCAAGAGGTAGGAGTAGGATTCTTCTTCCTTTTTTTTCTCCCTTCTATTCACCAACTACACATACATACAAATCTATGTTTGTTGACGCATCGGTGAGAATTTTCCATTGTTTTCTAAAGTTGTAGCTGATGGTTTCTAGGTGCTAAAATGGTTAGTCAACTAATCAACAATCAGCAGGAAACACTCTTTGGAAGAGAACTCAGGCTTTCGGCCAGCAACATTTCAGGAAGAAAATGGCTTTCTCACACCTCACAAGGTGCCTACTTCATCACACCAGTGTGAATATCTACAATGAAAGACATCTTGAAAAATAGATCCTAGCCTGCAGCCCCCACTCATGAGACTTAATGTCTACCTACTTCTTTCCAACCCTGTTGTTTGTTTTGTGGATTCTTTTTGGAAAGTTTCAAACATTTACAAAAAGCATACAATTTTAGTATTTGATTCTACCCTATTTGACTTCCAACTGTGATTTGTAGAGTGCAGGCAACAACAACACAAATAATTACTTCATTATCACAATCAATTGAATAGGTGATAAGAATAACCATTATGAAGACACGGGGTAGCCGCTACCGCTTGTAGTTGCAATCTCTGTTTGTGACCATCTTGGCCTTTGGCGTTCTAGGTGATCTATAATATTTTAGGTGTTTGTCTATGTGGTCGTCCTTCGGGGGGGTAAGGGGGTTTGGGTTAACCGCCCTTCATAAATGCGTTCCTCTGGTTATTTTTCCCACAGAACGGACCTCTTCACCTATCCCCACCCCTCAACACAACAACCTTCATTAAACCAATGAACGAAAAGGAAGAGGAGGCCCCTTTGGAGGACCCACGTGTCCCCAAAAGTGTTTTGCCCGAGAGAGGCATGTTGTTCGATTTGAGGAGTAGTGTGTGGTAGATGCCAGTCGACGGGCAGCTCAAAGAGGTGCGCACAACGATGCACAGATTGCAACGGATGCCAGTTGACGAATAGCTTAAAGAGCTGCGCGCAACAATGCACAAATTACGGCGGATGCTAGTTGACGAGTAACTATGCGTAGTGATGCGCAGATTACGATAGATGCTAACCAGCGAATAGTTCAGAGAGTTGTGCGCAGTGATGCACAGATTGCGACAAATGCCACTCGGCGGGCAGTTCAAAGAGGTGCGCATAATGATGCACAAATTGCGGGGAATGCTAACCAGTGGGCAGCTCAGAGAGGTGCGCGTAGCGATGCGTAGATTGCTTTAGAAAATGTTGCACATGCTAACGCTCAAACACTTTTGCATCCTCATAAGCAATAGGAAACACGTAATGCAAATCGTCAGGCTCACCAGGGCCAGTGAGAGCAATTGTCGAAAGAGCGTTGCCAAGAAATTTGAAACACTGATTGTTAAACACGTAGTGCCCAACGTGAACTGGATCGTGTAAACCAAGGTGGGAACCAAGTGATCCCTTTGGCGCGTCATGAATTTGACGGCAACCATCGTGATCTTTGCCACACTTTAGGTGAAATGACCACCGTGTGTGGCAAATGCAACGCCTTGCACTTTTTGGAGGAGCATGCTGCATCAAGTTTGTGTGCTAATCCACAATTTACACTATGCTGCGCGCAAGGTAAAGTGACATTGCCCCCATGGACACCCCCCTAGAGCCGCTCAAGTGGCTCCTTATAAGTAATGAAGCGAATGCGAAAGATTTTCGTCAACACATCTGTTTTTACAACAGTGCATTAACCTTCACATCTGTGGGGGCCAACCTTGATACCAGTGTTGCCCAACTTGGCAATTATACGTACCGTCTTCGCGGTGAACTTTACCATAGGATGGGGAGTCTACTTCCTTGACTTGGCGAAGTGCGAAATTCGCCCAGCTATACATTAGTGATCCGCATGTCGAGCTTGATGGTCGGATGGGCAATTTTGGCGGCTTGAATAGGGACACCATGCAATCATTGCAAACAATGTTGCATGCATGCAACCCCTCCGCTAGCATCTTCTAAACAACCATAGAATGGCTTCAAGATGGGGCTATTGAACTAAGTCTTCATTTGGTGAAAAACCGCCGCACTGATTTGCGGCGTTACAATGCGCCAAATGTTGACAAAGTTGGTGCATTGATGGTTGGGGGCAATGTGGATGAAGCAGACGCACGCGACATTATCATGCGTTCGACTAATGGCTATTTTTAATGCGTCTCTCCTTTGCACACTACATACATGCCAGTGCATTACGTCCTTTTTTTCCCAAATGGACGCAACAGATGGCATGACGACATCCCATTGAATGGATTTCAATGGGATGGCTTTGGGTTCATCCAGGATGACGAGAATGTCGTAGGTGGTAAACGGGGTTCTGCGCGTGTCACCATGCTTTAGTTTTACGCGTACATCCTGCAACATCGTGTCAACGAGGAATGGATTCTACGAGCCGGAAGGCTTTTGTAGCAATTCATTGTTGATGCATATGCATGTACTGAACATAATCGCTTAAAGTTTATTCGTGAGAACCAACGACAGTTGCGTTGCGACCTGTACAATGGTTTTCAAGATGCACTAAATGTTGGTGATGTTTTGGGGAACGATGTTGGGCAGAAGATGATTCTCTCGTCGTCATTCTAGGGCGGTGAGCGCACCATGGGCCAATTGTACCAAGATGCCATGGCCAGGGTCCACAAATTTGGTAAGCCAAATATTTTTGTCACATTTACCTATAATCCTAAATGGAAAGAGGTTATAGATGCGCTTCTCTCGCAGCAAATTACCAAGGATCGCCCTGAGTTAGTAACTCGCGTTTTCAATTTGAAACTTGACGCCCTTTTGAAGGATATCAAAGATGGTGTTATTGGCAATGTGATTGCTAAAATTTGGATCATTGAGTTTCAAAAGAGAGGCTTGCCCCATGCACACATTTTGCTCATTTTAGATGAAGCGTCAAAATTGCACACTACCAAGGACTATGATTCAATGGTATCGGTCGAGATTTCGGACCTGATACGCCATCTTGAGGCACACGAGACAGTCACTTCGTGCATGGTGCATGGGCCATGTGGTCCAAATTTTCTCAACGCACAATGCATGGAACAGGGAAAATGCAAGAAAACATACCCGCGTTCCTTTAGCAAAGAAACACGCTGTGATGTTGACGGGTATCCCGAGTACCGGCGCCATCAAACCCGCATTTTTGTAGATCCAAATACGTAGTGCATGGTGGATAACTAATGGATTATCTCGTACAATCTTCATCTAGCAACCAAGTATCACGCGCACATCAACGTGGAGATATGTTCGTCCATATCTATCGTTAAGTACATGTACAAATATGTGTACAAGAGACCTGACCGTGCTATTGTTGTTATCGAAAGGGAGGCGGATACGCCTGGCCAGGTGAACAACGCGTAGGCAATCGCTGCCAATGGTGAGTGGCAGAACTATGATGAAATTAAAACATACCTTGAAGGACGCTATGTCTTTGCTTCCCAGGCATCGTGGTGTCTTTTCTCCTTTAAAATGCATGATGGGACATTGTCTATCACACGCTTTGTTATGCACGAGCCTAGAATGCATATGGTTGTGTATAATGATAATGCCAATATTTTTGAAATTGTTAATAGCACGAAAAACCAGAAAACAACGCTCACTAAATACTTCTAAGCCAATATTGATTACCCCTTGGCCAGAGAAGTCACGTACATGGAATTTCCCTCTGTGTTTACATGGAGCAATGGGATGAAAAAATGGACCATTCGGCAGAGCGGGTGTTGTGTCGGGCACCTTTATTTTGTGAGTCCTTCTGTTGGCGAACGTTATTTCTTGCGTACATTGTTAACGAAGGTCAAAGGTGTTATTTCTTTTGAAGCTTTTCGCACAGTTAACAGTGTTATCCATGACACATTCAAATTAACGTGCATTGCGTTTGGTTTGTATGACTCGGATGACGAATGGAATGCCTACTTGGAAGAAGCAATTGGCATGCAAACAAGTGCGTAGTTACGGTCTTTATTTGTGACCATCTTGGCCTTTGGCGTTCTAGGTAAGCCGCACATGCTCTGGGACAAGTATAAGGAGCACATTTGCGATGACTGCAAGGCAATATTGCAACGTTGCGGTATAATGGAGCCATCCATTGAGCAAATTGAAAGTTGGGCATTGCATTCCTTACGAGATGCCCTTGCCAAATTTAGCAAAACTTTCGAAGATTTTGGCCTTCTTACCCCCTCTATTGCCTTTGATCGGTTAGAAACCAATCATTTACTTGAGGTGGAGCGCGACTACAATGTCGAGGTCTTACAAGCTGAGGTGGCTATGGCCAGTGAGAGCTTCAATGATGAGCAACGTGCAGCCTACAATGGCGTAATTGATGCATATGTTGGCCATCACATTAAAGTCATTTTTATTGATGGCCTTAGTGGAACAAGTCATACCTACACCGAAAACTTGATTTTGAACATTATGCATTTGCGTGGTGATATTGCACTTGTTGTCGCCTCTTTAGGCATTGCCACACTTCTGCTTTTAGGAGGGCGAACGGCCCATTCATACTTAAAGATCCTGATTGCGCTTGACCATACATCCTTCTGTTGTATTCATAAGCAAGATGATTTAGTGGCGCTAATTCGTCAAACGAAGCTCATCCTTTGGGATGAAGCTCCTATGACTAATAAGCTTGCTTTTGAAGTGGTGGATCGAAGTCTGCGTGACCTTATAGACAGGAATGATCCTTTTGGCGGCATTATTTTCGTCATGTTAGGGGATTTTCACCAGGTCCTTCTGGTCATCCCCCAAGGATCCCATGAAGACATTGTTTCTGCATCAATCAAGAATTCCTACCTATGGGAATCTATTGAGGTATTTTGTCTTTCGGAAAATATGCAGGTCGGTGATGCCATTGTTGTTCACTCCGATCTTGGGAATCACACTTTTGTAGACTGGCTTCTTTGTCTTGGCAACGAGCTGGAAACCATTGATGAAGACTACATCAAGTGTCGAGACATGATGGTACTCCCTCTAACGGACACACAAGCCATGGTTGTGGCCATCTACCCTCGACTATAAGAAGGCCAGGCCACAAACAAGTATTTGTGTGAGCGCGCAATTTTGGCTCCTCGCAATAAGGAGGTTTCGTTAATAAACATGATGGTTTTAAACTACCTTCCAGGCATGTAGGTTAACTTCTTTAGTGCAAATTTCGCAAAGGACATGAAAGTGGCAAACACATATCCTTCTGAGTTCCTCAACACTTTGGAAGTCAGTGGCACGCCTTCACACAAGTTGTCGTTCAAGATTGGCGCACCAGTGATGTTGTTACACAATCTCGACCCATCGGTTGGGTTGTGCAATGGGACGTGCCTGATTATTCGATGCTTCACGATGCGAGTTGTTGAGGTTGAGATCATCACAGGCAAAGGGGTCGGTAATGTGGCCTTTATCCCGCGCATTAAGTTCATTACGGATTACAGCGGTTTGCCATTTACATTTGCAAGGAAGCAATTTCCTTTACGGCTGGCTCATGCCTTGACTATTAACAAGTCTCAAGGGCAAATCCTCTTTCATGTTGGCCTGCATCTCGCAGATGACGTTTTTTCGCATGGCCAACTTTATGTGGCCTTCATCTCGCAGATGACGTTTTTTTGCATGACCAACTTTATGTTGCCTTTTCACGCGCCAAGGCACTAGTGAACGTCAAAGTTTAACTGCCAGACACTATGCATGGCTGGATTGGCCTTATGCACAACGTTGTGTACAAAGAAGCCTTCCTTTGAGGCTTTATGAATCTCTTAAATGGCTTCGTGATAAGCTACATTCACGATGCGCAACTTTTTAAAATAGAATGTTTCTTTGAAATAAATACGATTTAAAGAAACCGAGGGACTTCACAGTGTCTGAAGGTCACGGGTACCCATTAGCACGCCCTTCATAAGAGGCCCCTTTGAAGGACTCGCGCATTTGCCGAAACTATCTTGCTCGAGAGAGGCATGCTCCAAGTTTAAAGAAAATAAATACGATTTAAAGAAACTAGGGGATTTCACAGTGTCCAAAGGTCACGGGTACCCACTAGGTGTTTGTCTGTTCGGTCGTCGTCGTTGGTCCTCCTTGGGGGTAAGGGGGTGAGGGTTAGCACACCCTTCATAATGAATAGTTTTGGGCTTATGATATAGTTTACCTTATGCTTTACAATTGGGGGGTGGGGGGAGTAAGGCCCATGGGTGGGGTGGGTTTCATAAATAAGGGGTCTAGGAGGGGGGGCCTTACCCTATGATTAAGTAATTTTTAGTTTTTACAACATGTAAAGACTTGTGATAAAAATAAAATTTGCCAAGTTGGGAATTGGGATTAGGTTTTTTTTGTTATAAATAATTATAAATAATTTTATTTATAAATTTGTGATATAAAAAAATTTGGCAATTTTTTTGAAAATACTAGGAAAATTAGTCGACTTTACACTAGGGAAACAAAAAAAATTCCCAATTTACACTAGAATTTGGGATCCCTTTTGTTTCCCTGGTTACCTTTTCCATGGAACGGACCTCTTCACCTATCTCCCCCACTTCAACACAACAACCCTCATTAAACCAATGAACGAAGAGGAAAAGGAGGCCCCTTACACGTCTGCCATAATCGTCTTGCCCGGGAGAAGGACACTCCCGGTTTAAAGAAAATAAATACAGTGTAAAGAAACCAAGGGACTTCACAGTGTTTGAAGGTCATGGATACCCACTATATTTATAATGATGATGATGATGATGATATTAATAATTAATATTGATATTATATTTATATATATTGTTGGATATTAACTATAATTGTGCAAATTAAAAATTTCAAATAATATTATTAAATATTATTAAATATTTAATCATAATTTGACTCCTTATTTATAGTTAATTATATAAAATAATACATTTGTTTGATATTTATAAGTAAATATTCATTTTACAATATCTTGCCAAGCGTTAATGGTAAATATAGTAATTAATGTTTTGCATAGTAATAATAAATATTTATAAACATTCATACATAAAAAATAATACATGTAATCAATTATAATATTAATATACATTAATGCTAATATAAATCATAGTTATAATTGAATATTAGTTATATTTATAAATTTAATTATAAAATATAAGTTTATTATTGAATATTGGTTGATGATATTATTAATATTGATAATTACTTATAATTTATATATTTACACTAATTTAGATGAGATACAATAACACACACACGCATAATTAGTAAGTAGGTGTTTATTAATTAATTAAGTTAAACCTACTTAGTTGATAACTACCTATTAACTACCTTTTAAGGACCTAACTACTTAGTGCTATAGGTACAGATTAATTAAATTCCTAACTACTAATTAAGTAAGTAACTAGGTAGGTAACTACTTAGTAATAATTAATAGATGTTTAATATAGGTATGACCTACCATATTTACAAATAGTCCATATAGTTGAAAAATAGTAACAGTAAAGTTATAATAATACATTAGTCCAAAATTACACTTCATCTGTATAATTGGCATTTATCATCCATGCCTATGTTTGTGGCTGACCAAAGTAGTTGGACATGAGATTTATTTTGGGATATCATCATTCTTTAATTCAGAATTTCAACTATAATTCAATTGTAGCAATTGTGGATACCTAGAATATTTCATGACTATTCCTTTAGTTGACATTTCAACTTGCTTGCTAGGACCGAATTATTTAAAATAATAAAAAATTACAATTGAGACATAGTTGAAAATGACATGTAGTTGAAAACATTATGGTTGAAAAAGGGGGATTTTCTCCTAGTGTTTGTAAGGGGGATTATCTTGATAGGTCGAAATTGTTATCTAGAGGTTGTGCACTAAAGGTTATGTAACTATTGATGTAACTATGTTTATTATGAATGTTGTTTAAAGAATTACAATACTTGGGAGGTAGTAGATAAATTATGAAAAAGGGTCTAAGGAGGAACAAACCATCAACAAATCCAAGTAAGCGCCATATTTTCTCATCCCATCAAACCCATTAAAAATAATATAGGTTAGGTCTAAATACCTAACCCAATGAATATAATAGAAAATGTGTGTGAATTTCTAAAGGCGTTATTGCTAATTATAACCTCTTGGATATTCTTTTAAGAAGAAAAAATGGCCCGAGTATAAGGTGTTTAACGAACTAATTTTATGCTTAAGAATAATTCAAAAGATTTGCCTCAACAAAACATTATCTTGGAATAATTCTCATCAAATGTAGTATTTTTTTGTTTTTCTAAATAATTTTCCATTTGACAATGATTAATCATGGTTCTTGACTTTAATTAAACATTTGCAAGTTGTAAAATACTTAAATTTTAATTGAAATAACATCAAGAATGTTAATTTTCAATTCATGCACCCATCGATTTATGTCAATGGTGTTCCACCAATGTTTAATGAACCCCATGTGTTGTCTCCATTTCCATCATGCTTGTCATTTTTTACCATTTGAGGATTTTGTTCACTTGGAAAATGGTTGCTAGCCTTTTTTTTTGCATGGGCAAAATTCTCCTTGCTCCAATTTCCTTTGCATTTATTTTCACACAATCAACCAACAATCATTGAAACAAAATTTTAAATTCTACAAGTGCTTCAATTTTATATGACTCCAACATCTATCAGAATGTGTCCTTTGAAAAATATTGTTTCGATCCAATTTGCATGGACTATTCCAAACAATGTTTTTTTTTTTTTTTCAACTTTTAATTTTTTTGTGAGGTAGATGGTTTGGCAATCATCCATAAGGAAGATAAAAAAGTATTGGAGTTTTATTATATTTTGGTTACCTATTAAAACCTATTGCTTAAATTTGGCAATTTCAATTTTTTTCTTTCATAATGTGGCAACTTTGGGCCAAGAAAAAAAACTTCGTATGAATTGTATTAATTTTGATTTTTTTTGGAAAGATGTGAAGTTTTGGCCCCAAAAAAACACTAGCTCCAATTGTCAAGGTCCTCCAAGGCTCCTTGATAATCCTTCAAATTCCTTTTGACATCTCCACACCATGTCAAACTAAATGCATCGTTTGGTTCAATAACATGAGCCTTGTCAAGGTCCTCCAAGGCTCCTTGATAATCCTTCAACATCCTTTTGACAGCTCCATGGCTTCGCAAAATGAATACATCGTTTGCTTTAAGAACATTAGCCTTGTTAAGGTCTTCCAAAGCTCTTTGATAATCCTTCAACATCCTTTTGACATCTTCACGACTTTGCAAAGTGAATGCATCGTTTGGTTCAAGAACATTAGCTTTGTCAAGGTCTTCCAAGGCTCCTTGATAGTCTTTCAACTTTTGTTTGACATTTCCACGACTTCGCAAAGTGAATGCATTGTTTGGTTCAAGAAAATTAGCCTTGTCAAGGTCCTCCAACATCTTTTTGAGATCAGCCTTGTCAAGGTCCTTCAAGGCTCCTTCATAGTTGCTCAACAATCCTTTTGACATTTCCACGCCTTTGCAAAATGACTGCATTGCTTGATTCAAGTACATCAACGTTGTTAAGGTCTTGCAAGGTTCCTTAATAGTCATCTAACACCTTTTTGACATTTCACAACTTCGCAAAGTGATTGCATTATTGGGTTCAAGAACATCAACATTGTCAATGTCCTGCAAAGTTCCTTGATGGTCATCCAATATGCTTTTGAATGAAATTCATGACTTTTCATTGTTGCAAAACTATTTGGAATAGTTGGATTAATTTTTTTAATATAACCCCATTTCAAACCTAGGAATGTTGCGTTCATGGTTTAATTATTGACTACTTGAACTTTGAAACAAATTGCACTCATTATAACCTTCATACCATTCAATAAAAACACAAATTTAGTTTTGACATTACAAGACATATTGAGTTCAAGATGATAGATGTTAGAATGTGAGGCACATACCTACAAGTTTTGGGAAATTGCAAATAAGGTGGCACTTGAATGACCTTGATAATTCTTGTTATCCTTTCACATTAGTTGCTAGCCCAATGAAATGCATGCGAGGACTGTTGCAAAGAAGAGGATCAAGTTAACCCACCCAAATAGAGAATCATGATAGATGAACCTTAATGCAAATTTGAGCCATTATGCATCTAGGTCCAATATGCATGGCATTTTATTGTTTTAAAGGACATGGAACCAAAGTTTTAGACATACTAGGGTTGACCATAAAAACATGATGGTATGTGAGATGCCCTTACATTTAGCAATTGGATGATAGCCATTTTTTGTCAACAAAAATCAAAATTCTAAATTATTTTTATTATAAATGACATCTTTTTAGGTTTGCAAGTATGCCCACTAAAGAAAAAATCCTTTCAATTTCAATTTTGTGATCCTCAAATGCCTAAGATTTGGGACCAAAAAAAATAGGAAACATGGTTTCATATTTTCCCCACCATTGAAGAGGATTATTGATTTCTTTTGGATCCATTTAGTAAGATTTAAAAATTAGCAATTCCCCAGTGACAAGCTCTTTCACTTGTTCACTTGTGTCAATAGTTTGTTAAAAAAAATCCTAATTGGAATCCTTGCCAAGACCAATCCCAAACTCATAATCAATCAAATTGACTTGGGCTAGTGAATTTGTGATTTTTTTCATGAATTGTAAACATAGTAATGGCAAACTATAGTGCATAAAAAAACAACCAATGGCTATTAGATTGGTTGAAAACACAAGCATTCACAACAAGAGATCCATAATTATTTGAAAATTGTGCCATGCAAAAAAAGGCGGCACTTTGCCACTAATTTTAACAATAGTTTGTTTGATGTAAGAAAGGATGATAACATCATTCAATTATAAATCCTCTCAAACATAATGCTTTTTCTGAAAAATTTACAAAAAACATTTAATCATGTTATGTCAATATATGCAACTAGTTTAAGTTTTAATAAAACAAAAGGGAAAAAATTAGGTTGTAGAAAATAATTAAAATTTCACCTTCAAGTCTTCATTATAACATTTAATTTTTTAAAAGTGAAATTTAGAATCTAAACAAGCCTTGTTCATGTCTTCCTTAAATCCCCAAAAAATAAAGTTAGGTTATACATTTCTACAAATCTAATTAAGAAAATTCGATTGAAACAAATATGAAATTTCTACAAACCTTTTTGTCAATAATAGCATATTGACATGCCTTATAAAAAAATGGTCTAAACAAGTACCTTGAAAACTTTCATCCAAACTTAGGACTTCGAATTTCATAATATACTTTTAAGTAATTGTCATAATTTCAAATTTGACCATTTATTTTTGACATATGCAATGGTTTTTTTTCTCAACCCATATTGATAAAGTAATTGTATCAACTTGTTAAGCAAAGCTTCATCAGTTGTTTCTGGTGCTTCAAATAAAGTAGTTAGAGGTTTAGGCTAGTATAAATCAAATCCCACAAACTTAATAGGCAAATATACCATGTACCCCCTTGGACATCCATAAATCAAAGCTTGTAGTTGCAAAAATACAATTTGTTAATTTTGCCAAAGAGTAATCTTGTTTTGTTTTCTTCACCAACTTAGGCAATATTTTTTAAAAGAACTATTTTTTAGAAGGGAAGACAACTTAAGGACACAAGTGTAAAACCGAACATTTTAACCAACCAGTTTTAACAAACTACAAAAACAAATGATTTCTCACAATCAAAAGAAGGTCTTACAAAAACCTATGTGTTGCACATCATTCTTTTTACAAACATTTTCACAACAAAAAAACTAGATATTATAATGCTCGAAACATTAAGCCTTTTTTTTTTTGGTTAATTGTGTTTCAACAAGACCTCTTATTTTATTATTGACCTCCTCCTTAATTTGTTTTTTGCAATTATGGCATGATCTCCATCCACATGGTTTTTCAAACCAATTAGTTCAACATAGGTTTTATAATCAGTTATTAATTTTTTTCTATCCTTAGTGCTTGGATTAGCTCATCACGTAGAGGTAGCTGATCAGTCCAGCTATATGTCTTCCATAGTCTATTCCATCCTCCTTCGCAGACACAACCTGAATAGATCTCCATTCAATAATCTCGCATCCCGAATTTGCTTATCGCTCATAAACCCTCATGTACAATTGGAGTCTCCTTGACCTAAGATATAGCTGCTGTACAATCTTCTGTCTAAAAAAATCAAAAAACAACAAACATAGGAAACATAGGTAGCGAACAGGCTTACACCATCGTCCTCATATTCTGAGGCCATCACCAAACTCAGTAAGAGGTCTGCGTAGTTCTCGCAAACCAGCAGCACCAAAACACGGTTCGCGGCGTCGTCATCCCAGCCGTCAAGCACTTCAAAACTCCTCCTCCAACAAGAAAAGAAGACACTACCATCGAAACGAGAAACTCAGGAGCACCCGTTGGAAACAAAACAAAGGTTTCACATCAATCGTCTACAGAGACACAGAGAGAGAATGTGGCAATTCCTTAAGGGAGAAATCGACCCCAGCGAAGAGAAATTCCTTGAAACCGTTGCAAAAATATGAAATCCTAAGACCCATAAATGCAAAACCCTGCGAGAAGCTGAAATCGAAACACCCATCAACCCAAAAATGCTACGTGAGACTCGCATCTCACAAAGGGAGGGAAGCATTTGCAGTTCGAATGTGATACCCGGGGGCGGGAAAAATATACTTCTGACCCGGATGGCTAAATTGAATGTCATAACCCCGGACGTATATGGAAGTAGAGGTTTTGGGGCGACCTTTGATGTGCTCTATTTAGTTCTATTTAGGCTTTAGATGATTAGGGCATATAATTCTTGCTCCAACTTGACTGAATGCGTGAGTGACATCTTGAGTATTATATGTGCATACAATGCATGAACACTACCTTCTATAGAAAGGCATCTATCCAGATGAGATGGACATGTTCCATAACAATATGTATTTCCATATGAAGTTTTAGATCTAGTAAGGTAATTTTCTAGTTTGAAATTTGAACGACTATTGAAGTGGAATCATATTTTGTACATATAAAGTTAAACATTTTGAATTCATTGAAACATAATTTTTTTTGTCAAATGGTTTTTTGTTTTACAACTTTTTTTTTTAAAGTTTAAGATTTTGAAATTTTTTTTATGATTTTTTATTTATCAAGTTCATCCATTAATAGAAATCTTGTTGTTTGCAATTTGTCATCATATGATTGTGTGTAACTAGATGTTATTTGCAATTAGATTGGTTGTGTTTACAATTATAAAATTGGTATTATATAATTTTTGGGTTGTACAATTGTGTGTGCAATTAAAATGCAACTAATAATGTACAAATTGGACACATGTTATAAAACCATGGTTTAAATTATTATATACCTACGTTAATATATTTAATATATTTACTTAAACTGTGTATAGTAATATTATACCTTTAATATTAAAGCTAAACCATGCTAACTAATGTTATCCAAAGCAAAACATTGGTTAAACTTAAATTATGCCTTGACTAAATTAACTATGGATAAACTAATCATGGTTAAATTAACTTTGGCTAAACTAACAATTTTTAAATTAACTTTAATTAATTTAGTCAAAATTAATTTAAACATGGTTAATTTGTCCAAAGTAATTATATTATACTATTATTAATCATCATACCTATTCATATATTATTATTATTATATATAATTAATTAAACTTATAATTTTTAATATTCTTAATTACTCATGAATATTATTATTATTGAATAATTATTATTTCAAATTTATTATTCTTCTCATTTTTAATAATAATATCATTTTTATTCTTCAATAAATGTTGTTTTAATTTTATTATATTATTATTAATAAATATTAAAATTAACATTAGTAGTGAATATCCAAAATTATTATTGTTTATTATTAATTATTGATAGTGATTTAAAGTAATGTTAGTAATGAATACTACATATTATTATTATTATTTAACATCATTAGTTGTTAATCTTTTTTTCAATAATTTTCATTTTCATTTTCATTATATTATTAATTATAATAATATATTTATGGCTGGTAAGCAAGTAGGCAAAGTAGGTTAATATGGCATAGGTAACATGTAGTATTTGTATGTAAGTTGCAATAACGTTGGTTGCGTTTGCAATAGACTTTTTTATCCCATATTTTTCGCTTTGGATTCCAAATGTGCACACTATATAAATAAATTCATTTGTTTCGTTCACAAAGCAAATACCAAATGCCATTTGGGATGGGGCAATGAAAGAGGTTCGACTTTAAAGGCTAAAGGCTAAGCCCAAACACAAAATTGGATTATTTTGAACCTACCCAATTATCTTAACCATACAATCTTACCTATTTATGATTTATTTATGGCTTACCAACCTACCTCCCTACCTACCTATGGCCTACCTACTTAATTAGTTAAAAATAATAATCACTAGGTTTTTTTATTGCCGCATGTCACCATATAATTAGCCTTCAAAAAATGGACACGTGTTTAAAATATATTCACATCTTATTGGGTGGCTAAGATATTATTTATTTATTAATAATGATGAATATTGAAATCATGCTTAAATGCCACATGTCATCATATAATTGGCTTTCCCAAATGAACACATGTCAAATCCATTCACATTTTATTAGATGGCTAAGATATTATTTATTTATTAACAATGATGAATATTGAAATAAGGTTCAAATGTCATGTGTCACCATGGGCAATCCCCTGTAGAATAATACATAGGTATAAAATATAAATTTATACCATGTATATTGTTCACATTTGTCATATGCAATTGTTAGTTGTGTGCAACTTATTTTAAACAAATATGGGGTCCAATAGTTACATGTGTTGCATGCAACTAAAAATCATTTGCATACAACAATTGCAAAATGACAATTTTCTTCTAATGACCCAATAAACATGTGCTATCATAAAAAAAGACATGTTTCTATTGTAAAAAAAAGTTTGAAATCAATTGTCTAATTCATATAATCTCTTTCATTACTTTTTTCAAATGCAATTTAAACATTTGACATAGTTAGTTTAAAGGATGCAAAATGACATTTACATAATATCCAAATTATTTTAAAATATTTTTGTTAATTTAACAAAACGTCATTTTACCTATTAACATACAACAATCCATTCCAACTACAATAACATGAGATAAACAAAAATCCAAAGTTGTCTTTTATAGTCCTTTAAAATAAGTAATTTCATTTTGGTACCCCAATTGTGAATACACCCCTTATTTGAACACCTTTCCACATTTACAAAAGGTTACAATAAAAAAATGGACACATATTACATTTAGTATATGTGTTGAATTTAATCATACAATAAACACACAAATCATGTCATCTTGAAATGGGATCAAAATTTGTCTAATAATATGTTGAAATTATCTTGGATTGATTTGGTGAATTGTATGTCTTTCTTTCCATCCTAATTTTCCAACATTTGCAAAATCTCTTGCATTCCTGGTCTTTTCTCTGGGTCTTCCTAAAAGAAACAAATGTCATGAAAATTAGATGTTTATTATTTAATTGCTATACATTGCAATCAAACTATGACAAAATGTTCCAATAAATGGGACCATATGTTCATGTTTCAATATTCAATGACAAGATTTGAACATATATTTCAAAAACAAGTGTTGAAAGCAACTTATATATTTATTCAACAATATCATTTTATTGACATTGAAAATAGGATATTTGTTGATTATATATATCAAACATGAAATTGGCCTAAAAGAATTCCAAGTGAAACATGGTTTTTTGAATGCACCATTTACATGTATAAGCATTTTAAAGAAATTTTACATGTTCATCGAGTAATCCAATTTTATTAATTTCAAGTTATTTTAAATATTTCAGTAACCCATGATTTTAGGTTTTTGAAATTCACTTTAACATAAATTGAATGATAAACACAAAAGATTGGGCATGAAAATTACCTAGATGCATTCAAGGGACATTTGCAAAATTAATTTGGCTTCATTGTTGTCAAATCCCACAATTGAATTTTTGATAATAACATCGAAAATTTGTTGAAATCCATCTTCTTCCACATGAATATTTCGTGCCCATTGGACAAAATCGCGAATTTCAACCTTGTCCGAACTCAATCGTGATCCATTCACAAGTTCAATCAATAATACTCCAAAGCTATACACATCACACTTCGACGACACATGTCTTTGTTTCGATTCTATTCGAATCTCAGGTGCCGTATATCCGAATGATCCTGGTGTGGAAGTTGAAGCTAGTGCAATATTCTCAATTTTAATCTAGCAAACAACATAAATCAATCATTTCAATAAATTTGCATCATTGAATATACATGTTGAAACTCATAAAATCCACAACGGAAGTAATGCAATACTAATAGGAAACCTTAATTTATTTTTGAATTTATTTTCAATCGCAAAAATTTCAAAACTTGAATTAATATTTGTGTAGATATAACGTGTATGCACATAATTAATAAAAGAAAAAAAATGACAAAGCACATACCACATTTTCATTGGTGACATTTAGAATTTTAGCCAACCCAAAATCAGCTAATTATGGGGTGCAATCCTTATCCAAAAGGATGTTTCCTGGTTTGATGTCAAGATGAACAATGGATGGACTACATGTGTGATGTAAGTATGCCAATCCTTGAGCAACTCCTATAATTATGGATGTTCGTTTGTTCCAATTCAAAAGCTCGTCATCGAAAAGCCATTGATCAAGAGATTTATTTGACATGTATTCATACACCAACATGTGGCTTGAGCCATGAATACAATAGCCCAAAAGTCGAACCAAATTGATATGTTGAGTTAATCCCAAAGTGCGCACTTCAGATGTGAACGATTTTTTTGCACCTTCATTGTGAGAGCCATTCCATTTAAAAACTTTCACTGCAATCTTTATGCCTTCCCAACCACATTCGTACACTTCTCCAAATGATCCTTTCCCCAAAGATTTGCAAAAATTCAATTCATCATATGCGAAAATTCGAATATTCGAATTGCGTTGCAAGGACTTTATCATAGGCTGGTATTCAGTCAACATCCATTTCAACCAATTTTGAGTTTGTACTATCAAATGATTATTTGGTTCAAGAACATGAACCTTTTCCATAGTCTCCAATGCAATTTGATAATTATCCAAACTCCAATTTGTGTAGGCATCGGATATTAAAGTGAATACATCATTCGATTGAAGAACATTGGCTTTTTCAAGGTCCTCCGAAGCTCCTTGATAGTCCTTCAACATCCTTTTGAAATCTCCACGCATTCGCAAAGTGAATGTGTTGTTTGGTTCAAGAACATTAGCCCTGTTAAGGTCCTTCAAAGCCCCTTGATAGTCCTTCATCATCCATTTGACAACTCCACGGATTCCCAAATTCAATGCATTGTTCGGTTCAAGAACATCAGCCTTATCAAGGTCCTCCAAGGCTCTTTGATAATCCTCCATCATCCTTTTGACATCTCCGTGCCGTTGCAAAATGAATGCATTGTTTGGTTGAAAAACATCAGCCTTGTCAAGGTCCGCCAACGCTCCTTGATAGTCTTTCATCATCCTTTTGCCATCTCCGCGCCCTTGCAAAATGAATGCATCGTTTGGTTCAAGAACATCAACCTTGTCAAGGTCCTCCAAAGCTCCTTGATCATCCTCCAACATCCATTTGACATTTCCACGAGTTCGCAAAGTGAATGTGTTGTTTGGTTCAAGAACATTAGCCTTGTCAAGGTCCTCCAAAGCTCCTTGATAGTCCTTCAACATCCTTTTGAGATCTCCACGGTTTCCCAAAGTGAATGCATTGTTTGGTTCAAGAACATCAGCTTTGTCAAGGTCCTCCAAAGCTCCTTGATAGTCCTTCAAGATCCTTTTGACATCTCCACGCCATCGCAAAGTGAATGCATTGTTTGGTTCAAGAACGTTAGCCTTGTCAAGGTCCTCCAAAGCTCCTTGATCGTCCTTCAAGATCCTTTTGACATCTCCGCGCCATTGCAAAGTGAATGCATTGTTTGATTCAAGAACATCAGCTTTGTCAAAGTCCTCCAAGGCTCCTTGGTAGTCCTTCATCATCCTTTTGACATCTCCACGGATTTGCAAAATGAATGCATCGTTTGATTCAAAAACATCAGCCTTGTCAAGGTCATCCAAGGCTCCTTGATAGTCCTTCAACATCCTTTTGAGATCTCCACGCATTCGCAAAGTGAATGTGTTGTTTGGTTCAAGAACATTAGCCTTCTCAAGGTCCTCCAAAGCTCTTTCATTGTCTTTCAACATCATTTTCACAGCTGCATGGTTTCCCAAAGTGAATGCATTGTTTGGTTCAAGAACATCAACCTCGTCAAGGTCCTCCAAGGCTCCTTGATAGTCCTTCAACATCCTTTTGACATCTCCGTGCCATCGCAAAGTGAATGCATTGTTTGGTTGAAGAACATCAGCCTTGTCAAGGTCCTCCAAAGCTCCTTGATCGTCCTTCAAGATCCTTTTGACATCTCCACGGATTCGCAAAGTGAATGCATTGTTTGGTTCAAGAACATCAGCCTTGTCAAGGTCGTCCAAAGCTCCTTGATAGTCCTTCATCATCCTTTTGACATCTCCGCGCGATCGCAAAATGAATGCATCGTTTGATTCAAGAACATCAGCCTTGTCAAGGTCATCCAAGGCTCCTTAATAGTCCTTCAATATCCTTTTGTCATCTCCACGGTTTCCCAAAGTGAATGCATTGTTCGGTTCAATAACATCAACTTTGTCAAAGTCCTCCAAGGCTCCTTGATGGTCCTTCAAATTCCTTTTGACCTCTCCACGGATTTGCAAAATGAATGCATCATTTGGTTCAAGAACATCAGCCTTGTCAAGGTCCTCCAAAGTTCTTTCATTGTCCTTCAACATCATTTTGACAGTTCCACGACTTCGTAAAGTGAATGCATTGTTTGGTTCAAGAACATCGGCTTTGTCAAGGTCCTCCAAAGCTCCTTGATCGTCCTTCATCATCCTTTTGACACCTCGGGGCCATCGCAAAATGAATGCATTGTTTGGTTGAAGAACATCAGCCTTGTTAAGGTCCTCCAAAGCTCCTTGATAGTCCTTCATCATCTTTTTGACATCTCCACGGATTCGCAAAGTGAATGCATCGTTTGGTTCAAGAACATCAGTTAATTACATTGGCCACAACATGCCAAATCAAATCCCATTGATCTTCTAAATTTTTCATTAGTGATTCCCCTACAATTTTTAGTCTACACAAATTATAGTATATTTCTATCTTTTTTCAAAATGCCATAGATTTTTCGGCCATTGCAAATGTATGAATTCATATTGAAAAATGTGAAAAAAATTACCTGCAAAGGTTATCACTCCTTGTTGATTGCAAAAAAAATTCCTTTCCTTGTTGCTCTTATGAAACGCCCCCTTTTCATGTTGATGGTTGTCCAAGGTTAAACAAAGCCTCCCATTTGGTCAAAGAAAATTGACTTTGTGCCAAGTGACATTTTAAGGTTGTATCATCTTTTGCAATGTGCAAGCTTTAGGTGGACATCAACAAGGCCATGAAGGCTTATTCATGTGCAAAATGATGAACTTGTTTTTTGCCATTTCTTCAAAAGTATGTAAAGAATATGTTGTCGTTGCACCACCAAATATAGACCATTATTGAAGATGTTGTAAGTCGAAAATATCCATGGTCAAATTTAAACTTGTAGTAAGCAACCCAATTTCTTAAGGCAACTTCAATTGAAGTGCATTTTATGACCTAAAACCAAATGGTGTAAAATTAATGAACAAAAGTATTTGAGGCAATGAATTCATCTTTCTATTCTTTTCCTTTCTTCCATAACTTCTATCCACCATCAAAAATTAAAAAGTACACATGAGTAAACTAATGATACATCCCAAACCTAAGAAAAATAGGTACATTAGTTCACAAAGGTTCTTTTTCCATAGTTTAGTGTGATTTGGAGGTAAGGGAAAAAAAAGTGTGTTTTTAAAAAAAAATTCTATTAAGGGAAGATTTTCATGTTGAATTTTGAACCTTTGTCCCTTACATGGGTGACTTTAAGGACAATTTTCAAAAGTCAACATGAAAGGTTAAAAATAAGCCCAACATCAAGTTCAAAAAAGTGATATTAAAGATAATTTCAACAAATATTATCCAAAGATATATGTTATAATTATAATCTAATGTCATGTCACACCCTATTGTGTTACATGATTTATATTACAATTAAATGGTAACTGAACTCAATGACCAAAGTTATATTCACCTCACAAAAGGTATCATGCAACTATAATTTAATATTGTACCATTACTCAACCACATTAAACTTGTTAACAAATATCATTTCCAATTAAACAATTTTAGTATTGAAGCAAAATTTGATTTATTCAACATTGTTAAAACTACAATTGTAGTTTCGATGGTCATTTACACAATTGTAGTTTTAAAATAATTTCCATCATTACTAAATTATATTTCCACACTTAGCTTATTATCAATTTATTCAAAACTATTGACATTACCAAAATTTGGCAAAACTTCGTGATGCACCTTTTTATGTAAGATGTTGAATGGGAAATTTAAACAATCACAATGTAGAAGAAGAGTAAAGACTTTTTTTTCATGATAGACTTTTTTGTTTTTGTATTCAAACTTTTATTTGAACTTGATATTGACATATTGACATTTTAATTCAAATATCCACAACATATTCTTCCACATTTCATGAATTCTTTCAATATTCAATGTTTTCTAAATGTACAAATGTTCCTACTTAAGTGTAATTTTTTTCACCATCCTTTTTCATTCAACTTTTGCCAAACTTTAATGGGTGTTACATTATGAATGTCACACATATAATATATAACCAATTGTGTAACTAGTTTTAAAAAGACTATGGTTTGAAAACAAATCCCCAATTCCTAAACTTTCTAATTTTCACCTTGTGCTATCAAACAACTTGGCATTACTTTGAATAAAAATCTCTCCAAAAAATCAAAAACATAACAAATGAAAGATTGAATTGTACCTGTAATTGATAACAAACATTCCACAATGTGTAACCACCAAGCTTTGTTGTCTCTTTATGTGACCTCCAATGCGAATAGATAGTGAACATTTTAAATTCACACTCTTGATCAACTTGTATCCTTTAGCTTGTTTCAAATACATTGGAGCTTCAAGTGCCATCAAGTGGAGTCCATCGCTTCAAAAGGTTTCCATATTCAATTCTTCCAATTAAAACCCACATAGTGTGACTTGCTTATGGGTATTAACATACATAACTTGAAATACATTCCAATAAATCAATAACCTCCATTGGATTTGTTCATGCTCAATAAACTTCGACCAAGAGGATTAAATTCCTCCTTTTAGAAGATACCATCAATGATCTTGGAGAAATCTTTCCATTAGCATAATTTATAAAGTAGGTAGATTGTTTTATCATATCTCCATTTTCGTATAAGTTTTCAAGTTGAACCATAATAGCTCCAAGCTATTATATCAATGTCAATTTATAATTGGTAACATGGGATGCATTTCCAATGTAAGTGGCAACATCCCTTAACTTGTAAGGACTTTCACCTTTAAACCATCAAAACGGCACCAACCAACTTCCAACATCCTTACCAAAACGAGTATTTTTCACCTCCAAACCATCAAGGGTCAAAAAGTCATTTCAATATCTTTTTGCTCATGTTTCCTTGTCAAGTTTACTTCTTCAAAATGTGAAGCATGAAAAGTCTAAACTTTTTGTCCAAGGTTTCCACTTGAAGTTTAATTCCCTAACACCATCTTGAATTGTTTCGATAAATTCGATACTGTCAACTGGACTACTTGTGTGGATGTTGATCTCCAAGTTCACTAAAGTTTCATGCATCTCTGTTTGGAGTTTGTTCAGTAAGGTAACACTAGTTGCAAGCATTTGTGGAATCATGTGGAGGATCAAAGTTTTCACTGGTGGCCACCTTTTCAGTTTTTTCACTTCCTTAATGTTGGTTTCCATGGAATGCCATAGTCCAGGCCCAATATTCAAGATTGCAAGATTAGGACATTGAGCTTGAAGTGTTTCGAAACTAGGAATGTTCAACACCACCTCTTTCAATGCGCCGAGCCACTTTCCATCCTCACCCAATGCCATGCATGGTATATCTAGAAATAATTTGTTCAAAAAACAACTCCCCTTCACTAGCTTTGAGAGCGCAAGAAAGTTTGATGCCCCATAAAGTAGCTCTTGCAAGTTGGACATATTTGAGAAACTAATTTGAGAATACTTGTAGACCTCCAAATTGAAAGCAACAAATTTTAAAGTAGGAGCAGATATACACAATTCTTCAGGGCATGCCATTTTCAACTGTAGTTTCAACAAGTTGGGCAAATCGAGTTTGACAACCCCAGCCTTTGTTGAGAGCCCAAGGCATAGAACTTTGAGTTGCGATGAGCTCAAGCAACCACTTTGGATTCCAAAAACTCCCAACAAAGCTAATGTTTGCAAATTCTCCATCTTATTGCTTATATCGTCCAAAGCATCCTCATTCATTTTAACACAGCGGAGTGTGAAGCTTGTCAGCTCTGGCATTGGTTCACAATCCTTTGCATCAATGAGCATATTTCTCAAATCAATTGTCTTCAACTTCTTGCCTATTCAACATTCAAAGAACAACATTTAAAGGTGAGGGTCTAGTTCAATATGAATTTGTCTATGAAACATCTGCAATTTTCTATCATAAAAAGGAATATGTGGAGAGCACTTTTTGTTGTTTAGAGTACTCACTTGAGAAAGATAAAGATTTCCATATAACAAGGATCATAGAATAGAAGATAAAAACTCACACAACGTTTGGGACAAGATTTTCAATATGGATGATTTTCTCATAATGGCTTAGGATAGAAGATAAAGAACTCACAATGTTGGGACAAGATTTTCAATATGGATGATTTTCTCATAATGGCTTGTATCCCGTAGTCCACTATGCAAAGATGTTGTAAAGTTTTGCCCACTGATGGCACCCATTTTTTCAGATGTTGTGGATCACTCAACCACAGATCACATTGTTGTCTTTCTTCTGCAGGAACAGACTTTGATTGCAGTTTAGGATCAATTTCAATTCGGAGTTGAATAAGGCGTCGCTTTGATTTAAGATCATGCTCCAATGCTTGTCGGAATGGGGTATATTGCTTCAATTGTTGTTTCTGTTTCATTTGGCAATCCTCACGTGCTGCTTGCTGAGTTATAGTACTTGATTCATCCTGCAAGGCTTTTGTCATATCATCGTCTTCTCCCTTGTCTGCTGATTTTGGATTATCTCCAACAATTTGTTGATGGGAAATCTCTTTTCCATGTGCAACTCTGTGACCCAAATTCCTTTCAAAGATTTCATTGCCATTTCGCTCACCTGTGAAGGAACCTTGCACTTCATTGCCAGCATCAGTTAGCTCTTGATCTCTATGTGCAAATTCGGTACCTAACGTCCTTTCAGAGATTGCAAAGATTTCATTGCCATTTCGCTCATCTGTGAAGGAACCTTGCACTTCATTGCCAGCATCAGTTAGCTCTTGATCTGTATGTGCAACTTCGGTACCTAACGTCCTTTCAGAGATTGCGTTGCCATTTCGCTCACATTTCAAGGAGGAATTGTGTACAACAATGCCCTCAAGTGTAGAAGAAGAAGAAGAAGAAGAAGTGTAACCCTTGTGGTCAATCTCCGTATTCTCTGAAGTTCTTTGAGATCCGTTCCTGACGTGATTGCCTCGAGCTCTTTCACGTGCATTTTCAGAATCTGAAGATTGCTGGGCAGCACCATCAAGCTTAAAACGATCAGCATTCAAACAGTTTCGAGATCCCTCCCCGGTTCTTCTCATGCCTGTCGAGACGTCGTGGACTTCAGCAGCATCGTAGGTGCTCTCACGTGTCCATGACTCTTGCTCTTGACTGGCCTGCACGTTCTCGCGTTCTCGCGGAGAGTGGGGCCCTCCATCTTGATCGACATCGACGTCCCCTGGAGGAGTTGTTGCTTGCGACCTTGTATCGTCCCTTAGGTCGTCGCGTAGATCACTTCTGAGCATTTCTCCACGGATATTTTCTTCTTCGACAGTCTTAGCGATGATGTTTCCCTTGTTCTTCCTGGTGTTTTCATGGTCGATAGGACGGGCAACGCACCGAAGCGACGAGACGTTATTCCCAGCCTCGTTGAAAACCTTGCAAACGCATCTGGCTTTTGCAATATGTCTGGAGTCCTCAAGATGCGAAAAGATAACATCAGCGAGGTCATTTGTGATCTGCACAGACATCGCCGCATTCACAGTATGAGAATGAAACTTCTTCTTCTCAGTGACCTTCACCTCCATGACCACGAAAAAGCAAACAAAGCCTTTCTTCCACAGCACGATACTTGCTGATGGAACTCGGCAGAAGTCGTCCACCTATTATGCGTGCGACGAGGCGCAGCGAGGCCGAAGGAGGTATTCAAATGCTACTCTCAGGATAATATTGAAGAAGATTTTTCTGTACCTCATTTATGGGAGAATCAGACATCGCTATGTCCTCGACGAAATCTCTTTTTACGCGTTTGTTCTGTATAAGGAAACAAAGAAACACATGGTAATTTGTGAGAATAGTCTCCAAATGATCTTCTGTTTCTCGGGAACTTCTTTCTTTAGTGTTTCTTCTTCTTAGTGTTCCAAATCTTGTGCTTCTGGGGACCTTCTTTCTTTCGTCTTCTTGTTTCTTAGTGCTCCATATCTTCTGTTTCTTCAATTCAAGTGAGCATATATCACATGCAGAAGGAAAAAAAATCGAAATCTAAATGTCAATTCACTCGCTTAAAAACGCCAACAAATATCTCCTACGCTAAAACATGAGTATCATCTTCAGAACTCAACAAACCAAACCTTACCACAGGAAGCCATCAAAACAAGAACGTGACGACAAAAAACCATCAAAAACTTTCAGGAGGGAAAAAAAAGAAAGAAAAAAAGACAGAATTCTCACGAAAGAATAGAGAACTTTTGCCTACTTCCAATGACATGAGGATTTTGCAATCTCCAGCGTCGTCGTCGTTCTGTCGTTCGGTGTTTTGTCGACAATCGGGAAGTGTCCGACCGATTTTCTACCGACAAAGCAGTCGAGCGGAAGTGCGTTTTGCCGACAATCGGGAAGTGTCCGAGGTCACGCCAGACTAACACTAGTACGGACGAGAAGGGCCGGCTATGGCGTGAAGCTCAAGCTGAGTTATGGAGCAGCAAGAAGGAGGAGGAGGAGGAGGCGGAGGAGGAGGAGGGCGTCGAAAGGAACAAGGAAGGGAATGAATTGATGAAGAAGAGAACAATAAGCAAACCTTATGTCCCAAGAGCAAATACAACAGGAAGGATTTCGCATCAGGTACACAAAAACTTAACACCGACAACGGTAGTTTGGAATTTCTCTCTATCTCTCCCTCTCATGAGACAAACTTTAGACCCCACATATATCTTTGGGCGTCTAGTGATGATCTAACTGACATAAGATCGAAATTATAACATGAGCTAAAGCTATGTCCAAGATTGGAGCATACCACAGCGATGCTCAAATTGACACAAGATCAGGATACAGGCAACAGTTTGTGGTCAATCGCACTCTAATGATCAAAGTGACACAAGATTGGAAGATTGCTAAAATTTCTTTCAACACAACGAGCTAAGATTGTGTCCAAGAGCAGGCAGAATGGATTTGCATGAGGAAAATCTCTCTTCCGATGGTAGCCTTCAAGCCCATATATACTCGTTGGGTGCCTTTCAATCCCCAGAGTGATTCTGAAATTTTGTCCAAATGTAATTTCTTGAAAATTTTGTTCTCAGCGATTTGGGCTCCACGTGACAAACATGGAGAGAATTAAAATTAGTAATCGGGCTTACTAAAAGAACCTTAGGCCGGAAGGTGTGAGATTGTAAGATCCCTAGGGCATAGGATGTAAGCCGATAAAATCTTTGAAAGGGAATTTTAAAAAAAAACCATTGATTACCTCGGTTGGATGTTGTGCAGGGTAAGGCTCTGCGGTGAGGGAATTACTGAGTGGAGTTTGGGGCTCTGACGTCGGTGCTCACACACTAATAATACCCTGATAGCAGGGCCTTGCCCTATACATAAAATGAACACAATGGGAAATGAAACCAAATTCATAAAGCATTTTAACACATTATGTCCTATTCGATTGTGGAGTTGACTATTTGGTGTAAAAGGACCTTTACCTTAGAAGTGGAATAATTTATGTGTATGTTTTCATATGTGTGACTTAGTTGGGTGGGAATCTTGTAGCCACACAAAAAATTTCCAAACCTATTTAGTAGGTACTAGTCTGTAGACCCATTTTGCTTGCAAAATGATTAGAAGAAAGGATTGTGTGCAACCTCCTAATTGAATAAATAATAAGTACCCCCAGTTTATAATGGGGGTATTAGTCAAGGCTGAAAACGGTGCCAAAAAGTTTTGGGAATAGAAGTTTCATGCGGCCAATGGGAAGGCTCAGCCTGCACTCAAGGTGTCTTGTTTTTTTCTTTAAAGTTTTCGGGGGGAGAGGGGGGGGACAGAGGAAGATTTTTTTCATTTTCCCTTTGTTCCAACAGGTTCCCAATTTGTTCCCCATGGGTTTTCTTTTAAGTTTTTTTTTGGGGGGGGAGAAAGAGGAAGATTTTTTTCATTTTTCCTTTGTTCCAACAGGTTCCCAATGTGTTCCCCATGGGTTTTCTTTTAAGTTTGGGGGGGGAAAGAGGAAGATTCTTTTCATTTCCCTTGTTCCAACAGGTTCCCAATTGCACCTTGCTTTAAGTTTTGCTCAAAGTCCTCCCATTCTCACATATATCAGTGGGCCAAAGGGGGAGGCACTCCATTTGTCCATAGAATCTTCAATTTTTGTGAGCCTTCATAGTCTCAATTTTTTTTTGTTGGGGGCAATCAAATTCAATAAAAAAAGGTTGGACTTCTGAGGGGTAAAGGTCAGGCCAAAAATGGCGATAAACATTTTTGGGAGGAGAAATTTCATGCAGCCAATGGGAAGGCCCAGCACACACTGAATATGCCTTACATTTTTTCCTTTTAAGTTTGGGGGGCGGGGGATTTAGAAGAGGATATTTTTCAATTTTCCCTGGTTCCCACTATGTTGACCATCCCACCATCCGCTCACTTTGGCTTGGGCCCTCAAGGGGGGGGCCTGGAGCCAATCAGGAATAACCGAACCAAGACACCGACGCCCATTTCTTTATAGTAGTAGACTAGTGTGTAAACCCATTTTGCAAGCAAAATGATCAGGTTTCTTTGCCTTTGGAAGCATAAGCAACTTCATTCTTGTTATGCTTGTAATCCTTACTAATATACTAATCACTATGTTCCCTTCAAGTGCCCAATGGGTTCCTAAGTTCCCAATGTGTTCCCCAAGGGTGAGAGTGAGAGAGAACTCACCTCCCTTTCGCCCTTTCGTCCAATCACATGTCGAACAAATCTTCTAGCCAATAGGATACCGGACAGATGGATGGACGGACAGATAGACGGACACACACGATTTAAGGATTTTGTTTCTTTTAAGTTTTGGGTGGAGGGGGTGGGGGGAGGATTTTTTTCATTTTTCCTTTGTTCCCTCTATGTTCCCTTCAAGTGCTCAATGGGTTCCTAAGTTCCCAATGTGTTCCCCAAGGGTGAGATTAGCCAATAGGATTTGGCTGGGAAAGGACTGCTGTTTGGCAGAGTTTCAGCATTTCATACTGAGATGTATTAAAATTTCCCTTCCCTGTGGATACCACTGAAAGAGGGGATAGGGAGTGGAAGCAGGCCCAAAGACAGGGTGACTTTCTGGATAACTCCAGTACACAGAAAACAAAAGGGGGACCAAAACTGGTTTTGTCACCTAAGGGCGTCACTGCACTTCGACCCCTAAAGGATCGCCTGACGGACACAATTCTTTTATATAGTTAGATTAGAAGTAAGTAAACCCATTTACACATGTAAATGAATGTGTGTGTGTGTGTGTGAGTGAGAGAGAACTCAGTAAGTGACCAATTTTAATTGGGGTCTTTAAAATCCTAGAGTTTCCACATCCTCCATTCCTCATCCCCCCACGACCCCCCTTCCCCAAATTCCTCCCTTCCACAAGAGGAGGGGGGTGGGGGGAGGATGTTTTTTCATTTTTCCTTTGTTCCTTCTATGTTCCCTTCAAGTGCCCAATGGGTTCCTAAGTTCCCAATGTGTTTCCCAAGGGTGAGAGTGAGAGAGAACTCACCTCCTCATTTGTGTTTATGAGTGAGAGAGAGAACTCACCTCCCTTCCGCCCTTCCGTCCAATCACACGTCGGACAATCTTCTAGCCAATAGGATATTGGACGGACGGACGGACCCGGACACACCCAAGAGGATACCCATTACACTGAGAGATACCCATTATTACACTGAGTGATACCGATACCCTGAGCGATTTTTCCTCTCACCGACAGTTCTCACAACCCACCCAAGAGTGTACCCATCACACTGGGGGGCCCCGGTTTCCTCGCAAACAAACCGGACACCGAGTGATACCCATGACACCGAGGGATACCCCTGACACCGAGGGATACCCATCGCCCTGAGTTTCAGCCAATAGGATACCGGACGGACGGACAGACGGATGAAAACCCCTGAGTGTTTTAGCCAATAGGACATCGGACGGACAGATGAAAACCCAATTTTTTTATGTAAGTAGATGTTTTGGATGAAAAAAAAGGCAAAACATGTCGGTTCGTTTCACGAAACATGTTTTCGCCCAACACTTTTGCGCAGGATGGTGAGGTTGGCAAAACGCACTGCAAAGCATAACATCTGTTGTAGATTTTGGCCAGATGGTTTGATCCGTCCATATGGGTGGGTTGCTATTAATCAATTGAGGATGTGGTAACACTTTGGGCAAATGGCACAGGCCACACTAGTGAGACTATATGAAAAGGTCAATAGAAAAGGGCAATTATGGACCTTTTTGCAAAGCATTCAATGATTCTCTTTTTTCCAATGATTGGCTCAAGGTGATCGATTATTGGAAATACCTTTAACATCCGTACACCTCAAGTATTTCTCATAATGGATCAACTCAAGCTGTTTAACTAGCAATTTAGAAAAGCTTAGTTGTAGCATGGAAATATGGATTACATGGCTATTGGTTTGCACTTGGTAACTACATTGGACTACAACTAGTCAAAGTGGCTTGTGTATCTATTACATATAGTGTGGAGTAGAGTGCCATTCAAATTCTCCATTCAATGGTAACAACGGGATATCAAAATCCAATTGAAAAAGAGTATTTGGACCAGAAAGTAAATTAAATCGAACACCCTGTAGGGCTTACCCACCAACTACATAATTCAGAAATTGAACTATATTAAAAATTGAAAAAATAAAATTTCAACAAACATAAACTATTTTATTCTTTGGTAAAGCAATGGTACATTAAATGAATTGAGGCAATTTCTGTGGTTTTTATTTCTTTTAGTTTTACAGTTTATTAGACCCACTCGAGTTTGAACTTTGAAGGCAAGAATCGAAACCTTTTCCCGGTTTGGAAGTCTTAATATTTTACACTTTTGATAACTAGCCAATACCGTTAACTTAACGCTGCTTCTAACAACGGGCAACTCAAAACGGTCAGATTCCATTTCTAGCAACCGCTCTTCCGGTAAATGTGACGGTTGCAGCATTCCCGTTATGGGACGGTCGCTTTCCTGGCGGCGGGTTTAGCACCACCCGGGTAAATCCTGACGCCCGTAACTTACTAGTCTTTTTTGGGGAGAAAAATCGCCAAAAGGTGAGAACGTGGAACATTTCTGGCGAAAGTTCTCTTTTTCTTCCAGAAGGAGGTCGCCAAAAAATTTCCCCTGCTTTTTTGGAGGGGGTGGGGGGAGCGGGGGGAGGGAGGTTGTCGCTGCAGGTCTGTCTACTGGTGAACTGTATTTTAATCGTTCTGAACAAAAATGTCGCCAATAAAGTTGAGATCTGTCTGGGGATGCTCACCACTATTGCTAAACTACAAAATTGGGGAAAATAACATTACAGGACACCACCCGGCCATAGTTGCTGGGCACCGTCTACCAAATAATTCCAAATCGATAGGCACCGCCGGGTAAAACTGTGCACCTTGGGTACTCACCACCCGGGAGCGCCGCCTGAAATGTTTTTTCTGCGTAGGGACCAACAGAATCCTCTAATAAGAGCAAGTTCCCAAGTGTTCTCTCATATGTCCGATATATTCCCAATAGGCAAAAAAGTCTGTATCTGCCGATATAGCGAGTTTTCTGGAGCTTTTCCATGGCTGAATCAGCCACCATTAAGTTTGTTCGGTTGTATGCCTGACACCGCGATCGACCGTGATGGGGCTATGGATTGCGGCTCCACATAAGCTGGATGATATTAACTCTCCCCAATGTGAGAAGATTGGATCGGTGATTTGGTGCAGAATCAGCGTTCAATGTAGGCGGAAATTAAGGGGGAAATGTCGCCAAATTTATAGGAGTCCCCTACAAATTTGGCGGCGTTTTTTGATGGCCTACAACTCCGTAGCTAAACTGACCTTCAACTTGTAACACTGTTTTAAGTACAGCGGTGCTCAGTGCTCAGTACAAACGTATTTTTCACATTCAGGTTTGATTAATTCTTTACTTTTTTTTGTAACCTCAACGATAAATCGAAACTGGAACAGCAAATCGGTGGGGAGCTATTAATAGCAAATCACCTGAAGCAATCAGTTATGATTGGCCAATCAGAATCACTGAGCAGCATTTAGTACACTATGTTGATCTGCCGATGCGCAGCATTGCAAGGCCATTCACCAGACACCGCAAATTGTGCTGTTATGCTCAGCCAAAACCTGTTTCCTCAGCCAAACTGGAATGTTTAAACCCCTTAACATGGAACTGAGATTGTGGAACATGGCTTACGCCAGCCTCTGCTTCTTGTGCAGATATGCCAGCCAAATGCGCCATTTTTTCAATATATGTAACAGGTGAGTTTTTCCTGAGCACCGTACAGTGACTGCCACACAGAGCGTTGGATCCCTATTATGATTGGTTTAGGTGGTTTGCTATTTATTAACTTTTGACTTTTATAGTCGGAGTTTTTCGTGCTTACGGGTGAGGGTCGAGAACACAGTAGACAACTAATCTTGGATGTAAGAAATTGTGGTACAGGGTGGAATTCCGAGCATGGGTGGAGCTGCTAAAGACATGTTAACATTTGACTTCATTGTAAGTTTGCATATTAGGTTTATATAAACATTGATATGAACATGTAAGAAAAAGGGAGGGGGACGGGCTTGATAAAATAAGAGGAAGAAAATCTGACATGGCCCCATTTTAAACTAGGTCCTATTTCATCTCCATTACACATATTTAAACCAAAAAAAAAATGGTGTAATATTCAATTGTTCAACTAATGTACATTGAGAGATTAGATAGCACTAACTATGTATAACCCAACAAATGCAATGATTTGCCTAAAACATAAGGTCAAGCTTATAATTATAAATAAATAAAGTCATAATTATTTACCTAGAGAACTTGAACCTATTTAAAATGGGGTAGCATCAAGGTTCAATTTTTAATTCAATTTTGCAAAAAGGTCAATTATTTGATTAGGTTTCAATAACAGTTCCAATAGAACTCAAAACCTCTAACCCAGAGATTCTATAACTTTCAATTTAACTTAGACTTGTCGAAATTCTAGAACCTTCCAACACTGGTATCTTCAACATATAAATATATAATGCAAGCTCCAAATCTCAATGATTAGGAGTTAAAATAGAAATTGTCCTTCACAAACATAAAATATATGAAGAAATAATGGGTGAGAGTTATATAAAATGTGTAAACCGGTATAATGGCCAAGGGGTCAACAAACTATGGAAGTCTAGAAGACAATGGTTTGCAATTGAATGTCAATTGCACAAAGTCCATGGAGATGAAAAATAGGTCAATTATCAGTAAGTCCAAACGTTCTAGAACTATAAAAGGAAAACTTTTGAAAAGTGGAGCTTGTTTAGAATTTCTACCTTGTATTCCTGTTGGGACTTGTTAGCCTTTCGAGGCTAACAAGTTACCTGCTACCTTGTCTAGTTGAAAAAAAGGAATTCTTTTATTGATATTTGCCAAAATCATTGAGGATTAAAATCCCAACTTGTGAAAAAATATTTGTCCAAACCATTGGGTTAATATTACAGATTCACAACAAAGTATGTACATTGTGTACTTGTTTCTCTCATATATTGAAATTCTGGAACTTTAATTTGAAATTGCCTAACATCATTTTCTAATATATATTTGACAAAGTAGTGCGAACATGAGTTGTAGGTACAGCAGTACATCCCTTTGGAGGGAAAGATGGCAATGTCTTACATATTCAGTTATAGGTCACATTTGGTGTTTGGAAGCATGTACCACCGGTGACTTAGCAACTTAGTGTTTTCTTTCATCGTGGGTCAAGCATTCATTATTTGTAATTTTTGGAAGCATGCACAGTAACTGAGGCCCTAGAGAAGGGGCTCGTTTGAAAGAAAATAACAAAGTCATGGAATTGATAGTCACGCTGTACATAATTAGATATATGGAAAGAAAAAACAAAATTGTGAAATTGACTTTCAGTTTTGTATATAGTTATATGACATGTGCTTATGCGGTCAGCAACATGTGGTCAGCAACACGTATTTGTGATCCAGCTTATTAGAGCAATTCTCCAGCAGTAGCCCAAAAGTAGCGAGTCAAAATTTGGATGAAGTCTGTGGCTTGAAAAGGCCGTTTGCTCCTCTAACCCTGCCCAGTTGATGGCTGGCTTTTTAAAGGCCCGTGAAAAGGAAAATGACTTTACCATGATTGGCACTTGACAGAAGTGTTTTTCCCCCTTGTAATAAAGGTTTTTTTACACTTCTACCCTAACAAGTGGACAACTCTTTTCATTGATCTGCTAGCATGAAACCATTAACTAATGGCATCAGTTGGGTTCCCTTGAGGATTGTGGATTTGATGTGCTTTTTATAGGTAGAGAGTGTTGTAAGCTTTGCAAAGAATGCCATCTGTCTCTATTTTGAAATGCGCCATTGTCGCAGAAGAGGGTTCTTCTAAGCCTACTATGCTTTCAAGTTTTCATTCCCTTTCTTTCTCGAATGTGCTTCTTGCAACTGGTGTAGCTTTGGAACATAATTTGTTCCTTTGCCCCCTTGTGACCTCCTTTGGGTTTGTGCACTTTTGGCTCAGACTTGGGTTCTTTCTCTTTGTCCTTCCTTTCCCTATTGGCTGGCCACTAGGAGTTTACCAGGGTTTGTTTACCAGGGTTTCAGCAGAATGACACTGCGAAGCGGTTCCCCAGGGTTTCAATCGGTCAGCTTCCCAACCAGGTTTATGGTTCACGGCTGTGTTTAATGTGATTGTTATGATAGAGAAGAAACCAGTGACAAATATCATGTTCTCGAAACTCTAGTAGATGCGAAAACTACAAGTGTGAACAGGTGTGAAAGGACATAATTCAACCAATTTGTAACTGACATGTGCAAAAATTGAGAACCCACATGGTAAATTCCATGGGGAGATTGTTTAAGATAATTAGACAAAAGGGTTCAAAAGTTTACTTTTTATGTCTTACTCATGCAAACAGGTGTTAAAAGCCGTAAATTGGCCAGTAAATTGGCCAATTTTTCAGGCATGGCTGTAAGCATGGCTAAATGCACAAGTTCCTGGAGGTCGCTATATTAAAGCAGGATTTTTCTTTAAATTGACCTCACACCAAATTTGACTCATTCCCCTTCTGGAAGATTATCACGTCCCATGCTTCACAAAGGTGAAAAAAAATTCATTTACTGTGCTCACACCAGTCAGTCAAACCTTGTAGCATAATTGCATACGTGCCAATTGGCCCTTTTTCTGGGTCAAACAAATGTTGCTAGTTGATACTTTTTCTCTCACGGGGGAGGTGTTAGATTCAAATTGAGCCTGGTGCAACCAAACAAAAAAAAAAAAGCATATAAATTATGTTTTTTTTACAAAGCATGCAAAATGTGAAGAATCCTGCACAACTCAACACAAAACATGCAAGGCACAAAAAGGCAAGCAAAATAGGGCACAAATGAGAGATAGAGAGAGAGAGCTTGATGGGGGTGTTTAGCATCTCCCCTTATGGCACGTTGTTATGAATATCACACTCAACAATTAACAAGAGTAGCTAGTGTAGGCATAGTTAAACCCAAGAGTCAATTTCTTCTAAGAGCAAATGGAAGGTAAATAGAATTATGACTGGCATTTGTCAGTCTAGTTTGGTAACGTAAGTGGGATAGTGACTGGCAGTTGTCAGCCTCGTCACTAACCTACTAACTAGTGAGTTAGCCTATCCACTATTTACATGCAAACCCCAAAAGGTTAGGGTGAGAGCACTGTGGTGGACAATCAAAATAAATTAGCTCTTCACTTAGTCTATGCTTTATAGTTTTCTTAATTAGTGGGTGCTTATTCATGCTTTTACTAATTTTAAAACACTTTGAGAACCTTTTGGGAACATCCTTTGGGAACTTGATAGGAATACATTGCGAGGAGGAAAAAAACCAAAAAATCCTGGCCTCTTCCCTTGCCCATGAAACTATGACCTCCGAAGTATAGAGGTATTCAATCCTAACATAGAAACATCTAAAGATGTTCAAATATCTTAGCCTATTTTTATCATTTTAAGAAGACAATTTTTTTTCTCAATACTATGCACCAGATAAGGCATTTTTCATCCAACGGCTCGTGGTCTCAATGCATATGCCGCCAGACCATAGATTCAACAAGGATACATCTATTTTGTTTTGTTCATTGGAAAAAACGCATAACCACTACTTAGATGTTTACACTAGTAGGCAGACAACTTCTTTCATCAATGTGCCAACATAACATGATCAGCAAAAGGTTTTGAAAGTTTTCCTTATTCAACTATACATTCATTCTATAGGTAAAGGGTGTCAATAGTAGATGTGACAACATGAGAGGCGTCTTTTAGGCTTAGTGTCTTTTCAAGTTTTTCACTCATCTTCTCATACGATTTGCTTCTTGCTATTCATGATAGGTTTAGGTTTTAGGTTTCATGTTTTCTTCTCTTAAGGCTCCCCATTGTGCATTTTGCATTTTCAAGTGTGATCTTTTGTTTCAACTTCGATCCTTTTTCCTTCTCTTGTTCCCTTGTCAAGTGTTTTTTCTTTATTCATTTATTTATTAATTATATACAATATTGGCTAAATCATATTTGACAAAATGAAGAAGTTTTGAAGCAACAAAAATCCCAAAAACTCCCTATCTTACCCCCCCCAAAAAAAAGGTACATTTTGGTTCATCTCATTTGTAACTTTGTGTAGGGTTGAGAGCATTGTCATCACTTTTTGCACTAGACAATTGGTGATGTGTAGAGATTTTAGGACGGGACAAAGCTCATTGGGAGTGTCTAGAGACTTTTTATATGGCAAAATGCTCTTATAACAAATGATCAGATTCCACGCTGGGGTTGCTTGTTAACATTCAATGTGGTTTTTAATTGAAGATGTATGTATGTCCAAATGGTGGGTTCTATTCATAATCTAGGAATGTGTTGATAATTCAGCCATCATCATGATGTGTGCAACCTGACCTACAGCTGCCTATTCTTGACAAAGTAGCTAATGATGTAACTTAAATCTAGTCGGTACCAACAAAGTAGGCTTTACTCAAACACCAAAAGAATCTCATTGCTTACCATCCACATGGAGCACTGAGACCCCCTAACAACCAACAATACAGACAATAATATCTACAGACAAATTATATCATCATCCATTGTTTATTGTGTCATCAATTATGTGGTGGCCAGGTAATTTTGTTGTGTCATCAGAAAAGGGGCTCTGCTGGGTGACATGCAAAGCAGTTTTGTCCAGGGATCTTTATTGATCACTGCATGTATGATGAATGGCAACGTGGGTATCGACTCATTTCTGTAGAATGGTCTGTTAGTTGAAAGCATGTTGTTTAGTCTTTCTGCTCTGCTTTAGCAGATTGGCAGATGTCTGTCACCAATTTCAATTGGAGCCAGCCAGAACTGGGAAAGAAAAAATCATCCCTAAAAATAAATTTTAAAAAAAAAAGAAAAAAAAAAGAGAGAATAGCCTGGAATGTGGCAGAAAGAGATGGTCTTGGGTATGTTGCATTTAGTATCTCTCAAATAATGGTGCATGTGACAATGATCACATGCAATGACACAAGTAACATGGGCTTTCATTAATGTGTCAGTGTATTATTATGCACTGGAAATGGTTTCAACTGACCTCTGGTTACACCGTCAGTTCCAGGTCTTGTTATTACTGTAACCAGTCTGTGTACAGACAAAGGGTTACTGTATTGGTTAAGTAACCCTCAATAATATTAAGGGTGTTGAGTACGCTTGTCTGTAGTGTGTGTAGAAAAAAAATGTTATGACCAATGAAAATTGTTGGATTTGGTGGTAGTCTGAATTTTTTTTCTTCATTATCTCGAGTGAATCACTACAAGTTAAATGTGTATGTGTAAGAGGGTTTGGTAGGTTTGTTGAGAATTTTTAGAGGACTAATTAATGGGCATGTTAGAAAGGTAGGTATCACTATTTTTTTTATGTTCAATAAAATAAGGTTATGAGCAGGCTTCAAGTTTTATTTTTTCAAATCAATGGGATTTTTAGATTTGGTGGTTTGAATTTGCTTTCTTAGTTATCTTGACTGAACTAACATTTTAATGTGTAATGTTTATTTATAGACAAAGTTTTAGCAAATTACTTGTGCACTTTGTTCTAGTAGTGAAGTTCATGACAAAGAGAAACTAAAAATGCAAAAATGAAGAGATTTTTTAGGGTTTCAATTGTTAGAAGTTGAAAAATGATAAAATTCACAAGGCTTTTTCAATAATAATCTCCTCCCCCCCCCCACCCCCCAACCCCAACTTAAATTTATTTAATTTATAGCCAATTTTTTGCTGAATCATCCTATGGATGATCATCACTTTGGCTACATCACAAAATTGATAAAGAATTCATTGGTCAATTCCGTGTCATCACAAATTGTGTAAGACACTTGTATTCATTTCCTTTACTCCAAAGGAATCTAGGAAACAACTTGCTAGCACTAAACATGTGCTTGTCCATTATTGTTGCCTATAGGGAACCACTTCATTTTTAATTTTTTTGGGAACTATATAGGAATCATCACAAGCAATATATATATGACTAGTATCATGTATTTTCCAAATAAAAAACAGCTTGATTCATTTGTTTCAAAATTTCTTCTTTAAATCAAAGATCTTGAATTACAATTTTTTTTCTCAAAAATCATTTATTTTTCTTCCCAAAATGGTTTTCATCGAAGAAAAAAAAAATGGGATTTTTTGGGATGCTTTTCATAGGCAATGTTGTAAACCTTTTCCCCTCCTGCCCCATGTAAGTGGGTATGTGGATAAAAGGTGCACTTGGACCATGCTCGCTTCATAATGGTGATTTGCCCCAAGATGCACAAAATGGGAGCTTCAATCCACATTGGGGATGTATATAACTTGTTGCTTGATATGACTTATGAAACATGATATAAGTAATGGTGTTAAAGATTATATCGACATGGTATTTTATTATGTAGTTTGAAGGTCAATTTTAGAGAAAATAATTTTACCTTATTTTAATTAAATTATTTTAGTTTTCTTGGATGGATATTAGAATCCTCACTTTGTTTCATTCTTGTCTACTTTTTCCAAACTTCTTACGCCAAGTTATACACGCTATATCAAAACATAGTTTTTACAATTGGTTTTTTCCAACTATAGTGAAATCAAACCCATTGCTTATGCCCATGGATGTCATTGTTGTCATATAGGATTTGTCATGGATGTCATGTTTTGACATAGTGACATTTATGTAAATCTAATTGAAGAGACTTGATAAAAATATATTTAAATTTTTGCAATTTTTCCATATGTTGTCACATATTAACAAGCTTTACAACAATCATGGCCAAAACAAGTACTCTGAAAAAATTTAGGTCCAAAGCCAAACATTGACAACTCACAACAAACTTTAATGTAGTTATCATAATATTCAAGTTTGACCTCTTATACTTTACATAAACAAAACATTTTTTTCTCAACCAATATCCATCCAATAATTTTGTTAGATTTATTGCCAAAGCTCGAATTGTAACTTTTGTTGCTTCAAACAAACCAATAGCAACATGCTTTTGCTACCAATCAATTCTTAATTTGTTTTATCATAAGGGCAAAAATGTCATATGCACCTTGAAACAATCACAAATTAAAACTTGTTGGAATATGATGTAACACACTATGGGTATCATGATTGCCATCATATTTAAGAGGAGTCTTACTTTTTTGTAGTACATAAATTAAATGTGTTATCTTATTTGAACTTTTGAAATGTTTTGAATGGATTGTGCAAATGGTGTTATCTTGTGTGGAGCAATTGTATTACATATATTGTTCCCTTATATGAAAATTCATGTCACACAATGTTATATAGCATGATTTTGATATTATGAATATCATCACTCATGTTTTTTAACAATGATACATGCACTTTTGGTAACATATGTTGAACAATTATTCCTTGTATATTTTCAACCAAAAACCTTTCTTTTTTAATATTTGCCCACTTCCAAAGGCAAGAAATTATCTTTTTGCAAAAATGAATGAATGCCATGGACAAGAAATAATGTCATTAACGTTCACACCAAGTAAACATGAAAAATGACCATGATGCACAATACGTCATAAATATAAATAATAATCATACATCATCCCATAAAATGCAACATTTTTTATGGATCAAGTGAACAAGCAAAAGAATGATATGCAATTGCAAAACAACGTTGTATTCATGAGACACCATTAAGTTTGTCAAGTGGTAATGGTGGCTAATAAATGCTTGTAGAAATCTATCATGCCCTTTTTGTTATTTCGACTACATAAATAAATAAAGAGAATGTTTAATAAAATTTTGAACTAAAATTGAATCAGAGACACACAAATTGAACCATGACCTACATCTTGGTAAAAAAACATTATCCTCACTAAATTATATTTTGCAAGTTTCATTACATGTTTCCTTGGGAATTGTATATCTATATGACTTTTTTAAAATAAAATTGGTGGAGGTTCCCAAAACTCAAAATGTTTCAAGGCCAAACTATGATTGAAATCTTTTAAATCTAAGGGGTCATTGACACCCTTGGAATCATGACTTTCAATGGTTTTAAAATTTTCCCTAGCTTTTGAATCGATGTTGAAATATTTACATGTATTTTGTCATTACAAGCAATTGATGATGATTAAAAAAAAATGTAATGTTTATTATAAAATTGAATTTTCGTTGGAACATTGAGCCAACCTTTTGGATAAATTTATTATCAAATAATTCTAAGTTTAATTACAAACATTGATTTTTTTCAATAAATTTTGTGACTTTTCCAACAACAAAAATAGGATTTTTTTTCGCAATGTCATTTGACTTTTTTTTACCTAATGTTTTGGGGAAAAAATATAAAATAATTTTAAAAAGAAGGAAAATCTTTGATGAGAAGGTGGTAAAAATAATAAACTTTATCAATAAAAAATTAGAGATTTTGTGAAAATGTCATATATGTCCATACAAATGACAATGTTGGACAATAATAGTTGTCAAATGGTCTTGCTATAAGGTATAAAGATCAAATGTAGATTTTTGGTGGTAAAAAACTATGCACATGAAACTTCCCCAACTTGATTTGATATAACGACAAAGGTGTTGACAACATTGATTATTATGTGTTGGACATTAGTGGCTTGAATGTAATATTCAAACCAAACAACTTGCACCTACATAGGTAACATGTGATGCTATTTGCATGACACAATCATGACATCCTTATGAACCATTCAATAACTATAGAAATCACCAACAACACCAACCTTGATGCATTGTGGTCATCATAGAAGACATTTACAATTGATAACATACCATGAAAATCAATTGTTGACGTGTGAACTTTCATTATGAACTACACACATGTTGTTAAGTCTTGGTAAAACACCAATGATAATCAACTGTCAACTTGAATTTTTGTTATGAACTACATACATGTTGCTCAATCTTGATAAAATACCAATGAAAATCGATTGTTGACTTGGGAACTTTCATTATGAATTACACACACATTGTTAAGTCACATTATGAAGAAGGCACACATTGCAAAGTTGTAGATTGTTCTAGCAATTTTGTGAATTGGGGACTTACAATATGCCAAAGTCAAACTTACTTGGCCATATCTAATTGTAAATATATCATTCTTCATAGAGGTTGTCACCCAAAATCAAATCAGATAACAAGGGTTAACAAATTTGTATCAGCAATACAGCTAGGCTGTCTCATTTGCATCATGCATGGTTGAAAATTGCTAGTTTGATAGTGGTTTGCAAGCTCATATTCAACACTAAAGAAGGCCACATCATGGAGTAAAGGTATGTCACACTCAACTTGTGTGACAAGAAGGGTTACGGTGGCTCATAAGCCAAATATGTACTAGTTCCCTATAACTTGTAGACGAGGCGAAAAGCTGACTGAATCAGCACGGCAGATCTTCTTGTCCAATTTCCTTGTGACATTGCCCTAAGTCACCTGTCCTAAGAATCATGTTGGGCAATGGGGAATCCCAACAATTCGTTGGTAAGCACTCCCTTCATGCCAGAGTGAACCGGCACCCACAAGCACACCATGAAAGATAGATGGTAAGTGATCATGAAACAGTCTTCTGTTGGGTTTAGGGTTAAACCCTAAACCCCATGGTGGGTTAGTTCATTTGCTATTACAGTTTCCAAGTCCATGTTGATGTGCGCTCTCTCTCTCTCTCTATCTCTCACACACACAAACCCATGTGCCTGTAAGCCATCTTTGACAAAGTCTGTGTCGATGTGCACACCCACACCCCCTTTCATAGCACCATTTTTGACAAGTCTGCATTGATGCGCACGCACACACGCACACATTGTGTGTAGTGCCATCTTTGACAAGTCCAGTGTTTGGTAGGCACAAAGTTTCACCATGTATATAGCACCATCTTTTTGAAGTCCCTCCTTTTTGGTGTGAATCATACCAAAGTTCAGCGGCACGTTTGTTTGGGTCTCTGCTAAATAATTATTTGATTTTGAAGATTTCATTTGAACAAATGAAATATTCCCAAATATTTCAAAACATGCTTCATTTTCATTCACGACAAAATTTCTTTGAGAAAAACGTTTTTTTGAAAATTTCAGCATGTTTAAAAATAATATAGTTTATGTCGAAGGTAGCTACTACCAGAAGCTAAGGTTAGTTTCCACATTGATGAAACGAATAATTATTTTTTCCAAAAAATTGACTCATTTTCAAAATTTGAAATTATTGAATCGTGATCTATTATGATATTGTCGCATGAGTTGTGAAATTATTCCGAGTGTAACCTATGGTAATTGTGATGATTTCCAACATGTCAACTTCATATTTTTGCAAAAAATCATTTCATAATGACAAAACTCATGTTAGGAGAAGGTATTCAACTAGGGTAGTTGTAATCATATTGTACTAGTGGTTGCCCGTGACGGTCGGACACAATCCGTCCGTGCCTGCCTTTTTTTTCCCTTCACTCCAAACTCATTCCCCAAAAAACCTAAAAATCGATGGCCAGCCTTGTTTCTGTCGAAACTACGCCGGAAAAGGCCAGCCCGCCGGAGAAAAAAAAAAAAAAAAAAAAAAAAAACCATGTCCGTGTAGGCGGGAGCTTGGAGATTTCCGGTAGCATCGACGACGGCAGTTTAGGGCGAAAAAAAAAAAAAAAACCCTGTCCATCTGTAGGTGGGAGCTTGGAGATTTCCGGCAGCATCGACGACGGCAGTTTAGGGCGAAAAAAAAAAAAAAAAAAAACTATCCGTCTGTAGGCGGGAGCTTGGAGATTTCCGGCAGCATCGACGACGGCAGTTTAGGGCGAAAAAAAAAAAAAAAAAAAAACTATCCTTCTGTAGGCGGGAGCTTGGAGATTTCCGGCAGCATCGACGACGACAGTTTAGGGCGAAAAAAAAAAAAAAAAAAAAAAAAAAAAAAAAAAAAAAAAAAAAAAAATCTGTCCGTCTGTACACCTCGGTTTCAGGACCTGAACCTTGATTTCAGGACCTGATCCTGTCCGTCCGTCGAGGTCCTGTCCGTTCGTCGAGGTCCTGAAACCAAGATCGACACCTAGACACAGAGACAGACAGCTGAATTAATATAGTAGATTTAGTTGCAAAGCTTTGGCTGATGAATACCATAAGAGAAATTTCAGTTCTTTTGCAGTCAGTCAAAAGAGGTTATTTGTGTCTACTTTTGAAAAAAGTTCTGGGCTCTGAAAAATGGAAAGGTGTCTGTAAAGTAGAACTATTGAAAACTGGGCTACAAGAAGAGATTTGCCCATCCAGCTGCTTGCTGAATTTGACAACAAATTCTCACCCAATAATAAATATTCTGAGATAGCACCAGATTTGATGAACTGCTCTTGTTTCAAGTTTTGTTGAAATTAAACGTCTGCTGCTTTCTTCTTCTTCTCTGATTTCACCGATTTTGAAGTTTTTCAACAGCTTGGGTCCTCCTACTATGGAATACTTTTGCACACAAACTAGTCAATAAAGTCTTGTTCTGCAACTGAAATTGTTTGGACATAGTAGTCAGAATTATTTTTGGGGGGACCTTGACTGCAAGTTTGTCTATGTCCTGCAATTTTTTTCCTCTCGAGTTGATGCAAAAGTCTTGTTTGCATTGTCGTGTTTGCATTGTGTATTGAACCTGTGTGTAGAAGTGATCTCGACTTGTTTTCTTGACTCTATGGTCAAATTGGACTCATCATTTATGTCATGTTTTGATTTAGTATTATAATAATAGCTTTATCATTCCAGCATCTTTTATTTTTCCCATTTTTTCACTTCAGCCATAAAAAAAATAAAATTCCTGAAATTCTTACAGTTGAGGTGGGGAAAAAAAAAATGCCAAATAATTTTGCATTACTTAAGCACACCATACCACCAAGCTTTTTAGGGCAGCCCGTCAATAAATGATGTCAAACTAATTTCTAGAACTTAGGAGCAACTGATTTTGAGAAAAAAAACTTGACATTTATTGAAAATCATTTAATTACTATCCAAATGGTAAAATGTACATTAAATGAAGTTCTAGAATTTTCAACTTTGTGAAGAGCTGATTTTGAGAAACTTTGGCATTTATTAAAAATAATTTAATTACTGCTAAAATGGTAAAAGCATTTTAGCACTCGAGCAAAATTCAAACCAGTCATGGCCTTGGGTGAACCAGCACCCACCCTGGTATCATAATAAATACCAGAGTGTGCAGTTCTCTCTCTCTCTCTTTTTATCGAGAACCACTAATTCCAATTCTTTGCAAGACATGAGAGAAACAACTTGATTTTTAAAAAATTTAGACTTATGAGAACTGATCATGGTATCATATTCTTTTAAAAATAAAAAATCAAGTCAATTCTCAAATAAGGTGATTCTCACAAATGTGATAATACTTGCTTTGCGTATATAATTTTCACAATTCGAATCTCAAATTTATATTCATTAAAAAAAATCTCAGTTAAAAAAATAATTACAAAGAAAACAAACTTGTGTTTGTATGTTTGAGTGTCACCTCCCATGGCTTCCTATCTTCTCCTCACTAAACTAACCTAAATCAAAACTTAAATTAACCTAAGAGAGAACATTTAAGAACTTAAAGGAAGTTGAGTCCTCACACATTGCTTGTTTGCTTCTAAAGCTCATAGAACATTTGTAGTCATTCAAATGGTTCAACTCCATAAATGAATGGGGGAAGACATGGGGTATTTGATTTAAAGAGGTTTAGTGCTTGGTGATGAACGAATTAAAATAAATTAGGATTTCAAGCTTAAAATTTTGAATTGTTGCATCTTTGCCTTTTAAATATATATACATTTTTTGTAAAGCCTTAGATGATGCACCCATTAGGTTTTAAATCACTCAAAATGGACTGAAAATGAAGAAGATATGAGGCTGGAATGACAAAGAAGTCTAGAATTATTTTAACAAATCTTTTGAAGCAAACTATCATTCATCCTTTTCTTGTGTTTTCTGCCTTGCTCTTTTATTTTGGACATATCAAAAGCATTTGCAACTCTCCAGATTGTGCATCCAATGACACAAAAATCGTTCAATTTGATTAAAGATGAGAAAAATACTAAAAAGTGTTCAATGATAAAATATATGTTCACTGATGGGCAGTTCACTCTAGTGCTCTGAGAAATGGATTTTGGTTCTCTCATAGAACTGATTGATTGTAAGAAAAAATTGAAACAAAATAATCAATTCTCAATAACTTGGTTCTCACTTCTTGAGTGAAAACTGTCAGTTCGATTCTCAAGTTGCTTATCACCAAATGTGATACCAATCCATTCTCATTGTGAGAATCAATTTGAGAACCAAGGATCCGAGTGAGAACCTCCCAACATTGATAAAAACCCCAAATTTCATCTAAATCACTTCTAAATATTACAAACATTCCATGCTTAAACTAGATCAAGGTCTCTGAGTCTGAAACTAAGTATTTCTTAGGTTTAATTTGACCACTAAGTGGCCTCCACTCAAGAAGGCGAAGGTACCAGTGTGAGTGCTGGTTCACTCAGTCCCAGTTATGTGCTGTCGACTTTGATAATTTGTTTGATATTACATTTCTATGTGATAGAATGAAAGGGATATACTGTAACACCTGAACAGATTTGGCACAAGTTAAATTATTTTTTGTTTTGCCAAAACTTTTGAAAAATTATTTAGTGTTTGCATTAAAATTTTAATAAAATCAAAAGTTCAACTGTCAGGTTTGAATCACATACCTTCAACTAGTGAGACATAAGACCTGGACGCATTAGACTCTTCCACAACATTGAAGAGAGATTGTTTATTATTTTTTATACCTACTATATGCCGAAAATTTCAGACTTTAAAAAAAACCAAGTGCCAAAGTTAGGATTTAAAAATTTAATTAATTATTCAGCAGTTTGTTGCCGAAATCATTCAGGTCCTGCGGTGTATAAAATATCCTGTTTTACAGTTCTGTGCATTCCTCACTTAATTCGTTCACAGATGGATTGGAACTCCTGTCTGCCTGCTGTGTGATCTTTACTCTAGCCTAGTCTTGTGCTCCCTATACACAAATGCAGCAGCATCATGAACAATGGTCTATACTGCTAGCACAAATTCTTGGGTTTCATCAATGGGCATTTACCTTATTTCCACTGTACTTTGAAGAAGTAAAAAGACCTTACTTCCATCAGTTTAGCAGTGGCTGCAAATGCCAATCAAAATGTGTCAATAAACCAAAGGCAGGAAAAGAGAATTGTCAATGCCAGCTTGATCAAACACCAAACATCAATTTCAGGAAAAATGTCACATTGTACCAAGCCAAGTGAAGCCAAGGTGAGAGCACAGCCATCAAGCAATCGACTCATACACTCGTCAAACTAATTAAGGTGTGCTTCAGGTCTTCAAAGAGGCACAAATATGTCCAAATGGAGGTTTCATTGCATTCATGACCATGAATTGCAATTTTGGAATTCAAGTTTTCTCTATAACAGGAGTTACTGTTGATACACAATCCAAAGGAGGAGAACCCTTGGGGCCTGCTTGCAGGTTTCTATAGGACGGTTCAGGGTGGTCTAAAAGCCCCACAATCTCAAATGAGTGTGAAGGCAAATCAAACAGAATCAAATTAGACAAATTTGATCCCACGTTGCAGATGCACATGGAGAAAAACTTACAGACGCAACAGCAAAAATAAGTTTGCACCATTGCTGTTGACAACTTCAATATATAGAAAATGACTCTGATTTCTCAACTGCAGTAACTTCACCTGCATCCAAGGGAGCAGAATTTGGGAGATCCAAATTCATCACATGCCCACTCATATACAATTAGCTTTGGTGCCCAAATGAGATGAGAAATCTGGGGCATTGGGGGTAATAAGCCACACCAAGGGATCATACACAATTCAGGTATGAGTCCCAGGGAACAATAATTTGGTAGATTTTACAAAACCATTTCTATGCTGATAAGATATTTGAGGCAATGGCTGTTACACTAGAAAGCACAGCCAATATTACCATTACCCAAGCCTCCCATTTGTCTTTTAGTGTTGCTATCCTGGGCTTGTCCCTGAACAACCCCAACCCCAGAAGCCAACAGTCAGTCAGCATGCATCAACATCATGGTGAAGTCAACCTGATTATCAACAAGTGAAAAAATAGAGGAAATATGATTAAGTCCATGACACATTGAGCATCAAAAGCATTGAACTCACTTGAGCAAAATGAGGGCTGGGAAGATAAAGGCCAAGCAAACACTTGCTGTTGCCCCAGTAAATTGGAAAGCAACCCAGATATTGGGCACCAGTGTTGAGCCAATAAAAATAAGACCCACCAATACTCCAGTGAGGAGAACAAAGCGAAGGTTGTCATGGACAAGGGGATGTGCCTTTGGGAATAGGAGTCCATCTACGTTGAGGCGGAGTGAAAAATGCAATAGAGGGAAAACCAACATGATGTGAACAGCATAGCTGGCACGCACAATGAGAGCAAATGTGTGGGCGAATGGAATGCCAAGATCCGTATCAAAATTCGCTAAAACATCATCACTTGTTGCCTCACCAAAGAGAAGATAAGCAAACATGGCAGTGCATAAATAGATGCCCGTGCACAGCACTAAGGAATCACGAACTACTTTCTGCATCTTTAGATCAGACGGCTCCATTGAGACCTCAAGCTCATTTGCAATTGGATGCACTGAAACAAGCAATTCAAATCACAACAGTTTCCAGAGTGTTAAGATTCACTCCCTTTGTTGTAACAACACAGGAAATTGCAGGTGCAAGATAGATGATAATTATAATCTAAGTGAAGTTGGAAAAGCACAAGAGGGAGAGGGAGCAAGCAAGAGAAAACAGACCATTGTGGTGACAAATGTAAGCAGTGACCATTACAGGAACAACTGTAAATAGGTGCCAAAAGGAAGTTGTGTCATGCACATCAGGTGTCAGTCTTGGCCACTCAATCTCTCCTGCCACTAATTTCCATAACGCAACTGCCACCGTAATCACCACAAACACTAGAGCCAATGCAACTGATAATGCAGAGCTCCATTTTAATGAATCTGCCAAACATGGGCCCACAACAATCAGACCATAATAATAAATCAGAAACCTATTTCACTGAGTATGTCAGATCCTGATATGCAAACCATGTGTAAAGAACAGATGCCATCAGACTATCAATGCCCACATTTCTTTTTGAGTCACATGAGCCCCACATTCCATTAGCTTCTGTTGGTTGGTCACCATATATGATCAAAAGGACAAGATAATGAAACCATTCAAGCCTTCTTTGTTTGGTTTTATTGCATAACTCAAAGCTGCAACTGTATATGAGAAGAGTGTAGTTCTAAGAGTTGACAAAGGCCACCTAAACCCAAAAGAAGCTCTGTTTCATCATATCATGCAAGTGAGGAGCCACACATAATATTAGCATTACAATCTGCATCGTCATGTATGAATGGAATTTGACTAAATGAGCACTTAAGACTGAATAGAAGCAATCTCACAGCTGTTTTAAAACTGCGGTGATCATCAAATTGATGTTGCAAAGAGCTGGAGGTAAAACCTATGATTCCAGCTAATTTCATTTGAGAGAAAAGGGTAAATGGTCACAACAGGATACACAACCGACAAGCAATGAGGAAGAACCATGGAGAAATGGTACATGAGATGACGGTGATGACAATTTGAGATCAGGGCTGATAGTGGCAGAAAGACAAAAAATTACCGATGTGTTTGAAAGAACAAAGTGGGAGGAGAATAACAACAGTTGTGGTGAAGAGAACAAAAACCCGCTCATTCCACCATGTTCGCCCCCCTGCCCACTCCTCCAGTACACCCGTATGGTGTGGCCCCGCACCGATTGTCCCAGACATAACATCCCCTGATGATCATTGCAAACCCCTTTAGAGCATTGTTGCACAACCATTACAGGACTGATCTAGAGCTATTACCTATCTAGTACATCTATAATATTTTGTACTCCTAAAAGCCCATTTAAGCATTCAAAACTTCCAGGCTGTTTCTTGAACAGGTCTTTCTATTCCTCCTCAATGAGATTGTAAAAGCATGAGGACAATCAAAGAGAAAACCATAACAAAACTCCTGGTCAATATCATCACAAGCAAAGAGACTTTGCTGATTCACTCTCAATTGTCTGGTACCGGGTTAGGTTCACTCCCCACCGTATATACATGATTTTCTGAGAGCTGCTGGAGAATATTATTATTTGGATTGCAAAAACTCTGGGAGAAAGTTGACATGGATGGGGTCAGCAAGAAAATAACTCTGAAGTCAATTCTGAACCATGATGATGCTATGGAGAATCATAATCCCTGAATCATCTAGGGATTCAAGGATAAAGGAAATAGAAAAAAATAATAACAAAGCTATCTTAAAGGGATGACCTATCCAAGCATTTCTGAGTCTGAATCTCTCCAAGGCATAAACATTGGAGAGACCTAGTGAAATGGGATGCAGCAAGGAAGATTCATCAGTCCCAGCCCAAACAGGAAGAAGAAAAAACACAACTGAAAACAAAAATACTGAGACTGCCCTTGCTGATAAAACTTTTAAAATGCAAAGGTTTATATTTCAAAAAAACACCTAATAAAGCAATTTCATTAGAAAGCAAGAAGAGGTTGAAGACAATATACATTTGATGCCAAGCAAGAAAGAAGCAAAACCCTATCTTCACAATGGATAGTGTGGCAACAAACTCCATTTCAAATCCTCATTTCCACAAACAATGATTTGTTTCGCAAAATGGGACTTGGGTCCAGAAGAGCCAATCCTGACCGTATGTGACAGACATGAATGACTGTAAAAACTGTCAGTAAGGAAAGCAGCAAAAAGGGAAAACAGCGTTGTTAGAAGGGATCATAAAAGAAAAAAGAAAAAAACATTTTCTTTGATGAGAAAGGAGAAATGCATTGGGACAAGGACAGGCATAATCAAAAGGACAAGGCAGATCACAATTTGATGAGAAAAAGGAGACTTGGAATGAGGAAGATTGTATGCAGGAGAAAGCGCGGAAGAGTGTACATCACCATACCTATGATAACGATGTAGACAATAAGGATTCCGACATTGTTGATGATGATGCACAGCTGCACTGCAATCCTTCCCGCTTCACCGAACGCATCGGCCATCAAGGCGCCATAGGATCTAGCTTTACAAGGCCTAGAGTATCGCAGCAACGCCTGGATAGAATTCTCGCTCAGAATTGCGGCAAACAAGATAGCCAGGAGTCCTAAAGGCAAACCGAGCACCTTCATAGTGGCAGGCAACGCCATAATGCCCGCTCCAACGATGGTCGTCGATAGATTGAAAACGGCAGAAGGCGTCGACGCCTCATGGTAATCATCTTCCTCCTCCTCGCCAATTTCCAACAGATCCTGTCTCTTGCTTGGCAACAAAGGACTCGTCTCTGAACTCTGCTGCTGCTGATTCTTCTTATTACGCTTGTATTCCAAGTCTCGAACTTCACCTCCTTGCTCCTGAACACTATCCATCATCCTCCCCCTCCTCCTTGCTTCTTCGTTCTCTCTGCTCCACAAAGCTTTTGTCTCTATTCTCACTTACGGCTCCTTATTACAGATACTAAAACTTCGAAACTAGGACTGGGGAGGGGACCCCAAAAAAACAGCACAGACAACAAAAAGCACACAAGAAAGAAAGCAAATACTCAAAAAGAAGAAGAAGAAAGAAACAGCGAAATCCGTTGTTCGCGGACTTATCTCTCTCTCTCTTTCAAGGTCGTCTCCAGAGACAGAAGAGGAGGAGAGAAAACGTTCAAGAAAGGCGCAAGGAGAGGAGGAGAGAGAGCGCAAATGGCGTACATAAAAGGAAGGTGGAGAGAGAGAGAGAGAGAGAGAGAGAGAGAGAGAGGGGGGGGGGGGGGGGAGAGACCAATGGGAAAATAAAAAATGTTTTTTTTGGGGGGTTTTGTGGGAGAGGAGACCAATGGGAACTAATAATATTTTTAATTAAATGTTTTTTTTGGTGGGGGAGAGGGGGGTATGAAAGAATCCTGGTCGCTCAAAAAAAAAAATGAATTAGGTGCTCTGATTGCCCAAAATAGATACCTAGGTGCTGTACCTACCCAATTGTGTTCTACAAGTTGTTGGTTTCCAACAAAGTAGTGTTTTTAATAAGGAGAATTTGGGGCTTCCTTTTGGGTGGAAAATGGTTTAGGTACCTACCTACTCAACCAATATTGACTGGGGTTGGCTTACTTCAATATAAGGAAAATTTGGGGGCTTCCTTTTGGGAGAATTAATAGGAGTGGAAAATTGGTTACCTTAACCTGGTAAACCACTATTGACTAGGGTTGGCTTGATTAATAATGAAACTTTGGGCTTCCTTTTTGGAGAATAATAGGTGTGGAAAATGGTTAATTACCTATATATCTAGTAAACCAATATTGACTGGGGTTGGCTTAATTAAGAAGGAAAATTTGGACCTCCTTTTGGGGGTAGTTAACAGGTGCTGAAAATTGGGTACCTACCTCGTAAACCAATATTGACTAGGGTTGGTTGTCTCTATATGGATGTGCTGAAGCTCTCCCAGAAATTTCTTTGGGGAGAAGCTTATAGCTTATAGCTTATACCAATAAGGAGTCGAGCTTTGCTCCCATTTGTCTAGTGTAATTGGGGAGCACGTTTACGCAGCCTATTTTGTCCTCTCTTTTGAGAGGAGGAAGGGGTGCAGAGGGGCTTTGAAAAACGGAACCCTTGCTTTGGGTTTTTAAAACACACACATTTTTTCATTCTTTTTTCATTGGCACACACACCAGGGTATTATTGTGAGGGAAAAAAAGATCAGCGGAGGCCTTCACACATTGTCCCTTATTGGGTTGCAGGATTTACATTACGATAAAGCTCGGGTCGGGATCTTAGGCTTTTCCACTACACATGAATATCCCGTGGAGGAATCTTAGGTCTACTCCTTTAAGAGTGGAAGGAAACTTGTGTCTACTTATTTATAGGTGTAAAATCCTTCCCAAGTAGGCATAATTTCCCTTCCCCTCATACAAAGTAGGCGTAAGAACCTTTTTTTCCCTTTTTTTGTTTCATACAAGGAAAAACTCAAAAATCAATAAATTGTCCGCAGTTTCAAAAACAATAATTCACCATTTGGTGAAATTTTGCCCGTCCCAAAATTATTAAAACATTGCCTGGGCATTCACTGGACACTTCCGTCAATTGGAGACCCCCTCCTCCCTCCCTTGCCACTACGGTTATTTTATTACCTCTGTGGATTGTTGAGGTTTCAAAAATAAAAATAAAAAGTGGAGACGTAAGACATTGTCCTTCTTTTCCAATTTTTTTTTTCCTTTTGTTTTGTCCCCCACCTCCCCCCTCCCACTTTTTTCTTTTTTCTTTTTCTTGGAATAAAAAGTCTTGCAAGTTTTATAATAATCAACTTGGAGAATACGTACCATACTTCTTACACAATAAATGTGGTCCACTTGCTGGTTTGTTTGGACCAGTGGGTGGGTTTAAGAAAGGTTTTGTTGGAACATGCCTTGCCGCAAAATTGGACAAAAGCAAAAGGCAAGAATGGTCGTTTAAGTTACTTTCTCTTTCATCGAAAGCAACAAAAAGTGGTTCAAAGGTTTTTTTCTTTGGGTTATTTTGTTCTTAATGCAAAATTTGGAGGAGACTCTCCAGTGGTTTTTAAAACTCTATTTTCAATGGCAACAAGGGGAGTTCATAGTGAAAAAAATGGTTGGAAAATTCTCTTTTTTTTGGCTATTCTCGATGGAAACAAAAAGATGGGGGTGGTGGGATGCTTATGGTGAAATCAAACCCTCAACTTACAATAGGAAATGGTCCATGAAGGTCCTGAAAAAGAACTCATATTTCACAATAGGTGAACACTTGGTGAACTTTCATCAAAATGGGGTGACCCAATGCAACTGGGTCTCTCACTTAAGAGTAAACTGGAATTTGATTTGATTTGGGAACCAATTCCGGAGCCAAATCAGATGAGAATCAGAACTGAAATTTTTCAAGGAAAAAAAAGGATCATAACTAGGAGCTAATTGAAGGGTAACTGGTTCTAGTTATGATCTAGGTTACTCAAAATTGAGTCTAATTTTCCCAACTGGAACCAAATTTTATTTAAAAATTTGATTGAACAACTAGAACTGGTACCACAATTGTTTTTTATATTTTAAAACCTGATCTAAAACTGGATTCCAAATCCTATTTTGGTGTGGAGCTAGAGTTGGAAACCAAACCAAAGCCAAACCATTCTTTTTCTTTTGGTATGGCCAATGGTTCAATAGTACAATTTACCAATAAATAAAACAAAAGATGCAATTATAAACACTTTGATTGATCTAACTTTTGAGAACATCTCGGGTTTGGGCATCTGGGCCAGCAAATATTAAACAGGCCTAAGATTGTAAATGTGTTATCTGTAGCAGTATGGCTTCACATGTTTTGTCTTGGTGTCGTTCTTTTTACCTTTCCTTTTCAACATTTGAATGATTTTTCCCCCAAAACCTGATCCTAATGGGTTTCACTACAAAACAAGTTCATGCGATGTCAAATTCGATATTTACCATGCCATCCTCATCCTCGTTAAATGGAATGAGATGTCATGTCCCATGCATGTCAACGGTCGATCATCCTCCCTTTAAGGTTTTTTTAGTGTTCGATTTTTTCACCGGCCATGTTTCAGCATTTTCTTCTTTTGTTTTATTGGTTTGATCTTTTGAATGAAATTTCATGCTTATGGCAAATTCAAGTTTACTATAACACCTTGATTTTTATGTGCTATTCACTTGTTATGTGCTTCTTTTGAAACAAAAATTGGGCATGAAAGTTTAAATTTTGTTTGAGCTTTTACCACAAGTGCATTCCCACAAATGCTTAGGTCATGACAATCATAGATATTTGGTAGAAGTTCAATAATCGTGTTGCAATTAATTATTTCATTAAAGTTTTCATTTCATGTTTGTGTTTAAGTTCTTAAGCTTTTTTGGAGATGTTTGAAAGAAGACAATGATGTGCATGATGTGCCTTGTTGTCGCAACCCTAACTTGGCCAAGTGTGGAGTGAAGCCCAACACTTGGAAAAGTTGGGATTTGGAGTCCTTCGGGACTCCCGAATGTTCAGAGCTCGACAGCAAGGGGCAAAACACCTTGCATTATGATGTTTTTGGTGTCATTAGAAAGGTCTTGAAACGTAAATATCGAAAATGCCCTCGCATTGGCAATTCGGACATCTGCAGCCCAAGTTATGGGCAAAAGAAGGGCCGGGAGTCAAACTGCCAGTTTGACTCCCGACCACTAAAAGTCGGGAATCGATGCCTTCTCGACATCCGAATCGGGAGTGCGATACGGCATTGGAAAGATCTCAACGAGGGCTACAACTTTGGTTCAAACCTTGTCGCGATCCAACTCTGCAGTCGGGAGTTATGGCGGTTCAAAGTTCCGAGAGTCCCGCCGGGACAAAATCGGGACTCCATTTCGGGAGTCCCGGGAATTTGTGCCATTTGGATGCCCCCTCCGTGGCGAGCTGCAGAGAATACTATAGGGAGTAAGGTGGTGGCTTACTCCCGAGTCCGGGCTGTGGTGAGTCTTGTGTGTCCAAGTGCCCGTGGTAAGTCCTAACACCCAAGGGTGTCCCGAATGCTAAACTAACCTTCCATGGTTGGTTTTTGGATGCAGATTCAAGCTTGATCTTCTAGTCCCTCTTCCTAGTCTAATCCCGGGGCTCCCAACTCGACCCTCTACCCCTTTCTAGAGTTGGAAGCCGAGAGCGTGCCCTTCGGTCCCAACTTCCGCAACTTGACATTTGGGGGAACCCTCAAGTGGGTTCACCCCGGGACCAAGGAGTGCGTCACTTGTTGTAAGTGCTTGACAAAAGTTGTCCTCACACTTTCAAGTTCATCTTCAATGTTTCTAACTGGAGTTGTGATCTTTAAAGGGGTGTTGCGCAAAATACAATGCACTAATGTATGCACTCATGTTCGTGCAAAATCTACCAATTTAAAGGTTTACAACTACATGTACTTCTCATTTTTCAAATTTAATGCAAGTTGCAATGTAACATGGGGTGAATTGTAATTTGGGAATTGATATATTGTAGCAAGCTTGGGTAGGCAACAAATGTGTATCATGATGACAAGGGTGCCAAACCCAAAATTTGGTGTTTGAACTTGAGAGTTCACCACAAAGGCTTGAAGCCACGTAGAAGTCCAAATGCCTTTAAATAGCAAAAAAATAAATGTAAGATTTGAAATGATCTTATTATAGATTTTATGCTTATGGGTTAATGAATATATATTGTCTTTTTGCACAATTAGTGGTTAAACAGTTCCTTATAACATGGTGGTGGGTCTATGTTGCAATAAGAAGCAACACAAAATCATACAACAATTGGAAGAACGGCAATTAGAATAATTTAATGTTTTGAAAATTCTAACTAATATGGCTACAAAGAAGGAAATACGAGGGTGAGATGGGTTTGAAGGGTTGTTGAAATACTATGTGAAATTGACACCTACTCAATTTAAAGAATACTGGATCATTCTTGAACTTTATAATGAGCTTCTATTGGAGATATTTTCATCACAGGTGACACCATTAAATGGGGACAAGGATTGTCCTAACTTCCAATATGCATATTGTGGGAGAGAATGGTCAATTAAGTTACAACTTTTTGACCATAAGTCTCAAAGATGCCCAAATGCTCCCAGTGACCCAAAAACAAATAAACCCATATGTATTCCAATGTTTTCCAATTGGGCTATTACCCAATTATCAAAGGTATTAAAATGGAAAATTGAAAACAATGATGCCTTTTCAACTCAATCGAAGTTATGGACTTAAACTAATGTTGAAGCAAAAACAACATTGAAGAAAATTTCAATTAATGGTGAGCATGTTCATGTCCAAGTACGTACTTGTTCAAAACTTTTAAAGAGTTGTTACCAATGCTTCATTACAATAGAGATCATAAAAAATGTGCACCAAAAATTCTAGGACAAAGGGTGCCAAAATCAAATGTGGAACCATGGCCCAAAGGTGACATGCAAGTACACCAAATTATGTGTCCATAGTGAATGTGTCACATGGAGAACCCAAATTTGTAGATCAAATGACCAAAGAAACCCAATTGATCGATCAAGATACAACTACTACTATTGATAGTAATATTGATGAGATAGTCACATAGGTGTTGAACTCACTTGACCATGCATAACAATGGCATAACAAAGTTGACATTGATATTGAAAATTGTAACACCTTCCAAAACATGTTAGAGGCAGTTGGTTCAGGTGTATTATATCCACCTCATCACAACATGGGAGGAGAAAATCAAGGTACTAAGAGTCTTCACACATCCATCCATTTCCATTGCACATAGATGTTGTTTTGTGAGACTTGCACACATTGAAAAACATTGAAGGTGTTCAAAATCATTTTTGAAACTTATGGATGCGCAAGTTAATCAACATGTTATGGTCCCAAGGTAACCACCCTCTACCAATCAAATTACAATCTAGCTTATTTCACTTGTTTCCATACATGTTGAGGAAGTTTGATTGGGAGAATTCTTCCTTAGACAATTTCAAGAACAAGTTATTATACTTGTTTAGAGGGATGGGATGAATGGATTGATAACATGTTATGGCATCATTTGGTCTTTGGACTCACAAAGATCAAATAAGCCACAAACTCGTTTATTATTGTATGTATGAATATTTGATTTGTCCTACCATGTATATATATAACATGGCACATGGTTGTATAGTTGTTTAAAAAGCCAATTGTGACATTTAGTCCATTCTCATCACTTTAATTCCAAGCTTTAAAGTTTTGGTTGCATTTATTTTACACAACATTGTTGCATAAACTCCCAGAACAACGTAGTTTGCATTATCGTCAGTCATGTGGTGAACCCTGCAACCTCATATGATGAATTCAACAAATTGGTTGATTATATTGAATAAAAGTTACTTGAACGAAATAATAGAAGTTTGAAACCTATTGGTGGGAGGAGTGTGAACATGTGGACAACAAAATGGACTTTGATGGAATTGTTGTTTCGGAAGTTGAATGAAGAAAATGGGGTTGACACCCATTGTTTGACATCTTCACAACAAGTCCCTATTTGCAGGCCCTTTCCCCCACCTTTCCTTGGACACATAACAACAATAAGGCCATAACCATATGTGATAGAATTTGTAACATGGAAATGGTTGGTATGTTTTACCTAGTGTCGTTGTATGAAAGGTTTATAAGGTTTCACACATGTTCAAGAAGGACAAACATTCCCCTATTCCACCCATTGCATGGCACTACTAAAAGAACTTGTAAGCTATGGCTTTCTAAAAGGCTCAATAATTGGCAATGGCAGACCATACATACAATGATGTAAGAAAAGGGGCCCATGTTGTTTGCAAGTGGGGTGGGGTCATTAAATGGAGAGGGTTGGCAAGTGGAAACCTATTTTAGAAGTTAGTAGACTATTCCAATCTGTGGCCAAGATTGTATACATGGTCACAAAATGTCCAATTACAAACCATCCAAGAATTTGTAGTGGGCAATAGGAAGGGATCTTTTCAATGGTTAGCAAATTCATGAATGGGGTGCACTTGCCAATTCCTTCAATTTCACATTCACAAATTGGTTGATGCGATGAAAAGACATTGATCTGGGTTGGGTTATTACAAGAATAAATTATATCTTGCCCACCAACATAATTGTTTCAATTATCACTAATATGTCTTGTGTAGCATACACATTTGTGTATTCAAATATTGTTGGAGGAAACCATAACACATTTTCATAACATGACCTATGATGGCGAACATTTACTTTTATCAATTGTTTTGGATTAAATTCATTGAGGGTGCATTCCAAGTTTGAATCGTAACATGTGCGGGTAGTTATTGTAACATGGTCTAAGATGCCAAACATTGCATTGTGTCAACTTTTTTGCCTTAAATTCAAATTTAATGCAATCCAAGTTTCAACTTAAACATGTGGGTAGCTTTTGTAACATGGTGTAATATGCCAGACAATTGCCTTTAACAACTATTTTTCCCTAATTCACATAGGGCCCAAGAAAATTCCAACTTTCAAATGTAACATTTTTGTGGGGTTTGTAACATGGTCTAGAATGGCAAACACATACCCTTAACAACTATTTTGCTTTAAATTCACACAAGGCCTGGGCAAATTCCAAGTTTCAAATGTAACATCTTTGTGGTGTTTGCAACATGGTCTAAAATGGCAAACACGTACCCTTAACATCTATTTTGCCCAATATTTGGTGAAAGGGCATTCCAAGTTTCAACTATAACATGTGGATAATTACAAATATTTCATGGAAACATTTATCTTTATCAAATTTTTGCCCTAAATTGGGTTAGGAGGCATTCCAAGTTTCAATCATAACATGTGGATAGTTACAAATATTTCATGGCAAGCATTTACCTTTATCAATTGTTTTACCTTAAATTGGGTCAGAGGCATTCCAAGATTTGATATAATGGAACATGAATCGAGGACAACCACACAAAACAAGACGAAGGATTGTCACATGCAATGGTTTGTTGTTACAAAACAATTCTTTGTGGTTCGGGATGTTACAGACTTTGATGTTGTGAAACTTGTTTCTCATGTTGATGCCCCAAAAAGGAGTGCCAACATAACCAACAATGCTAAGGAGGTGCACCCTTGCCTACTGGGTGGGGAAGGTTCACAATTAATGGTTGTAGTTGCATACCATGGTTTCAATGATCACCAAACATCCAAAGTTGTTAGTAAATGTTTTTTTTACATGACATAATTGTCCCAATGTCTTAGTTACATGCTAAATGGTTTTTGAATAATGTATGCATTCTTCACAAGAAAGTGTCACACAACTTGTAAGGGTTTTCACACAAGTTGCAGCAAGATTATACTTTACAATTGTAATGGAACTAAACTAATTCAAATCAAACATAACCTTTAATCAACTTGGCAATGTCACCCAATTCAAACCAAGCCAGTTAGATTTACAAATGTGCTTGCCATTTCAAGATATTGAGTACATAACTAATGTCAATTAAATAATTGACAACCTCAACCAAGAGCTTGCATTAATAGTGGCATCACAATTTGCAAATTTATGCATGATTTAATGTGGTGCAACATCTGGTCATTAACAACATTTGCCAACAAAACCATCAATCATTGTGTATGAAAATACCACAATGTGTTATATGCTTATAAAAAATGACTCACACAACATTTTTGGGAAACATTAAGGTTATATTTTACTCCCATTATTTGATTGGACTATGTTCATGTTCATTCTTATTTGTGACATTTGCAACATGGTATGCTACTAACATGGTTGGTGTATTTTTTCTTGTTTCGAGTGTAAGGTTACCAAGTTACTGGATAAATTGAAAAATGACACAACGTCTCTGGACACATTGGCTACATTGTCTTCTTCAAAGGTTTCAAATGCATGGAAATTGACATATTTTTTAATGATATAAAACATCTCATACACTTTGAAGCACTGGCTTTTAGAAGATTTATCTATGTCTAATGCTCAAAAAACTTTAAGTCTTGAATTCTTGAAAGTTTTCTATTCAATTTACACAATTTCACATCTAAATGCAGTTTTTCACCACTATGCATTTTGGATTATAGATTGTTATCCTTCTACTTCTTATAACTATCAACAATATCTTCTATTTTTGTGTTGAACAAACTCATTAAAACCAATTTTTCTAATTGTGTTGCTCACATCATTGTAGCCCATTTTTGTCCTTGGTGTCATTGACTCCGTGCTTTCTTCTTCTTCATTTGTCAAGACATCTTTTGGTCATGGTATCTTTGGCACCGTGCTTTCTTCTTTGTCATTTCACCATCCAAGCCTATCTTGGAATCCTACTCCTCCACCTTGTTGTTTATTGTATTGGTCTCCACTAGTTGGTCCATTTCCCTATTATAAGCAAATATGAGTGCTTCATAAGGATCATCATTTGCATTTGAACCATTTCTTGGCCAATTTCTTTTCTAAGATCTAATTGCTTATTTTCTTAAGCGCATTGACCCTTAGTAAGTAGTTACATTATGTTAAGGACACCAAAAAACACAAGAACAAAGATTAAAAGAAAGGTTTAAGTCTAACTTTCAAACAAATAATAAAACAAGATTATGTGATTCTAAAACAAAAACATAATGTGTGAGACAAATGTGAAAACATATTTTTATTGTGCTAGCATATGCAAACATGAACATGAAAAGAACATGACAAGGCTATGGTGCAGGATCGTGCCTAAGACTAATGTTGAACAAAGTGAAAGAAATGAAACATCCTACTCTTATTTATGCCCTTGGGGGACCTTTGGAAGTTTCCTTATGTGTATCAAATACGGAAACTCCTTGAAAACTTTCTAACTGACGGTCAATTATGAATTGACTGAAATTTAACCAAAAGTTAGTTCAAATTTAATTAAAAATCAACTAAGAATTAATTAAAGTTAATTAGGATTTAATTAATAGTTAACTAATATTTAACCAGGAATTAATTAAGATTTAACTAAAATTTAATTAAAAATTCACTAAGAGTTCACTAAAACTTAACTAGGAGTTAATTGAGAGTTAACTAGGATTTAACTGGGAATTACTTGGGACTTAATTTGAAATTTAATTGAAAATTATTTGTGAATTAACTCAAAATTATTATGACTTAATTAGGAATTATGGATGAACATTATGGATGAATTCCATGCATTGGAAGATGGTGTTTAATGTTCACATCCGTCACACACTATTAATGAAATTGTGTTTTGAAATTTCTATTTGTCAGGTTTGTTAGTTATGGATTGTTTTTAAGTGGTCGTTGTAAGTTGTTTAAAAACTTCACAATAAACATTTTGATAATTGTCCCATGTATCTCGTAATCCTACAAATGGTTAATTAATGTTTAGTATTCAACCTCTGCTTGGAATTTTGCATTTACATTTTTTGACTTTCTTTTCTCCACATGTGGGTACAAATATAAATATAATGGTGTTTGACAAGAGTATCATGGATGTGGATAGCTTGACATGGTGCAAATGAAAAACCTCTACTCTATTTTTCTTTGATGGAACCTTTCAATTTCAAAATAAAATAAAATTGAATGCACAAATATAGCTTAAGTTTGGGAACATGTTGAATTGGTGACATACTTGTAGTGGTCCTTTCAAATCTTTCATTTAAATTTAACATGACAACTTTGCTTTTAATTGGCCATTTGGTTGGTAGGTGTGATTTTGGAACAATAACATATGCAAAAATGGCTCCAAATGGCAGAATAATTACATTTGTTTCAACTGCCACAAATTCAAGTATTCGTTCATCATTTAATGCTTAGATCTAATATTTTCAATGATCATTTGTTTCAAGAGTCATTATGGATTTGTTCAACAAGCAATTCGAACATTCAATTATGACCCTCATTTTATTTCTTTTTCAAACTTGAATATTTCCTTTTGAGATCACATATTTTGAATAAATATTCATGTTATCACGTGTAATGAACCACAATTTAATGCAAACAATGGGGCTTTAAATCCTCCTTCATTTCTTGATGCATTGTCATTTTTGATTATCATCCACCCCTCATGGTTTTGAGGCTAGCCTTATCATCCAAATGATTCATTGAATGTTTTAACACTTTGTTTTTCAATTTTAATGGCACCCATGCTCGCATGTTAGCATTTGCATACATTCATCTTTTGGGTTTCATGAATTTTGTTGACATCAAATTGTCAAGGGTTACTAAATCCTTTATCAACAATTCGTTCAACAAGCTTGTAAAAAAAGTTTTAGAATCAACTTCTTTAAACTCTTGCATTTTTTGAAGAAATCCATGGCATGTGTGAACATTAACCAATTATAGTCTTCCATATCTTCCTTGGAAATATTTACATCTTGTTTGAGTAATGCAAGACATTCTTTATTTATCTTCACATTCACCTATCACCATGCCACCCATTCGTCTATTTTGTCAATTGCCCTTTTCCATTATGTTCCCCATGTTTGGATTTTTAATACATGTCAAAGGGGGCTAGTTGAGTGTTGTTTTTTGGATATTCAAAAGGTTATTTTGTCATGTCACATATTCTATCCAATATGCTTAAGATTATTGTGTTCATAGATTCCAAGTGTTTTGTGTGACATTTGGTGTCAATTTTGTTCTTCCCATTGTAAAATGAAAATTTCAAGATTGCAAACATGTGGTAGAGGAAAAAAGGATGGAGCTAAGCAATTTGGATGGAATAAGTGCAATTTTAGGTCTATATCAAACAATTTGATTGTACAAATAACAAAAATGGTGCTAGATGCAAGAGGTTGAGAATGTGAATGAAAATAACAAATAGTTTGAAATGGTATAAACAATGTAGAATGTCAAGGGCTACCTAATATTGTCTCAATTCTTAAAGGGCACATGGCTCTTGGTGGTGAATGGGCAGTGCATGGGTTGGCACATATCTCTTGGTGGGTCAACATGTTTATATGCCATTGAATTGGATTTAATTTTAAATTCAAAATGGTTTAAATTCTGCAAAATTAATATTAAAAAATATGAAGTATAACTTGGAGTATGACATCAACATTTCATTTGTCGTATTTTTCAAGATAAACCAACATAAAATTTATCCATCCTATTTTTTTGTTCAATTATTTAAAAAAAAAAAAATGTTGCCAAAGTTCATGAAACACTTCATCCATGAACATATGGCATAATATTCCTCCACATCATTAAATATTTTGTCCCATGTGTCAAAAAATATTTTTGTTGATGTCAACAAAATAAATCTTAAAAAGATTTTTTTGGGTTCATTTGTTCACACTCACATGCTCACCATTCATGTTCACACACTCATGAGATAACAACCATGTTATACAACATGTGTAGTTGCATAAGACAAGTTACAAAAAAAACAATTTTTGTTAGTTTGAAGAAATTTTGTGTTTTTAAATAATTTCATGTTCATATCACTCCTCTCACATCTATAGATTCCTTCCCATGCTTTTCAGCTTAAAAGAAAATTCCTAAGCATGTTACAAAATAATGTTCAATAAGATTTTTTAAAGGAAGACAACAAAATCCAAGTGAAGAGATGTGTAACAGCTGAAACTCATTTGCATGATTTGAATTTTCTACTAACATCTAAGCATTAAACAAGGTTTTTTCATCAAAATATTTCACGCAATCCATGAATGCCTTAACAACACATTTCCCACTATAGGACGAATGTTTCCATAGGTATTTCATGACCATCATCACAACACTACGAAAAATTTACCTCAATACTAATGTTGCACTTACGCTTGAAGTTCATGCAAGTTTCATGAGAGCTCCATTACATGCACTTCAACAAATTACATTAATTCTCCAAGCATGTTAAAGAACTTAATGTGATACAACAAACACTACTTGAAATAATCGTTTACATTATTGGTGTGCAATAAGCCAATTAATTGTTGCTTGATGTTGTAGGATGATGACAATGGAGGTTCAAGCTGGAGTAGCGATGGAGATGATATGTAGGCACAAAGGACTGTTACACTGCATTAAGGGTTTAGGATCAAAGATGGTGAGGCTATTTGGACTGTCTCAATTGTGCAAAGGATGTTTGAAATCAATGCATGTTACATTGGCCCATCCAATGAGATGACATGCAATGGTCCATGTACCCTTCATCCCATGGATGCCATGGCAACCATTGGGTGTTACACAGGATGTATTATGTAACAGCGAAGGAGGGTTTGGGGGGGGGGGGGTGTTTGGAGGGGAGGCCCATTTTGGTGACGTCATGTTGCAGTGACGATACTTCTGGACATAACGCATTTACAATCCTAGGCCTGTTTAATACTATTCGGCCTGGCTGGGACTTTGGAGCTTTTTGGCTTGGCTCCTAGAAAATGTTAATAAATTTCAAAATGTCGGGAGGGAAAGAGGTCTGGAAAGTCTCCCATGAGTTGTTTTGCGTGTTGTCTGATAATTCCTCTTTAGAAGCCCACTCATTTTGCAGGAAATTATTAAATTTTGGGGTCAAGGGGGACATGGGGCGGGGAATTTTTGACAATTTTTGTTTCAGGAATCAACAAAATGTCTTGGTTCCCAAGAGCTTGGGGGAGGGGCCGGCTGGTACTGGTCAGGGGGTGCGGCAGCTTGGTCGGAACGCATATATCAGTTGTCAGCTCCCCCTTGCAACAAGTAAATTGTGTCTATTTGACACATAAAAATATCGAGCAAAGCAATATTTTGTTGTATGTTCCTCTTATGGACCATACTTACAAGTGGGACTTGTGTATTTACTAGTTGTTGGGGTAGGTGGTATGTACAATAGTTTGCATCAGGTATAGGGTTATGAAATGTCCAAAATTGGGGTAAGTTTAAGCAAGAACAATTATTTTTTCTACCCATAGTTTACCGATCGGATATCACATGGAAAGGTTTTCAAAAACAATTTAAGGACTTCAAGTGACGACCTTTCAAGTGCTATTCTAAAGTTCCTAAGGAATTATGAAATTCATGGTCAATGTTTTTTCCCAACTAATTTTGTCATGTTTTCAGCCAAAAAAATAAGGGGAAGAATAATAATTATAGTGTGAGTTTGAGTAATCCTTTTTTAAAAACTAAATCTGTAATCTTAATCCTATCATCCCAGACATTTTGTTTTGTAGGTCCAATGATTTTTTGGAAAATTTTTGGCCAATTTTCGAAAAATAACCAGATTTCTACATATGCTAGAAGTAGGTAGCCAAAACCGTATGAGCATACGTAAATTGTTTCTTTTCATATTCTGTTAATAACCAAATTTGGCTATATCAGCTTATGGATGATCACCACATTTCAAAATTGAATAAAAAACACTGGCCATTCTCTGCTAAAATGGCTAAATGTACATGTACATCGCATCACAACTCACTAGTTCAATAGTCTATAATATATATATATAATAAAAAATCATCTTCATAGAAGGCTAAGGCTTTGAGCTATAGATTGGAGTTTCTATATCATTTAAAAAAATATTACAAACATATCTTGGATTATGTGTATATATAATATGTATTTTAATATTTTTTAATTATCTTTTTCTAGGTTTTGTGACAATGTGTGATCTGTAGGAAAGTTAGATGATAAAATCCTTGTCCATTTGAATCAAATAAGAACTTTTGAAATCGTAACCCTAAATGTTATTTGTACTCAAAACCGCATCGACTTCAACAATTTTAAACCCTATATACGATGACTGTCATGAGTTGAAAAATTAAATTAAATCATACCCAGAGCTTTTTCAAAACCTTACCCCAAAAGGCTAACTAAAGCTATGAAATATATAATATCAATACAGACATACCCATTGTGTACCCATTATGTAATTGTCCATCAAGCCTTTTCATTTATATAACCATAATAATAATAATAATAATAATAATAACAATAATAATTTCTTGATACGTTTTCCATGTCTTTTACATTGGTTTTAGTTTTTCTTCAAGTTGTTTCACATTTTTTAAAGGTGATGAAATTGTGCGGGATAAAGACCGGCCACTAATTGTGAATCCTTGGCATGTAGGATAAGGACCAAAAACAAAGGCCCTTCTGAGAATGAGAACCTGGCACTAGTTGGAAGCTGAGCAGTGGACCTTTTTAGGCAAATCTAGGAACCAGAATCACTTCCTCTTGTTATAAAGCATTTAGAGGACATAGAAGATGTATAAAGCATTTGAAGAAATTTCCCAAGTGTATTTCGAAGGTGAATACTTTGCACCTACTACTTACAAGCAGGTGGGGTCTTACACCTATGTAGGTGTAAGACCCCTCTTGCTCCTAAACGAGTAGGTGCAAGATCCCTCCAAGTTTTACAATCTCCTGAATCAGAATCTCAATGTTTTTTTTTTTAGGAATTTGATTTTATTGTAGCCTAAGTGATTATCATCCATTGCAAGATTTAGCCAAATCTAGAAAAATACAGTTTAAAAAATCGAATCTTCTACATTTATGGCTCCACACTGAAAACGAAAATATAAAAAATATGGATTTTTTAATTTTTAATTTTTAATTTTTAAAAGGCCTGCTCCTGATATATAAGTTAGCCTTGGGTGAACCAGCACACATGATGTTACCATGGTAAGAAATTCCTGAATTTTAAAAAGTTGCTTCTAACCATGGTAAATCCCATCCTAAGGCTAAATCAAAGGTCTCTAAGTCCAAATTTAAATATTTCCTGGATTGAAAATGGCCACTTAAAGGCCTAACTCGAGAAGGTGAAGAAGGTAAGAGTGCGTGAGCGCTCGTTCACCCTGGCCATAAGTTAGTTCACTTTAGGCTTATGATGAGGTTTGCCTTTGTGTTTTATGGTGGATAATGTCCATTCATGGGCAAACATTCATTCAGAGAAAATGCGGGTCTGGACTTGGCTACAGCATCATCCTAGGCTCCTTATTCCAGGGGCACAAACCACCCTGGGGGTTTTAACCTACATTTAACCACCTGCCCACCCACCCACCCACCCGCTAGAAGGCAAAAACAGAATCCTTCGGTTTATGTGTAGTTAAACATTGTAAAGTTTTACTCTGCATCTTGTGATGAATATTGCACTATTTGTTTGGCTTTTTATAATAGGAGATTCTTGTTGCTGAATTTGGCCCAACCCAACAAATCTAAACCCCACCGAACACTCTACCATTGCCATATCCTCCTCACGCATAATAACTAGTGTCATATTTACTTAAGTAGGCTAGTGGGGTCGGGGGAAAAGAGCATTGGCATTTGCCAAACTTCACTAATCATCATAATTAGAGTGGGTTGGGAATTAGTGTGATTTGCACTACTAGTATATGTGTGCAATTACTCAAATTGGAGGTTGAAGAACTTGCTTAAGGTGTGAACCAATGTTGGGTAGTTCTCCAGTTTGGAGTAATAAACTTTACTCTTCAGGTTTAAGTTCTTGTGACCTGAACCCTAATCAGCATCCTTGGGAGTGGAATTGGTGCAAGAATGAGATTGTAGATCTTTGCATTTTGTTGGCCCTACCTTGTTGCCTTACAAGGCAGGGATATTGTGTTCAGAATAGTAGGGGGGCAAAATCCCTAAAGCAAGGGAGGATATTTGGTCCCTAAAAATTAGGTGAGACGATTCATCCAAATTTAGTTTTATAAGAAGATTCACATTCTATCTTTTGACATTTTAATTTTCTTTGCCACCTCCTCAAATGTGCACCCAGCCCCAAGTAACTTTGTCACCAATCTATAACTCATAAAACTAAATATGAAACTACTTTCTTCAAAAATGATTATGGGCACCCACTATATACAAAAATTTATGTAATTCTTTCAAAACATGACAATGTGATTGAAAACATTCAAAATACACATGTCATGACAAGTGTTTTTCTTTTTTGTTGGTTTGAAAATTTGCACAAATATGAAAAGGGAATATTTGATTTTTAAAAGAAAAAAAATCTTTGGATTTGAAAAAAAATTAACAATCATGTTCTGACATTTCCCTATTGGTTTTGGTTTGGTAACAATTAAAAAAATGTTTAGATAGGTTCCTAGAACATGTCATCATTTAATGTGAGATCTCTTTTGCGTTTCTCATGACTAATGTGATGTTAAAAAATGAAAAAATAATAATGACAAATTTTCTTACATGTTAAAAAATGACAAATAATAATGATGATGTACATTAAAATAGATTTATTTTTTATTTTCTCCTAGTTATGACCAATTTAACATACAATTGCAATTGTTGATATTAAATTAATGACACGGCCACACCTTGTTAGAATTCAAATTAGAATTGTGAAAAAAAATTCCTTGAACAGAGATTCAACTTCTTTAAGGAGGCAATTAATTTTTTTTTGGGAAAAGCTTACAAGTAGGCTAAACTTTATAAGTAAGTGATTTGTTTTAATTTATTATAAAACTTCATACTTATACTATTTTAATTTTAATTTGTTGTGAAACTTTGTACCTATATTTACAATCTCCAAATTTGAGGATTATGTAATGTGTACAAGAAACTTGGACCCAGTTTCTTAAACCTCGCCCAAAGAACTTGAATTTGGAAAAAAAAATGCCAAAATTGGAAACGTAAATATAGAAATTTGAAGAACTAGATTCAAACTCACACTTGAAGAACATACCAAATTGATGTATTAAATTGTCAAATCCAGGACTGAAAGTTCTCTTGAGAAGGAAGAATCACCCAACACTACTAGTCTGGATCAATGTTGCTTGATTTTGGAATTTTTGAAAAAGTTCAAAGAACTAGTGGATTTTATGAAAGAACCAACCAAAGAACCAAAAGTTAGAGTAGATTTTCGGACTGGCTCTTTGGTTAGTAGGGATCAAACCCAATTAGTCGAAGCAAGATCATATCCCATTTGTAATTGTGGTTATGGGTTCGTTGATTTCCTTGGTACTACGCATCCAAGGTCCATATATACCCAAAATCTGAATTCTTTCTTTCAAATAGAAAGAACCACCCCGGGCACTCTGGTGTGGAGTTTTGGACCAGACTAAATTGAAAGAGATCAATGTAATAACTTCCAACACTGAGGACAATCCTGAGTAGAGAGTGTTGTGAGCAAGTGGCTAAAGTAAATGACAAGGCAGGTTTGAGGGAAACACAAGAGTCCCTAAATTTAGTGTTGGTGTTGGTGGAGGAGTGTAGTACACGACCTGACCTGGTAATTGGAAGAGATTCCTTAAGTTGGTTGCAAACTTGGCAATTACGGTATTTAGTTGGAGGTCTGGTGTCTGGTCAGCATGTATGATCTTTGAATTTTCCTTTCTTTTCTTGTTTTAGATCTGAAATTATATATTTTTTCTTTATTATTATTATTATTTTTGTGATGTAGCCAAACTGACAATCATTCATAAGAGGATTTAGCCAAATTTGGCTATAGAAGAAAATTTGAAAAGTAAAAGTTTTATAGAATCCTTAACATTTTGGACTACCATGCTAAAACCCAATAGAGAAATCTGGTGATTTTTCAAAAAGAATTCAAAATCTGGCTACTAGAAAATAATAATAATAATAATTTTAGCCATTTTGAAAAAGAAATTAAATAGTGAAACTGGCTAAATTTAGCCATGAAACAAAGAACGCTGAGATTCTGATTCTAAATAAAAACAGACAAAATAAAAATTATATATATATATATATATATATATATATGTTAGTATATTTCCCAGGTTTAGACTCTCAACAGAAACAGCAGCTGTTCTTCAGTGGAAACTTTGCCAAAATATTGGAGAAACTCAAGAATACTACAAAATTTGGCTTTTGATTTGACTTGAAAGCCAACCAACCAACAAAGGCAAGAGACAATAGTGATTTATAAATTGATGGGCGGTGGTGGGAACTGGGAACTGGGAACATATGATGGGAACTGGGAAGAACCAACCATTTTTGCAGGCTCCCAGCTTTTAAGACAAGTGTTTGGTGCAGCAAGCTTTTGGTGGGGCCTGCTATATATATATCTATTTATATAAGGGCCTCTTTTGTTGTTCACAAAAGGTGGCCTCTGACATCAAAGAAGGCCAGAGTAAACCAGTAGCACCATGAAGAACCTCTGATTCCAATTCTACACAAAGGGGTGTGTCACACACTGTGGCCCTGCCATTTACATTATTAGAAAGTATCTGAAGGCAAAAGAAGAATTATGGAAACTCAAATATTTCACCATGCAAAACTATAATACCTAATCTTCAAAAAAAAATCCTCTTAAAGAAAGCCAAAAGCCTTCAAGATATTTATTATAACTCTATAATAACTAATCTCAAGTTTCAACACAAGACAAAATATCATCTTTCAAAAATCCTCATATAAAAATGTATAGACCTATTATAATTACCTAGGAACCCAAATCCCTTAAGCTACTATACTCTATAATGAATGTAAACACAATATATCCTTGCCTTGGTAGGCAACGCCAAAAGTAAATGAGAGCAATTTTGGTTCCAATTAAAATCCAAACCTAGAATATCATTCCGAGTCAAGTTCTTAAAAGAAATTTTAAAACAAAATCCTGGTTCTGCTGAGTCCCAAAATCAGACCCAATTTTTACTACTGGGATTGAAACCAATTCTGATTTTGGAGTTAAAAGATGTCCCCAGGTGGTTTGATTCATGGGAGGACTCAAATGAAACATCTTGCCACCGCCGCTCTCAATGATGAAGCACAAGTTCAGCAGCTGATCTTTGAAACAAAAGAAGTTGATGAGATTGAGGTCTTATAACATACAAGTTCCGAGGACAAGTGATTTCCCAAGAGACCAAGTGGCAATCGTACTACACAAGAGGAACAATAGGTGGAGTGGGACAAAGGAATTAGCAATGAAGGTGCACACTCTAGACACAACTAATATGTTTGCTACAACCTTTAAAAAAGGTGGAGATTTTAAGTGATCAAAGTGCCATGCCCCTATTCACAATGTCATTAGATGATGTTTTCACATCCGATGTTTCTGAATATTTCCAATTAATATGCATTGAAGAACTTGTAAAACTTCAGAAGAGACTATCTGCACAGGTAGATTATTGTGTGCATACAGAATTACAACAAGAGCCAAGCCATGTGTGTATTGCTATGACTCCACCAAACCTTGACCACTAGACGCCAACAAGCTTGGAGGATGACCAGATATCAACAAACCTAAGTGAGTAACTTCACTTCTACTTCATTGTTGAGGAAAGGAAACATGATGCACATGTAATTTTGTTTAGGTTATGAATTCATACAACTATCTTGGTTTCTTTTCTTTAAACTGTTTGCCTTTTCAATTGAATGGTTTGCAATCAACCATTCACATGAAAAGACATACAATTTTGTTTTTGATTGCAAACTTTCTTATAAAGCTCCTTTGAATGTTTGAAGGGCTTTCAAGCTTTTACTGTGTTTGTGTCATTTTGATCTATAATATCACCCATTCATAAAAGACATGTGCAAGTTGTTTTGTTCATGGTTTTGAGTCAATATCACTCCTTTAATGTGTTACTTGAGCAATATGCCAACCCAAATGTTTGTGTTGCTTCAAAGGTTCATGGCATGTAAACGTCACCCATTCACAATAGGCAAGCAAGAAAATTCTCACAATTGTGTATAATTTGATGTGGTGTAACTTGCTTGAATGAAACTTCTAAAAAATTATGGATTTTCAGCAACAAAAGTTGACTTAAATGAGTTTGTCTGATGCAAGATTTGTAATCACAAAAAATTACAATAGACCATATCAATTCTCTTGCATAAATAAAACATCAAATTTGTGAAAGTCTAATTGCTTATAGACAAAATCTAATTTGTTGTTCCATTTAATACACTTTTAAAATTTGCTGAAATTACAATCAAGTTGTCACAAACACATAACAAACAACAATAACCATGTAAAGTAATGTGAATTTGCTTGCACTATCAATGCATTAAGATAAAAAAATGGACAATAACAATGACAAAGAAATGGACTTAAGTTTATGCACATATTTAAGCCATCTTAGATTTATTTTAAAATATTTTTGCATCAAATTTTGATCTCCTATATCTATTTAAATTTATAATTTGGTAATTGAAGTTGTGAGGAATGATGAGAATGCAATTGAACATGGTATGATCATAAGATAATACATACCATATGTATTTAGCATATCTTTCAACTAGACAATTGAAAAATAACAAATTAAAATATTCACTTAAAGTGTAAGTGTTTTTAAATCATTTTTTGGTCAATTGTGTGAAGGGATCTTTCATTTCACATTCTTGCACTTTTGATTTCTAATTCATTTGTTATTACTAGTTTTGTTACTAACTTACTAATTGAGCTTAACGAAACTAATTAGGCTCATTAACAACTCTTTTTTTTCAAAAAATCATGTGTTATACTTTCTACTTATAATATCAAGGATTAATGTATTTCATATATTAATTATACTTGATTTTAAAAATAAACATAATCATGTTATAAAAATAATTTAATTATAAGCTTTACCTAACAATCAATATATAAAATCTTAAATTTTTATTCATGTGTTTTGTAAATTGAAAAAAGAATGTTTCCCTTGGGCTTCTTACTATAAGTCAAATCTAAACCTAGATTGAGTTGTTGTCTCTTCTTAAACAAGTTCAAGTTCTTTAATTATATTAATAAATTACACTTGATGCAAAATTGAACATTGATTTGCAAATAAAGAAACAAACAAGTGGCATAGGTTGCAACAACTAGCGAGGAAAAATATGGTAAGGATTGACATTGTAACAATGTCCTCAAAAAAGCTTGCAGAGATGAAGGAGAATTGTTGCATCAACACTAATCAACATTTTAGCTTTACAAATTTTTTCTGAGCATTGAAAGAAGAGGTATTCTCTTATATTCTAAGTTGTCACAAACTCATGGACATTGTTAAAAGTTGCATTGTTGTGTTAGGTTTTCACCTTTGTTTATTCATATTATAGTTGCTAGATGTTTCAAGTTGTTTCACTTTAACACGCGTGTCCAAGGATTTCCAATGACAACATATTTTGTGCATTGTTGTTGAAAAGGGAGGCGGAAAATGATGAACTAAAAATGACACCAATTTTTGCTCAGTGATTTAAATGTGGTAATGGGGATTTCAACAATGTCCTCTTTTGCCTTATACCAATAGTTAATTATCATGGAAGGGACATTAGGGTATTGTGATGGAGATGCTCTAAATTGAATTCATTTATTAATATCTTATTCAACCTATAGCACTAAATTCAACTCTTTCCACTTACTTTGATATGGATTGTTGGTTTGACCCCAAAGGGAAAAGAACACGTGAACATAAAATATCTAGGTAAACTTTTGGCTTGCACTCACATTATGAATGTTAATATAAGGGTGGCTTTAGCACATATCTATGGAATGATTATTTAATTTTGAAGATTCTTTTCAATAAATAATTCAAAAAATTCAATTAAAAAAAAAATTCCTTTGAATTTATTTTTTTTGAAAATTTCAAGATTTAAAAAATACATATATTTTTTGCTGAAGTTGCTAAAGAATTATGGTTTCATTATTTCTCATGATTGAACTTAACATAAACACCAAAACCATTATGAGTTGATTCATGTATTTTTATGCATACTACCAAACTAACCTTCCTCAATTGAATTTGAATGACATGATGAAAAACCTACATTTATCAAATTTTTTTAAAAACGTACAATTTGTAATTTTCTATTGTTCATGAAACCTTTAATACAAAGGAATTATTTCTTGTATTTTCATGCATACTACCGAGCTAACCTTCCTCAATTGAATTTGAATGACATGATGAAAAACCTACATTCATTAACTTTTTTGAAAAACATACAATTTGTAATCTTCTAATGTTCATGAAATCCTTAATACAAAGGAATTATATTGGACAGTTTATGAAGGCTAAAAATTGGATTGCATACCTATGAAACACATGACATTTTAACTTTCTAGCACATTTCCTCTTGGAGTTGAAAACATGTTACAATATCATTCAACTGAAGAGAAATGCAACAATAATATTCAAATTATTATATATTGTCATGTGTAATGACAATACATGACAATAATTACTACAAAATAGAGAAAAATAGTCCCCAATTTCATTTCTCTTCTATTTTCCATTTTTAATTTTTTTCATTTGAAAGAGGGTTTATCTTCTCTTGTCATAGGTATTGCTACTCGTTCATGGGCTTTTCAAGGATGAGGATGTAACGTCCCAAGCTGGCCTTGAGCCCCATCATCTTATTCCTCAACAAGCAAGCAAAAGCTCTTGTTGTTTCTTGAAGCTGACTTGGCTAGTCTTCTTGCCTACCACCATCTTCCTTTGAGATGTTTCCTTCTAGTGCAACTAGATGCACTCTTGAACATTTAGACATGCACAAATTGCCCCCATGGCCCCTTAAGCAAGGTAGAGTCACAATGGCAATAGTTACCATTGTAAAATCCTACATTCTAATGTTGGACAAGCCTTAAAGATTAAGAATAAAAGTTATAGCAATTCGTGCCTTGCTTAGAACTTGCTTCACATCATTGATAACATCATTAGCTTTTTTCTAAAATTCAATCACCAAGTTCTTTGCCTTGTTTGTGGTGGTGTTGATGTGATTCAAATTTTGGCCCAACAATTTTCTATTTGCAATAACACTTCCAGAGTTCTCTCCCAAGCTTCCCAATCCCTTGATTTCCTTGGTAGTTTTCTCCACATTTGTCACAATCGGATTTTGTGACTTGTTCCCAAATCTTGTACCCCAGTTTTTGCAACCTCTATCACACTCTTATTGCATCGTTTGTTTGCTAAGGAAATTTTCTTGTTGAAGATGGAGGCCATGTTCCATTTTCCTCTATAAAGCTTTTAGAAAAGTTTCAATGATGATGTAATTTTAGTGATGATGATTCATCAAAGTTGGTTTAGGTAGGATAGTATTAGTTTTTATGAGTCATTGTTGCAAATGCGACAAGTCCAAACTAAAATATATTCAACCCATTCCCAAGTGAAGGGGCATGAAAAGGTGTATTTTCAGATTTTTGACTTTTCAAGGTTTTTTTTGAAACACCATATTCATGAGAAGATTTTCAATATCTTTTCCACCAATTTGCATCTCATTTGTTTTCCATTCAATTGAATCTTCATATTCTAATTGTTGAATTTAATTAAATTGAATTGGAATTGAATTTCAATTTCTTAATTCAATTGAAGTTGCATTATAATGTTGTAATTCATGTCTCAATTTCATATAGGAATGAATTGGTGTTTCTTACTTCAAGAGCATTTTTTTTCATAAGTTTTTTATATTTTGGCACTTTTTTTTTCCGCTTCAATATGGTTTGCACTCACTTAAGGTATTACACAAGTGATGTTCACCTCACTATCTATGCATCATATGAAAGAAATGATTGAAAGATTTAATGCACCTAAAAAGGAAACATTTACTATTTTTTCTAAAATGTTTTTTTTGAGCATTTTTTTGGTTAAAAAATTATTTTGATATGCGTTTTGATAATTTAAATAAGTTTATTGTATCACATCATTACTATATAACACAAGCCATATGATATCAACCCATTTATACCTTTGCAAGCATTTTTAAAATGAAATGAGTATTCATCTTTCAAAAGAAAGGAAAAAAACCTAAACACTTAACACATACATATTTGTGAAATTATTTAAACAAGATGAACAAAAAAAAAAACTATTTGACAATGCAATAATACAAAAGAAATGATTAAATAATTACCAAAGAAATATATTTTTTAATAATGTTATCTTTGAAATCCACATTTGACATTTTGTTACTTCTTTAAATCAATCTTCAACAAAATTTAAAGATTTATGAACATTTGCAAAACATATGCAAAATGCCATTTAATCGTTTTTACAAAATTATGTACAATAAATAAAATAAAATAACTTTGTGCATGTTTTGTGATAAAATCAATGATAATGACATATTTGACAAATCAATTTTTTAAATCATAAATATTTTAAAAATCTTTGCAAGAATCTTCTATTGAATAAAAATAATCTTTCTATGTATTCATGATCAATTAAGTTTGTGATCTTTTCATTGGTGTTTTTTCTGGATATTCATTAATTAAAAATCATTAATTATATAAGTAAATGTTCAACATCATTCTCATTACAACTATCATTACTTGATGACAAATCTTAATAAACTTATAATATAAAAATCAATGATTTCATATTATATGAATTAAAAATATTCTTACAACTTATGGAACTTTTAAAATTATTATTGGCATTGCATAAGAAGATGAAAGATGAAATGCTACTAAAAAAATAAGCACAACTTGATGAAATCAAATGGTATTTTTTCGCCCTATGTGATTCTATGTTAAATCAAGTTGCATGATTTTTCATATTTGGCAAAAAGAATATTATTTAATTTGTTTTGCATGTTTGAATGCAACCTTTTTCTCATGAGAAAGTACTAATTAATAACATAGATTCCATGTTTTAAAATAGTAATTACTTTTCAGACGTCATTTGCAGAACTTATTTGATACCATAAATCGCAAAAGCTCCCTTAAGAGCCAATCTAAAGTAGCACCATTTAACATACACATTATCAAAATAATCAAACCTTGTGGTAGAAACCAAGTAACTTAACATTGTCTTGCACTTTTTTGCAATGAATAGTGCTTGTTAATGGGTGTTTAGCATCTTCCCAAGGATTGTACAAATGGTGTTTGGGAGGTAAGACATTAAATTAGAAATGGGTCCTTAGTGCAATCCATTCAGGTACTCTGGAGTAATGCACTTGGAGAAATTTCTTAAGCCAGGCCAGCCTTTATACACGTTAAAAAGACCTTATATACATTAAAAATGTTTTCTCCATTATATGTGTTGGATTGGCTAAGGATAGGTGACAAGCTAAGACCTATTTTATAAGGTATATAAGTATTAGAAGTAGGGCCTTGTGAAGACCACTGTATGTTGTGAAAATTTACACTTTCAAAGTTCAAACCCATTTTTTCCCACACTATTGTAAAATTTGTTTTTGTGAATATTTCATACAAAGTTTAAGTGTACATGTCAATTTATTGCTGCTGCTGAACCTGCTTACACCAGAGAGGAGATTGATCATTTCCTTGTGAGAGTAAGAGTGCAACAAGATTAATGACTCATTAAATGGCACTTTTGTTTTTGTTGATGGGTTTTGGTTGTTATTTTATATTTATTTTCATTCAACTTTGACAAGGTAATTTGGTATCTATCTTTTAAACACTCTTTTGAATTGATGATGCACACATTTTATTTTCAGTATTGTTCTTGTGAAATTCACAGACTTGGAGGTGGTCATGGCATTAGTAACAAGCTCAAATTGGAGGACAATTGTGGTGTGGTGGTTGGCAAGTTGTAGAGGTGACAGTAGCAGTGTTGGGATCTAGCAATACATGGCGGGCTAGCTCCCGGTAGTAATCTTTGGTCATGAGACCAGCAAACAAGCGCACACTTGCCTTGATGGAGATGGTTAGACCCAGCCACACACTTTGCTTGGCTGCAATGAATGGGCTGCTTCATGCTCGGCCCTGCTCCATACAGAAGCACATAATTGGCACCTGCAGCTACCTTCAGCTCTGACTGTGACTCCCTTCGCTGGCAAAAAAATTCCACCTGCAGCAGGCAGCACACATTTGGTGGATTCAGATCAAAGGAAATCAATAGCAGTATCAGCTCATGAACCCTTTGAAATCACACAATCATCAGCTACCACACTCGAGGTAAATCTCCACAGCATCATGTGATTCTTTGATGATCTTCTTCTTCTTTTACCGCAAGCTGCAGGTGAGGCAGTCACTTATGCAGCCTGCATAGTAAGAATATATTTTGGGGAGGTGCATGAATGAAGAGATGTATGATGCAGTACTTTTATATTTTCCTAGGCACCTGGCCATGTGCAAGCTGCTTGGGGAGGCAAGAGAAAGTGACAGAGCTGGTAGGGCTAACAAGAGTGGCATAATGCTTGGATGGGTTGCGGAAGCTGAGCTGCACCATGGACTGCAAACTCGCCATCACAGTGGGCACTCCTGTGCAGTCGTAACCTTGCATCACGTGGAACTTCTAAAACTCCACCCCCTAAAACAAATTTTGCAAACAAATGAGTCATGGGTCACGCAACTGGTTCAGATCCTCCTCCACCTGCAACAGCAGTACAAGTTGTTCCACGAGATTACATTCTTTCTTTAAAAGTGTTGTCAGTCCTCAGCAGATGAGTTCTATGTTAGACCCTGCACAACCCAGTGATCTAGTAAGCACATCTTTCCTCATAGATTCTGTGATCAGAATAGCTTTCCATTATTTTTTTCCAGCTACCTGTGATCACAGTCACCTCACAGCTCTACCAGGCAAGCATTGATCAAACATTGCAGAACTGTGAGAACGTGAGTCAAACGGTGATTCACAACATTGTGACATCCGTCTTTTTTATATGGGAAACATCATGTTCTCATAGTTTCTAACATTGATTAATTACATAATTTCAACGCAATTGCAGCTCTCCAACGAAAAGCAGTCCGACATCCAGCAAGAAACAAAGCCCTCTTCAGTGGCTTTCTCCATTAGGCTGCTGTGATCACAGCATCCTAACAGAAAAAGACCCAAGCTAAATTTCCATCATGTGTGATGCATGCTGCAAGAAGAAGCTTGCAAGTTAAAGTTGATGAGTGAGTTCATGGAGGACCATGGAGACAGGTTTGAACCTTGAGGGTGGTAGTTGGGGCTTTGGGGTGACAAACAATCTAGTACAAGAGACAAGTGACGGCGAGCAAAACAGCTGTGGAGAACATGGTCATGCACAACCACAACACAAGGGAAGTGCAGCGCAGACAACACTTGGACGGTGCAGAGCCAAGATCTGATCCCTTGAATGCCGCCTCCTCATCTTGAACCATATTCTTCCATTTGCTGGAAACCTGAGACTCTGCATGCGCAAAAGAATTAGCCGGTCGAAACTTGCGCCACGACTGCACTGGAGCACTCACATTGGACATGAAGAAAGGCTGTTCTGAAGACCTGCTGTAGTAGTAACTGCTCAAGAGAGATCCACCCTGGTCAAGTCTCCGGGGGAGCCAGAAGCATCAGTAAAACAAGGTTCAGACAGACGCTCAGGCTGCCCTTGGAGTCGACTGTGGTGATGCACGGCAGCATCATGCAGGTCGGAGTTGATGATGCAGGAGGAGCTGAGAAAAGCGCCCGTCCATCCAGCGAGAAACAAGGCTTTCTGCCAGTGATTTTCCATTAGGCTGCTGTGATCACAGCAAACTGCTTATATCGATTCTAGCTGCTGTCTCAAGATCATGCAGAATCTCTTCAATTGATCACAAATTCACAATGGGTGTGTCTCGACTGTCTGAACCTTGTCATCGCTTATGGACATGATCCAGGAGACTAATTCACAAAGAGCTCAAATCATCATCATCATCACCATCACCATCATTTCAATCGGTTTTCAAACCTCCTTAGCAATTTACCCAATTTCTTCAGTTGCCCGCATCCAAGCACACACCCACCACCCCCTCGGTCCCCTCGGCCACTTCGTGCTCCTCCTCCTACACCACCACCACCACCACCTCCTCCTCCTCCTCCTGCTGCTGCTGCAAATCACAATTTCCAAAAGTCTCCTGCAGAAATTTCAGACATACTAGTAGTCATGCCCACCCACAACAGACATTAACATAACTGGATTTCACTCTCCATTCTTCATGCTCCTGACGACAAAAAGAGAAGCGATCTTGCCCACACACACACACACACACTCTCTCTCTCTCTCTCTCAAATGATATGATGAAAATATGTAGGTTTAAAAAAAATTTGGATATTAATTTAAATTATTATTAGTTTCATCATCATGTGGAGATGAATTAGTTTTCCTTTTTTTAAAAGGAAAAAATTCTGAATTTTTTTTGGAATTAATCCATTTGTGCACATTCAAAGTTCAAAATTTAGACGCCAACAACATGTTAAGGAGAATATATAATACCACAAACTTTGTCGCAAGTTTATGTGCACATTTATTACACTAGTGGTACTAAGATTTGTAGGAAATTAATCTTTTTTGGAAATTGAGGGTTTCATGATTTTCTGTTAGGGTGTGTTAAGTGTAGTTAATAGTGCTCAATATGCATTTTTAGCATGACAAATTCAAAAAGAGGAAGAAATTTTTCTAACCAAAAACATTGATCAAAGAACACCCTTATATAACTTTTAATTTTCCTTAAATTGAGAAGAGAATATTTTCATATGATAGTTTCGTATGGCTTAACTTGTCTATCCTACATGAAATTGATTCATTATTGCTCATTTTTCATCCATTGTGGACGTTTAAAAAGTTGTTTTACATTATTAGAACAATTTTCACATTAGGTGAATTGGTTTCTTTGGTGAAAGTGTTTAGACTGTTTAGATTGGAACAGATTGTTTTAGTGTTTTCAGAGTGTGGACATAGTATGTAGATGTACAACATCTTATCTATGGGCAGGGTTAGCTTGTTTGTGATGCCTTGTTTGCCCTCATGTTCATTCATGGCTTTTCATATTGTTAATAGTTATTTTTAAATACACACTTGGAACACATCATGTTCTTGTTCATCTTGAATATATTTCACATAGTTAATGCATAATTGCTATTATGTTTACAACTATCATGTTGAATAGATTTTCATGGTAAGTAAGGCTCTTTACAAAAAGCATAAAGCCACACAGGAAACACAACAATTGCATCACCTCAAAGGAAATCTCACACTGGGTAAGATGCTCTCTAGTTACATTGACAAAAATGTTCCAAGTTTTTGCAATCTTAAGACGTGATTTCTTGAAATTAGTTTTGGCTTTTAAGGTGTTTAAAGGTTCAACATCTATAAGCCAAACATAGGCCAAACATGCAGTTAGAATGTTCAAGTTTTATGGAACCATATTAATTTACATTATCCTAGTGGAGGCCATAATTTGAAGTCCACGATCAAGTTATAATGAGCCATTACAATTTTGCTAATAGGAAAGAAAAGGGGCAATAACCCATCATATACTATTATAATTAAAAGGTTTATAATTTACATGCAACTATATGCAAAAATGTATTCTTTCGTTTTCAAGTATATCATCATTTTATAAACCCACATCCAAGGTATATCCAAATCTATGAACACAAAATTTTCAATTGGTATTGTAATGGGTGTCCAAAAATTCCTAAAAAACATTTAGTATCCCACAATGATGGATGTTAACTTGATTAAAACATCTTTTTGAAAAAATGGGCATCATTTCAAGATTTATTGTGTTATGTCCAACAATTAATTAAAATCTTGAACTAGAAAATTTAGACATGACCATATGCCTAGAGCCATTTGGAAAAAGGGTTCAATGCTCCTATAGTGCTCTACTACATACTTATGTGTCAAATAAGAAACGTAACACATTATTAAACAAGATCTAATTTTCATAACCAAGGCCAATTTTTGAAAGACTAACAAAGGTCAACTTTTGAAAGGATTCCAATTAATATGTACATTTATATACACCTAGATTATACAAATGATTATAAAAATGTTTTTTTTCATTTAATACACATCTAATTTTTCATCTATACAAAACACACAACTTGCCAAGTTGTATGACAACATATTATAAATAATTGTGAAACTTTGAGTCTATGGACCTAATGGAATAACCTTTCCACATTTACAAAAAGGATAAATGAATGATATGGACAAATGTTACATTAAATATACATGTTGTGTGTAATCATATAATAAATATACAAATCATATCCTTTTGAAAGTGGAGCCAAATCTTCTCAATAATATGTTGAAATATACTTGAATTGATGTGGCAAGATTTTGTATGCTTTTCTTTTTGTTCAATCCTTCTAAAACTTGCAGAACTTCTTGGATTCTTGGTCTTTGAATTGGGTCTTCCTACCAAAATCAAATGTGATAAAAATTAGATGTTTATTATGTAATAGTTATACATTATAATCAAACCATGGCAAAATGCTCAAATAAATGGGATTACATGTCCATGTTTCAATTTGCAATGACACAATTTGAACATATATCCTTCAAAAAAGAATGTTGAAACCAACTTATATCTTTATTCAACAACATAATTTTATTGACTTTGAAAATAATATATTCCTTTCAACTATACATATCAATCATGCAAATGCTCTAAAAGAATTCCAAATGAAATTGAATGTACCATTTTCATGTGTACACCTTCTTAGAAAGTTTTACATTCAATGGACAATCTAGTTTAATTCAAATTGTCTCAAGTACTACATCAAATCCATGATTTGGGTTTTTCAAATTTGCTTAATAACAAATTGAATAATACACATAAAAGATTTGGCACAAAAATTACCTTGATGCATTTTGAAGGGATTTTTGCAAAAACAATTTGGCTTCATTGTGGTCATACCCAATGATTGAATTATCGATTACAACATTGAAAATTTGTTGAAATCCATTTTCTTCCACATGAACCTTTTGTGCCCATTGGATAAATTCTTGAATGAGAATTTTATTTCCATCTAAAATGAATGGTGATCCATTCACAAGTTGAATAAACAAGACTCCAAAGCTATACACATCACTTTTTGTCAATGTTTGCTTTGAAATATTTTGGTGCCATATATCCTCTTGTTCCTAGTGTAGAAATTGAAGTTAACTGCATCTGAATTTGAATTTTCCCAACAAATCAATAATTTCAACGAGTGTCACATGCATTGAGTATACATGTTGAAGTTCATAAAACCCACACCTAAGATCCAATCCATTACCAATAGAAACCCATAATTTATTTTTGAGTTTTTTTCAATCACAAAAGTTCCAACCCTTGTCACTACTAGAAATTTTAGGTTTTGCAATTGTCGTTTGCAATTAAAATTCAGTTGCATACGATAGTACGTATGCAACATGTATATATGGTGTTCATATACATGTTCATACATACATACAAATCCAATGTAATTGCACCTTATGTGCAAATATCCTTGCAACTACAATGCAACTAATCAAAATATGACACATGTTTAAAAATTAAACAACTACCTTGTGGACACGTGTCATTATCTAATTTTTTTGTGTTTTCAAAATTAAAAATTCATTGGATTAATCTCAATCATTAAAGTTTCTACCATTATGATGATGACACATGGCACACCATGGAACGTTCAACCACCATTTGACACGTGTTCATTTCAACACCAATTATATGGTGACACGTGGTAATCAGAACCCACCTATTTTTAAAATTTTAAATATTTATCAATGAAATTTAAGTTGTCTGATTTATGGCTAATAAGATGTTGACACATGGCATGTATGTACGTAGGTAATAATTAAACCCTATTAAGTAGGTTTACTTAGGTATGTAAGTAGGTTGAAAAGTAGCCAGGCTTAGGTTATGTAGGTAGGTTTCAAATAATCCAATTTTATTTTTAGGCTTAACCATTTCATAAGGGTCAAACATTTTTCATTCACTCATCCCTAATGGCAATAATATTTGGCTACTACATAGCTATTGCTCCTAATTATATACTGAACTAAATAAAATTCGAAGCCAAAGGATATGGGTTAAAACATTCCATTGTAAACCTCATGAACCAATTTAATTACACATTAGATGCAATTATTATATTAGATTATTCCATCCAAGGGAGCGCTCTATTATTTTTGGTGTGCAAAAAAAAAGACTTAAAGCCCTCTTCTTGGTGCATCTAACACACTAAGAATCGTTGAAAATAGATTAAAAATTAAAAAGTTATGGCCCCCCAAATAAAGGGGGTCAAAAACTCCAAAAAAATAACTATTGAACACTAACAAAGGCTAGTTCTTAAACACCCAGAAAGTTCATTTTATGTTGTTTTGTTGCTATTAGAAATCCAATGTGATTTGTAGGACTTTAGGTGGTGCTCCTAAAGCACTTTCAATCATTTAAAATGAATAAGAAATAAAAATGTTATGAGGTTTGAAAGTAGGAGGGGTCCAAAGAAAAAAAAGACGAAATGTTATGTAATTTGTAAAGCTTGTTTTTCTTATTTTTCTTCTTGTTAGTTTTTCATTATTCCTTTTCTTTTGCACTTCAATGATGATTATAAGATATTTTAAATAATTATGATCAATAAAAATATGATTTTAATATTATTATCTAGCTTAAATTAATAATTAGCTTAGGATGTTTGTATACTTGTAGGTTAATTAATGTAGCCTATTTACATTAATATTTTAACATAAATAATAAAATTTAAATATATAATACTATTGAGTATATATATATAATTGATTATTACTGTAATTATAATAAAAATTTAATTAATAATTATGATTATTTGTAATTTAATATTTTCATACGAATTGATTTTGAAAAAAAATTAAATCAAATTTACAATTTTTGAAAAAATATTCCAAAATAAAATAAAATAAAAAATATTTAAACCATGGTTTAATTTAACTTAATTTAATTTAGCCCAAATTAATTTAACCGTTATTAAATTTAACCATACATATTTTAACTTAACTTAATTTAACCATATTTATTTTATCCTAATTAAATTTAGCTTAATTTATTTTAGCCATAAATATTATATCCTAACTTAATTTAGCCATCATTAATTTGGTCTAATTTAATTTAGCCATATTTGTTTTAGCCTAATTTAATTTAGCTTAATTTAGTTTAGCTATAATTAATAGAATTTAATTTAGTCTAGCCCAACTTGATTTAACCATAATTAATTTAGTTTAACTTAATTTAACCATAGTTAATTTGACTTAATTTAATTTAGCCATAATCATTTTAGCCTAATAAATTTAGCCATGTTTAATTTTAGCCTAACTTAATTTAATTATGGTTAATTTACCTTAATTTAATTTAGTTTAATTTACTTTAGCCATAATTATTTTTTTTTGCTTAATTTAGCTTAATTTAAATTAACCATACTTAATAAACCATAGTTAATTTAACTTTTTAGTTTACTTAGCCTAGGTTAGTTTAAGCTAGCCTAAGTTAACATGGGGTTAACTTTAATACTAAAGATACATAACATTATTATATATAACCTATGTAGATATATCAAGTATAATAATTTAAGTATGTATAAGTTTAGGCCATTATTTTTATGACACGTGTCCATGTTGTACACATTTGATTGCATGTTAGTTGCACACATAACTGTATGACCCAAAAATTATACAATACCAAATTTGTAATTGTAAACATAACTAAGATAGTTGTAAACGACAATCAGTTACATACCAGTCACATAGTGACTAGTTGCAAATGACAAGATTTCTAGTAGTGTGTGTCATTACTCATGCACACATGAAAAGAAAATTTGTAATATAAAATGCAATTTTAGGAATTATTACATTAAGTGTTTTTCAAATATTCATTTTAGATTGTGAACGTTTATCATATTTGTTCCGTGACCTATAATAATGCAAATATAAATTAGCAAGTTGTGCCCAGAAAAATGGTCAAATTTGAAAGGTTTACAATTGCATGGAGATATAATGTGCATGCACATAATTAATAAAAAAAAGAATGGTGGGGCACATACCACATCTTCATCCTTGCCATCTAAAAATTTTGCCAACCCAAAATCAGCCAATTTTGGGGTGTAATCTTAATCCAAAAAGATATTTTGTGGTTTGATGTCAAGATGGACAATGATTGGATTACATTTATGCAAATGTGTTAATCCTTGAGCAACCCCTATAAGGATGCACACTCGTTGGTCCCAATCCAAAAGCTTGTCCTCCTTGAGACATTTATCAAGAGATGAATTTTGAAATGTACTCATACACAAACATATGTTTTAAGCCTTCGATACAATAGCCCAAAAGACGAACCAAATTAATATGTTGAATTGATCCAAAGTGCGCACTTCATATATGAAAGATTTTTTTACACCTTCATTGGAGAACCACTCCTTTTAAAACTTTAATATCTTCATGTCTTTCTAACAACCTTGATACACCTTACCAAAACCTCCTTTCCCCAACCACATACCAAAAATCAATTCATTGCATGGAAAATATCGAATTCTTAAATTGAATGGCAACAATTCTATGGTGGGTAAATATTCATTTAACATCCATTTCAACCATTTTTGAGTTTGCTATATCAAATGATCAATTGGTTGAAGATGATGAACCTTATTTATAGTCTCGAGGCTCCTTGATAGTCATCCAACATGTATTGGAAATCTCCATGAATTGTCAAAGTGAATGTATTGTTTAGTTCAAGAACATCAGCCTTGTCAAGGTTCTCCAAAGCTCCTTGATATTCTTTTAGCATCCTTTTGACATTTCCATAATTTCGCAAGCTGAATGCATCATTTGGTTCACGAACATCAGCCTTGTCAAGGTCCTCCAAGGCTCCTTTACAATCATCCAACATGTATTTGACATCTCCACGAATTGTCAAAGTGAATGCATTGTTTGGTTCAAGAACATCAACATTGTCAAGGTCCTCCAAGGCTCCTTTATAATCATCCAACATGTATTTGACATCTCCACAAATCATCAAAATGAATGCATTGTTTGGTTCAAGAACATCAACCTTGTCAAGGTCCTCCAAGGTTCCTTCATATTCTTTCAACATCTTTTTGACATTTCCAAGATTCTTCAAGGTGAATGCATTGTTTGGTTCAAAAACATCACCCTTGTCAAGGTCCTCCAAAGCTCCTTGATAATCATGTAACATGTATTTGACATGTCCACGATTCCTCAAGGTGAATGCATTGTTTGGTTCAAGAACATCAGCCTTGTCAAGGTCTTGCAAGGCTCCTTGATAGTCATCCAACATGCATTTTACACGTCCACAAATCTTCAAAGTGAATGCATTATTTGGTTCAAAAACATCAGCTTTGTCAAGGTCTTGCAAGGCTTCTTAATATTCATCCAACGTGCATTTGACACATCCACAAGTGCTCAAAATGAATGCATTGTTTGGTTCGAGAACATCAACCTTCTCAATGTTCTACAAGGCTCCTTAATAATCTTTCAACATCCTTTTAACATTTCCATGAATCCTCAAAGTGGATGCATTGTTTGGTTCAAGAACTGATGCCTTGTCGAGGTCCTCCAAGGCTCCCACTACAAGAAAAAGGCCAATATGTGACCAACACATTTACAACTACTTGCGACTACTTAATTTTTGCAACTAAAATTTTGCCCTTTTTAACTAATGTGACATCATGCTAACATCAACCGACTCACTTACGAGTAGTTTACAACTAAATTGGTTTACATTTATAAATGAGTTGAATTTATCATCCAAGAATAACCATTTAAAATCCATTAGTTGCAAACAAAATGGTGTTTAGTCGTAATGAACATATGTTTATATACATCAATTATAATAACTATTTGACTTTTAATTAAACTTAATAATCATAATATTTTTATTATATTTAAAATCATTCATATGATTATTGTAATTATACAAATTTCATTACATTAAATTACTTATAATTCCAACAAATTCAATATATTCCATTATACTAAATACATTTATATTTTTGAATGACAATAATTTTTAATAAAATATTATATTATTATATGATGATTATTATATAATCGTAATATTTAATTTATTCAGATTTTAATTATAATAAACACGTAATTTATAATTCAGCTTAAATATTCATTATTTAAATATTTAAATATTTAATATTTAATATTAAATTATGTCCACTATAATTAAATCACTTAATTTAATTTTTATAACTATAAGAATTACATTCCAGTATACTATAATATTTAATTATGTAATTACAATATATAATTGTTACTATGTCAAAGAAACTTAGAATAATTTTACTGAAATTTTAAAATTATTATGATAACTTATTTTAATTATTATTTATTACTGCTGATGTAAAATAAATAAATAATATTACAATATCAATTTTCCCATTAATTAAAATGATAGCTCCCAATCATTAAAAAAAACTATTGTATTTACAACACTTATGTTTTAATAATAATACTAATAATTTGTATCTTAATTGAAAAGTTATGTCCTATAATTAATATTTTTATTTCAAATTTTATATTAATTTTAAAATGATGAAAGAAGATGTTGTAGTTAATGTATTTAGAACAAATATATACTAAAAATAATTGTATGGATTACTCATTAATTATTAATTTACAAATAATATTTTTTTAAAAATTATAATATCAAAAATAATTCTATAGTGACATAAAATCATTGTTATTACACAATTTATTTCTAATTTATAATAACAATAATTGAATAATTAATTTATAATTAAAAAATATTATTATAATATTTAATTTATAATTTACAAATTTAGTTCTTATTTAATATTCTAGAATAATCATAATTTAACTAAAATAATTAATTCTATGACCATAAGTACATGCATTTTAATATAATCAATTCAAATATTTATTTCTTGTAACTACTTGTTCATACTAATCACTTTTATAACTAATTATATTTATTAATTAACTTACACTAAATAGATGCAACATAAGTTTTTATATTATATAATTTATATTTTTATAGTAAAATAAATCAATTATTGTATTTAATGTTACATTACTTTAAAATCATTACAATTATTTCAGATAATAATTAATTATAGTAATTTGATAATTATTTTCTGATTCGACATAATTATTCACAATCTATATTTATAAGTTTAAATTTGAATTAAAATTTTGGGAGATTTATAATGTAGTTAAAATAATTATTGTAATGATTATAATTGTAAGATTTTTTATACAAGAACTTTTTCATTAAAAAAATCTGTAATTACTTTTCTATGATAAGTATTTAATAATATCATTACAGTAATACAAAATTTAAGATATGTTCAGCAGATTATTGTATTTATAGTTATTAATTACCAATGGAAAAAAAATTTACTTGGCCGATAACAAAATTTCCAATAATAAATGTATTTATATTTTAATTACAATAACTAGTTTAATGCTACTTTTTAAATAAATAATTTGTGGGGCAATCTATTTTTTAATAATAATTATTAGTTCATTTTTTTATTTTGAAAACAAAAATTTATGATAGTTATTTTAAGTATAATAATTATATATATTTACATTAATTATATTATTTATTATTCAACCAGATTTTTAAAAGTAAGGAAATATTTTAAAATATTTTAGGTATTTATTTATGGATGAATTATGTATTGACAAGTTGTGAATAACTAAATAAATTAGTTGGTTAAATGTTAAGAAGTTATTAGTTATTTAAATAATTTATAATGAATTTCGAATATTTTTAGTATATAGTTTATATTTTAAATATATGTTAAATTTAGTCATTATTAATTAAATGGTTATTTAATTACCTAGTGAGTCATGTACTTGAATTGTTTAGAAATTTAAAAACTAAGAAACAAAGAAGGGGGAAAATTTTGAAGTTATAATTTCAAAACATATCCCATATTGTTTGTTTTCCATTCCTGATTTGAACATTATATAAACAAGGGGTGTGGTCAACCTACTTCACATTTAAAAAATGTGCACACATGGGATGAGTCATTCAAAAGACTTAACCCAAAACGAAAAAACACTTTATGCACAATTTTAAACTATTGATTTCCCCAACCTACTTATCTACCCAAGTGGATAGGTAATTAAATAGGTGCATAGTTTGACCTACCCACTTAGGTTGATTTATGTACCTATTTATATAAATAGGTATTTAGCCTAAGAAAGTAAGACTTACTTATCTTTTCACCTAAGTTTGTAAGCACCTACTTAAGTACCTACCAATTTAATATTATTATTTTGTATTAAATTATTTTATAATGCCACGTGGCATAATTACATTGGGCCATGTGTCATAATCTAAATCATCTAAACATGTGAATTGAATGTCCCAAATTATTTCAATATTATTCTTGTTATTATTAATTAAATATCAAGACATGTGGCAACACATCATTTGCCCCCAATATTGACCAAAATAATTACATCTTAGTTGAATGTGACAATACGTATACAATGGAGTCAAAAGATGAACTTATATTTGTTGATTTTTTCATTCATCCAATACCCCTTGTTATTTGTGACTAATATCACATGTGACTTGTTCAAGGTGACTAAACGGATTTTAGTTACAAATGTCACTTGCAACTAAATTTTTGTTGCAGTGACCAATCGAAAATAAGTGTTTTTCTTCTAATGTCCTTGATAATCATCCAACATGCATTTGACACGTCCACGAGTCCTCAAAGTGAATGCCTTGTTTGGTTCCAAAACATCAACCTTGTTTGGTTCAAGAACATCAGCCTTGTTAAGGTCCTCCAAAGCTCTTTCATAAACATGTAATATGTATTTGACGTCTCCACGAGTCTTCAAAGTGAATGCATTGTTTGGTTCAAAAACATCAGCTGTATCAATGTCCTCCAAGGCTCCTTGATAATCTTTCAATAACCTTTTGACATCTCCACGAGTCCTCAAAGTGAATGCATTGTTTGGTTCGAAAACATCAGCTTGTCAAGGTCTTAAGGCTCTTTGATAATCTTCCAACATTCTTTTGACATCTCCACGAATCGTCTAAGTGAATGCATTGTTTGGTTCGAGAATATCAACCTTGTCAAGGTCTTCCAAGGCTCCTTCATAATCTTTCAACATTCTTTTAACATCTCCACGAATCTTCAAAGTGAATGCATTGTTTAGTTCAAGAACATCAGCCTTCTTAAGGTCCTTCAAGGCTCCTTGATAGTCATGCAACATAGATTTGCTATTTGCACAAATTGTCAAAATGAATGCATTATTAGGTTCAAGAACATCAGCCTTGTCCTGGTCTTCCAAGGTTCCTTGATAATCTTTCAACATCCTTTTGACATCTCCACGAGTCCCCAAAGTGAATGCATTGTTTGGTTCAAGAACATCAGCCTTGTCAAGGTCCTCCAAGGCTCCTTGATAATCTTCCAACATTATTTTGACATCTCCACGAGTCCTCAAAGTGAATGCATTGTTTGGTTTGAGAACATCAGCCTTCTCAAAGTCCTCCAAGGCTCCTTCATAATTTTTCAACATCCTTTTGACATCTCCACGAATCCTCAAAGTGAATGCATTCTTTGGTTCCAGAACATGAGCCTTGTCAAGTTCCTCCAAGGCTCCTTCATAATCTTTCAACATTCTTTTGACATCTCCACAAGTCCTCAAAGTGAATGCATTGTTTGGTTCGAAAACATCAGCCTTGCCAATGTCCTCCATTGCTCCTTGATAATCTTTCAACATCCTTTTGACATTTCCATGAATCTCCAAAGTGAATGCATTGTTTAGTTCAAGAACATTAGCCTTGTCAATGTCCTTCATTGCTCCTTGATAATCTTTCAACCTCCTTTTGACATTTCCACGAGTCCTCAAAGTGAATGCATTGTTTGGTCCGATAGCATTAGCCTTGTCAAGGTCCTCCAAGGCTCCTTCATAATCTTTCAACATGTTTTTGACATCTCCACGAGTCCTCAAAGTGAATGCATTGTTTGGTTCGAGAACATCAGCCTTGTCAATGTCCTCCAAGGCTCCTTGATAGTCATGCAACATCCTTTTGACATCTCCACGAATCTTCAAAGTGAATGCATTGTTTGGTTCGAAAACATTAGCCTTGTCAAGGTCGTCGATGGCTCGTTGATAATTTTTCAACATCCTTTTGACATCTCCACAACTCATCAAAGTGAATGCATTCTTTGATTCAAGAACATCAGCCTTGTCAAGGTCCTTCAAGGCTCCTTGATAGTCATGCAACATGGATTTGACATCTCCACGAAGGTTCAAAGTGAATGCATTATTTGGTTCGAAAACATCAGCCTTGTCAAGGTCTTCCAAGGCTCCTTGATAATCTTTCAACATCCTTTTGACATCTCCACGAGTCCTCAAAGTGAATGCATTCTTTGATTCAAGAACATCAGCCTTGTCAAGATCCTCCAAGGCTCCTTGATAATCTTCCAACATTCTTTTGACATCTCCACGAGTCCTCAAAGTGAATGAATTGTTTGGTTCGAGAACATCAGCCTTGTCAAGGTCTTTCAAGGTTCCTTGATAATCTTCCAACATTCTTTTGACATCTCCACGAGTCCTCAAAGTGAACGCATTCTTTGGTTGGAGAACATCAGCCTTTTCAAGGTCCTCCAAGGCTCCTTCATAATCTTTCAACATCCTTTTGACATCTCCATGAGTCCTCAAAGTGAATGCATTATTTGGTTCCAAAACATGAGCCTTGTCAAAGTCCTCCAAGGCTCCTTCATAATCTTTCAACATTCTTTTAACATCTCCACAAGTCCTCAAAGTGAATGCATTGTTTGGTTTGAAAACATCAACCTTGCCAATGTCCTCCATTGCTCCTTGATAATCTTTCAACATCCTTTTGACATTTCCACGAATCTCCAAAGTGAATGCATTGTTTGGTTCAAGAACACCAGCCTTGTCCTGGTCTTCCAAGGTTCCTTGATAATCTTTCAACATCCTTTTGACATCTCCACGAGTCCCCAAAGTGAATGCATTGTTTGGTTCAAGAACATTAACCTTGTCAAGGTCTTCCAAGGCTCCTTCATAATCTTTCAACATTCTTTTGATATCTCCACGAGTCCTCAAAGTGAATGCATTGTTTGGTTTGAGAACATCAGCCTTGTTAATGTCCTCCAAGGCTCCTTAATAATCATGCAACATCCTTTTGACATCTCCATGAGTCCTCAAAGTGAATGCATTGTTTGGTTCGAAAACATTAGCCTTGTCAAGGTCCTCGATGGCTCCTTGATAATCTTTCAACATCCTTTTTACATCTCCACGAGTCCTCAAAGTGAATGCATTGTTTAGTTCGAAAACATCAGCCTTGTCAAAGTCCTTCAAGGCTCCTTGATAGTCATGCAACATGGATTTGACATCTCCACGAAACCTCAAAGTGAATCATTGTTTGGTTTGAGAACATCAACCTTGTCAAGGTCGTTCAGGGCTCCTTGATAGTCATGCAACATGGATTTGACATCTGCACGAAGCCTCAAAGTGAATGCATTGTTTGGTTCGAGAACATCAGCCTTGTCAAGGTCCTTCAAGGCTCCTTGATAGTCATGCAACATGGATTTGACATCTCCACGAAGCCTCAAAGTGAATGCATTGTTTGGTTTGAGAGCATGAGCCTTATCAATGTCCTCCAAGGCTCCTTGATAATCTTTCAACATCTTTTTGACATGTCCACGAGTCCTCAAAGTGAATGCATTGTTTGGTTTGAGAACATCAACCTTGTCAAGGTCCTTCAAGGCTCCTTGATAGTCATGCAACATGGATTTGACATTTCCACGAAGCCTCAAAGTGAATGCATTGTTTGGTTTGAGAACATGAGCCTTATCAATGTCCTCCAAGGCTCCTTGATAATCTTTCAACATCCTTTTGACATCTCCACGAGTCCTCAAAGTGAATGCATTGTTTGGTTCGAGAACATCAACCTTGTTAAGGTCCTGCAAGGCTCCTTGATAATCTTCCAACATTATTTTGACATCTACACGAGTCCTCAAAGTGAATGCATTGTTTGGTTCGAAAACATCAGCCTTCTCAAGGTCCTCTAAGGCTCCTTCATAAGCTTTCAACATTCTTTTGACATCTCCACGAATCATCAAAGTGAATGCATTGTTTGGCTCAAGAACATTAGCCTTATCAAGGTCCTGCAAGGCTCTTTGATAATCATGCAACATGGATTTGACATTTCCACGAATCGTCAAAGTGAGTACATTGTTTGGTTCGAGAACATCAGCCTTGTCAAGGTCTTCCAAGGTTCCTTGATAATCTTTCAACATCCTTTTGACATTTCCACGACTGCTCAAAGTGAATGCATTGTTTGGTTTGAGAACATCAGCCTTGTCAAGGTCCTCCAAGGCTCCTTGATAATCTTCCAACATTCTTTTGACATCTCCACGAATCCTCAAAGTGAATGCATTATTTGGTTCATGAACATCAGCCTTGTCAAGGTCCTCCAAGGCTCCTTGATAATCTTTCAACATGATTTTGACATCTCCACGAATCCTCAAAATGAATGCATTGTTTGGTTCAAGAACATCAGCTTTGTCAAGGTCTTGCAAGGCTCCTTGGTAGTCATGCAACATGCATTTAACAACTCCATGCCTCCTTAAGGTGCATGCATTGTTTGGTTCCAAACCATTAACCTTGTGAAGGTCCTCCAAGGTTTCTTCATAGTCATTCAACATGTAATTGATTTTTGCACGAGCCGTCAAAATGGATGCATTGTTTGGTTCAAAAACATTAGCCTTATCAAAGTCTTCTAAGGCTCCTTCATAGTCATGCAAAATGTGTTTAACATGTCCACGAATCCTCAAAGTGGATGCATTGTTTGGTTCAAGAACATTAGCTTTGTCAAGGTCCTCTAAGGCTCCTTGATAGTCACCCAACATATATTTGGCATCTCCACGATTTTTCAAAATGAATGCATTGTTTGGTTCAAGAACATCAGCCTTATCAAGGTCCTCTAAGGCTTCTTGATAATCGTCCAACATGTAGTTGACATCTCCACGATATGTCAAAGTGGATGCATTGTTTGGTTCAAGAATATCAGCCTTGTCAAGATCTTCCAAGGCTCCTTGATAATCTTTCAACATCCTTTTGACATTTCCACGAGTCCTCAAAGTGGATGCATTGTTTGGTTCAAGAACATTAGCCTTTTCAAGGTCCTCCAATGCTCCTTGATACTCTTTCAGCATCCTTTTGACATCTCCACGACTCTTCAAGGTGAATGCATTGTTTGGTTCAAAAACATCAGCCTTGTCAAGGTCTTGCAAGGCTCCTTGATACTCTTTCAACATTTTTTTAACATTTCCACGAGCCTTCAAAATGGATGCATTGTTTGGTTCAAGAACATTAGCCTTGTCAAGGTCTTGCAAGGCTCCTTGATAGTCATGCAACATGTATTTGACATCTCCACGAGTCTCCAAAGTGAATGCATTTTTTGGTCGAAAAACATCAGCCTTGTCAAGGTCCTTCAAAGCTCCTTGATAATCTTTTAGCATCCTTTTGACATTTCCACGAATCCTCAAATAGGATGCATTGTTCGGTTCAAGAACATCAGCCTTATCAAGGTCTTTTAAGGCTCCTTGATAGTCATATAACATGTATTTGACATCTGCACGAATCCTTAAAATGAAGGCCTTGTTTGGTTCGAAAACATCAACCTTGTCAAAGTCCTCTAAAGTTCCTTGATAGTCATCCAACTTGTATTTGACACTTGCATGAGTGCTCACAGTAGATGCATTGTTTAGATCAAAAACATCAATTTTATCAAGGTTTTGCAAGGCTCCTTGATAATCATTGAACATGTATTTGACTCCATCACGAATGTTCAAAGTGAATGCCTTGTTTGGTTCAAAAACATCAACTTTGTCAAGGTCCTCCATAGCTCCTTAATAATCTTTCAACATCCTTTTAACAACACAATGCACTTTTGGATTATTAAACATAAACTTTGTCTTGATGAATAATATTTCAATACCTTTTTGAGATGTTCACGAATGTGATTTAAATGAATTCATTGTTTAGATCATGAACACTAGCCTTGTGAAGGTCTTCCATGGCTTTTTCATAAGCTTTCTATTCATCAACAACATGAAATAATGGAAATAAAAAAAGATCATATTAATTATCAATAGTTTTAACATCAAATAGAACATTTGTGCTAGAAAGAATTTCTTTTGGAAATTTCCACCAAGCCTATGTCACTTTGTACTTTCATACATATTTGAAATGTAATTGTCACCTACACGATGATTAGCATACATAATTTTTATTATTGATGATTATTCCACTTGCTTTAAAAAGTGTGATTTGCTAGAATAAACATTTCATTACATTATGCAATATGTTCAATTCAATAAATGTAGGTAAATGATGTGCATCCTAATCAATGTTATTTTTTCAATTTCTTGATTGAACTAGAGTGCCAAGCATCCTTAGGTAAATTTGAATTTAATTAGCAACATTATTTCAAAAAATTCTTAGAATTGTAACCAATAGGCATAAGTGTAATGACACCTTGAAAAAAAAAATTAAATCACTTTTAGTCAAGATTTCCAAAAAAGTGATTTGCAACAAAATAATCCATATGTAAAACAATGTGTTAGGTTCTGTTGACTTTTTGCCCAAAAAATTGATTCATCATAATTTTGTATGATTTGCTACCACTAAAATCTTTCTTCCTATTCCCCTATCAACCATTTTAATGTCTATAAAATTGATTTGGTCTAAACATAAATCAACAAATGATAAATTACAAAGAACAAATTGTTGAATAATTTAAAACACACATTAATCTAATTAGTTTTCATGTTGATTTTTCATTTCAATTTGATTTGAATGACAAACTTGATCATTGCCAAAAATATTGGTGCACAACTCCATCACGTGCACAATTACATGCATATGCACAAACCTCATCCAATATTATTGTTGTTTTAATCCATTTGTTGAATGGAATTCTTTTTTTGACAAACATTATTATTGTAGTATTATGCAAAATTCATGACTTTTAATTGTTGCAAAACTACTTGGACTGACTAGATGATGTGAGTCCCACTTTTCTTCAAATTAAACTCTCTAATATAACCCCATGTGAAAACTTAAGAATATGTGTTCATGTTTTAATTACTCGCTACTTGAAGTTTGAAACAAATTTCATTCATCACAACCTTCCTCCCTTTAAATAAGAACCCACACTTAATTTTGATGTTGCAAAACATATTGAGTTCAAAATGCTAAATGTTTGTGTGTGAAGCACATACCTACAAGTTTTGAGAAATTACAAAAGAGGTGACACTTGAGTAACCTCAATAGTTTTTGTTGTCCTTTTGCGTTGGTTGCTAGCCCAATGAAATGCATGTGATCACTGTGACAATTAAGAAAAGCACCAAGTTAACCCACCTTAATAGAAAATAAGAGTAGATGAGCCTTTGTGCAAATTTGAATCATTACACAATCGTTATTCTAGGTCAAATATTCATGACACTACTAATGCTTACAAAGACATGGAACCTAAGTTTTGGTGTTTGAGACATACTAGGTTTCACATAAAAGACATGATGATATGCGAGATGAGTTGCATGTGGCAATTGGATGATAAATCTCTTGTTGTTGCATTGAGCCATGAAACCCTATACACATATGCAAGGAGATTGTCGGCAATAGAAGCTCAGCAACAAGCCCACCAAAAGGAACTGACCTTGATAAAAATTTGTAGCAAGCTCTTGGATGCAAATCTGAGCCAAGGTAGAATTTATCCATTGGATTCCTTGCATTTATGCCAGAATGATGAACAACTTGGAAGGTGGTCATGACTAAAGGTTGAAGAAAAGGATCCCAAGCGGTACTTCTAGGATGGTGCATAGCATGTGCCATAATTGTGTTGGGTTAAAGTTTTCCGTGCTACCCGCTCAGAACTTTACTAGGGAAAATATTATTGCAGCTGGATGCTTTGCCGACGATTCTCCTGTCATGTTGTGCTTTCACACCGCTCAAGATTAAAAGTCTTTAATAAAGTAATGCAATCCCCGCGTGAGTACGACGGCCACAGTAAACCAGCACCCACCAGTGCACCATCCACTGGTTGGCCGTTATGACTCAGTTGTGGATGATCCTCAACTGAGTTACTACCTGGTCTCATCTTGGTAACTCATTCAACAAGAAGTAGGTTTAACCTATAGACAGGTAGGTTAAAAAGTAGCTAACTACTATGCTACATAGATGATACATAGTAGGTAGGGACTATTTTTACTACCTACCTAGTTGATAGGTAGTTAATAAAGCAAGTGAGCTAACCACCATGGTTAGGTAGGGAACTGGAATCCAACAGAAAACTGTTTCCTCATCACATATCATCCATTCTTGGTGGGTGCTGGTTAACAGTGGCCACGTACTAGACCTGCAACTTCCTGTGATCACTGATATTTTGGGCTTTCACATAATGGAGGCAAGTGGTCATTCATGGACTGCCCCGACCATGTGTCAGCAAAGAAAGGTGAGGCCAGTTAGCAGTCCTTATTCAGAACCAGGGTTTTTTTTTCCAAAAATTCCTCAGGTAGGTGTACTGGCGAGGATCCCCAGCTTTAGTTCGCATTAAATGCCGACTGCCCTAGGCGGACATTGGAGTTTTGTCTGAATCCAGCATAAATCGTGGCGAGCTACACGAACTCACTTGTCTAAATCTGGCGAATTTGTTTTTGGTCTAAGAAATATGGCGAATTTTTTGAAATTTTTTTTTAAGAAAAAAACTTTGTAGAGGTCGCACTGGGCTTTTGTTTTTTTTTGTCAGCCAGTTGGCGAAATTTCGCCCAAATAAAAATACCGGTCAGAACTCTCCTCTTATATAGATTATTATATCAACTCTTTACTTTGTGTGACTTTTTCTCCTTTCATTACCTGCTGGGAAACATTGTTCATAATTTCATTTCCCACAAAGTCATGGCACATGCCTCATGTTGGCGGTAGGTCCCAAACTTGAGCATGTGTAGGTTTTAGACTTGAAAATTTTCCTATTCGAGCTGAACTTTTCAGCCTTTACAGAATGGATGTATTTGGTCATTGTTCAAAAATTCACAGCCTGTATCAGGAGATATAATGAGGGTTGTTAGAGCTGGAAGTAGTGATTTTTTGCTGAAATTCGCCATTTTTGCTATTTAAAAAAAAGCCCCAAGCAAAACATGATCAAGTGAACATTTTGGAGAATTTCTTCAAAAATCCTCACATTTAGAGGAAGAAGAGAGTTATGAAATCACCAAGATTTTTTGGGAGGATTTGGGCAGATTTCTAGTTTTTTTCTTTAGAAATCTCCATAGTTAGTTAATAGGTTTTAGTGGTTCGCCAATATGTAATAAGATTCCTAGAACTTTACTTGTCTTGTAGCCAGATCTGGTTAAATCCTCTGGTGAGTGATGGCCACTTTTGATGCAACATGAGAAAATTGAAAAATTAAACACTGGCTGGAGCCTCTGAATTGTGTGTCAGCAAAGAAAACTTATTGGCCATTTGAAGTATTCCCCAAAGTTGGGCATACATTAGAGAAATCCCTAAATTTCACCGGGAGTTTCATAGGGTGTCTCACACCCTATTAAATTTTTCGCTCTGAGTTCCAGTCGTCCGTAAGGTCACCCTGACTAACTGTGGGCGGTTTCATCCGTAAAGTCACCCTGACTAACTGTGGGCGGTTTCGTCCGTAGGGTCACCCTGACTAACTGTGGGCGGTTTTCGAAAAGGAGAGGGTGAGAAGGGGTTGACCACGTGGGTGTGCCTTTGAGTGGCTTAAAATAGGTGGACAGTCCAAGAAGTTGCCAATTTCAACATTTGGATTGGGGAGGGGGGAGGGGAGGTTGTTGCGAGACCCTTTTTTGGGATTTTGAGGAGATTTGGGTGGGGTTTTTCATTTCCCGAAGGGTGGGTGGGCTAAGGGTTTAGTGGGTCATGATTTTTCTTTTTTCTTTTGGGGGAAGGGTTTGTTTTTTTTTCCAAGTGGGTGGGTTCAAGTCTTTAAATATTTATTTTTGGTTGTTGGAGGTGTAGGGGACACCTGGATTTATTTGAAGTTTTTTTTTGTTTTAATAATAGGGTGTGGGTTCATGTTCTAGGGTTTAGAGTTTAGGGTCTATGGGGTTAGGGGAGCTTTTTGTTTAATTCCTTTGATGCTAAATAAGTGGGAGGGATCCCATTTTTTCCTTTTTATTTTCAATCTCATTTTACTTGAAGATTTTTAAGTCTTCCATTTCATTTGGGAATGTCAAGTGATTTGAATAGTTTTTTTAGGGTTTGGGGAATCCGATTTCATTTTTCTTTTTTAGGGTTCATTCCACTTGTCATCTATGGAGTTTATTTTAACGCATCTTGATTCAAGCTCCTTCAATAGCAACAAGGAGTTGCTTGAGGAATTTGCAATAAATGATCAAATTATAGTATAAAAATTGCTTATGTCAACAATTTGGGAATATTTCACATTAATAGAGCTAGATGAAGAAAAAATTGGTCAACCTTAATGTAAATGTGTGGGACATCTTAACGACCATGTGAACCACACCAAGTTTGTTTAAGTTTCTCACCAACTTCATTTTGGGAAATTTTGAAAAACTAGTTCAACTTGTGGTCCTAACCAATGTTGGGTGATTCTCAGGAGCAGTTTGAAAATTGTCAAGGTTTTCAAGTTGAAATTGCAAGTTTTCAAATCAGATGTAAACCAAACCAATAACATGACTGATGGTTCACAGCCTAGTGAGAACCGCCCCTAGAACCTTTAAAGTTCTCAAAAATAAATAAAAAGTTGAAAATCGAGAAGGGTATTTCCCAATACCTTTCGAACCGGTTTCAACTTTATGGTTATAGGTTTAAGGTTTAAAGCTAGCCATTTTAGGTGTAGCTATTTAGGGTTAAGGTTCACAATTAAGAATTAGGGTTAAGTGTAAAAATTAAAGTTTAGTCATTGCCTAAAGTGACGCCCTAAACTAATATAAATTAAATGTTAGTGAATGAGAGTTCCTTTGATTTTGCTTTGTGTGTTATATGTTATTTGTCAATTGCTTTGGATCTCTCTTTATGTTTTGTTTTAGATCTTTTTGTTTTTTATTTAGCTTTTGTGTTGTGTTTTTTTTTGTTTACTTTTGCTTATAAATCTTGCTTGTGGCCTTTGCTTTTGTTCTAGCTCTCATTTCGCAAATATAGGTTTTCATCCTTGGTTTTAGTTTTGCTTAACTTTCGTTTTTTTTTTTTTTTTTGGCTCTTACATGGCTTTCGCTTCTTGTTTTTGCTTCTCATTTATTGCTTTTGGCTCTTGTCGAATTCTCATTTTTCACTTTTATCTTTCACTTTTCGCTTATGGGTGAAAGCACATTACAACGGACCAAAAATGATAGATGTGGTGTTCATAATTAGTCCATTTCACAATGTAAAACTAGAGTCATTATTTCAAATTCATAAACATTCCCCCCTAAAAGTAAGAATTTGTGGATTTCAAGAAAGGCCTCCCTCCAAAATCCTACATACTAATTATATTTTGAAATGTAACTTAACATTCATCAAGGTGTGGATTTCAAGGACTAAATTCAATAGCAAGCTCATAAGATTTCAAATATTCATTTGTTTATGAATTAATCCATTCAAAATCTAGATTTGTGATACCATTCCACCAAAAAAAATGGCATCTATTGGTATAGTTCATGATGCATTTTAAAGTCCATTACACAAATTATGGACTATGACAACATAGTTGCCTTAACTTAAAATGTCCACTTTGAGCTCATAATATCATTATTTGTCATTTTATTTTTGCAATGTTTTTGACTTGTACCCTATTACTAAAAATGAGTCCTTCCCAACATTTGATCGCAATTTCAAAATTGTTTAGGCCTATAACTTAACACCTCCCCCCCCCCCTTTTGTGAAAATTGTAGTGTGACACCAAAAAATGGATTATCTAATGTGTTTTCACCCTTATGGCTATTGCTTAGCTCTCACTTTTTGCATTTGTTTCTCACTTTTGGTTCTTGTTTAACTTTCGTTTCTTGGTTTTATCTCTCACTTCTTGCTTCTAACTTTGTTCAACTTTCACTTTTGTTTTCCGTTTTTCTTTCTTGCTTGGCTCTCACTTTTTGCTTTTGTTTTTTGTTTTTATTTCTTGCTTCTCACTTTTGTTTTTCGCTTTTTGCTTATGGTTATTTATTGGCTTTTGATTCCTTCTTTATTTTTTGCTTCTTATTTTTGGCCTTTGACCGGCTTTCGCTTTTCACTTCAATTTTTTGTGCTCTTGCTACGGCTAAGCGATCCTCTTTGGAAGGGAATAATTGGTAATTTAACAAAGGTAGGGCATTTCCCACTAATATGGGAGTGTCTATACTAGAAATAACAACTGCTAATAAAGCAATTACCAATGGACCCTCTATCTTTTATTGCTAATAAAGCAATTACCAATGGACCCTCTATATTTTATTTCTTGCTTCTAGCTTTTACTTGGCTCTTGCTTTTCACTTTTGTTTCTCACTTCACAATTTTGTTTTCGCTTTTCACTTTTGGCTTTGCATGGTTTTTAAATATCAGTTTTGTCTCTTATTTCTCATTTTTGTCTCTCATTTCTTGCTCTTGATTTTTTTGTTAACCTTAATTATTTCTAGCTTTTGTTTTAAATCTTGGTTCTACCTTGGTTCAAGCCCAAGTTTTTTATTCAACTACGACTATTTGCTTCATATATCAAGGTACCATTTTTTTCTAGCTTTGGCTTCTCACTTTTGGTTCTTGCTTGCATTTTGGTGTGCATTGGATGCATTATTTTTGTAGACTAGTATTTCCCCCCTACTATTTTTTTGCATGTTCAAGATTCCAAGGCCAATTTGGGGTGGAGGTCAAGTTTCCAAACTTTTTTTGAAGTAAACTTGGATTCAACTTTTACTTTTTCAAAAATAAATAAATTATTAGGGTGAAAACACATTATGACAATAAAAAATTATTGTCACAAATACTACTTTTGAAACTATGTGTTTTGAACTTCTACCAAGTTAATATTGAAACATTTTTTTGTAAATCAAATATTTCAAAACCCAAAGAAAAAGATTGTCAAAAAAATCCCACTTTGAAGTTGATACTAAATGATTGAAAAGTATATTAGGGAAAAATAATAATTGTACCAATAAACTACAAAGTGCAAATATATTTCAAAAACCATTCAAACAATTAACAAATTTGATGAAGTACTCAATCATATATTACATATGATTTCATTGTACCATTTCAATTTATATGAAGAATTCCACATATAGATGAGGTTTTTCATTCAAACAAGTGTAAGTGTGTGAATACATAAATTTTTTTTGAAAAACCATTGTCATTTGAAAGATAACAAGAATTGTGTTGGAGGATGTGTCAAAAATCGATTTTTAGTGATTCTCAAAATGCTAAATGAAATGAAAAAATCTGCCCCCAAAATAATACAATGTACTACAAAACAAGTACATTTGTTTGCTCAAAATATACCATTGTAATGTGCTTTCACCTATCAACAAAATTATAATAAATATTTATCTTATAAAAGAAAAAAAAAATTTGTCCTTTTGTCTTTGTTTATTTTTTAAGTTTAAGGTTAAAGTTAGATTATTTTGGTATTGTCCATTAAAATCAAACCTTACTTTAAAACCCTAAAAAATTTATTTTTGTGGTTGGATGGTGTAAGAAAATTACTTGTCTGGAAAGACAACTTATTATACATTTTTTATTTCAACTATGTTTAAAAATGAGCTTTTTGATTTGTAAATTCTTGTAAATGAATTCTCAACACCAAACTTTAAATCTTTTTCCTTACCTACTTTTCAAGTCTCATAATTGTAACTTTCTTTACAATTTTGTTTGTTGTATAAATTAAATATTAATAAAATAATGGCCCATTCCAACTAAAATGAAAATGTTATGAGAATTAAAACAGAGTTCTATGAAATATTCCAAAATGATGTTTCTTTGGAAGAGGAACCTTTTCCTGAAACAATCTCAAGGAAATGAGAGTTTGCAAATCCAACTGAATATAGTTCCAAAAAGTGATTAGGAAAATGTGAATAAAAGATTTTATGTTTTACATGCTTAGAGATTGTTTTCGAAACCTTATGGCAAAAATGCGATATGTTGGGCCAAAAATAAAAAGCCAAAAATTTGGCTTTTTCGTTGAGGCCGAAGGTTTTTGAAAATTGTAACAAAAAAATCAAAAATATTTTTGATTTTTTCTCTTTTTCCAAAAAAGAAAATAATTCATGTTATCAATGACAATACACAAGTAGGTGGCAAGGTACCTCAAAATGATGCATTGCATTTTATGTCACAAAGAGTATGTCTCTTTTATTGCAAGAACCAAAATTTTAAATATATGTCACATTTTTAATCTAATGGGATAAGTGTTTTAAAAACATGTGGATGTAAAACATACATTGCTTGCAAAGAAATTCAAGGAGGAAGTAAATAGTCCCATGAAATGTGGTTTGAAAAAAAACCAACAAAGAAAAGACCTAATGTGTTTACTAATGAAATTTCTAAGTTTTTTCTACTAAAATTCCTTTTTAAAAAAATGATCTGTAATAAAAATGTTTTTTGCAAGACCTTAGTTTGCTAATTTTTAAACATCATCTTCTTGTTCATTTTGTGGAGAGTTCCTAGTTCAAGCAATTTACCTTACATTTGTGTCCTCAAGTTGTTATCCCATGCAAAACATTATTTTCCCAAGAAATTTTGCCTAATTTGGTGGAAAAGACAAAAAAATTGTATGTCAAGTACCTCAATTAGCTAAATGTTTGTTGACCACTACCAATTTTTGAATTATGGATGTCTAAAGGAGCCCATGATATTTTTGCATTGGTTGTTAACTTTCAAGATGCAAATTGGTAGCCCAAGCAAGTGACTATTGGGTTATTTGAAGCTACTAAAATCACAAGGCAAACTTTGGTTATGATCTTGAGCAAACTTTTATATTCCTTTGGACATAGGAAGAAAATCATTACATTTGTTTAAAATGAAGGGACTAATTGGAATGCAATGATTTCAACATTAATGTTTGTTGTGAGTTATGACATTATGGGGTTAGAGGAAAGTTTCAATGGAAGTTGCTTTGGAAATGTTTTTTCCAAGGCATGCTAATATGGGATTACCAAGGAGAAAGTTTGCAAAGACATGATAGTCATATCAATTAAAAATGTGCAATCTAACATTTAAAAGTGCATTACTTAGCCGAAAAGTCTGGTAAAGGTAGACAAATTGGAACAAGGCACATATCGATGTTAGAATTCACCCCAAAAAGTTAAATACACCAATAAAAACAAGGTTTATTTTTTATATATAAATTAAACTTCATTTTCAACTTGTATTATAATATCTGTAATTTGAAGTTGTTTCTTTTGCAATTTGTTTTTTAGTTTCTTGTAGATTTGCAAATAAAATCATTTTATTTCAATAGGTTTTGCTATTTTGTGAGGCCGTTGTAATGTGTTACAATAAATAGATTGTTCTCCATGCTTTTATATGTGTCCCACCTCCTCAAACCTAACATGTCTATTGTTGATTATTTAGGATTCGTCGTGACTGCTTGTGTTTTGTAGCAATCAAATGGTCATCGGTTGTTGTATGGTGTTTTGAATTTTTTTATAACTTGGAGTCTAAAGATGAAGGAAGAAGCAAAAATACAAACAAACTTTGACCTTCTAATAGATGATGGAAGAGTTACCCTTGAGTTGTATTTGTTGGCCTCTAATATTAGAAAAGAAGTTGTTGTGATTCTTGACTTTTTTCTTACATTCTTACAAAGCTATGAAGAAAAAAACTTATAACATGTTTTCGTTGATGTTAGATGGGCAAGATTTAAGGGTCTTTGTCTTGTGTCTTTGTGTTGGGTGTGAACAAGGATTGTCTATTGTGAAAACATATGATGAGAAAACATTATATCCTATGCTTTTGACGTGTTACCATTACTTACATCTTGTGGGAAAAAGTTGTAGATCACAAAGATGATGACTAGGCAAATTAGACATCTTCCAATTGTGAGCATGTGAAAGAGTTAAGCTTTAGGAGATTTCATCTAGATGTGAAGGACATTATTAAATGCCTTTTGTTGTGGTAGGAAAAACACTAATCTAGGTTTTAGTTAAAAGGCTTCTAACAAGGCAAATACTTGGCATTGTAGGTTTTCAAATAGAAACATAACAATTGTTTTTGCTTGCTAAAATTTTAACAAACCTTAGAAGATGTCATTTGCATTTAGAAAACCTAGAGATAATTTTTTTTTGGTTAATAAAAACTAGCTAAATGATATTACAGTAGGTTGTAATGGAGCATTTAACTTGGTAGAGTGCATAAAGAAGGAAGAATTTGAAGTAAAATGTAAAAAAAAAGATCTTGAAAACTATGAATGATGAATGTGAGAGATTTAAATGTGAAAGAGATTGAAAACTATACTTCTTTTGTGGATTTGTCAATTAAAATTATTACTAATTTATTAATCTATTTATGTAGAAATAACAATTGGAATAATCATTTCGCAAAAACCGCCTTTGAAAATCGACAATTCAAAAACTTGAAAATTGAATACCTTAAAAATCACCAAGTTTCATCTTTTTGGAAAATTTGAAAATCCAGGCAATTGTTAAAAAATAAAAATCTAAAATTTAAAAAGAACAAGGGTGGTTCTCTCAACCCTTTCAAAGAACTAAAATCAACTATTGTCATGAAAAAGTGAAAATTGCCAACACTAATGTTAACCATTATTAATGATGTGAAGTTCACAAAAGAACCACACTGCACTTTTGGGTGATTGTCCAAGTTGGCCCTAAAAAAATGTTTGCTTAATTTTGTTTCATTCATGAAAGGTGATAATGTGCTAAGTGTGGTGCCTTCATGTGAAATTGGAGAAAAAGTGCAATAAATGATGATGGCATATTTTGTTGCAACCCCACTTTGAGGCAAGTGTGAGGATGAAACTCACACTCCCAAAAGTGGGAACTTGGAGTCCTTTAGGACTCCCAAAAACTCAAAGCTTGATTGCAGGGGTCAAAACACCTTGCATTGAAGTGTTCTTTATACCATTGGAAAGGTCTTGAAGTGTAGATGTCGAAAATGGCCTCGCATGAACCATTCAGACATTTGCAACACAAGTTATGGTCGAAAGAAGGGCCGAGAATCAAACTAACAATTTGACTCCCGATCATTAAAAGTCAGGAATCAACCCGATCCCGATGTATACAGGTGAAGTGCGACACACCGTTGGAAAGCTCTTGCAAAGAGTTATAGGTTTGCTTTAAACTTCATCCCAATCGAAGGTCTAAGTTGGGACTTATGACCTCCCAAAGTCCTAGGAGTCCAAACTGGGACAATTTCAGGACTCCTCCTTGGGAGTCCCGGGACAAAAAGCCATTCGGATGTAGGTGCCGTGGGCAAATGCAGAGAATACTATATGGAGGAAGGTGGTGGTTTCCCCCGAGTCCGAGCCGTGGTGAATCAAATGAGTCCATGTTGCCCGTGGTTTATCCCAACACTAAGAGTGATTCCGAATGTGAACTAACCAACTCGTTGGTTGGTTTTGATGCAGGACTGAGTAACTAAATAAGTTGTCCCTCTTCCTAGTCTGATCCTGGAGCTTTCAGCACGCCCCTCTCACCCCCTTTAGTGCTGGAAGCTGGGAGCGGCACCAAATTCCAACTACTTTCGCTCTTTAACATAGTTGGACCTTTTTTGGGTCTAACAAGGAACTTGGGGGCGCTTCATATTTATTGCATCTTGCACCAATTATGTCGTTGTCGATAAGATTTGCTAACCCACTATTGAGTAATGACAAGTTTTGGCAACACAAGTTCCACAATTCTTGGGCTACATTGGATTTATTGATGGGACCCTCATCAAAATCCACAAGCTTAGAACAATCCATCACATCATACTTGGTTTAATGGGTGAAAACAAATGTATTACATGAACAACATGATTATGGCTGACCACCATGGGTTATTTATTCATAAATTGGACCTTAAATATGCATGTTCATACCATGACATTAATATATTTCCTAGTCATCTACATCCACAAATCATAACATTAATATTTTATCCACACACATGAATATTTTGAACACTTATCGGGAAACCTTGGTTACATGGATGAAGAAATGTTCATGATGTGTTGCATTGGGAGCTGTGAATTGGCACCTAAAATTTCTATGGATGTTGTTAAGGTGTACAACAAAATGCATGCAAGTTTGACATTTCATTTGATTTTAAGGTTAGGTTATAGGGTTTTAAGTTTAGACTTTAGGATTAGGTTTTAAGTTCATGTTTGGGTTTTAAATATAGGTTTTAAGGATTAGGTGTAGGTTTTTTGGTTTCTAGTTGAATATAAATTTTTGGGTTTAGGTTTAAAATTTAAGGTTAAGGTTTATGTCTAGGGTTGTAGGTTTAAGTTCAGGGATTAAATTTAAGGGTTTAAAGGTTTTTTACATTGAATGTGAGTTTCAAGGTTTTGAGGTTTTAAATTTAGGGTTTGGGTTTTGCTATTAAGGTTTTAGGTTTATATGGTTCTAGGGTTTAAAATTTAGGGTTAAAGTTTATGTCTAAGGTTTTTAATTTAAGTTTAGGTTTATAAATTAAATATAAATTATTGGGTTTAGGATTTATGTATAAATATAAGGTTTATGATTCAGGTTAATCTATCGGGTTTTAGATTCAAGGTTTTAGGGTTTAAAGTTCAAGGTTTTAGGTTTAAAATTAAGGTTTTTCTAAGGGTTTTAGATTCAAGTTTTTAGGGTTATGGTTTTAGGTTTAGGATTATAAGTTAAATGCAATATTTAGGGTTTACGTTAAGTATAAACCTAGATGTTTAAGGTTTTAAGGTTAAGTTTATGGTTATGTTTCAAGTTTTAGGGTTTTGGTTTTCTTGGAAGGTGGTCAAATTGACTTACATCAAAATATTGTAGGTTTTCGAGTTAGAGGGGAATGGGGCAGGGGATTGAAATCCAAGTGGAAAAGGCTAATGAAACATTTTGATTCAAAAAAGGAAAAATATAGTCTTTTATTTAGAGCTACTACATTATTAACTAACTTTTCATGAAAGTGTCACTAAGATTTCACAATTGGGTGAATGCATGGTTGAATGGTTCACTTTTATGACAAAATGTACAATTGTCCCTAAGTACCCTTCATTCAAATGCATATGGTGATGAATATATTTTTAGATATATTAATTGGAACTTGGATATAAAGTAACAACTTTATTGTGAAGATAATTGTGTGGTATTTATTGTAAAAATAATAATTTGCTAGTAGTAATGGACTTGAAAAATAAAAAATATGGATTGGTTGTTTAATTGGAACATTGCAAGGTAAAATAATTTATATTGATTCACATTCCAAATATTTGTTAGTGGGATTCAATATATGATGTATCATGAGATGATAAACTCAAATGAAGAATCTTTTCTCTGAAAACCTTAACCATTTAAATAATTAGGAACTTTTGAACGATTAAAATTGGACTATATTTTCGTAAATCTTTATGAGTTACAATTTTTATTTATTTTTCAATGTCTTTGTCCCAAAAGCATATTTTTTTTAAAACTTACTTGGGGCATTATTCACATGTGTAGAATCTTGTGAATTACACGAACCTTTTGGTTGGAAATGGATTGGGGTTTTTTCCTTGTATTCCAGATTCGTTTATCATGGAATATGTTTTATTCTGGGATTGTAACTTTATGCTTTTGGGGCAACCAAGGTCAGAGTCCTTACTACGGATTGCATTTTGCAATGCTCAGTAAGGATTGAATTTTACACGTCCTACATGTATTGGTCTATTAAATATCAAAAATGTATTTTAAATGTAATTTTTGGGGCTAGATATTAATATTGAAACTGAACATGAGTATATATATATATATATAACATGATGACCTAGATTATAGTCAAACATATAATTTTTTTTTTAACCATGATGACAAATTTTGAATTTTTTGACAATTAAAGACGTTCAAAATCAAAATCAACATCATCCATTAAAAGGATTCAATACATGTGAAGTTAAAAATAAAATACATGTGGCCCTTCTTATAAGATATATTAGAGCCTATAATGAATTTGAAAACATTTTATGAAGGTTTGAGTAACAAAAAACATGTTCACATTTTCATAATGCAATGTTGTATATATAAACCCAAATTTACAAATGACCTTAAATTTTATGTATCATTTTTCATGAAAATGTCACATTTCCTTCTTCAAACAACAAAAACAAATTGTCTTTTAGGAAGTCTTTATAATTTTATGTTTTTGAAGGTGACAAACATGTTTAAATGCAAACAAAACATACCCAACTAAGGGCAATTTAGGCATTTTTTATTTTTTATTTCCATACGGAGCCCTTTAGTTCATCCATATATGGTCTTTTATAAATTTGGAGCATGAATGATTAAGTTTAGCATAGGATTAAGGACGAGTGAAATGAAAAATAATATTCAACTATAGACTTTCCACTACTTTATGACCACTAAAACGATTGGGAATCACACAAAATTCTTTGGGATGAAATTCATTGATAATAAAACATGGTGCAAGAAACCTAATTACATTTTGATGTTTCAAACTTTTATAATGATTTTTCAAAGTTGAAAACTACAAAAATTAAGTATAGTCAACATAGTCCTTAGTACATTATACTATGAATGCACCTTCCTACGGGCAATAACTTCTTTGAAACTATTATATTAACCTTACATGGTTGTTCAACATTCCTAACCTAGCTTAGTCAAAAGAAAATTGCAATATTTATAGTATTCGATCTTCTGCCAAGAAATTAGATGCCCAAGAGGTTATGACCTTGCTTTAACTTTGAAAATGTAATATATGGTTGCATGAAATGTTGGAGTTTAGGGTCATATGTTGGAACAAGAGGAAGTTGCACATTGTGAGATGTTGAGTTCCTTGGAACAAAAAGTAGCATGGCAACAAATCAAGTATGTTAGGGTCGTCTTTGTGGAATTATTGGTGAATTATTGGTATGATTGATTCACCAATGTGGGGCTTAAATTACATGCATTTCCTCATCATGAAAATGGTGAATCCTTTCAATTCCCTACATTTCCAAACTCTTGTTTGACTAGTTCCCATCTTGCATCCTTAAGCTTCTAGTTTTGTCACACCACAAGGGCATAGAAACTTTGAACTGTCACTATTCATATAGGACACTAGATTATGTCTCATAGTCAATAAGTCCATTGAATTGTAGTGCTAGTGTTGAAGATGGTGGTCCAAGCCTTGTGGGGTTGAAGTTACTTCTCAGACTATTACTCTTGGGGCCATTGAACTTTCGACATCTCCTTATGTCAACCTCTCTTTAGGTCCACATATTAACCAATGATTTTTTTTGTTTGCTACCTTCCCAATAATAATAATGCACATGTGCCCCTTCATTAGTACCCTTAGAAAATACTTACTTGCAATTCTTTGAAAGGCCACTTACAATAATAGTGCAAGTAGAAACTACTAATTTATTCACTTCTATTCTCTATTGCCACTATTTACCAAGAAGTATAGAGGGGAACAAGATAAGACTGTAGGACTAGATCACTTGTTGAATTCCTCGGAGTAGAAAAACCTACTTGATATTTTGTAATGTCTGAAAGTAAGGCATGATTCAACCAACTAAACTTGTATGCGATGAGAGTAGCAAATGTGTATTTGATGCAATTAATTATTCCTACTTGGGAAGTTTTCTACTGGGCACAAACTCAACAATACACATGAAACTAAGAAGCAACTAGAAAAATTAAATATGGGCCATGTCTATACGTCCTGTAAAGATATAGCACCTAATTAAACCTAATCAACAAGATTATAATGTACATACCATTTAACATATTGAATTGAAAAAGGTTATAACAACAGATTACAAACTGACCAACAAGAGTACAATAATAAATTATATATTTGAAGGTTACCATATAGATTATCAAGTATTTTGAAATTGCATATAGGTTGAAAATTTCTAAACTTACCTATAAGCCTTTGATACTTTTGATTGCTTTGCAAATTTGTTATAACATCAAAGAACAACAACAAGCTCTTCATTTTCATCTAAAAGACTATAAACTACATAGTAATCAAGAAGGTACAATAATACATTACATGTACTTATCAAGAAGGTTACAACAATAGTTACATATTCAATATTACAAAATTTCAAGATAAGTTTGCCATTGTAAATGGTTTCAAAAAAATTAGGCATGTAAATTTGAGGCTTCAAGCTCAACAAAAGTAGTGAATGTCCAAAACATCCTTGCGCTCAAAGATCGATTACCAACCTATTACTTTGTCAAAAAAGTTTTTGTATTTTTCAAAAGGTTATAAAAACTAGCTATGTACAAGACTATCTCTACAAAATTGTAAGCTATGCGTACCACTATTAGAAAACATGTGGATAGACCGCCATACAAAACCACCCAATTCGACTTTGGGTGGTTTTCATAAGGACAAACCATGCATCTGTTCGTTGAGTGGACATATTCCAGTAGAATCCCATTAAAATGGTAATGTAATGGGAAGTAACAACGGATTAGGAATTTATTTAATTTTTTGGAAAATTTAGCCCAAAATGCTTATGGGCAAGGTTGAAAATTTCTCATTCCACCTTTTCAAACCACTTGGGGTGGTTTGTCCTAGTGGTCATTTTAGGGTAACCACTTTACAAGGTATTACATAGGAAGGTAGAGGGGTTTTGCACAACTAGTTGTTAGTTAACATCATTATTTGTTATTAAAATTGCTCTTGCAATTTCTTGCCATTAAAATCCAAATTGCATATAAGAATTCACAAAATTAACTAATGAAAACATATCACACTAAAAAACACCCCTAGTGTGCATGCCAATTACTAATCCTCCTTTTTTAATTCTAAATCATTGTCTTGAGGTTGAATTAGACTTGCATTTACTCATTGAACTTCACTAGTAGGCACCTCCTTCCCGAGCTCTTTGGATAAAGCATCGCCATCATGGAGAGCCCTTAAGGCTTCCTTAACTAATTTTTTTTCCTTAACTACACTATGTATTCTTAATGAATGTTCATTGATTTCAGCCACCACATGTATTGATCGTGCCTCCTTTTGCAATACAACTTTCCATTCACCACCAACAATTGTGTCTGACACAAATAACACCTGCACTCAAAAAATAAAAACATCTTGTATTAACTTTCTACAACAACATAATTGCCATTGTCCACTACCCCTTTTGTATCATCGCATATGTTAGAACTAGTGAAACCTCTAATAAACCATGCAACCCAATCCACACTCAAACCACTCAAACCACTCAAACCATTGACAAACCATAATTACATTAATCGATCACTTAATGTTTTGTGTTTTATAAGTGTGGTTTTATAGTGGAACTTCAAATGTAGAAGTGAGATACTTCAAATACTTGAGAAACGATTATAGGGAACACATATGGTTCCATTGTTGGTGTGAGCTGACATCAAAAGTTCACTGGCCAAAACCCATGTTCATCTTGACATATGGTCCTTGCATTGCCACAAAGGTTGGGTGGGATCCATGAACACTTGAAGAAAACCAAATGAAGCCCAAAATAATCCACAAGGACTTCTTTAGGACCCCCACATAATTCAAATTTATAATTATTCTATTTTGATCTCGCATTGAGCTTTGACTTGCTTGATTAAATATGCATGCAATTCTAGCATTGTATGTCAAGTGTGTAGGCCTTTAGTTTCAAGGTCCACTTGGAAGTGGTTTTCATATGCCCACATGTTAGAATATGTGTAGGCGATTCAACTAGGAGGGCATAATAATTGTACAAGATCCTCGTCTATTGTAGCACTTGTAGCTACAAGAACCTTCATTCGAGCTTGTAACCACACAACAAATGTAGCCATGGGATGTTGTAAATGAAGAGGTAACACATTGTTCCCTCATCCCCTTGGGTGACTTTGACCCCTTCCATGTGCACAATGCTCCATTCATTATGCCTCATGGTGATTTCGTTCTTCTAAATATTCCCTACATACCAAGTCAATTATGGACCCTCCCCCAAAATGTATTGATCATAAGGCTTGTACCAAGAACATGTGTGTGTAGTGGAAACATTGTGCAAACCACTAGTGAACCTCTTGTGTTTCACTACATAAACCATACTAGCACCATTTCAAATCCACCATGCAAACCACTTAGAAACCACTAGGCAAAACACTATGAATAAAATGTGGTAGTAAGAAAAATTACCTATATAATGCTTCTATGGGTGTAGAATTTATATAACATGTTCATGTATGACCTCCATTTCTTGTGTAGATAGTTTTTTTTAGCTTGCCCACCCCACGAAACACCTTTCGAACATCACGTTCCTCTTCATTAGGGACCGACATATGGTTTTTTTATGTGAATATAATGTGAAGTGCTCCGTGCAAAATCCTAATGCTTCATCATACATGTAGTCCAATGCCATGCATGTAGCCCAATGCCATGCATGCTTCAAGCTTAGCCTTGTTTCACACACAATTATTCAAAATAATTAAATAACATCCCATGGGATAACACCACCTAGATGCCACAGGCCCACAAATCTCCAATTCATCTACAATATGAACTAAGAGATCTATCATTAGGTCAAAAAAACCGGGTGGAAACCAAATCTCAGGCATGCATAATGTTTCCACAACATAAGTTCCTACGGGTCCTATTTCATTTGGAACCATTACTTTTGTGCATATTCATTGGATAATTGCAAATCTAGGTCTAGGTCGTTGTAGGTTCCTAATGCCATTAAATAGCACTAGTTGTATCAAAACATGATGATCATGACTTTTCAAGTTGAAAAGCTTATTTGGGCCTACATGTTTTTTGAAGGCAACTGCATATTCTATTGGAGCACGCACATTTGACATAAAATCTAGAAATTTTTGTCTTTCATGTGGGGTGAACACACATGGGGCATAAGGTTTCACATAATATTCACCGCCAACATGTTGAAGCCATAAGTGTGATTTCACTCCCACATCCTCTATGTCCTGGCGTACTTCCATTGTGTCTCATTCACCAAAACAAATGCTTCAAGATATTACTAGACACATTGCATTCAATGTGCATCACATCCAATGTGTTGCAAATAGGGAGTTCCTACATTGGTCAAGTACATATGTCAATGCATTATGCAAAAAATGAATAAAACTCACCATAATTGTTTCTTTAATCACACCCACCATACCACCCCTAATACACATGCATTAAAGGTCAAATATAAGTATAATCCTTCCCATTTGTTCAAGACAAAATCATATATTAATGTGCATGACCCAAAACACCACACGTCATTTGGCAACCTTACCATGATAACCAAACCACCCAACGACCATTGCCCATGTGAGTTGGAACAAAATGACCACTAGGGCTGCTATAAAACCACTAAAGGTCCACTAATTAGGTGGTTTATACCCATGTTACAATCAGTATTTAGTTTGACATTAACATCCTCATGATATAGTGATCATTATACATGCCAACTTTCACCAATCCCTTTTTCATTCCACTAAATACCATAAATAACAAACCATTTGGAAGGACCACCATTTGGGTGGTTTAGAATAAAGGACCACTACGGCTTGTACAAAACCATTAAAGATCCATTAATAACTTGGTTCATACTCGTAATAGAAGGATATCTCCTAGCTCTTGATACATATATCTATGCCTTTATGTAGAGCATTTGGTCCTAGATTCTAAATAGCCTATGATTTAGGTCATGATTGTATTGAGCTACCTTCCAATACTCTAGTTGAAACAAGAAGTTCAACCTTTTGACCCTAGATGTTTTTGTTGGGTCAAAATTGCTAGGTTTGCCTCTAGGTTCAAGCCAAGTTACCATTGCCATTATTGATGTGTAAATGTCATCAATTGACATTTTTGCTAGTGGATTCCCTTGTTCGTATTCACCATCAAATGCAATTAAATTGTGCTAAAAAAGGTGATCCATTAGCAACCACTTTTTATGTTGTGAACAATACATGTTTTTGTGAAGTGCATGTGACCTTCTAGACATTGTGTTTGCACCACATCATGGGCACCTTCGATAGGCCTTTGTGATTAACCCATCTACTATGTCATACGCTGGTAGGTCGTGCATGGTCTACATCAATATAACTCTCATATTGAATTGCCTCATGCCACTGAATTGACTGGCGTCTCACAAGTTGACCCCAACATCCCACAACATCTTCAATTCTTCCATTAATGGTTCAATAAATATGTCAAATTGTTCACATGTGATGACGGTTGGTTCGGGTATGATCAAAGATAACATCATGAAGTGTTTCTTAGTTGTTAACCAAGGCGAGATGTTATGGTTCACTAATAACACCAACCACAAAGGCCATGTTGAGTGTTTTTCCCAAATGGATTTAACCCATGAGTGAACAACCCCAATCACACATTTTTTGGCTCATTCCCAAATGATGGCCATTTCTAATCTATGAAATCCCATTGCTTGGAGTCCATTGCATGACACACTAACCCATCTCGACTTCGATTGTTTGCATGCCAAATCAATAATTCTACTTGTGCTCAAGTGTTATACATGTGTTCCAATTGAGATGTGAAGGGAAAATGTCTTAACACCTTCGAAGGCACATTTGACCTCCCCGTTTGCTTATGCATGAACTCCCCACACTTTGGGCATGGATCTACATTAGCATGAACACCTCAGAATAATATACAACCATTCACATAAGCATCAATGACCTTGTAAGCTAGCCCAAATTTCTTAAGTGTGCCTGAAGCCTCATATTTTGACCTTGGAATTGCATTTGGTTGAGGTAGGATGCTCTTTTCCAAAAATCCCAATAATTATGATATGAATATGTTATATAAACCATGAATTTGACAACACTTTAATATTAAAATAGTTGTAAACAAGGTAGACAAATGTGGGGCCTTCAAACAATGGAACCTTTGGAGCATCCTCAAACCTTTCATGTCCAAAGTTCATGTTTGTATTTGACCCATCATTGTTAATCAATGATATTATGTCTTCTTTTAATTCTTGGGGTTCTCCCACATCCCTACCCCTATGTTAAGGGGGTAGGATGAGTATGTGATTTTGAATGAATAAGGCATTTAGGATAGGGATTGATCATGGAACTTTGTTAGTTTGAATTTTGAATTCTTGTTGTTGGATCATGATGATGTGACTTGGGATAGTTCAAAAAGGGAAAGTTCTCCAAGTTATTGTTTAGTAGGTGTGGATTCTACCCATAATTGTTTTTTGCCTACTTAAAACAATTCAACTTATATTTTCAATAATACTTACAAGACAAATTATATGTTGTTTCCACTCATTTAATTATATATGTAGATCGTATTCATCTAATTTTCTTATTACAATTATTGTTCCCTTATTTCCCAAATTCTAAATTATTCTAGATAAACAAAATCTATGATCAAAGTTCCATAATTCCTTTAAAACACAATGATTTTAGAGTATGTTCATTGTTTTCTCATCAATATTTTACGTTTTTTTTACTTATAATTGAACACATCAAACATTTGTAGTGTAAATTGTGGAAATCAGAAATGAAATACATGAAAATCTATGGTTCACAATAGAACAAAACTTTAAACTACATATTGTGTCTCTATTCTATCTACAACAACTCTCTATGTCCATCTTTATATGAAAAAACAAAACAATTTCCCAATCCTCATCGAATTCTAGAACTACTTCCTTAATATTTTCCCTCCAAAAATAATTTGAAATCAAACTAATGAAATGTTTTAATCATGTCCAATTAATAAAAAATCTTCATCCTACCTTATTAAATTTCTACCATTCACTTGGTAACATTGTTATACCAAAGATACCATGACAATCACCAAATGTGGACATGACCATCCAACATAATGTGTACATGATCATCCAATATAAATCACATTGATGATTGATCTCATAATGATGATTTACACCATGTTTTTCATCTAAAGTTTTATTCAATTTCAAATATCTTATTGAGAACAAATATCTCTTTCCTAAAGTCATTTATCCTTCATGAATTTTGAGATTGACATGTAAGAATTACATATGTATATTAGTGTATCACTTTGTAAAATGTAGCAATTAATATGGATACATGTAGGGTATGCATCACATTTTCCCCCATATTAACACACATGAAACAAACAATTGTAAATTTAAAATTGTGAGATATTTTAATAAGAAGTTTTTTTTTTCAAGTCATTTTTTCCAAGATGTATTTTCCTTCTTGTGATAAAAGGTTTTTTTAGTTCAAATAACATCAATATTCTTTTTTTTCACAAAATTTCCCAATATGGCAACAAATAAAAATGCCTTATGGTATTCATATAATTTTTTTTTTTTTGGAAAATGGCCCTAAATTGCCATATTCTGAAAGAATAATGTCTAAATTTGTTATACTTAGACTATAGGTTAAAACAAGTCACCAAATTAAGGTAGGAATTTGGAGTAAATCATATTAATCTATGTTGAAATAATGGATAAATAAATCATAGTTTATACATTTTTTCTCATTACATCAAAGCCCAACATTTACAACTTGGGTTGGATGCAGAGTCCTGCATTGGCTTGACAACTGTACCCATACCCGACCCATAGTTGCGCGTGGGTCAACTGTACCCACCCATTACCCACCCATGGCACCTTGTCCATACCCATTACCCACCCAACTCATACCCATCAGTCCATCACCACACAGTCTTCACATTGCTTTTCATTGTTCTTCACATCAGTCTTCAAGTCATGTTCAATTCGCTGAACCAACGTCATGGCTGGCATTAGCTCATAGCCGCTCTTCCAGAATCCACATTCCCACCCGAATCCTGATTCTTGGACCCTCCAAGCTAATGCTAGCTCGGATTGTGCCAGGCTATTAATAGTTCATCACCATAGCACAACACTATGTTGATGAATTATTAATAGCTATTAGTGTGGCGCAATTCGAGAGCTATCACTACTGACTACTATATGACGAGTCGCCCTATAATCTGCTAACTTAGTCGTTGTAAAGCCTGAGTCCCTCGTACCCATCCATGCGTCCAAGCCCATACCCATTACCCATGGGTATGGGTGGGTATTGGGTACCCATTGCAGGACTTTGGTTGGATGGTAGTTTTCATGATTTGTTTATTGATTAATAAATTATGTAATAATTTATAAATTTATCATTATTATTTTGAAATTAGGTTTTTAATTAAAATAGTAATGAAAAATGCAAACCATGTGCATATGTGCACCATGACATGTGATTTTGAACATGACCCACACATTTTTCAATTTTATTATAATCATGTCATTAGTACAAAAGTGGGGTGTAGTTCACTTCCTTAAATCACTATGGGATTTTAAACATGAAATATGTTCATTGCATTTTGGTGATTTCATTTTAGTTAAAATTATTTCACTATAAGGTCATTATGTAAACATCAAGTTTTAATATTAGTTAACATAATTCACTATTATAATGTATTATAATAAATAAATTCAATTGTATGTTATTGTTTTAAATATTGTAAATGATTTTAAACTATACCCTATGTTAATTTAAGTTACCCTAATTATTCTAACGTATAACCTAAATCATTTTATGTTATAAGTTATTATACCTTTGGTTATACCTTGAACTATTATAGGTTGTTATATTTTTAAAGTAAAATATTTAATTAAATTTAGGGTATACTAAAAGTAAGTTTATTTTAAATTAATATATGTTATTTCAAATTATATTTCAGGCTATTCAAGGTCATTCTACTTCATTTTATAATAAGTTATTTTATGTTAAGGTATAATAACTTTAAATAACATGAATTACAATATGATGACTTAAGGTAAAACAACATATAAAATATAATGCAATAATTTAAGGTGGAATAACTTAGGATAAAATAATATAAAATAACCAATAATAGTTTTAATTAAATAACTTAGAACAACTAAAAATGTCATATGGTAAAACCACCAATAATAATTTTAGTATGGTTTGCAATAAAATAATTTAAAATAACCAAGAATAATCAATAATAACCTACAATAAAATAATCAATAATAACCTACAATAGAATAACCAATAGCCAGTATTAACATATGATAAATAACCTTGAATAACCTATGGTTATATAGCCTAGAATAATAAATAATAGCCTACAATTTAATAACCAATAATACCTTATGGTAATATAGCCTAAAATAATAAACAATAGCTTACAACATAATAACATATGGAAGTATAACTTATAATAGCCAACAATAACATACAATATAATAACCATCAATAGCCCATGGTAATATAACTTATAATAACCAACAATAAAAATAACTAACAATAACCTATGGTAATATAATTTAAAATAAATAACAATATTTTATAATATAATAACCATCAATAGCCTATGATAATATAACATAAAATGACCTATGGTAAAATAAACAATAATTGCATATGAAAAAATATTATAGAATAACCAACAATGGCTTCTAATAAAATAACCTATAATAGCCTATGGTAAAATAGTTTTAAAATGCTTAAAATAGTCTTAAATAAAATAAAATAAGTATAATAATATGTGAAAACAAAACAAGTCATCCATTTAAATAATGGTTCAATGGTTAAAAACTTGTTCATTAATATGGAGGTGAAAGGTTCAAACCTTCACACTTACACCCTAGTTTGGTGGGCAAAATGTTTTGGGGAGCTAGGTTCATAGCTTAGGTTAAATAGTCTAATGAAAGTTTTTAGGTGTGTAATATTAATTATTAATGATCTAATTATTAGTGAATTTGATTAACTATTGATGAATTCAATTAGTTATTAGTGAATTCATCTGTTAATAGCAACTCGTCCTTGTTTATTAAAGGGCTACACACTTTAACCACGGTAAATTTGTTCAATATTATTAAAAAATATAATAAATACTAAGTGAACTTATATGCATATTGGTGTATTGCATGACACATTCTAATGATTTGTGAAATTGGCATTGTGCTCAAGTCATCACCAATTCAATAGCTAACATAAGCCTACTTGTAAAAATCTCTAGTAGATCAAGGTATTCAAGGCCTTGAGTAGCCAAAAAAGGGAAGGATTGTGGTGACAAATTTATGTTTTACAATACGTTGTAGTAACAAGGAAGCAATGTCGACTGGTCAAACATCTCTACAATATTCAAAAGGGCTTGTACTCCAACACAACTTTATAGAATACAACACAAATGGAAAGGAAGAAACTTTTGTGCTTTTCCATGTTTAAAACCATCTATTCTAGAAATGAATTTTCAGTTTACTTTGTCATAGAATCTTCTTCTCATGTTAGCTTCAAAGCTGGTGCTGCTGTTTTTCACAAAATTGTCTTCTCCTATTACCTTCAAAGAAACAAAACATTGCAAGAAAGCTACAAAAGCTACACTTGTACTATGATGCAAATCCCTTGCTTGCACTATGAGCACAAATTTTCTTCACCCCTATTTTCATCACTAGTTCTCAGTTTTCAGATTTCATCCCCAGATTGAGGACTTCACAAATAATCAAAACTAGGAGAGGGGATGGGGCAGGGTATGAGACTTGGGGAGGACTTTACGGATAACTTTAATATGTTAATGACAAAATTGTTCTTTTGTAGTTGCCATTAAAATTGTTATTGAATGTTGAACAATCTGCTCATCCGTTACTGGGTTATGTCAGGTTCTAACAAAATCATGAGGGATAACAGATCATGGTTAGGTGATATGAATGTGAAGATGAATTGTGATTTTCTTGTATATAAAAACCTTAAAAGGGTATATTAATGCATGTTCTTGAAATCATACCCAGGGTTTTCTAAATTGAAATTATATCTGGATTTTCTTAACCCCAAAATATATACTGAAGATGAAAATGACAAAACCTTTGACTTTTGCCTATGGAACAGATATTTCAGATACACTGTTTGTGTGTTGATTCAATGCTGTTTAGTGTACTCAAAAAACTGTCAAGATTTGGATTCCAGACAAACTCTCCCTTATTTTGAACACCTACCCAGTGCAACTGTTAGTACAGGATTCATCCTGTTTCTATTTGGCAAAATGGTTACAGTGCCAACCAATGTTGTGCAGGTACTACAATCAGGAACAAAATCCCCTCCAGCAATCAGAGGAGTAGATATCAGAATGATGCTTCAATAACATAATCACAATTATCAGAAAATCAGAAAACCAGTTCTTATATATTTGAACCGTTCTCTTTAAACTAGAAATAATTAAAGGACCACTCAGAAACCTCCAATACTCTTCACGTTCTTGCATGTGGCCATTTCTCTGAGTTACGAGAAAACCAGAATCAGTGTGCATAGAGTTTTTATCCCGATGTATTGGTAAGAAAGAGACTTGGGCACAGCACCTCTTAAGTTAACCCAAAGTTTGCACTGAAACAAACAAGTGTTCAATCAATTTCTGGGCCTTCGAAATCCAGCATTTGAGAAACCCTGATTCCTATACCTTAAAAGAGTGTTTCTATTTTCAGAGAATCTGTCTTAAAGGCAAAGTCATTTCACAAAACCATCAAACTACAGACATAACCAATAGTGAACTCTTGGCTGAGCCCCTCTTTTGCAAGGGTGCAAGCCATTGCTCTCATTTGTGGTTGAGATCTGCACAATTTCTCAAAGTACTGTTGCACATCCATGTATGTTCAATTCCCCAAGTATTTCAGTCAAAAAAAACAATCTCAAGGATTGAAAGGGTTTGGGCAGGCCGGATCCAAGGGGAGGGCTCCATTGTTTCTGGTGTCCAAACAAAACTTGAACCCCTCCTGTTGACTCATCTGACACACTAAGAACCATCAATAATGGATTTGAATTGAGGAAGTTACACCCCCAAAAGCAGAGGGGGTCATGAACTCAAAAGAACAAACCACCAAACCCTACAAAACTTCTTCCCAAACACCCAAAAAATTCCTTGTGTGTTTCTCTATTGCTATCAAAGTTCAAAGATGATTTGTAAGACTCAGGGTGACAGTTCTAAAGAACTCTAAATCATTTAAAATGAACAAGAAATAAGAAAGTTATAAGCTTTGAAAGTAGGACAGGTCTAAAGAGAAGAAAAAAAAACCCCCCATTCTTTAAGTTGGAATGCTTATTTTTCTTCTTGCTAAGTTACTTCTTTTCCTTTACTCTTCAAATATGGTCTCTAGAGCTTGAGGTAGGGCTCCCATAACATTCTAAATCACTCAAATTGAAGCACATATGACAAAATTATAAATAAATGTTCAATGAGTAGTGATCAGTGATGGGCAGTTTTACCCTACTGAACCAGGACATCGGTTGTATTTCTCAATTCTCAAATCCACAGGTCTGAGCTCCACACAGATTTGGCTCACATGAAGGGAGGGAAAAGAGCTCAAGAACCCATAAAAACTTCGACAAAAAATACTTCTTTCAACTCGGTAATTCCTCATTCATGGTTCCTCTACCCATTTACATTAGTCTTGACTATTCTAGGACACCAAGCAAACAGAGACAGTTCATTACATCCAACATAGACCAAACACACCACATAACTTCTCAAGCACATTCCAGGAACTCTGTGTACTTAGGGAGAGTGACTCTAGTCATGTGAACATTTCAGCGATTATAATATGACCAATCACTAAATCAATCCAGAATTCCTTGTATAGAGACAACAGGCCCAAGTATTTTAGGATCACATCAACACCTACAACTTTACCTTGTTAACTTCACTAGTCTGCATCTCACAATCTCCCATTCCAGAACCAGTCTAAAGGATTGCAGAAAATCAACAAAATATCTGCATCAGCCAATATTCACTAGAGCCACAGAAAAAAATAATCTGACAATTTAGAGAAACCTGCATACACTTTCAGGTAGCAAAGCCAAGAGTTTAGTTATAACTTTAAGAGGTTCACTATGAAGGTGTCAGACAGTTTCCCTTTCTAAAGTATACTGGGAGTGGTCAGTAGGGCTCCATCCACCCCAAAGCATATCCATCCTGTAAACTCAGATACTCCCTTTAGCTTCATGAGTATGTCACAAGATGTTTGTTAAATAGATGATCAGTACCTTAAACATGTGCATAATACATCCATCACAGCACACAGGAGAAGCAGCATACAGACAATCTGACATCCTCCAAAACAATTGCATAAGCATACATAAAGGCAGAAACTACTCTCGTGTGAGATACCCAAAGAATGCAGATGTGATCACCATCACACTGCAAACAACTGCACCTCACATATGATGAGATTCATAAATCATGATCCTGATCCAGCTGCAAAACATAACTCCCAACATCAAGCATGAAACATCCAAATAACGCACCAAAATATTTGCAGAGTTCACTCACATGCATTAGTCTGGCTACAACCAAGCCAAGAACAGGCATGGTTTACTTCAAATGTGTGTCCTACTCAATTTCCTTGCCAATGTAGGGCTTTGAGGCAAACTCCTCCTCTTCCTTAGGAGTATGGATGGTGACCATATCTGGAAGGGGTGTCATTGGCCCTTGTTTGCCCTTGGGATCCCAGTCGAGCATGATCTTGACTTTGATACCCAACACTCCCTGTAAATCAAGCAAAAGTACATAACAAATTTGAGCTTAATTCCAACATAAATTCCACTGGACAAGAACACATTGCAAATAAATAAAGCAGCTACCTTACTAGCAGCCAAATACCAGGCACAGTAGCATTACAGATTGGGTCTTACTAGAGGGGAAAAAGTATCTCACCTGCCGCAAAAGCACATGCCTCACAGCACTGTCAATGTACTCATTCACAGGGCTGCCTGATGAAATCATATAGCCATCCTTGAACTTCATGGACTTGGCACGTTGGGCACGCAGCTTGCCACTCACAATAACCTGCCCAATTAAATATGCAAGACTCAGCTATTACAAATACAGAATGCTGCATGTGAGGATAGTTGTGCGTAACCTGTAGTTCCAAAGCTTAGAAATTTACTCTTTTGTGGGAGCACTTCATTTGAGATCAGGGGATGACCAAGTATTATAAGGAGCAGCCCAAATTTTGCTAGGATATGATCGGTAATGATAACCAAAAGGAAAAATTAACCCTTAGATTGGTCAGTTCTTGCATAAAGAATTGAGTAACCTTGATCACATGTGCACATGTAAATCACATGTTTGCAGAAAACTGGCACAGCAAGTGGCCATGCAGAGCAATGATCAACCAATTCAACTGACAAGCCTGAGGAATTAGAGGTCTTTCAACAATGAGGCATTATAGGGCTGGCATTTCAATTGTACCTCGCAACCCTTGGCACCACTCTCCATGATAAACCTGAGAACTCCATAGCATGCCCTGAATAAACAGCATTCCCAAGTTCCCTCAGTACAGCAAAAGTAGGTTGGTAGCTCATAAAGACAATCAGTTGACATTGAGGAATTGCCTCTTACCTGCGGACAGCCAAACCCCCAAGCAGCTTGTACCGGAGAGACTCAGCCTGAGCAATTGCACACAAACCTCTGTTGTTGACCTTCTCAGCATACAATTCCACAGTATTCTCTGGGAAGTTGAACCTTTTCTGCACCACTGAGGTCAATTCCCGAATCCTGCGGCCCTTTTCTCCTGCATAAAACCTCTATATTATCAGACAGGCAGCAGTTGCATCCACAAAAAAAGAAGCTCTTGATTAAAATGGACACAACAAAGTAGGATACCTCCAGAAGCCGGAGTGAAGGAAGGAGAGAAGGCAGTTACCAAGCACATTCTGAGTCCGTGTGGCCCTAATAATGATCTCAGTGCGCATAGGAGTCACACGCACTTCAACACCAGAATAACCATCTTCTGCAAGCTCTCTGGTCAGCAGTTCGTTTAACTCAGCAAAAAAGACTCCATCTGCCACAAACTGCCAAAGATCGAACCCCCGTTTACAAGCGGAACGTTAGCAGAGAGGGATTTCTCTTCATCGAGCAACAGAAGGAGTGAAAACTAGACGCCTCTCACGACCAGGCATGCCAAGCTCAAATGTCCTTTTCCTAACCAACTACTACTACTGCAGCCATAGATTCCAGAGCCTACCAGTAAGAATTCCCTTCACAATTTCTGTTCAAAGGATTCCACACCAATGCTAGGATTTGTTCTTCGATTCTTCTCACAAGCTTCCTAAGGTTGATTGCATGAACATGCTAAATCCAAGACAGAACTTGGCACATTAATGCGACAAGATGCACAAAACTAAAACCCCCCCCCCCCCCAAAAGAACCCCCTCCGAGCACATGAAGAAGCAAACCCCAAATCACGCATCTTGGAACAACAAGAATCATAGCTGCTGGAGCGATGGTTTTACCTTTCTCTTCTTGCTCATCTGAGTTGCCATGGTTGCAAAACGCAACACGAAAAGCTCGCCGCCGGTACAAGAGCTTGGAAAAGATGGGGCAGATCGGTCGTCTGTTTCCCCTTCCACGAGAACAGAGAAGCTGCAAAGAGGCTAAACTCTGTGCAGCCGCTGAGCATTACAAGCAACAGCATCGTTGTTCGTTCTTGGCCCAATTCAGTTGACCTAATCTCAACGGCCAGATTTGAACAGCTAACCCTAATCTTGAAGATCGACGCCAGGATTGGCATTCCGGAGTCCACCCCCTCGGCACTACTAACTCACGTCCAATCCGATTTGCGGGTAGCGATGGGCAGTCAAGAATCTTTGTGCCCACACTGTAAGTTTTTGGCCCTTGCCCGTTCCATGTGCACATGGCCACTCCAAAAATTAGCCCCAAAAAAACAAAAACTGTTTTTAAAAGTGTGACTAATTGACTAAAGGGACATTGTTTTAAATCACTTTTAAATTTTTAAAAAGTTTGGCACAAATAATGAATAATTTTTCAAAAGTTCAACAAAATGAAAAATAATTTTAATTTATGCCAAAATGGTAAAGGTACTACAATAATGCAAGTTTTAGAACATTTTTTTAAAAAAAATTCACTTGAATTTGGGTCCTCTTTTTGTTCTTTCTTTCCTTCTTTGTTGGGTGTTTTGTTTTAATGTAGGTTGTTAGGGTTTCATCATCAACATGGTGTTCACAAAATAAGTGATTGCCCAAGGTGGAGGGAAAGGGGTGCTTATTTTCAGCAATGCATTGTTCTAAGGCCATGAACAAGGCATTGTGTGTTATAAAACATTGACCAAAAAAACACATTCAATTTTTTCTTGTGATGCTTTGTAGGTATCATAGGGCTGCATATCATGGGAAAATTAAATGCAAAAATAGATATGGGGAATTTTGAAAAAATGAAATACTTGCACCTTTTTTTATTGGAAATTTTCCATTTGATAACATGCCTTCTAAATACACTATAAATTTTTTTGTTGATAATGTACATTTTATTTATCACATATGTTTTGCCAATTCCTCCTTTAAGTTAAAGATGTAAATTGAAGCAAAAACATTATATGGCTATTATGGTCACATGAAGGGTCTCAATTTCTAATATTTTTCACATTTTTTGTCAATTTCTTCATTAATATAAAAAGAAAACTAGACAAAGATTATATTCCAATAACAAAAAAATTAAAAAACTAATATATTAGAGATTTTGCATAATATTTCATAGGGTTGTCTTGAGACAATTGATTTTACATAATCCTTCATATGGTCATCCTTGGACAATTCTAAAAATAATTCCAAAAGCAATTCATACCTATATCATTTCCAAGCCTAACTACTTCATTCCTTTCCTAATAGTTTACCTCCTATCATTATAATTACATCACTCCTTTCTTCTACCCACAAACTTGGATATTAAAAAAATAAATTAACATGTGCATTTTCATGTCCATGATATTTATATTAATTCAAATTAAATTTAACATTGGCATAAATAATGATGAATTATTAAAAACCATACGGGAACATAAGAAAAGAGAAAAAAAAAATTATTCATCACTAATAATGTGTAACAATGCAAGGTCCAAATATGGTCAATTTGTAGTATTTATCACCTATGTTTCATGGGCTTTCTACACCCTTATAAATTGGGGTTATTTATTCATATATATATATATATAATTTGTTAGTTCTTTCTTTAAGATGGCAAGGAAAAATCAAACCCACAAAATTATTTACAAGGAAAATAGAATTTTAGATACTTTGATCAATTGTGAGGGGTACAATTTTATTTTTGTATTAAAAGGTACATTTTGTGAATTTGTCCTTTAAGTTACAAAGGCAAGTTAAATGAAAAGTTTTTTTTTTCTATCTTAAGGATTGTTAAAAGCTTGAACAAACTTATCAAAATGGGTTAATTTGAGTTTGCTTAGAAGATATTATTGCATTTTCATGTTTTTAGCATGGTTTGAAGGTTTGAAAAAGCATGTCAAATTTTCACATGAGAGCCCCCAAGGTCATGACTCATTGGTATAGCCCTTTTGGGACCTTGGGACCAAAAAAAACTTGTGCCTAAAATTAATAGTGTGTAAATGAAACTCATGTTGGCCTTTTGGCAATGAGTTTGACTTGGGGATGACAACATCTTTGTTAGGTTGAATTTGTCAATGTGCTTACAAAATTAAACAAAATCACATGAGATTGAAATATATTGAGATAATTAACATGCAATAAAAATTAAACTAAACTTATGAAAAGATCACTTGATGTAGTTCACACCTCAAAAACTTAAAGACTATGACCATAGTTTAAACAAAAATACGTCAAATATGATCACTTTTGAAGGTAAGAAAAATATTGGATGGTTAAGAATAATGAATCAAAATATGAACTCTATCCACCAACAAACCAAACTTTGACAATTTTTTTAAAAAATGTTCCAAACAAAGTTCCGTAGTTTGTTCAAAAAATGTTTTATGTCAAACAATTTATCATTTTGTTAATTCAAAATGTGTGAATTACATTGTGTTTTATATGGGTTGAAATAGGTTCATAAAACATGTTGTGAAAAGGATAGAATCCTACTTATATTTTAATCTTTGAATGGATTTGGCATTAGTTACATTTTTTTCATTAATTGTTTTCAAAAAAATTAAATTATGCCAAAAAAAAGTATAAAATTTCATCAAATCTAGCACTTGAACCTTGCTTTATAAGGTTGATCATCCAAAATGACTAAACAAATTGGGATTGTTATATATTTGTTAGAATGTACTATTTCTTGTTAATAGTATTATATATGTTGAATGTTTTAAAAAATAAAAAATTGAATGACAAAGTTCAAGATTATAAATATATCAATTATTTGGCAAACATTTGCCAAATCCATTCAAGGATTACAATATCACATGGTTTACCTTAAAGTTATTTAGATAAATTTTAAGAACTTGCAATTTAAATATAAAAGATAAATTATTAGTTGCATAGTGGGTGAAAACAAATTATGGTGAATGAAAAATGTTATAACAAATCTTGATTTTAAAAATTGTGTGTGTTTGAACTTTCATCGATTCAAAATTAAAAGTTTTTTTCATAAATTGTATTCATAATAACATAATTCAAAACCCAAAAAATAAAAGTGTCAAAAGAAATTATATTTTATATTAATATTAAGTGATTATTATTTTTTGAATTCTTTTTAATAACAATATTTTGGAAAGAACAAATAAACTTGGCAAGGTACATACTTAATCATGTATTGAACATGAATTGATTACACCATTTCAATCCATGTGAAGAGTTCCACTCGTGTGATTCTTAAAAGGAAAACATCTGAATGAAAATTTTCATTCCAATGAATGTAAGTTTGTATAAATTTGTAAGTTTTTTTTTGCTGAAACATTATTCTTTTTTGAAAGGCAAGAAGGATTCCATTAAAGGCATTGTGTTTAAAAATTCATATTATGTGTTTGTCAAAACATAGATGAAATGAAAGAAAAATTATCCCCAAAATAAAACAAAATGTACGTTTAAAATGTACATTTTCTTGCCCAAGTTGGGGCCCCACATATTTTGCTTTCACCCTAATATCTCTATCCTACCATGTATGTTTTTGAAACTATCATGTTAAGTTAGGGTTTACTTACATATCATCCTACCTTCCTCTTTTAGGTACCTAATTTTATACACGTTTATAATTATGTGTTGACATATATGTCACTTGTAATTATAATGCGAGAAATTCAAAATGAACATGTGTTCGTATTTTTTTGCTATAACATTAATTATTATCACATGGAATGATGGTCGAATTATTAATGTTTTCGTTTGTCACCATGGAGGTGATTAGTTTGATTTTGTTTTTAGACATTTTGTTCTTGTTTTAAGGCCTACATGCCCAAGGGAGGGAGTTTGCCTACATCCTTAGGTCTACATTTTAGATTCATAGGAATTTTAGTTTATTAATAAATAATTTTAAATCATAATTATTTGATTTATGCTACTTATAATTCAACATTAACTATCGCATATTGAAAAGTTCGACATGACACAAAAATTGTCTTGACAAGAGCTACAATAAAATATTTACATGTTTGATTTGGTTTGATTTCTCAAATGTTATGAGCTTTTAAAAAGAGATTTTGACATATAATGATTAAATAGAATAAAATCACAAATGCTCTTACAAAGTATTTATTGTATTTTAGGTTAGACTAATCAAAGACAATATGGGTTTAGTGAGGATGGAGTTGGTTCAAATCTAGTAGCCTTTACTAAATATTCAACATTTTTGATATGAAGATGTTTTTTTTTTTTTTTTTTTTGAATTTTTTGACAAAATTGAAAATAATATAATTAGTGCTGAAGCTGAAAAGGTACTACGATAAGAAGAGTAGTGGTGAGTGCAATGTGACTTTGTGATAAATACATGATCTAACCTTTGATTAAATATTGGATCAATCATGTTGTTTGTTTGTAGAATTGATGTGATTGAAAAATGCATGCAAAGTGTCGCAAAGTTATCCCAAAGCTCTCACACATATGATGATCAAGTCACAAAAAGCTTAAAATGTGAATCTTTACAAAATTGAGAATCTACAAGTGAGATCACTTGTAAACACGAGGTTCATCGTTCTAACAACATACCAAACACCTTGGATTTTGGCCCATTGAGGTTTTTTGGTTTGAAGGGTGTTGTTAAAAAATGTTCATCCTTCCAAGCCAACAACTTATCCTCCATCCTAGTAGGTTAGTTAGGTAGTCATCATTTAGGGCTAGTTTAATTTTAGAAGCATATTAATACTTACAAGTTGATTGAAACCCACTATCATTCACTCTTGTATAAATCAAAGAGACACCCTTGGGAACCATCAATTAAAGATCCTCATTATATAATTACTTGAATGAACCAACTTACTACCTATGATTTGGAAATCACTCTTATAATTTAGTAAACACCTAAGACAAAATGATATTTTTAATATGCTATGAAATAATGACATATTTTTATATATTTTAAATATATTCTCAAAATAAATTAATAATAAAATATTTATATTTTAATATATTATATATTATATATTTTTCAATAAGTTACACCCTATGTTTTTGTACACGCTATTTGTAATAAAATGAAAGTGACCTCCCCAGGCTACCTATACAACTTTCTCTTAGGGGATCAATAAAAATCATTATCATCAACACTTAAAAAGCATCCTTCGAGGTATATTTTTGGTAATGCACTGAAACCTAAGCACAAGGAATCTGGCTATTTCTATTGTTTTCTTTGAAATCTGGTAACAAAAAGCCTTGTAAGACCACTTTGCTTTTGTGCATTTTGCTTTAAGTACTTTCGCCCAGAAAACAAAGATTGCTTTTAAGAATACATGACATACTGATGTAAACCCCTCCTCAGATTTCTTTAGTTTTTTTGGAGGGCACATTACAGCAAACCAATTTTTGCTCCACTCTCTTGGGGGCAATTCCAAAAGTGGAATGCCCATTTAAAACAGATAGATGGGCATTCCATTTCTTGAAGTACACATTCCATTTTATAAAATGGCCACCTTCAAAAAAAATACCCTGTAATGAAGTTATTCGTAAAGTCACCCTCTCTTTCAGTGGTATCTGCAAAGTAAGGAAATTTTATTTAATCTCAGAATGAAACGGTGAAACTTAGCATTTTATGCACAAGGTTCGAGAGTAATTATAGTAGTTGTATAGGTAGGAGCAGTGAAAATATATGTAGCAGGAGTGGAGGCGCTCAGGAAAAAGGAAAGAGGGGATGAAACTCAGTATACCACCAAAATTGGTGGATTGGGTCCCAGTTATTTTGTTTTTGTAAAATTTCATTCCCAGTTAAGCATTTTATGCCGAGACTGGCCGTTGTCGCCCCCTAATCGCCTGACTTCACAGATAACTTTAATATGTGGCAGGTATCATGGGAGAAAGAAAGAAAAAAGAAATCTGAGCAGGGCTTTAGGGTAAAGCTCTCAGCCACAGGATTTACTGGAATAGGTCCTACACTCAGCTCTTACCTTGGCATGGTATGGTAAAACTGGTAAAATATACCCTTGTTAGTTCTCAACAACCACTTGATAAGTACTATATAAGTACCCAGTTGATAACCGGTTCAAAACTCAATAACATGAGAACACTGCATTTCACACTAAACAAGCATACCTCCAAATACACTAAGAAAAATCTTGGAGGTTTTTGTGATTTTGTAAGGTGCCACTTCCAATTTTACTATTAAAGAAATTTTATCAATGCTTTATAGCATAAAGGTCCATGGTTATCTCATAACTTAGCATGGGTCAATTGTTATGGACCTTTGGTACCTTGGATAGGTGGAAAAATCAAAATGGGCAGCTGATTTTGTGATCTCCTTAGTAGAAATGTCTATATGCAAGTCCACATGACTATAGAGCACGTCTACATTTCTATAGAGCACATAGCACATCTACATGTCTATATGCAAGTCCACATGACTATAGAGCAAGTCTACATGTCAAAGGAACACATGTTGATTGTAATGGAGGGTAAAGCCCCATTGTGTGGCACTCCCAAAATAAGGGGCTTAGGAGGAGGTGATAACTTAGTTGAACCTCACATTTTAAAAAATGCACACCATCTATGAGATTTATCCATTGGAAGCACAAGGCAAATATTAGGGTTCTCCTAAACCCTATACCATAACACACTTGGAGAAATTTTCTAGTGCATTTGAAAAACACTTTATATAACAATCCTCTTCCCTTGGTCCTTTCATGCCCACAAAGAGTAAGGGATATTACACCTATTTTCTTATGAATGGGAGGGATCTTAAACCCCTTCCACACATAAGAGTTATGCCTCACAATCTATGAATGTTTGGGTTCATGATAACAATTTCCTTGTGCTTTATGGGGGGAGAGTAAAGGCCATGGGTGGCCAACATTTCCAAAATGTGTTCTATTTCATCCCTTTGTTTTGGGAATGTCCCTCACCTCGAGGTTTTATCATACACATAATGATCTTAGCAGATGTGCATAGTGTATTTTTAGGGTGCTTTACAAAGTGCAATTCATCTGTCAATTTGTAGCAAGAGATTTTCTCTTTAAAAAAAAGACAAATTTCTTTTTCATAAGTTAATATGGGGGGTTGTTGTTGTGTAGGGAAAGTTTGTGTAAATGAATTTAAACCCTTGGCCATTATGCAGCAAAAGGCACTAGACAATGCCTTCCCTTCTTGTACAAAACATATCTAGCTCTCAAGGCATAGGAGGAGGGAAGAATGTTAGAGCAACTCCATTAGAGTGAGATGGATGAACTTCTATAGGAGGGATTGATAAAACATAACATCCCTCCTACTCTTAAGGATAGGCATGAGCTCTCTCCTCTTTGTAATTGGGATATCCATGCTTATACAATAGGAAATTTTTTTTGAGTGTTTTACATGTAGGGTAAAGCTCAATGCCAAGGGCTTTACCAAGCATAAAGAGATGCTCCAATTTTTTTTAATAGAAATAATGTGATACACAACAGGTACCCAATAGGTATCATGAGAAAAATATAAAAGAACAAGTGTTGGTAACCCGTGGCTACGCCACTCCAGCCACCCCCAAGAAAAGGAGGGAGGACCCAAAAAAAGCGAAAAAGAAAAAAAGAAAAAAAAACACCTCCCTTCACTCCCCCGCCCAGTCCTTTTTCGCTCGTCCCCCCCTCCGCCCGGTCCTTTCTTGCTTGTCCCCCCTTGCTGGCCCCCCCACCCCTGCTGACCCCCCTGCTAGGATTTTTTTTTTGTTATGGGATTCCTAATTGCCGCAGGTTTTGCGTAGTGTTAAAACGCAGAACGTCGTGTGACACACACACATACATACACCACTTTAGCTTTTATATAAAAAAATTGTGAGATGTGTTTTGAAAATATGAATGCCCTATCATATGGGCATTCCATTTTTTGAATTGCCCTATTAACAATGGAGGAAAAATTACCTTGGGTAAGGTGCCCTCAAATGACACTTAAAAAAATTTGTAGCATACCCTAAGGTCAGTTTCGTCATTTAATAATCCTCAAAATAGTGAAATGAAATTTTGTGAAAATATGAAGTTGACATGTTGAAAATCATCATAATTATCATAGGCTACATTCTGAAAATTTTCACTATGCATATCACAATATTATAGTAGATGATGGGAAAATCTATAATTTCAAATTTCAATTGTTTGTTTTGTGGATGTGGAAACTGACCCTAGGCTATGTACATCAGAATAAATGACCAATTCTGCCATGAAGACCACCTTGAAGCCTAGGGTGAACCCGCACCCATACTGGTACCATGGTAAAAGCCCCAAAATTGATTCAAATTGCTTCTAATATCCCATGCTAGTAGCCTTAACAAGGGTCTCTGATACCACTTTCCTGGCTTAATATGACCACTAAGAGGCCTAAACTTAAAAAGGTGAAGGTTCCAGTGTGGGGGTGCTGGTCCACCCAGGTCCCATTTGAAAAACTGTCGAATCAGCAGTGAGTATGGACCTTTACAGGTGAGGGCATGGAAGGAGCCAGGCAGCCGTGCTCAGTATATGATCCTACACATCAAAGAAAAAAAGTTTCAATATGTGTCGGTTTGGCTCAAGAAAATGGTTTTGGCTCGGCAGACTTTGACAGTTTGCAGTGGTAAAGTGCCCAGTCACGCTATCTACCTGCAGAAAAGAGTATAATAAATATGATCTGACTTCTTCTGTTCAGTGTTTTTGATTGGCCCATCATAATGATTGGTCCAGGTGGTTTGCTGTTAGTAGTCCCCCACCCTATTTGCTGTCCTAGTTTCAGTTTGTTTGATGGGCGAGGTTGCAAAAAAGTAAATTAAGTTAAAACTTGGATGTGAAAATTATTTTTGTAGGGTCACATATTGAGAAGCGCTGGAGTAGGCTCTTATACCTTACACTTCATATGTTCCCTAGACTAAAAAGTTTGGTACCTGTAGACATGAGAACAAGAAAATAGACACTCTAGTGCAAGTTGATGAGAAAAGGAGAAAAGTGAAAAGAAAGATTTTGGGTTTTGGAAGGGAAGAGGGAAGTGCAGCAGGTACTACCCCAGATAAGGTCAGTTTCCACATTGACAAAATGAATTATTATTATTATTTTTAAAAATGAATTTTTTTAAAAAAAATTGAAATTATATTTTGGAAATGATTAAATTCACACCTTTTTTGGTTAAATTCACACCCTTTCTTTCACCCTAAACGTGGAAGGACGCAAGTGTGGGGTCTGTGGTCAATCAGGACACAACTCGAAGGGTGCGAATTTAACCAAAAAAGGTGTGAATTAAAAAATTTCCTATATTTTTTTCCATAATTTACTATTACATTGTGATATGAATAGTGAAATTATTCAGAATGTTAGCTATGATAATTAGGATGATTTTCAACATGACAACTTCATATATTTTCACAAAATTTCACTTCACTATTTGAGGATTATTTAATGGTAAGGTAGTTTTTACCTATCTATCTTTTTTAACAAAGCAAACAAGCAGCTGGTGGCACAAATGCTCTGCCCTTTAAAATTATATACATAAAGGATGATAAATTCCACAGTAGGTACCTGGGCCAGTTCGACACTAAGAATATTATTTTCAGAAACTGTTGAGACTTTGAGTCGCCACAGAAACAAAACAAAAAAAACAGAGACAGAGAAACGCGCACACACACACACACATATTAAATTGAAAACATATGGCGATAAAGCACAGTGACGCTCAAGTGGATCCTTCACTAGTTACGCCGGAAAAGTTTCTATGGTAGACACCAAATGGCGCTAGAATGTAGAGAAACCAAAACATTGGCCCTTCACAAAATCTCTTTCCTGTGCGCTGGTAGTCTTCTACCCTGAAGTGCACAGAGCCAAGAAAGGACTTCTTTGTACATGGGAGGGTACTGTTGTTTGACAGATCAAGAAGAAGAGGTAATTTGCAGCTGCATTGCTTTTTTGTTTGTTTGTTTTGTTTTGTTTTGTTTGTTTTTGTTGTTGTTCCATGGCCGTGGTGCTGGGCGTCGGTCGGTCGCTGGTTTGGACCGGAGTTGTGGCTTTCGTGGTTTTCGTGCTCTTCGCTGCCTACCAAGCCTCGACGATCTCCAACTCCCCGCCGGTGTTTCGTACATGGCAATCCACAGTCAGCAATTTCGTCTACGAAGCCTGGAACGCATCCCCCGCGACTTCGGCGCCGTTTTTTTTCAATTCCAGATCTATCATCGGCGGTGCTCAGGTACCTATGTTTTCTGTTTTGGTGCTTTGTGGAACAATCGATCAACCAATCAATCAATCAATCCTCTGCAATCTTCTTGTTGTTGTGATTCTTATCACGATTCCTTATCGTTTCTTTCTCGATGATGCCACTGCTGCTGTGAAGGTTTCTTGTTTCTTGTTTCTTGTTCTTGGATGAGTTTTGCTTCTTGGAGTTGGAGGTAGTATCAAGAACCGGAAATTCTTTTGTTTTCTTTGTGTCGTGTCTGGGTTGCGGTTGATGCGTTGCGGGGGGGAGCGATGGTTTGTTCCATCATCGGTTTCAGTAGCCGGAATGTTCTCGATGTCGATCCAGTTTGCAGCAGAGCCCCCCGAAAAGCCTTTTGACTAACGAGGAGACTGAGTGTTCCAAAATCTCTCTCTCCACAGATGCAGCAGTTGGAAGACGACAGGGTTAAGGGAAAGAGGAGGAGAGTGGCAATTTGTTTGGTTGGAGCCGCCCGTGCCTTCGAATTATCGGGAGGGAGTCTGAAGAAGTACCTGCTGGACGCTTCCACTGACGCTGATGTCTTTTTGCATTCGCCTCTTGACAAAGATTCCTACAAGTTCTTGATGTTGAAAGGTGTCTCCAATCTGACTGCTGCACGCATCTTCATTCCTCAACAACTGCCAGAGTCAGATCTTCAGCGACAAGTCCTCACTGGTGTAAATTCACCAAATGGAATACAGGTCTGGCCATACCAACCGAAAGGTTTATATGTTTCATTTCTTTTTCTCTCCTTTGTCTTCACTTCATTGAGAGGAGGTGGAAAGATGAAATTTTTTATGAGAACCCATAAGAATACAGACCTTAGTACACTACACCACCAGTTTGGCACATAGTACTCTCAAGCCTCTCCTTTTCAGTTGCTTGCCTGCATGTGTGTGGATGACAACACACTTCAATGTCTGGAGTTCATTTTTTGCAGTCAGATCTTGAGATATTGTTGACGTTCTGAACTAAGAAGTTGCACTGACTTTTTTCCGCATATTGGGTAGCGCTTCATAAGTTTCCAGAGTTTGCAGGAAAAACATACCTATCATCACCTTCTACTGTATGTATGAGCAAGCTTGCATAAGACTGAATGTTGCTGGTACTATGATAGTTTTGGTCAGTTTTGCTTGAGAGACCTTGTTAGGACAGATAGTTAGATAGATATTGATGGTCTGAGCTATAAAAGTTTACAGTTGTTATGTATGATCAGGGCTTGCTGCAGTACTTCAACTTGGTGGAAGGATGTCTGCACATGATAGCGAAACATGAGATGCAGCACAACATCACATATGAGTGGATTATCAGGACCAGGGTTGATGGCTACTGGAATGAAAAAGTTCCATCACTTGAGTCACTGGATCCAACTTTTTATTACGTACCTTCTGGGTCCCAGTATGGTGGCCTCAATGACAGGTTTGGCATGGGCAATGCAAATACTAGCAGGGCAGCATTGGCAAGACTCAGCTTGCTGCCATTGCTCCATAGCAGGGGTTTGAGACAGCTCAATTCAGAGACAGCATTCAAAGCTCAGTTGGTTGAATCTCAGATACCTTTCAAACTCCTTGAACTTCCGTTCTGTATACTTACCACACGGAAGTACTCATGGCCACCAGCCTTTTGGGGGGTCCCAGTAACTTCCATCACAACAAAGGGGCCTCTGAATGGCTCGAAATGCAGACCGTGCACTCCCAGGGCTATGGGACCAGAAGCACAGGCTGTTGTTGATAAGCTGAGCAAGGGTTGGGGATGGCCTGGTCTTATTGAAGGCCTTCAACTTTGTGATGCCCAAGGCGACTGGGAACAACACTGGGAAAGATTCTTTCCAAAAAGACCCGGGTTTGATGTTTCCCTTGACATGATCAGAATGCAAAACATGACTTTGGCCAGTTGTATTCAAGAGATTGAGGACTTTCATCAGCAATGGGAGGTTTGGGATGCTCCACCAGCCAAAATAATATGTGAGCAAAGGTTCGTATTCAATATTCTCCTGTGGGCCTCACAGCGTCTCATTCTATTTTTGATGCTAGTTTCTGAATGTCCATGTACCTAGGAAAAGGCCAAAGGACTTCTTCTAATCAGGGTTTGTGGCATCTTGGGTGTCTAAACTGACCTTTGTCACTGGTTTTCTTTAGAGCACCAGATTAAAATATGTCTATTATCCACTGATGGGTGGATGATGGCACGGCTCTTGTTTCATATGTAGGAATAATGAGAAAGAAATGTATCGAAGGCTAGAGAAGAAGAGGTTTACTAAAAATATGAATGGTGATGCAGGTTGAGTTAACTGATTTAGAAGGCAGTCTTATGCTGGCAGAGTTATGTGCATATTTTCATCACCTCTGGATAGATGCTGTAAGACTCCTGCACGCTTTCTGAACATAGCATCCTTGTTGTCCACCCTCAACTTTTTTGTCATAATCAGGCACTTGATGTTAAATGCTCAAAGGTTAATATGAGTGGTTTCCTAATTAGAATTAATCACCATAGTGGTTTCCTGCCTTTGCTTCCACCAATATAAATGGGATCTCCTTTGGACCTTTGAAAGTAGTCTTTAAAATCTCAATCAGCAACCACTTCTCTGACAATGGTGACTTGTGCAACTCCAAGATATGTGGTCCCAACCATTCCACATGCCTCCAACCAGCACCAGAATACTTTTTCAATTGCTGAGCATTAAGGATTCTGGTTGTTTGCCCTTCAGCTGAATAATTGCAAGGGAAAACATGCTTGATGTGATGTGTTCCTGTTCAATCTTGTCATGTTTGTTTTGGATTTGCTGGAACTGACACACAATTGTTAACCTTCAAAGTGTAATTATGGAGTTTTTCTGCAATCTGAGAAATTTGGCAGGTTCATGTTTTGTATTGTGTTGCAGGGTGTAGATCATGGATCTAGCAACATTGACAGGAGCTTGGGGTATATTGTGACAACGTTGCAGGTACTTGCCTCCGTAACAGCCCTTTATTCTGTTACCCTTAAATCATGTAGACAATTATGAGCATTTTTGTCTGAGCAGTGTCACAATTTCTGAGGAAATCCTTCATTATGGCCTATGCTGGAATGTGTTTGCTCTCATGTATTCTGGGAATGGCTCATTTCTCTTCTCTTCATTGTCACCATGAACTTCATGTACTCCTTGAATATTCAGTTCTTCAAGTCTTTGTGGGCATGGCCTTTTTTCCAAAAGCTTTGGAATTCTCTTGCAAATTGATTACATTGAATCTTGAAAGATTTTAGCTCAACAGACCAACTATGAAATTTTGTTCTTCAGATTTAAAAGGTGCTGCCCATGTTTGTTTATGATGAATCTGGCAATTACTTAGTAGACCTGTGACTTTGGACCTATTCAAACTGTACTCCTCAGTGAATTTCGGTACTCACAATGTCTTGTTCTCTCTTTTAGTTTTCAATGTTGGAGAATTGACTCATGGCTGAAGTACCTCCTTTTCTAGTACAATAGTTTAAAAGGTCAAAAGTTGTATGACACTGTTATCTTTTTGCTTCTGTTTCATATTTTCAATTTCTTACAGGTTGACTTTTACCTCATCAGGTGCAGTTTTGTACACCAAGTGACGAGATGACTCAGCAGCTGACAACCAGTGTCTTCAGTTTGATAGCTGAATCTCCACACATTTATTCATTATGGTCTTTTGTGGTATTTAGAAATCCTTGTCTCAACTGTGCCAGAAATTTTCCATTACCAGGCTAGCATGGCATTTAGTTTGCAGTCATTTGCCCATGTCATGTTTCAATTAAGCTACAGCAAAATAGTTTCTTACAAGGGGACATGAAGCACACAAAGGACAAGATTCTGTGCTTCAGACTTCTTGTCAGGTTATCTTTGCTTCTAAATGTAGCTAATGTACAGGACTTCTGATTTCCAGCTTAAACAAGCCAACCTGCTGTGTACCAGGCAGTTGGTAGATGTTATCTAAACCCTAAACCCTAGACCCTCAACCCACACTTCACTACCCAATCCAAACCTTCAGTTTCAATCTCTAGTTTTTGGCTTAATCTTGTTCTTACCTTTCAGAAGTAAACAAATCTTTGTTTCAGTATACATATTCTCTTCTGCAGTGGCACACACATATGACCAGAATCAAGCATGCGCATCACATAAGTGTTGCAATAGAGTCCTTTGTCTGATGGTTGTAGCATTTCCACCCCCCCATAGTATTTTCAACAGTCAGCAGGAGTTGTTTTGCCAATGACACTTCATTAGTCCACATAAACTTAGGTACCTGACTCCTGGAAACTCAAATGGTCAAATCTCTACAATATAAATGCAGTAAACCTAGTGGTATCTGCAGTATTATTTCTCTCAATAATCAAATAATAGACATGGGACTCCTCCTGGCATAAGGTTTCACAAGCATTAAAACCTGGCGGCTGTAGTTCAAATGCTTATGCTACCCTAGATCTCCACAAAATTTGTTTCAATAGAATCTATTCTCTTATTGGCAGCCGCTTGTTTTTCAAACAGTGAATACTTGATACCCTGTGATGGGAAGGGCATGGCATACTCTAGTGTTTAAACTCGGGATATATAAGTAGATGTACATACATATGTATGTACGTGCGTGTGTTCAGTTAAGGTTTCAGTTCAGTCTTCATCCCCTTTTGCATCCAGTGGATTGCCTGCAAGCCAGCTCCACACACCAGTGCTCTGCTGTTTTTGAACTGCTTGAACTGCAGCTTCGTCTGAGGCAGCCTTCTGACGTTGTAGAAGGTCAAGCTCCTTTTGCAATGTCTCCATAGATTGGAGCTTTTGTCTTAATTCTGCAACATCCACCTGTGCATGCAATGTAGAATATTTGACAGTCAGAATTTGCTGCAGTGAAGGACTTGACAATAACTGTCAGAGAGATCTCTCAACCCCTTTCACCTTGCTAATCTCAATCCGTTTCATGAAAGGAACACCCAAATCCCTGAAATATTCTCTCCCTTGGAAAAACCGCTCTCCCCTACTCTTCTGCCACATATGTCCTTTGTACATGGGTCCAAAAATGGATGAAATGTAAAGTACATAGCAAAGGCTCAGAAGAGTTAGACACTAAGTAAGACAATCTGGTACTTAAGAATGTTTCTTGATCTTCCCAACTCTTGACACCAACCCAATTCATCCTTGAAAATGCTGGTGATGTTACCTCAAGGCGGAAAGACCTGGATTGCTCTGCTGCCAGCTGCTGACGCACTGAGTGCAGCTCCTACAAAACAATAGGAGATGTGAGGATGGTGTATATATCTTCACTCAAAGTAGTGAGCGAAATTCACTTTCCATCCTCCAAAAATCTGCAGACATCTTGCTTGCACACACTCTTAACAACATCAATCAGTAAAATTCACTTACCCTATTCCACATGTGATCAAATTATAGTTTCAAACTAGTGAGAGCTGGGGAAGATTTGAAATAGGGATCAGACCTGTTCTAATTCAGATGAAGAAAACTGGGAGGCTGCAAGCTCATTCTGTAGCTTTGCACACTCAGCTTGTGCTGCTACACTTGCTGCCTGCAATTCCTCGTTCACTTTAAGGGCTAATGCCAGCTTCTCTCTTGTTACCTGCAACTCCTCATTCTCTTCAAGGGCTACTGCCAGCTTCTCTCGTGTTGCCTGCAACTCCTCATTCACTTTAAGGGCTAATGCCAGCTTCTCTCTTGTTGCAGGATCAGCTAAAACATGCTGCAAATCATGCATGCGCAACACAAGCTAAGAAGCATGCTTATAGTGAAGAGGACTTAGCCTCCATGACACAATTGTGCATACTGGTTGTAGATGTCTGAAAAGGTGAGTTACAAATGGTACCTCTGACTCTTCTGTTGGCAGCTTCACAGCCATAGAATCTTGCAGAGTCTCTGACACTTCTTTTGGCTCCACCACTGTCTCTTGTGCATCTGGAGAGGATGATGATGATTTGCCATTCACCAGAGAACTATGTGCTGATGGAGAAGGAGCCACAACTGCTGTGGCTGCAGACACAGCTGCAGCTGCTGCAGCTGAAGACTCCAAAATCTTTGATTGTACCTTCTCTGCAGGAAATGTTCGAAATACATAAACCTGCAACAAAGTCATCATTCACTCAGTGCTCTCCTCATTACACATCGTTGGGCACCCACTTGAAGGAAAACACAAAACACTCAAAAAAGGGAGCAAAAGCTACACACTTGATTGTTGAAGTGTCCATTGTATCCACCAAATGCTAGTAAGGAGTCTTCCACGACCACAACACTCAAACCCTGTCATCACCATGACAAGAACATGGCTTTCTTGAGAATGAAATTCTGTATTCCTCCATTATTACAAGAAAAAGTGAAATTTCATGGCATCAAGAAACCTTCCCAGGACAGGGACTTCTGTTGTAACTGACTGGAGATGTTCAGCAGTAGTAGACTACTAAACTGTAAAAAATAACAATTTTCCCAGCTAGGTGTCAGAACAATTTCAAAACTGCATAAAATAATCAGTATTCAAGAGATACAATGCTCACTTCACTGGCAACAGCTGCTCGTCCCTTCACTGTAGCTACTACTGACCACACCAAGGTGTCCATGTTCAAAACTAGGGTGTCAGAAATGCCTGTTTCACCATCACACTCAGCTCAGGAGCAGCAACATTGCACAAAAGATTCATCCTAGAATCACAGAAGCTTGCTAAGACCCTTGAGGTCATTTAAATGCCAAAAAGAAATGCTACAAGAAAACTATAAAACTCTGTCTCCTTTTCTTTGGTGTCAGATCATATCAGACATAACTCCTAACCAATCCTTGTGAAAGAGAGAACATGAACTGGGGCAGATGGAGGGTACGAAAGAAGGGGAGGCATTGCAAATACCACTCTTGTTGTCTCCACCGCCAATGATGTACAAACTGTTGCCAATAGTTGCACCAGCATGCCCAGCACGTGGTGATGGTACTGTACCTCCTGTCTGAGCTTGTGACCACTCCATCTGCCAAACCTCATTACACCACAGCCAATCAACCATCCACCTTCAGACATTGCAGAACATGGTTCCATTTGATTGCAGAACATGCCCCAAAGACAAAATGATGCCAATATTTTCCAAGTGAATGACCACCATGTTCCATTCCTTTTGGTTTCTGCCAGGGTGCAATCAGAATGGGTACTTCCGTGGAGCTTGTCCACTCAGTGTTTCCAAGTAAAACCTATAGTGAGAACAAAAAGAACCAAGGCCTCCTCCCAAGTAGAAACTTAGCATTGTATGGCAACAGACACAATCTGGACAATAGCATTGATGGAGATCACAGTTGAGTGTTGCAATTGATACACAATTAGTCTCCTATCAAGCCATACATCTCAAGCATTCTACATGGGCATTGTGTCAGTAAAATGGGCATTTTGTCATAGCTACCGAAACTGCAAGGAGGGGGGGAGAGAACAAATTACACTATCAAGGTCAAGCACATATAGGTCATTGTAGCAGCTAGAATGTGAACCACCACCAAATAAGAAAAGATAACGGTCGCCATGAGCTGCTGCAACATGGTCTGAACGTGGAGATGGCCGTGTCCCACTACAGCAACCCAACATCACAGCTACAGTCAGAAAAACAAGGTTTCCATGCAGTTGAAAGAGGTAAGATGGAGGGCAACTTGCCTTCAAGATGTGCTGACGCTAGCTGCTCAGACACACGTCACACACACTAACCAGCTAGAATTATATGAAGCTGGTATGTGCAAACATGAGAGTGTGCAAACACAAATCACAATGCAGTTACCATGGGACAGAGTGTACCTTGTATCAACAGCTTTCCATGTCAATGTTTCCAAGTCCAGAATGTTGAGATCGTTCAGAAGGCGCCTCTTGGAATCTTCTCCTCCAAACATAACTAAGGTTGAACCCACAAGAGTCACTGATTGGCCACCACGTGCAATCTGAAGCCCCAAAAAAAACATACCAAATTAAACAAGCACCCTTCTTGGTCTCTGTAAAACTTGACCTTTGCATATGGCACAATGGACCAAAGTCATGGAAGAGAGCAGAGCAAGGGAAACCTTACAGGAGTCTTGCCATGGACGTCAAGAATGGTCCAGGTCATAGTATGTGTATCAAAAGCACGCACTGCATGCACACCCAAAGGACACACAGCACACAGTAGTTAGAACTAACATTCAGACAGTCAAAACTGCTTGAGGCACACAAAAAAGAAAATAAATCCAGTTCAGAATATAACCACAGTATATGTTTATATACCCTGAGGGTAATCGCCCCACCTGTTACAGTATCTACGGATTCTTTTGAATGGCCAGCCACTGCAAGCAGCTTTGTGCCCCACCGAATCTGTACAAAAACATAATTCAGAATGCACTGGTTTCCAAAACACTGCTACAGTAGGGACTTGCAACAAACATGAGAAGACAACAGGGTTAGAAGAGGATTTTCCAAAATCAAAATCCTTGAAGCTGCAGATGGGTCCTTGACCAATACACCTAACTGTGTAGATGACATACCAGGCTATGTCCTGCACATGGAGGGAACCAAGAGGACAATTGCTTCTGCTGTTCTGAAAGAGGTGACTGAGGAACTTTCTCCACCTTCGACCATTCAAAAGTTTTTAGATCGAGAAACTGCAGATAGCAAAACACCCACATGAGCAACAAAACTGGGGATCTAAGATTTTAACTTGGGAAAACCATAGGGAATCATCATGGTCAAAAAATCTTGTAGCAAGTTCCTCAGTCTTTGGAAATCAAACATCAAAGATGTGTAGTGTTGTGAAAAAATGGCTTGTGTACCTGCACATCGTTTAAGTAGCGACCATTGTGATTGCCTCCGATGACATATAGCTTATTATTTACAACTTCTGCTGCATGCTGCAAGTCCAAGTACCCACCCAAACATTCAGCAAAACTCACATTAGAGCTCAAGTCCTCATCCTGCAATGTGAATGCACTGAACACTGAACCAAATCTGAGTCTCAGATAACCATAATCCCCTAAACACCTCTCCAACCAAATTTGCTCTCTCCAGACATTCACTGAGCATTTTGGACCAAAAGCATGATGAGAAGCCTTTTGACGTAATGAAAACACTGCCCAGTAATCAATGCCTTCACCCAGAACATCAGAGGTAATTCTGCCACTGAGGACTGGTCTCAACCATACACTCTTGAAAAACAGTTTGACAGATTTATCCAAACAGAAGGGACAACCATAGTTGTTCATCACCTGGTAGCGAGCTGAGGGTCTTCGACCAGTCACAGTTGGCAACACCCACTCATTGTAAACAGGAATTGCCCTCACTCCCTCTGCAACTTCCTCCACTTCTGTGGTGTTGAAAACTCCATTTAGTTTCGAGAGGCCATTTGATGCAGGTGGAGCCTCTACAACAGGTATCTCCTCATCCACTTTATCCTCCCCATTCAACTCCACTGCCACAACCAGCTTCTCATTCTCTGCTTCTCCTTGTACAGCAGGTTCTGAGTCCACAACAGGAGGGGGTGGCTGGAAGATATCATATATCATTAGTGGGCAAAACGACCATGATGCACATTTGACATGGCATCTGCCAGCTGATCAAGACAACTATCTAGATGGAACAGAAAATGGTACATCAAAGCTACAGATCAGAAACAAAAAAATATTACTTTACTAGTCCAATGATGAACAGCAACACACAGCTAAGTTCAGCAACCTACATCATTCCACACGACCTCTTTGTCTTGTTCTTGAGCTTTTGACCACCAGCTAGGATCCTCCTCCTATCAGGACAAGCAGACAAGGAGAGAGAAATGAGCCAATAGGGAATAAAACTGTGAAGATATGAATTACAAATGTGAGGTAAGCTTCAATTCAACCATAAACAAAAGCACTTCTCGACCTGTAAAATCATCCTCTTTTATGGTGGGGAAAATGGTACTGAAAACAAAATACATTGTGTGCAGAACCCAACAACCTCTAGTGTTCGAATGAAGAGCCTCATAGCCTCCATTGAGTCCATCCGTCCCAGTTGGTTCCAACTGCAAAAGAAACCCAAAATAATCATAGAACAGAATCAGCAGCAACTAAAAACCTGCAGAGCCCTCAGTAGATCTCAATGTGATGGTGAAAAAAATGCCAAGAAACATGTAAGGTAGCATATGACACAGATGTTGTACCTTGTCCATTTTGCAAGATCAATCACATTCCAACTCCAAGGTTTCGGCATGTTGCAAGGTCCCACTGTTGCCTGCTCAGATTAAGAACACTCCCAACTTCTCAACCTTTGTAACACCACTTCCTCTGATCTGTACTTCTCTAAACATGCAGTTTTCAATGCAATCCTTCTGAGTGTCTCTTTGCTGCCAAAAAGTCCTTGCATGCTAGGAGCTTGCAGTTCCATCACAATGACATTTCCATAAAATGGTCTAATCTCAAGGAATAAGAGCCCTATGAGACAACACACAACCATAGGACTGCTGGGAATCCAGCATCCACCAGGATATCCAGATCAATTTGCTCCTTGAAGGAGAAGGAGCCAGCAGCAGACCTGTTTGTAAAGCCCGTAAAGGAGAAGGGTAGTGTCATCTGACAACCCAAGAGATGATGACTTGAGTGAATCAACATTGCCAGGTGAAGATGCAGAAAACCCTGCATATGCTGCTCCAGCATAAAACCGATCTGGATACGGCAATGTTGCTGCTGTCATCCCCACATTTGTCATCATTCTACCCCCACCTACTACACATGTGTGGAACTGCTGATCTCCAAGCTTCAGATCCAGCGGCCACACCAGCTGTATCCCCCTTTATGCTCACCTTCTGGCTAGCTTTGATGGGAGGAACTGATCAATCTTGAGTGGGAAGAATTCAAAGGCTACACCTTTCTGCAAGTAGGAAAAACCACAGTTTGAGAGAGGAATGAAGGAGGATTGGAAGCTTAATCTCTACACACTCTGCTATTCCTGTCTGAGCTGCTTCTCAGGTGTAGAATTAGCATTGAGCTGACTGTTGTGATGTCATTTTTTTCATCCCTGGAAATGACTGCCTCTTCCAGGATTTGGTCTGCCAACAAAGCAAACTTTTTATCTGAATGCAATTCCATTGGTCGTCAACAACATACCCAAATGTGAAGGGATGGAATTCTTCCACCAGGGGAAGAACAACATTGCCATTTATGCATGCATGCATGCATGTATTCCACCAAAAACACAAGGACAAAGCCCACCACGTGACTGACTGACACAAAGGACAACAAGTCCTCCAAAACCACAACAGCTCTTCTACACTTGCATCATAGATTTTCTCCCCACCCACCCACAGAGATCTTGTTCTCTTTTAACTGCTGCAAAAATCACTGCAAAAACTAGGGTTACCAATCTCTACCAGATCCAAGTAACAAGATGCAAATGGGTGCTCTCAGTCTTCCTTTCTCTTGCACCAGATGCAAATGGGTACTCTTAGGTTTCCATATTCTTGAAGAATCTGCAAAAATCTGCACTTCTCCAATCCAACCCCAACCCACCCACCCCACTGTCCATCCAGCTTCTCCACTCCTCTCCCAAACCACAAACCAGACAAGACAAAAAAAAAAAAAAGACAGACAGAGACAAACAGACATCACAAAAACACAAACCCATTTCCCCATTCTATTTTGTTGTTGAAGTTCTGTGTTTGATTTTTACCTCTGAACTTCCTTCCTTCCTTCCTTCCTTCCTTGTTCTCCTCAAAGCTCCACTTCCTACAGTTCAGATTTTCGTTCTCTCTTCTTTCCACCCCCACAAACACACATACACATGCTCTCTTCTGCTCAGCTCTGCTCTGCTCCTCACAGAATGAATGAATGAATGAAATGGGTTCCTTAGCTTTTTTGCCCCCACTACGACAAATTTCATCTTTTGTGGGTTTTCTTTTTGTTATGAATGAATGAATGAAATGGGTTCCTTAGCTTTTTGGCCCCCACTACGAGAAGTTCATTTGTTGTGGGTTTTGTTTTTGTTTTTTTTGTTGGGGGGAGTATTGGGTCTTGTTTGAGGGTTTTTAGGGTTTTTTTCTTTTGTGTGTGTGTTTTATTTGGGGGGAATTGAGGGATTCTTAGGGTGCGTATGGAACACTCTAACGCCTTCTTCTTCTTCGTCTTCTTGCCCTTTCCAACTCATTTCCTTTCCTACTTACTTTTCTCCCCTCTCTTTGTCTTTACATGGTGGTGTTTGGGGCTACCTAAATGTACACTCAACATTAGTGGACTTTTTGGGCATGTTTTCTTCAAGTCTTCATTACTAGGTCCTAGGTACTTTGGTTTCTTTTCTCTCTTTTTTTAATTTAAAGAATGTGTGGGATTTTTATTTATTTATTTATTATTATTTATTATTTTATTATTTTTAGTTTTTGGTTGTGGGTGTGCCAATTTTGTGATGTTGCTCAAGTGATGATCATCATCCATCCATAAGTATATTTAGCCAAAATTTGATCATATTCAAAAATATGAAAGTAGGAAATTTTAAGCATGCTTTCATTAAGTAGGCAATTGTGGTGATTTTATTTTTCTTTCTTAGACAATTTTTTTCCCCCAAAAACACTACTTTGGAAGAATAATATTTTTGAGCGATTAATATTTTTCTTCCAAAATAGTTTTCACAAAGTAGTGAATTCTGTGAAATTTTGCCACGGAACAACCAAATTTTCAGATTTGTTCAGCCTGAAAATATATAATTTTCCAACACATTCAAGGATTTTTGTTGAAAGAAAAAAGAAAAAAAAAGGCCCCAATTCACCCAGATTAGAGAATGGGTTTATTATATATATATATAATCACAAGATTTCTAAAACATATTCTAACACTAAAACCAAAAATATACAAAGGATTCTAAAGGAAATCTACTTTCATATGTATTTGTGTATAAGTCAAAATTGAAACCCAACTCTTTATCCAAATTTTGTTCAATTAAATTTGGATAAATTCTCACAAATTACAATTAATATTTTCCATGTATCACATGCTTGTAAAAATTATTTCCCCAATATAATATAACATTTAGCACAAAGGAAAAGATAAACATTTTACAACCAATTTGTCAAGCACTAAGAAGTTATGGGGTTGGTTTGGGGGGGGGTAAGGAGGGGACTATAGCTGCAATAGAGTTGTCCATGCAACTCTTGTATTTGGACCTTGGTGCCATGATGAAATTTTTCCCCTTGACATAATAACAATAATAATGAAAGGAGGGGGGTTGGGAGGGAGGGGTAGTAAAGAAGAGAGGAACTACGTGGTTGACAAGCTAATGGCAAAAGGCCAAAAAGGATCCTTTTAAGGACGTGAGGCACCAAGAGGCATATGCTTCATTTGATCCCTCTCACAATAGTGGCTACCAAAATTGGTGATTTAGGTATTTCTCAATTTTGATTGATTGAAGAAGGAATTAGGTTCAACCTAGTGTTGGCCGGTTATTGAAAAAGGAAGAAGCACCCGGGTATCAACCAAGGTGTTGATAACCCACTCTTATGAGTAACTAGTGATTGTCACCCAAAACCAACCCCCAAGTAAATTGACAATTGAGAGTGTTATTTTGATAATGAAATTAATAATTGGCATGTCTAAATTCTTTAAAAAATTCATAACCTGCATCTTGTGATGTTGCTCAGCTTGCAATAATCCATACACATATTTAGCCAAGTTTGGCAATATTCAAAATATGAAAATAGAATATCTTAAGCGCCCCTTTTGTATTGTAAGCAAATTGTGGCAATTTTGGAAATAAAATGCTCTATTTTGGCAAACTTATTTTCTTTTTAAAACAGGAAATTTTTGACAGAATAGTCTTTTTATCAAAATAGTTTTCACAACAAAATGAAGAAAATTAGCCCACCCAAAAAAGATTGATGGCAACCAATAGGTTCAAAAATGTGCATACATATTTTTTTAAAATCACATCAATTTTGAACCTAATGCCTCTCAAGGAAGAATGAAATTTCCTACAATTGACATTATATTTTTTATTACTTTGGATAACGAAAATGCTAATTTTGCAAGCTTAGAAGGAAAAGCTCAAACCAGCCAATTCCTATGATAGAATCACACCGCTCTATGCACATGACTAAGCACTTGTCTATGAAGAAGTGCAACAAGCATAAGTTAGTTGGGGATGATGAGCCCTTGCTATGCCACCAAGGTCGACTTTGTTGAGCTTCTTCGAATAAAAGACAATACACTAGCACCAACTACATGCGCATCTGAATTGGCAAATTGCCGAGGGAAACAGATTGTGAAATGCTTGTTGTAGTGAAGAAGAGTAACTTACAGTGTGCTTTGAAGAGGTGTCCATTGGATGTGCTGAAGCTGGCCCGGCTGCTCCCACAAAACTTGAAAACAAACTCCTTCATAGCACTGCAAAAATCACCAAGCATCAATGATTGCTCAGGAGTTGGTGTGGAAATACTAGACGAGGATAGGTAGATGGACAAGCAACCAGATCGGAGAGGAACATCCGCATCATTGCTAATCTCACATAACATTTCCAGAAACAAAAAAACCCTGAAAAACACAACAGCGATGCGTGGCAAAAGGGCCGCCCCCTCGACTCCTCTCCGGTCTCTCTTCTCTCATCCCCCGCCATCTTCAAACCACCACAACTTCTTCCAAATGGAGAGAGATACCAGTTCGGTTGTAAGCTTACATTAACCTTCGATTGCACGCGCAAACTTCGGAGAAAGAAATCGTGATCCACAGTTCGATGACTCGATGCGGAAGCCGGGAGCTATCAATGGAACAACGCTAGCGGTGCCAGGAACAACCGAGAGTATAGGTGCCACCACGAACGTTCACGAGCGGAAGGATTACAAAGGCGAGAACCTGTTCTTCATAGATGATTTCATCCACGGAGACACACCTGGAAATGGGTAATTGGGGATCGTTGTTCTATGGCCCTCCGCGTCCTTTTCCCTCGCTTTGTGTGTTTTCAAACGTTCTCGTCTCCGCAGTGCTGTATGTTCTGCTGCGTTGCATAGAGTGAGAGAGGAGACGACAAGCTCCTCTCAAGAGAACTTGCAAATGTGTTGATTTTTCTTCTTGAAGAGCGTGAGGTTTATTATCAGTCGGATGATCGGGTGTTCTGCATCGCAGAGCGATGACTGTGTCGAATTTTCTTCAAGAACTTGAGGTTTGTTTGCAATCAGATGATCGCGTGTTTTGCTTTGGAGACAGAGGAGACGACAAGCTCTATCTGAAGAGACATTTTTTGAAAAAAAAATTCTTCGAGAATTCGAGGTTTTTTCTCCATCGCATGATGATCCGGTTTTGTCGCAATTTAAGGGATTGCGTGATTTGTTGTTGAGAGCTTTGTGTACGAGAGAGAGAGAGAGAGAGAGAGAGAGCTTGGTGTCATTGTTTAGGCGTTTCAAATTCTCGTGTTTTTTTCTCTGTATATCTGTTCTCTTTCTGTGAGAAGAAAACCTTGGCATGCTCAAGAGAGTGGTTGAGGATGAGGGAGGCTGAGGCTGCTGCTCCTCCTGCTAAGCGTCTTCGTCTCTCTATCAAGCGTCATCGATCGAGTCTCCCTCCCCCGATTCCCAAAGATCCCGCTGATATACCGGCAACCTCTGCTCTCGACCATTTGAGCGATGGATCATCAAGGAGGAAGTCCTTGGCTGCGAGCTCGCAGCACGGGCCTTCTTCTTCTCCTTCGACTGCGAGAGGAGAACCAGTAGACAATGCTGGAGACGTGTATCGTACTGCAGATAAATCTGTAGCAGCTTCGCCCTTGAGCTCAGATGGATTTGCAGCCGGGAGCTTGGCTGCCGAGGAAATCTGCTTATTACGTCGATGTTCTTCCTCAGCGTCAGATTCCGGACCCTCAGAAGTTGCTGCTGCTGGTACTGTTCCAAGCTCAGGCAAGATTCCAATCCTTCTTCTCTTCGGCTAATTCGGTACTGAGGCAAGTAGATCTCTCAAAGTCTCAGAATTACAGACTTTTTTCTCTTTTGGTTTCAATAGATGCAGCACTGTAGTAGCAGTCAGTGAATGCAAGGAGTGAAATTTGTGAAGCTGGTGAGATATGGATCTAGAGATAGCCTGACGATTGACTTGGGCATGGCAGAAGTAGAGGGGAAAAAGGAGAAAGACGAAGACTTTTTGGTACAGTGTTCACAACGCCTTCCATCAGAGTCAGAGGCGGCAGAAGTTCCTACTCATGATGCCGTAGTGGCTTTGGAAGAAGAAGGAGAAGAGGCAAGAGAGAATTCCAACTTCGTCCTAGAGCAGCAGCCTCTCGATGGAATCCCTTCCACACTGACGACATTTCATGATCTCTTGAATGAAATGGAGGCTCAGGAGTTGTTGGAGCATGAACCAAACGCTCCAAGCGACGCTGAGCAACTGGATGATGTGAATAACATTGGAGCAATGGATCCTGTCACCATTCCTGAAGATCCTGTTGTGATTCCTGAAGCTATGAGTGAGTTACTCAGTCTTCTTGGTACTGTGGACAATGCAAGTTTCAGAACAACTTTCCAGTTCCATTAACCCTTGATCATGGTTTCTCTGATGGAGATCCACTCTCTATCAGAGAAACAATGCTCCACTATTTTATCACTTGATAGTTGGAGCTTTGTGCCATGATCTGATGCTCTCTTGTGTCAATATGATGCTTCTTACCATGCAGACAATGAGCCAATGGTTCAATCAAATACTGCTGCATGGGCACTGACAACTTTGGTACAAGAGCAGCAGCCCACACCACCTGAGGTGGTTGAAATCTCAGATGAAGAAAGGCCAGACAATGGGACTGCTGGAGTGAATATATATATTGATGATCTGGGAGGAGGCAATGGGTCCGAGCAACTGGATGATGATGATTTTCATGCTCCTTCCACCAATGCTGATTTTGCAGCTTTTGCTATTCCTGCAGGTGAGTAGAAATCTGAGGGTATGTAGATTATGTGAGAATCAGAGTTTTGTGGGCACTTCAGTGCTTTATGTGCAAGATGTTGTGTTTTACTCTTCTATTGTTGATGATTGTTGCAGGCAGTTTTAAGGATATGGACTCAAAGCCTGATCAAGTTAGCACTCAGAGGCCAGGAGATGGGGAAGCAGATGTGGTCACATGTCCAATATGCATGGAAGCATGGACGAGCATTGGGAGTCACCGCATTTGGTATCCTTTGTTTGCATTTGTTAAAGCCTAAACCCATTTGTCGATATTTCCAGTGATATGCTTGATTTCAGATGACTGGATTTTTCCTTGAGAGCTATAATATATCAAAGATGAAGTCAAATCTTGTGTCCTCACTCAAGACATGAGCCATAGGTTTATCAGTGGATCTCAAGGTGAGGTTTTGGCATTTGCAGCTCATTGGCATGTGGTCACTTGTTTGGAAAATCATGCATCAAGCGCTGGCTTAGACAGGCAGGCAAGAAGCAAGGGAAGGTACTACTGCCTTGAACTTATATTTTTCTTTGCAAGCTTCAATTTAGCAAGGGTATGATCAGTGAAAATAAACAATGTCACACCCCAATACAGTGCTTAGAAGGTATGGGAAGCAACAACAATGCCTACGCAAGTATACACAAATGTTCATCCAGGAAGATAGCCTGAAGTTTGCCATCACATTTTGTGGTGAACTTTGAACTTATATCAGGTGGTTTTGTGTTGTCTAGTGTCCACAATGCAACTGCCGGGCTAGAGTTGAGGACCTGCGTACGCTTTATGTTCCACGAATTGCTGTAATTGATGGGGATGGCCAGCAGATAATGCAGGTATGGAGCCTTCTGATTTGAAACTCCAGAAGTATGATTTGCTGGTGTCTAAGCTTAGAATTAGGTTTTTGATGCAAGTCTAAGACTTGGGTTTATTTTTTTGTTGTGTGAGAAGCAGGAAGTTGGGGTTTTGCATGCTCAAAATGCACAACTCAAGATGCAGGTACACATCATGAAAATCAACAGGTTAATGTGATATTCAGTTTCTCAACACTAGGTGAGAAAATTGTGTACAAAGAAGGGGTTGCAGTTGTCCCTACAAATCCACAGTGGACAGGTTTGCATACTTTTGCATGGCTAATAGGTTTAAATCCAACAAACACTCTTTTAAAACCTGCTCTGTATGTCTGCAGATTTCTGAGCTGATGGAGGAGATTCACCGTTCACAGGTTTGTACTGTGAAATATATTGATGTGGTTTACAAGAGCAATGTTAGTTCGGAGATATGTCACCCAAGCATGTTCTTAGGGTAGCATGATAGGGCTTTTAACTGTGTTGTTATACTTGAGGGACAAAAGCTTGATCTAGACAAACATTTAATTACTGATCATATGTGCTTGTACTTGTCTCTGACTGTGAAGATGTCTCATATCTTCAGCTGCAATTTCAAATGTTTGTCCAATGCTCTACACTCACAAGTCTACAGTGGAAACATCTGTGATAAGCTGTTTGTGTTCATCTTTGTGCAGACTCTGCTTTCAGTGCTCTGTCCAGAGCAGCATGATGCTCTCAATGCATTTCAATGGACACGATGTCAGCAACTTCAGAGAACACCAGAGAGTTTGAGAACCCTGCATCAACCCATACACCCCAGAATTATACCTGTTCCACCCTTACATCAGGTGGCTCAAGAAAACCACAGGCAGTTTCCAACAAATATAGGTCAGGCTGACTTGAAAAACTGTAGGAAGTACCAGTCTCACAAACTACAGACTCAATTTGCCCAGCGTTCTTCTTGCAACTACACAGGAGGATCAGGTATGCACAATCAAGCATCACCTGAGCTAAGGGTTTTGCAAGAGAGGAATATTTGGGGGCAGTCTTATGCCCTGGAGTCTTCAAGAATCTCAGAGTGTGCTGGAATTCGGGAACCCAGACAAGGAAAAAGGGATAGCACCCAAGCCAGGCCATTGCGGACATTTTCTTCTTTGGCATCAATTGGTAGTCGAGGCCTGAAAAGCACCTTTGTCCTCCAAGTAAGTTTAATTTTCATCATCTGAAGTACAGATTTCTTGCACAAAAAGTCATCCAGTTCAAGGCCTTTAAGTCACATGTCAAAGTCCAATTGTGCTGGAGACGTTTGAACTGTTGGGGGTGATGCTTTACTCATTTATATTATTTTGGCAATGTCTAATGCCAGGATGAAGTGCCATTGCAAGGTGCAAAAGTTTTTGATGTGAATGCACATAGCCAACTACTCCTTGTATCACACAAACCAGCTGATAGTGGGGCCAGCTCTGGCCTGATGAAGGTGTGACACTTTATTTCTCCCTTTAAGATTTATGAACGCCAATTAATTTCTGATATTTGAGTGGATTGCCTGACTGGTAGCTTCTGAAGTATGATCTGGAATAACAGAGAAGGGTGGAAACAGATGAGCTTGATGGCATTATCTGAGGGTGAATGCATAGATGTTCCTTCAGGAACAAGTGTCGTCCGTGATATTCGTATTGCACCATCTGGCAGTAGGGCTCCTGGAAGACTGGCATTGGTTGCTTCCTTAGGCAAGAAATTGACTGTCTTCAGGTATGGGCACTTTTTTTGGCCCTCTTTCCTATCTTATTTTGTGCTCGTATTCAATCATCCTGGAAATCTCTGGATTTTTTTTATGGATCTTGTCATGCTCTTGCTTCCTCATAATATCAGTGGTAGAGACTGGCTGAAGAGATCTGTGTTATGTTTCTTGCAGTTTAGAGAGTAATAATGTGGTCATCACATATGCTTTGCAGGTGTGCACTCCTTTCTTATTTCCTTTCTGACAAGAGCTGTGGAATATTTTCCTTTCCTCAGTTTTGCATGCAACTATTTATTCTTCATTTAGACCAAGGTTTTTGGAGCTGATGGAAATGGGACCCCTTAATTGCAGAGCCCATCATGGTCATGTGCATGGGATCCCTGTGATCCGAATCAGGTCTACTCTGGTTTGCAGGTACTAAGACGGATCATCTTGAACTCATTTACTGTCTAGATCTTCATATTGTTGGTAGCCTCAATCATGTACAGAAGCCCTTTCCCTCCAAACTGGGTGCTTCCTGCTTGAATGCTAGAGTAGTGATCCGTAGCCAACATATATGACATGGAAGTCAAAATTTGCAGAATGGATCACTGCTGGTGTTTGATATGCGCCAAACAGGAGCACCGATAGCTACTCTGAAGGGTCCTAGCTGCAACCCCATTCACACACTCCAACATGTTCCAGAGCATTCAAGATTGGCTGAACAGGGAGAATCTGTCAAGGAGACAAGTGGCCTTCTGAGTGCATCTTGCAGCAGCCTCTGTTTCTGGTCAGACATTGGCTCTTCAAATCTCCAAACTGATGGGTACAGGCAAGCCCATTTTGCGCAAAATCTTCTGCAAGAACTTGTTTTTTTTCCCAGTAATGTCATGTAATATAATAAACCCTGGATCTTGCCTATGTATGTTGCTATTATATTTGACTTTTGAGCTCATCATTTTGTTTTGCCATTTCTTAATGCAGGCCAATGTGTCTGTCACAACCAGCAGAATCTTCAGTCTGTGTCTCACTTGCCTACAATGCAGTGATTGACATGGCTGTTGCATCCTTCAGGCCAAAACCAACCCAGTTTGTTGATGTCGAAGCCCGATCCACATCATCTCCCTCACCCACTTTGTCCTCCCCAGCAGAAGTACCTAGTCAGCCCACTGACTCCTTAGGTTTGCCTGAAGACATGGGGCTATTACCTTCTCACATTTCTTACAGCAGGAAACCAAAGTCTCCATTCCCTGGTGAAGACAAGGATAGAAGTACAGTGCTTCATGAACCAAGTTTTTTTTGGGAGCAGCAAGGTCGCATGGTTGGGCACAAGAGCCAGAGAGTGATGTCAAGGTCTGCAATTGTCAGTGAATGGCAACCTGATCAAGCCTCAGGCAGCAGAACAAATCCTGAGACTGGCTCCTTGTATGCATTTGGAGATGAGGGAAGTAATTCTGTCTGGCTTTGGGACTTGGTTTCAAGAGCCAAGATCCAGTCCCTCATTCCTCATCACTCTCCCGTGCTTGACATCAGGAGTGTGCATACAGCTGGAGCTGATATTCTTGGCTGTATTAGTGAACGAACTTTGCAGGTTTACAGAAGGTTGCCACCATAGATTTTCCAGAGGAACTGAGCACCCATCTGGTTCCTAATCATTTTGGGCTTGCTGGGTTTCAATCAGTTGCAGATAGGGGACAGGTGCTGTATCTTATCAACCTTCAGGAGAATTGCAGAACCAAAATTGCTCTCTATGACAATCTGGACATCTGGTGAGGTTAGAAAGTTGACACCGTGCTTATTTGCTAACTCGAAGCTCAAGGAACTTTTTGAGCTTTCTGGGTTTCTCTTCTTCACAGACATAGTACAGTAGCAACCAGCATTGGTCAGCTCTCCATGTTTAAGAAAGAGAAAGTTCAGTTCCAGTCATGTAGTCGCAACTGGTGTTAGCTGGTTCTCTGTGGATATTCTCTGGTTCCAGTTTAGATCTTGTCTTTGTAAATTCGATGAAACCTCTGGATGAGGTTTTGAGCAAGTTTTGATATATGCCAAAGTTCAGCAGCAAAACACTTGTATGTATTGGGTAATGGCCATTGGGAGGATCCCACTGAGTGGCAGGTGGGCTGTGAACCAGTTATGACCAATGGCCATTATCTGACCTTAATGGCACACAGGAGACGTTCTGTTGTGGCATTTTGAACAGTTACCCATTTTATACTGTCTGATATTTCATGTTTATGAGTGTTGGATGCAGTAGAGCGCACATACAAGATTCGTAAATTTTCTGCTCTCCTCTTTGATCTGTTGCCAAATTTGGCTAATTTTTATTGTGTACAATTGCGTGTTTGGCTACATTATAAAATTGGAAAAAAAAAAACTCTGTAGCAGATTGATGCATGCTTCTTTTAATGCAACAATATTGTGTCTCATATTTTAAGTCTAATATGCATGTACAAATGCATTAGTGAAAATTAAGTCTGTTCACTTGTGGAAAAGTGTGTTGCACATAACAATAGAATAGAGATAAATCAAGCCCAGCAAAACTTTGTTCCTTTCACAAAGAAATTTTAGCACAGAAGGAAATGAACCCAAGCCTCTCCTTAGAGTATGGTGTTCTAAACCCTAACTGTAATAATATGGTTTAAATTTTAAACCCATCTAACAAAGTGTGGTTGCTAAATTGGCATTGTAGTGTTTTGAATTTGTTGCATTCTCAATGAAAATTTTCGAAGTCTCAGGAAAAATTCTTTCAATGGGATAGATAGATGGATCTACAATACTGGATTGATTCATTTGCCAATTGCAAAAAAGCTTAAGAAGAAGCTACTCCTGATGGTAGAGTATAAACAGCAATTTGGGGCAAAAGAACAGATCCAATATAAAGCTTTCCATCATGCTCTTCCACTTCACTTGGCAATCGAACCACTTGGCCTGTCTGATCCTCAAGGACCTCCTTCACACTCCCATCAGGACCATAACGTATGATCATTGCATGTGGCTTCCCAATGGCAAGCTGGTACAAGTAGCTTTGTGGAATAGGAAGTCGACCCAGGAGATAGCGTAGCCATGGAAGAGTCCCCAGATAAGTGTCAGGCGCATAGCGAACTGCATGCAAAGCTACCCAAAAATCACCGTTTTCATTGCGTCGGACATTGTCTGGCCATCCTGGCAAGATCACAAATGTCTCATGTGTGCCTGCTTTCTCTCCCTTCAGCCAGAATCGCACCAACCTGTCCTCAATTCAATGGCAAAAAGAGATGATCAAATTATCAAGACAAAGCACTTGTATCCACAAAGAAATTGCAAAGGAAAATCTCTTTGACAACAATTTGAAGGTTGTTCAACAATGAGTGCAATCATATAACTTCCTCATGAGAGGGTCACTCACGAGACATCAAGACAAGCACCAGGGTTGTAAAGATGCTGATTGCATACTACATACAGGATTGCACATGGACACTGTGTAGATCATGAAGAGTTGAAGCTCAAAATGTTGTCAATCAGGCACCAGTAGTGATGAGGAAGTTCGAATTCTTAAAGTTTCTGGGATTATTAGTGATATACAATGAGTTCAAGATTGAGTCTATTATCCTAGAAAAAAATGTGGAAGATTTTTCTTTTTCTTTTTCCCATTGTACCTGCCATTTCTGGTGTCGCAAATCACAATAAATGTGCCATCTTTACTGACAGCCAGCCCATTGGAAACACGCAAATTGTTGATGAGAACGGTGGTTTGTTTTGTGGCAGGATCATACTTCACAAATCTGCCGGTGTCATCTCCTTCAAAACTTGCAATGAAAAATTGCCTGTCAAAAGATTTCCGCACCAAAATCAGTTTCAGTTTCTGAGATGAAGAAGAAAGATTCTATAGCAGTAGCAGATATCACTACCCATCTTGTCAGTTCCATTGTACAGATTCTACAGCAGCAGATCCCATCAACAGTTCCTCAATTCCAGTGCAAGAAGATTCTACAACAGCGGATCCCATCAGCATATACTCAATTCCAGCATAAAAGATTCCCATCATCAACATGTCCTCCTCAATTTCAGTGTCAGATTCTTGAGGAAATTCGTGACAGAAGTTTCTTCATGTTCGAGAGACCTGTGAAGATCCATAATGCTTGAGTATTATCATCTGTTTTTTGTTTGTTCCTTCCTTACCTGCGATGCCATTTGGTGCTGCTGTCAGTGAAATACAAGACGCCATCTTCATCAAAGTCAAGATCATTGCAGAATTTCATGGGGACGCCGTCAATCTCTGCAACAACCGACTCTGCCTGACCTCCTTCCGGTCCCACCTTGAGTATCCCCAAGTATGCATCTGCAATCCAGAGATCGCCTGTCTTCTTGTTGAAGCGCAGACCCAAGGGACGCCCACAAATATGCTCAAATGCCAGATTCGGAGCTGGCGGATTCTTGGGGGCACAAATTTCTGACCTAATTTGTATGACCACCCACCACCCCCACAAACAAATTGCACACAGTTTTCAACCTGAAGAATCAATCCTTCATTCAATAAACAAAACACATGATCCACAGTCTCAATAAACACTCAACCGTAAGAACTCACAACTGGCAGCAGCAGCAAGAAGAACACCGACCCAAGAAAGGGATTTGGGACTATTTTTGGGTTCAGGTACCTGTTTTTGGAAGTGTATGCAAATGTGGACCATCCAAGCTCGGGGCCATCATATCTGATGACTGTGCCATCGCTGACACCCGTATAAGGCCCTCTTCCTTGGGAATCAAACACGAAGCTCTCGGGTCCAAGAAAGGGGCCTCTCCAAATCTCTGCTTTCTGGAGCTTGTTCTCGGTGTCCCTTTTCAAATTGTCCATCACATGAGACGGAGCTGGTGCCAAATACTGTGGTTTGAAATTCTTCTCTCTTCCTGCTAGTGACAGCTTCCATGGATCAGTACCCAAATACCATGCTGCAGCTGTGATGACTAACATCACGATTATACTCATTGTTGCCATCTTGATTGATTCTTTCTTTCCTCCTCTCCTGCTGCTTCCCTTACCTCCCACTCCTGGCCCCCAAAAAAGACCTTTCCAAGCTCTTCTCTTTTGTTTGTTGCTGCAGAGTACTAATTCAGACCTTCAAGCAAGTTCTCTCTCTCTCTCACTCTCTGTCGTTCCCCTGCTAAGCAAACAAAGCTCAAAGCTCAGAACATCAGAACCTCAGAAGCTCAAAGCTCAAAAGCTCAGAGCTCAAAGTTCAAAGCTCAAAGCTTCTACCACTCCTCCTGCTGCTTGCAGATCTTGAGCTTTAATGATGCTCTGATATCTGGCAAACGGAAGATTTAGGAGTGAAGAAGACTCAGGATGATGAAGAAGAATAAGAAGAGGAAGACTGAAGACTGTGAGTCCATGTGAGAAGTCAATTTGGGTCTAGTCAAAGTTGATACACAAATGGACCAAACCTACCATTACAGTTGACTCATCATGAGTCCATCATGAGTCATGAACCAGAAAAATAATTATCCTAAATTTAAATTACCATGATATTTAGCATTTAAAAGTAGGTAATAATAAAATAATAAAATGATAAACAAAATAAAATAAAATTCACTGTAAAATTCGAAAATTAGTAATGATGATACTATCAAATAAATAAATATTTATGAGTATGGAATTTTTTTAATAATAATACAATAATTCTTTTTAATCAATTTAAATAATAGGAATTGTAATGATGATCTAATGATGATTTGTTTAACACCTTGTTTTGGTTTTTGGGTTTTGTTAAATTGTTTGATTTTGCCACTTTAAAAAGGAAAAGAAAGTTCATGTTGAACAAATATGATAACTTTCATTAGGGTTTTGGGAACATTAAGAGTCTCCAGTTTGACCTTGTTATATTGAATGAGTGAATTTGGTGTCATATGATGATGACAAAGTAAGGCATGTGCTTTTGGACATTGGGAACACAAGGAGAGAGAGAAACCCATTTGAAAGAAACAAAGAAAGACCGAAAGACCTTTTTTTGGTCAATAGAATGGGAAATATAAAGGCATACTTTTACTTCAAATTTCACACACTTATGCAAGGTAACCAAGGGTCATTCTTGCGAGGTTTTGGTATATATTGTAGTTAGTGCATCTTAGACAATAGCTGATTTGTGACGGATGACAACTCTTTTGTGTTAGGTTTTCTTTGTTATTGTTCATTGTTGTGACAGATGATAACTCTTTTGTGTTAGGTTTTCTTTGTTGTTCATTATTGTGACAGATGACAACTCTTTTGTGTTAGGTTTTCTTTGTTATTGTTCATTGTTGTGACAGATGACAACTTTTTTGTGTTAGGTTTTCTTTGTTATTGTTCATTATGATTTCGTACACATGAGTCCTCTTTGCATAAGGGTTTTTATCCAATTTTTGTTGATTGTTTGCTTTTATTTTTTCTTTAGGTGGTGTCTACTCGTGTTTCTTTTTGCCTTTTACTCTTGTTCAATGGGTTCCATCATTGATTTTTATTATTTACATGGTTTTTCTTCTTTTTTGGTATAGGAGAAGAGTTTTTAATTAGACCCTTCACATGTGTAAAGAATTGATAGTTTTTTTTTTTTTTTTTTGGGAAGCTTGGAGACATCATGCGACATAATGTGATTCTTGTTTTTTTTCAATTTGGTCTCTTTTGTGCAATTACATTGTTCCAATTCATCTACATTGTGCAATTCTTGTTTTTTATGACTTGGAGAGCTTTTGTGTAACTAAGTTGCTCCAATTCATTGACATTATGGTGATTTTTATGTTGGAGTTTGTCATGGTTTTCATGTTCTTTTTCTTTTTTTTGGTTTCGTGGTGTTGTTCATGCTTTTATTTAGTACTTTTGTGCTGTTCTTTTTGGGGCATCAATTTTTTGCTTTTTTTTTTTTGCATTTTTTGTTTTTTTATTATATGATTGCTTATGTTTAGGCGAGGACTAACATTATTTTATCATTTTGGTCATTTTGTTTGTTAAGTGTGTTAGTTTGGTTGGTTGTTTAGGTTTCAATTAGTTAAGGATAAATCAAGTTGGCTTAATTGTTTGGGTTTAGATTTCAAATTAGTTCAAATGTGAATAAGGTTCAAAATATTATGTGGATAGAATATAATCCTAGTTTGTGTGACTTAAAATTACTTTTGATGACTTGAAATTCCAACACTATTGTTATATGCAAATTTCATATGTTTTGTACGTGGTGTTAGTTTTTGCATTTTTGTGTGAAAATGTTGGATTTGAATTCTTGTTTTCTTTGCAAATGATTGATTATTTTGGTTTCGACATGATGTACCAATCTAGATATTTTCATGTTATGTTTGTTTTGCGCTTCTTCTTTCTTATTTTGTCCAAGTGAGGGTGAACATTGTTGCATTTTTAAATTTGTTTTATTATGTAGGTGTGGCTCCCATTACAATAGTTCTTTTTGAACATTATACACACACACACACATTGTTGTTTGTTGTTGTGATTTTTAGTTTAGGTTGTTTACATGTTATAAACATGTTTTTTTTTTTTTTTTTTGTGCGAGTGTTATGACCTTACAAGGTTGCACTTTTTAATTTCTTTGCATGTTATGTCATTTTTTTTGGTGTCCATGTTGACATTGATGCATAATTGTTGTATTGTGTCATGTCATTTTCATTTTGTGTTAATGCTTGTCCTATGAAAGTGGTTTTTTTTACATATGCAAAATTATTCTTTTTTTTTTAAAATGTGTTGGTGCCAACATTTTTCTTGTGTGGTGGAAAATGTTAAGTTTTTGAGTGAACTCTAACATCTAGGTTGGTATTGTGATTTTTTTTCTAGGTTTCTTCATCATTTTCTTGTTTTTGTTTCAACAATTTCCACTATTAACAAACAAATTTTGAAAAGCTATGCAACGAGGGTTTTTCAATATCATTGTAAACCCTAATCGATATTTTTCTTATATGACTACCCATATTTAGTGAATTGATTGATCTATTAGTTTTTGGACACACCATCTACATTATCTATGACTACAAATATTGGTGATTTGTTGCGGTCTAATGATGGGTTTGAAATTTATGTGTAGTCTCCTTGGTAAAATATAATGAATTGCATCTTGAAGTAGATGTTAATTTGTTTGCACATCAACCTTTATATTTTGATAAATCTTGAGAACTTTGATGTCATTAATCCTATTTTTTTTAGTAATGATTGTATTGGTGATCCCAACTTTGAAATCATTTAGTTCGATGTTGTTGATGGGTATGACTATGAATATCCTATTAGTGAAGTATGTTTGAATCCTCATTTTAATATTAATGAAAAATAGATGGAGAATGTCAACAAAGGGGGGTTCATAGAGCAAGTAAACATATTGAACTTTTGGCAAGAAATGCATTGGATGAATGGAGAATGTCTCATGGTTTTGATATTGGAAAGTTTATAGTAAATCTCTTGGAAAGTGAAAACCCTAAAGATTTTGTGCACTTGTTTTTATTTGTTTTAGAAATGATAAGAAGGTATTAATTTCAAAGTAATTTTGATTTTGATTTGTTTGGGGTCATTGATTAGGGTCTTTGAAAGTTTTTTTTGTTAAAATGCAACATCCAATCCTTGATAAAAGGCATATTAATAAAATAGATCAACATGTTGAATCTAGTAAATCACATGTAGTTTAACATTTTCATTAATGTCAAATACCACTATGTGAAAGTTGTGAGTGATGAAACAATTTTGTGACTGTCGATAGTTGGTTTTGGGAAGTTTATTCATAAATCTAAAGTGTTATACATTGAAGAGGAACAAAGGATGTTGGTAGAAGTAATCTATTAAACTACATCTTTAGTTGGTTTGAATTTGATATTTTTGTTTGAACAATTTTTTTATCATGGGATATTATAACTTCCGAAACATGGATTTTGATGAATTTAGTTTATTATCTTTATCTACTAGTGCCATTTTTGGATTTTTTCAAGGAGTTTTGAAGAATTGGTTCATAAATATTATCAATTATTTTGTAAAATAACATTGAATTCCAATTGATTGTTTTGTTGATGATGTGGTTACAACTAACATCATTTCTACTATGCTAATTGTGTTGGACCTTTGATTTGAGCTTTGTCGATTTAGTTGATTTTTGAAATTTATTTTTGAAGTTGAACTTTGTTTTGCCATGCAATTTGGATTTGAGTTTTGTTGATTTAGTTGTTATAGGGAGATGCACTACCTTATGTGAATTGAGGTTGAATCACTTTTGGCCATGCCATTGTGAACATTTGATTTACACTTTGTTGATTTAGTATTTTCAAAAGTTGCATTTCTTGTGTTGAAATTGAACTCACTAGAAGAAAAACATGTATTTTTTACTAGTTTTTGTGACTAAATTTTAGTTACAAAAGACATTTTGCAACTAAAATCCCTTTAGTCGCCTAAGACAAGTCACATGTGATAAATTAGTCGCAAATGACAGAGGGTATTGTATGAAAAAAAAGTCAACAAATACATTTCATCCTTTGACTCCAATATATACGTATTGTCACACACGATTAAGATGTAACTATTTTGGTTACAATTGAGGGCAAATGATGTGTTGCCACGTGTTTTAATATTTGATTATTTATATTATTATTATTATTATTATTTTGAATCAATCTAGGACATTCAATTCAAATACTTGGATGATCTTACATTATGACACGTGGCCCAATGTAAGTATGCCACGTGACATTAAAAATAATTTAATAAAAATTATTAATATTAGGTTGGTAGGTACCTAAGTAGGTACATAAATAGGTGCCTACAAACGTAGGCTAATACGAACCTACCTAGTTAGATAAAATAAATAAATAGGTAGGTTTTACTTTCCTAGGTTAAATACCTACTCATATAGGTAGGTATTTAGGTAGGTAGGTACATAGGTCAACCTAAGTGGGTAGGTCAAATTAGGTACCCACCTAACTAGGTAGATAAGTAGGTTGGGAAAATAAGTACTTTTAAAATGTGCATATATATATATATATATATATTTATTTATTTATTTATTTATTTTTGTTGTGGGTTGAGCCTTTTGATTAGCTCATCCCATGTGCACAAATTTCTTAATGTGAAATTAGTGACCACACCCCCTTGTTTATATAATATTCAAAATAGGAATGAATAACAAACAATATGGGATAAATTTTTAAGTTGAAAGTTCTTGACAAATTATAAAATATATACTATAAATATTCAATATTCATTATCAATTATTTAAATAAGTAATAATTAACTTCTTAATATTTTACAAACTAGCTATCTAATTATTCACAAATTATTAATACATAATTCATATATAAATAAATAAAATAAAATGTTTATTAAATTTTAAAATTTGATCGAAGTATATATAATATAATTAATGTAAAATTCATTTAATGATTATAATTTAAATGTAAACTATTTTAAATATTTATGTTAAAATTATAAGTAATGAATTAACAATGGTTATTATAAAGTAAATTTTTACACAAATTTTAAGAAATTTATTATTCAACTAATTACATTACTTACTATATAGTTACAGTTATTGTTGTAAAAATAATTATAGGTCAAGTAAATTTTTTTCTTGGTAGTTATTAACTATAAATACAATAATTTGTTAAATATAACATTAATTCTCATTATTAATGTAAAATTACTATAATATTTATCATGGATGATTAATCACACATTTTTTTTAACTAATAATATTATATAGTAATCAGTAAAATCAGTAAAACAATTTTTTTAACTACATTATATTTTTTTATTTTTTAATTCAGGTTTGAAGTTATAAATTACAAAGTGTGAATAATTATGTTCAATTAACAAGTAATTATGCACATACTAATTAATTATTATCTGAAGTAATTAAAATGATTTTAAAGTAATGTCACGTTAATTACATTAATTAATTTCTTTTCATATAGAATTATAAATTATATAATATAGAAATCTATGTTATAACAATAATTATTTACTGTAATTTATATTTAATAAACATAATCATTGAAAATATTTATAAAAGTGATTTATTATGGATTGTAGTAGAAAAAACCCTTAAAAATCAATAAATAAATTTTGAATTAAAATATAAATTTAAGATTCCAAAATAATATTCAGAATTCAAATATTAATTTTTAGATCAAATAAGTTTTTTGAAGTTAAACAACAAATTTCAGAATTGAAATGTCAATTTTCAGATTTAAATAATAATATTCAAAATTAAAAGATCCATTCCAAGACTCAATTAATAATTTTATGAATTGAAATATTAATTTCAAGAATCCAAAATAATAATTTGGAAATCAAATTTCAACTTTCAAGTTAAATAATTTCTTAAAATGTAAATTTAAGTTTTCAGAATTCAAACATCAAATTTCAAGTTGAAATGAAAATATTTAAAGTCAAAATGTTGATTTTGAGACTCAATAAAGTTTTTTGAATCGAAATACTAATTTTTTGATTCGAAAATAATAATTTAAAAATCAAATATCAAGTTTTAGATCAAATATTTTTTTGAATTTAAATTAAAAAATTTAGAACTGAAATATCAATTTTCAAATTCAAGTAACAATATTCAAAATTGAAATGTCCATAGTTAGACTCAGTTAACAATTTTCAGATTTAAAGTATTAATTCTGAGAATCCAAAATAAGATTTGGAATTGAAATTTCCGCTTCAAATCAAATGATTATTAAAATTTAAATGCAAAATTTTCAGAGTTGAAATGTGAATTTTCATATTCATATAAAAGTATTCAAAATAAAATGTCCATTTTTATAATCAATAATAATTTTCTGAATTGAAATACTAATTTTTGGATTCGAAAATATTAATTCAAAATTGAAATATCAATTTTTAGATCAAATAAGCTTTTTGAATTTAAATTAAAAAACCATATTCAAATTCAACATTTGAAATTCAAATAATGTTTTAAACAATTGAAATAACAATTTTCAGATTTGAATAAAAAATTCAAAATTCAAATATTAATTTTTAAATTCATTATATGAATAATATACACACATATGCATATTATATATATATATATATATATATATATATAATTTTAGTACATACATTAAAATACACCCATATGTGATTGTAAAATACCTTTAGGATGTAACTAGTTTGGTGGTTATTATGACTAATGGGACATATCAACCTATTAATGGATGAAAATAAATGTAAAAATTGATGCAACCAGTAGGAGGAAATTTCTAATAGTTGCATCATAGTTGTGAGAATAACCAAAATAGTTGAAATTTGGTCTTTGTAGTTACAAATATCCCAAATCTACTCGCAAATGACTATAAGTCGCATGTAGTCATAAATGGAGTGGTTACATTGTGGCTGATTTCTACTAGTGACTCCATTTTGTTTTGCTACTTTTGCTAGGCTTGATTTAAAGTTTTAGCTTTGTTGATTTAGTTGTGTTAGGAGTTGCACTTTTTACATTAAGGATGAACTCCATTCTGTTAAGCCACTTTTTGTTGAAGATTTAATTTGAGGCTTGAACTTTGTTGATTTGGTTGTTTTAAAATATGCATTTTTTGCATTGAATGACACACCCCCAAACTTTTGGATAGACTCATCTGTGAGTCCAAAGGTGAAAACAATGGAAGGATAAGGAGTTGGGGCACGCTCCCTAACTTGTAGCAATTCGGGGTAGAGGGGCGTGCTAGAGTTTTAGGATGTGGATTAGGATGAATGATAAGTGATTCAATTATTCACATGGACATGCATAAACTAAACAACAAGTTGGTTAGTGTGTAGTTATAACACTTTTGGTGCATGGATTCACCACGAACAGACACGAACTCACAATACTCACCCCGATTCGAACTTGGGGGAAACCACCACTTTCCCCCTTATAGTATAATTTGTGCCTGGCCACGAGGCCAGCACCCAAATGTCATTTTGTCCCGGGATTCCCACGTTGGAATCCCAAAATTCCCTAAATTGGGACTCCCACAAATTTGGAGGCCCATATCTTTATGTACAAACCTTTGTTTGAGGTGAAGTTTGAAGCAAAGTTGTAACCCTGGTCAAAAAAATTTCAAGGGTATGTGGCAAATCACTTGCACATAAGGAAATCAAGACGATTCTTGACTTTTAGTGGTCAGGAGACAAATTGGCAATTTGACTCTTGACCTTTCTTTTGACCATAACTTATGTTTTAAATGCCCAAATGGGTCATGCAAACCCATTTCAGACATTTGTGTTTTAAGAACTTTTCAATGTTATAAAAAACTCTTCAATCCAATGAATTTTGACCCCTAAAATTACCTTTTGAAAATTCAAGAGTCCATCGAAACTCCAATTGCCAAAGTAAGAGTTCATTTGGGAGTGTGGGATTCATTCCTTCACACTTTCCTACATTCTCAGGAGCATGAAATTTGACTTTCAAGCTTCATTTTTGGCCTGCACCTTTGCTTTAATCGTGAACCCAAGGTTAAGGTTGCAACATTGAGGATGAATTCCATTCTACCATGTTATTCTTGGATAGACTTGTATTTGTATTGAATTTGAAATTGTGTTATTATTTTGGTCAATTTTTTTGAAATAAAATGGAATATTTTTTAATTAAAAAAATTCAGGTAAAATTATAATATGAACAATAAGGAAAATTTCAGTTTGTTAAGAATTTTCAATAACAAAATAATAATAATAATAAAAAGGTAGAAAGATGAAAAGAAAAAATAGTTATAACTTCCAACATTTGGAAGTGTCTATACAGGTTATCATGTAACCTTTAGGAATTTGAAGTTCCCATGAAATTTTAATGCAATTTCTAGCCAAGTAAATGTCCCCAAAATATATTAAACAAAATTAGTTAATTCTTTAAGGGGAGAAAAGAAGCACATTAAAGTATGGAAAAACTAGGAACTAACCAATGTTGTGAGAGTTCTAGATTGCAATGTTAGAATTGGTGGGTTTTTAGGTCTAGGACCTAGGTATGAAGATTCAAAATTTGACTTGGAACCTAAAATTGCTTTAAGAACTTACCCAAGAACCGATTAGAGGCAAGTTTTAGTTTCAAAATGGAACCGCTCGTTCAAGGGATTCATTGGAATGATTGACTTGAAATTGCTCTGGGTTTGAGGTGGGTTCGAGTATTCTAGGGTTTAGATTTTCTTCTACCCCCCTCCCTCCTTTCTTCTTTAGAGCTTTCTTTCTTCCTACTCTTGATCTTGTCCTTTGTTTTTGTACCATGCTTCATAGGCCAACATTGCGATCCTCATATCTTTGAGACTAAAGTAAAATGTGACAAAACAAATATTGTGTGTTCAAAACATGTATTTTGTAGGTGTCTTGCTTATAATTCTTGGGACAATTTCCCTAAAGAATAGGAGTAACAAGGACTCAATTTGAATAAATCAATGCTTTCAATATAAGTTAATGAATTGGCATATTGTCTTCCCTTGTTCTACAACCATCCTTGTAAAATTCTCCTAATGAACTCCTCTGAGAGCATCTCCACGAACGTTCAGTATGTGACCCTGCACTGGAAATCTTGGATGAGGTTCATCAGTCAAATCGAGTGAATCAACTGGAAGACTCTTCTTACTGGGACTTTGAAAAGATGGACGGCTTTCAGAGCTCTAGAGGAGCCCTAGAACAGTCTAATAAACACAGGCAAATCGTTTTTATTGACTGCTCCATGTTTCTGATTGGCGAGATAATGATTGGTCCAAGTGGTTTGCTATTAGTAATCTTCCGTGTACTTGCAGTCCCAGTTTCAGTTTTATCAGCGGAGTTGGAAAAAAGTAAAGGAACTAAAACTTGGATGTGAGAAATATATTTTTGCAGGGTCACATAGTTACTGAGCGTTGGTGGCGATGCTCTTAAAAACCTTTTAATCGTGCTTTAGGATTTTTGTAAAACATATACATAATATTTATTTGGAGTCTATGGAATAGGCTTCTGTCTAGGGATGAAAAGAAACTTGTATGGCCAATCGGATTTGCTAGAATGGGAGCTTTGAATTGTTTTGAATAAACTTGCACTTCAAACTTGTAATAGCATCATACACAAAATAGGCTTGTCCCGAGGTGAAAAGAAATTTTTTTTGTGACCAATGAGATTTTTTCAAATCGGTGATTTGAATTCTTTTTTAAAGTTGCATTAGTGAACTTGTATTTACATGCATGCAATTGACATGCAAATTGCAAGGATCCTTTAACAAGAATTTGGAGCATTCATGGTCTCCGATGTTTAATTCATGATATGCCTCATGCTTTACACCACAGGATGATTTGAGGCACAGGAAATTGGGCTCTTCTGTCCAAGAGCTATGGAAGTTCCCGTAGCTGAGAACAATTTGTTTTGGGGGCATAGGAACTTCCCTGTGCTATTATGCCCTTGAACAAAAAAGTTGGTGTAAGTGTCCTGATAACAAAGAGGTTCTTTAATCTATTAGAACAAATCAGGCATAGACAAAAATCTTTTGCTCTTGTAAGAATGGAAGCCTGGATGGACCTACCCTTCCACAACTTGGAAATGTAAATTAATATTTGAACAGATGACTTTACAGATCTGTAAAATATCGGGGGCTCAAGGGAGGCAAAGGACGAAGGGTGGTAGTTGGTTCCTCTAGATAGACAATGTATACAAAGGAAGAAATTAGGGTAGGTTTGTATGATGTGTTCGATTCACATCTTTCGGGCTTAATATAACATAAAGAGGCCTCACTCGAAAGGGTACTCGAAAAGGTACCAAGTATCAACGTGGGTGCTGATTCACCCTGACTTGCAAAAAGCATTGCAAAGTCTTGCTCTTTCTGTTTGAAAGCAGCTCTTTGCATGGAAGATACTGAATGGTCCAGGTTTTGAGAAAAGCAGCTCTTTGCATGGAAGATACTGTATTACGGTCCAGGTTTTGAGAAAAGCAACTCTTTGCATGGAAGATCCTGTATGGTCCAGGATTTGAGAAAAGCGCCTCTTTGCATGGAAGATACTATCTAGTCCAGGTCTTGAGAAAGTTTCTCGATGTGGCATCCATTTACTGGGTTAAGGAATGCCTCTGAGAAGGGCAACCCTCTCCACAATCTGGCTGGTCTTATACTTCATCAAAATAAGGAGGTCACCGTGGTAGCTGAAAACAATTAAATATTGTAGGTAGTAACAAGAGTTGATAAGGTATTATGCACTTTTGAACATACCAGCTTGCTCCTCGTATTTGGTCCATTTGAAACTTTCATTTGGGTCCAAGCTCCAATCCTTCTTTTCAGCTGGTATGACAGAGGTATACAAGTATACACCCTGCCCTTTGTTCCCTTGTGGTACCTGCTGGGTATCACAGGAAAATAAAGATAAAACAAATTGGAGCAGGTCTTTATGTTGGTAAAATTGGTAAAGTCCATGGCCTCAGACTGCACCCCAACAGTCCCACTATGCTCAAAGGGTAACAAAGACCTAATCCAAAAGTCATGAGAAAGCGTGGAGATGTTGATTGCAGAAGAGATGGATTCTCTGTTCTCTTGGTGAGGAAACAAAAGTAGAGCAACACAGGGCATTTTCACAATTTTCAGGCATTTGGAGTTTTGGTTTTGGTTTCAAACTTTGGTAGTTAAATCATCTTTCCGTTTACCCGGATGTTTTTTCAAGAGTGTGTTGGTGCTACAACATCAACATCAACAAGTATTAGTGCATGTTGGTTTGTGGAAGTGATAGATATACCAGTCCTTGTTGACTTGGAAATTTGTGTGTTTCTCCTCAATCGTGACTTTGAAAGTCCACCATATCCTGTGTCTGGGGTAAGGATAATTTTCCATCCCACACAGTGACACATTGCCACCATATCAGACGACACAGAACAGAAGATCATAATCATGTACACAGACAGATTGCTCAATTTCTTTCAAAATGACAGATCACATCTTCTGTCAATTCATAAAGAGGCAAGAATGTTCAATCTGTAGTGCTTGAAACACCTTTTCTTTTCCATAGGCAAACCGAAACATAAATGACAAGCAATCAGAGTCAAAAGACCATCATGACAGACAGACACATCATAATGTACAGACAAAAATCTTAGCATATGAAGCCTTTTGGTTGTGTGTATTGTTATTGTACACAGGGTCTTTCTTGTCCCTACTACTCCTTGAAGAAGTACCTGTTTTTCACTGTCATCTCCACATTTGCAGACTGCAGGCAACCAAGCTAGCAAGGGAGGTTCTTCATCATTCTAGCTTCTGAAAATGACTCTGAAGGGTGCCAACGCTCTGCAAGACCTCATTTCTACTGTATGACTGCAGCAGCCCAAATTCATCATCCCCTTGAGGAATGGGTCTCTACCACCTCATGGAAAAAAAGAACATTTTGAGGCTGAACAGATCCTTTGCAGAGTCTTGGTGGCTTCTATCCCTTCTTTCTATATGGCCTAAAATTCATATCTCACAACAAGGTAATATGGTACACAGTAGTGTTGTTTCTTGCCCTGCTACAAGCAAAAGGACTCTTGGGGTTCTTCAACCAAAACTTCTGGTTAGGCGATGATGCCTCTTGGGTTGATTTGAAGCTAATTGTGACTGCTGTAGCATGGACCACATCACATGCACATCCTCATAGCCACACGAGCGCACATCATTGTAAAGCTTTGAAATCCCATTTGCTGCAAAATACAGAAAACATATTTATTCATCAGCTCTAGAGTACCACCAGTACACACCCTAAAGCACTGCCAGAAATTTCAGTCTATTTAGAGCGCACCTTAAAAACTGTAAGATTCACTCAGCTACACTGGAGGGATATCTTATGTTTTGAAGGAGGAACATTTTGTTCTGAAATGTTGATCTTTACAAATCGATGGGGGGAGGCAGTCGCTTTAGGCTTGGTAAGGCCCTCAGACTAGGGTGTACCCAGAATGCAGGCACCACCTCACCTCGGCTGCAGCCTCAGGTGGTATCCTTCTTCTGGTAACACCTTGGGCCTTACCTACCACTTTTCATCTGACAATTTCTTTTGTCATGTCTGTCTCCAGGCAAGCAATAAACTCTGACTGACTGCAAGAAACACTCTCTGGTGCGAAATTCCTTCATTTCTTCTGCCGTTTTGCACATTGGCAGCAGGGGTGTTTTGAGTTCTTTTGGGCAATGCTGCTGCTCCCAGACTCTCGCTCCTCCATCTCATCATCTTCTCTAGAACAGAATTTCTATCGGAAAACCTAATCAAGAAGTGATACAGTTCGTTTTGGAAGTCTTACCACGCTTGTGTCTGCGAGGAAGCAACCTGGATATCATTGCACCCCAGATTCTCCTGAACGGAGTGGTCACCTTCCGCAGCCACGATGATCCCATCTCCCTTTTCTGATCGTTTTCCTGGTTCTTTTCTTTCCAATCCCCGCTTGCCGCTCGACTATGAAAAGATCCGAAACAAAGAAAGGAACGCAGCAGAGAAAAAAACAAAGTCGATGCGTGGAAAATCCTTTGAGAAACGCATCAAGTAGAATACGTCTCTGGAAGACGTCGACGCAACCGAAGCCTCGTTGTTGCGAAATCTCTCACTACCCCACAAACGTTGAAAAGAAATTCCTCAAACCGAAAGTTCTGTGTCCTCCTCACACCACTATTCTGCTGAATTGCTTTTGGTTCTGTCTCTGCGTCTCGTTCTTTTGGCGCATAGACAGGTCCTGACACTGCTTCTGTCTCTGTGTCTCTCCTTCTTTTTGCGCAGTAGGCAGATCCTGAAACTGGGAATTCTATTGCAAAAGTCCTAGATGTATACTATAAAAACAGTGATTCTTGTCTCTTTGAATCAGGCAATACTAGGCACTACGGAGATCTCCGGGTTCAACTGGCGGATAACGCACGAGCTTGAAACACGAAAACAGTGAAATGTTCCTCTTATCTCTTTCCAAGCTCGAACACTCCAATTCCTCTCTCGTTTCTCCTTGTGGCCGCAAACTATAACAATCGACTGAACAGCAAAAAAGCTGCGAGGCTTGTTCCTATTGCAACACTACAAAAAAAAGTGAGGATGATGAAGTTCCAACACTGGAAGAAACAATTCCTCTCTCTTTTCTCTTGTGTTTAACGGAAAATGATAACAATCGACTGAACAGCTAAAAAAAGCTGCGAGGCTTGTTCCAATTGCAACACTACAAAAGCGTGATGACGATGAAGCTACAACACTGGAAGAAACAATTCCTCTCTCTCTCTTTTCTCTTGTGGCAGCAAATGATAACAATCGACTGAACAGAAGAAAACTACGACACTTGCTCCTATTGCGACACTACAAAAGAGTGATGATGATGATGATGATGATGATGAAAGCTTCAACACTAGTGTAAGCAACAATTTCCTCTGCTTTTTCTCTTGTGGCAGCAAATGACTTTGTACAACAACAATCGAATGAAACAGGCCCCCAAAAAAAAAAAACGTGCGAGACCTGCTCTTATAGCGATACTACCTACAAGAGAATGATGATGAAGACGTTACTGCAGATGCACAGCTTCTCTCCCCCGCCGCGTTGCCACTATGTGTGTGTGTGTGTGTGTTGGGCGGGGTCAGCCCTTGCTCCCGACTCGGGAAGTAGCAAAAACCGCGACAACAAAACCACCAAAAACAACACTCAGATCAGCACACGCTACAAACAGGCCAATGCAAACGGGAAGGGCACCTGCCCCAGGCCCCCCTTGAAAAAAAAACGTGTACTAACCGTGTACACACTGGCCGCATCGTTTCAGAAGATTCTGAAAATAATGAAATAAATCTGAAAAGGGGTTTTTGGAGTCACACGGTGTGTGGGGTGGACTACTAACCACCACCCAAAGTCAAAAGGGAAAAGGGGGGCAAAAAAAAAAGCCAAAAAAGCCAAAAAAAGCCACAAAAAAAAGAAAAAAAAACGGGAGAAAAACACACCCACCTACTAGTGTGATTTTTCACTTTCCATGGAACTTCTTTGGGCACCGAGTTATTTCCTTATGGTGCATTCACACCTAATGTTGAGAGTCGGTGTTAAGTGAAAATCTAGGTGGCATCTTAGGTAGCACCCAATGTTAAATCAGTGATTGTTTAATGTTTAAGTGAATGTTAACTTAATATTAAATCTTCTTGGTAAATAGGTTTAGGTCCTAAATGACTAGTTTGGCATTAGGGGACTTAATACTAGAGTCCTTAACACCAAGTTTGAATGGACCTTTAGCCATGGATTTTAGATCATGCTAGAGGTTATGAATAGAGAATATTTTATTGAAAGTTTAGCATAAAATATGTATTGAAATTTTTCAAAAAATTCCTTTGTAAAGGTGATTATGAATCCATTGAAAATTTTCAATCATTATCAATTTGTGTATTTGCATGTTTTCAAATAATCTCTAGATATGCATTCATGTTATGCATACCAAACTTTGCATCTTACTTGTGCAAAGACAATGGCGTTCAAAATTTAAACATGAAATGAAGTAATTGTTGGGGGGAATTGAACCCGAATTCTTTAAAGAACTTTACCCATTACGACATAAGTCACTTTGCAAAAACACTCCAACCCCACCCCACCCAAAAACTTATTGTAACTTATCGGAAACAAAAACACAATACAAAAAGTTGTTGCAACTTGATTAACAACATCAATGAAATGCTTGGAAGCCCAAGGATATATATAAAATTGTTGTAATCTTGATTAGCAACATAAACACACTCAAAAGCTTAAGAACCTTGCAACATCAACATGGACTAAAAAAAAAAAGTTAGATTTACTTTTATGGAAGTTTAGTTGGAAATGAAAAAAAAAAAAAAGCTTGATGAAGGTGATTTAGCTAATCATTGTCAACCTTCAATTCATAATTTTAAGTGAATGCAAGCTATAGTGGTTCATTTTTTATGTCATAGAAACAATTTATATAACTTGTTTTGTGTTTAAATGTTTATAGGGAATAATTTGACCTTAAATATATTAAATGATGACTCATTTTAAACTCACTTGATTATGAAAACATTTGCATAGTTTTCTTTTTTGAAAATATGCATTTATTATTAATAGTGGACTTTTGAAATAAAAAATATGAATTGATTAGGTTGGATGGTTAAGAAATTCAAATTTTCATATTGAATTTAATTCAAATTGTTTATAAGAATTAAGAATGGGTTGAAGAATGAAATGATAAAATTAAGTGTGTGATCATTTTTTGAAACACCTTAACAAAATGGTAGTTATGAACTTTTGAAGGGTTAGAATTGGACCTTATTTTAGAATTTGTTTTTGAAATGAATTCTTTTGTGTTTGTTAAAATTTCTATTCTCAATGGATACATAATTGAAATATCTAAGTGAAACTCTATTCTTATGAACTTTATGGGTTTTTCTTTTACAATTTCCAAAGTGATTTCACCATACCACTGACAACAACATTTTTCAAAATGAATTTTTATTTAGTTTTTAAAAGGTTTCATAAGTGAGTGAAACTATACTAGTCAAAGATTACATTAATGAAATCTTAAAATTTAAAACCACACCCATATGAATAATATATAAAAACATGATAGAAACTATTGGGAGTCATGTGCATTCGCTAAAAATGGGCCACTCTAACTTGCATTCATCCTTTCTTTAACTAAAGCAAACTTCAACTTCAATATGATACTTCAAGGTAGCAAGTTGTTGTGCAAGTTAAATGTGTAATTTTTTTATTATCACAAGCCAAATTTTTTATCACAATGATATTTTGATCAAGATTTTTCACTTGTAAGTGATCAAAGGTTGTCAAAACATTAGCAACACTAAACTCTCTTTTTATTTCAACTTGAGAGATTTGAAAATCCCAAGAATATGTTTCACCAAGAAAAGCAACATTTTAAAAATTGAACCTCATGGGTTCACTATGAAGCAAAAGGATATACACAATGATTGTGGAATAGACAATATTTGACCATTATGCATGTTCATATCCAAACATTTCCACATAACCAAACACCAACAATTCCTTCCTCTCTTAATAAAACCCTCATCCTTGGGCCCATACCCTACACATTCCATCCTAAATTTTGAAGATTGTTCAGCACCTATTACTTACTTATTCCATTGATTGATGTGAAAAATGACCAAGTTCTCATTTTGGGAACTTCAATGGAACACTTCTTCTTTTAACATTTGCTCATTTAAAGTTTGAACTTGCCATAAAGGCCAGCCATTGGGTTACCTATTTGATGTGAGGCTCTCCTTATAGATAGAGTGTACTGTAAAGAAGCTTTTTCATTTTTCAAACTTAAAACTATTTCAAACTAATTGGATACCATTCACAAAGTCTTTTGACATATGCAAACTTCAAAATTGTGCTAAATAATGTGACCTCCAAATACACCAAGAAAGCTGGACTAGGTCTTTGAGTACCTTGATGATGATTTAAAGGGACGGGGGTTGGGTAGGGGAGCTTGTTCTTTAATCTTTACATTATTTGTGAGGTAGGTAGGTGATAACTCTTTTAAGATTCATCCTTTGAAATCATGAATACCTCTAGTTATATAACTTCTTTTGAATGCATTCGAAGATTGCAACCATCACTTGCACTCATGGGATTTCTATAAATTCTTTCCCTTTCATTTTCATTGCCGTTAGAGAAATCCGCAGCAAAGTCACCCTGTCTTCACCATGTCTTTGCGGCCCCCTTTCAACTCCAAACAACCCCTCTTTTAGCGGTATCGGTAAAGTAAGGAAATTTTATTAAATCTCAGTACGAAATGCTGAAATCTCAGCATTTTAATGCACAAGGTGTGAGAGGAATTATAGTAGCTGTACATGTAAGATGTACAGGTAGGAGCAGTGAAAATCTATGTAGCAGCAGTGGAGGCGCTCAAGAAAAAAGAAAGACAGGATGAAACTGAGGAGGAGACCATCAAAATTGATGGTTTCCTGAGTTTCACCCCCCATTGAATGCTAATGTTACTTTTTTGCAGGTTTCTTTTGAATCTCACCCTGTGAATGACCAAACTCAGGATACTACTGGTGCTGTCTTTTCCTCACTTTACGGATATCTCTATTATGTAAAATATTCTTCTTAGATATGCCTTTGCTTTGGTGTTGGGCAAAATCGTTGATCATCACGCATCACTCGGTGACCTCCAAACCCAAAAAAAACACACACACACACACACACACACAAGTTTTTCCACTTGACTTTTTCCACAACCCTCAATAGAAAACCAGACCCTGTTGTTTGTCCTGAAGTGCCAATAACTAAAGTCCAAGAGCTCTCTCTCTCTCTCTCTCTCTCTATAAGAGTGTATTTCACAATGGATGATAATACGTATTGGCCACAATGAATCAACACCCACCAGCACACTATGAAGGATGGATGGTAAGTGGTCAAGAAATAGTTTTTCTGTTGGGTTCCAGTTTCCTAACTAACCATGGTGGTTACCTCGGTGCTTTTTTTTAAACTACCTACCTACTACTAGATAGGTAGGTTTTTTATAAAAAAAACAGCTCTAACCTATGTATAAACCATCTATTTACCTAGTAATTGCCTATTTTCCTTACCTATCTACTTATATACAAGACCTATTTCTTACAAAATTGGTTACCAAGGTGAAACCAAATATTAACTCGGGTTGAGGTTCATTCAAAACTGAGTAAGTAATAATAACAGGCATCCAGTGGATGGTGCACTGATGATGGGTGCTGCGGTTTCTTCACCGTGGCATGCCTATTTAATAAAAACACGAGGTGGGTCGGTGTTCTTTCACAAGAATCAAAAAGTTTTCAAAAGGAAATGGAGAGATGGAATGGGGCCCTCTCAACACATTCACCATGTCAAAATGGAGGAGGTTAAGAATAGAGAGGCATTTGAAAAAGCCTCAAGGAAGTAGCAAAAAGCTCACAATAATTAACATCCATCATCTTTTCTTGGGCCAAGAACATGCCTCGAGTGGTCTCCAATGCAAAGCACATCGTTGTAGTCTAGCTAGGTATTATTGTAGAGAATTTTTTTAGGTTTTTGTTTCTTTTTTTTCCAAAAGATACAACACGAGTTCTCTTGTTAGTGACCAAGCTCTTAGGAATCAAAGTGTGAAGTCGTCAACATTGATCATCAACTTATACAAAAAAAAATTTAATTATATATATATATATATAATATTTATTTGATAAACCAAATTGGTGATCATGCACAAGAATATTTAGCCATACTTGACTATAAACCATGTATGAAAATAAAAACTTTAAGAATCCTTCACATTTTTTGGCTACATGTTAAAACCCAAGAGAGAATTTTGGCAATTTTTTAAATAAAAATGATGAGTATTTATCTAGTTACTTTGTGCATAATTATGATCTAATAAATTGGTATTCCTTGCTTAACATGGACATGCATGCTGTCTTGACCCAAAAGAGAAATATGACTTTTTAATTTATTTTTAAAAAATATGAATGACGCATTATTACATTTGGGACAATATTTTAATTATCACATTCAAATTTAGTGTTAAGCATGTGCAAGTCCCTCACTTATAAATAATAAATAATAAATAATAAATTGTATACAATGTACACTATGAGAGCACATAAATGTCATGTGTGTGACCTCTATCAATTAAAAACATTTTTTTTTTAAAAATTGTTTTTCTTACATCACAATATCATGTGTGAAAATTCCCAAAAACTAAGCGCATTTTCACGCCCTTGTGATGTTGACTTCATCCAAACTTTGGTAGAGAGTTATTTTGAGTAAAACTATTGAAACTACTTTTCTCCCTTGTTGCACACAAAACTTAAGAAAAAGGAGTCTTTAGGAAAGGAGTGGTTAAATTGCAAAAGGGATCAATAAATAATATACCAGATTTGTTTTAACAACATTGGGAAAATAAATAAATAAAATAGCATATATATTTGAAGTGATTCTTTCAGATTTTGACCCACGAAAAGTTTCAAAATTTAATGTGTGATGTCTCAAATTGCAAGAGCGGATTTAAAGCTTTTTTTTCGGTGGAGAATTACGTTCACCCTTCTTTGCAAGAATGCACCAAGTGTTGAGAGTTTTGTCTGTTTTTTGGAACTTGGAAATCGGTGGGTAAGGGTAGGGTTATATGTATGCTCTTGATCAACAATTCTCAAAACTAAGGATTGGATTTTAAAAGTTTTTTTTTTGGTGGAGATTTATGTTCATCCTTCTTCGCAAGAATGCACCAAGTGTTGAGAGTTTTATTTCTTTTAGGAACTTGGAAACCGATGGGTAAGGGTAGGGTTACGTGTATGCCCTTGAACAACAATTCTCAAAACTCAAAAGGATTTGAGTTTCACCATTGATCTGCAGTTTGCCTTTTCCATCTGTCATAAGCAAAACCTCCAAAGCAAGGAAAGCAGATTTTCTCGGTGCGCTTGCTTGCAAACCAACACAAGGAATCACAAAGCACAAACCCAGGAATCATAAGGGAGAAAGAAAGAGGGAACTGGTATGGCATCTGTACACATCAGAGCTCCATCGAGTACCAACTTTCTTAGAGGAAGGGGGCGAACTAACCTTCCATACAAAGCATTGTCTGGGAATTGTCTCAGCATAAACAATTATCTACAAACAATTCATACATATAGCAGTCGAGAAAGAGTAATGTAAGGTGCAGAAAAGAAACACATGAAACATTACAAGGATGCTCAGTAGTGAGAGAACTCAATGTGCATGCAACACAATGAATACTTTCTTTGCTTGATAAACAGGGGGCAGGTACAGGAGTTTTCAAGAAATTCACTCCGTTCATCTCAAAAGAATCCCAGATATAAAAAATTTAGGAACAAGAATCAGATGAATTGAAAGCTTCATCTAAATTAAGCCCCAAAGAGCAAAAAGAATTTGGGAATAAAAATCAGATGAAAAGAATCCCTGGCTACCATGTGTGTACATTCATGTACACAATTTAGTCGACTTCCTCAATCTTTGGTCCAGCACCAGATGATGGAATGTCATCATCAGCATTACCATAAGAGGGAACTGGACCATCAGCACCACCAGCACCGCCTTGGTACATGCGGGCAATGATTGGGTTGCAAATACTCTCCAGTTCCTTCATCTTATCATCAAATTCATCACTTTCAGCAAGCTGGTTTTGGTCCAACCATTGAATGGCAGCTTCAACAGCATCTTCAATCTTCTTTTTGTCAGCTGGGTCCAAGTTGCTTGCAATCTTCTCATCCTTGATGGTGTTCCTCATGTTGTAGGCATAGTTCTCCAAGCCATTCTTCGACTCAATCTTCTTCTTGTGATCTTCATCCTCGCTCTTGTACTTCTCAGCATCTTGCACCATCTTCTCAATATCATCCTTGCTCAACCTGCCCTTGTCATTGGTGATGGTGATCTTGTTCTTCTGGCCCGTAGTCTTGTCCTCTGCAGACACGTTCAAGATGCCATTCGCATCAATGTCAAAGCAAACGGTGATCTGAGGAACACCTCGTGGAGCAGGTGGGATCCCAGAAAGCTCAAACTTTCCAAGCAGGTTATTATCCCTGGTTCTGGCCCTTTCTCCTTCATAGACCTGGATCAGCACTCCAGGCTGGTTGTCAGAGTATGTGGAGAAGACTTGCTCTTTCTTAGTGGGGATAGTGGTGTTGCGAGCAATGAGGACAGTCATAACTCCTCCGGCAGTCTCCAGACCCAGTGACAAGGGTGTAACATCAAGAAGCAGCAAGTCCTGCACCTTCTCATTACCCTCACCACTCAAAATGGCTGCCTGTACAGCAGCACCATATGCAACAGCTTCATCAGGATTGATGCTCTTGCAAAGCTCCTTTCCATTGAAGAAATCCTGAAGCAATTGCTGCACCTTGGGAATTCGAGTAGATCCACCAACCAACACAACATCATGAATGGAGCTCTTGTCCATCTTTGCATCTCGCAGACACTTCTCGACAGGCTCCATGCACTTCCTGAACATGTCCATGTTCAACTCCTCAAATCTTGCGCGAGTGATGGTTGAGTAGAAGTCCACACCTTCATACAAGGAGTCAATCTCAATTGTGGTTTGGGCAGTTGATGAGAGGGTGCGCTTCGCCCTTTCAGCTGCAGTCCTCAATCTCCTGAGGGCTCTTGGGTTGCTGCTGATGTCCTTCTTGTACTTTCTCTTGAACTCTTGCACAAAGTGGTTCACCATCCGGTTATCAAAGTCCTCACCTCCAAGATGAGTATCTCCTGCAGTGGCCTTCACTTCAAAGATACCTTCTTCAATGGTAAGGAGGGAAACATCAAATGTTCCACCACCCAAGTCAAAGATCAACACATTCTTCTCACCAACACTTGTAGCCTTCTTGTCAAGACCGTATGCAATGGCAGCAGCTGTGGGCTCATTGATGATTCTCATCACGTTCAGACCAGCAATGACACCAGCATCCTTAGTGGCTTGTCGCTGAGAGTCATTGAAGTAAGCAGGAACAGTGACAACAGCGTTTTTTATGGTGGAGCCAAGGTATGCCTCAGCAATTTCCTTCATCTTGATCAGCACCATAGAGGAAATCTCCTCAGCAGCAAAGGTCTTCTCCTCACCTTTGTACAGAACTGTAATCATGGGCTTGTCTGCTGCCCCAGGAGTGACCTTGAATGGCCACAACTTAATATCACTCTGGACTGAGGCATCACTGTATCTCCGGCCAATCAGTCTCTTAGCATCTGCACAAAAGAGGTACCAGTAAGCCCATCAGATCAACCAGTCACAAAGCCAAAACTGGAACAGAACACCATCGCTCTATCCTTAGAGCTAGAAGAGCATGACAAACCAGTGAGGCATGCAAATCTCCCTAAAACAGGACCTGTAATGGATACATCAACAAGATATGCATGTTAACACAATACAATCTCACTGGAGCAACGGATCATACACTGAAATTTATTCAAAACTATTGGATCAGAAGGCATGAATATGTAATAATCATACAGAGACATATACCAGCCACTAGGTACATAAAAAACTAAAGATATGGTCCATCAAATGTCATCCCTCAGCTCAGTAAATACCGGGTTACCAACCAGATCTTCCACAGCATCAGAACAGAATGACAAAACGTGCCAAGCAGAAAGACCAAGAAAACATGACATCTAGACTTAAACTACAAAACGTGAAGGAAAGCTGACCATGGTCGACTATACACTACTAGTGCCACATCAAGTCCATAGATCTACATTTTCAGGGCACCGCAGAAACGACAACATCGATGTCCAGCAGACATACTAAAAAGTTATCAGAAGCCCAGAACTGAGTAGGTGTATGCTTAGAACTCATGATAAACAGGAACGTGACGACGTGCACACATAGGAATAAAGGCAACCCGTGGCGAATGGAATGTCCAAAGAGACTCCCATATAACAGGTACACAGTTCATTAAACCAGGAGACGTCACTAAAGCTATAAAACCTGAAAAATGCGCTCGATAGAAGACTACAGTAGCGATCACACATGGAAGCGCAGCGGGACAGTAAGATCCACCTTGAAGAAAAATATCTAAAATCACAGATCCAAGTACAATCGAGAACAGATCTAACGATGGCTCACGCAAAGAGCCACAAACCCCCACCCCGAACTACGACGACTCACGAGGGGTTATCAATAATGAAACAACCAACCAGAACCAACGTCAACAACAAAGTAACAACGACATCGAAAGAACAATGAAGCCCGCAAACCACAGAAAACATCAAAAACAACACCGAGACGACAATGAAGCCAGCAACCACAACAAACATCAACAAAAGAAGCAGTAACAACATCGAGAAAATAATGAAACCAACAACCACAAAAAATATCAAAAAAATAAAATAAACAGCAACATCGAGACAATAATGAAGCAAGAAACCACAACAAACATCAACAACGAAGCAACAACAAGAAGTTTCAAGAGTCATGAAGCAACGGAGACGTACCGAAGACGGTGTTGGTAGGGTTCATGGCCACTTGATTCTTAGCCGCATCGCCAATGAGGCGCTCAGTATCAGTGAAGGCCACATAACTGGGAGTGGTTCTGTTCCCCTGATCGTTAGCGATGATCTCGACACGATCGTGTTGCCACACACCAACACAACTGTACGTGGTTCCTAGATCGATCCCGATCGCCGGTCCTTCTCCAGCCATGACTGCAAACTTCTCTTGTTCGGAAAAAAGTAAAGAACACCCAAACACAGAAAACAAGATATCACTACTGCAAACTCGATCAAAACTATGAAAACTACAGCTCAAAAGAGCAGCAGGCTATGAAGGCAAGCTCGATCACGACGAGCTGCGAAGAGAGTCGAGCAGAGGGAAGAATTCCGACGGCGCTCGCGCCGCTTTCTAGGGCACGCCCCTCTTCGTTAACCCCCGATCGTAACCGCGGTTAGTTTTCGGCTCTTTCTAGAACATTCCCAGAGGGAAAGTTAACTAGAGAAGTGAACGTGGTGCGCTCGTGGTTGTGCTTTCTAGGGCTACTCAGCCTGATGATTAACCCCGGATATTAACCGCGGTTAGTTTTCGGCTATTTCTAGAACATTCCCAGAGCAGAAGTGAACGTTGTGCGCTCGTGTTGTGCTGTCTAGGCCTCGACAGGCTGTTGGTTGAGCCCGGATATTTAACCGCGGTTAGTTTTCGCCTTTTTCTAGAACATTCCCAGAGGAGAAGTTAACCAGAGAAGCGACGGTGGTGAAACTAGCCGGTTTGAAATTAAATAACCATGGTTAAGGTAGTGGAAAGAAACCGACCACACAATAGTTACCACCCCTAAAGCAACTCGTTTTCTTAATTTCTTTTTTCTTCCATCTTTCCCCGGGGGGGGGGGGGGGCGTGCCAGTTCTATTTTATTCTCAGAAGATAGGAAAAACCATTTTTGGACCCATATTCTAAGCCATCAGCCAATGGCAGCTCCTTATTTCTCCCCCCCCCAAAAGAACAAATCCCCAGGATTCTGTCCAAAGTGGGATTTTTCCCCCACTAGCCCTGAAACGCGTTCCGAACATTCTGGGCCAGAGTGAAGCATCACCACCACCAGTGCACAATGAAGGATGAAAGGTAAGTGGACAGGAAACAGTTTTCTGTTGGGTTCCAGTTCCTCAGCTAACCATGGTGGTTAACTCAGTGGTTAACTGAGTTGCTTCTTAATTTTAACTACCTACCTTTTAACAACTTACCTTAGGAGGTAGTAAAAGCAGCAGTCCCTTGCCTTCTGTATAACCCACTACTTACCATGTAGTCACCTATTTTTCTACCTTTCTACCCATATCTAGGACTTACTTTTTACACAAGAGGTTACTAAGGTAGAATCAAATATTGACTAGGGTTTAATTATTAACTTTAGTTGAGGTTCATCCACAACTAAGCCATAACAGGCATCCATCCAATGGATGGTGCGCTAGTGGTTGTTGGTTGGTTCACATTGCTTCTCAATCGACTCAACCAACATGGCTCCGATCGCCTTGTTGATGATCTGACCGTCCATCACTCCGCTCGCCATGTCGATGATCTGATTGTAGTCGCCATTGAGGCCCTTGAGATAGCTACCTATTATATATGCCTCAGTGTTGACAATGAGAACGTGTTCCCAGAAGTCTTCCAAAGCCAACCCAATTTGCAAAAAGTTTGTTATGTGTGTTTCAATATAAGGACTAAACAAAGGGGTTAAACAAAAGGGTTAAACAAAAGGGTTAGTGTAAGCTTTTGTTTCATTTGTCCCCTTTTTTTTGTTTTATCTATCAAATCTCAAAAGAGGAGAGAGGATGATCAAAAGAGCTCAGCTAAGAGAAGTCCAAAAGCATCATCAAGAGGAGCAAAATTAGCTACAAGGGGTCCAAAAACATCATCAAGAGGAGCAAAAAATTAGCTAGGAGATATCCAAAAGCATCATCAAGAGGAGCAAAAATCAGCTAGAAGAGGTTCAAAAACATCATCAAGAGGAGAGATTCCTTAGGAGAAGACTAGAAGCACCATTCAGAGGAGTAGAATTTAGCTAAGAAATGAATATAAGCAACATGAAGAAGATCTAAGTTCAGCAAGAGGAGGATTAGAAACATGATTAAGAGGAACCAAACTTAGCTAGGAAAGCACTAGAAGCATGATCAAGAGGATGAGAAGAGGAGGACCATAATCATAACAAAGAGGAGTTGAACTCAATGAAGGGAGGACCAAAAGCACAAACAAGAGGATTCAAACTCAGCTACGAAAACACCAAAAACATCATCAGGAGGGTGAAAAGAGAACCAAAAGCATGATCGGGAGGATCTGAACTCAATTAAAAAAGCACTATAAGCACCATTAAGAGGCCGAGAAAAAGACCAAAATCATGATTAGGAGCCAAATTCAATGAGGGATTCAAAGGATCCAAGCTTGGAAACACAAGTAGCCTTCAACAAAGCATTCGTGCCCACAATTTTTTTAACTTATATTTTTTCTTGGTTAAACTTATATTTTTTGGCTAAACTTCTATATCTTACTAGCTAAACCTATATATTTTACTAGCTAAATTTCGATCTTTTGATTAAACCTATATATCTTACTGACTAAACTTCTATCTTTTGATTAAACTTATATATCTTACTGGCTAAACTTCTACCTTTTGATTAAACCTATATTTTTTCTTGGTTGAACTTATTAAAATTCAACAATTTTTTTGATAATTATGAGTAATATTTTTTTCATCCATCTTACAAATGGGATAGGTGAATTTTGGTAGTCAACATATTATTGTTTTGGTAATAGGTGTCAAAGCAAATTATCATGGGATGTTATGTCTTCATCTAAAAAAATTGCTTCATTTTTCCCTACCCTAAATTTGGAAGGGCATATCTTGATCATTTTCCATGCAAATTGAACAATTTAAAAGCATGTGGGTGCAGAATCCAATGGTCTACACTTTACCCTTAAACTACAAATGGAATGGAGGCCATTTGAATAAGAGTTCGGTGATTGAAACACTTAATGTTCAATCACTGGCCTATTTACCCTACTTGGGTTGGGGCTAGGTTTTTCTAATAATTTGCTTATGTATATAATTATTTGATATTGAAATTTTTGTGATTTTTTCTGTTTCTAAAATTAATTGATATTTTATCATTTTTTAAATTTCTTTTCAAATTTGTGGGGCCTAGTGAGTTGATAATCATGTAGAAGAGAACTTACCTAAATTTGGTTAAAGGTTAAAGGGCAAGTAGAAAAAATTAGGATTCCTTTTATAATTTGGCAACTTGGGCCCATTTTCTTCAAAAATAATCCATTGAACTTTTCACACCTTCCTTTTTTCTCTCTCACCAGGTCGTCAATATATTTATTTAATTAAACCCAAAAAACCAAAATTTTATCAACTTTTTTGTTGGAAAAACAACATAATATATTAGGGGGAAAACAATTTGAAACTTGGGGCAAATAGACTATTTCATTGTTCCCCAAGGATTCTAGACTTACCCCAAGGACTCAAAGGAAAGCCATGAAAAATTTTCATACTTCGCACACTAGGGACAATGCAATGGTATTATGTCCATTTCCCCCCTAACAACTCAAACAAGGGAGAGCAAATTACTTTAATAGTTTTCAAAGATCACCTACCCATTGACAACCTAATCATTTTATTGGTGATAAGCTTGTTATCATCACTACCATAATACCTTGGCAACTTCAACACATGAAAATCTAATTAATTTTGAAACTTTCATTTCAACATGTAAAATGTTTTTTGAAGATTCAATATTCGCTTTCACAAAATTTTACTCTTTGAAAAAAAATTATAAGAAATTTTATGTCTTAGTGATTTTGAACTGGTTTAAAAGGCTAAAATTCAAAGTTCCACATGTGCTACACATATGTAAATGGAGGTAATGATTTGATATTTCATTTATTTCAAAATTTCTATTCTATTTTTTTGTTAGGTATAATAATATATGAATATGAATCTAAATTTGAAGTTCAAATTAAAATTAAAAATTTAAATCAAATTAGTGAAAATATCACGGCATAAATCTTCTACATTTTTCACCTTTATTATTTTAACAAGAGCAATAATGATTCATAACTACAACCTAAACAATATGTGTAGGGTAAAAACTAAGGCCATGGGCTTTACCAAAATAAGGGCATGTGTGAGGTGGGGCAAGTGTGGCTTGATGAGTATCATGGAAAATAAAAGGAAAAAATGTGGGGCATTTTGAAAATGGAATGCTTGCCAAAGCAAACATCCTATTTTTTTTAATGCCCCACAAATAACAAAGGAAAAATATGTCAAATAAGGTGCTTGACACACCCCACAAAACAAAGCAATATTGAGACCATTCAATGGCACATGTTTTAAAGTGACATGAGGGCCAAGCTCAAGTGAACCCACAAAGGCTTACCTTGGCAACAATGGAAGATTGCATTGAAAGAAAACTTGGGCAATTCAAACTCAAGTGTTTGGCTAAGTAAGAGCCAATATTAAAACAAATGAAAATGCTTTGAAAATGCATGTTAACCTAAGAATTGAGTCAATGCAACATGTCACATATTGTTAAATTTTTGGTGCCTTGATGAGACCAAGATAAGAAAATAGCTTAAGTGTCACAACACCACAAGGTAAAGGACTAAATGTTTGATGGCACTAAGGTCTAGGCGACTTGTAAAAAGAGCTAGACGATTGCATGCTTCAATTTGGAAGCTACTACAATTATAGTGCATGATGAAGTCAAAGGGGTTCCAAGCAACTAAAATCTTGGACTTAAAGAAGAAATAGTCCACAACAATCTAACAAAATAATCATTAATGTTAGATGAATGTGTCATCCATTATGTAAGATTTAGAGTGAATTAAATTAATGATGTCTATGATTTGTGATGTGGAATCAAGGTTTTGGACAAGTGCAAAAGGAGCTTGGAAAAAAAGGTGCACTAGTCAATATTAAAGTTGGTCTCTTGCCACCTTACATGAATATGGATGGGAAGTGTTGAAGAAATGGTTGCCCAATTTATACATAAGCCAAGAAATAACATGTTTCAAAAGAAGGACGAGATGGAGGATACACCCATCAAGAATGATCTAAAAAACTTGGGAGTAAAAGAGATTACATTGACACCTTTAGACTTCCCACAAAAAGAAGGGGAAAAAACCTCATAATGTGTTCTCTAGGGAGCAAAAATATGTGCTAGTGAATGACATAACATGTCAAGGTGGTTACAAGTTAGACTAGCACATTTTCAATATATGCCACACTACCAAAATTTCATATTTTAACACTAAAATGGAAAAAACCCCTAAAAAAACATAGTTAAATGTAGATTATGTGGTGGTTAATGAGCTAACAAAGCTCAAATGAACAACACTTCAACTAAACAACTTTTTGACAACATAGAATCCAAAAAAAAAATGATTAAAATGGAGGCTTTTGAAAATAAAGTTCAAATTTGATCATTCAAAAGTTCATAGTTTAAGCTTTTGGAATTAATTTTTGGAATTCATGTCTACTTTTGAACATATACCACATGTTGAATCTTAATATGATATTTGAAATGAAATGATATTGAAAGATACATTGAATCTTCATGCAAATTGGAGACCACAATCATCATTGCATTTTAAAAGCCCATAATCATATGTTTGATATATATTTATTGAATTTCATAATTATGTACATATTTTATCCAAATTGACAATTTTAATCCATAATTTTTATTTGTCACATTGATGATTTTACCATATGTTTATGACATTTGAATAAATTATAATTTGTCCAAAGTTCAATGCGATGCAAAAACTCAACCACCTTATTTTACAACTACCCCACAAAAAATCACTAACAAAATGATTTAGGAAATTACTAACCAAGTAGCACATGAGGGAAAATCTCATGGTGAAAAGGCCCAAGGCAAAGTAAAATCAAATTTGGGAGCAAAACTTGTGGCCTTTTCTTATAGATTCAAATGCAACAAATTTTTTGATGATCATAGACATAGGTCAAAAGGAATTGAAATTTTTAAAACATGATGGGGATGTTATAATTCTTGAGGTTCCTCAAGAAGGGAAAACCTACAAGAAACAAATCCCCAAGCCTCCTAAAGCACCTAAAGTCACAATTATTAGCAAAGGAAAAACAAATTGCATTGAAATGGAAATTGGCCCTCGGTTGAATAGAACCAAGGATGCCAAAGTTTACATTGCATCATTTTCAATGTTTAACAACTCCACCTTCAAACCAACTAATGCCAAAGTTGACAAATTTGATGGAACTTGAACATTGATTTAAAGATGTGACCTTCACCTTTGTTGAACGAAATTTGATTTTGTTATCAATACAACTATTGAAACCATCAACCTTTTTTGGTACCCACTAATGGCTCATCAAATAGTCAAAAGACTTGAAAAACAAACATCACCCTATCGAGTATGTTTTGAAGAAAATGCAATGAAGATGAGAAAGTCAAGCATGAGGCCAACATAAGGATTATGTTTCAATCCAAGTTGCTCAAATCCTTCATTAAGGATTAAATCTCAAAGAATGAAATGTGGCACTAGATAAATGTAACTTGAAATGCATTACAATATGCATGGTGTCATTGATAGTAGGTATCATTAATTGTTGGTGCAAACGTTATTGTGTAGCCATGCCTTGGAAAGGGGGGTGATAAAAGATGTAAACCACTCACTAGTTTAGGTTATATAAATTGGAATAATTTCAAGTTGATGGTCAAAGAGATATTTGTTTTGAATAACCTAATTTTGAAAGGTGGAATTCCCTTGATGGAATTGAAGCAATGCAAGTGTCATGGATTGGTGGTGTGATATATTAAACTTTAAAATTTAATGTTTTAAACTACATGTGCCAATGAAAGATAAATACACCAAGAAAACATCCTTTCCCCATGGGTTGTGACCTTGGGGGCACAATTTTATCTTTCAACATAAGGAGGTGTTCAACACTTGAAATGAATTTATTGGGTTTGCTAAGTGCTTGGGAAAACCTTATATTTGGGAAAGATTTGTGGGAATTGGAGGTCACCATAAATGAAAGGATCAAGGTAGAAAACATAAATGGGGGTGCGAAGGCTATCATTATTTAGTTTTTAATTTTTAAATTAACCTTTGGTTTCAACTTTTATTTTTTTTGGATGGAGCATCTAGTTTGGTCTTGAAACCAATATTCTGGATTGGTAAAGCTTTTGATTTCAGTCATTTTCAAAAAGAATTTAAAGCTTATTCAAATTTTTAAAGGTTTAATTACATTTTCATTACACCCAACTAACCCAAAACAGATGTAATTAGTTTGTTGAATTATTGCACACGCTCCAAGATAAAAATTAAGTAATATTATTTATATATAACTAATCAAATGGAATAATTTGTTTTAAAATTTACATAATTTTCAATCAAATTATAAGTTCATATACCTTAAAAACATAAACCTTTTAAAAACATGGGTTTACCTTTGGTTTAGGTTCTAATTCAATGTTGAAAATAAGTTAATTTTTCAATTAAGTTCCATCACTAGAAGGAAAGTTCCGATTTTCGACTGGTCTTTGCGACTGTTTTCTAGTCGCTGGCAACATCTACGACTAAAAGTTTGTGTAGTCGCCTTGGACAAGTCGCAGGCGTCCTTAGTCGTAGGCGACAACGGGGTGGACGGAAACTGTTCAGTACAAATACCAGTTCATGACAAAATACGAGTATACGTATGTGGTGCCAGTATTCAACAATTAGTTTGGTTATATATATGGACCGTTTGATTTTACTCATAACGATTATGACATGTGGTAATTAGTTTAATAATACTACCCGTCCGATTCAAGCACTAGGATTATGACACATGGCTTTTAATATGGTATTTACTCTATTATTAAATAATTACAATATATATGGACCGTTCGATTTTACTCATAACGATTATGACATGTGGCAATTCGTTTAATAATACTAACCGTCCGATTCAAGCCTTAGGATTATGACACGTGGCTTTTAATATGATATTTACTTTATTACTAAATATTTACAATATATATGGACCGTTCGATTTTACTCAGCACGATTATGACATGTGGCAATTCGTTTAATAATACTAACCGTCCGATTCAAGCCCTAGGATTATGACACGTGGCTTTTAATATGGTATTTACTTTATTACTAAATATTTACAATATATATGGACCGTTCGATTTTACTCAGCACGATTATGACATGTGGCAATTAAATTAATAATACCAACCGTCCGATCCAAGCACTAGGATTATGACACGTGGCTTTTAATATGGTATTTACTTTATTATTTAATAATTACAATATATATGGACTGTTCGATTTTACTCATGGCGATTATGACATGTGGCAATTAATTTTTTATTTTAGTTTTAAATAATGCATTTATTTACAGATAATGCATGAAAATTTTTTGTCGTCCAATTTCATGTTGCACACAGTAGATCCTAAGCGTTTATGGCTTTACCTAATATTTATAATAAACACAATATATACTTCAGTTAAGTTTTGAAACCCAATGGTATGAGCATTTATAAATTGCCTACAATCCCAAAAATTTAAGCACTCAAGGTAAATTTACATAAGAATTTGGTAGTTTAAGCTTGACATGCCAATTTGCTTGGCCTCCCACCAAAACTAGGATAGATTTTATTACTATGGCAATGGGTTGCAAGTTCTTGCACTCATCAGTCTAATTCCACATGAACTATTCCAAGCATTTGAACAGCCCACATGGGTTCACTGGGGAAGCTTATTTGTCATGTCATCAATATTCATGTTGAAAGTAATCTGCTTTTGCTCCAATAAATCCTTCAAGCCCCAGGACAAGAATCTCACAACTGTAAGGATATCAAACTCCTCCCTGCCCAGCTGTACTTGCCCAACCTCCCATTGCCCTGCAACATTTCAAAAGCACAACATGAGAATTAGGACTAGTTGCTTCCCAAGAGGAAAACTTCACACAACATCACTAACCAATACTAGCAGGCATAACTATGAAATTGCAGAGAAATCTCCACAACAACAACAATTTGGAGGTAACTGAAATGAGTGCACTTGTAACTTATTATGCGGGGTCAGTCACTTGCAAAGTGTCAGACCATCACCTTCATCACAAATAGCAATGATAAGCTGCCATGACTACCCACTGCCAACGCAATGAGCAATGCAACAAAAGTACAAACACAAGAAAAAAATCTGAGGGTGTTCACATTGATACCCATATCTGTAACATTATGAAGCACAAAGGTCATGGTCTCAGCACAATCAAACATCATTTGAATCAAGTCCATTTTGTCTCCAAGTCCCAGAGTACCGAATCCCTCCCCAATGGCTCGCATGTGACCTAAGCACGCGTGGTCTTTGTGCTGTCATACAAGCAGATAGTAAACCCCCCTTTCTGTTAAAAAAAAAGTAGGTGCATCTGAAGCATGCTATATGAACCTTGTGCATGAAAGAGATCTAGATGCAGACTCTCAGCTGTCTGTCACATCACAAGATTCAAATCAGTCCAGTGGGCTTCAATTTCACAACAAATATGCTCTAATGTCCAACCAGTTGAAACATGAGCAAATGTACCTGTAATTTGTGTGACAACTCGCACCATTCCAGTCACCCTGTGTCAGATTTACCATTAAAAAATGAGCATAATTCTCACAAACTCTTGGAACATAAAGAAAAACAAAACAAAGTAGAAGATACCCATTCTAACATGGTCCAATTTTTTCAAAGACAGGCTTGGGTTCTCACATCAATAGGCTTGGGGTCCAGTGAAAGGACCACCCTTGCAATCTCTGTAATCCTTTGCAATAACCACCACCAATGACCCTCCTAATTCCCGCATTTTCCAGGATTGGATCATGTTCAAGATCCTACCAAGTAGAAACAATACTGAGCCAACAAATAGTGATGAGTATATAGAAAAAAACTGGTGGTGCAACAGAGTTCTTACCAAATACAGAAAAGGAAGCGGTCTTCTAAGGATCCACTGGATGCTTCTCCAACATATCTGCAATTATCTTTGAATCCAATGCCCACAAAAAAAAAATGAAGCAACTTCAGGACATGTATCTTAATTGGAAAAGAGCCATAGAGTCAAATGAACTTGTTTCTCAACGTTTAAATTTCTAAAAGCTATTCATATGGGTTGCATTAGGAATCAGAAGTAAAAGTGGGAACCCAGTAAAAGAATGAGACTAACTAGCATGCTCTCATAGTGCCGCATGAAAAACTGAGGTGACATTCAAGCCTTTGCCACAAATTTCTCTTGTAAAATTACTAGAAATGGCCTCAGGAAAAATTGCAGGGTTCTATTCAAAAGGACAATGGAATCATCAGTCATAATCATCTCCTTGAACCCTAAGAACCTGAAATTGATTGATCTAACACCCTGATGCTACTGTTAATTCTGACATTTAGGGGCTTCAGCAATGTCACCTCTGATGTTATGGAAAACGTAAGCCATGAACTGCCGTTTAGCCCGCTCTGCTTGAAGCACTTTCTGATCAGCTTGCTGCACTCTGTTGTGGCTTTCTGCCCCAACATCTGCACAATGGGAGCAACCTGCTGCCTCCTCAGGAGGTTTCCAAACACCCACATCAGACATCCACATCCCTGCCACAATGACAACTCCTGCACTTATCAGCCCTAGCAGAGAGGAAGAAGCCCTTGCAAAGAGCCTGGCATGGGAGAAGTCACTGTCCTTCTCCTCCTCCTCCCCTTGGCCAGAACCATTTGCAGGTGTATTGTACCTTGCAGCAGTTATCCTGGGAACTGATGACAGTAAACAGATGCAAAGATACATGGTCAACAATGTGATGGCAATTGTGAGCAGTGTGGGAACCCCTTGAAAGAATACCAAAGATTTTGATCGCTTCTCTGCCTCCTTGTCAAAATCATTCTCTTGTGTTGCAACTAACTCTATTTGCTGTTATCAACTCTGTAGATGCATGAAGCAATATCACAAAAAACACATATCTCACTACCATATAAATTATGGTTTGAAATATAAACAACCTCCCACATCAAGATGCATATCACATGGAATCATTGAAGGTCTTACACCTAGTTCGTTCAAACTAATACTCATATCGACTAAAATGCAGTTTGCATCTAAGAAGCATACAATGCATGCTAGACTGTTCCCCAAAATTCTCCATGGTATGGAGACATCTCATTGTTTTTCTACGAACTATGTGGGGAGACCAATGATGAGTTCCTTGTGGGCCACTCTGGAAATAAGTTATACTTGTTTCCTACTCACTGCAATACGCATGAATTGACCCTTCCATACCAAACTGCTGCCCATTGTATCCTTCAACTGCAACTGAGGTGGATCATCATTCTCATTTGTTATGAGTAGGGGAGTATTGCCGAAACCCTCCATTATTTCTGCAAGTTGCACCCGATACCACCCAGGGTCAACTTGGCTGCAATGGTGCACACCTTGTTGCCCACCAATACCTGTCACCACACCTATTGCAATGACGTCCGACTTGGTAGAGATGATCAATGCTACTTTATCCCCCAGCTTGAACTGTGCACCCACAACATCCCATTATACATCTTAAGCCAATATTGGTCCACAACATATTTGGCCTTATTCCTGATTGCTATGTTTGTTTCAATGCATTTAACTCACCGCACATAGCCCGCAAGGCACCCTCAATCTCACCTCTTCTTCTGCAACTGGCACCCTACACATTCCACTGCGTGCCCTTGTCTTCACACCCTCCCTTGGCTCCAGCCTGGTCTTCTTCTTGCTCTGCCATCCCACCACATTTTTGTCAACCCTAGTTCCAACATCTGCTATTGTTCAATGTATCATGCCATTAGACTTAGTGCAGATTACATGCCATGGTGTTAAGGCCTTAACGTACCTTGCTAACATGGGCTACACCCTCTTGTCCATTAGTGGCATTGACTTCAGATCCATTCCTGACCCCAAGCTCAATAGGGTCAGAATCTATGTGCAATTGTTGGTCTGCCCCAACTACCGTGGTAGGGATTGCTGCCACTGCTGCAGTGTCAATATTAGTTTTCACACATGTTTGCCCTTGCACCCCAGCATTTGCCTGTGCTAAAAACCTTGCCATGGTAGACTCCACTGTTGCATGAAGTTGTTCAATGCCTTTTGCAATAGCTGCTTCAAGCACTTTTTTTGCCTGCGCAGCCATTTATGGGAACTTGGTTTCGATTGCTCTAATTCGTGATGAAAGATAGGTTGAATTAGACTCCTACCACAGTAAGCCACCACTCCACACCAACTTGTGTTAGATACACAACACCTAGTGCCTGGTCTTTATAGTATTAGATCCAGGGGTTCATAATAGTCAATGTTTATACCTATATGGATAGTTCAAATAACATACCCAAATATAGCTTCTACTTGCCCAAATTACAAGGGCTAGCAGTAGCTAAGTAAATCTTGTTGCCCCTGACAAATACGCACATATTGTTATGCGGCATAACTTGGGCTCCACTTTGATTGTCCCCTTCCACATTTGAATACAAGCAATAATATTCGAGCACTTACTGGATTTGGGTTGCCAACAGAATCAAGACCTGCAACTGTCACCTCAGACAAAGATGGGCTTTGATGGGATGCCAGTTTCTGCAACACAACAAACTTTAGGCACAGGTCTACAGCTAATAGACCTGTGCACAGCTGCACAGGTCTGTAGCTATTGTAGCATAAACTGCCCATTGCACCAAACAACCCAAAACAAAGTAGGTTAAAGACAATGTGTTACCAATTTCTGTTTGGCCATTGCTTTTCCACCCCGTCCATATTTGCTGACCTTCAATACTGCACCTCTTGCACCCGTAAGTTGGTTAGTCCTCTTCTTTGTTGCACGTTTAGACCAATATGCCACAAGGGTGTCCCACTAGGATTGTTCCACACCCATAGGGCACATTGTGTGCCCATGCATAATCCACCGCTTTTTGAGCCGAAACCGTTCAGACTTCATGAATCGTCTAACACAGTCTCTGAACCCCTGGTCACTCAACTCATGATGAAGATACTCAAACTCAGTGTCCATTAGCTTGCGGAGTTCAGCCATGTCCACAACATTTTGCTCCCCCACCTTCACAATTGCCATGTTGAGGTGGCGTGGTGCAAAACCCCGAATCTTGTCATCCCATATATTTTTGCCAGCACATGCCCCATCTATTTTTCCATTTTTTCCCACCTCCACTTGAAGAGGTGGCAAACCCTTCTGGCATCACTCTGCACTTTCAATCTCTATGGTCCTTTTTAAGGACTGTTGTTGTGCCTTAATTACAACCTGTGAAGGGGGGAGAGCCTCCTCCACCCCAACATCCTGCATCTGTGGCATGCCACCATTCATTGCAATGCCTGCAGCTTGGTGCCTGGCAAACCCTTGCGCACTTGTTTCACAGACCCCATTCCCACCCCCACTGGTTGGTTGCATCAACCCCCCACAATGCAAATTCTCATGCCCAGCACAATTCTGGCAAGTGTTGGTATTGATGCACATACCTTGACAACAATTTTCCCAGCGTCCTTGCCAACTTGTGTGTCCACAATGCCCAGAATATGGCATAGATTGTGCACCACATTGTATCCCTCCACAAGCTGGCTTCCAAGGTTGCCCATCACATCCTGGGCCTAGGCCTTGTATTGGGTGAAGAAGGCAAGCTACCTGCACCCCCCCTTCAGCCCTTTGTGATGGGCCAGTGCTACAAACTCTCTTTGATGTGCCTTTCTGCCTTCACCAACCCCACATACATGTCAGTGGGAACAATTCAAAAGACTGCAACACAAGTGGGGAAGCCTTATTAATTTCAAATCTCGAAGGATTTACCAGATGATCATGCAATGCCACTACCCTTCCAAACCTTTAATGGTTCAGACACTGCTGAGACTTTGTCACCTGAAGCTTTGTCTGGTCTGGATGAGTGGGAAGCTGCCACCACAACATCAACACAGCATGAAAGACTGACCAAACAGTGGATGAAGACACTGATTGAGGATTTGACAGGGCAATCTTGAGGTGAGGATTCACAGAGTTCGAAGGATATTGAAACTTGTACACCTCCCTTCACCCCAGGCGCAAAATCATCACAAAAGCACCTAGAACAGCAACATGAGAGAGAATAGCGAAGTGGATCTCCATTCAGGAGTGATTACAGCAGGGAAGACAATCAAGCCTCAGAGTATATACAAGAAGCAAATCCTGGCAAGACTTGGCAGGGAGGACAGCAAAGTGAGGAAGGAGGACCAAGTTAGAACCATCCCTAAGGAGTATACATCAGATGGGTAGGGGTTGACCACAACTTCATTGGGAATTGTCCCATCTTCATCATGTCCATCAATGACCTCGGGTGTTGCCCAGAACAGGGATCCACCCCAGCTTTGGAGGTATGGAATGTCTGTTTGACGGAAGCTCATCCCAAAGTCTACCATCTTAGGAACAAGGCACCTGTCAAGCAAAATGTTTGTGCCTTTCAAGTCCCCATGGTACACTTGCTCTTTATGACACACAATCAAAGCAATGACAATCTCTCTGAACAGTTTCAGCTTCTTCAGACGCTGCTGAGACTTTGTCTGGTCTGGATGAGTGCGAAGCTGCCACCACAACATCAACACAGCATGAAAGACTGACCAAACAGTGGATGAAGACACTGATTGAGGATTTGACAGGGCAATCTTGAGTTGAGGATTCACATAATTGGAAGGATACTGAAACTTGTACACCTCCCTTCACCCCAGGCGCAGAATCATCACAAAAGCACCCAGAACAGCAACATGAGAGAGAACAGCAAAGTGGATCTCCATTCAGGAGTGATTGCAGCAGGGAAGACAATTAAGCCTCAGAGTATATACAAGAAGCAAATCCTGGCAAGACTTGGCAGGGAGGACAACAAAGTGAGGAAGTAGGACAAGAATGGGTAACATCGCTTTTGGCATGTGCAGAAGCAGTCTCTACCAAAAGCTTGAATCTATTGAACCATCTTCTACAAAAACTTGGGGAGCTGCCATCACCCGCAGGCACCTCAATCCAACGTATAGCAGCTCATTATACTGAAGGCTTAGCTTGTCGAGTAACTTGACTATGGCCACAAATCTACCAAAAGCTTCCCTTTGATATCAACCATACTGAAGATTTGGCTAGTAACAGACCCCGCAACAAAGACTAGACAAAGAAACAAAGAAAGACAGAAAGGGAAAAGAATAGGGAAAGACTAAGAACAACCGAAGAAATATTTACATTGGGATTCGATTGTGTTACACCTATCTTGGAAATCCATTTAGGAAACACAATGTTGTGGTTTATGTGGGGATCCAACCTGTTCTGGTGACTTAGTAGGCATCCGTTTACTTGGAGTCGCCTTGGGCATCTTCTTTGTTGTTGACGATGCACCTTGAGCATCGCGAACTTTTGTTTGTGTACGCACCTGGTTGTTTGTTCCCTTGGACTCTGGGCTTGGGTTGTTGGACTCACTGCTTGGGTTGTTCGAACTACTACTGGATGTGTCACGTTCGCTTCCGGACCCTTCCAGTAACGAGCACGTTTCTTCTGCCATACTATGACGCGGAGTTGTTGCAATGCGCAGGCTCCTTCGGCAGGGGAGTGGATTGTAGCCTACTTTTGCTTCAATGCAATGTCTGGGCTTCTTCGTATGCCTCGCTTGTGCGCTCACAAACTCTCGCCTACATCAGAGCACAAACATTCAACAAAACAAGTGCATGTACTAGTTAGGTTAAGGTTCGAATATGCCTCGACGGGCCGAACGTCTATCAAACGTCCTAACATATGGTTTAATTACACTATAAGTCCTACCCATTCGACAAGATGCAATAACCTCTTCACGGCTCATTGCAGAGCTTAGCCCACCATCATATTTAGAATCCGAGCTTGCTGGAACGAGGCTCTTTGTAGCACGCAGACATCTAGCAGGGTTGGTAATTAGGCAGAACTTACAATGCGGAGGCAGCTTGTTTCAAGCCTAGCTCTTCCACACGCAACAAGACCTCAGCAACTCGTCGATCTCTTGCTTGCAGGTATGGATTCGAATCCATACCTACTCCATTCTTGTAGGTGGCGAACGCTTTGTCAGTCTGGCCTTGTGTTACGGTCAAAGACATCCTCGCTATATTGAATGTTCACCCATTAACTAATTAGTGGGTGAACTTATAAAAATCCTTATGACTCATGGCATTCAAACTGGAAGCTCGTAAACAAATTGTCTGGGACCTAGTATAGAAATTGTTGAATCACGTCAGTGTAAGGTTTCATAGATTTTAGTTGTAGTAACGCCACAGTAGCCGTCACGTCCAATCGATTGCTGGTCAGCTGGAACTGTATGTTTATTATAGTCATATACTAGCCTATGTCTGGCCCATGTATGATGCACCTCTTGAAACTGGAGTTCAGTTGTGGCCTTTGTCTTCATTTGTTAAACTACAGTGCTAGGTTTCTCTGTTTAAACTTATAGACATTTGCACATATCATGCACATTGGTAAAAAACTGCCATAGCCCCCAAGGAAGGTGACAATGAAGCAGAACCAAAAGATACTTAATGAATTCGAAGGAGCCAGAAAAGGGCACCCAACAACCTTAAATAATGTCACGAACAGTAGCCCAACATTTACATAACAATTGTTGGACCACATAGAGTTGAACTAAGAACAATGTCAAAATTATCTACCTAACCTTTATACACATGGAAGATCTACCGAACAGCTGAGGCAATGCGGCATGACTACCTTACAAAACAATTGTTCCCAATTCGTACATACTCATTTCGTAGTCTCAATGCACAATCTGTGAGACCCTGCAAGGAACGACCACAATTAATGGATTTGAGTCAAAATTTGAGTGTCATATTCAGGGAGCATTTGAGTGATAACCTGCTTGTCTGCCTGCCACTCAACCACTTCGGTATGCTTGTCCCGTTCCAGCGAGCTAATTTCCACCGCCAATTGTTGCCCATCGGCCACAGCCATAGCCAACCGGCTTGGGGCTACATTCGAAATTCCTTTCTGGGCTAATGTATTGGGAACTAGCTCCCCAAAAAGTACGCGCTTCTCGTGTGATGGTGCTTTCAAAGATTTCACTGTTGTCTGGACAACAAACGCTTGAGGGCGCTTGTGTATAGCCGAAACTTGCTCCTGAAGCCCTGGTCTGACCATAAGGTCTAACAATGAGTTAGGAGACAAGTGAGCACAGCTGGGCAACAAGATCTTCACCATCTCCGCTAGTGGGTCCTCCACTTCTACATGATGCGAAACATTTGGCATGTATGGGGTACACTTATTTGTGACTGTAATTAACATTTATTGAACCTGCTCAAGCTCCAAACAAAGGGCACACAATTTGCCTTCCATTTTAGAAACACGTGCCTCTAAACCATGGATCCGTCGATTCATAGCTTGTGAACTTTGTTGATCTGTGCGGAACACTGTCCGTCGTTGCAACCTTTCCCCATACATTCGGCTTCCAGTCGCAGTCTCACCACGTTGCTGTAACTCTGGGCTTCCAAGCGAAATCCTGCCACGTTGTTCAGACCTTGGGCTCCTAGTTGCAATCTCGTTGTTTACGCGATTCTTACTTGCGCCCACTGATCCCATCACTCCAAACACAATTTCTATCCAAACACACGAAGGTGCAAAATATTGCCCCTGCAAAGCAATTTGCTGGGTGATGTAGGTAGTTTGGGTTTAGGTTGTCTTGTGATTGCGGTGAGAACAAGCGGGCATGATTCGAAGTTTTTTGCACAACGAATTGCATGTTTTGAAAAATGCCTTTCAACTCATGCCGCCATGATCACCTGGAATGATTATCAAGCACTTACTGCTTGTCGCCCCCCTCGAGCTGCCAAACATGCAAATTTGGTTCAATGATCCTTTCCTGATATTACATCACTATTATTTTTGGGATATTGTTAATTTAGCCAAGGTGGTGATTATCCATTGGAACATGTACAAAATGTGGGTACCTTCCCTAGGAAGATGTCGCCAAATTGGCTATAAAGCAGATATGAAGCACATGTCTTTAATCACGTTTCTACAATTCTGGCTATTAACTGAAAACCAAATGTAGGAATCTGAGAAATAATAATTTGGGGGATTATTTCTAGTGATTAAATCTTTCAGAATACACATCATTTTCACATTTTTAATGTTAATTTCCTACTTCGCCAATAAAGAGAAGGCTAATCCCCATTGATGTTTCTTTTATGCATAATTTATATTGAAAAATACAATAATTTATTATTTTTGGGACCTTGGATAGCTAAACAACAAAAGAATATAATAGAAGAACTCCAGCGATGTACAATTGGTTTCTTCAAGGCAAAAATATACACAAGGCTGCTTACAGTTTTGAAAGTCCACCCAATGGGTCCGGTTTTTGCCACCTAAACCCAACACACATTCAATTTTCATGAATGGTATTACATTTACAAGTTGTTGTATGTTGGTCACATAATGTAGCCTTGTAGACCACCTACGTGGTGAGCCCTTCCTTAACTCATTACTTGGGGTTTAATGGGGTGGGCAGAAAACATGAGCAAGAGCGTGACCGAGTGACAAGACTACGCACAGAGTTTGAAGACCAATGGCACAGGGATGAAAGAGGAGCAGGAGGGCCTATCAAGTATCCTGTAGAGCTTGCAGAAGTGCAAGAGTTAGCAGAATGGGTGAGGGAGGCAGTGCGAACCCATATGGCAAATGGCAATGTGCTTGATGAGATGGATGCATACCATTTGTCAATTAAACCCAGTTCTGATGCTTCCCGATATACACGGATGAAGGCCTATGGAAATCACTATAGGGTCATTGGAGAAACCAATGCTAACACATGATTGTGGCAACCTATGATTGTGGAGTGGCATCAGTGTTCCAGCAAGCACAAGGGCCAGGTGGAGTGTGTGCACTTGGGCCGATGCAATATGTGGGAATTCTGCAAGATATAATATTACTTGATTATGGGGCAGTATCAATCCCAGTGGTTTTGTTTAAATGTGACTGGGTGAAGAATGAGGTTGATAAGCGAGGTCATCCAACTTACAAGCGTGACGAGGATGGCTTCCTGCTTGCAAATTTTAATGCACTGAAGGCCCATTATGAATGCATGCTGAACCTTCCCATTTATTACATGAAATCCCTATTTACAAAACTTTTGATCAGCATTTTTGGCTTGGACTAATGCGTGGGTCAATGATTTGGGAACATAGTAACGTTCATTACTGACTAAGGCCCACTCTAAAGGAAACCCCAAAGAGGAAAGAGGCAAGGGACCATTGGGGCCATCACATAGCAACCAAAAAGTCATGTTGAGTGGCAACCTGACAATTTGGATCCAACTAAAGCAAAATAAACCCTTGAATGCGACCTTGCCTTAGACCCTAAATTACATATTTGTTTTTCATATATAAATTTATATAACATAATTTTAAAAATTATTTATTTCATGTGATTGATGTTCAATAGATTATTTTACTTGCAATGGATGAATATTTATGTAAAATTAAATTACATATTTTCATTCAAGTCAGGTGTGTGAAATCTGACCTTACATTTGTCAAAGTCTGATTTGTAAGACTCCAAACATACATCCTACTACATAGTGGCTAAAGTATGTTCAAGCTAGTATACTATATAGTGGTCTTGTCACAATATCCTTGCCTAGCAATTGCCTAGCAAGTATGGGCCAATAAACTAATGGCATGCACCTCCTTATCACCCAAGTGAAGTTCTATTGAAAGTTAGAAATAAAAAGTTGCATTTCACTTATAATGGTTCCCACAACTTTTCCCCGTTCACTAGAAGGGCAAAATGGCCTTGAAGATTTCAAATGTGAAGCCTCCTATCACCTAAGTGAATAGAAGGTGTGGGGATCTCCCCAACCCATTAATTAGATGCCGATGATGACTCGACCCCCACTTGCATGCCATACAGTGTAGGACACCATAGCCTTGTTGAGGAGGGCCAATGAGAAGGTCTTGAATGTTGTGTAATAATATTGGATACAATGTGAGACTTGGTACCAACATGTTTTGAGCTACTCCACTATTTGTTGGCCTTGCCTACCAAGGCAAGGATATTGTGGTTAGATTCATTATAGAGAACTAGTTTGTAAACCCATTTTGCTTGCAAAATGATAAATAAGCAAAAGACTAAAGTGTTATGTTCTCAAGGTCCTAAACCCTAAACCCTAAAAACCTACAATTATTTTTTAAAATCAAATGTGCCCCAACACTGAATAGGTGGGGTGTTCTTTGCACGGGGTGTTAGCCCATGCCAAAAATGGTGACAAAGTCTTTTGGGAAGAGAAATTTCATGCAGCCAATGGGAAGGCCCAAGCATGCACTCAAGGTGCCTTTCTTTTTTTCCTTTTACATTTTGGGGTGGGGGGTGGCGGGGAGAGGGGGGGGAGAGAGATTTTTTTTCATTTTTCCTGGATTCCCACGTGTTCACACTATGTTCCTTTCAAGTTCCCAATGGGTTCCCAATATTTTCCCCAACATTTTTTCCATACCTCCTCACTTTTATCCCATATGCCTTGAAGCCAATGGGAAGGTGCAACATCCATTCAGGTGTCCCAACTTTTTAATTTGGGTTTTGAGGGCAAGGGGAAGGGGGAGAGGTTTTTTTTAATGAGTTGCTCATGTGTTCCTACCATGTTCCCAAGTTGTTCCCCAAGTTTTCAATGTGTACCTTAAGGGTGTTCCCAATAGCACCTAGTATCAAACCCATATGTTTTGCCCAAAATCCTCCCCTTCTCACCTATATAGCCGGGGTGTTCGTTGCGAGGGGTAATAGCCCAGGCAAAAAAATTTGATGAACCCTTTTGAGGAGAAAAATTTCATCCAACCAATGGGAAGTGTAATCATGCTCTCAGGGTGCCTTGGTTTTTATTCCTTTTAAGTTAAGGGGTGGAGAGGGAAGAATTTTTTTTCCCTTCAATTTTCCCTGTTTCCTAATGTGTTCCCACAGTGTTCCCTTGAAGTTCCTAATGGGTTCCAAACATCTTCCCCAAGTTCACAACGTGTTCCCCCGCATGTTCTCCATGTAAGCACCTAACTTTTAGCCCATATGCTTTGGCACTTTCACCTATATAGGTGGTCCCGAGGGGAGGAACTACACACATCAAAACATAACCTCCTATTTTGAGGAACCTCCACAGTTTCTTTTTGTCCGAGCAGCAATGGGCCAATCAAATTGGTTTTGGCCCCGAATTTTGGCACACTTTATTCACGAGAGCGAACATTCCGGAGGCTTCACCAATGGATAATTTTGGCTTCAAGCCCATGCGGACAGCTAACACCCATTTCTTTCTTACAAGGCACCTGTCAAGCAGAATGTTTGTGCCTGTCAAGTCCCCATGGTACACTTGCTCTTTATGACACACAATCAAAGCAATGACAATCTCTCTGAACAGTCTCAGCTTCTTCAGACACTACTGAGACTTTGTCACCTGAAGTTTTGTCTGGTCTGGATGAGTGGGAAGCTGCCACCACAGCATCAACACAACATGAAAGACTGACCAAACAGTGGATGAAGACACTGATTGAGGATTTGACAGGGCAATCTTGAGGTGAGGATTCACAGAGTTCGAAGGATACTGAAACTTGTACACCTCCCTTCACCCCAGGCGCAGAATCATCACAAAAGCACCCAGAACAGCAACATGAGAGAGAACAGCGAAGTGGATCTCCATTCAGGAGTGATTGCAGCAGGGAAGACCATCTAGCCTCAGAGTATATATAGTAGCTCAAAGGGATTTTGGCCCATAGGGAATAAGTTTGTTTTATACAAGGATTTTTTAAAGATGATATTTTGGCTTGTGCTGAAACTTGAGATTAGTTACAGAGTTATGATATATGGAAGGATTTTGGTTTCTTCTAGAGGGATTTTTTGAAGATTGTATTTTGACATGGTGAAATATTTGAATCTCCATAATTTTTCTTTGCCTTAAGATATTTGTAAATGTAAATAGCGAGGCCACAATGTGACACACCCCTTGGTTTCATCAATGGCATTCACCAAACATTCAACATCTTTTCTCACAAAGCAACACCTAACTGATAGGTTTTGTTGTTGGGTCAAAAGTTACATGACTTCCAAGTGTCATTCCCTCAATTTGCCGATGGCATGTTATTTATTCCCTTCCTATATTTCTTAATTGCATTCTTGGTTTTATTTTCCAATTCCATAAAAAAATATTGTTATGTCTATTTGCAATTTAAAAATAAATAAATAATGAACAGTCTATAGCTAAGTCCCGACTCCCCACTCACCTAAACCTCAAATATGTATTAGCCCATCAAGTAGAAACTAGAACCATGTTAAAGTTGAATCATTTACAAACATTAAATGGGGCATTTAAAAAGGTGCACATTCAACTACCATTTTAAATGCTCCCATCTAGGATACCATAGTACCTTGGGTGAATAGGCACTACTTAATTAATTTTGATGATATCTAACCAGTTATGAAAATATTTTGCTTGCCATGCTGCCTAAACTTTGGAAATTGAAAAGGAAGTGCCAAAGAAAGAAAAAAATAAAAATTGTATTAGACTCTACTACCTACCCATATATCATACACACTTGATTATTATTTTTTAGAAAAATAAAACTAGACTGCCTAATTATGAAAAAATAATAATTTTAATGTTGAACATCATTGAAAAAGTTTGTGTTTATGAGTGAGAGAGAGAACTCACCTCCCTTCCGCCCTTCCGTCTAATCACACGTCGGACAAATCTTCTAGCTAATAGGATATCGGACGGACGAATAGACAGCCGGACACACACGATTTAGTGCAGAAACCCTAAACCCTAATGCTTTTGCATTCGTCTACAGATTGGTGCTAGCCAGGACAACTCCCCATACCCCGAATATTGTAGCCAACAGAGAAACAATGCTCAAGAGAAAATCCATCCCATCTCGTAAACATCCCTGTAACCATCAGGCTAATGACAGTGTGCTTGTTGGGGGTCAACAACATTGCTTTGGGAAATTTAGTTGAATTGTTAATCACCCCATACCTGTCGGGGTTGGATGGCAAAATACCTGGATCAAGAAGCGGGGGCAGATTGTAAGCAGATTCCAGGTTTGGTGAATGGAGGTCGTAGAGGTCCCGCGCGTGAGACACTCAATTATGTTTGGGGTCTGGAAGCTTCAAACGAAGTGAGTTCCTAAGCTTGTAGGACCAACAATGAAAAACATGTATATGTGTCATAGGAAGAACTTTGATTATATGACTTTATGCATTTACGCTTTCACTTACTGGTCCCTGTTTTTTGTATCCACATTGTTAGACCCCAATAGTTGCATTCTAAACCATTATTGGGCCCCTCCTAGTTATTTTTTTGTGGGGTTGGAGCAGATACTACGCCATCAAATAGGGACACACACTCAAGCAACTGAGAAGTTGTGGTTTGACTACCATCTAGCTTCTGCAAATCATGATGCAGTGGGTGCCATTTCTAATTTAATGCATCCAAGTTGTTTAGATTCTTGTGATTCAAGTGGATGAATAAGGTGTTTCAGAATTATTGTTTTTGTTTGGGGGCTTTGATTTTGTGTAGTCAGGTGGAAGTTGATGGGAATTATTGTGTGCATGTATAGGAGCTAGAAGAAGTTCGGGCATTGATGATTCAAAAATACTGTGCCCAGATTGAAGCCATGCGAGTGGACCTCTCTGATATAACAAACTAATTAAACGAGTCTGCAACCACCCTATTACATCAGCAATCCACCATAGATGGCTTGGAGCAGCATCTGGCATACCTTGATGTCAAAAAAACAATTGGAATCTCACCATGTCTCAAATGAATTTATCTTGCAGAGCCCATGTTGAGTGGAAGGGACACTAGAGGTAGTGGAGGGTTTATTGCTGTGATGTGTTTCTCCTTTAGGGGTAGGGACTAACAGACCATGTCGTTGTTGCTATGATTGCAGGCTCAAGGGGACCATTCAAGACTTGGAGCACCAACTAGGATGTGAGCGCTCTCAGCATAGCACTGACAAGGCACAGGTAGATGAAAGACACAAGACTGAACTAGGTCATGCATGTAATGTATTAGCAGAGGAGCTGAAACAGGTCATCACATGTGCTACTCTCCATAACAAGGCAAATGAGGACATCATCAAGTCTCTTCAGGTATCTACTCCACACATATCTACTGCCCACTTTGTCTCTAACCAACTATTAGTTAGGGTTCCATCACCCACATTTGATCATCAACGTAGTTGTGCCTCAACCTGCTGCATGAGGGTCATGTGAAGTTTATCCCACTGCTCTAAGAATTGGTCACATAACTACTTATAAGCACTTGGGCAAGGGGGTGCTCACCTTATGTAGGAATCGGATCAACAAAACCAACTTATGATTGAGAATATGCGACAAAATTTGGTAAGTGGTGTCTGGAGAGTGTAATGGTTATTCCGGTTGCTTGTTGTGGAGGGTAGCAAATTGCTTTGTGGTGCATGCCCAAATTTCTAGTACACATGATAGAGTAGAATTACTCATGTGTGAACTTGGATAGTTGTACTCAAAGTAAGTGGCATTCATTGTGTAAAAGGGATGGTTGGGATTGTAGGTAGCCATGGAGGATGCAAAATGTTGTGATGCAAATTTGATCAAGGAGATGGAAGAAGTCTTTGGGGAGTTGGCACTCAAAAAACGACAACTGCAATTCACAAGAGATCGTGCCATACTATGGTATGTGGGGTTAGGGTTTTATTCATCTATTGGAGTACGCATAGGGTTGTCTGTTATTGCTTTGTTTAAAGCCATTGGTAGGACTAGTTTCCAACTTTGTGTAATGTGACTGGTCTAAGAAGACTGTGTGCCATGTTGTAATGGAATTTGTGTGGTATGTGTGAAGCAAGTGTAGAGTTGCATGGTATGGGTGTAACAAGTTGCTTGGGAAGCAAGTGTAAAGTTGCATGCCATTGTGCCCATGACCAAAGTTGGGGTATGCAATGTGATGTGGTCAAGGACTGTGGTGTACATTTTTTGCCCCTGTCAGAATGAAAGTTGTAGGACAGGCTCACTCTAACCACCCATGGGAGGCTAATGGGGTAGCAAGGATTCTCAAATGCAAGTGCTACAGTCAACAACTACAGAGGTTGCATTCCTGCAGCAAAAGCAGCAAGATCGGCTTGCCACAATGGTGAGGGCAATGGACGATGCCATCTATGAGGAAATGAAAGGTTCAACCAACACATTCACTTGGGAGATGGTCCCCACATCTCCCCGCATCAACATTGAACTTATAGCAGATGTAAATGATCAGTTAATTGGAGACAATAACGGAGAATCTTATTTTGATGAAGAAACCCAATAGGATAGCCCACATGATAAAGATGTCAATGTTAAACTTTCAGACTTGTTTGATTTTCTGGCAATGCTGGTACTGCAATTATAAACATCCAGCCTGTACCACTTAGCACCAACATTTTGTGCAATTGATGACTTAGTGAACTTTCTACCTAGTTTTGGAATGACATACTGGTAGGATAACAAGCCAATGGTTGAAGGGTAGTATTGTATAGGCAACTGAATTTTAAGTGTGATTATAAATATGACTTGTATGGACTTGTGTGAGAGCAATGGGTGTATGGAAATCAACATATGGGAGGATGGTCAGCTGTGAGCAATATAAATCCTGCAATCATTATGGTCCACAAGTATGTTAGAAACTAGGGCCATGAAACCTACATTGTTATAAAATAAATGAGAACAAATAATGATGCAATTTTCTAAACAAATTTGCATAATGTTATAGCTAGTTACTTCCACTTGCTGGAACACCCACTAAATCAAGAAGAGGGGATATACCACCTGCTGTTTAACACTCCATCAAACGAGTTAGTTTTCTGGCTAGTGTAATCATCATTAAGAGCTGATTTTTAAATGCAAGATGAAACAACTCTGTTGATGTGGATGAAAGGGATGAGTGGATGGGAGAATGTCGAGCTACTTTTCGTTTTTATGCCATTGTCCTCCGTATCAAACCTACGCAATGTTGTCATGGAGAGCCGCCTCCTACCGCTAATCGAAAGTTGGGTTTTGGGTTTAGGGTTTAGGGTTTACATTACTAGCAAAAGCAAGTTTGGCACTAGTGAGATATCCAACCAAGGTCATCACCCTAATATTTTGGATATTCGCTTTACATTTTACGGTCAGTCTGCTATCTCTTTGTTGTCCATATCATTGAAGATCAACACAGTCTTTGTGACTATGAGTAGTTGTCTTCTCTTTGCTTCTGCTCCCATGTTGTCTAGTTTCGGAAATTGGTGAAAGTTCCATCCTTGGGAAGTTTTGTGACAACACCCTGGATCTGTGGCATTGTAGGTTGGCTGACATAGAATGGGCATGCGTAGGTGTCGTGACCTGGATGACCCTGAAAGGATTACTAATAGGGATAATAGCCTGTGGAAGAGAGAGGTGGATTGGGCCCACAACCATGGCATTACGACAATGAGGTGTCCATGTGCTAAATGTGCAAGAGGTGGTCGACCTCTATTGCTTGCAACTGTTAAGGCACACCTGTTGGTCAACTAGAGGAGTCCCATGTTCAGGGTGTGGAAGGGGCTAGGGGAGCCCCATGACTTTGATGAAGAATGGGGTGCAGCAGCCAAAATACAAGCCCATATGCCAGCAAAGGTTATGGACGACGGTGTCCAGGTTGCACAAATGCTGGATGATTTATTTGTGCCTTGAGATGTTGAAGACTTGGTTGCGAAAGCTGCTGGAACTAACACAGGTGATGCTGAAGCCCCAGCTGTGGAAGGTGTTGGAACTAACACGGGCTCGAGAGTGGATGGTATAAACATTGTGAACATGGCGCAACAAGCATTTTCGATCATGGAACAATTAGCAGCCATTCCTAAGAGCATGCCTGAACAGTCAGACCTACCATTGGATGATGATGGTGTAGAGGCCAATAATCCAGAACAACCTGAAGCACCTATTGTAGATCAGGACGACTACTCAGATGAAGCAAATGCCTTGCGCGAGGCATGTGAGTCCTTATACACAGGTGCCCAGAGCACAAAGCTAGCAGCTACTATGTTGTTGATGAATGTGTGCCAGGTGCATGGGGTTTCGAATAAGTTTGTAGATGAGCTATTGGCTCTACTTCATTTGCATCTGCTACCCAGGGACAACTGCTTACCTTCGAGCATGTACCGAGCCAAAGTCCTGACCAGCAGAGTTGGCCTCCGCTACAACAACATTCATGCCTGTAGCAATGGTTGTATACTATTCCGAAACCAACACGAAAGGATGCAGGAGTGCCCAAATGTGGGGCTCCTCGATATAGGGTAGTTGGTAGCTCCCAAGTGCCAGTCAAGGTCGTGCGACATTTTCCTTTAACTGCTCGATTGCTTCGGATGTATCGAGCTCCTGCCATAGCCGAGCTCATGACATGGCACAACAAGAATCAGTCGACAGATGGGAAGGTGCGTCATGCACCTGACAGCAAGGCATGGGCTCACATCAATGCTACCTGGCCCGAGTTTGTTGCTAATCCCAGGCACATACGGCTAAGGCTTGCTACAGATGGATTCAATCCATATGGGGAGAAGAGCTCAAGCTGGTCGACTTGGCCAGTAATGTTTTTTAATTACAACTTACCCCCTTGGTTAGTGACAAAGAGGTTTTTTGTGATACTATCATTGATAATCCCGGGCCCAGAGAGCGTGAAAGCGGCCAATTTTGATGTCTACTTGGAACCCGTGATAGAGGAGCTGGAGGAGCTATGGAGGGGGGTGGCAGGATTGGACATACTGCAACCTCCAGGTTGCCGAGCATTTGTGTTGAAAGCCATGTTGATGTGGACTATTCATGACTTCCCTGGCTATGGTTTGGTATCTGGTTGTCAACACTAGGGATACAAAGCTTGCCCGCCATGTGGGTCAAGTACCGTGTCCAGATGGTCCAAGGAGTTGGGGAAGGCTGTTTTTGAAGGAAGCAGATGCTGGTTGCAAAGGGACCACCCTTACATAACACACCCGAATGCAGCACACTTCATTGGCGCAGAGGAGCTTCGGATGAAGCCCCGCACAACAACTGGTGCAGACACTTTAAGACGGGCACGAAGGACGGAAAAGTGGGTGGCAGGGGGCAATGTTTTGGGGTCAAGGGGTTGCCCATCAAAGGAAACTGGACTGAAGCGTCAATCTGCCCTATTTAGATTGCCATACTGGGAGGTTAGTGTAGTAGTGTTATGGTATATACCCCCATTTATACTCCTGGGTTTTAACACCTGTAATATAGCTGTCATATTCAAGGTTTCATTGTAGACTTTAAAGCAGTTTGAAAAACAAAAGGAACATGAATCCTGGTTCAGATACATAGCCAGTAGTTTAATTAAACTGGACCTGAACCCAAGTATCCAAGCTTGATGTCAGAACTGTATAGTAGGGCATGGGCATGGAACACAACAAGAATGATGGCAGTAATACATAATTTCATGATTGGAAATCATGGCCCGACTATTGTGTACACCCCATGTAGTGTGGGGAAGACCTTGCCATATCGATGTGATTACACAAAGTATGGATTGGACAATGCAATAATGTGGAACATGTGTGGTGTGTGTAGACTGTATTAAATGTGTGATTGGTTGACTGATGCCCATACAACACTTGTTGATTCGATATACACTGGATGTCATGCACATTGAGAAGAATGTGTGCGAGAGTGTGATCAAGTTCATAATTGGGGTGAAGGACACATTTAAAGTGCGTAGAGACATGGAGGTGTGTGGGGTTCAGGAGCACTTATGGCTGAAGAGAGACCCTCACAATCCGGGCAAGATCTTCCAGCCTATTGCTTCGTATGTGTTAAAACCAGAAGAATTAAAAACATTCGTGGGTAGGTTAGGGGCCTTGAAAGTGCCATCAAACTACTGCAGTGCAGTGGGAAAGCATGTAATGGACAAGAAGCTGGGGAATATGAAAAGCCATGATTGGCATGTGCTAATGCAGCAATTTATGCCTTTGGCTTTGAGGGGTTTGATGGACACCAATGTGCGTTTAAGTTTAATGCGCCTTAGCCGAGTATTCCGCAACATCTGTGCAAAGGTCTGGGACCCAACATCACTACCGTCTTTAAGAGAAGATGTTGCTGTCACCCTTAGCATGATTGAATGGGAGTTACTGGGTGCATTCTTTGATGTGATGACACACTTGGTGTTGCATGTGGTTGAAGAGCTATCCATTTGTGGGCCTGTACATAATAGATGGATGTACCTAGTTGAATGAACATTGGGGACATTGAAGAAGTACGTGCGTAACCGAGCAAGGCCAGAGGCATTGATGGCTTCAGGGTATGTGTTGGATGAAACCCTGGGGTTTGTGACAGAATACATGCAAACGTTTACACAGGTACGTCGCCGAGTATGGGATGCTAATGAGGAAGAAGGGGTGTATGGTGAAGTATTAGAAGGGTCTGGATCTAAGTTCCGACTTTTACCATCAGCACGGGACCTTGCACATCATTATGTCCTTACCAATGTAGCTTGCTTAGCACCATGGGTCCGGTATTTGCCACCTAAACCCAACACATCTTCAATTTTCATGAATGGTATTACATTTACAAGCTGTTGTATGTTGGTCACATAATGTAGCCTTGTAGACCACCTACGTGGTGAGCCCTTCCTTAACTCATTACTTGGGGTTTAATGGGGTGGGCAGAAAACATGAGCAAGAGTGCGACCGAGTGGCAAGACTACGCACAAAGTTTGAAGACCAATGGCACAGGGATGAAAGAGGAGCAGGAGGGCTTATAAAGTATCCTGTAGAGCTTGCAGAAGTGCAGGAGTTAGCAGAATGGGTGAGGGAGGCAGTGCGAACCCATATGGCAAATGGCAATGTGCTTGATGAGATGGATGCATACTATTTGTCAATTAAGCCTAGTTCTGATGCTTCCCGATATACACGAATGAAGGCCTATGGAAATCACTATAGGGTCATTGGAGAAACCAATGCTAACACAATGGCAACCTATGATTGTGGGGTGGCATCAGTGTTCAAGCAAGCACAAGGGCCAGGTGGAGTGTGTGCACTTGGGCCGATGCAATATGTGGGAATTCTGCAAGATATAATATTACTTGATTATGGGGCAGTATCAATCCCAGTGGTTTTGTTTAAATGTGACTGGGTGAAGAATGAGGTTGATAGGCGAGGTCATCCAACTTACAAGCGTGATGAGGATGGCTTCCTGCTTGCAAATTTTAATGCACTGAAGGCAAATGACGACGAACCATTTGTGTTCCCAGCTTAGGTGCAACATGTGTTTTACTCTGAAGAGTTAAACCAAACATGGTGGAAGGTTGTGCTACATAAGGAACCTCGCTCGAGGCGTGTGGTAACAGAAGCAGGGGAGGAACAGACCGTGATACAAGATAATGTGATAGGCGTTGAAGTGCCTCTAGAAATACCAGATGTGCCTCACAACATGGCAATGGTTGGTGCCATTGAGTTGAGTGGCACAGATGCAATTATGGCATCTGCAGAGTTGGAAATGCCAGGTGAGGATGATGATGCATGATATGCATGCAGACTGAGACTAGGGAGGAACATGTATCTAGTTGTATGTCATTCCTGAGCAGTCACATCATGGTACAGTACATGATGGGACTTCACGAGATGAAGCTGAAGAGCTGACCAGATCTTCCTGGAATTCAAAGGACGGAGCCAAGCTGTTGTCAGAGATGGAAGATTTCAAAAACCTTGTTGGCAGTGTCAGATCTGCAGAATGTGGCCTGGTTCTTGATGAACAAACGAAGGCCGGTGGGAAGGCCTTGGTTATGATGGTGCAGGGATTGAAAAAAGTCTCAATCTGTGTAGCAATATGACCTTGGAATGCCCCACACAGACAGAACAATCATTGGTCATTTTCTGGAAATAAATCAGTATAAGGCCGGTGGCAAGCTTGCAACTCTTGTGGTTGATTTGTGGGTTAACACCAGGGAAGATGTTAGCTCATCCTTGAGTTAGAGGAGACCACAGAGATCAATATGTTGTTTGACTACTGTGCTAGTAGAGCAGGGCATGGTGAGAGATATGCAGGTATGGATTTATGCATTTTGTGTTTCTTTCAGGCATATGTAGGTTTGGTCAGTGAAAATCAAACTTTGATGGGGTAGCAACAATTTCTATGTTGAACTTGTGTTCATGAAAGCCAAATTTCATGGTTCTTTGAACAGTCTGCTGCTCAAACATTATTTCCTCAATAGGTGGTGCAGGTTTGCCTGACATTTTATACTTACCATGTTCTGTGCTGGCTTCAGGTTTAGCTCTAGAATACAGAAAGCTCCTATCTATTTATACCTCCTCCCTTTTTAGTGGGAAAAATTGTAGGGAACTGAAAAGTTGTTCAAAACCAATACAACTGTAGCTGGTGAGGGTGTGAGAAATGAAGAGTGTCTTAGTAAGTAGTCAACTTGTCTCTTGCAGGCAGTCTGATTGAGATGAAGCCTCTTTACAAGCGTGGTGTCACCCATCACACAGACACCGCCTCCTTTTTGCACGCAGTTTGATTGAGGTCAGGCATGTCTTCTGCATGATGGTGAGGACTACTTCCCTGCAGGTATGGCAAATGGGCATGAAGAGGTAAACTCCTGAAGTTGCAGCAACAACTAGCACCTTTCTCTTCCATGAGTTACAAAGCAAGCAACTTACGTCTGGTATTCTGGTTTGAGTGGCATTTTGTTGTTTGCTGCTTTCAGAGATTTAACTTGTAACCAGCACCTAAATAATTACTTCCTTTGTGACTTGTATTCTCCATTGGGTTGAATGCATGGTGGCATTGCCTATTTGTACACAGTAGGCATCAATAATTCTGCAGCTGATTTTTTAGTTGTCCGTAGCTAAATGGTCACAGGGATAACTGGTGTAATCCTTGAAGAATGTAGAATTCAAATTGACAGTCTGTTTGTCAGGATGATGATGAAGGAACTCTCGAGGAAGAGGAACAACTGGCCAAGGAGGATGATGCTAGTGCTGCAAAGCACCAGGATGCTGGAAATGTTGATGGAGTAGAGGATTTACTTGACTCGCAACTTTTAGCTGCATTGAAAGGACTAGGGATCACATGAGGGGAATTGCCAGGCAGGACTGTAACCAAGGGCAATGTGCCAAGTGTAAGCAAGGTGCCTGCTGTTATGGTTCAACCATCAGGAGGTAGTTTGAGGCCTAAGTTGGGAGCTAATACAGGATCTCCAAAGATCATCCCAGTTGCATTAGATGAACAGAGGCATCAACTTGAGGAGAGGATTCAGGCTGAGAAGGTGCGAGCCCTTGAGTTGAATGTGCCGGAAAGCAAACAGAGGCTTTGGAAATGCTTGGTGGGGCAAAAAAGCTTTAGGGTTGTAGTTTCCGCTTTTCCTCTTCTGTTGTCAGATTTTGAATCCCTATACCTTTGTTGTCAAGTCATCCCAACCCTCTATTCAGGTTGATTTGAATTCTAAGTACAGAAAGAGTTATCAGATATGAGAAGATACATGTATTCCTTTTCTTTGCCAAAAGGCAAAATGATGAATGACAAGATACCACCTGCCCACCTATGTTCTTGACAAGTTCTAAGCTCCTAAAGTCCTCCATGGTTTCAAATGTTTTGTGTCAAGCTTGAAAGTGTTTACAGTCAGGTATTTTTGAATCATACTGCAAACCACATTTCCACTAAATTCAAGGAATTTAATTTAATTTATCATATGAATATTATGAATACGACCAAATTTGTATTGTACACCTTTGTATAACACTGTCAAGCTTCAAAGTGTTTACAGGCAGGTATTTTTGAATCATATTGCAAATCACATTTCCACTAAATTCAAGGAATTTAATTTTAATCTATCATATGAATATTATGAATACGTACAAAATTTGTATTTTACACCTTTGTATAACACTCTCACTAAAAAACCATACAATACGATATTTTCCATACAGACATACACCAACTACGACTAAGCACCATTTCGCTTACGACTAAATGGGACTCTAAATGGCTCCTCTTGGATGATAAATCCAACCCATATCACTACTAGAAATTCTGTCATATGCAACCACCCTGTCTGCAACTGGGGATGCAACTGATTGTCGCATGCAACTATTTATGCAACTTCTTGGATTTTTGCAACTTTTTTGGGTGTGTATGCAACTATGGTGCAACTATCATCGCCTTCATCCCAACCTTTGGATGATTTCTGTGGATATATACTATTGTATATATACCTTTGGATGTATTCTATCGTATATATTTGATATGCATATACTCATAGTTGCATGTGCAACCAAAATAGGCCAATTATGGTCTTTTGGTAAGCTAGGTACACATTTTTTGTAGGCATGTCTAGGATTAGGGTTGCCTATAAATGACAATCCCATTGATAAGGTTTAGGATATAGGTGAAAAATAACCTAATCTATTTTGCCACACCTAAAATAGTGTATCTATTGTCAACTTTTAGTAGCTTGCTCCACAAACATTTAGAAGACAATTGACAATTGAAGATATCAATTTTACTTACAATAGTTTATCACTTGATGAAGCAAAAAATGTATATGTGTATTCAACAAGAAGGTCCAATTAATCCCCTCAAGATTACAATATGGCAGTTTGACATGTGGAAATAATTTATTTTATTCCAAGAATTATCCAGTACAAGTGAGGGTCTCATGGCACATATACACCTTACAGTCCATGTAATGCCCGAGCTGGTTCCAAAGCCAGCCTTGATGGTCCTGATGGGTAGACATGTGAATAAAGCACACATCAGGAACCAGACATGAAAACACATGCTATTGTCCCCCTTTACAACCATAACGAAACAATATGCAAACCTTGGAAAAGGTTACAAGTGGTGGTATATTCATAATGCCAGTCAAATATATACCTGACAACACATTACTTGCAAGTGGCAAATTCCACTGTTTCAGCCATAACAAGCACAAAGTGGACAAAAAGAAAGAACACCATTGTGAGAGAAGTCAGAGTGTCTTAGAACAAAATGTCGCTCTCGAACAGCACCATCACCATACATCTTACTGCAAGAATATCTCAGAATAAGAAGCTCTATTTGAACCCCAACTTCACTCAATACATAATTTCTTGCTCATAAATGTTATTACAGCCAACTACAGAATGTCTAACCCTAAACATACATCTGGCTCTAATTCTGTGCTGTGGCTTCATATTTGGCCCTGTCAGTCTTGTACAGATGAGCGATTTCGGGTACAAGTGGATCGTCAGGATTGGGGTCAGTCAACAGTGAGCATATTGAGAGCAAGACCTGCCCCACATATCAAAACTTGTTAATTTCCACATCTCAAACATCAAAACCAAGCCAAACTTTAGAGGTCCAGGTCAGTCAGAAAAAAATAGGATTAGAATACAAGGTTCAAGGTTAAGCACAAAGTTCATACCAAATTTGCCTGTTAAGTGGTAAGAGAAAAGTATTTCAGAAGTATGCACTTGAACTGAAATGTGCCAACTAACCAGCACAGATCCAGAAGAGGGCTTTCTAAACATATTAGAGAGCCCATAAGGAACATGAAGTCCAGTATTCCTGTTGATCCATCCAAATTCCAACAATCCCATAACAAAGTATTTACTCCTACATTAAAAAACTGGAAGAAACCCTGTAGAAAATTGCATAGGGACACTCCAGGTACAAATGTTGGAATAACAACTCTGGAAATACACCAGTGACCAGCAATGCTCACTGTTGATACACCTATTTAAACGTGGTTGGGGATTGAATACTAACAACCATCTAAAATGCACACCGACATGGATGAGGATGAGCAAAGAACCTAAGAAATTGTGGCTGCTCCTTGAGGATATCCAAGCAAATACTTCCATTGCTATTGATATTAGGATGAAACACCTTCGTTCTAAATGCAACCTGCACAGTTCCAAGGAACCAAGAACAAAACGATACATCTCTGTGGGTAACAACTTGGTCATATGGACTTCACCTGGAATAGTGACCTAAAATGGGCAACCTGGAAGTCCTTCAACCTCAAACCTGATACAATCTCACCTAGCACCTACCCACTCTCATAATGTTATGATTGCACTCATTGTCATGATGCCTTCAAACTGACTGTTGTGGGAAATTCTCTGCAATTTCATAGATATGACGTAAAATCAGATCCTTTCCATATGTTTTGGACATGTGGTTCATTGTACCCATTGACTAGACACTAAGAAGAGTATGTGGTGACATTTTCCATCTCTAGATTATAGGACACAACTTATGGGTCATGGAGAGGTAGTCTGAGAGAAGAGTATTATGAGACATTTCCATCTGTAGATTAAAGGACAACCCTTATGAAGCATGGAGGGGTAGTTTGGGGGAAGAGTATTAACAGACATTTCCATCTTTAGATTGAAGGACAAACCTTAGGGGGCTTGAAGGGGTAGTCTGGAGGAAAATGCATCATAACCAAAAATACACCTCCAGCATAGGGACTATCAGGTGGACCCATGATTGTTGCTTGCCAATGGAACATATCTTCTGCCACAGGACTTGTCACACCCCCCCCCCCACAACCATCCAAAAATTATCAATTTCACATAACTTATTGAAAGCAATGGTATGAAAAACAGAGGCTGACTGAAACACTAGACTAGTCATTTTTGCCCAAAGGACCAAAAGCCACAATTAGCAATGAATGCAAATGCACTCACATAGGATGCTCTTAGAAGATCCCGACATTCTTTATGTGTGCATGCATGAAGGAGGTCGAATGTATTAAGTTAAGGTGATGTTCTACCAAGAGATCATTACAGATATAACTAGAATATAGAGAAGAAGGAAAAAACCAATACTATACCATGAAAGTCCTGTTCAGCAAGAGTCAAAGGAGAGCATAATCCTGTCCTTCATCAAGCATCCTGAAATAAAGCTTGGTTGATGATGTTCCGTGATGGCTACTCAAAGCACAAATGACAAAACAAATAAGATAGAACAAACCACAAATACATAAGCATTGTGAACTAAACCCTAGCAAAACAAGCTTGGTTGATGATGTGCCATGATAACTGCTGCCTAAAGCACAGTCACAAAAGCCTGAAGACAGAAGAGACCAAAAGATACATACGGATTTTGAACCAACTAAACCCTAGAGAATGCAGCACCATGCAAAAGGCATTCTCTACACGGTCACAAACTCTTCGCCATATCACGCAGTCACGAGGTGATCAGATACGACCATTTCTTCAACAAAAGATTACACACAAGAAAAATAATACTTTCAGAACGACAAAAATAGTGGCGAGAGATTGGGACGACGAGGGTAAAAGGAAGGAGGATGAGCAACCGACACTGCATGATGTAGGCAGGTCCTTTTGAAGATCTTTCAACTCCTTCGGAATTGTCTTGGAGGCCATATGGAAACAGTAGTAACAACTTCAAGTCCTTCAAGTCTCAGGTGCAGTAGCAAAAATGAAGCTGCAAATCTCAATGCCTCCGTACAACAACAATAGTAGCAGGAGCAGGAGAGCCACCCCTACGACAACTGGGAGGAAGAGACAGCTACGAAGAAGAAGAAGCTTTTGGAGAAACAAACCCTGCCTTTCGAGGAGTTCTCGGCGGTTTCACACCGTCCATAGTCACACTTCCTTCCCTCTCCTCCCCAAAATTGTAAACATGACCAACACTTCCTTTGTGCAGCACAACCTTAAACGCTTCAGCCACATCTTCACAGTACAAGTAGCTTCGCGCATTAGATCCATCTCCATGGATGGGGAGGGGCTTCCCCTGGCCAAAAGAATGAATTTGGGGATGAGCTTCTCTAGGAATTGGTTTGGTCCATACACATTATTGCCACGTGTGTTGATGACAGGCAACCCATATGAGCGGCCATATGCCATCACCCTAATTTTTGCACCAGCCTTGGTGGCTGAGTAGGGATTTGTGGGAAGCAGCTCCGATGCTTAATGGTTTCCAACAATTGCATCAGCCTCAGTCTCTCCATAGACCTCATCTGTGCTCACATGAATGAAGCGGTGGACAGTGCCTGTCACGGAGCATGCCTCCAGCAACACATGGGTGCCATAGATGTTGTTCTTTGTGAACTCAAAACTGTTGCCAAATGAGTTGTCGACATGAGTTTGGGTGGCAAAGTGCATAATGGTGTCAATACCCTCAGTAATGAGAAGGTAGTTGACAAGATCTGCACTCCCAATGTCACCTTTCCCAAACTTGAAATTCTTGGACTTGGAGGGCAACAGATTCTTCAAGTTGGAGCAATAATCCAGCTTGTCCAGCACCACGATTTCGTCATGTGGGTAGTTGCGCATTAGTCTGTTAACAACATGAGATGCAATGAATCCTGCTGCACCAGTTCTCAAGATGTTTTTGGGAGTGTATGTGGCTTCCCCCATTATGATGATGACCTCCGCTTCTGCAAATCTGCTTGATATTATTCAGTAAGAGAAAATTCTTCTCTATTAGAATTTTGTGGGCACAACACAAGAGTAACAACAAACTTCGGTGGAGCCACAGACAGGAAACAGAGAGGAAGAGTGTAATTTGGACTCCCCTGCAAACAATGAAGATCAAGACCAAGCTCTCTTCGGTCCTGGTATAATAGCCTACAAGTACACCTGTTTTTTTCTGGTACTGTCTGTCATAGGGACCGAATGTGAAGGACAACAATGCGAGCAATATCTGCTGCTCACGACTGCTGATCCACAAGCTCCTCATTTCCTACCCAAGAGATTATGTGTCGTCATTATGAAAACAGAAAATTTCGAACAATCAAGATGTTCTAAGTGAGGCAAACATCATCAGCTAAACAGTGTCAAATTTCACCATAGCAACTGGGAACTCTGACCCAACTCATTACACTAAGGCACATCTCAATTCAGTTGAGCACTTGAGGATAATATCATATATAATGCACATGTTGAAATGAGAACTGATCAAACAATTATTAGATGATTTCAATAAACAAGATCTCTCTATTCTGAAATGAACCTTTGTTCATCAATGCTCCAATCCTCACGGTAAGAAGTCTAGACATGCTCCAGCCTTCCTAAAATCATGCTTGGTCAATTGATGGTATTCTGTGAACTACTTGCATTTGCAAATGGAATGATCCAAATGCTCATTCAGTATAACATTATTCCTCTTCCAACTGTGTATATGCTTAGAAGGCAACCAAGTATATGAATGCAGCCTGTGCCAGAATAGATCTCTAAATCCATAAAGTTTATCACAACCCTGTTTCTATTGAGTTTCAGCTGTGAAGTGTGGTAAACAAAGTGACCTGCAAGAACTAGAATGTCACAGTTGTTTAATTAGGATGCAATCATATAAAAGTGCATTCCAAGAAGATACCGCAAAAAACAGTCGATCTTGCCAACCTAGCAATAAACACCCATCATCCTCAACAAGGTGATAGCCCTCTGATGGGTAGTGAAGTCTCAGGAGAAGTTTGGCTTGAGAGAGAGCAAATTCGCTAGTTGAAAGTAATTGAAAGCCTGTTGTCTCCATAAAAATCCGCCACCGATGGAACTTTTGGTACCGCATGAGGTGTTCAGACTCCTCACATCCCACAATGTTGGCAATTTCTTTCCAATACCATGGTTGTTCTACTCCAATCCTTTCTGAACTTGAGGGAGGTAATGTGGTATCAAGTGAGTCAAAAAGAGTGGAGTAATGGTTGAGTGCATCATCAAATCGATCTAGAAAGATTGGTTGGTTGCTGCTCATCTCTCTCTCAGCAAGGGTCACCACTCTGGGGTTAAGAGAGTACAACATGCCCAAGAAAGATTCCAATGCCACAGGAGCTTCCTCCAGCAGCCCATGGAGCTGAAGCATGCAATTGACTACAATAGCCTCCCCAGTCCTCAACTGTAGCCATTTTTAGGGGGCCATTTTCAGTGTACTGAGAGATTTACAAGCCAGCAGTCTTGTTACAGTCTTGTTTCTTTCTGAACTCATGACATCCTAAAACATCAATGGTAAGCTCAAAATCATTGAGAGCAAATTTTTTCCCCCATTCACTTGTCTTTCTCTAGTCGGATAGATATGTACGAAATTGCAGGCAAAATTCAATTGTATAAAAATCTGATGTCATGAGTTTCTGTTGCATTTGCAGAAGCAACCTGAAGACTGAAGTTTGGCTAGCACTCATGACCGAGTTTCAGCCTGTTGGCTTGGAATTCAAGAGACATAGCAAATGAAAACACAAAGGTGAAGAGTATCATCCTCATTGATTCAAGCTGCAACAAACTATATTAGAGAGGGTTGACATTGGTAGATGTGAAATACAATAATGACTAATGATGCATCCTAGCGATGAGGAGATGTTATCCCCCATAAGACAATTATTCATTCAAGGCCAACTTCATCATCACCAGATGACCTTTGAAGCTCTTCGGCAGCTAGAATTGCATCAGCTCCAGTCAATTCAATTGCACCAACAAGTGCCATGTTCCTTGGTACCTCTGGAAATTCCAGAGGCACATCTACTCCAATTAAGTTGTCTACCATGGTAACTTCATCACTATCAGATACTAGGATGCGTTTGGACCTTGGTTCTTTGTGGAGGACAACCTTCCATCCTGGCATGTTAAGGTCATCTGCATAAAAAACCTGCTGCACCTGGGTTGGAAATACATAAGGTTCATCAACCCGCGCTTTTAATTGTCGAAAATTTACCAACAAAAACCCATCATCATCACGCTTATATGTGGGATTCCCCCATCTGTCTAATCCATTTCTTACCCAATCACATTTGAACAATATTACTGGTTGGGATATAGGGCCATAGTCTAGCAAAATTATGTCCTTCAATATCCCCACATATTGAAGCACCCCAAGTTTCGTACCCTCTGTTGATTGCTGCTCTTGATGGAAAACTGATGCAACTCTAGAATCGTATGTGGCACTTGTGTTGTCAGTGGTATTTATAGAAACTCTGTAATGATTTCCATATGCCTTCATTCTTGTGTACCTTGAAGCAAAAGGGGATGGCAAAACTGATAGATGGAGTGCATCTTGGTCTTCAAGCACGCCCCCTTGTGCGATATGGCTCCGAATTGCTTCACGAACCCAACTTGCCAAGTTTTGCACCTCTTGGAGCTCTGGTGGAAACTCCATATGCCTGCTTCTTGTTCTATGCCCCATCCGCCATTGTGCTTCAAATCCTGTTCTTAACTACCTTATCCGAATTGTTTCTTGCTCATACATGCTAGACCCCCAATAGCCAAGCCCCACATTAAGTTTATTAATTTTAGTTAGTTGTTCAACAAGAAAGTAACTTACCCATGCATCTATGACCTCTTTACAATTTTCCAATAGGGGTTTAAGGGGTTAAGGGTTGTGTACCGAACCCACGGTGCTAAACATGCCACATTTGTGATCACATATTGATGTGCCACATCTCGTGTTACAGGGTCCAGAGTCAACTTTGTGGTAGCCCCTTCCACAACTTCACCATAAACCCCCTCCTCTTCATCTACATCCCAGATTCTATGTCGAACATGGTGGAAATCTTGTAGATATTCGGTGACAAACCCAATTGTCTCGTCCAAAATGTAACCTTCTGCCATGGAAGCCTCTGGCCTTGACCTATTACGAACATAACCTTTGAAAACCTTCATGGCCCGTTCTATTGGGTACATCCAGGGAGTATGAACTGGGCCACAAATGTCTAGTTCTTCTACAATGTGCAATGTTAAATGTGACATCACATCAAAAAATGCTCCCGGGAATTCCCATTCAAGCATGCTAAGAGTGATTGCTACATCTTCCCTTAGGGTTGGTAGGTCAATTGGATCCCAAACCTTTGCACATATGTTACGATACACTTGACTAAGGCGCATCAAACTTAAACGTACATGAGCACCCATTAGGCCCCTTAGAGCTAGAGGCATCAATTGTTGCATTAAAACATGCCAATCATGGCTTTTCATTAACCCAAGTTTCTTATCCATGATATGTTTTCCTAATGAGCCGCAATAATCTGTTGGCACTTTCAAAGAGGCTAACCTATTCATGAAAGTTTGGAGCTCTTCTGGTCTAAGGACATCGGGGGCAACAGGTTTAAAAATCTTGCCCGGCCTTTGAGGATCCCGTTTCAACCATAGATGTTCTCGGATTCCGCACACTTCCATGTCCCGTTGAACTTTGATTGTGTCCTTCAATCCAAATATGAACTTGATCATACTCTCACAAACATTCTTCTCAATGTGCATCACATCTAACGTGTGCTTGATGAGTAAATGCTGCAACAACCACCATTTCGGTTAACAATGGTAATATTAACACAATTTGTGCCTGGGAACTACTATACCAAGATGTAAACACCCATATAATGATGCCACCAATAATTGAAATCTCACAAATTGACAAATTTTAACAGGGAGCAAAAATATGTTTGCCCACCCCAGGACTCCGCCCTTATCTCTGATTCTACAAATGAACCACTTGATGCCTCAGTTGTCCCAGTAAATAATCCCTTTGATACAACGTCTTTTGAAACCTTTGATGATGAAGAAGATGAAGAACTGTTAATCGCACTTGAAAACAAGATCTGGGTGGACTTAGAGGATGAGGCTGATGATCTCCTAGACATGGAGTTAGAGGATGAAAGCCAAAAGACTGAATCTGCTTTGGAAGACATAAAAGTCTATGATGATCCCCCAATGCCCCAAAGCACACTTCATGACCAAAGAGTTCATCAGACCTGAACTGGATAATGACCAGATGACACAGCATAATCCAGTGGATGTAGATATGGCTGCCGGACATGCTTCAGAGGACCATGCAACAAAACAAAAATGTCCCCAATGAGAAAAACCAATCAAGGCAGACTATGGATACGACTGAAGATGATTTAGGCATTTATGTCACAGCAACAGCAGCCAAGACCAGTAAGAACATCTCACAAGGTTCTCATAAAGAGGGTGAGAAAGGTAATGATGAAGTAAAAAGAATTTTGGAGCTTCAATTCAGGGTGAGACAGATGGAGCCTGAACTGAATGAAAAAGATGCAAAATTTTACACATTTTGCTATCATGATGAGATGCATCTTTTAATGTTGTTGAAACCAGTTGGATCAAAAATCCATGGTATCATCCAGTGTTGAACAATTGGACACTGAAAAATCCAAACAGAACAGTGGTGTTACAGTCAGTCTAGACAAAGGGCTCTCAGAAGAGTCACCATGGATTTCAATCTGGTCATAATGGCAATGATAAGGGTCCATAATACAAGCTGTCCCTCACTCAATATGAATGTTGTTGCACATTCAATGTAGTGGTAGTCAATTCTGCACATTACCTTGCATCTTCAGACAAAATCATACCTGAGTAAACTACGCAGGATGGCATCCTGCTTGAATTCACACACAATTTTGCATCCTTACCCACCTCAACTCCTGGAATAGAGAGGTTTGTCAAGCAATTGAGAAAATAACTTATATTTGCATATGCAACAGTGCATCATGACCACCAGTTGCTTGCATGTAGCAAAGGGCATGTGCAATATGCATAGATATAGCAAAACCAAACTGCAATATCCCATAATGATTTTGGAGAGGTACAGTAATGGTGTATACAAGGAACCATATTTCCCAATTTCCAGCCCCATAGGGACTAACCTGTTATGCTTCACAGCACATCAAGGTTCTGAAATGATCAGTGTACTGATGGAGTCACAAAGTCTCAGAGGTTGACTCCATCCCTAGGAGGTTGAGAACCCAAGTTTAATTGCTTCATCTTCTTTGTTAACTATCTAGAGGGCCGGTCACCCATGGACAAGACTAGCAGATGCTCTGTAGCTGTGCCACCAGTATCGCCCACACCATTCCAACCTCACCTGGACTCCAGGGTCCTCAAGGAGCACAATTTTCTTCTATGGACTTCTATGCACAAGCTGTTTGCTTGAAGTTACCATGACCAATTTGTCATTTCTTGAAAAAAGAGCAGAATCCTTGGAGCAAAAAGGAGGAGAAAAATCTGTGAAGAACACAATACAGTTTTGGGCTTCTTTGGCAACCCCTAATTTGGGTCTTCCATCATCAATCCTGATAAGAAAAGGCCTTCTTGAGTCACAAACAATGATACAGTTGGAATGAAATGAATCGTGGAAGAATGGACTGATGAGTGAAAGTGCTACTAATAAGGGAGTTTTCATAAGAGTGAGTAATACCAGATTGTGACTCATCAATAAGTCCACATTCTCAAAATACTCAGTGATTCATGTAGTACACTGAATTCCAGAAAATTACATCAGCTAACCAGGTGTCTGAATTGGTCACTTTGTGTTCCAGATATTCACATGAAGATGAATAAGAAGGTAAATACTTCTTGGACAGCCAAGTGCAAAAGTAAACTGAATCTAAAGGGCAATGGACTGATTAAAGAGTCTTTAAGTAGAGTAGTTAAATATACAACGAGGAACTGCATTGAAAGGTAACACTGTATTGAAAATGAGGGGGTTGTGACATAGATGAGCCAAATGAGGCAGGAAGCACAGGAAAGAAAAAGGGTCTGAAAGTTGTGAATCAAAAAAGAAAAAGTGTGAAACCAATGATCACTTGGGTAGACTTAGAGGATGAGGTTGACGATCTCCTACACATGGACTTAGAGGATGAGAGCCAAAAGACTGAATTTGCTTTGGAAGACATAAAAAGTCTGTGATGATCCCCCAATGCCCCAAAGCACACTTCATGACCAAAGAGTTCATCAGACCTGAACTGGATAATAACCAGATGACACAACTTAGTCCAGGGGATGTAGATATGGTTGCCGGACATGCTTCAGACGACCATGCAACAAAACAAAAAAGTCCCCAATAAGAAAAACCAATCAAGGCAGACTATGGATATGACCGAAGATGATGCAGGCATTTATGTCACAGCAACAACAGCCAAGACCAGTAAGAACATCTTACAAGGATCTCATAAAGAGGGTGAGAAAGGTAATGATGAAGTAAAAAGAATTTTGGAGCTTCAATTCAGGGTGAGACAGATGGAGCCTGAATTGAAAGAGAAAGATGCAAAGCTGCGACCAGTAGCTACAATTCAGCAAGAGAGAACTTAGATGCTTGAAAAGAGGGTTCTTGGAAAGTTCAAGGCCATTGATGCTGGAAGGAGAGCAGCAAAGACAAAATCAGAGGGAGGAAGCACAGGAAAGAAAAAAGGTCTGAAAGCTGTGAATCGGAAAACAACAAGTGTGAAACCAATGATCACCCTTCGATCAGCAAACAGGTCAAAACTCAACAGGCCTAAACATGTAACACAATTGAGGTGGGTGGGCTGAATAATTCATGCTCAGCTCCCAATATGGCAGACCCCAGAATGCACATAAACGCTTCATCCCACTGCTTCTCGATGGACACCCCTTTGCCCCCAACACATTTCCTGCAGCCACCCACTTTTCAGTTCTGTGGGCTTGTCTTTTCACCTCAGCAGCTGTTACTATATCTGGCCTTCCCCTTAACTCCTCATGACCATTGAAATGTTGGGCAATGGGATGAATTCTGTATGGGTGATTTTGATTAAGCCACCTCCGATTTCCTTCAAACACTACCTTTCCCAACTCCTTTGACCATCGACTAGTTGTCCTTGATCCACATGGAGGACATGCTTTGTAACCTTGATGTTGGCATCCAGAAACTAAACCATACCCTGGAAAATCATGAATCGTCCACATCAATATGGCCCTCATTAAAAATTGCCTTCTACCTATAGGTTGTAGTATGTCAAGCCCTCTAACCCCCCTCCCATAAATCTTAGAGTTCTTCAATTAGAGGACTTATTAGGACATCAAAGTTTGCACTCTTAAGACTCTCACGCCCTGGAATTATGATAGATAAGACCATGAAGAACTTCTTTGTGACTAGCCATGGTGGGAGGTTATAGATTAGGAGTAATACTGACCAAGTGGACCAAGCATTGTTTTTGTCCCCAAAAGGGTTCACACCATCAGTGGTCAAACCTAGTCTTACATTTCTAGGTTCAATTGCAAAATCAGGCCATGTATTATCAATGTGTTGCCATGCTTTGCTGTCAGGCACATGGCGAACTTTCCCATCTATGCTCTTGTTTCTAGCATGCCATGTCATCATCTCTTATGTATGTCGAGCTCGGTACATACATAGCAACCGAGGAATTAAGGGGAAGTGTCGCAGAACTTTTTGTGGAACAAGAGATGTGCCAAATTTCTTGTACTGAGTAGCCCCGCACTTTGGACAAGCCTCCAATGTTTCATACTGCTTCCGAAATAAAATGCAGCCATTCACACATGCATGGATGTGCTTGTAATTTAGGCCTACTTTCCTAGTAAGGCTCTTAGCTGCATACATGCTAAGAGGCAAAAGGTTATCCTTTGGCAGTAGATGCTTATGAAGGAGTGCTAATAACTCATCCATGAACTTGTTGGATACGCCATGTACTGTGCAAACATTCATCAACAGTAATGTTGATGCTAGTTTCGTGCACCTTGCACCATTGTACAAAGGTTGACATGCTTCCCGTAGATAATTGGCCTCAGCTGAGATGTCATCAACACTTGCTACTGATGGGACCCATGTTTCACCTAATCCCATGTTATTGTCCACACCCCCCTATCGCCTATCATGGTTATTATGGTCGGGCATGCTTTCAGGCAATGCTGCTAACTCTTCCATGATCTTGATGGCATTCTGCACCATGCTTGTTACCTCCATTCCCTCTACATTATGGTCTGAAGACAAGTTTGCAACCTTCTCACCTTCATGTTCTTCCTCTGGCATTTGGAATAGGTCATCCAAAAGTTGGTTCACATTGACAGCCTCATCCACTACCTGTACCTCCACCTCTGTTCCCATTGGGTTTACTGCTGCCCTGCTTGCTTCAACCCACTCTTCATCAGAGTGGTCAGTTGGGCCTGGGCCTTTCCACACTCTAAATAGTGGATGCCTCCCATTTAGGATTAGGTGGTTTCTAACTGTCCTAAGTACAACCGGTCTGCACCCTCCTTCACATTTGGCGCATGGACACCGCATCCTGTCCACCCCATGTTGTGTGGCCCATGTGAACTCCCGCTTCCACAACTTGTCATCCCTTGCTTTTTGCCTTCTTAGGTCATCCAAAGGCATTGACATTATGTCTTCCCTCAAACAATGATGGAATGACAAGAAATCTTGAGCAGAACTCTTTCACAGTAAGTGGCGAAATTGGACAACATCACACTGTTCTAAAACCAGGAAATGCTAACTTGCACTCAGATATCCAATCAGGTAAATCGCTTGACATTCATGATCCAAGCATAGGTTGTGGAATTAGGTAAAAAATCAGGAATTGGGAAGTCTTGGAGAGTATGAACTGCTTCATAAATATGATGCTAGATTGCAACTCTTGTAGTGTTTACCAATTTGTGCCACTGAGGTGTTGATCTGTAAGTGAAACTGCAGCTCCAGATGTTGCACCAGTGTCATAGCCATATAGTAAGCCTCCAATTGCTGGGAAGAGGAATGGGAGTACGGCTGCTTTCCAGTTGAAATCCATGAAGCCTAATACAAAAAAAGTCAACACTTTGGAATTGTTAAACAGTTGCCATTGAAACTGCCAATAAAAGCAAGAGGAGGAAAGAGATCAAGTCAAAAGCTCATGCTGACTTGAACAATCAAACATAATTTCTAATTCTTTCAAGAAAAAAAAGCCAACCCAAGTCACATAGATTCATATACGGATACAGCTGCTGCAAGGGGGGAAGATCAAGCTGGACCTATTTTGATACTGACTTCTTTGGGATGGGTCAGAAGGTTCAATGGACAGGCATATTACTGGGGGGGGGACATATTCCAAGTTCAGCCACAAGCAGAGCATCAACAATTGGGAGAAAACCTCAGTACTATCACATGAAAGGTTACCTGCTTTCATCTGCACAATTAATGCTTTGGAATTCTCCAACAAAGGCTGATGTAGGTCTCCAGTTCTATCATCAGATTCTCCATTCCTCAAACTCTCCAAATCCATAACCCCCTCCTTTCCCATGCTCTTGCAATAGCCCGCTCCACATTTTGTGGGTACAAGCAGAATATCTGCAAAATAGAGTACTGAGCAGTTGTTGCAATTGGTTTCAGCAAGATCCGGTTTGGGCATTCCATCTCCACCTGCCATGGCCATATAGGTAGTAGTAGGAGTAAGTAGTAGGAGTAGTAGTAGAGGGGTTTCTAACTCAAAGCTTGAAAAGAAAAGTCCCAATTCACAGCAAATTTGGGAGCATGCAGAAACATGTCTAAACAAGGAAGAAGGAACTTCTACAGGAACTCTTAAAGGCTACTTCTTCTGTGTACTAACTCCTTTGCAAGAGCTTTCAGATAAAATCTTCAAACTGCTGGAGTCTTGACAATGAAATCTATGAATGTGGTTCCATGGACAATCTCCACCAAATCGTGCAACGTAACAAAACAAATGTTGTGTCTTCTCCAGCCTGTGAGTACCATAATCATCATCATCCTCTTCATTGTGAATGGCAGTGGGTACAATTAAATAGATGATAATATGCTCACACCTTGTGCAAAATTTCGGAAAAGCAGATTAGAGATACATACTCAAGTGATCAAGAGTTGAAGGAGGCGTGACCCCTGAAATGCAACCACAGCCACCAATCACCAAATAGAACATTGAAAACACATCCATTAGCTCCCTCTGTCACAAAGTGGAGATCAATTCCAGACAAAAATCTTTCCTTCCATTGAACTCAATTCATCACAAAAGTCTTATACAACCGTGCATCTCATACCTTTATCTCCATTTTCAAGATGTGGTTGTCACCTACATTCCAAGGACAGGTTTTGCATGTGAAATGGCTTTCAAGAGGGGTTCCTCATGTTGTGCTAGTTGATGCATTGGTCTTGCAGGTCCTGCATCTCTCAGAGGTCATCTGATCTATGATGATACATCTGAGGCAGCTGAAGAATTAGATAGATCCAAAAATGTGTCCGATGGAAAATTTGATATGGTAGAGTTGTTGAAGCAGTCATGGGAGAAGTCAATCTCCGTAAGCAAGAAGAGGACATAGCTGGTGAATCGGCTCCTGCTGCCGCCCACATGTCCCCTCTTTTTGAAACTAGACCTGCTCCAACTCTACAGCATAAGCCTGCATTTCTTGCAGAAGAGCCAAAGTTGGAAGAGATTGAAGGACAAGGGTTACATCTGAACTGTCTTGATGAACTTCGAAGATCTCTTGAAGCTGAAAATTCTGATACAGTTATGTCAGTGGGAACACTGGACATCTCTGAGGGGCTCTTCCCTGAGAGGAATCTGGAGATGCCAAGGGATGACAAATCTAAAACTGAGGTAAATTAAAAGGAGCGGAGACCTTGTGAGGAACAAACTATGGTCTTTGCAACTGACACCAATCACCCAGTTGCTTCAAAGCAGATGCTAGACAATGCAGGGGATTACCCAGTGGAAACTTCTGAGAAACAAGAAGATGAGAGCTCTGGAGACACATCTGCTGAGGTGTCCTTGAATTTCAATCCAAATCATGCTCCAACTATGCAGGACAATTTTGTGGTCCCTGCAAAGGAGCTGGTGATAGTTGATGGTGTGGGTGAATATGTGCATCTTACTATTTTAATTCTTCCTTTCTCTGTTGCCTCAGATAACGAGGTAGAGCAGTTGGATTATGACAACTATCCAGTATCTCGAAATGGAACCTGTAATGCTACAGAACAGCTGGAAGAACTAGCTAAAACAGAAGGATTTCAAGGGGTCAATGATTTGGATGAAGAAAAAACCAGCTTACCTGCTGGCGAAGGTACCCACTTGAACTCCTGTATGAAGACATTACATGCTCCAAGCATGCAAGAGAGCTGTGCATATCAAGCAATGAAGATAACATCAGAGAAAGATTTAGGTGAATCAGTGGATCTGCAGTCCAGCCACACTCTATTGGGTACCTCACCTGCTGCAACTGGAGACAATGAAAAAAAGACAAGAAGTGGGGAACTGATATTTCCAAACTAGATGTAAAGAACACGCTAGGGTGAAATCAGATACAGTTTAGGGTTCATGAATGACCTTGTCTATGAATGAGGCTGAGTAGCATCAGTAGTTCTACTCAAATGGTGCCGAGGGGTACAACATTCCACACCCTCCATAAAACTTCACGTCAAGTAGCCAACGAAGGCATACAAAGTTAGAAATCTTGTGCAAGCAATCTTCTGCATATTTTTTTGTCCCCATACAAACAAATGCCTAACACCTACTTGCTATACTCATGCATTAATATGTGATTGAGCTCCATCCACAATGCCTAACCCCTACTTGTTACACTCCTGCCTAACATACTGGAAAAGGCAAAGGCACCACAAAACTTAGAAACTCTCCGATGTCTGGCAAATTCACCACATCGTCTGAAAAATTCTAGCTTAGAGAGTGCAATATGTTGGTGATCGATATGATGTTTTAGGTCTAGATAGCACGAGGGGCAAGACAAGCAACTTGGGTGCCAAGACAAGGTGGCCTTGGGCACACAAAAATAGACCCTATGTTGCATGGCCCCAAGAAGGGTACACTGTGATAAAGTCACCTTACCCTGCACCTACATGGGGCCGAGGACACGACGGCCCACGGCTTATGACAAAATGATCTTAGGTTGCGTAAGGGCCATGACACTGTGGGCTGGGCTCCCTGACACTGTGACATGGGCCCATGACAAAATGGAATGGACTTAGGTTACCAAAGGGTAGGACACGAATGCATCACTACTAGGATAGAATGATCCTAGCTAGGTTGCAGGGGGTGGGGACTATGGAATACCAAAAGAGCCGTATTGGACTTGATTCTAGGACTATGCCAAAGTGGCCAACCTGGGGCCGAGATGCCAAAAATATATTTTGACTCTAACCCAGCGTTGCTTAAAATGATCCCAACCCTGAGTGAAAATGCTCAAAAGTATTTAAAACCTAGATCAAATCCCTAAAAAAATAGTCTAAAATCATGATTTGCCACCATATTGTGGCATCATATTTTACACAAAAGAAATTATATTATCTCAAGAGAGAAAGTTTACATCATACTAACTAGCCACCTAGTTACCATGCTGATGAGTATTCATTGCTTCACTGATGTCCTGACGACTTTTCGTACCTTACTTCAGGGTCAGTTTCGTAGTCAAACGATCCTTGAAATAGTTAAACATTTTTAATGAAAATACGAATTTGAGATACTAAAAACCATCACATAATTTTATCAGAAGATGAAATTTGAGTAATTTAATTCTTCGTATGACAACTTATCAATTTACTAATCATGAAAATAATAAAGTTAAGTTTAAGTTTATATATATATATAGAAAAGTAATGGTAATTCGTTTTATCAACATGGAAGCTAACCTTAAGGTACAATATGTGAGTTTCCCTCCCCCCACCAGTGATTGTTTTGGGAGCAATTTTTTTCCTTTTTTGGGAACAAAACTAGGGCAATTTTTTTAAATTATGTTTTTCTAGTGTAATGTCGACCAATTTCATTAATTTTTGGGGCAAACTTTGATACAATTTGGACATCACACCATGGCCTTGCCATTTACATTAAAATTTATCTTGAGGCAAAAGAAGAATTATGGAAACTCGAATAATCCACCATGTAAAAAGATAAATTTAAAAGAATCCTCTAAAAAAAACCAAAATCCTTCAAGATATATTATAACTTCATATCTAATTTCAAGTTTAAACACAAGCCAAAATTATCATCTTTAAAAAATCCTCATATAAAAATAGACCTATATTACCTAGGGGCCAAAATCCCTTAAGCTACTTATAACTCTACAATGAATCTAAACACAATATCCTTGCCTTGGTAGGCAAGGCTAACAACCAAAAAACGTGGATGGTTTTTTAGTGGAGGAGAAGTAAGTGTGAACAGAAGTAAACTAAACACAGAATCATTGGGGGTGAGAGACACCCAGACAAGACAAGAATCCACCCCCTGTTGTCATTCATACTTTTGGCACAATAATGAATGCCCACTTGCAAAGCCTTGCAAATCTGGCGCAAAAGGCCGGAGACAAATAACTGTGGAAAAAACCAATTTATAATGATCAAAACTTCCATGCCAAGGAAAGGCTTACAGGTCATGCTCTTTTTAGTCATTTTGGACGGGTTTTCTTGTCTCTTTCCAAGGGAAGACAAGAGGGTCTCACACCATGGCCTTCCCATTTACATTCAAACGTATTCCAAAGCAAAACAAAACTTATGGAAATTCAAATATTTTACCATGCAAGATGTAATTTACAATAAATCCTCTACAAGAAACCAACATGCTTGTAGATATTATAACTCTGTAACTAATCTCAAGTTTCAACACAAGCCAAAATATCATCTTTCAAAAATCCTCATATCAAAATAGACCTATTACCTAGGGGTCAAAATCCCTTGAACTATGATACTCTATAATGAATCTAAACACAATATCCCACCCTTGGTATGGAAGGCTAATAAAGGTGTAAATACATGAAGTCCATGTCATGATATTTACATTAATTTTACACAGTTTTTTATACATGTTTGTAATTTAGATTACTTCATTTGTTTTATACACAGCAGTTCATATTCATTAACATAAGGTTATAAATGCAGCTTAACTTAAATTACATATGAATGAGATAAATTGAGATACTTAATAATGGAATCTATTTTTGAAATAAGCAAAATATCAATTCATTTCCCTCCCTTTTCCTACTTCTGGAGATTTATGCCCAGGTACTTTTTCTTTCAAGCTATCTATGGTTATGTGAAAGAACAAATAGAACAATGGTTGCCATGTAGATAGAACAAACCTTCTCAAACCTATTCGTTCTATCTACACGGCAAACCACTTACCACGGTAAACCCTACATACTTTAAAGCATAGTTGGTTTTACCGGGGTAGTGTGAAGTAGAAGTAAACAGGTTTCACAAGTAAGATTGGAACCTTGGTAACTCAGTTGTGGTTCATCCATAATGGAGTCATAAATGGGTCATCCCTCACAAGCAAAGCCAACAAAGGATGTGTGTGTTTAGGACCTAAATCAATAGATGGTATAGGCTATCAAATGGGGGTTGTTTTTTTGGAGTTACAATCACTTCCGAAGGTGGGCAACAAAAGCCCCCCACCCTCTACATTAGGTCATTAGTTTGTTGGGATACCACCCAAATTCCAATGCATTATTTATCCATGTGAAATATATGCAAACATGGTTCCAAATTACATACTCTGATCTCCAACAAGGCCTTTGCACTAATCTCTAATAATGAAAAAAACTAGAGCATTATTCTATGGATTGGCTCTACCAGAATTTGCTACTTATTCGGTAGTACTTACCACCAAGGAAAAGATGCTTGTACTTATAGTCCATGTTTGTATACATTGATGGGCCTAAGCTCAAAGCCCCCATTGCCCATGGGCTCCTAATTTATGGTCAAGGCTAACATATGTAGTCCTGTACACCAGAAAGATTATGGGAGATCTCCCAGTCCAGGAGGAAGTGAGAAATTGTGCTGGTGAGGTGCCCTCCAAATGCACTATCAAATTTTTGGGAGTTTGTTAATGTGTCAAAAAGTGTGAAACCAATGATCACCTGGGTGGACTTAGAGGATGAGGCTGATGATCTCCTAGACATGGAGTTAGAGGATGAGAGCCAAAAGACTGAATCTACTTTGGAAGACATAAAAGTCTGTGATGATCCCCCAATGCCCCAAAGCACACTTCATGACCAAAGAGTTCATCAGACCTGAACTGGATAATGACCAGATGACACAACATAGTCCAGTGGATGTAGATATGGCTGCCGGACATGCTTCAGAGGACCATGCAACAAAACAAACATGTCCACTGTGAGAAAAACCAATCAAGGCAGACTATGGATATGACTGAAGATGATGCAGGCATGTATGTCACAGCAACAGCAGCCAAGACCAGTAAGAACATCTCACAAGGATCTCATAAAGAGGGTGAGAAAGGTAATGATGAAGTAAAAAGAACTCTGGAGCTTGAATTCAGGGTGAGACAGATGGAGCGTGAATTGAAAGAGAAAGATGCAAAGCTGCGGATGCAAAGCTACGACCAGTAGTTACAGTTGAGCAAGAGAGAATTGAGATGCTTGAAAAGAGGCCTATTATTACCTAGGGGCCAAAATACCTTAAGCTACTATACTATATAATGAATCTAAACACAATTTTCTTGCCTACCAAGGCAAGGCCAATAAAAACATTGCCTCCCACCTTTCTCTTTTCCCATTGTACTGCATAACTCCCAGCGCCGACTTTCTAATACATAATACCTTGTGAACTTCGAGGCAAATGCTCATCAAATCCTCAATCAATTGTGACAAAGATCATAATGACAAATGGGACATATTATTCAAGGTTCAATCTTTTCCTTCACAAAATCTATCTTTTTCTTTGGGAGATCGTTTTTGGGTGAAAATTGCATCATTGATGAAAATATCATAATTAGTGCTAGAGCTGCATGCCATGGTAGCCTACTAAGGAATAGTAAAATTCCCACATAACATTAAATTTTGGGGGAATTTGTGATGTGACGAAAAAATGACATGGGTGGGCATTATGTCACATACTTTTGCTAGAAGAAAAATGTTTAAAACCATAATTTTATTTTTTTTATGCAAATAATGAACTTGAAAAAAGTGGTAGGATGACATAACCCAAATTTAACTCTATATATTTATCTATTTATTTAGTTTACCTACTAGTGAATAGTTTTTTCGCCAATTTTTACACTGTGTCGACAATATATATATATACGTAAATTTTCGGACAAGCCTCCAATGTTTCATACTGCTTCCAAAATAAAATGCAGCCATTCACACATGCATGGATGTGCTTGTAGTCTAGGCCTACTTTCCTAGTAAGGCTCTTAGCTGCATACATGCTAGGAGGCAGAAGGTTATCCTTTGGCAGTAGATGCTTATGAAGGAGTGCTAATAACTCATCCATGAACTTGTTGGATACGCCATGTACTGTGCAAACATTCATCAACAATAATGTTAATGTTAGCTTCGTGCACCTTGCACCATTGTACAAAGGCTAACATGCTTCCCGTAGATAATTGGCCTCAATTGAGATGTCATCATCACTTTGCTACTGATGGGGCCCCTGTTTCACCTAGTCCCATGTCTTGTCCACACCCCCTGTCACCTATCATGGTTATTATGGTCGGGCATGCTTTCAGGCAATGCTGCCAACTCTTCCATGATTTTGATGGCATTCTGCACCATGCCTGTTACCTCCATTCCCTCTACATTATGGTCTGAAGACAAGTTTGCAACCCTCTCACCTTCATGTTCTTCCTCTGGCATTTGGAATAGGTCATTCAAAAGTTGGTTCACATTCATAGCCTCATCCACTACCTACACCTCCACCTCTGTTCCCATTGGGTTTATTGCTGCCCTGCTTGCTTCAACCCACTCTTCATCAGAGTGGTCAGTTGGGCCTGGGCAGGTGTTTGTCAATTAATAGATTTATTTAAAGTTTGGACTGTGTATTTGTAGAATTCTGAAGTTTTCGACATAGGAATATTACATCCCTCCCCCCCTTCAAGCTATGAGGCTAAACTCACGCCTGAATAATTGAGAGGATCCTCCTCAAGGGCCCACAAGAATTATGGATCTACAACTATTTGGGTTGGTGGGTCCTAGTCTAAAGAGCCATGGTTTAATGATTTTGGGAAGTCTAGAGGCTCCAGAAGAGGAGTGTGGTCCGTGTTTGGTTTTATTCACGACAATGAAGATGATGACATGTGCCACTCTTGGTGCCCCACACGATCACTTGGGAATAATAATCTATTAAATATATATATATATATATATATATATAAACACCTCTTGTCTTCATCTAGAGCCTACAACCAAACAATCAGTTAGCTGTGTGACAAACTCAGCTCCCAATTGTGCAACCGTTGTATTTGGAGTGCACCTTCTTTGTCTATAGATATTACTCCCATACAAAAGAGAGAGAGGATGGCAAATCTTATGCCTATTCCTGAAGAGTGAGAGGAAAAAAATGAATAATTATGTATATATTGGTGCAAAATCTCTCTCTTAAGGATCAACTGTACGAATTCCTTCCTCTTGCACCTTACAAATCTATAAATTTTATTAGATTCATAATAACATTTGTTTTCTGCTTTTATTCCCGACATAAGGCGCCTTGGGACGAGACGATACCCTAAACGTTTTCACCTAAAATCATAAATTCTGAAAATATACAAACACCCCACTTTGCCACGATGAATGTTTGTGGGAAGGGTTTAGGGTCTAAACCCTAAACCCTCAATCCCCTATCACCTGAGAAACTGAGAACCTTTTGGGTAGTTTGTGGGAATAGATCACGATACTAGGTGGCATGGAATAAATAATTACATTCTCTTTTATGTGGGTGGTGGAAACTATCAAATCTTTGTACAAGGGAGATTTGGTTGGAACTCCCTTTCCCTCAATTCACTAGACCAAATTGAATTCTTATTTAGTTTTTGGTGCATAGAACTTGACCCTTGAATGAAATGATTGATTGCATAGCAAGTCTGGAGGTCTTTGCAACTCTTTCTTTCAATTGGGGGTGAGAGAGTAGGTGCATGAGTACATTGTGACAAAGATCATAATGTGAGTTGTTGGACAAGGCTCTCTACCATACAACTAGAAAGGGAACTTCCCAAGGTTTATTAGAACATGACCCTAGCCACCCTATCCGACACACAAAGAGCACAGGGGTATGGATGAAAAATTTCACATACTCATTATGCGGTTGGTACAGTAGAAGTGTGCATGATGATATGGGTGGTTTTCTGTACTATGGAATGGACCCGGTAGGGTGAGACGCCATTCCATGAGACACCATTCTGTCCGGTGCTGAAAGGTGCTACCTAGGGCTTTTTACATACTACAGAATGGAGCTTGTAGGGTGGTGAGTGAGACGCCATCCATTCCATCAGGTGGTAATTAACAGGTCTTTCTACCAGGGCCTCTTTCAGAGTGTAACAACCATTGTTGTTGTTGTTCCCCTCCATTGATTTCACATTGGGTCAGTGATTCTGACCATAGATTCACATCACAAGTGGAAAATGCATGTTTCTGGGCACAGCTGGTAAAAAAATTCCAACTCTCATAGTGTGAAATTAGACTTTTTCTCCCAAAAAAATAAATTCCTTGTATGGACCAATTACGAGAGCAATTGCTCCATTGTAGCTATGGATAAGGGAGAATATTTTGAGTGCTTAGTATTCAGTTCTGGCTCATATGGTGATGACAACTATATACACAACCCTCAAATTGTAAAACCTGAAATTGATAGCCGAGAAATTTTCAATAAAGTTGAGTTATATGTAAAGTCACCCTGTCTTCACCCTATCTTTAGGCCTGCTTTCACCCCCTATCCACTCTTTCAGTTGTATCCACAAAGTACGGAAATTTAATTAAATCTCTGTTTCAACATTTAATGCACAAGGTTCGAGATTATTTATAGTACTTGGACAGGGAGGAGTAGTGAAAATATATGTAGCAACAGTCGAGGCGCTCAGGAAAAAAGGAAAGACAGGATGAAACTCAGTTTATCACCAAAATTGGTGGAAAAAACTAGTTAGGGTGCTAGTTATTTCGCTTTGTAAAAATTTCATTCCCAGTTACGTGTTTGATGGCCTATTATGTTGAAACTGGCCATTCTCGTCCCCTAATTGGGAAACTTTACAATAACTCTTATATTCCAAATTGACTTTGGGCCTCTTAAGAGTAGCGAAATTTTAGGATCATTGTTTGGGGGGGGGGGGGGGGGCGGGGGGCATTTGTTGTCCCCCCACTGTAAAAACCTTCAAGATTTTTCTTAGTGTAATCGGCTCCCACTTACTTCTGGAACTCCCTGCTCTGAGGGTGTTAGACTACATGAAATACACCTGATTTTTGTATAGGAGAAGGGCCTTTCCTGAGAACCTTTTGAGAATTTAGGTACTTTTCTTGAGGCAAGTATGCCATATGGAAGGTACGGAGTATGTCGAAAGGTTTGAAAGATAGGTCCTTTTTCTTTGTTACATTATGATGACACCCTAATTGGGACCTTTCAATGTACGTAAGACCTTATGCAATCCTAACAAGAAGCTTATGGTATTTAACCTGTCCTCAATATGCATAAAGCAAAATCTAACAGTTTTGTAATGGTGCATTCACGCTTGACATTAAGTCAATGTTAAATGAAGGTGGCATCGTAGGTGGCGCTCAATGTTAAATGGGCAATAGCTTAAGGTTAAGTGAATGTTAACCTAAGAGTTATTAATCTTTGCTGAAGTGAGATGGACATACGAATGGGTGTTGAGATGGAAGGTTGTCAACTAGGATTTGCAATTTGCATCTGCCAATTCAAACATCAAGGTGGTTGATATGGTGTCCCTTGCACCACCATATGGTTGTTTTTGGGTTTTCTTAACAAGAGTCCATGCTCCATCAAACATAGAATAACCTGTAGGGGACAAAAAGTGTGAAACCAATGAAGTTTTTCAAGAAATCTGAGAGTGAACAGGTTCGTATGCCTGAAATCGTTTTGTGAGCTTAAGTGTACTTCTAGCTTAGATTTGGCTATGGCAGCAACTTCTTTCTCTCTTTTTTCTTCCTCTATTCTTGTTTAGATTTTTCATTTTCTTGCCTTCTTTTGTCTTTTGTTTTGGAACTGGTACTAACCTGTCTTCTCCTGAGCAGTTACACTGAGGTTGTTGTCAAGGCATATGAACCTGTTCACTATTAGATTTCTTGAAGAAGGCCCAAGAAACCTCAAATGGCTACAAAGCTACTGGTATTCAGTTCCTTTGATCCTTTTTTGTAAGTGATGGAACTAGTTTGTTGTAAAGGAGACAGCAGCCACCTGAGAAGAATGAAGTTCTAATTAAAGGAAGACCTTTGTCTTCACACGTTGGTTGTTGACTTGGCATGTTGCTGTAGCACCCATACAAATACAGTTCTGAGGGACGCAGATCTTCCAGCTTATGATCGGTTTCTTGTTCATGTAAAAAGTCCAAAGCCATGATTCTTTGCTGAATCTGGGTTTCAAATGTTTTGTTTTGACCACATGGACAGGATTCCCTACCCTTGGATACGCCATCTGTTTGAGGAAGGGCTTGACTGTTTCTTCATTTCTATGCTTGTGAGCTTTGGAAACTCAATGTGACTTGTGTGTTATGATGTTGGTCACTGCAGGGAGCTAGGGCTCTTGTATCTGATAAGAGAGTGCAAAATGCCCAACAAGTTTATACAGTAAGTGGCTATGAAGTCAAATTGTCAAAACAGAAACTGCAAAGTCTGCAGTTCATGGTAGTTGGTTCAGTTTCAACTTCAGCAACACAGAAGAGATACCATTTGAATTGACATCATTTTTTTGTATTTGTATGCAGTGTTTTATACGTGATGCATTAGAAGTTCTGAACTCTCAAGGTGCGGATCCAATGCAAGTCTCTCTTGCAATACGCACGATTGGGATACCTAATTCCTCCATGTAGAAGAAGAAGAGCTAGGGGTGGGTTTGGGGAAAAATTGGAGAAGAAGCTGGAGGATTGCTTCTGTCTATCAAAGTGCTTCATATGAAGTGCTTCTTTCTAAGTTTCTTGCCTTCAGAAACTTCTGATACATTGAATGGTTTGCCAAAAAAGGGATGAACTTGCAAGCAACAGGTTCTCACAGGAGGTAGCAATTCGGGAGTCTTCACTCATCCCTCGAGCTGTCCAGAGAAGGCAACCAAAATTGCTCGAAATACGTGAAATGGGTTTCAGTGCAATCTGCCTTCAAGGTCAACTATTCTGTATCCTTTCCAAGGATCCTGTTGTGGGATCACAGTATGTTCTCAAACTTTGGAGAGAAATTGGTTGAGTTGTCCATTCTTTTGAGAACTTCCCATTACATTGCATGCACCAGCTAACAGGGATTTCAATTCTTGCAAAAAAGCAACTGCAGCTAGTGTTTTGATATATGTGAAATCAAAAAACTCCTTCAGGCACTGCAAAGATGGTGATGTATGGAGCAAGGAATTTGAGGGTGATGAACTTAGGGGCATTGAGGAAGGGGATGAGCACAAAGGCATCAAGGGGGGCTCGTGAGGTTGAAAGGGACTGGAAGTATTCACTAGAATGGTGGGGCAGCCAGGGGGGGTGGCTGGGGCCATGATGCTGGTCTGGTGGTGTTTGAAGTGCAGTCAACCATGGACAATGGCGTTATAACAGTTACTTCACACACGACTTCTACTCAGGTACATGTTGTTTGAAGTTTAATGGCATTGCATTTTGGTCAGTCTCACTATCCCATACATTTTGGATCCTCAGGTTGTTCACTTTTTATTATGTTTTTTTCTCATGGTATGTGTGATACTCAAGCTGTATGGTAAGATGTCAAATGTCAGTTGTGTACAGTATCAAATCATGAAGCTCATCTACTGGTCTTGTTGGTGGCATTGGAAAAGCGGCCAGAGAATTGGCCAAACATAGAGAGGGAGTTGCAACAAAGATGGGAGAAAGAAGTGAAAGCAGGAAAAGATGATGAGGCTTTTTGAGTGATGGGGTTTGAGTGGCGAGTGTTGTGTTTCAACACTGTGACACGCCAAAGTGTGGCAAAAGTTATGTTGGTTGCCAAAGATGGAGACCCATCTCAACTTTATTTCATGCAGCAACCAAATTGTGTTGCATTTGAATGTGAGTACTGTTTCTCCAGTGTACTATGGATTTCATTAATCATTAAAGTGTATGTTGAGATAGAGATCGGAATTGTTAAAGACCCTTTGTTGCACAGTTGCATTCATCTTGAACTGGAGAGAGCTCCACATGGGCCATGGATGAGTATGTGCAGAGGATTTTGTACCCTTTGTGAGTGAGTTCAATGTAACTGTTTGGTAAAACTTTTTTACAGCTGAAGATTGATCCAAGCGTTATTGAGCATGCAAGTAAGTGCAGTGATTGATTGTAATTGTTTTGTGCATGCATAGCTTTACAGTATTTGGTTATTCCAGTTTTGTTTTATATTTTATGCACGGTTCAGTTGGTGATCTGTTCCTGATGTGGAAACTTTTTCACATTTGCAGCAAATGACATGTGCTTGCAGATGTAAAGAGCATGCTTTCAGTGGGCCTGGCAACAGTGAGCCTCGGAGGCTTGAAAATTAAGCAGGTTGCAAATGGAACAACAAAGATGCGGGTTTTGTGTGTGGGACTTGGTGGTGGGAGTCTTCCACTTTTCCTTGCCCACAACTTACCTGGTGAACTTTCATCTACTGTTGTTAATAATGGTGTTCAAATTGTGACATCCACTCCATTCTTTACTCTCAGAATCTCTTTGGTTTTCCAATAATATCCATGTAATCAATTTTAGTTACTAGGCCTTTTTTCAAAGCACATTTTAGTCCTGTTTCCACTCACTTTTAATTTTGCTTTGTTATGATATCCCATTCTATGTCTTCAGGTATGTCCATGTTTTCTGCTCCAACACCCTAACTAACAAATAGTCTAGGCCTCCTCATTCAATCACCTATCCAACTTTATCAGTTCCGATGCTCTGCTCACAGTAAATGATGGTGATTGTGGGAGGACTAGGTGAACCAACTCTTGCAGCTTTGTTTGGACACACTGGAAGCACAGTTACAACAACCCTCACGCACGCTCCTGGCAGGAGCAATTCAGTGTCTTGACTCACTGCTCACTTGGTTTGATGATGAACTTCCTGCAGGAGGTAACAATATGTGCAATTGGCAATTGGTGGTTTTATTTTCTTTTGGGGGGACATGGGGGGACATGATCACAGTTTTCCCTTGTGCATAGGGTGTTAGGGTTCTGTAGCTGGGAAAGTAGAGGTTTGTGTTTCTGCAAAGTTTATTTTCCTTGACAATTGTTGGTTGCTGCTTTGAGGTAATGTCCCTTGCTTTCTAGAATTGTTGTAGAGTAGTTTGGCAAGGCTTGAGAAGGGCCTGAGGTCTAACCCAGCTGCCAGACATGTGCGTGGCTATGTTTTCTGTTTTGCTGGTCCCATGAAGCCTGCAGCAAACCGAAGACTCCTACTATGTTCCATCCACTATTTGAAGTTGATGTTGCAGCTAAGTGCTTGTTCTACAGTATTTAATAGATATTTCTGGTGGATTGCAGGTAATGGTGCCCTATATGTACGAACAGTTCATCAGCAACTTGACGTATGAGGTCAAAAGCGGGAACATCCCAGTGTCACGGAGTGATGATGTTGTTGCCAGAATTCTTCAGGTCAAATTTGAAAGAGGTCTCTTTGAGGACCTTTATGCCAACAAGGGGCTTAAATCATTTATTGGCCAGCAAGTAATCACCTGCCCTCATGATTCATGAATTCAAGGAATTGCAATAGTTTGTACTTATGCCCAACACTAGTCCACAATTGCTTAACCTTATCGTTGGAGTATGCAGAAGCACATAAATCATTAGCCCGTGAAGCAGTTAGAAGCAGTAGCCTCTCTCATATAACCAAACAATCTCCAAGCTTACGGAAGCTACCATGGTGGAGAAAGGTAAAGAAAGAGATGGGAATAAGGATTTGGGAAAGTTTGCTGTACCAACAGACTTCAGTCGAACATATTGTGAAGCAGAACTTCCAAACAAATTTCAGAACAAAGTCAAAGGACATCTTCTGCTTTGCCATAGACCAGCTCACAAGACTTCTCTCTTGCTTTCTCTCTGATGAGTAATTCAAGCTTGCTGTGAAAATGTCATTCACATAGTGTCTGTCAACCTGTACACAGAAGCTCCTTTTTTGTGCAATCAATATTACTCTTCACTGAGGACCATACAATCAAAATTTGAATTGAGCCAAAGGCTGAACTGCTAATGCAATTCTTTGTGCAACAAGATGGCATAATGTAGCAAAGAAGGATGTGATGATCAGGAGCTCAGATATTGAAAACAGTACACAAGAATAATGTGACCATCAGGAGCTCATGTACTGAAAACTACAAACAAGAAAATGTGACCATCAGGAGCTCATGTATTGAAAACAATATGTAGAGCTGAGCAAACCGGAACATCACATGCACATATCATGATGAAATGTTACACGCATATGCACTTTCTTGCATAAACTTTCAAAGGATTGCATTTGAAGATGTGCAAGTGCAAGAGTATAATGTAGGAAAACAAAATTTGAAAGGGAAGATGAAAGAAACTTTCACCATGGGTGGGTGGCTACTGCTACTCTTTGAAATCATCCTTGTCATTTGCCGGAATCGATCTGTTTCTCCAATTTATTTGCCAAGTATTGATTTTTGAACTAGCTATAAACTCACACATTTCATATACTGATGAACTACAAACTAGTACAAACTGCATGAACTTTACAGACTGAAAAATCAGAAGTATTAGCCTAATGTGCAAAATATGCTCCTTGTTAGGTTCCTATTCACACCCTTGTAAAGAAATAAAATTGGTTGGAACTATCTAAAAGGTACCCCAGAATAAATGAAGGTTTATACTACACTAGGGAATTTGCAGCTACTAAATGCTTGTGTGTGGGCTCAACATGTTCAAGTTCAAACTGCAAAGGTTGTCAGGCTTTCCCTAAAAACCAACTTTTCCAAACTTGGAAGAGTAGAAGCATTGGGGAGGCTTGTGGCATACCATAACAAATTAGCATTTCTAAGGCAAGACCAACATAAGGCTAGTTGTTTGAGTAAGGTACAGATGGAGCGTGACGAAAATGCAGTCATCAGTGATGCTGATGGTACAGTGGGTCGCGATGAAGGAACGGTGGATGCTGATCCCGAAGAAACAACGCTAAACCCCTACATTTTAGCACGTAACAGGCGCGTTGCTCAACTCAAACAACGACTTGCAGAAGTTGAAGGAAGTGCCCAAGAATTGTGAGTTCTTCTTAGACTTGTCTTCACATGCACAAATGGAGAGGACCATACAGAATTCAGTAATGGATCGTGCAATCTCCATTGCCTGCACTGTATGAAAGAGTTTGGAAGTTAGGGTTTAGGGTTTGAAATCGATGTGTTCGGTGCTACCATGGAATAGGGTTCCTGGTGATCTTGTATTACATACATAGCTTAAAATTAGGTTTGTATGCTAGTTAGTGCTCATGTGCTTATTGAGATAGTCTTAGTCCAAACTAAAGTCTCATTTGCTGTATTTTGGAAACACTCGGTCACTTGGCAGTTGTCACTTCATGAACTCAACAACCATGCAAGGGAGGAAGAAGACAACTAACAAGTCCACCCAAAATGTGGTGGATGGGAGAATGTTTCGACACCAAAGCAAGAGGAGGAGCACTAGGAATGCTGGAAAACCACATCGTTGTGTGGTGGAAGAGGAAGGGTCGTCGACGTCAGGAGCATCTAGTGAACGTGACACTTCTAATAGCAGCAACTACAACACAACAGGAGGGGAGTCAGAAGGCTCTGAGCTGCCAGTTGCATCTTCAGTTATGAAGGAACAGAAGAAGGCAGCTAGCAAACGGACCCCCACACCAAATGTAATGTACCCCTCCCCCCCCACAGGCTTTGTGTCTCAGCCTGACTCTGTGCCCCGAGCTCCCTCCTTCTGTGTCTGCTTTGTGTTTTTTTTTGCAATCTGGTACTATGTGATTTTGTGTCTTTTGCTACAAATTTGGTGTCTGATTTTGGTAGCCTGGTATGTGACTTTTTGTTTTTTGGTGTGCAAGTTTGTGTTTGTCTACAGTCTGGTGTGCGTGATTTTGTGTTTTTTGTTGCAATCTCACGTGTGAATTTTTGTTTTTTCCAACAATCCAATATTCCAAATGTCATGTTTTTGTTGCAGTAGTGTATTGTTTCCTTACAGATTCCTTAAAGATTTTCAAAAATATTTTTTCTGGTTGTTTTTTGACAGATGGATTGTTTTCCTAGTGATCATATCAACCACTCTCTTCCTTATCATCTGTGGACTTGGTACACACTTGTTTTGCAGTCACCATCATCTTTGACATAACACAAACAGAGATAAACAGAACTTTCTTCCCTTATTTCTCTTCTGACATCATATTTGAACTGAATGCTGCATTTTTTCCCCCTCCAAGATTCCTTAAGAAGCAGTGACATTGCATCTGATTGCTGTAGATGTATTATTGTCAAGATTGTCTTCCAGCATCACAAGCCACACTGTAAAGAGATGTGATGCTCTGTGAGCTTTTGTGCCTGAAGAATGTGAAGAAGTATAATTACCAAACTAGAATTGGCTCCCCAATGAGTTTACAAATCACTTTTTTCTTTAGGGATTGAGTGCTTGTCTTACTGGTCCAAATGCCCCGTTTGTTATAGGAAAACTGATATGTGCTTACTGGCTCTTAAACTGCACATTAGAGATAGCCACTCATAGAACATCTAGTATTGTCTTGTGGGTTTACATGTTACAGCACAATGTCACCTAGTTTCAGGGGACGAAGTTTTCCAAAATAGTCACACATGGGAGAGATCAAGAGATAAGAACTTGGATGAGAAAGAGACATTGGAAAAATTTGGAGAAAGCTTTGAAGATAATGCATGTATTGCAGAGATTGTGAGTGTTTCTTGGGGCTTGAGAGTTTAGAAAAATCAAGTCAGAAATGTGCAGCCATTGTTTGAAGTTTTGGTGGAGGATTTGTAGTATTAGAACACATGGTTCTAATCGCAGCAGTCCCACTTTTCACACTTTGCATTCACTCGCCCTTTTTCCTGTACTCAGGCCCTTACATCACCACCACCTTTATTCACCTGCATGTTAGAGCAAGTTTCATATATATATCTCTTCGTGTGCCCTTCTTCTAAACCCTAAGATCCTAGCTGTCATGATTCATCACTGGATTACCTTAGTGATCCGTATGTTTTTTCCATTGAACTTTTGGCTGGATACAATTGAAAATTGGATTTTCTCTATAAAGTTATACCTCATGGGAAGGTGTTTTCTGAATTTCTTACCAAAAACTTTGTTGGTTGTCTTCAATGTCATCAGTCTTTATATGCATGCCTTTTTCATATAGCCCTATTTGTGTGATTAGGGTTGATCATGATTGATAAGTTTGCCATACGAATCTCTAGTTTTTTTGGATTGACATGTCTCATGTTGACAATATATGACCAGATTGTATGTTTTGCTAGCTTCTACCCATTCCCGATGTATAACGTGTTGTGTGTGTGCTTGAGAAAAGAAAGCAACATCAAAGAAAGCTCGGGTTGAAACCCCACCACAAGTCGATATGGTGGATGCGACTGGGCTACAAAAGAAAACATTGGCAGCAGTACAAAGTGGATTGCATGGTGGTGACTTAGGAAGGTGCAATAATCAGGCATGTAAACATGGGGTTGGAAGTTCAGAATGCACATGGAATGCTGGACAATGTGGGCACACAAGACAGTGGAGTTCTTGCCAAGTGTCACAATGTCCTAATTGGAAGGTAAGATTGAGCCCTGGGCACAAGGGACTTACAAATTGTTGTGCCACTTGTGGAAGGGCTAGAAGCAACATGTGTGAATCAACATGGGGTGAAGGAGGGGGTGTATGTGATCAGGGACTATGTCAAAGGGTGCAACCGCATTCACCGATGGGCGGGCAAGCACCAGACATGGCCTTGGACAATGAAACAGAAGTAGATGCCCAGGTCAAGGTTTTTGCTGAAAGTCGTAAGCGACAACGGGCTTTAAAGCGAACTATAGAATATGAAGCTACAGAACGAAAGGAGAAAGGCTTGCCAGGCCATAAGGTGCAAGTGACAAGACATGGCAAAATTGATGGTGCATGTGAAGGGAAGGATGCATGGGATGCTGCGATTAGGTCGCTGGCACCCCGGATTTTGAACATGGCAGTGGTCAAGGTTACATAACAGGACCCTATAGACATGGCTAGACTCCGCTTGCAATTGGATGGGAAATTTGAATACATAGGTGGTGAATTAAGTGGTGCTGGCTTTAGGGATTGTGTAAGGCGATATATGAAAGGAGAAAGAGCACGTTTAAAAAGAAGGTATTTGCAGATAGGTGCCAAAGCCTGCCCACTTGGACTGGACTAAGAACAATGGGAGAAATTAGTGATATATGGGCAAGAACGTGACACCAAGACTAAAACTGAACGCATGGTTGATGCAAGAGGGGCAGTTGCAAATGTAAGCCACCTTGGGCGTGGTGGTAAGGCAGCTATAGAAGCAAAATTGGCAAGTTAACCCTAAAACCCTAAACCTTTGTGATGGCCAAATGGAAATTACAATATGTTGAAGTTATTATGCACTCACATGCCACATACAATGCTGAGCACTAAATGATGTCTGAAATGTGTGAATGCAGAAATTCGTGCATTGTCGAAGCCCATCAATATCTGAGATGGCTGTTCAGGGACTAGATTCCACTGGCACACTTGGGTACCCAGTGAGTTTTCCTAACTGTTTCAATTGTCTTTCCCTGTCCTTTCCCTTTCTGTCTTGCTTTGTTTCTTTGTCTGGTCTTTGTTGTGGTGTCTGTTGCTAGCCAGTAGTATGGCTGAGATTAGGTGTTTTTTCCTTCTGTGTGCAAACTCAAAGATGACTGAAAAGTATAATACTATGAAATAGACATGGTTTTTTCAATTCACAACTTTCAAACCCTTTTTCTTTCCTATGCTTCCTCCCTCTGATTTTGTCTTTGCTGCTCTCCTTCCAACATCAATGGCCTTGAACTTTCCAAAACCCCTCTTTTCAAGCATCTAAGTTCTCTCTTGCTCAATTGCAGCTATGGTCACAGCTTTGCATCTTTCTCTTTCAGTTCATGCTCCATCTGTCTCACCTTGAATTGAAGCTCCAGAATTTTTTTTACTTCATCATTACCTTTCTCATCCTCTTTATGAGATCCTTTTGAGATGTTCTTACTGGTCTTGGCTGCCGTTGCTCTGACATAAATGCCTGCATCATCTTCAGTCATATCCATAGTTTGCCTTGATTGGTTTTTCTCATTGGGGACATTTTTGTTTTGTTGCATGGTGGTCTGAAGCATGTCCGGCAACCATATCTACATCCCCTAGACTAAGTTGTGTCATCTGGTCATTATCCAGTTGAGGTCTGATGAACTCTTTGGTCATGAAATGTGTTTTGGGGCATTGGGGGATCATCACAGACTTTTTATGTCTTCCAAAGCAGATTTAGTCCTTTGGTTCTCATCCTCTAACTCCATGTCTAGGACAACATCAGCCTCATCCTCTAAGTCCACCCAGGTGATCATTGGTTTCACACTTCTTGTTTAAAGTTGATTCATAGCTTTTAGACCCTTTTTCTTTCTTGTGCTTCCTCCCTCTGATTTTGTCTTTGCTGCTCTCCTTCTAGCATCAATGGCCTTGAACTTTCCAAGAACCCTCTTTTTAAGCATCTAAGCTCTCTCTTGCTGAATTGCAGCTATTGGTCGCAGCTTTCCATCAATCTCTTTCAATTCACGCTCCATCTGTCTCACCCTGAATTGAAGCTCTAGAATTCTTTTTACTTCATCATTACCTTTCTCACCTTCTTGATGAGATCCTTGTGAGATGTTCTTATTGGTCTTGGCTACTGTTGCTCTGACATAAATGCCTGCATCATCTTCAGTCATATCCATAGTTTGCCTTGATTGGTTTTTCTCATTGGGGACATTTTTGTTTTGTTGCATGGTGGTCTGAAGCATGTCCGGCAACCATATCTACATCCCCTGGACTATGCTGTGTCATCTGGTCATTATCCAGTTCAGGTCTGATGAACTCTTTGGTCATGAAGTGTGCTTTGGGGCATTGGGGAATCATCACAGACTTTTTATATCTTCCAAAGCAGATTTAGTCTTTTGGCTCTCATCCTCTAACTCCATGTCTAGGACAGCATCAGCCTCATCCTCTAAGTCCACCCAAGTGATCATTGGTTTCACACTTTTTGTTTGAAGTTGATTCACAGCTTTCAGACCCTTTTTCTTTCTTGTGCTTCCTCCCTCTAATTTTCTCTTTGCTGCTCTCCTTCCAGCATCAATGGCCTTGAACTTTCCAAGAACCCTCTTTTCAAGCATCTAAGTTCTCTCTTGCTCAATTACAGCTACTAGTCGTAGTTTTGCATCTTTCTCTTTCAATTCACGCTCCATGTGTCTCACCCTAAATTGAAGCTCCAGAATTCTTTTTACTTCATCATTACCTTTCTCACCTTCTTTATGAGATCCTTGTGAGATGTTCTTACTGGTCTTGGCTGTTGTTGTTGTGACATAAATGCCTGCACCATCTTTAGTCATATCCATAGTTTGCTTTGATTGGTTTTTCTCACTCGGGACATTTTTGTTTTGTTGCATGTTGGTCTAAAGCATGTCCGGCAACCATATATACATCCCTTGGACTAAGTTGTGTCATCTGGTCATTATCCAGTTGAGGTCTGATGGACTCTTTGGTCATGAAGTGTGCTTTGGGGCATTGGGGGATCATCACAGACTTTTTATGTCTTCCAAAGCAGATTTAGTCTTTTGGCTCTCATCCTCTAACTCCATGTCTAGGACAATATCAGCCTCATCCTTTAAGTCCACCCAGGTGATCATTGGTTTCACACTTCTTGTTTGAAGTTGATTCATAGCTTTCAGACCCTTTTTCTTTCTTGTGCTTCCTCCCTCTGATTTTGTCTTTGATGCTCTCCTTCCAGCATCAATGGCCTTGAACTTTCCAAGAACCCTCTTTTCAAGCATCTAAGTTCTCTCTTGCTCAATTACAGCTACTGGTCGCAGCTTTGCATCTTTCTTTTAGTTCACGTTCCATCTGTCTCACCCTGAATTGAAGCTCCAGAATTCTTTTTTACTTCATCATTACCTTTCTCACCTTCTTTATGAGATCCTTGTGAGATGTTCTTACTGGTCTTGGCTGCTGTTGGTTTGACATAAATGCCTACATCATCTTCAGTCATATCCATAGTCTGCTTGATTGGTTTTTCTCACTGGGGACATTTTTGTTTTGTTGCATGTTGGTCTGAAGCATGTCCGGCAGCCATATCTACATCCCTTGGACTAAGTTGTGTCATCTGGTCATTATCGAGTTGAGATCTGATGGACTCTTTGGTCATGAAGTGTGCTTTGGGGCATTGGGGGATCATCACAGACTTTTTATGTCTTCCAAAGCAGATTTAGTCTTTTGGCTCGCATCCTCTAACTCCATGTCTAGGACAACATCAGCCTCATCCTATAAGTCCACCCAGGTGATCATTGGTTTCACACTTCTTGTTTAAAGTTGATTCATAGCTTTCAGACCCTTTTTCTTTCTTATGCTTCCTCCCTTTGATTTTGTCTTTGTTGCTCTCCTTCCAGCATCAATGGCCTTGAACTTTCCAAGAACCCTCTTTTTAAGCATCTAAGTTCTCTTTTGCTGAATTGCAGCTACTGGTCGTAGCTTTGCATCTTTCTCTTTCAGTTCACGCTCCATCTGTCTCACCCTGAATTGAAGCTCTAGAATTCTTTTTACTTCATCATTACCTTTCTCACCCTCTTTATGAGATCCTTGTGAGATGTTCTTATTGGTCTTGGCTGTTGTTGCTGTGACATAAATGCCTGCATCATCTTCAGTCATATCCATAGTTTGCCTTGATTGGTTTTTCTCACTGGGGACTTTTTTTGTTTTGTTGCATGGTCCTCTGAAGCATGTCCGGCAGCCATATCTACATCCCTTGGACTAAGTTGTGTCATCTGGTCATTATCCAGTTTAGGTCTGATGAACTCTTTGGTCATGAAGTGTGCTTTGGGGCATTGGGGGATCATCACAGACTTTTTATGTCTTCCAAAGCAGATTTAGTCTTTTGGCTTTCATCGTCTAACTCCATGTCTAGGACAGCATCAGCCTCATCCTCTAAGTGCACCCATGTGATCATTGGTTTCACACTTCTTGTTTTCCAATTCACAGCTTTCAGACCCTTTTTCTTTCCTGTCCTTCCTCCCTCTGATGGGTTTATTGGGCAGGGATCACAATCTCCCAATTTGATTTCTCGAATGACTGCCATTGAAAAGAATCTGCCAGAGATGAGTGGCCAAGTTTCCAAAGTTTTGGAAGGGATGGATAAATTAAATGCTAAGGTAGAAGATTTCATGCAACAATTGCTAGCACGTCGAGAAGATGGTGTGAATGTGAGAAACCCAAAAACTGTTGCAGCCATTGTAAACATTGAAGAGGTAGATGTTCCTGCAAGGACTGGATCCCCTGAGATTCTTGGTGGTGCAAAGAGCCTGCATGAGGTTCTTCATTCAGATCTTGATGGACGAGGGTCAGGCACAACAGTGATTGAGAGAGCCACACAATTAGCTCCAAAAGCCCATGATATGTTTACAGGAAAAGGGGTGGGCCAACAAGTGGATGGTGTTGTCCCTTCACATGTCCCCAACTATGTGCTAATAAGAGAGGATATGGGGCAGAGTCCTAATATGTCAGGGAAAGACAAAGAAGTTGGAGTAGCTTGCAAAGGCGGTGACTGTGTAGATGAGAGCAAGCGCCAACACCCACCCTCAAAGGTACGATCTAAGTGCCCAACATGACCAACACATTAAAGTTAGAGTCTACGAAATGCTATGGATTGTTCAATTATGGGAGTACTCTTGCATTGTATATCAAATGTGGCATATGTGTGGGATGTTGGGAATTGCACCAACTACATGGCTAAAATAGGACATAAGTTAGATTATGGAAGTTAGATTTGTTGTTCTTTCTGCTACAATATAAAGATTAAGAGCATACCCACATTGTTTGGGGTCTAGGTGCATACAAGCTTCAAGGGAAATCATTGACATGGTTTCCCATTTGTATTCATTGATGGATTTGGTGTGGCAGAAAGTGCAAAAAAAGGCAGGAATTATGCCAGCACCTGATAGAGGTGTGAGCAGTCGGCTACGCTCTAATATTGGTGCAAGGGTGGGGAATGTAGGAGAGAAGGCAAGGCAACAGGTAAGTTAATACCAACATGCTCTTGAGTTTCTATGATTCATGTTTTCCGATTCACAGCTTTTAGACCCTTTTTATTTCCTGTGCTTCCTCCCTCTGATTTTGTCTTTGCTACTCTCCTTCCAACATCAATGGCCTTGAACTTTCCAAGAACCCTCTTTTCAAGCATCTAAGTGCTCTCTTGCTCAACTGCAGCTATTGGTCGCAGCTTTGCATCTTTCTTTTTCAGTTCACACTCCATCTGTCTCCCCCTGTATTAAAGCTCCAGAATTCTTTTTACTTCATCATTACCTTTCTCACACTCTTAATGAGATCCATGTGAGATGTTCTTACTAGTCTTGGCTGTTGATGCTGTGACATAAATGCCTGCATCATCTTCAGTCATATCCATAGTCTGCCTTGATTGGTTTTTTCTCACTGGGGACATTTTTGTTTTGTTGCATGGTGGTCTGAAGCATGTCCAGCAACCATATCTACATCCCCTGGACTATGTTGTGTCATCTGGTCATTATCCAGTTCAGGTCTGATGAACTCTTTGGTCATGAAGTGTGCTTTGGGGCATTGGGGGATCATCACAGACTTTTTATGTCTTCCAAAGCAGATTTAGTCTTTTGGCTCTCATCCTCTAACTCCATGTCTAGGACAGCATCAGCCTCATCCTCTAAGTCCACCCAGGTGATCATTGGTTTCACACTTCTTGTTTGAAGTCGATTCACAGCTTTCAGACCCTTTTTCTTTCTTGTGCTTCCTCCCTCTGATTTTGTCTTTGATGCTCTCCTTCCAGCATCAATGGCCTTGAACTTTCCAAGAACCCTCTTTTCAAGCATTAGGGTGCTCTCTTGCTCAACTGCAGCTACTGGTCGCAGCGTTGCATCTTTCTCTTTCAGTTCACGCTCCATCTGTCTCACCCTGAATTGAAGCTCCAAAATTCTTTTTTCTTCATCATTACCTTTCTCACCTTCTTTATGAGATCCTTGTGAGATGTTCTTACTGGTCTTGGCTGCTGTTGTTGAACACAAATGCCCTATTTGACACAATGTTGTAACAAAAATTCCATTTTCCTAAATTGAATGAAGGTTCTTTATTGGTTGATGTGCAGTTTAAAGTAGGGGAAGCAATTGTTTTATGTAACCTTGATGTGGAGGTTGTAGCGAAGGGGCTGATAACAGGTGTTGGAGGACAAGGATGTGTCCACCATGGGGTGCCAGTCAAGGAGTCATGGTTCCGAGTCCAGTTAAGTGAAATTGTGGCAGGTAAAGGCAACACCCCGTTGTTGGTGCCAAATGAAAATGATGATCCCCCACAGTGTGTGTTAAAGGATGTAATAGGTTCAAGCACTGTATGGGAAGGTCGTCTAATGCGAAAGCATGCTTAAGTTAGGGGCACTATAGGTCGGGAGCTAGTTGATTTTTGACTTCTAAAACCCTAATGAGTAGTTATGGCCTTTTTTGGGTGTCAATGATATTTTAGACATTGTCAGGTTTAATAGACCTGATAGAGTGATGGATTCCTGGTTGCTGTAATTGGAACAATGGCCATAAAACCCCATTGGATGGAATTTCAATGTTATGACAAAGGGTAATTTGTTAGTTAAGTAACTGTAGATTTTTTACATGCAAAATTGCAAATCACAGATCTATGTGTAATATTTATTGGATGATTTTTCAACACTAGAGGAATATAATAGAGACCTGATATGTATAATGTACATTAGTTAAAGTAGGTGTAGGTGTGCTACTAATGCTAATGTGGCAATGGTTAATGCTGCTAATCTTGATACATCATAACCCTAAACCCTAACCCTAACCCTAACCCTAAAACATGTTTAACATGTATGATGGAAAACCCTAACCCTAAAACATGGGCCAACAATTGCATTTGCAACTAAATCTAACAGTTGTTGTGCTGCCATGTGGCGCACTATAAACGGTCCGATGAAAAACCCTAACCCTAACCTTAAAACATGGGCTAGCAGTTGCATTTGCAACTAAATCTAACAATTGTTGTGCTGCCATGTGGCGCACTATAAACGGTACGATGGAAAACCCTAACCCTAACCCTAACCCTAAAACATGGGCCAGCAGTTGCATTTGCAACTAAATCTAACAATTGTTGTGTTGCCACGTGGCGCATTATAAACGGTCCGATGAAAAACCCTAACCTTAACCCTAACCCTAAAACATGGGCTAGCAGTTGCATTTGCAACTAAATCTAACAATTGTTGTGCTACCATGTGGTGCACTATAAACGGTACGATGGAAAACCCTAACCCTAACCCTAACCCTAAAACATGGGCCAGTAGTTGGATTTGCAACTAAATCTAATAGTTGTTGTGTTGCCACGTGGCTCACTATAAACGGTACGATGAAAAATCATAACTGTAACCCTAATCCTAAACATTCCCCAGTAGTTGTATTTGCAACTAAATCTAACAGTTGTTGTGCTGCCATGTGGCGCACTATAAAAGGTATGATGAAAAACCCTAACCCTAACCCTAACCCTATCCCTAATCTTCCCCACGTGCACAATGACATAGCATGCATGATCCAACACGTGTCCGCATCCCAACGGCTACAACATGGATGATCTAGATTAATTAAAGTATTCTTAAAACTAAATATTTAATTACAAAATAAAATTACACGTGTTCGCATACAATTGGGTTTGTACGTTCAATGGGAACGCAACCCCTGTAGTTGCATGCAGTTGCAATTACAACCGTTAGTATAGATGAAACCGTATAACCCAATCGTATATACTTGTCATATATTGTATGTCGACTGACCAAATTGGTGGGATGCAACTTGTCGTACGCAACTAGGGGAATTGTAGTTACATATGTCGCATGCAACTGAAAACCAGTTACATATGACAATTGCAAAATGGCAAATTTCTAGTAGTGTATATAGATGAAAATAAAATTAGTCGCAAACTAGTCGCAGGTTAGTCGAAGATGACTTTACTGATGTCAGCACGATGTCACAATAGTCGTAGATAACAAAAATGTAGTTGCAAAGACCAAATAGTTGCAGGTAGTTGTAAATGCGATGGTCGCATTTTGGCCTTTTCCTTCTAGTGCATGGTGATTCCAAGGAAACTTGGAGCCCCTAGTCCAAAAACTTTAAAATTTACCCTTGTAATTTGACTTCAACCTACTAAAATCCAAAGAACCTACCAACACTAGGTGAGATATCTAATAACAATCAAATATCTTGCCATAACTTGAATAAGAAACTGTGGGAGGACCTAAGCAATAATATTTTTTTCAAATTTTATTCAAGTATTGAGTTGAAATAAAATAAAAATTAGATGTTCAACCACTTTGTGTGTCGCTTTAGTTCTATTATTGCCCTCACTAACTCTTCCCAATATTAATGTAATACCTTGGCCATTTCACCACTTGTCCGTCGAATAATTAGTTAATTATGATTTAATTTGCAAATGTATTGTTTCATGATGGGATGTTATTATGAAGACTTGGAATTCATTCCAACTTGTTGTAAAACTTGAATGAACATTTGGAACAACTTCAAATATGAATCCAAGGTTTGAGAAATCTAGATTTTCTTTTGAAATCTAAATAATTAAAAAAAAAGGTTTTAATTTAGATTAAATGTTTCAAAAACTAAGGGAAAGTAAACTTTATAGGAGTTAAGGTGAAAGAAAATTGCATAATTGGAAAACAAGTTTCTAATGTACATGTGTAGTTATTGGGATTAAGTTGTAATTAATCCAAAGGAAAAGGAGAAAAGGAGCCAAATGGGGTTGATAAGGCCAATAACGATCAAGTTGAATGCATCATGATCCCCTCATATTGGCAAACTTCTAAGTAAGTTCATTTATAGTTCAAATCATAGCCAAACAACTTAATAACCTCCTTAAGAAGAAGGGTAAAAGGTTTTGAGCGTAATGGATAGTAAAAAGAAAACATAAGAAGAATGGAAAGGATGACTTTCAAGCCATGTTCGTGTTGGAGTTCTTAGACTTCACATGATTTTGTAAATGCATCATGGTGCAAGTGATTTGTGCTCGGGTGTGTTGATGTGGTTTATGTTGATGCAATTGCACATCACCTTACTTGGGAAGGATATCTTTTAAAGCAAAAAATTTGAGTAACGTGTTAATACGCAACCCACTCCTTGATAAGAAAGTTGGCAATTGTAATCTATTACTTCAAGCATTAATAAGTCCATACTTGGTTACTAAAGGCAAGTGCGATTAAAAGTTTTGTTGAATGCGTCATTTGGATTCCCCAAAACACAATTGTCATAGCAAGTAGTGGTGGTGGTGATGGTGAGAGTATAACTTAGGAGGTGTGAGTTTAGGTTCACTCATGAGTTGGGCATTTGCACGAATATTGCCAAAGTGTTAAGTCATATACAAATGGAAATAGTAGGAAAACCCTTTGTGTGTGAAATAAAGTAAGTCCATGATGAAATGTGCATTAGGCAAATAAGTTGGAAACATAGGGTTAGTGGTAATAAGTGAATTAACACCTTGTGAGTGAATTATTTAAACATGAGAAAATGAACATTTGGATTTGGATTGGCAATTGTCTTCATAAAACCATACAACACAAGGCATGACATTATAATTGAGTGGGGACACCAAGGTGAATAAACCATGAGTTGATCATAAGATTATGTTTTATGGGGCAAGTTTTGAACACACATGTGTGTGCTTGTGTTAAGTGTTGTAATGTTAGGTTTGGGTGGGTAGGGGCATTAATGCAAAAGGCTTTGTGAAAAGGTAAAGGCTTAGTTAGGAAGCAAAGAGATTTTGTTGAGAAGCAAAAATTTAGTAAAAGAGTAAAAATGTTTAACCAATAAATAGAAGTTTACCTAAGGAATTAAGGAAGATTTGTTAAGAGGTATAGGTTTAACCAATAATAGAAAGGTTTTGTTGATATGTAGAGGTTTCATTATGAAATAAAAAATGTTTTGTTTTGTTAAAAGATAGAGGTTTAACCAAAAAAAAGGTAAAGTTATGTTGAAAGACATAAATTTAATTTAAAAATGTAAAAGTTTTGTTGAGAGATAAAATTTGAATCATGAAATAAATAATTTTGGTACAAAAATAAAGGTTTAACTAGGAAGTAATGAGATGTTGTTGAGAAATAGAATTTTAGCTAAGAAAAAAAAAAGCTTAACCGAGAGATAAAAATTTAATTAGAAAGTTGAATTTTTTTGTTGAGAGGTAGAGGTTTAGTAAAAAAAAAGAAAATCATCAATAAAAATTCATTTAGCACAAAATAGAGATGTTATTAGGTGAAGGTTTAGCTAATAAGAGAGAGAGGCTTTCTTCAAGAATGCATGTTTAATTAGGAAAAGATAAAAGGTAGGTAAGTAAAGGGGGTTGGTTGTTAGTTGGTAAATAAGCCCAAGATGTAAGTCAATAGGGTTAGGTAAGTGGGAGGGTAGTATGGATTTAGAGGTTAGGGTTGAAAAAAGAATTGCCAAAAAAAATCAATGTCGTCATCTAAAAAATGTTAACTATGATACAATGTTGGTTAACATAAGATGAGGAGTTGGATGAAAGAACGCAACCCATCCCATGGACAAAATGACCAATTGGTGCATTGGTGGGTGCTAGTGACCGCACCAATCATGTTTTGTTCAATTTTTTTTTTTTTTTTTGGATGCTATGTCATTGGCTAACATTTGAGGATGCAATTAGCATTAAATGACAACATTTTTAAAAAGCCTATTTACATAGTGAGAAAACAAGATTGAAAAATGTTACCACTATAAAATTAGAGTCCAAATGTGATGAAAAAAGAAAATTGTGACAAAATATTCCCTTTAAAATATTTTTTTGGGGGCCATTTTGGCAAAATTTTGCACCCAAAAGAAAAAAAAGGCTGGATGACACCTTCTACACAAGGTCCAATGCTTTATTTTTCAAATTTGTGAGGTAGGTGGGTTGGAGATCATCCACAAGAGGAGTTTAGCCAAATTTGGCTAGAGCTTAGAGAGAAAAGTAGAAAAAATTAGGAATTTTGCTATGTTTTTGGCTACATGCTAGAACCGATTATCTATCTACACATGATGATTTTTAAAAAAAAAAATCCCCTTATATTGAAGTTGGTTATGGACTACAGACCTCAAGCAAGGCTGTTCTGGGAATTTGGCTCCTGTGTTTAGGCCCACTTTAGAAGGGGGTCCAAGGTTTGGAGGAACCAATGTGGGACTCATTTGAGGCAAATGGAATCCTTGAGTTGGACCATGCCTTGGACCTTAACTTGCTTTGGTTCTTCAAACCATGAGCTCTCCTTTTTTAGGGTTTTTTTTAGGGTTTGGGGTTCTAACCAATTGATTTTCGCTCCAAAATGGTGCCATATAGATTTAGCCTTTGATTTGCCACTTTTTGGTCTTCCACCCTCATCTAAAGGCCACCGGTCCAATTTATGGCTCTCATCCAATTGGATTGCTCCATTTCATTGGACCTTGAACCTTGTATGCTCGTCTAAAGTGGCCCCCCTTAGGGCCACTATACATGAGGATCAAAGGTCCAATGAAATAGAGCAATCCTATTGGATGAAAGCCATAAATTGGACCCATGGCCTTTAGATGAGGGTGAAAGACCAAAAAGTGGCAAAATTAAGGCTAAACTTACATGGCACCATTTTGGATTGAAAATCAATTGGTTTCAAACCCCCCCCCCCCCCCCAAACCAAAAAAAAAAGCTCAAAAGGAGAGCTCATGATTTGGAGAACCAAGATGTAAAGCTAAGGTCCAAGGTGGGCATTAGTGTATTTTGAAGTGGCAAAATTGAGCAAATTGGAGAGCCTCTCAATTCACTGAAGTGAATGCAATTGTGAATGAGTTGGGGGTTAAAGGAAGAGCACACATGCACAAAATCACACTCTCTCTCCAACTTGAAGTTTATCATGGAGCTAGTTACATTGACTCTGTCCAGATTGCGACCGAAATGGATCAAAACTCAACTTAGATCTTGAATGCCTTGGCAGTGTTGAATGATTCAAGAAGGTACAGAGGAAAAACCCGCATAAATTCTCAATCATCAAGCAAAAGGATTTTTGATAGTTTAGTCACAAATTGCACCATTGGTTTTCTGTTTGCAATTTTTTGTGTGCAATTGTTGTTGCTTTTGCCCTAGTAAGGTCTAGTGCAGAAGTGTTTTTTGCAAGGGTACTTGAAACCCAAATTGTTGATTCATGGGGGGAAAAAGAAAAAGAGTTTCACGAAACTGAAATTCTGGTTTCTGTTGCAAGTTTTTGCAAATGTTGGAAGTCTAGCTCAATCAAGCATGCAGGATGTAGAAAGGACTTGGGTTTCAGCATAAAAATTATGAGGAAATTTGAGATTTGTTGGAGACCAGAATTTGCTTTTTTTTTTTTTTTTGGGGTGCAATTGTTGTTGCTTTGCCTAGTAAGTCTACTGTGGATGTGTTTGTAAGGGAACTTGAAACCCAAGTTATTGATTCATGGGGGAAAGGAAGGAGAGAAGTTTTGAAACTCAAATTGGTTTCTGTTGCAAGTTTTTGCAAATGTTGGAAGTAGAGCCAGCTAGCTCCATCAAGCAGGATGCAAAAAGGTTCTGGGTTTCAGCATCTCAAATTTATGAGGAAATTTGAGATGGGTTAGAGAAGGATTAAGAGGGAAACAAAAGGGGTTGAAGGGTTTCTGGGTGTGCTGCAGGCATCCAAAGATCCAGGTTAATTAATTTGGGTGGTTGAAATGGATAACAGATGGACTGCAGATGTGCCAACTGAGGAGTCTGTGCTCCTTACTTGTGGATTTAGATTTTTGCTGATGATGGGTGTGAGCAAATTCTTCATTCAGAGGAGTGGGTGCCAAAATCCTGTCATATGTTGATGATGTTAGTTCCACCAGCTGAAGATGCAGAAAGGCTTTGAGATTGCTGCAAAATTTCTAGGAGAGATAGACACACACCCAAGGGGAGGAAGATATGGTGAGAGAGATAACAAGGCCAGGCAGAATGATGGGAGAGGAAAAGAAAGAGGAGCTGAGGAAACTTGGCACAAACATTACATGTGCAAGGATGTGAGGACCCCACTCCCAAGTCCTGGAGGACTTGAAGCGGTTGCTGCAACCACCAGCAGCCATGGCAGTTACTACTCTCTGGACCTTTTCTGAACCTCTTCATCAGCTGAAGAACTCCAGAGGTAATGGATATTGTCATGAATAACAGCAGCATCTCCTTCAAGAGCTTCTCAGAGTCCCCTGAGAACTGGGACCTTGCTATTTCTTTTTCTTATTATTGTCACAAGAACTGAGCTGAACACTTGCTGTAATCTCACGTCTATGAATGCTGCTGGCTGGCTTCAGAAACAAAACACTTGTTGTTTCTTGAAAGCTGCTCCTTGGATTAGTGTACTATGGTACAACTACCTTGCAGTTCTGTAATGTCCTTGAAACCCTAGAAAATATCGAAACCCTAGAAGGAGGGAAAAACAACAACCGACAATGGTTGCAATGGTGAGGGGGAAGGTCATTCCCAGTAGTATGGTGAGAAGGGACACCATTTCTGAAAGGCTGTTGCCGGATGTGATACGACAACAGAGTGCATCTCCAACAACTGCTCATGCTGCCATTGGAGGTGGCCGTGAAAGCAGCATCAACCTCCTGCAGGCTGGCCTGCATGTTACAAAAGCAAGGCAGAGCCAGCGGAAGATCAGTTGGGTTGATTATGAACAACTTCTCAAAGCCAGACAAGATGTGAGGTGCTTGCAGGTGTCAAGATTCACATGTCGACCGCAGAGGTCCTTCTCTGCTGGTGGAGGCAGTGTGAGCAGATCACCATCTCGAGGTCCTTCCCAACCTGATGTTGAAACTGATGATGCAGAAGAGGAGGAAATTCTTGCTGCTGCAGTTGCTGCAGATGATGATGATGATGATAATGTTGCTGCTGAAGATGTTCCAGGAGATCCAAATGAACGACCACATGTCAGATTCTCTGTTTCTCTTCCAGTACGACCAAGTGAAAGACTTGGCTTCACTCCAATTGGAAGGAAGACAGGGTCCAGGTCGCTATCTCGTCCCTCGTCTGCTGCACCAGTCATAGGTCAATTTCTCAAATACTCTTCTTGTGCCCCCTTTCCATCACAGATGTGATTTCATACTCATGCAGGATGTGTGTTTTACATGTGGAATTGGATCCAAGAAGCATCCCCCCCCATCCAGTCTTGATCTAGACTGGAAAATTGTTTCAGATTCCAGATAAGAATTTGTTCCAGGTAAGAATTCACTGCTGCTGCAGATCACCGGTGGCGCAGCAGCTCTGTGTCCAGCTCTTTGTGGGGAGCAACAACACCTGAGGTGGGAGCTGAGAGATCCTTCAATGGGGAGCTCCATAAAGAGATTGGGCAGGCAGTGATTCTAACACCAAGAATCCCAGGAGATGAAAGATGGGGAGACCCGTCATCTGCTGCTGCTGCTTATAAGGAAGCTCCATCAATCACACAAAAGCTGGAGCAAGAAGGATTAGCAATGCGGGTACCTGATTACCTTGCAAACCTGAGAGGAGAATCTCGAGACACACAAATCAAATGTGTTGTGAGCTCTCAGGGGGTTCCATTGCTGGGTAGCAGTCGCCGCAGCGCATTTGTAAGGACAGTCAAGGCCCTGACTAATATTGATGGCATTGTTTGTGCTGGTCTTCGCACCAGCAAATACATCACAGTCTCACCTAAGGCACGACTGAGCACAGTGATTGTGCCTGTGAATGCCAAGCAATGGCTGCTGCAGTCAATGCGCTTGAGAGATACAGAGCTGCGAGATCTGTTTGACCAGGTAAAAGAATTAGAAACTCCTAAACCCCCATTGCATCTCTCAGAACAGTTCTGAGATTATTAGATGCATGCATTTATGCATGCTTCAATAGTGTATGGTTTTTTGGAGAAACCCAATTGAACACAGTGTTTGTTGTTGTTGTGCTGCTGTGGCTGCTTCTTTCTATAGGTGGATTTGGTACCTCAGCTTGCAGCTGATCATATCCGACAGGTGAGGGCAGAATGGGAAGCACTTGAAGCAAAAGAATTGCAAGTGCCTGCAGACGTGGATACACTTGTAAAAGACCAAGCATTGCTGGCCACAGTGAAGAGACTGCTTGCACACTTCATTGAATCCAGCATTTTTGTGCCGCCTGGTGGTGACCCAAACACAGTAGATGAGAAAAAGGATCGAGCATCATCATCATCAGCAGCAGCAGAAAAGAGTGATGATGAAACCAACATAGAGAGAGGAAGCTGTGAGCCAGCGTCATCATCAGAGGGGATGACAACAATGATGATGCATTCTACTCCCACCACAGGAAGGTCATTGTCTCGTAGTTTTTCAAGGATGTTCCAGGTACTTATGGGATTGTTTGTTTGTTGTTTGGTACAAATGTCCAATACTCTTTTTTCCTCTGCAGTAACTTGTGTATCTCAGAGTACCTATTTCCTGAGGGATTTTGCACTGACTATGATTGATCGGCAGGGCTTTGAGCATGATCGAGAAGGGGGATTGTCACCAGTTTTTGGAATGGGTGCAAGTCTCTGTCGTATGTGTGGCCAAATCAAACCACGAGGTATTGGAAGAGATAGTCACTACCTATCTCCAAGTTTTCAGCAAGGTCCTCTCCCAGACTCACCATTGTTTCCTGTTGCCAACCGTCCTGAGAGGCAGCTCTCGATCACTCAGGTATCAATCAACTGCTCCTAGCCCCGTGTATGCATTGATGTGTAGGTACTTTGAAGAAAGAGATTGATTTGATGGTCGTCATCATACACATGTTATGGCTTTTTCTTTTCTTTTTTGCTTTGGTACCTATCTAGAGAGAAGAGGGAGATAGTGGCAGTATTGGAAAGGCTGCTCAGGATGTGCCTCGCATGGGGAAGAGGGTAGAGTAGCTGTTGGGCCTTGAGTCGATGGACCAAAAGCCAAGCTACAGTCCTAATGACAAGCGCTGGTTTACAGTGCTCTTTCCAGCTCTCCAGGTCCACTCACTCTTTCCCCATCTTTCTTTCTTCACATGAAAGACTCAGTTCTTTCTCACATTCTTCTGTAGTCTTGGAAGATTCTCAACTTTCTTCACTGATGATGCTGATGATGCTGCAGCTGCTGGTGATGATGACGATGATGATGACAGAGGTCAAACAGAACAAAAGATTTGAAGCTCCTGGCAAACCTTAGGCTCAAAGTGATTGGATGATTTATTGACTGTCGGTATTGATCTGTAGCCAGGGAAAAGGGAAGATGTGCAACTGCTTGGGGAGTGGCTGAAACATGCAACCCTACGAAACCAATGTGAGGATTCAAATGGCCACATTTCTGATGTGGATTGTGCATTTGTCTTGAATTCCATAGCGTTCCTGGAAGTTGTGCGCCAGGTACAAAACAAAGCTAACATTATAATTTCCATTGGCAGGAAAAAAAAAACTTATATATGCATACTTCTTTGGTGAAGAAAAGCACAGCCCAAAAAAAGAAAAAAGCTTTGGACCATTGTCTTTGATAAGTAAGCATGATGGATGCTCTGTATCTGTTGTGTTTCTGAGATTGGTGGATAGCTTTCATGCCATGAATTGGGGTACTTCAGGTGCGTCTACAATGTGAAGAGAGGGGTGACATGTTGCTGTATGTATGGCGACAACTTCTCCGTATATTCAGCCAGGTTCTTATTCTCCCGGGTTAGCTTCTGTGCTTCTCCATGTGTGAAATCTGTTTGTGCATTCCTAAGTTGGTCCTGCTGCAATTTAGAATATAAATTATGGTCTTTCCATGTGGTTGTTTTTTTCTCTGTCGAAAAAAAGAAAGAGAGAGAGTGATGGGGTGTTGAAGAATTTATTCTTCTTTGTTTTGTGTCTTAGGTGATAGTTCGTGCAGAGCCGAAGCTAATAGCCATGGAACTGGATGTGAGTCAGTTAAGGGAATCTCTATCTGCTGGCAAGCAACAAATTGCAATGATTTTGCAAGAAGTAGCCATTGCAACTAAGCAATGTGAGGTTTTGGAGATGGTGTTCAAGGAGAAGGAGCTTCAATGGTCCAAGTTGAAGCGGTGTCGTCTGTGTCTGGGTGAAAATTTGACTACCCAATTGCGTGAGAAATCACTCCAACAAGGTGGTGGTTCAGGTACAGGACGTAGTACATCTGAGCTAGGAGACACAAGCCTGGATGCTGCTTCACTGAAGAGTAGTACTACTACTGCCAAGGAAAAAGGTACTAGATCTGCAATGGAAATCTCTCAAGAATCAATCAAGCTCCCATTTGAAGAGTATGAGGTAGGTACTTTGAAGCACATCCTTTTGCTGATGATAAACCCCAACCCCATGGCTCTGATACTGGAATTGGGATTACTCTGGCTTGTGTACTATGCCCAGGGCATGAGGATGAGAGAACAGGAGGAGTAGATCAGATGGATGGCAGTGGTGAACAGTTGGATCAACACCAAGGGGATGATGGTGCAGAGGCTGCAGAGGCTGCTGGTCTAATGGCAATTACTGATGGTGGTGGTGCTGCTGATGGTGCGATGGCGAGTGAGCTCATGGTCAGTAGTGCAAGCAAACATGCTTATAAACCAGGTGTGATTTCGCAGGGATTTGCACATGCGGATGGGCTGCATGTGGATGTGGGAGTACAGACAGATCCAGACATGAAGGGAAGAACGCCCTTCTTTGCAATCCTACAGAAACCCACAAGTGCACCAGGAAGGATGATGACTGTGGTAATTGAAGAGTTTTTGTTGGCAAGTGGTGTGGTTCACAGAGACCGACAAGAAGGGGAAGAGGAAGGAGCTGAAGATCAGTCAAAAGATCAACTTATGGGTGGTGGGTCTGAAGATAGCAGCACTGTGGGTACTGACAAAGGCAGCGATGCTCAAGATGAAGGTGAAGGTGGTAAAATGAGCAAGTCATCTTTTAAGGCCCTGGCTGCAGACACTATTGATATTCTGGAGCAACTACCTGATGTAGATACTGACATGGCTGAGAAGCTCCAAAGTATCATTGCAATGTTTCAACGCTTGAAAAGCTCAAGGAGAAGTGTAGGTGCAAGTGGGGATGATGAAGGATCTGATACAGATGGGGATGAAATTGACGGTTCTAGACGAAAAAGCAAATTGAGGTTAGTTAGTAGTTTCCATGAGTCTACAAAACAATCAGAAGAAAACTTGTGAAAAATCTCCAAGGTCTGGTTTATTCTCTACCTGAAATGAAGTTTTGGGTGAGAATAGTAGAAGAGCACAAGTCTGAATTTCTGCATCTCCTTTGTACAAAAATGTGACAATAGGGGTTGGAGCCAATTGAGGAAGGGAATAGAGAACAGCAAACAGCTTTCTGATAAATTTTTCTCCATTGCTAAAGAGCTTATGGCCAAGCAAAAGAAATTACAAGCCAAAGGGTACTGTACATTGACCTCTCTCTCTCTCTCTCTCTCTCACTCAAAACAGTTGATGAACTTTGGTGTCTCTTCTTCAGGTCTAAATGGGATAAGGTGACCCACAAGCACTTCCTTTGCCATATCTACATAGTCTTGAAAATGAACTATAGGGTTGACATGGCAAATTGGGATTGATTGGTTTGTGCATTTTATTTTTTCTTCACTGATTACATTGCTTAAATTGTACTGAAAAGCACTGATTATAGTGATAGCCCCACTTAAATTGTGCTTAAATCCACCGGTTCCAGTGGTTACATTGCTTAAGCAGTGCTTAGCAAATGCTTTTCAGTACTCTATGATATCCTCATTAGATTCATTTCAAATTTATCATATTGTTGCAATGTTATGTTACAAACATTGTTGTAAAAACACAACACACATTTCCGTCATTAACTTAATTTATCACTTTAAAACATGTAAACAAGAAATGGTTACAAGTTGGAGTGGGTAGTTTTATTACATCCCTTCTTCTTCTTCTGTCATGATGCAAATGTGAAAGTTTTGTATATTTTTGATAACCCAGTTCTTCATCATCATGATGTGAAAGTATATTGGATTTTTCCCCCTTTTTTCCTGCAATTTGAATAGGACCAAGCCAAAAGACCTGCCAAATGTTCCACTAGGATTTTCGAAGATGATGAAAGTCAGTGTAATTCCCAAGGTTGTGAAAACCTTCAATGATCGGCAGGTTCAATCTTAAAAACTTGACTCAGCATGATTGAAGTGAACTTTGACAATGTATGATATACTTAAATGTGGTAAAATCTGGTCTTAACTTGGATCAGCATTAAACAAAAAGACGAAACAAACTTGTCATTGTTCAATTTTGACAGATGATCTGAATCAAACGTAGTGAAGGCAAAAATTAGAATAAAATCTAGAGAAAAGCTGAAGGAACGTCTCCTCAGCAGAGTACCACAATATTAATTACAACTGCACCCGGGCTTCTTTTAAAAACTGATTGAGAGTTGGGGGTTGTGATTATATTGCAGCTTTTGAAGCTTGTTGAAAGCATTTACAGTGCAAAGATAATTGCAGATGCTGTGGATGATTCTCAAGAAAATGAACGACAGAACATGTGCGAGTTTATGTACGATTTCATGCTCAATTCATATGGGCTCAAAGGATTGGCAGAGTCAGCTGTCCATGGAGTATTCAAAAGAATCAAACAGCTAATGATCACTAAGGCCATTGATAAACACCATCGGGTACGTAAGCAGCCCATCATCATCATCATCTTCTTCTTCTTTGTCTCCAGCTCCTAAATTATTTTTATGTCTTCTCCTCTTGATGCATTGTTATGTATGTACCTATGCACAAGTTGCCTGAGGAAAGAAAAAACTTTTTTTAACTGAAAGGATTTGGACTAGAACTTAGATCTGGTGAGAACTGTGAGTATACATCAGAACCAGTTCTCAGATTTTTGAGAACTGCGGTTACTATATGAGAGGACTGATTGTTTGCTCAACTTTTTGGGAGAATCACAGTTGTGTATCTTTGAGAACCTCTTGAGGTTATGAGGTTCCAATTTTCCATAACCATCCACCCACCCAACACGGGTGTTGCCATTTTTCTGAGCTAGTTGATGCTGCTGAAGCATTGAATAATTAATTAATTAATTGATCATCAAAGACATTCATGGTGGGAATTTGCAAATTTAATATATATTGTTTTGTTTTTTGGGTTTTTGGGTTTTCGGGTTGTTGGGTTGTTGGGTTGCAGCTGCGGTTATTTCAAAGGTTCTGCAACTATGATCCACTGAGAGGGTACATGGAGGCAGAGCTTTATCTCTACCTCAAGACTCTTGCTAAAGCAGAGAGCAAACTAGGTGTGCTTCTCCCAGCTGCTGATGCAGAAGATGGTACCAACTTCCTCAATTGTGCCCAACTGGAATTCCTTCTAGAGGAGCCCAGCTTTGTTGCCCAGTTCAGAGGTAACAAAGACATTGCTTCAGGCTTTCTTCAACAAGTTGCTGAAGAACATGGAATCCTTGAGAAAGCCTCAAATGAGGTAAGAATTTTTTTTTTTGGGTGGAATTAAATTGAATTGAATTGAATTCAATTCAATTATTTATTATCACAACTTTAAACCCAAACCCAATCCAGCTCTCTCTCTTTTTTTTTTTTCTCTTAATACCCTCCTTTCAGTCGGAGGATAATATTTTTCTATCCAATTTATAAGTTAGATCAATAACATGTATTTTAATTAATTTACGATTAAATTGTTAAATTTTTTGAACTTTTTAAAATTTGATGGTTAGGATCAAATTTTCTGAAACAAAACATTAGAATTTATTTTTTGTTGGATCATTTAGCGAGACAAAAATTTTATATATATATATAAACATGGTGGTCCCCAAATTAAAGTTTGTTCTTAAATTTTCAATCTTCAAACGATCATTTGTTAATTTTGAACTTTTCAAAAGTTTGAAAATTAACTAAAATACATGATAAATGCTACTATTTACTCTTGTTTATTTATAAATACCATGATTTTAAAAAAATTCATAAATATCTAAACGATGTTGCGAAGAAAATAAGCAATCCTTTTTAATTATATTTTCAAACAACTTGTTCATTTCTATGAATTTTTTTTAATAATTTTTTTTGGGTGGGGGAGGCATAATTTTAATTTTAAATGTATAGAAAATTTACATTCAAAGTAATAAATTTATAAATTTATAAATTAAAAAAAAAACCCTTATTTTTTAACTGACATCATTTTTGTTTTAAAAATGTAAAAGTGAGTGTTTTTTTTTCCTTTGTGGACAGGTGCAAAAGATTACAAAACTGAAGGAAATCACGAGACTTGACTTTGATGTTCTAATGGAGATGATTATTGAAATCAACCCTCACAAAGTGGGTATTATCAATCATGTATTTTGTGGAGTTTTTGCCCTTTTAAAAAAAAATTAAAAAAAAATCTTATGACAATTGGATGTTGTAAATAATTTAATAATTTTCCTTTGTTCACTCATATGTTGTCAAACCTCAAATCTCCATAACTCTATCTATTATTGGGTTAATGTCTCAATATTCCTATTTAGCTTGACATTAAAATTTTAAAAATTAATGATCAAGAAGGCCTTTATTTATTCATGTATTTATCTATTTATTCATGCCATGTTATATGAGGTAGATATTATTTTGTGTATGAGCCTAATATATATTTATAGTTATATTCATGTACATATATTTTAATTTAATTATTTTAATTTTAAATTTTATGAAGATTACCATAATGGTTAATTAATTTCAGGAGGTGATTCGGAAACCAAGTAAAGCTAAAGTGGCACCTAAGGTCATACCTTTGACAAAAGAGGAGGTCAGATTTTTCCTTACATTTTTTCTTTAAAAACTCTTCATTCCATCCCTCTTTGTTTGTTTGGTGCAAAAATTTTGGTTCCATGAAAGTAAGTAAAAATTTAATCAGCATAATGTTGTTCAAAATGAAAGTTTTGTATAGGCTATAAATCCTTAGGTTGTGAGCATTCTCAAAATAAGCGGGCTTTCGACGAGATTATAGCCAACTCTGGCCCTATATTATGGGAATGTCACGTGCCCATAGTCTTTTAACCTTGGGTTTATCTTGGGTAAAGCACAAGGCAAAAGTTATCATAAACAAATGTCGATCATGAGGCATAGGAGTGAGAGGAGGTTTGCCTATCTAGTCCTTAAGAGCGAGAGAGATCTTTCATTGTGGATGATAAGTAGGCATAATTCTTTCACACTCTTAAAGAGCAAGCCATAATATTGTCCCTCATCGTTTCTAACAGCGATATTCATGAATATAATAATAACATACCCTCCAAATACACTAGGAACTTCCTCCGGGTGGTTTATTTTAGATGTTGTAAAAGAATGAATAAAAAAGAGCTAGGAACTTAATCAATTTTTCATGTAATATGTGTCATTAGCCATGCTCTACTCATCATTAATTAATTTGTCGAGATATCATTAGAGTTATCTTGTAAAGTAACCCTGTCTTTGGGCCTCCTTTCAGCCCCTATCCCCTCTTTTCAGTGGTATCTGCAAAAGTAAAAGACATTTTATTAAATCTCATTTTGAAACGCTGCAACTCAGTACGAAATGTTGCAGACCTTCTACCACTACAAAGTTAACTACTTTAACTATTTTTTTTCATCCTCGGGTTGTGACAACCTTTAAGTTAACTATTTTTTTTCATCCTCAGGTTGTGACAACCTTTAAGTTAACTATTTTTTTTCATCCTCGGGTTGTGACAACTTTTAAGTTAACTATTTTTTTTCATCCTCGGGTTGTGACAACCTCTAAGTTAACTATTTTTTTCATCCTCTAGTGATGACAACCTCGGGTCACCACTTAGTGTAGTTAGTGACGTTTTAGTGCCAAAAATGTTTATTGGTAGAAGGTCTGCAAGGGTTGTCAATAGAAATTTTTCAAACTTCTTCCACTACAATAGTTAACTATTTTTTTTTCATCCTTGGGTTGTGACAACCTCTAAGTTAACTATTTTTTTTCATCCTCGGGTTGTGACAACCTTTAAGTTAACTATTTTTTTTCATCCTCGGGTTGTGACAACCTCTAAGTTAACTATTTTTTTCATCCTCTAGTGATGACAACCTCGGGTCACCACTTAATGTAGTTAGTGGCGTTTTAGTGGGTTTAGATTTTTAGTGGTAAAAGGTTTGAAATGTTGCTGGAACTCAGCATTTGATGCACGAGGTTCGAGACTAATTATAGTAGTTGTACAGTTAGGAGCAGTGAAAATATATGTAGCAGCAGTGGAGGTGCTCAGCGCTCAGGAAAAAGGAAAGAGAGGATGAAACTCAGTTTACCGCCAAAATTAATGGGTTTTCTCAGTTTCATCCCCTGTTGAATGCTAATGTACTTTGTATGCAGGTGTTTTCACCCTGTGTATGACAAAACTCAAGGTTCTCTCGTGCTGTGTTTTTTCTTACTTTACAGATTAATTCCATTGTGTGTTCTGGTGGTTTTGAGCATGTTTTAGGCAGTGGAGCTGGAGAATCTCTTCATAGCTGGTGATGCAAACCAGGATGGTGTGTTAACCTTGAATGAGTTCCGGGAGATCGTAAGTTCAGCGGATGCATCTGTGTCAGAGACAAATGCCTTGCGCATGTTCAGAGAGACTGTTACTCTCATGCCCGATGGTGGCGACAGCATTAGCCCATCTGCCTTTGCAATCGTCGCGCACGCTCATGGCCTTAAAGCTCCTGCAACAGTTGTGTTTGGACTTCTCAAGAAGACATGGTTGCAGGTACACACACACACACACACACACATATATATATATATATAATTACTGGGAGTAATAATATTCTCCATGCACCACAAGAAGTTTGATTTTTGTGTGTGATTGATTCTAGGGGTTTAGGGTTTAAGTGCAATTAATCTCTTACATCTTGGTTCACATTTCAACACTGAAAAATTGAATTTTCAGTCCTCAATTCTTGTCAATTGGGAATGGGATTTTTTTCAAGCGACAACTTTGACATTGATGGTGTGTTGTTTGTTTATATATATAATCCCCCCTACTTGATTTTCAGATCCAAGATGATGTCAATGAGGAGAAGATGAGAGAAAAGCATAAGAAGAAAGAGGCCGAAGAAATGCGAGCTTCCTTGAGGGAGATGTTCAAGGAGAAAGTTGATGTGAGTCGAGCTGTGCAAACGTTCCGAAGCTTTGTTCTCAAATTCTGTGGTAGCCCTGATCATGACCATGATCAAGCTGAGATCAATGTGCTGGAACCACAACTAGTTGAACAGCAAGAGGATCAGGAGCTACCTCCTCTTGAAGAACCTCTCAGTCAAGAGGAGGAAGCTGGATGATGAGCACATGAAGGCACCAATATCAATACATATCTATAGTGATGTCTATCTATCTGTGTGAGATCTTTGAACCCACTTGCAGTCTTACCCTATCCACCTACATCTCAATCAAGAGGAGGAAATTGGGTAATAAGCCCTTGAAGGCACATACATCTATGGACTCATTCCATGCGTGGTGAATTTCATTCATTACAATAACCCTAAACCCTTCAATGCATGAAAGGTACAATTCATTTGGACTTGCAATTTCATCCATTCAACATGGATGGAATAATCACACGAAAAATTTGGTCATATGGATGAAGTAGATACCAATATTGTACCTATCCACCTACCTCTCAATCAAAAGGACGAAGTTGGGTAATAAGCCCTTGAAGGCACATGTACATCTATGGACTAATTCCACGTGTGGTGAATTTCATTTATTAACATAATTTGAAACCCTAAACCCTTCAATGCATGAAAGGTACAATTCATTTGGACTTGAAATTTCATCCATTCAACATGGATGAAATTGATCACTTGAAGAATTCGGTCATATGGATGAAATGGATATTGATTTTGTTTTGCAACGTGGTTGAAATTGTATTTGAAGATGAAATGTTTTACATGAATGGAATTTGTCACATGAACACTTCTTTTTATGAATGAATTATGACCATATGGATTAAATTCAACATGGAGGAAATCACACATTGATGTGAACAATCTTTATGATTAAAGGATCATTTAGATGAAATAGATAACATGTATGGTGTTGACCACATGGATAGTGACATGATGGATGGAATAAACTTGTAGATGACAGTGCTCATCATCCATGTAATTGAATTTCATGGTTGATAACATATCTATGAGCAAAATTCACCAATTAACCTATTTTCATTCATTGAAAGGGACTTTAGTCCATTTGTTTGATCTTGTTTCATTCATGCAATCAATTTCATCCATGTCTTTGGATATCATTCATAGATGCAGGCCATATTATTCCATGTCATCAATTTTGTGTGTACAAAAATATCATCCATGTCAAGTTTGTCCCAATGCATCATTTCCATCCTTCCATATGGTTTGAATGTGTCCATGTGGAAGTTTTAATTTTGCTTCATAATGTGACCAATTCCATCCATATGCATCCAAATGTTATAATATGGAAAGTTTTAAACTTTTGCTCCATATCGTATGTTTCATCCATGCCCAAAAAAGTTTGATGCTCAAGGAGTATTATGAGAGAAGAAGTGAACATTATGAATGAACATGACCAAGAAATGAACTTGGTCACATTATTAATAAATAAGTTTTTAAATAATTTCTATGTAACTAAAAACTAAGCATCCTAGAAGTATTCACCTACCTAGTAATAGAAAAAAATCCAAATCCTTTGGTCATCATTAAACTACTAGGGACCTATGTAGCTATTGTATAGGTGCTTCCAAACTAGGGACCTATGTAACAATTGTATAGATGCTTCCAAACCAAGGATCTCTTTCCTCCTCACTATCTAGGTACCTATAAAGCTAATTGGTAAGTGCTTGCATGATAGGAGTCCAAGGATTTAATGGTTTAGGTGGGGCCAAAATCCTACCTTTCATACTGGACTAGGTAATTATAAAACTAGCCTATAGGTAGGTGGTTTTTAAATAGGGGTCTAAGGATTAACAATTTGGTCCCAAATCCTATCTATCATTATAAACTAGGTACTTACAAAGTTTCTAATTACATGTACTTTCATAGTAGGGGTCTAAATACTTGCATGGGCATCAGTAATTCCTACAACACCATATATGAAAATTTAATTTTTATCTTGGTATTGAACGATAGTGACATCAAAAAATTTGTGGCACATAAAATCATAGATGTGATTTGCTAACAACATTTCATTTTCACTTTTAAAACCTCCAAAAACACACATGTTGTAATGAACAAGTATTTGCCACCTACACAAATTAGCACAATAGCATGGTTTACCAAGCCATTGGCAATGGAGTATTCAAAAGGAAAACTTTGCATAATGAAAAAATGTTGGTTGTAAAATTTGGTGCAAAAGTCCAAATGTGGGCTAAATTGGTTGCGTAATTTGTTTTTCATAAAATTGATTGTATTAAATGTGCATTCATCTTCAACAAAACCAAGCATTTGGAATGTTACAATTTTAACCAATTTGATAAATTTCGAGATTTTATGGTTGAGAATGGCAGAAGCAAAAATCTTACACCAAATTGTAATGAGGGATTAAACTCATTCTCTTCCTACAAATTTGCCTTAAACTAATGCAACATGGTCACCTTGAAAAAAAGAGTTTGCAAATCAAAGGCTTGACCAAAAAGCAATGCAATAACATACTTCTCACTTTCACCCACCTTCTGAAATACACAAAATAAGGCCTTCAACACATTCAAATGACTATGAAACATCTCTTCTATTTCTATTGGTTAGCATAGTTATGACATTCTTGGTGCGGGAATGTTATGGAAGCCCAAAAAAGCACGAAAATTCATTAAAATTCGTTAAAATTTGTTAAAATTTGTGTCGAAGAATGTTTTGACAAGGTGCTAAATGAAAATTTTTAAAGAATTTTAATGTGAAAAATGAAGAATGTCATTACTAGGTTGGTTAGTAGCCTAAAATTGTGGGTAAACTACACCAAGAATTGTCATTGGTTCATGTTGAGGGAAGTGGTATTCAAGTTTTGCAATAAGGCCCCATGTTGCACCCTCACATTCATCTTTAACTTTGTTGATGGCCTAATTGAAAACATCCTTGGTGACATGTTACAGATTTGTAGTAACATCAAGGCAGGATTGGTAAATAGGGTATTTCCAATCAACAAAGGGGGGAAAAAAAAACAACATTTGCATTTCCATTTAAGTTAGAAAACCAACTCATAAATAAGTTGTAATTGGTTAAAGCTAGAATGGAATTGAAATCATCAAATCCATGATTTTCATACTTTCCATACGAATCACAATAAAGTCAATACAACTCTTGTTGGGCTAACTTGACAAATTCCACAAAATCACATATGAAAACATCTTTGTTATGTGCAATATTGATTAATGCATGCACACGCTTAAGCATAATGAGGATACATGGGATTCCAAGGATGACCTCAATATCACAAAGAACATTCAAGTTATTCAAAACTAGTTCATTCCTTACACTTTTAATGTGCATCTTGACAATGAGCAAGTGATATTCTAAATGAACCTACTTCATTAAAAATAACATAGAAATCCACTTGGTTTTGATGTTTTTCAACAACTTATTCCCCTTTGTAAAATAAAAACTTGTCTTTCATCACTCAATTTCCTAGCTCTATTTTTTGGAAAAGAGCCCAATCATGAATACTACATGCCCACCCATAATCATAATCCCATAAATTACATTTTACATGTCATAACCTTAACAGTGGGTTCGCAACTAAATGTGAAGTGAAAAGGCCCATGAGGCCAAGAGAATGTGTTTGGGTGTGAAACACACTCTCACAAATGGGGGAGAGTGGAAGGGATGCAACCCAAAGGACTTTCAAGTGCATTCCTAGGAATTACACTCCTGTAAGAGTCTCGAATGTTTAGAACCTTGGTTGAAAATGTAAACAAGTATCAAATTGAGCCTTCAACATACAAATGGAAAGGTCTCGAAGTGTAGATGCCTAAAATGCCTTCATATTATTCATCTAGACCTGATATGCATGAGTTATGATCCAAAAAAAAGGTAAGAATCAAATTGGAATTTTGACTCCCGACCACAAATCCCCTTAAAGCAAAGGTCAAATGATCTTTAATTGAGGCATGTGATACAACATTAGAAAGATATTTTTGTGGGGTATAAGATAGTGCCCTCACATGCTCCAAATAGGTTTGATTTGAAGAAGATATGAATGTCCAAAGTTCTAGGACAACAAAAGTCCCAATTTTGGGACTCCCACTTGGGAGTCCCGGGAAGAAGTGCCATTTGGATGTAGCTCACGTGGAATGTCACAAAGTACACTATAGAGAGGGGAGTGGTGCCTTTTCCCAAAGGTTGCAAGTGTGTAAAACTTGTGCTTGAGGTTGTCCCTATTAAGTCCACCACACTACCTACACTTAACTTGCATTAATCGTCTTTTTAAAAAAATTCTGTAAGTTGATTTCATCTTGAATTCTTACTTGTGAGTTCATCAAAATCCCATCCCGAAGCTCTAACATGGCCTCTTACCCTCAAAATGTTACAAACTAAAGAATGTGCTTCAATTATTTTATTTTTTTTCCCATTGTTTCATTCTTGGGACCCACATTTGGGTTACTTAAGGAGTTTGGGGGCACATCATTGCATTTACAACTCCATGAATCAATGTGGAATAAAAACTTTTGTGACAATAATATGATTTGGGATTTACCTTAAGTGCAATAATTAAAACATGACTACCATCTATAACATCAAGGAATGTAAAGAATTCCATGTAAACATTCAAAACTATTGATACTTTTTTTGTTTTTTTTTTCTAATCAATTAAAGTATCACCACTAGTTTCAAGTGTTTTCTAATTGTTGCACAAAATTCTCTCCTTATAATGGATGTCGTACTTTTTACAATGCCATGGACCTATCCACACATTTGTAATGAATTTCCATTACCCAAGGTTGCAAGAGCCATTGTTACTATAACTTCCACATGGATTTTTTTCTCATGTTTATATTTTTTTGTTCAAGACTTGGACCTACATCCTTAATCAAAGCACAAAATGTGTCAAAGCTTAACCTTGTACTTTGTCAAAGCATCTTCTTCAAAAAACTCCCAAAAAGTTGATTTTTCATATATCCAATTGCCCTCTCATACCTCCATACTAGTGTGAACCCCGTGCCTAATGCACAGGTTTGTTACTATTTTCTTGAGAAGAAGATGATGAATACAAAAAGCAGACACAGACACAGACAGAGAGAGCAACTTTTCCTCTTGGCTTCTTCCTTGTGCCAGGAGAATCGCCAATCATTAAAGACAACAAAAAAACAGGAACCAGTCCTTCTAGCTCCTCGTACATAGAACCACATAATCTAATTTAATCTCTCTGCACACTATTCACGCAAATCTTTCCACCTCTGCTCATCTTCACTTCCGCCACAAAATTCCTCTTGCAACCACTAAACCAAAGCCATTTCCACACACGTTTGCTCCTCTCACCAAAACACGCTCCTCTCTCTTCATCAAAGCTCAAATAAATTAAGACAAATCCATTACTCTTCTTGTTCTCCTCCACCTCCTCCTCCTCTCTAGCCTTCTTCTTCCTCCATATTCTTTTTTTTTTTTCCTCTCTCTCTCTCAAGTGATCTCTCGCGTCTTGCCATCGTCTCTCTGCTAGACTACGTCTCTCCTCTCTCAACTCTCTACCCCCTGTCTAGTGAGGTGAACAGCAAAATCCCACAAAACAAAACGCCATTTTCCTTTAGTTCCCTACTTTATTTCTTTCTATAAAACGCCATTTTGGTTTTTACAAACCCAATGCTTTTCTTTTGTTTGTAAATAGACGGATGACAGGATGGATGAAATGTTCGTTCAACTGGATGACAATTCAAGCGGATTAAGGGGAAGCTTCATTTCATCTCAACGTCTTTTACAATATATGATGTTCCGAAGTCTTTGGTGGCATGTCCACAAACTTTGAAAAAAACAGCAACGCACTCATCATATTCTAATGTTGTGTGATAGCTATTCATCGCAATGAGACAACTTGTGCAATGACTCGACAGATGGCCATAATAAAAACTAGGACCACCAATATCTTGTAATTTTATAGTAGAGAGAAAAAAAAACAAAGAGAGAGCAAGAAACAAAAAAAAAAACCTAATCCTCTCATATGTGAATCTCACTTTTTTATAATTGGGCCCTCAAATTAGACCCTATGCCTTTACACACACATTGTACCTTACAAAAAAATGTTTTTTTAGTGTGAAGAAAGGTCCAATTTGCTTCAAATTGGTCCCTCATCTAAAGTGGCCTTTAGAAGTTAGCACCGTGAGACTGAAATGTGCGCCTAACCCCCAAGTTTCAACTCTGAAGTTGAAATGTACACCTAGCAAGCTAGCCCCCAAGTCTCACAAACAATTTGTAATCAAAATTCAAGAACTTAACAACCAAAATGTGTAAAGTTTATTAGACCAGACCTATAACCTAGTTCCTAGATTGAGAATGAAACTTTAAATTCTACTATTGGGTTTTGGAACCCTTGCAGCTGCACTCCATAAACCAAATCTCAAATCTTTGGTTCTTGAATTATGGGACTATTGCAACTTTTGCCATTTGGATGCTTGCAGCCAAGGTCGTTACTCTAGGAAGGTGTCTTGTACACCAGATCTTGTTTTTAGATCTTTTCAAATCTCCCCCAATTTGCCTCCAAGACTTAAGCAGTGAAGCAAAAGCTACAACTTGTTTCCAACTACAAGCTCTCAGAATCCATGTTTCTTCAATTTCAAATCAAATATGGAATTCAAAATTCAAATTTTACAATTATTACCAACTAATTGATTATACTAAACTACTGTCACCCTGCAAGTGCTGGTGAATTTTAGGTGTGTTCATGGCCACATGCTGGCAATTCTTAAGGTCACGCATGTCATTGCTAGCGGGTGAATTGACAAATCTTGTACAAGGAAATGGTGAGAAGATCTATTGCAATGGCAGCCTACTTGGTGGGATGGTGATGGAAGGGAGAGACACAATCGCAACCTAAAGCTTTCAGATATCTTAATGGTGGTGGTGATGGTGCCACTTGTCACTAGAAGGTTTAGGCAAACTAGTCCAAATTTTTGCCTTATTTTTACAATCGGGTTGTGACAAGCCCTTTGTGTGTGTCACATTTTGGCGACTTTTTGCAAAAGAAAAGGCTGATCAGCACCCACCAGTGCACCATAAAGGATGAACAATAGTGGTCATAAAACAGTTTTCTGTTGCATTCCAGTTCCCTAGCTAACCATGGTGGTTACCTTGGTTGCTATTTTTTTCAACCTACCTACTAACAACCCATGAGCAGGTTTTGAGTAGGTAGGCAGTAAAAACAGCCCACTTGCACTCCCCTACATACAAACAAGTGTTGGGTGGTTCTTTGATTTTGTTAGTAAGGTCTGGTCTCCAGCAGCAATAAACGGCACTCACCACCAACCATTCATTGCTACTCACTCCCTGACCTCCCCGTACATGGGCATAAATATTTAATCCGCTGGAAATTTTTGGGAAAGAACCTTGTAAAAGTCTGTATCCTGAGAGTTTTTATCATGATTCCAGAAGCCAAGGGAACACTCACTCCAGATATCAGCCAGTAATCAAAGAGAGCGCTATTGGAAAAATTGTCAGCAATTTCCCGTTCAAGCTGCCAATAAGCTTGTGATGGGTCATTTTGCCTGGCTCCTGTACAAGCTGGAATCAAAGCCTGAGGTTTCGAGGGATCTGCATAGAGAGGGTTATGACTTGCAACCTCCTCTATCTGAACCAGTAGAGCCCCTAAGAACAACCCGGTGACTTGGCAGTCACCAGTCGTTCATACAAGGACACTAAAAACTAGGTCACACTTTCGGTGAGGAAAGTGAAAGTCTGACAGATAATATTGAGGAAGCGACTTCGATAATGTCAACCATGGCCAGAGAGTCACATGCTATGATACAACTCTCGTGTCATCAATATTCAGCTGCTAGGACATGGACTAATAGAAGCAAAGTTTTCACATTGCCAAACATGTGAAATGAGTTTCTCGTACTATCTCTTTCTACCACCACGCTCCTTGAACCCTAAGTCTGTATCCTAAGAGTTTTTGTCACGATTCCAGAAGCCATGGTAACGCTCACTCCAAATATCAGCTAGTAATCAAAGACACAGCTATTAGAAAAATGGTCACCAGTTTCCCATTCAAGCTGCCAATAAGCTTGCGATGGGTCATTTTGCCTGGCTCCTGTACAAGCTGGAATCCAAGCCTGAGGTATCGAGGGATCTGCATAAAAGGGTTATGACTTGCAACCTCTTCTATCTGAACCAGTAGAGCCCCTAAGAACAACCCGGTGACTTGGCAGTCACCAGTCGTTCACACAAGGACACTAAAAACGAAGGTAACACCTTCCGTGAGGAAAGTGAAAGTCTGATAGATAATATTGAGGAGGCGACTTCGATAATGTCATCCATGGCCAGACAGTCACATGCTATGAAACAACTCTCGTGTCATCAATATTCAGCTGCTAGGACATGGACTAATAATCGAAGCAAAGTTTTGACATCGCCAAACATGTGAAATGAGTTTCTCGTACTATCTCTTTCTACCACCCCGCTCCTTGAACCCTAACGAGAGGACCTCCGCGGGCCCGATGTTGTAGTATGCGAGAGACAAGTTGTCCTTGAGAAATCCTGCACGACCGCTCAGTTTCTGCTTGTTGGCAGCCAGAGCTATTTCCGTTGCAATCCTTTCCTTCAGGCTTCCGATTGTCTCCGTCAGAGTTGTGATCATGAGCTCTAAAGTCTGGCCCCTCAAGTTGCCTTCCCCTTCCACAGCTGGTACTGCCACACTGATCCGCACAGCACCCTGCCCAGAATTCCCAAGAAAATCAGTACTTTGGGACTTCCGCTCAAATGGAAAGTTATCATCCTACCAACACAGATTTTCCAAATGAGTTACATGCCATCTCTATACCGGTGGACATACAACAAGTCGGCCCGAGGGTTTCAGACTCAGGATGCAGCTGGGATGGAGAATGAGCAGCTTAAGGGGGAGAAATGTCTGTTTTGGGGGAGGAAGCAGCAGCCTGACAGTGACCATTAGCTGCACAGAGGTCTCACTGCCATAGTGGGACTATCCATGTTTGCATCAAATCCATTCTGGCCTTCCAAGACAATGCGGTGGACTTCCAACTCAACTTCAGAAAGCGGCACATGAAGGCTCACACAATGAAGTCATCAAACTGTACTAGAAAGTCATCCTCTGATGGGAGACCCCCAGTGAACGCATTACTGAAGAAAATTGGTCTCTTCACCTCCATTGAAGGGGCGACGAAGAAAGAGGGGGGAGGAGAAGCATAAAAGAGAGAAAGAAAACAAACTAATCGACGACCATTTCTCAGTGGATTCCAAGGCGTGGGATGCGGAGGTCAAGAACCTAACCCATACAGGTCAATAAAGCCCCACAGCAAACCACCGGCCTCAACAAAACAAGAAGGACTAAGAACACGTTACACTTTTCTCAAGTGCCCATGACCAGTGCGGGAAAGAGGCACATACCGGATGCTGAGCAAGAAACTGGTCCTCTGGTATTAGAGGGAATTCGTCCACCTTCTGGCGTTTGGGTTCTGGCTCCTCTGGAGGCGGGGGGGGAGCTTCCTCTGGGGGAGGAGGTGGAGGCATGGCAGACAGCTGAGGAGGTGGGGGTGGCAATGGCATTGCTGGAAGAAAAGGCCTCGGCGGTGGGGGCATCGGTGCATATTGAGCCATCGATCCACCTGGAGGTCCTAAGGGCTGTTGAACCACTGGAGGTGGCGGGGGCATAGGAGCTGGAGGTCGTGCAATCAAAGGAGGTCCAGGAGGCAGAGTCTGGGGAGCTGGAGGTGGGCGCAACGGCGGTGGGGTGGTGAGGATTGCAGGCCTTGCAGGCGTGGGGGCCAATGGAGGCGTAGATGCTGCAACAGATTGTCCGGGCACGTTCAGAGGGCGAGGGATGTTCAGGGCCAGGCCAGGAGGAGGAAGGGGAGGCCTGGCAGGCGTTGCGGCAAGCTTGGGAACAGGTGGTGCAACCGGGCCTGGAAGAGGTCGCCCATCAATGGTCAGGTTCGCCTTTTCTCTGTGAATTGCAGCAATTTGCTCTTCCAAGGTCATAGTTTGGGCCATGGCTTGGGTCGCAGTGCGGCTGATACTGCCTGTATGCCCATCCCAAATCACTTGCTTAGGGTCTTCCTTCTTCACCTCAATCTCAGCCTTCACTGCATTCGAAACCTCCTCCTCTGTGGTTCCAAAAATATCAGGCCGAGTACGAGCCAAACCCACGATGTTGCGAGAAATCTCATCATCTGTTGCGAGTGTCGTCTCCCTCAGCTTAGCCATCATACGCTCCTTTTGCTCCTTGTACTTCGGGTCGATGAGAGAGATTCGCATGTGCTCTGCCATCTCGTTGACAGGGATGAGCTCGTTGGTGATGGGTGACACCACGAACTTCAGAGGGTCCTTCTCAGCCGCAAGCCGTTCTTCCGGTCGCTTCCAGCTCGTTACAATCCTCATCGGTGCCTCATCTTCATCATCAGGCGGCGGCTGTGCATCCTCTGCACCTTTACTGCCATTGCTGTCTGAGATCGTGGTGGACTTCATTCCCTCCTCCACCAAATGCAACTCCTCTTCATCCATCTCCATCTCAACTTCCTTACCCCCCTCAGTAATATCCTCCACGACTTCCTCCGCAGCTAGAGCCTTGCTCCTCCGCACCACTTCCTCGATTGTCATGGGCTGTGGGAGCTCGTCATCCTCCTCCTCCGCAAACTCAATGGTTTCAACCACCACAAAGTCATGCCAATCGATGAGCGCCATCTGCAGGCGCTCCTGTTCAATTTCATCCTCTGCTCTCTGTCTGGCTCTCTCCTGGGACCTTTCCCACTCCAACCGATGAAGGCAGCGTTCGAGAACAGCTGTCTTATTATCCACATCTTTCTTCAATTTCTCTGCGAGCCCCTTGGGAGGCGTGAGTACCTTGGAGTAGGCATCGGCCAGGGTGATGAAAAAGGTGAACATGCTGTGTGTCGGCTTCAAGAAGTTGAACTGCGGATTGGCGTGCTCTCGACTGGTTAACCCCGTGAGAAAACTCTTCCCGTTCTGCGCAACAAATTGAGCTGTAAGCTTGATGATATCATGTTCTAAGCTCGTGATTCCCTCCGGCAATCGCACCGTATACTGATCCTGCTCTGGAGGCTCTATTACTTTGGCCGGAGCCTTGGTGGCAACTTCGACGGCGGCTGTATCTGCCCCCGCTTGCTTACCGGGGAGGGGGGTGCCGCTATCGTCCAAGTTGGGAGCAGCAGCAGCAGGCGTAGCGCCTGCCGCTTGGTTAGCTGCCTGCGCGGGCGCAGCGAGCTGTGCCTTGAACTCGCTAACCCTATGCTGGTAGTAGGCGTGATAAGGATCCGAGGAATTCAAGAAATTGAACTTCACATTGTTCTTTTCGTTAGCGAGAATGCGCTTCTCGAACTCAGGTCCGTTGCGAGCCACGAACTGCGCTGTTTTATCAACGATACTACGAATGTCTGGAGGGGGATGGATCATGCCTATAGTCTTGGTTTGCGTAGCCACCGAAGGAACAGGTCGAGTCGCCGCTGCCGCCCCGGCGCCATTCTCCTGCTCTCCGTCCACCATGTCCTCCTCAACGACCTGCGACGGCGGTAGCGGCCCGAGACCATCCAGCAAAGGTGCTGGCAGCGCCAGCACCTCTCCGATCCCCGGCATTTCTTCTACACCTCTCCAAAACTCTCTGCGAAAAAGGAATCTCGATCACGCCACAAACAATCGTAATGTCTCTCTCACAGGCGCATACGCACACAACCCCTCCACCACGCCTCGGGTCTGATGTCGCGACGAAGAACCAGGTCGCAAGTCGCGAAGAACATCAGGACAGGACTTCTTCGCGAAGAAACAAACCCCAAACCCTAGGGCTTCGCGAACCCTAACCCCTTGCGATGGGAGGTGGGTGGTCCATCCGGGTATCAAGTTGGGTATAAGTTTTAGCCCCATCCGTCCGAAATTGGGTCCCTCACCCTGAGCTTTTAGAAATTCCCCGTTAGCGTATGAGATTGTTTTTCAATTTTCCACGCAAGTTTTGCAGGTCGGCACTAGCCAGCTGCTAACAATCTGATGCCTGATGTTATCCAGACTTACAAAGAACTTGCTCGGCCTGCTTGATTGCACTACTTGGCCTAAGGACAAACCTGGGCCACATTCGTTGTTTTTCCAAGCTAACCCTAAATAACAGTTTTTCCAATGATGTGTGGTTCGTTACAAGGTCGTCGATCAAAACCAGTGTAGGACAGGTCCTCACATTTTTGATGAAAACCTTTAAGGTTTCAATCTGATTTTCAAAATGAGAATCGGATGTTTTTGCATAAGGTGATAACTTTTTTTAAAGCATATTTGTTGGTTTTCGTCCAAGTGAGAATCGAGTTTTTGAAAACCTCAAAGGGTATCCGTTGGGCATTTAAGGTGATAAGGTTTGAAGGTATTAAAACATGAGGGCATCGGTTTTCAAGGTGTTTAGTTAGGTTTAGGTTTTAGTTTGGGCGGCGTTAGCCTTTTCAAGAACTCCTTCAACGATTCATTCATCAAGAGTTTCACAAAGAACATTCTCGTTCTTCTACAAAAGGGGGCCAAGTTGCAGCTTGGCCTTAACTTCTTTCTCTTTCGTGCTTCGTCATTCTTCCATGTTTTGATGTTTTTTCATGCTTCGTTGCTCTTGTTTTGTTTTGTTACTCCCTTGTGTTTCAGTATTCCCTTGTGCTACGTTGCTCATGTTCCCTTGTGTTTCACTGCTCATGTGTTCTTGCATGTTTCATTGTTCCCTTGTGCTTTGTTGTTTTCGTGCGTCGTTATTCTTACATGTGTTAGTGTTTCTTTATGGGTCAATGTTCTTCTATGTTTCACTACTTCTCCATGCATCACTCTTCACCTATGTTTTGCTACTCCGTCAAATTCCCTTAGTGCCCTTAATATGACCTTAATATTATCAACATTAATATTGGTAGCACCATGGCCATATGTGTCGTAACCCTACTTTGAGAAAGTGTGAGGATGAGACTCATACTCTCGAAATCGGGATTTGGAAGTCTTTTGGGACTCTCAAAATTTCAGAATTCAATTGCAACGGTCAAAACACTTCACATTGGGGTGTTCCTTTATATCATTGGAAAATTATCAAAATGTAAATGTCGAAAATGGGCTTATATGGGCCATTTGGACATCTACAACACAAGTTATGACAAAAAAAAGGGTCGAAAACCTAACTAGCAATTTAACCCCCAACCACTAAAAGTCGAGAATCGACTTGACCCCGGTGTGTGCAAGTGGAGTGCAACACACTATTGGAAAGCTCTTGAGGAGAGCTACAAGTTTGCTTCAATCCTCATCCCAATAGGAGGCCTGAGCAAGAAGTTATGATCTCGCAAAATCCTGAGAGTCTAAATTGAGATAATTTCAGGACTCCTCCTTGGGAGTCTCGAGACAAACATTCGAATGTGGGTGTTGTGAGAGGTGCAAAAAATATTTTATGGGGGAAGGTGGTGGTCCTTCGAGTCTGGGCTGTGGTGAGTTTTGTGAGTCCAAGGTCGCCCGTGGCTTGTCCTAACACTAAAGGTGCTCTAGAAAGTGAACTAATCAATTTCTTGATTAGTTTGATGCAGATTCGAGTGAGTAAATAAATCTTGTCACTCTTCCTAGTCCCATCCCGGAGCCTCAGCACACCCCTCTACCCTTTTTAGTGTTGAGACCTAGGAGCGTGCCCCGAATTCTTCACAGTTCCATTGTTTGAGTAACTCAAAACCCATCTTGGGCTTAACTAGGAACTGGGGAGTGTGTGAATATGTAACACCTACAAAACATTAATGCCATTAACGCAATTATCACAAACTTCATGTGCCACAATTTAACAATAATAATCATGTGAAATTTATTTTTCATATGTTTGTATGGAATAGACATGGATGTCATTCATCTAGTTGCATTGTTTGAACATCGATGTCATGTGCATTTATTTAAACACAAATGTCATATATGCATATTTGTATTGTTTAAACATAGATGTTGCATGTCTATTTGTGTTGTTTACACACAAAAGTTGTGCACGATGTTCATGTTTAAATAATATGAACTTATGAAATATCAAACTTCACACAAATTTAGAATGAACCCATGAAGTTTATAAATTTGTGATGAATCACACCATTTTAAGCATTAACGCCTATAAAACAACAACACATATAATATTTGAATATTATTCAATACCATTATATCAACATCATGACCAAGATAATGTCATGACCATATGTGTGTTAATCGTAACGTATAATGTATTATGGTAGCGAGTAGCCTATCTAAGGTTTCCAGGTTTAAGGTTAGAAGTGAGTGGCTCTTCTGGTAGCACCCACCCTCATGTTGTGAATGGGGTATAAAATGCGAGAGGGTTCAAAGAACTTAGTTATTCGAGTTGAGTCTAGAGTGTTGGGAGTAATTAGAATTAGTGGAGTTATGGGCTATGGTGTCCCATTAGCATCATCCTGGATTCTCTAAATGGGGTGGGCTTGGTTTGATTGTATATGTTTGCATCATGAGTTTTATGATATTACATCTTTCGCATGACATTTTCACTCGAAGAACTTTCAGCAGACTAGTGGGATTTGGTGCGAATCAATGGAATTTATGACAGTTCTGAGAATAGCTAAACCGTGGGGGTTCTTGTGATCTCGCTCTCTAGTTGTGTGGCTGAATTGGGATTGGGTGGTGTGGAAACAAGCACCTCGGCAAGAACTTTCCAATGCACCAAATAACGTTGGATTCCATTTAGCGGATCAAAAGTTATGATCATTTGAAGTTGATGGTGTGCATTTAACAATTTTGGTGACGGTTTTCCAATGACGTTAATTTTTCAGATAAGTGAAAAATTCCTTAGAAAAAGTTGCTGAAAATTGGTAGGAATGTAGCTAGAAAGCCAATCTACAATCTGGCTAAGACATATTATGTTTTCATTAAGCAGTTTATGTGTTATGTTTATTTTTGTGGTGATGGTTTTTTTTGGTTTGTGCATACCTAAAGCGGAAGTGTTGTCGTATTTTTAACTACATAACAAGGGAAGATTAAGTGTTGCAACTTTGTGGAGTTGTTACTTGAGGGTTGAATTGCATCTGGGAATTGTTTGGGATTTTTTGGTGAAACCAATTGGGAGTATTGGCCTTCAAAAGATCTCAAGTTTAAGGAGATTTGCGCCTAAGTTTTATTAGTAATTTTTCGCAAGTCGTAGCTTGGCACATAGACCTTTTCTTTAATTGAGTTTTGGAGGGAAGGAAGACCTGGTTGTATTCTACATTCTAGTCAAAGCATATTGGCATTTGGTGTAAGAACAATGGAGATATGGTCATTTGAATGTTCAAACCTGATTTCACAACTTTTGGCTATGGCAGATTAGGAATTTTGTCGAAAATGGAGCTTTTGGCTATTGGGGAGCACATTTTTTGACTTGTTGTGGTGGGCATATTGGACAAATTGAACCACTACTTAACTAGATGGTTGAGTTGAGTATTCGTCTTTGGTAACAAAGCGAGCACGAGGTTGACGATATTTGGTGGCGACTCAATTTGGGTAGTGGGTTTGGTGATTGGGTCATCACGGAGTAGTTTGGTAGTCACACGGGGGACCATGGTGGAGATGGTGGAGTTACACGTAGTGGGTTGAGGTATCGGCAACCGTCACCCACATCATCAGTTGTTGATGAGGATGAAGTTATCGTGGATAACAAGTTTTCCATATTACCGTCTAGTATTACGGCCTTGTTGATTTGGGATATGGACGCGGGTTCTAGGGCCATGAAGGGCCCCCAATGTTACTCGGGTGTAATGGGCACCATTGAATTGGAGGACTTCATCCAGGAGTTTGATTCTTGGTGCGATATGCAGATATTACGTAACGCCAAATTATTCTCACCCTTCTTGGCATGGAAGGGATTGTTTCAACACTTGGAAGATCTTTCGATGGATGATTATCATGAATTTCAGAAAGATCATGTTGTTGAGATTGAAGCATGGAGGTAGCATTGGTTTCCATCTTATGTGTCTATTATTCACGGCGATGTTGTTAATGGTGGTACTACTACGCCGTCTACTCCTAGTACAAGCACACAAGTTGTTCCCCCACCTCCATTTAACCCTATCACGAAGTTCTTCTTGAGGATGCAGAAAAAATATTAGGGGGTGAAGACGGAGAAATTGAGGAGTCTTTAGGAGTTTGAGCGGAAGACTAATGAGAGTCTTCACGAGGCATACACTCGTATGCAACAATTGATTGCAATTACCCAAGGGATGACGGAGGCTCAAGTAGTCCAGTTTTGGTATGGGATTCTAGACAAGGAACTGTGATGGAGAGTACGCGATGTGACTCTCATGAGTGACGATTCTCCCACATGGCCCATGTGTTTGTTTTGTCTGAGAATATAGAATCTAACATGGTGGAAAAGAAGGTGGTGACATCTAAATTCGGTAGGGATACTGCTACTACTTCTCGTGGACAACAGTCCACCTCACAACCTCGTAGTGGTGATGGTGGGAATCGTGGAGGTCAGGGATGACCCCAGTTAGGATCCGAAAGGACGGGTGCACAAAAATCGTTACCTTCATTCCCTGGTCAACAACAAGGGTAGTCTTGTTGGACATGTGGTGGTGCTCATGTTCAGAGGGATTGTCCATAGGAGAGTGGTGTATGGACTTTAGCTGATGGATCTCAGTTAGCACAAGTTTAGTGTGATAACTTTGGCCGGGTCGGCCATCCTCATGAACGTTGTTTTGACCTTTACCCAAAGTTGATTTCAGGTTGTGGTGGAGGTTGTGGTTGAATGGCTCAGAAAGGTCGTGGTGTTAAAGGTGGTAGAGGTGGTGGGGGTGGTAGAAGTACACTAGAGGTTGGGGCTTCTCTCGCAACCACTCCTCCCCCCTACGACAAAAGCAATTATGGCTACTAGGATTGAGCAGTTGGAACAAAGGTTTGTTACCATGGCAAGTCTCCAGCATCAATCACATTCAAAAGGCAAGGCTTCCACATCTTATGGGAGAAATGATATATTTTATATGGCTAGTGTAGCACAAATTGAGGCATCCGTTACAGTGACGAGAGTAATCACTCGAGCCTCAAAGCCACGTGGGGCAACTATGGAGTTGGATCCACAGAGGGGTGAAGTTGGTAGACATGTTAGGCTTCCCCGGTCATTCTTGTTATCTAAGGTGATTAGGACTCCTTCCATGGTTCCTACACCACCTATTGAGCCGATAATGGGGCCAACGGCATTGACATCACGTGTAGTGGACATAAATGTATCATCGAGTGCAATGTTGTGAATGGTGAATTCAATGTTCAGATCCCCATCATTTTTAGCCAATGATTTCATAGTGTCAAGAATTGACTTAGCTCCTGTATTTTGGCTAGTAATCATGTTGTCTGCACATGGGAATGTTGCTGCTACGAGTGCCAAGGTGTGTGAAGGTGTTGATGTGGGGCAACTTATGGCAAGGGATGTTGTTGTGGAACAACATGTGCTATTAGGTGTGGATAGTCCTTGGCAAGTAACAACAGCCAAGATGGACGCATTACTAGCTCGGCCGGCCATTGATCGTGAGAAGCTTACACTTGGTGTATGTATGTTGGACAACCAGAATGGTATTTTCCAATTGGTGAGTCCTACGGACCAAGTGTATAGACCAGATTGGGTTTTGTTGGATTTTGGTGCCCAACCCTTGATGTTGGGGAAGGCAATATGTATTGGTTTGGGTATTTGGAGGCCAAAGCTTGAAATGTGCCCATTTTATATTTAAACATCACTTGGTGGAGCCAGTGATAGGTTTCGTTTCATGACACATGAAAGATTGTCGATGTAGATGGGATTGGATCATGTGAGGGATAGCTTTAAGTTGGGAGTGACTATTGTTGTTATAATAGTTGAGTCATATGATGTACTAGTTGGAGGTGTCGTGTTGTATCTAATAGGTTTTCAAATGGATTATTGGATAGAGACAACAACTTATTGACTTGGTTGATAGTCCGACAATGGATGGATGAGCCAGGTGCCTATGAGGTTTATTTATGGGGTTTGACCAAGAAGGTCTCCCCCAGAGGTGTTGGCATCAATTACTGGTTTTAGTGGAATGGTCACTTGGCCAAGTGACTTGTTGGAGGGCAACATTTTGGCCATTAACACTTCGGTCTACAAGGATATAGACATTACAACAAAAGAGGGGTATATTGTGATCCAAATATCATCGCAAACAACAAAGAAAAAAGTTTCTGAAAACCCACAGTTGCGAACCACAATTTCTCGCAAACTCTTAAGCTGTTACGAAACCATAACATTCGCACCCGTACAATCGCAAGTTCTTCGCAACTTCTGAAATTAATACAATCGCAAAACTTTTCCGATTATAATTTCTTCTATACATCATTTGCAATTCCTAGTACATCGGAAATTATTTACAACAAACCCATCACCGCAACGACTTAGTGAATCGACATAAAACTAACTCGGTTTTCGATATAAGATCTAACGCAAACATTTTCCGATTTTCAAAATGCCGCTACCCGTTTGTGATACACATGACATCGGAAATTATTTGCAACAAACTCATCACCGCAAAGACTTAGCAAATCAACTCAAAAGTCTATCGATTTCTGATATAAGATCTAACGCAAAGATTTTGCGATTCTCACAATGCCGCTAAAAGTTTGCGATTAACATTACATCGGAAACTATTTGCAACAAACCCATCACCGCAACGACTTAGTGAATCGACTCAAAAGTCTATCAGTTTCTGATATTAGATCTAACGCAAACATTTCGGGATTCTCAAAATGCCGCTAAAAGTTTGCGATTAACATTACATCGAAAATTATTTGCAACAAACCCATCACCGCAACGACTTAGCGAATCAACTCAAAACTCTATTGGTTTTCGATATAAGATCTAACGCAAACATTTCGAGATTCTCAAGATGCCGCTAAAAATTTGCGATTAACATTACATCGGAAACTATTTGCAACAAACCCATCACTGCAACGACTTAGCGAATCGACTCAAAAGTTTATCTGTTTCCGATGTAAGATCTAACGCAAACATTTTGGGATTCTCAAAATTCCGCTAAAAGTTTGCGAAATCTATGATTTCGCAAACCTATTCTGGAATGATTTTACCCGTAAAAATGTAGCGATGTTTGTGACATGGTATATTTGGTCTTTTGGCTTTTACAGTGTTTCGAAGAATTATGATTCGCAAATGGTTTTGAGATCCACTATGTATTGCAAGAGCATGACACTGTATTCTTATTTTGGAAGCAGGGTTTATATTCATTTGGAGTCACTTTGGAAGGCAAAAATAAATATTTATATCAAAATTTCAAAATTTACAATGTAAAAGGGTTTGTAACCCTTGGGTATCGAGGAGGTGGCTCTATGAAGTGTTGGATTGCACAACTCTCAAATAATGTTACTAGATCCCCTACCTTCCCTTCCATAACACACCTATCATAACATATCATGACAGACTTCCATAACACACCTATCATAACATATCATGATAGATTTAAGTGTCCTATAATATTCTTCTCTACCCTACAAAAAGCACCCAGTTTCAATGCAAGTGTTTAGACTTCTTTAATCTCCATTGTGTTTTACCCTAGAGGATTTCTGCACCATCAACTTGCAACCGCAATAAATGTGTAAACTGTAAGTGTGGAGGTACACACTTGGCAACATCTGGAATTGATGTTTGAGATCCAGTTGTGTATGAACAACCTGCTCCATTCACCTCTACTTCGGCTTCCTTCTCTAGCTTTGTAGTACAAGATGTAGGACTGCACATTGACTATAAAGCATCAGATTGGCTGCATTGTCTTCTGTACTTGAGTGTCATGCTTGAAAGTTCATAGTTTTCAAAAACTGCAACTGGAACATTTTGCAGCCAAAGCCACATTCTGAATTAGCCTTGTGTCCACATTTCCTATTGACCAGCCAAACAATGAAACAAGTATCCTGCATGAGCATGGCACTTAGATAACAGAAAAATAACACCAAATCTCCCAAACATTAGGTAGAAAAACATAATTACTCTTGAAGCCAAGTGCTCTCAAAAGGAGCTGTCACACACCATTGGTCATCACAAACTAAGGTATGTATGTAAATAATCAGTAAAAGAAACAGGTATCTTTTATTTGACTTCTGAGAAAACAGGTTAAGAGAAGTTTACCTCCATCACCCATCCAACATATTTCACATCGTTGACATGCTGATTCATGTCCAAATCACCACGTTTTGGCTGCAAAGAAAACTAGAACAAAGAAAACAAAGACAAGCAGCAAACAATGTGAACAAACTAAAGATGTTTGAAACAAAATAAGTGACTCCTGATTTGACAAAAAACTTGAACCCTTTTTTTTGTCCAAGGGCCAGAACCAATCTCATCTCTGGACCTTGGACAAGTCGTCAAGATCACCAACTCTGTTGCACCCACCAAAAATGCCACAGTACACATACAGAACACACCAATGTCGATAGCAGAAGCAGCCATGGTCTTTCTAAACATAGCCACTTTGGCAGCATCTGTTGTTCTCCCACTGTACATGGCCATGAATTACCCACTGAGCCCCTTTGCTTGCAATATCAAATGGGTAACTGGATGATTCCATTGAAGCCAACAAAGTCTCATCATTTGCATCACTTGCAATATCCTATCAAGTCACAAGGCATCACACTCGACTCATCTTTCTGAGATTTGAAGAAAACTCCATAAGAATGATTCACAATTACAAGATGAGTCTAGTGATTACCTTTTGGGTGCTACTCACAAAGTATGAGATCGTGAATGGAAATCACTCCTTATTCACTATTTCTACCCTACAGCCACAATGGTAGGAGCTTTTGCAATCTAGAAGGAGAATGAAGCTCAAAGGAAAAATGTCCTATTTTGCCCACAAGATACAGACACCCAAGCTAGGGACTTAGATCCTTTTAGACTACGGTGCTCTAAGGAATAGTTACCTTGTATGTTGCAAGCTGAGATGTCCAAAAAGGTTTCACAAATCTGCAGTGCCACTAAGGTGACAATCTTGGGTACATTTGACTTCAATCGGTTTAGCTCCTTCAACGACTAATATCACAGAAAATTTTAGGGTCCATTAAGGTTTAATATGGACACTCGTCAAGCAGCTTTGTATGAAAAATTAGGGAGTTAAAAAAATCATGGTTCAAGTGGTTCCCATGATGGGAAAAACAACCTTGCAACCTCTGCAACTATCTTTGGATTTGCACCAAGGCGGCTGGGTTGTGTAGGCAAGGGAACTGATGAACTCGGTAGTACAGTTTGGCATACCTCTTTCAGCTCCAAGGTCATTGCATTCATCTTCTCCTCAAGTTCACATATTCGGGCCTCTAATGCGTTGTACTTTTTTGCCCAATTTTCACTACCTTTGTTTTGGATTGTAGTGTATTGTATAGGTGGTGGGTGGTTTACCTATCAAGACTAGCCCGAGTTAGATCACAGTACTAAAGGCAAAATGTGCATATAGTTTTACCCATATGGCATATTTGTCACAAAATATCAAGACTAAAAAACACCCACCTCTTCTTTAACAATTGCCTCTAACTTGTCCCAATCAGTCCCGCATTTTGTGTTGCACCCGAGTTGCATCCAATGAATGTTCGTAGCCTTGATAAGTTTGATCTCCAACTTGGTTTTCAAGCAGGCATATTTACACTCTGCAGGGATCACTGCACAGTCAACGTGTGGGAGTTAACCTAATGAGCAGCCTAGGCACATTAGCAATGTGCTTATCCTTCTACTGTAACACAAATGGCATAGTTATAATTAGTCACCTTGTCAAACAAGGGGAGTTGTAGCATGCACGATAATGGCTCCCTTAGATTAATGACTAGGCCTAGCTGCCAACACACATTCCATCATTTGTTGTAAGTGACATTAAATCACAACATCCATCATTTTATATGACCTTTAATTAACTACATATTTTCACCACACTTGTAATTCTCCAATGGAAATCGACTGTCCCTGAAGGAAGAAACAAGATGCTAATATGTCAGTGGTTTTCCATTAGGCTATTGTGATCACAACACACTGTGTGTAACTGTGATCACAACAACCTAATGGAAAGAGACCCTAACACTGGCCCATCTATCACTAGGCCTTCAGAAACAAACAGTGACCTGATAATAGAAGCCTGGAGCCATTCTTTTGGACAGTTCAATGCAGGGTGAAGAAACTGTTGTAAAAATTGTGCAGCTAATCTGGAAACACATACAAGTCATTAGAAGCCCAACTAACATACAACCAAACTATTTGAGAAACAAAATCAAGGTCTAGGAGTATATAGAACTTGGAACATACAATGTGTTCACTGAAATGAACTTTCAGATTTTCTTCTTCAGCTACCTTTGCCAAAATACAAACCACAACCAAACTGGTTGTTTGGTACCATTCATACCTGCCACAGCCAAATAGATGCCTAACCACTAAAAGCAAAACAGTCCTAAAAGGAATTTTTTACTCCTACATTGTCCCCTACAGGTTATTCCGTGTTTGATGGAGCATGGACTCTTGTTAGGAAAACCCAGAAACAACCATTGTAATGTAATGCATCTAAATTGAGCCCACAATAACCATATGCAAATTCGCCATATAAAAATCACCAAGCAATGGGCTTTGTTTTATACAACATTTGGATTCTACAAAAGCCCTTGCTATAGATGCTTACTTGAATTTGGCCGGTGGAACATATGGTGGTGCAGGGGACACCATGTCAACCACCTTGGTGTTTGAATTGGCAGATGCAAATTGCAAATCCTTCTTGACAACCTTCAACTCCATCTCAACACCCATTCATGTGTCCATCTCACTTTAGCAAGGATTAATAACTCTTAGGGTTTCTTCCAAGCCTATCAGGTTTCTCTTCGAGCTTTGGCTTGTGGTAAGGACCTTGCGAATTGTGACCAAGACCAAAACTCGCATCAACACTGCTCAATACCTGTAGAGTCCCCCATAGTCCCACCATTAGCAACTAGGTTGTTAAAATCTACTGACCCACTGTGTGAACTTTGAACAATTGTGCATTCTAAAAGAAACATCGCTAGTTTGTAAGATAAAAGTTGGAGGTAGTCGAAAAGAATCTAAAAATAGGGGAACGACTCTACATCACCCTAGAAATTCACTTCTGTGAAGTTGAGCTTCTGAACAAACAACAACCTTCGTGTTGCTCGATCATTCACAAATCTTGGGATATGCTTGCATTTCAGTTTACCATGAACACCATACCAATCTAGACATATTTTGTGCCTTCTAAGATATACCGGATGCTCACGAGAACATTGACAACAAGCATCTAAATTACTTCTGAAATGCTCAATCCCTAAATCCTGGTGGTACCTCTGAACTAGCAACTTTACTGTGACATTGCTTGAAAGCACGCTTGATGTAAGCAACAGTCTTTTCTTTGTCGCATCCCCATATAGATTTCGTCATTATAGGTAGTCGTCATTTTCATAAAGGGTTATTTAAAAGACTATCCAGTACACTAGAATCAGGTGTTGTTCGTGGGCAAAATTTTGTCAGGTTGAAGTGATAATGGAGGTGCATGTACATTTGGTACAAACTACACACTTATTCTGGACCCTAATGACTTGGCTCTTAAACCTTGAACCTTTCAAACCCCAAATTGATCAACCCCCATATACCTCATAAAACACTTTTTTTTTGGCCATATACCTCATAAACAATGTTTTTTTGGGGAGTGAATTATCCCTTTCTTGTATAAAAATCCAAGAAATTTTGGACAATGTTACTTTCTAATTTAATTTCAACCAATTTTGCTATTTTGAGGCAAATTTCGAGGAAATTATAACATCATATATATGGCACACTACTATGTTTCAAAACAAAACAATAATTTTTAGAGGGCGAATTTGCCTACCGTAAGTTAGAAATTGGAAATATATGAAGATAAATATGAAAAGACTGGAAATCCTTGGTTTGTTTATGTCAATTCTTGAAGATAAGAGCACCAAAAAGGAAGAAGCCAAAGTTTCTAGACTAGATCCCTGTGGTTAGGGAAAGAAGCTATGGATTAACCTAATTGTTTTAATATCAATCTAAGAATTCTTGTGTGAATTCAGCTAATTTTGTTATGTCTTGAAAAAATCACCAAATTTTCAATATGACAATTTGAAGAAAAACATTGGTCATGCCATTCCATTGTGCTCACATACTACAGTAGAACCTGTCTAAGTTAATACTGTCGGTTTAGATTTAGATTGTATTGATTTTTTTTGGTATTGTTTCAATGATAATTGATGTAGCACATAACATTTGCGGACCTGTTTAATTCATGGCCAATTTATCTTTGGTATATTTGGTGGGAAATAGATGATATTTTTATTCCCATCATTCAATAAACATTAATTCATCCTCCATCCCAACAAATCCTGCACGCAGAGTTTAACATGCGATGTTTGTGATGCCATGCTCCCTCTCGACATAACATATGCAAAAAATGATAATTCAATTGTTCATAGTTCGAATGTTGGGCGAACCATGTGTAAAAGATTCCAAAATGGATCGGTGAATTTTACATGGAGATATATGTTGTGTTGCTCACCCGAGGAACAAGCGCTTAGTGCTATACACTGTTATACTACACATACAAAATAGCTTTTGGTTTTCCAAATCGTGGGATTTTACATGACATATTCCTTTTGCACACACAAGAAAATTGGAAAAAAATTAATATCTGCCCCCCCCCCCCCCTTTGTTTGTCACGTGTCGTACCTTTTTATTGCCTTCCATGCATATATATGTTATTTATTTGGATAAATGGAATTTAATTTTGAAAAAAGGTAGATTACTTTGTGTTAGATTTGATACGATTATGTATTCATTGCAATATGGGTGCCACCTCTTTCAATACACTTGGGAAAATGTTGAACATAATTTTAAGTATTTAATGTGGCCTGTACAAAAATCCCGTGCACCATATATGAAACATATTTTATAATTTTTACATGTTAAATAAACTGACCCGTATAACGTTGGGATTGGCCATCCATAACCAAATGGGAACGCCGTGGCCATTTTGGAGGGAAATAGATCTGATTCTTATTCTCATTGTTTAATAAACATTTAATTCATCTTCCATCCCAACAAAGCTTTGTTACAATGAATGTTTATAGATTAAAAAGGATGTGTGATATATTAAACTTTGTGCAAGCGTGAAAACTCTAATACTGTTTACCAAAAATGTCCTAGAATATTTATTAATTAAAATTAACCGCGATTCGCCACGATGACATACTTTAGATATGCCCTGCGGCGTTGCCATAATGTTCCTTTTCCCAAACAACCCTAATTATTATTTGGTTAGATATGCCCTGCGACATTGCCATAATGTTCCTTTTCCCAAAACAACCCTAATTGTTATTTGCTCATCATAAAAAGCAATTCTTGATTTATTTTGTGATGCGGCTTGGGTTGTTCCAGACAAATTCATATCAAATACCTCTTTTATGGTATAGATTTTTAATTTTACAAGTATACTTTCTCCCTTTTCTCCGAGCTATTTATTAATTTTCCTGGGAGAAAAATTTCTCAACCCTAAACCCTAAAACGAGATTTGTGGATGGGGCATTGGTGGGTGTTGGGTCATTCAACCACGGGAAACCCAAAGAAAAACCTGGGAAATTTCATAAGGCACGATTTTCTTTTCCCATTCAATCAAGCTATGAACATCCTTGGAGGGCACGAATCCTACAACACTCCTGCTAAAAAATGATGCAAATGATGACGATCTTCAAACGAAATACCTCTTTACACAACATTAAATATTTATACCATGTTAAATGTATTCGTAAAAAAAAAAACAGACAAAAAGAATCCTCAGGGGGTTCCCATGTATTTTTCAAAAATTTGAGGGGTCCGATAAAGCGGACTCTGGGCTCTTCGTGTTTACATTCGTTCGTGGAGGGAAAAAGTTCAACAATTTTAACCGCTGGTAAAAAAAAGACATCTTAACAAAATGAACGATTCGAGTGATCGAAAATCGAATAAGAAGAGGGTGAAAACAAATGCGGCTTAACGAAAAATAACAAAAGGCGACCAATCGCAAGTAGAAGAGGGAAGAGGGGGGTGCGGCAGGGGGGGTTTAGGCTGGTCGTCGAACCAGAGTTCAGACAAGAGTAAGAGGACCGGGGGTGCAGGGAATTGAACCTCCTTCCCCTCCCCCCCGGTCTTGACAATCCAGGTTGAACCATTGATGCGACGACCCACAATGAAGGAGTCAGCGTAGTGCTTACTATTTGGTTCGTTCCCAACTATGCCATCGAAAAGTTTTGCAATGACTCAAACATCGGGCTACCCATTTTGTTGAACCCTCCTATGGAAAAAATAAAGTAATTGTTTAAGGAAATTAATATGACATCAATTTAAGTAAATATCAATTTTCCCTCGCTCTGTTACCAATAATTTAATATTAGTTTTCATTCTCGCGACCGACGTTTATATTGTAAACCAATACGTCTCACATCAAATCTTCATTCATGGGACCAATTTGCTTAGGTTTTGGGTTCAATTTCATCCACCACACAATTCGGCCAAGGTTTATCCGAACGACACATGTTCGCCATCCAGGACAAACAAAACACGACGGGCACGGCATGCGTCACATGGTGGCCCTACCATTTATGATAAGAAAAAAAAAATACTTAAAGGGGATATTGTTTAATTTTTCTTACAAATGACAGTAAAATATAGTATTTACAAGATTTCTTCTCCTGTGAAATTAAGTCACATTGCAGAATCCTATATCCTATATATCAAAGCAAACGTGGTGTATGTATGTATGTCTATGTGTAGCTTGAGGTTCCCTAACCATGTCCCCACCTCCTTCTTTTTCTTCTTCTTCAAACCCTAGATTCAGGGTTTGAAGTCCAGATCCACGGTTGCACCTTGAAGTTCCCAAACCAGGTCTCAATCTAGGTTCTTCGAAGCCAAATATTGGGGTTTCAAGTCCAGCTCCAGGTCCAGATCTCGATCCACGTGCAGCTTGAGGTTCCCAAACCAGGTTCTTCGAATCCAACGATTAGGGTTTGAAGTCCAGATCCAATTTTGGGTAAGAGTCAAAACTATGGATTTCTCCATTTCTGAAATGGATCTGTCTATTTGTGCACCCCAAAATAATCATATTAATTATATTATTATTATTATTTTAAATTTTATAAACCTCTCCTTGAAAGAAAATGTAATAATAAGTGTATTTATTTTAAAGGTACCCATTCTTCAACCATATGGTAATAATAGCACCGGTGGGTTTTTTTTTTTGCGAATTGTTTTTGTTTGTAGCCAAAATGGCCATCATCTATAGGAAGATGTGGAAAAAGTGGGCAATTATCTAAAGGAATATTTAGCCAAACCTGGCTACAAATCCAAACATGGAAGCACAAAGCATTGGGGGTGGCTGGAGTGGCGTAGCCACGGGTTACCCACTAGTATTAAAACAAACGTGGTGGTGTTGTTTGTCTGTGTGTTCCTCACAGACATTCGCGAATTGCGCCTAGGGCAGTGGGATGAAAGAGCTCTACGTACGTCCGTCTTCCTTTCTTTCTTTTTTTCTTTCTTAATTTGTGTATGTCTGTTCGTTCGTCCGTTAGTCCTTCCGTCCATCTGTCCTTTTTTCCGTCATTGACCTCCCCATCATCCCTTGCCCCATTTTCCGTTTCGCTTATTTATATATTTTTAGTTTTTTTTTCGGGCATCCACGTGATTGGCCTACTCAATATGCGTAGTAATGTACATACCATTGCCTACATGCAGCTCCTTGATTTTTTTTATTGCCAGATTTTTTTGCCAATTTGCACCTGAAATATATGATTTCAAATTTCAACCTATTTGAAGGATTTTTTGTGGGAAATAAATGGTCCCAAATTGGCTAGACTTTGTGGGAAAAAAAAGTTACTGAAACATCAGACTTTTATGGTAAGTTCTATTAGGTAGCCAATACTACGAAAGGACCCCCTTTTCCTTCTTTTAAAAAAAATAAAACTTTCGTAATTGGTGATGTTGGCGAATTTGGCCCCTTTTTTTCTATTTTTCTTTCTTCTTTTTGGGGATGATGGTCACTTTGGTGACATCACAAAATTGGCCATTGAAGACACACAAAAAATAAAAAACAAGGAGAGAATAAAGGGAAAAAACCACTACTACTACTGCTACTTAACTAGTGCATACACTCGCAATGTTGTTCCACACACACACACATACATCGCTTTCCAGACCCTCATGTGAATGTTGATGTTCTTAGAACATTTGTACACAAATATAATTAAGTGCAACAATACTAATTTGATATATTAATTGTGGGTTCATCATTCTTGAACATGCACTTCCTAGTCACATGGAAAAGAATGAATGAATAATCAATAGATGCACCAACAAGTCCACCAATAAGCAACAAACAAAATCTTTAATGAAAGGAAAGAATTCAGCAAAGCGTTATTTAAAGCCTAACACGAAGTACGTGGGTCCTCGATATTGTGCACTTATCTGAACATTCGCAAATCCAACATTCTGAGAGCCTATTCAAAAGGTAATTTGAGTCGGGTTGCAATCTTGGTAATAATTCTAACATATGAATGCTAGACATCATGCACAATCACTTTCCCAAAAAACGTTCATCATTTTTTTTAATCGTTTATGGATGGGGTAGATCATTTCCAAACATTCGTGGATGTCGTGGATCATTTTCAATCACCCGTGGACGAAAGAGATGATTTATATTCACTCCGTAGGGTGGATCCTATTTTGGTAAGGCATGGATGATGTGGATTATTTTTGGTCATCCACACATTATTGAGATCACTTTTAACTGCCTGGAAAAACACCAATTGCGCAAATCATTTTCATTTTCCCAATGCCCTTGGATCACGTCCATCGTCGATATATAACCCCAATATGGGGTAGATTATTTTTGGTCACTGATACATGGCCTGTATTGGTATTATTTTCTATACCAAGCCTTAAGGTATGATCCGCTTGCATTTGAAAGGGACTTGAAGTCCGAATGGGTGCCAAATATGATGGCGGAACCAATGCAATTCGTTGGAATGTTGACATCATTACCAATGAAAAGTTGACACGTCACATCAATTTTTGCCCCCCCGTTGGCTGGATAAGATTGTGCCTAGTTGAAAGTCTTATGGAAAATCAAAATTGCTTCGTGGGTCGTCGGTAGGAATAAGTGTGTCAAGGATCGGTAGGTCAAAGGCAAGTAGGTCGATGCTTGCAGATGGTTGGTGTTTGTGTAACGTGCATAGATGGCACATTGGTTGGTGGGTGGGGGCAAAAAGGTGCTCAACAGGCCGATGCAAAGCTCACCGAACTCACTTGATTATCATTATATATTGTAAAGGAAGAAAGTTCCTTCCCCTGAAGTTGTCCAAGGTACTAAAATAGTGTAAATTAAAAGGACCTAATCAAATGTCACCTTCTGGGTCAATCACTGACATTAGTGAACCAAGGAACTTTTTTCATCAAAAAAAAAAAAGATACATCCCAAAATAGAGGAAAATGTTTCTTTTCTCCATCTTTTTGGGTTTCTTTGATCCTTTTTTTTTTAAAATAAAAAATGTAGGATAGTTTTTATTTAAATGGTGTGATTAGTGTTTCTCTCTTTCTAATTTTGTGGTGTAGTTAAAGGGGTGATCCTCCATAACAAAGATTTAGCCAAATTGGGCTATAAACAAGATATGAAAGTGGAACGATTTAAGCACTATTCTATATTGTTTCCTAACTACGAGCACCCAACATAGAATTATTGGTATTTTTTTCTTTTTCTTTTTTCCCCCAAAACTTGGTGATAAAACCCGCAAATTTCACTTTTTCTCAGTTTATATTTTCTTCATCAAATATATAGTCAGAACATCCCTATAAAAAGTCGTTCATAGAAGGATGGAGTCATTTTTATGAAATTGTTACATTAAAAAAAAACTATAAAAGGATGTTCATAAAAATAGGGAGCTAGAAGTGATGATTCATAAATTACTTGTTTTCAACTTTTGTGATGTAGACAAAACCCCAAAGCATACATAAAAAAATGGAGACAACCACGATAACAATCGTTTCTTTTTGCCTAAGTAGCCAAAAATTCTCACAAAATTAATGCCCATGGATACTTCTGACAATAATTTGATTCCCAAAAACCATTGAATTTTAATATTTAATGTTTTGAATTCTCACCTCAATGTGCAATAAATTCCTTAATTCATTACCAAATTATGAATATCATGTACGATACATAACAGAACATGGACATGTGAGAAAACACAATCAAGATAATTTACGTGTCTCAATAGCAAGTGTACTCGGGCCGATGAGTAGGCATCACACTATGCAATGGCTTTTTGTGACCCTCAACATCTTCAAAAAAAATGTTCAGCCCAAGCTATTTTTTAAATAAAAGCCCTATTCTGACAAATTTTCACTAATCTTCATCCAAAACATGTTGGACAACTTGATGTTCAGGAATATGCTTTATTTTAAGGGTAATATATAAGGGTAGAAAATTAGTGAAGACCTACTACCAAAAAATGGTCCTTAAAATCAAGAGAAAATTCAATGAATTCTTGAATATTTTGCTAGCATGACCTGAAATGCAAAGCATATCCTTTTGCATGTAGAATAAATGTTGGAGGTCCATGTGTATTAAAACCTACCTTAAAAGTATCACATAAATGAAAGCTTACCTTAAAATTATTCATCCATCTAAATATCTCTCTCTCACTACTGACGTTGACAATGTATCATTCATTAGATGCAAACTCAATTGACAATCACCATTAAAGAGTGAACTCCTAACATGAACACGTCCAGCAAAGGTGATAGGATGGGTTTCCCCATGTCCATAGACAAATGATGTAAACCCACCAAACTTTATGACAACAAAACACAAGAAAAGAGGATGGGAGTGAAAAGAAAGAGGGTTTAGGGTCAAATGGTCATAAAGCTCAAAGGCCTGAAAGAAGGGGGGGAGGGGGGGGAGGGAACATTTTCCCTTCCATTTGAGCTATACCTATTTGGTTTTTCCCGTCACAACTCTGGTCAAGAGCCAAATTTGGCCTCACAAAGAGTTGGCCAAAAGCCCATTTTGAACTACCCAGATTTGATGAGAAGCAAAGGCTTGATTGCCAACCCCCAAGCCCCTAGACGTTGCTCGATGCCGAATTTTAACACGTTTCACATTCACTTACCATAAAACGGCACTACTCAAGAATTGGCAAGTGTAACAAAGGCAATTTATTCATGAATGGGGTCAAAAAGGGGCCAAATAATGGGAGATGGCCAAAAGTGATGCCAATAAAACTAACTGAAGTGACAGTTCATAATTAACCCCAGTCCATCAGTTCAAAAAATTTGCCCTCATCATCTCTGTGTTCCCTATGTGCGAACTCGTAAGTATTTGTTTACTTTTTTGTGGGCTTTTGATTTTTCAGCCTTTTACACCTTTCGAATGGGCAACCTCCCATCTAAGATGGCGCCAAAGGGGGGTCTTTTTTGCTAATTTGGCGCAGGTTGATTGGCCCTCACCCTTAAAAATGATTTTTTCCCCTAGGCCATGAAATCCCAGGATACCCCGCACTTTTCCGTTGAGTAAATTGCGTGCCCATTCTAGGGCACACTTACCTACCCAAATTGAATGCTAAACTATTTGAATCCCTTTTCACACACAGCTAGCAAGGGAGATAGAAACCCAACGACCTAAAAAAAGCCCATTTGTTCAAACCCAGGTGCCGACTTCTCATTAGTGCTAGTCTGGTGGACTCCTCGATCTGGAGGCGCACAACTTCTTGGCGCGTTTTCATTGGGCGATAAAATTACACAAGAAGCCAAAAAAACAAGTTCAAACAAGATTACACAAGAAGCCAAAAAAACAAGTTCAAACAAAAAGTGAAAATCAAAGGAGCTCCCCCCAAAATGAAAAGGGCAACGTATGAATAAGCTTAAGAAAAAACCTTATGTAGTAGAGTCTCAAGTGCGGGCCAAAAGTACTGAAGTTACCACAAGTGAAAATTGGAAAAACCCACTTATATAGTTCCATGTAAAACACACCTTCAAAAACATCCTATGTAATCCACAATGCAAAGCCTATAATAACTTTGTAATGATTTTTAAAAATAAAAAGCCTGAAAGTGCAAGTTTTAAGAAGTCCCTCCAAAGTGCATGTTTTAAAAAAAAAGTCTAAAAAAAATCAAAGAAGCCCTTCAAGTGTGCCCTCAAAAAAGTTTCAAGGGGGCCCTTCAAGTGTGCCCAAACAAAGACAATATGTCAGAAAAGACAATATGTCGAAAAAGACAATATGTCGGAAAATCAAACTCAGCTAGGCCTCCAAACCCAGGAAGAGCTCAAAATGATTTCTTATATATGAAAAAGAAAAAACTTTTGAAAATTTTGGAACCTTACAAAAATTGAAGGTCCTTTCCAATTCAAATGAGGATCTTCCATGGGTACAAGGATTATGTTGTGAGGTCCTCCCACTAGGACCTATACCAAAAGCCCTTGGCTCACAAACACTCCCATGCAAGAGCTCATTACCGTGGGCAAACCCTAAACACCTCAACTCACCCCTCAGAAACCATTGCTTGGACTAGGGTTTCAATATTATCCCTGACATTTGCACCATCATGAAGAAAGAAGGGCATGGGCAGGCAGTGCACTTTGCATGACCCTATAGTGGATGGGCCATCACAGTAGCATTGCCCCAATACCATGATGCACCAAGGTGTAGGCACCGCTTGAAAACAAAGGCACTTGTAAGCACTTGCCGAAAGAGCATTTTGCAAGGTTGGTAGTTGTTTGTAAAGCGCTTTGTAATCCGCTTGGTCTCTCTACTGGGCACGAAGTTCCAAACAGAGGGTACAATAATAATACATACAAACCATTTGCCTCTTTTTGCCTTGACAAAATCACACACATTTCATTCTGTCAGCCCTGGGGTAGAACTAGCTGCTTTTTCTAACATTATTATAGTTATGGGTACCCCACTCCAATTTGGGGCACAATTGTGTGGCCATTTGATCAAAACTGGGGACTAAATGAGGAGTCAAGATGAAAACAATACACAGGAAAATAATTGGTGACCAAACTAGTTTTCTTTCATCTAAATTCGTCGGTCCTCAGGGGAATTTCAGCCCCAGTTTGGGATTTCCTTTAGCTTTGTCGGATGAAGAACACCCTTATTAGAAACACAAGTTCCTTTGCAACCAATGAGACAAGGCAACAGGCAGCCAAGAGCCTCAATTCTTTTTCCTTTGGCGAGGGCTGGAGGTTTGGATTCTGATGTTCCCAATGTGTTCCCATTAAGTTCTCAGTGTGTTCACATTACGTTCCTAATGTATTCTTGATATGTTCTCAATTAGTTCCAAACTGGTTCTGCAAATTCTCAATACGTTTCCCAAGAATGTTCCTGTTCACACCACACATGTCCTTTGCCCAAATTTCTATCCTTGTAACCTTTGTAGCTAGACCAAAGGAAATGGCTACATAATTATTCCCTATTTAAGAAGTGTTCATTTGGTGAATGTTTCCTTTTTGATGATGGGCCTATCAAAGAGGCTTGATTGGTCCATCACAAAAAGAAAAAAATTCGTTTTGAATGCACCCCTCCAACAGTGCTTCAAATTTGTGACTTTTAAAGAATTTTAAGGGTCGGTGTAATGACGTCTTGTGACACGTTAGGGACCGTCAAATTAGGGACAAATAGGGTCACACAATTTGTGACTTTTTTCGCCATTTTTTGAAATCTTTTTTAATGAAATTAACCACATCTAGACCTAGGCACTTCCTAGGTCGCCACTTGTAGCGGCAGTTTTGTAAAGGTGCTACAGGCCATTTAGGACAGTTTCCATTTAATGGCTAATTAATGCTGGGGATCCTCACCATTGGACTTGCTCGAGGAATTTGAAAAGAAGAAAAAAACCCTGCCCCACAAAGTTCAACTAGTTAGTAGAACTAACAATAGGGCCCCATGCTCATGGGGGGGGGGGCTGCAATGGCAAGAAAGAATTAGAGAAAGCAAATGGGCAAATGCAAAACCTAGTGAATTGACGAAGAAAGGAAAGTGACGTTTTAGGAATGGGTTTAAATCCTAACTACGTAGTACCTAAACAGATTAGGTAAGAGGGAAGAAAAAACACACGCATCCCAAGCAGGTTTTTTTCTCCACAAAATAATGTTTCGATTTTTTTACACCCAAAAAAATTGGGAAATTTTCGGAAATTTGCATTTTTAAAGTGTAAATTCGACTAATTTTGCGGAAAAATTGCCAATTTTGTTGATATCACAAAATTGAAGAAAAAACCTTGATCCCAAGTCTCCAGACGAAATCCCGGGCCAATTCCAGGCTCGATGATTGGGGGCCATGGGAACCCCCCCCCCCCCGGCCCGCTCCCTCCCCCAGACCCCATCCAAAATTTGACCCTACCCACCAATCTCAGTCTCTTGTTTCTGCCCAACAGCTAGACCAGCTTTAGTTGTGATTGATCACCTAAATTCGTCTTGAATGTCCGGAAACGGGCACATTTCGCACTGAACGTCCCTGACCGTTGCCGGCGACGGCTTCTTACCCAATGGATTAGAGGCTGATGAACACCTATAGTCGACGACCGAGAGCGGAAGGGTAGTTGATTTTCCGTCCCTAATGCATTGATCGGGGAATATGCATCTATCGATTCTCTTCGTCTGCATATCTCATCCCATGTAATCGCTTTCACGAAGGGAAACGAAAGGTTTTTGAATTCTCATCTGAATTTGGATGAAATGTAGTTGGATGAGAAAAAAAGATAGACCGGTTAGGGAAGAAGAGAAGCGGGGGGCAGAAGAGATCAACGCCACCTATCTTCACTCTTCTCTCTCTCTCTCGCAAAGAAACTCACTTCCTCGTTCGCTCTCGAGACCGTGCATATTTGTCAGGCAGGCAGCTGCGCCATCGTCGTCTGTGCAGCAGCAGCAAGCTCCAGACACTTTGCTAGGTCTTTGTCTGACATTTTGGTACGCATAATCTTCTGGGGAGTGCTTTCAGCGCTTTACAACAAACACAATAGTTGCTCAAAGGTTCTTGCACGTTGCAACATTGTTGTAGGCTGTTGAAATCATTCGCAGTGTCTTGGTTTGTTTTCTCTTTTGCTCTGTGTTTGTGTTTCCTCTTGCTTGTCGGCTCCTTTTTTTTTGGCCTCTTCTGGTGCAACCACAAGCTCTGTGTTCATTCGCACTTTGTGAAAAAAATGAGGGAAATGTGACGTCTTCTGTGAAGTGGTGGTTAAGGGTGGCAAAGCTGCTGCACCTGCTCCTGTTCCAGCTCCTGCACCAGCAAAAAAATCCCCTGCACTTGCTCCAAGCAGTTCTGAGGCTCCAACATCTATGCTCGGAGTGTCAGCAAGTTGCCTGACTTCTCATCCCCTCAACAAGAGGGTTATGTGGTCACTCATGAACCCTGAACACTGGCTTCGGTAACCAGTTTAATGTCATCGATTATGTACTTGAAGTACCTTTGTTGCTCTTGCATCCTTTTAGCTATTTTCGATATCTGACTGACTACCTCTTGCCGGTTATCTGGTGCAGAACCTCTGGTCCAAAAGGTTTCCCAACCTCTGATTTTGTTCTCCGGTGAATGTTCGTTCACCAAGCGAAACTTTCTCATCGTTCTTTCGCTATGTATGCATTGTGTCGTCCAAACAGGAGATCAGATATTGAGCAGAGGCTTACCTGACCTTTCATCCATTGGTAGGAGGGTTGTGATATCACTATTGATCTTCTAGAAAATAAGTTATTTATAGGGGGAAAGCATTGAACCCAGGATGGAGCCTGAGCTCTAGGGTGTAACAAATGAGGTGATTTGATAGTTCAGATTGTGTTACACCCCTGCCCTAGGGAGCTTAAGCATAAGATTTCGCCCTCGAGGATCTTACACATAAGATCCCACCCTACGCAGCTTATGTGTAAGATCGCACCCTACAGAGCTTATGCGTAAGACCCCTTCCCTGCTCCGCTCCGGGAGGGAGCAAGAAATCGCACTGTGTAAGGCACCCTCAGTTTCCACTGCAGTACATTTCAAAGGTTGTTACGTCTGGTAGCCGGCTACCTCGCTTGTAACCGGCTACCTGTTGCCAATTACCTAGTCCATAGATCACACTAAGCTCACTTAAAGTAATTAGATAATATGTAGATTTCAGTGGAACCAAAACTGGAGACATTTTGAAGAATCCATAAATTTCGTAGATTTGAATGGTGAATTGCCACTCGTGTGACCGCGCACTTCCTTATTCCCTTCTTTTGCTAGCATTTCTTTATCTATTATACTTTCTCGTCTTCTTTCGTCGCGCTGCTCTTTGCGCCTTCCTTCTATCCTCTCGTCGTTTGCTTACCTGCTTTGCTTGCGTGGGTTTTCTTTTATTGCGGGGGAGTTCGATCTCGTCGTCACTTCTGCTCTTCTTGGCGCCTCCATCTGTTTGTCTGCTTCTTTGGTTTCGGTTCTTCTGTTTTTGTTTTGCTGTGGGGGTTTCGATCTCGTTCTGCCAAGATGCGTGAGATTCTGCACATCCAAGGAGGACAATGCGGAAACCAGATCGGTGCCAAGTTTTGGGAGGTTGTGTGTGAGGAGCACGGCATCGACCCAACCGGGACGTATCAAGGAGTCTCTGATCTTCAGCTCGAGTGCGTCAATGTTTATTACAATGAAGCCAGTGGCGGCAGGTATGTGCCGCGTGCTGTGCTCATGGACCTGGAGCTTGGTACCATGGACAGCGTGCGTTCGGGGCCATATGGGCAGATCTTCAGGCCTGACAACTTCGTGTTCGAACAGAGCGGAGTTGGAAACAACTGGGCTAAGGGCCATTACACTGAAGGCGCGGAGCTGACCGACTCTGTTCTTGATGTTGTGCGGAAGGAGGAGGAGAGCTGTGACTGCTTGCAAGGTATGTTGGAGAAGTTGGAGAAGCAGATTCTTGCTTGCCAAGGTCATCTGTTCTTTTTCTATGTAGCCAAAAAAGGAAGGAACGAAGGAAGTCTTTGATGCAATGTGGAGGAAAATTTCATGAAAATTGTTTTCTTGTGTTTTTTGTTTGTTGCAAGTTTTCAGGTGTGCCATTCATTGGGAGGAGGAACTGGATCCGGCATGGGGACCTTACTGATCTCCAAGATCCGCGAGGAGTATCTTGACAGAATGATGCTCAAGTTTTCTGTTTTTCCTTCTCCGAAAGTGTCGGACACTGTTGTGGAGCCATACAATGTGACGCTCTCTGTGCATCAGCTGGTAGAGAATGCGGACGAGTGTATGGTTCTTGACAATGAGGCGCTTTACGACATCTGCTTCAGGACGCTGAAACTAATCACGCCTACATGTAAGCCAACAATCTCAGAACGTTGTTGTTGAGCCTCGCATGTGTTTTTTCCTACTTTCTGCTTGGGTGCTGGGGGTTTCTGACGGCAGTGATTCCTGCAATGTGTTTTGCAGTCGGTGATTTGAACCATCTTATCAGTGCAACAATGAGCGGTGTCACCTGCTGTCTTCGATTCCCTAGTCAGCTCAACTCAGATCTTCGAAAACTTGCAGTGAATCTGATTCCCTTTCCACGGCTGCACTTTTTCATGGTAAGGTTTGCACCATTGACATCCAGGGGCTCACAGCAGTACAGATCCTTGACAGTTCCAGAGCTCACCCGCTCCTTCTCCTGGTCCGTTTGTAAGTAATTATTTTAGGATGAAACCTTTGGTTTATTCTGTTGCCAGTGAAGCATGAAGCATTTCTCTACTTGATTGTTGGTGGAAAGCTTTTTCCATGGTGGTTGGTTCAGGGATGATATCACCAATTAGTCTTGCTTTTGTTTGACTGTGGGATGATCAACAGAAGGGTGCTGGAGGTCTTTCTTCTACTCCTGCACGGACAGCAATCTTTATCTTGTTAGTGCTTGTGGTGCTTGGTATATAAGCACACAAAACAAGTTCATGGGTACCAGAAGAAGCTTTGTGAGAGCTATAAAGCTTTTCATGTACAATTGATGATCAAGCCAATTTGTGTATGGGCAGTAGCAACCTGACAAGAAGTCTTGCCCTATTCAACTAGATGCCTGAGCACCGTAGAGACAGTGTTGTTGTGATGATGCCCTGTTCTCTGACTTTCATCTTGCAAAATGATCACAAGCGTAGATTGTGACAAAAAGTATCAACCAGATATGTGTGAAAATAAGCAGGAGAAAATAGAAAGAGTTTGCAGCTTGTCTGCCTGTGAGGGACGTCTTATCGAGGTCTGTGTAGTAAGTATCATTGAGTATCAGAGAGAGAGAAGAGCAGCAGCAGGAATGAGTGTTTTTTTAGGTTTTTGGATCGCATCGATGAGTGTGGACGATCTATGATCATGGCGTGTGCTGCTGCGAGGCTTCCTCAAAGTTTGCCTTCTAATCTCTGGGAGTATTATGTTGTACTTAGTTGTGGATGCTCAGGGAGCTTTTAGTGTACAACCTTTTAAACAAAAATAATAATCATGCACCTAAAGTGCATGAAATATTATTTTTGTTTAAAATGTACATCAGTTCTGTGATATTTCAAAATGATTCAACATGAATAATTATCAAGTACCTGAAGTGCTTGAAATATTATTCTTGTTTGACATATTCAGGGAGCTTTTAGTGTGCAACCTTTTAAACAAAAATAATAATCATGCACCTGAAGTGCATGAAATATTATTTTTGTTTAAGATGTACATCAGTTCTGTGATATTTCAAAATGATTCAACATGAATAATTATCAAGTACCTGAAGTGCTTGAAATATTATTCTTGTTTGACATATTATTCATTATCCAATTATGCATAATGTTTTTTGGTGAGGATCATAATTTTGTCAATGTTTCAACATAAATAACAATTGAAACATTAGACATTATTATTTTTCACATGAGCACTAGAATTGCTTATTAAGGTAGGCACCTTTCTAAACCAGTTGTTGATGATGATCACATTATTGAAATGAGACAAAACATAAGCAACCAAGGGAAAGAGGACAAAGGGATTGGAGAAAAGGGGAAGAAGGCAAAACTACTTACATCCAATTGATCGTATTGGTAAAGCAGCTGTCGGCGTCCTTCCTCGCGCCAGATCCTGTCATGGATGCCAAGCTCTTGTTGTCTGCAAGTCCACTCCTCTTATTGTTACTTTTGTTGTTGTTGTTGCTGTGCAAGCCTAGCCTGTAGTGGAAGGATTACAGTTGGAGGTGACTGGCAGGACCACCAAGTGCATTGCATTGCGGAGGAGATTCTGAATGATGTTCTCATCGTCGGTGATTACAAGGTCGTCTCCACTTCCCAGGTTTAGGCCTTAGTGCAACCGCTAAGGTTCGCATTCTCTCTGTTTCTCTCGCATTGCTTGTTTTCCGTCTTTTGCTTTCAGGCTTTCAATTTGAGTGCAGGGAATGGAGCTTCAGCCCAGGCGGTTGGAGGAGGCTGTGAGGTCAATACATAAGGAGATGCTCTACTTGAGAGACAGGTAGGATGGTACAACATTCCCATCTAGCTGTTTGATTTCTTTTGAATTTCCTGTCAACTACTACCATATGCTTGTGGAGCTGAGAGAAGTATGCATAGTGTCAAGGGTGTACGTGAGCAATGCTTCCCACTTGTGGTTGCATTAGAAAAATGCATTTGTAAGGCATCTTGACCTGCAGAACATTGATTGCTCAAGTTCAAATTTAACAGTTGACGAAAGTAGATGTGCTAGCTTTATTAGCTCGTTTCAAATAGTTGAATTGGCTGGTAGTCGAGGGAGGACAACAACTGGCGAGATATCATGATGAGCTTGAGGTTTTAGGGGAAATGTGAGTTGTTTCTGCCCTCCCTCTTTTCGGGACTTCTTCAGTACTACCTATAACTTTGTTGAAAGTCTCTGGCGACACTGGTGAAGGTGGCCTCACCAAGATTATGTGAAAACAGAGACCGAGGTGAAGCTACACCGAAGTATTATAATAAGAGTGAATCTGGCCTGCTTTTCTTCTTCCTCCTCTGTTGTCCAAGGACCCATTCGAACCCGTGAGGAGAAGTAGGATTGGGCATTTGATGATCCCAGAGCTTCTCCGGCAGTGCCTGGTATGTGACCTCCATATTTGTCAACCCCATGTTCCTGAGGGAAGGTCAGGTTTGCTTGATCATCCAACTCTCCCCTTTTTAGTGTGTCCTTTTTTGGGTTTAGGGTGGCATGTTTTTTACTTATCGCGGATGCACACCTCTTGACCGGCTGTATGGCATTATAGACCGCTCGATCAGTGACGATCGCGGTCTGTAAGGGCCAATTGGCGTGGGCTGTATGGCAGTGCAGACCGTTCGCGGTCTGTACGGGCCAATTAGCATGTCAATCAGGATACATCTGTGCCTAAGCCATGCTCAAGAACCTAATATTGATCAATATAACACCTTGATGCTACTATTAATTAGCATACAACCAAAAAACAAAAGAAAGACCCACCACCGTAATCAAGTGAGATAGTGTAATATTTGAAACATTGGTATTCACACTTGTGTTAGGCAGATAATAGATGGGTCTGATTGGTCATTTAAGGTCACAAAGCTCAATGAAAAAGAGTTCAAAAAATACCAGGACTATAGAAAATGTCATATTTGGGTGTGATGTCGAATATAGGGCCAGTAAATCAAAAGATGGGAAGAGTCCAGCAGCCTTAAAAACCACCAGTAGTTCTACATGTCATTTCTTTCTTCATAACAAGTTGAGGAATGACCAACCAAGACCATGAGATACTTTGCTTTCAATGCCCACTTTTTTAGCCAAGGACCGAGATTCAAACAACATAATCAATCCTTTGTTGTGTGGCTAAGCCCTCATACATGTTTTGTTTATCACCTCAAGGGGGCATGTCAGAATAGTGAGGGAGTGGTGGAGCAATGGAAGATCCTTTTTGTCTAAACTTGTTACAGCACCCTCTGGAAACTTCGATCCATATCTGCCTACTCAACCTTGCTAAATAAAAAAGATAATGTTTTTTTAAAAAAACTAAAACATGAACCAAACATTGTTGAAATAACACACATGTGCATTAGGCACGGGGTTCAAATTAGTAGAAGATTTTATATATATATATATATATAACATGTTTTTTAGGTATATATGTATTGAGTGAAGTTGGGGTTCAGATAGAGCTTCTTATTCTGAGATATTCTTTGGGTAAGATGTATGGTGATGGTGTTGTTTGAAAGTGACATTTTGTTCTAAGACACTCTAACTTCTCTCACAATGGTGTTCTTTCTTTCTATCCACTTGTGCTTGTTATGGCTAAAACAGTGGAATCTGCCACTTGCAAGTAACGTGTTTTTCAAGTATATATTTGACTGGCATTATGAATATACCACCACTTGTAACCCTTTCCAGGGTTTGCATATTGTCTGGTTATGGTTGTTAAGGGGGACAATAACATGTATTTTCATGTATTTCTGATGTGTGCTTTATTCACATGTCTACCCATCAGGACTATCAGGGCTGACTTTGGAACTAATTCATGCATTACATGGACTATAAGGTGTATATGTGCCATGAGACCCTCACTTATACTGGATAATTGTTGGAATAAAATAGATTATTTCCACATGTCAAACCTACATATTGTAATCTTAAGGGGATTAATTGGACCTTCTTGTTGAATACACATATACATTGTTTTGCTTCATCAAGTGATAAACTATTGTAAGTAAAATTGATATCTTCAATTGTCAATTATCTTTTAAATGTTTGTGGAGCAAGCTACTAAAAGTTGGGGATAGATACACTATTTTAGGTGTGGCAAAATAAATTAAGTTATTTTTCACCTATATCTTAAACCTTATCAATGGGATTATCATTTGTAGGCAGCCCTAATCCTAGACATGCCTACAAAAAATTGTGTACCTAGCTTACCAAAAGACCATAGTTGGCATAATTTGGTTACACATGCAACTATGAATATATGCATATCAAATATATATGATGATATATCACAAAAATCATCCAAAGGTTGGGATGAAGGTGATCATAGTTGTACCATAGTTACATACACACCCAAAAAGGGGGCAAAAATCCATTGTGGTTGCGTAAAAAACCAAAGATAGTTGCATGCGACCGGCAGTTGCATCCTAGTTGCAAACATGGTGGTTGCATATGACAGAATTTCTAGTAGTGGAAGAATTATGACTCGCAAATGGTTTTGAGATCCATTGTGTATCGCAAGAGCATGGCACTGTATTCTTATTTTGGAAGCAAGGTTTATATTCATTTGGAGTCACTTTGAAAGGCAAAAAAAAAATTCTATATCAAAATTTCAAAATTGCATTGCAAAACCTTTTGTGAAACTTCCTTTTCTAATAACCCTTTCACTAATTTTCGAGCTAACGCACATCGTAACTTGTAATACGTACACCACCGGAAAGTTTTGTAAAAATTTGTGATGAGGTTTGTGATACATATTCAAACGTAAAATGCGAGGCGCCGAATAACGCAAGCTTGCGATGTCTTGTGACTCTCAAAGTTTGTAGCAATACTTTGTGTATTATAAAATGTGCGATGTTTTGAGTATGATTAAACGTTGCGAAGTGTGGAATATCGCTAGGGTGGACGGAGACTTAGCGGGTCGCAAAGTTTTGTTTGTGGTATATGTCGTAAAAGTGTTGCGATGAAATAAGGTACATTATAAATTAGCGATGGGTGGTGCTACACAAGTTGTGATGCGTGTCGCATCACAAATTTAGCAAGTTGTTTTTGCTTCGCAAACCCTTCAGGTTTTTTGTTTAGCCCTTCGCAAAAAGGCACAATATGTAGTAGTGCGAAACTTAAGATTTCGCAAACATGTTCTGGAATGATTTTAACCGTCAGAGTTTAACGATGTCTGTGAGATGGTATATTTGGTCTTTTGGCTTTTGTAGTGTTGCGAAGAAATATGACTTGCAAATATGTTTGAGATCCACTATGTATCGCAAGAGCATGGCACTGTATTCTTGTTTTGGAAGCAGGGTTTATAGTCATTTGGAGTCACTTTGGGCCGTAAAAAAAAAAATCTATATCAAAATTTCAAATTTTACAATGTAAAAGGGTTTGCAACTCTTAGGTATCTAACACACTAGCTGTCTATCTAGACCTCCGTCCCCTCTTGGATTTCTTCCTTGAATCTTTCTTCTTAGTGTTCTCTGGTGGAGGGGGAGGCTGCTCATCCTCCTCCCTCTCTTCATCGTCCCCCTGCCCCTCCTCCTCTTCCTCCTCCTCCTTATCCTCGCCCCCTACAGAACCTACATTTCGACTAGCAAATGAACTGGGTCCACTGCTAGTGGTAGCACTGGGGGGAGCAGTGGTAGTGCCTCTCTCCTCCTCATCACTGCTGCCCTAGGAGCTTTCACTCTCACCCTCAGATGCCTGCATTTCAACATGCAAAGCTTAGTCAACACCATAAATGAAAATCTTGATTCAAATGAAAACAATCTCAACACAAACAGAAATTCAATCCCAACCAAACCCACTCACCAATAGCGCATCAACATGTTCAAAAAGATGCTCCTTGCCATGCTCCTGGCCCATTGTCATTTCTGCAGTTGTGATCTTCCTCTTGTACCTCTTGTACTGTCCCCATAAAACAACAGGTCAATAAAAACGCATATATGCGAAGCACAAACCTTCGCATATTGTAACTTGCGAAGAAGTTTGCGATTTGTTCAAGTTTACGACCTCTTTTGTGAAGCGCAGACCTTCGCATATTGTAACTTGCGAAGAAGTTTGCGATTTGTTCAAGTCTACGACCTCTTTGCGAAGCGCAGACTTTCGCATACTATAACTTGCGAAGCAGTTTGCGAAACAAATAGCATCGTAGCTTTGCGAAACAAACGCCATTTGACCTATCTTTGTGATGCAATTCGCATCGCAAAGGTATCCCAAACAGTCCTATGTGACTCGACAGAAACGAATCTTTGCAGAAAAAATGGAAGAGAGGGAGGATACTTACAAATGCTGCTTTGAGGCCGGGAATGCCACCTTGCCCTAGCCTGTGGGTGGTGGGTGGAACCAGTTTCACTCGCTCTGTTGCCTTGAGGAACTTCAATGGTGGATCACCAACCTCGTCCACCACTGATTGGTATTCAGTAAGCTTTAGCTCTAGTGCCTTCAGGTCACAGTTAAACCTCCCAGACTTGCCTTCTTAGCCTTGGCTAGCTGCTCTGTGATCTCCTTCAGTTGCTTTGTTGCTTTCAGCTGCACCTCAGATTGGTAGAAGGCATTCCAAATGTCTTTTGAGAACTGAAGCGGCCTCTCCAAGTTCTTACACACATTCAGGTCTCTCAGGTGAGCACGAATCTTCATCCTGTCATGGTATCTTGCTTGAGACATTGAATTGGAGATCTTGTCTGCAATCCACTGTGAATCAAACTCTCCTCCATTTCGAAATGCTCCCTTGACCTGATTTATCACTCTCCTCTGCTCTGCCTTTGAGAGAGTGCCCCACTCAACTCCTCGTGCAAAGTTGGTGGAGACAATGTGCCTAATGGTGCTCTTGGCCCCAGTGTATGCCAGCTCGGTTGGAATTCCCTCCTCTGCCAATGTTATCAGAGGGAGCTTCTTCCTCTCCTCCTCTTCCTTCTTCAGATCGAGCTTCTCCTTTCTGATGGCATCCCTCTCATCCTTCCTCCTTTTCTTCTCGAGCGTTCTAGGTGAGAGAACTCCTGTTGTTACTCTCTCATCTCTCTTTCTCTTCTTCTTTGTTGCCTTGGCTTCTGTAGCCTTCCTTGCCTCCTCCTCTCTTTGTGCTTCCCCAGCAGTCAGCCCTACTTGCAATGCTTGACCTAAGATGGCTGTCAAGGATGCCAGCCCTTCAGGTGTCCTAGTATCAATTGCAAACAGCTCTGAAGCTCTCAAGTGATCAGCAACCATCTTCCTCAACCTTTCCTCATTGTTGTCACCTCCTCTAGACCCAGAACCCCCTCCACTAGTCCCAGCCATTGCAATTCGCCCCCTCCTCTCTGCCCAAGTTTTCCTTCGAAAATTCTTAAGCAATGCCGAGAATGAGTTCAAATTCACTCGCCGTCCTACTCTAGTCTAGAGCCCAAGAAAGATTTCATTACACCTTATTCCGTTTCAGCTTAAGGACTTTCAGAAATTCAGGGCTTGCGATGTAACCCGCATCTAAACCTACGATACGGTATTGCTCACAACGGCCATGCAATGCTGTTTGTTTCGCAACATTAGAGGGTTGCGAAGTTGGGGGCTTCGCTAATGTAGGAGGAAGTTAAAGGTTTTAGGGTTTTGGTTTAAGTAACGAATGCAAATGCGAAAAGGGATGCGATGGTAGGGGGTTCGCAAGGGGTTCGAAAAGTTTTAGGTTTAGGGTTTTTTCTCGAGAGTTTTAGGTGAGAGAACTCCTGTTGTGCATATGGCAAAGGGTTTTGGGCAACCAGTCCTATAGGCATTGTTGAGCCCACATTGGATGCAAGTATGCATTTCTTTTTGGTTTAGGTAGTTTCAATTTATGAGTTGTCAAGGGTTTATATTGTTGTATCACATGATTTTTGAAAGTCTAATCTGGTCTTTGCCTTACATTTGTGCCTTATTAATGTGACAGATGATATGTCTTCCTTCTTCGTTGTCTCCACTAGTGACTCATCCTCCTCAAATGAAGGCACATTAGCTCATACGCAAGCAGAGGTGTCCCATTCTCCTCGTGGTCCACCTCGGCAACTTTGCCAATGCACCAAGTGTGTTGGTCAGATTTCACAAAAGTCATATGTTTGTGCTCAACACATTCAGCGATTTGGGCGTCATCGTGGTCTTACCCCAGGAGCTTCTTCATCTCATGTGGTAAGTGTCATTTTACCATTGTCATTTTTCCTCTTTGATACATGTTATTTTTCATGAAATCCTCTTTGAAACTATTTTCACTTCCATGGTTTGTTGTGGTTTTTTTAATGTAATAGGGTTCCCGTATGACACCACCACCCTATGTTCTATCACAAGGGGTTTTAGCTGCCATAGGAAATGCACTTTCACATGCATTTGCTGTAGGGATTGGTGCCTCTCATGAGGCTAGTAATCCATATCATGAGGCAAGGCCATGTCTGCCCTCCGTTAGACATTGATCCAAAGCACAACATCCAAGTGAAGGTCATGCTAGGACTATTGTTGAGGGCAGATGGGGTATGTGTGAATTCACTGGCAAATGTGCCAATATTATCCAGTCATGGAACCCTGCAGTTCTTGGGTTGCTTGATAGTTTGCCCTATGATGAGGAGGTTATGGTTTGGGGTAGACGATGGATTGTTAAGACCTTTACACTTGGAGAAAGGCATGGCTATGGAGTATATGCTTGTGAGGACATCATTGTAGAGGATTCAACTAGTTGTCGTAGAGAGGGTCCTACTTTGTTCCCTTATGGTGGGCCTATCTATAAGAGAAGACATTGGAACATGATCCTCAAACAACATCCTGAGTGGAAGACCTTTGCTCTTGATATGGACACCTTTGCTGGTAGCACTAGGAGGCATAGTGATGTGAGGGTGATAGATGGAGACCCCATACGTTCTGGAAACATTGCTGGTTTCATCAATAGTACGGTGGGGACTCAGCCTAAACGTAGGGCTAATTGTGAGTGGGTTTTTGTTGAGGGACCTCCTCCAACACCATATGGCCAGACTTATCATGAAGACCATTGCCTGGTGTTAGCTATTAGGACGATCAGATCAGGAGATTAGTTGTTTACACACTATGAGTGGAATTAGGATTCCACCATTTTTGAACTATGTACTTTGATTAAGACATAACATACCATATCTATATACATGCATTTTGGCATTTTTTATTTATAATGTAATATGCAACTATGCTTGGTATATAGTTAAAATCTTCTGGATTTGGTATTGCATAGAATATTCGACCTTCTGAAGACATGCTGCCACGGAGGTTGAGAGCAACATATCAGGAAATGGGCATGCCACACAAATCAAACTCTTCATCAACTCATTCTTCATCAAATGACTTATCTGCTCATGATGAAGGTGTCTCTCAACCAGTTCAAGAAGCACCACTGCCTGCAAACCAAGAACAAGCGATGGATGACTTCATGGTTGACTGGTTTGGACTTGACATAGTTGATGATATGTCTGGCAACCCACATGATGAAGGAGCCAATGCAAATGATCCACGTCATCAACATACTGCCCAGGGACAACGGCAGTGGCAAGAGGCGAAGGCACATGCTCAAACACCTATTTTTCAAGGTGCAAGGTTAAGCCGTTTAGCAGCCATACTGGGGTTGTTAAACATCCAAGCAAAACACAAGGCAAGCAATACTATGTTGTCAGACATTTTCCAGTTTTGTCATAGCCTCTTGCTACCTAAGGAAAATGTTTTGCCAGGATCTTGGAAGGAGGCTAAAAAGATCTTATCCTCCATAGGCATGGAGTATCAAATTGTCCATGCATGTGTTAATGACTACATGTTATTTCATGGGAACAATGCCCATTTAACGGAGTGCAATACATGTGAAGAGGCTCAATATGATCCTCACATGCTTACAAAGAAGGTGCCCAAGAAATCAGTAAGGTGGTTTCCCATTATTCCTCGCTTGTTGCACATATATCGGTGTACAGACTTGGCCGAGTTAATGGTTTGGCATAAGAAACATCGATCAGAGCCTGGTGTTATGAGGTTACCGATTGACTCTCCTGCTCACAAGCATGTGGAGTCAACATGGCCAGAGTTTGAACGTGACCCTAGGCATGTGAGGTTGGGGTTAGCATCAGATGGTGTTAGTCCACATTCACTTGGAGGAAAGGGACGACCTACCTCTGTTTGGCTAGTTGTTGTCATGAATTACAACCTTCCTTCGTGGTTGTCTATGAAAAAATGATTTTTGCTGCTTTCTCTTATTATCCCAGGGCCAAGTAAGGTGAAAAACCTAGACACCTACTTAGCACTAGTGGTCGATGAGCTCAAAACATTGTAGGATGGAGTATGGGCATATGATGGGAGGAAGACCACTGGAGGAATACCACGTGTATTCAAGTTGAAGGCAATCTGCATGTGGACAATGCATGATTATCTTGGTAAGAAATCATGCACATGCCTCTATATATTTCTTTATTATTCTATTTTGTGATTATTTGTTGTTATAGTATTCCGTTCTTTTACAATCAGGGTTTGGTTTTGTAAGTGGGCTACAAACTCAAGGCTACAAGGCATGCTCTACATGTGGCCCAAGTTTCGAGGACATGGCTAAATACTCAAGCCATCTTCGCAAAATTGTTTACTTTGGCCATACAAAATTTCTTCCACTGGGACATGATATGAGATTAGACCCACTTTTATTTTCATCTTTTGACATGCCTTATGGTGATGAGCGTGATATTCCAAAAGCTACCACTTTTGCATATTGGAGGGATGTGGCCAATAAAGTTATTGACCTAAATGATTTTATGGTGTTTGAGGGTAGTGGATTGACAAGGTGGGGTATACTCAACAGCTTGCCTTACTGGGGTGAGCTGAAAATACATCATCTCTTGGACCCCATGCACATTGAGGGAAATGTGGGAAAGGCTATTATAAAACAGCTCTATGGAGAGAAGGACAGTAACTTTAGGGAGGCTTGTGAGGATTTTGAGAGGCATCCCGATGTGTGGATTATTGTTGATCCTAACACAGGTATTGAGCAAGGACCATCAGCTCCATGGACATTTACTACACAGGAAAGAAGAGACTTTCGAAATCGCATAGGAGAGATGCGATTCCCTACAGGTTTGAACTTTGATTTCAAGGGTTGAATTTAGAACAACTCTATTGCTTTTATTTATATTTAAATATGTATGCCTTATACTGGAAAAAGAATTTGAAATATAGAATGTTATCTGTTAGATGTCTAAAATACTTTTGTATAATTTTATGGTACCTTGTTGCAGGTTATGGAGCTAATCTTCAAAAAGCTTTTGGTAGGGACGATGACCACAAGTGGCCAAGGTATCTCAAGACACATGACTATCATCGTTTACTGCAACACATATTGCCTGTGGCAATAATAGGCTTAGCTAGTGAAAAAGTACAAGATGCTCTTTGGTCATTGGGAAATTTGTTGAGATGGGTATGCTCAAAGGAGTTATTTGTAGAGGAGATTCCAAGAACGAGGGTAATAGCAGCAGAGGTGGTATGCAAGTTGGAAAAGGCTTTCCCTCCATCATTATTTGATTGTCAAGTGCATTTTCTAGTTCACCTTGTGGATGAGATAACCATTGTTGGTCCTGTGCATTGTCGGTGGATGTATTGGCTTGAAAGATATATGGCAGTATTAAAGGGTTATGTCCGTAACCATGCACGAGTGGAAGGAAGCATGGCAGCAGGACACTTGGCAACAGAGAGCATGTTTTATTGCACCAACATCTTGGCCACTATAGATCCATCATGTCCTCATGTCTCGATGGAGGAAAGAGAAGAGGAGGAAGACCGTTTGACTGGTGCCATCAAAACACGTATGTTATTACCTACAAAATTAATTCAGCTGACCACATTCATGTTGAATAATAGTAATGTCATGGAAGAGTGGAGGAACTTCTATGAGAATGCCAAAAGTATGAGTGGGAGATCAAGGATTTTTCCTACATTTCATAAGTACATGAAAGAGAAGTTGGTTGAAGTGGATCAATTGTTGGCACAAGGAAAAAGTATAGCATGTTTTCCAGAGATCACAGATGATGTTCGCACCATGGTTCATGGACCACTAAGAGTTGTGACAACACGTTCAACAATGTGGACACAAGGAAGACATTTCAGGTATTTATTTTTTCTATTTCATTAGGCATATTAACTCATCTTCATATTCCAGACAAGTTTTTTAGAATGTTCTAGGATGATTTTTATGGGCATGAAGTTTCTATTATCATATAAGTTTAAGACTCACAATGCCTAACACAATATTAATTTCAGGATTTCCAGTTTGGATGAAAAGAGGGGCCGCACCTTTGACTGTGGAGTTCAAGGGCAATTCATTCAGGACTCTAGAAGCAGTCGGCATGACAAGAATATTGTTCGAGATATTGTGCCACATTATGGAAAGCTGGAAGACATCTTGGTGGTATCTTATGATGCACATTCAAAGTTTGAAGAGTATGTGTTTAAGTGCAAGTGGTTTAAAGTGAACCTTGCTGGTGCAAATTGCACTGTAGTTCAGGATGAGTGCGGACACACACGGTTAAAGACATCTGCCACCAGTTATCAGCCATCTCATTGGCAAACTTCAAAGCCATTTACTTTTCCTAGTCATGTAGAACAATGTTTTTATCTTCCTTATCCCCCAAACCCAGAGGAGTGGTCACTTGTTGTCACATATGTGCCACGCTCCCGTTCTATTCTAGGTGAGAAACCAGAGGTTGTGTTTACAACCTCTGAGGTGGATGATGACCACGTATAATGTACTACTCATTAATTTTATGCAAATTGCCATTGAGGCTTGTGGTTCTATATTACTGCACAATGTTCATTGTGTCATTTTCTGCCTATTCTGCTCCATTGTGTAATTTTGTTTTCAAGAATAGGAGCACTGCTATGCGTATTTTATTGATATTTTCACTCAGTCTACCAAGGTAATATAGATTATAATAATGGTTAAGTGGATTTATAGCTTCCATTTGGTCTAAAAGATTTTTTTTTTTTTTATGGCGTTTTGGGAATTAGATGACATTGCGAAACCCTTTTACGAAACTTCCTTCTCCAGTAACCCTTTCACTACTTTGTGAGCTAACGCACATCGCAACTTGCGATACGCCCACCAAAAGAAACTTTTGCGAAAATTTGTGGTGAGGTTTGCGATACATATTCAAACGCAAAATGTGAGGCGTCGAATAACGCAAGTTGCGATGTTTTGTGAGTTTCAAAGTTTGTAGCGATACTATGTGTATTGTAAAAGTTGCGATGTTTTGAGTATGATTAAACGTTGCGAAGTGCGGAATATCGCTATGGTGGACAGAGATTGAGTGGGTCACAAAGTTTTGTTTGTCATGTATCTCGCAAAAACGCTGCGATGATTAAAAGTTCATTATCAATTTGCGATGAGTGGTGCACCATAAGTTGCGATGCGTATCGCATCACAAATTTGGCAAATTTTTTTTGCTTCGCAAACCCTTCAGGTTTTTTGTTTTTCCTTCGTAAACCCTTCAACTTTTTTGTTTGGCCCTTCGCAAAAAGGCACAATATGTAGTAGTGAGAGGAGGTTTCTAGCTTTGTTGTAACAATGTCCTCCTCATTAGATGTTCCACTTTAGCGTTCGAGTGGGGTGTTACGACAAGATGCCGATCGTTTACTAACACAGGCTTGGCGTGAGGCTTTTGTGCCTGTGGAAAAAGGAGAAGTTCCACAACAGACTCTTATTTTTTGTCTTGTTGGGTTGTCTCCATTGGATACTACACCCATTGCGTGGGAGTATCCTTCCGAGGTTATTTGCGTGTTGGATCCATTTGGTGGGATCAACACTGGTTTGGCAACAATGCTTCAGGCAAGTATTCTAGTTCGGAAATACCTTTACGTGGAGAAAGATGAAACTGTGAGGAGGGTTTCATTGCGCCATTTTGCATTATTAATGTGATGATACCCTGAGTTGTTGCCGAGGTCGGCTATTCGAAGATATCACTATGTTTTGCCATTAGACATTGCATTGTTGGGGGCGTAGGACCTTGTGAGAGTTGGTCCTATTGATTTGGTGATTATTGGATGGCCATGCCAGGGTCATACTCGAGCTGGTCGTGGTGAGGGATTATGTGAACCTTAATCTTGTATGTTTTGGGAGATGTTGCGAATGTTACGCCATCTTTAGACACATCAGGCACGTGCTCCCATGTACATTCTGGAGAATGTACCTTTGTTGGGTGATATTAGGTCTCATGTGATGGCAAGTGTACACGAGATTCGGTCTTGGATTGGACTAGCAATTTTATTGCATGCAGCAAAGGTTAGTTCACATGTTCATTGTCCACAATTGTGGTGGACGAACTTGTTGTCGAGGGAGGTATTGAGATGGGCATACGAGACAATACCACGATCTTCTCACCTCGTAATGGATAATATCTTGGATATTGGGCAACGTTCTAAGGTGGTGAAAGTTGTTGATAGGTCACCCATGGCAATGGTGAACTGAGTGAGATAGCTTAGGATGGCTTTACCCACATTTGTCAATTTTCCAACGTCACATGCCTATAGGGAGGGTGGTATCGGGTTTGTATGGGATACTTGTTTGCAGTGGTTGGTGGATCGCAACACCGATGAAAGAGAGCGTGTGAAGGGGTTTCCTACAGGAATGACATTGGTCCCTTCCATTTTCGAGGTTTCACGTCGACAGGTGTTGGTTTAAGCTATGGACCTGAAATGTTTGACTTGGATTATTAACCTTAGTATGGCTGAATAACGTCGGCTTAGAACCATATCTATAGTAGTTACACCTCTTGTGAGTTTGTTGCCCACCGTGACGGTAGAGGCATTAGTTGGGGGCGAAGAGTACATGGGATGAGTTGGGAGCGCATGTGGAGGTTGTGACCCATGCTGTTGGAGGAGTTTGTTGCTTTAATGGTGTTCCATTGGGTGACATGGAAGAGTGTGTGGCTTCTCCTGAGGTTCTTGCATAGCAACCCATGGCATTGTCCTCTTCCTCTAATGTGTCTACCAAGGAGACTTGGGAACCATTGATGGGGCCCAAGCTAACAGAAGGAAAGAGGCGACGATTGATGCAATTCCTAAGGGTGTATAGGAGTTGTTTTGCCTTCAGTATGAAGGAGTTAGGTGCTTTGATTGGACCTGATATATGGATTGAGTTGGCTAGTGACACGCCAATCTTTCGTTGTCCTTATAGATATAGTGATATGCAGAGGGACTTGATTCGAAGTCGAATATTATATCTATTGGAGGCTGGATTAATGGAGTTGTCGCATGGTGAGTATGTATCAACCACTATCATGCTTGCCAAATAGGATGTACATGGCAACTACACAAATAGGCAGATGTGTGGAAACTACCATCCTATTAATCGGTAGACTAAGTCCAATAAGTATGCCATGCTTACACGTGAGGAGATATTTGATGTTATGGGACATGTGAGGGTTTTAAGTACATTTGATCTTCGAGCAAGGTACCATCAGTTGTCAATTCAAGAGGAGGACAAGGCCAAGACTGCATTTTGGGGCATCAACTCTCATAACAAGGATTGTTTGTATCAATGGAAGTTCTTACCCTTTGAGTTGAAAAATGCACCTGCCAAGTTTCAACATGTGATGGATAGGATCTTAGTAAGGTTGGATTTTGTCCAATGTTATATCATGACATTGTGGTGTATAGTGATACCATGGAGGAGCACCATATTCATTTTACAGATTGTTTTTGAGCGATTGAAGGCTTATGGTCTGCGTCTACATCTTGGGAAGTGTAAGTTCTTCCAGGAGAATGTGGAATATATGGGTCATGTGATCTACCCAGGTGGTTTGGGAATGCAACAAGTCAAGGTAGATGTTATTGCACATATTTCGCGACCCATGGATGTTAATAGGGTTTGCGCTTCATGGGATTGGCGAATTACTATCGTAGGTATGTCAAAGGCTTTAATGTAATGGCAAAGCCTTTGAACATGTTGAAGTTGGATCAGGAGTGGTAGTGGGGTGATGAACAAGAGCGAGCTTTTCAGGAGCTTAAGGCCAGGTTGGTTGTGGCTCCCATCTTGAAGAGACCTATTAAGGGGTGTCCATTCTAGCTACGCACTAATTGGAGTATGTTGGGACTTGGAACAGTGTTGACATAATGTGATGATGAAAGGAAGGAGTTTGTGGTGGCCTATGTGAGTTGTTCAAACAATGTAGCGAAATCATGTTATAATTCGTACAAAGGATAATGTTTGGCAACGGTGTGGGCTATTGCACATTTCAGGTGTTACTTGTTTGGCACACAATTTACCCTTGTCACTAATCACTAGTCGTTCAAGTGGTTGATGGAATCTAATAAACTTACAGGAAAGCTTGCACGGTGGGCTCTTATCTTACAGGAGTATGATTTCTAGGTGGTGCATAGACCTAGAGTTGCAAACCTTGATGCCAATGGGTTGAGTCGAAACCCATGTACTAGCCAGGAGGATGATACTAGAGCTAGATGGCATGGCGAGGTTGACGAGGAAATGGTGTTTGGTTGGCATGCATCAGCCATTTTGTGTTTGTTGGGTGTGGACTTTAGTATGGAAGGCCACGTGACATCTTACTCTAGTTAAAGGATAAATGACCAGTCTTCAGATCCTGAGGTTGAAGATGGTAACACCGGTCACCATGATGTTCATGATGATACATTGGTGTTGGAATTTTTATAGACCAATATGGTGCTAAGCATGGTGAATGCCATGGAGAGAGACCGTGTTTTCCAAACATACCATCAATGGTAATGGTCCTGCAAAGTCCAAACTCCAGCGATAACCCAACCCCACAATAGGCAAGGGGTGTAACTGTGGTGTAGGGGCATTGAATGATGCCCTGACCTTATCACAAACCATGCAACATGACACTAATCGTTGCACATTGGTGTGCATACCATGCCACCAATACTAACCTAGGAGCAAGTTATATGTCCATTTTATTCCAAAATGCCCCAATTCCTCATGGGCATGTTGCACAATACACCTTTTCTGGGCTGGATGTGGTACAATCCGCACTCTACCGTCCTCCCACACTCGGAGTATATGTGTCCCCTCTAACTGATACCTCTTAGTTCAATTTTGTATTAAAAAACAATATAATTTATTTATTGGGTGTTTGTACCATTTTTCATGAAATAAATCTCACAAGGCCAAATTATTAGCTCAAGCCCAGTCTTAATAGATATGTGTTGGTGATGGTGGAACACTTTTCCAAGTGGATTGACCGACGAGGGTACGAAGTTTCAAGGTGAGTTTCAAATCTTGTGTGACAAGGCGTTGATTGATCACCGAACCACGTCTCGAGATCATTTAGAGGCAGATGGTTTAGATGAACGTGTGGTATGGACGGTGAAGAGGGCATTGCGCAAATATGGCCTATAGAAAGGCCACCTAAGGGATTGGGATATTCAGTCACCATGGTTGGCCATGGGATATCGATTCAATCATTAGGCATCCTTAGCTTCCTTTTCACCTTAGTTTATATTGTATGGTCGAGATCCAAACTTGCCAACAAGGATTTGTCGTGAGTCTAGTGAGGTGATGAACCTTGATGACCTAAAGATGTGGTTGAAGGTGTAATCTCAACGTGCAAAGCTTTTTCAAAGAGTTATGCCAGCAACGTTTAAGAACCTTGCCATTGCTCAACACAGGGATACATTGTGGTATGCAACTATCTAAGGTGGAGGTTATCGACCATCAATTCATAGGTTCCATGTGGGGGACTATGTGTATTTGTAATAAACTGCACCAACAACGTTGGATGTAACGGCAGGCTGCACTATCTTACGAATGCGAGAGGTGTTAGCTTCTGGAGTTTTCATGTTGGAAGGTCGTGATGGTGTTGTTTGGAAGGATCATGTGCATAATTGTGCATCATGTCACCTCCCAAATGTGGATGGTACAATTGATCCAAGTTGGGCAATAATATAAGTTGGCTTGAGGTGTATGTTGTGTGGGTCTAGAGGTGGAATAGCCCATATGTTGGTGTGTGATAGATGTTCTAAGGGTTGGCACATGGCATGCATGACTCCACCTATGGATGTTGTTCCCAGTGGACGATGGTTTTGTCCTCGTTTTATTTTGGAGGGGTAGATGATTTGATCTTCACATGGCATGCATGACTCCACCTATGGATGTTGTTCCCAGTGGACGATGGTTTTGTCCTCGTTTTATTTTGGAGGGGTAGATGATTTGATCTTCACATGGCATGCATGACTCCACCTATGGATGTTGTTCCCAGTGGACGATGGGTTTGCCTTCGTTTTACTTTGGAGGGGTAGATGACTTGATCTTCACGTGGTATGGATTACAAATGAGCGACTAACGATGGGGCAACATAGCACCCGACCTTCTGATTTGTGCACCCGTGAAGGTGTATAACATGTAGAAGATGTATAGGGCTAATTGGAAGTTAGAAGGACTTAACCACCAGCTAGGGGGGTGAGTTGTGGTACACAAGTATTTGTGTATGCTCTCGTAAATGTTATGTGTTTATGTGTGTATGTGAGTATGGTATGTCAACGATGTATGTTGTATGATGATATGTATTCGCACGACAACTATCATGACCATATGTGTGTTAAGTGTAACATATAATGTATTATGCTAGCAAGTAGCCTACTCAGGGTTTCTAGGTTTAGGGTTAGAGGATAGTGGCTCTTTTGGTAGGACCCACCTTCATGTTGTGAGTGGGGTATAAAGTGAGATAGGGCTCAAAAAACATAGTTCTTCGAGTTGAACCTAAAGCTTTGGGAGTAGTTGGAGTTAGTGGAGTTTCGATCTATGGTGTTTCGTTAGCATCGGCCTGGATTTTTAAAATTGAGTGGGCTTGGCTTGACTATATGTGTTTGCATCGTGAGTTTTATGATAATAGATCTTTTTCGTGACATTTTCAGTTATGGTACACGGGTATTTGTGTACGCTTTCGCAAATCAAATGTGTTTATGTATGTTGTATGACGATATGTGTTCACACGACAATAATAACAACATTATATTACCAACACCTATAAAACAATAATACCATTAGGGTAGTAGTACCATGATCATTAGCACACATTAAGGTAACAACACCACTAAGGTAATAACATTTGTAAAACAACAAAAAAAAAAAGTTTATAACCACAAGAGTAATAACTTCATAGCAGGAACACATGAATAGTGCAAGTTTATAATAACAATAAATAACATAAGATTTTAAGAACAAAAAACAACAATAATAATTATGACAACAACACAAATGTGGCAACATGAATATGAACATGCACAAGCATGTAGGTTTGTAAAACCCTAAAGTGGTTTACATTTATTATGTTTCATTAAATCCATCACATTCATTTTTCTTGGATTTGAAATGGTTTCAAATTTAATTTTTTCACCCATTTGTCAAGCACAAGATTTTGCCACATGTATACATTTTTGTGATGAAAACAAATGGATGTAAAGAACTTTAAGGTTTTACAACCCTACATGTTTATTCATGTTCTTATTGTTTTTGTTATAGTTTTACTCTTATAAGGTTTCAATGTTGTTGTTACTTGTAGATATTCTTGTGTTTTTAAAATCTTGTGTTGTTCGTCTTATCATGTGCTTTTATAGATATTAATTTGTTATTATTATGAAATTATCATGACCTTAGCCCTGTCATGTGCTTGCGACCAAGGCAAGGGCATGGAAAGGTGCGGGCCAGAAATATAACTTGAAAGTCACATACACATTCCCACGAATGCGGGAAAGTTTTAGGGAATGAGCTCACGCACTCTCAAGTGGACTCCCACTTTGGGAGTTAGAATCCCAATGAACTCCCAAATTTTCAAAAAGAAATGTAAAGGGTCAAAACTCATTGGACTAAAAATTTCCTTATACCATTGGAAAATTCTTAAAACTTAGATGTTTAAAATGAGGTTGCATTATCCATTTGAATATTTATAACACAAGTTATGGTCGAAAGAAAGGTTGAGAATCAAAGTCTCAATTTGATTATTGACCACTAAAATCCGGAATTGCCTTAATTTACATGCATGTAGGAGGTGTGCTACATATTGTTAGAAAGCTCTCAATGAGGGTTATAATTTTTTTTGAATGTCACCTCAATTGAAGGCTTGCACAAGAAGTTATAAACATTCAAAGTGGTGGGAATCCCAATTTCAAGAATTTTGGGACTCTTGATTTGGAATCTCAAGGGAAATGCCATTTGGGTGTAGCCCTTATGGCAAATCATAGATAATAGTATAATGGTACGTGATAGTTTTCCCCAAGTTCGTGTTGTGATGAATCTGATGAATCAATGTATGCATGTGATTCGTTTGTGCACCAATAATGCTCCAACTATGCACTAACCAACTTGTTTGGTTTGTGCATATCAATATGAATAATTGACCTACTTGTCACTTGTTGTAATCCTCAATTCGAAGCTCTAACACACCCGTTTTACCCCCAAAATGCTATAAGCAAAGGAGTGTACCTCAACTCCTTCTTCCATTGTTTTCATTTTGAAATGCATATTTGGGTATTTCAAAAAGTTTGGGTTGCATTAGAAATTATCAACATGTTTTTTATTCTTCCTGCTCATGTGTTACTGTTGTCTTTGAATGTTATTTCCTTAGCGATGTTACTACCATAAAATGTGTTACTAATCATAGTGTTGCAACCTTTTTACATGTGTTGAGTTGCCCTAACGATGTTGTTGATTTAATGGTGTTGTTGATATAATGTTATTGCATAATATTCATGTATTAATGTTATTGTTCACGTGTTGTTATTTTACAAGTGTACATTGCTACCTTAATGGTGTTGTTGCCCAAATGTGTGTTACTAATCATGGTGTTGTTGGTTTACAAATGTTGTTGCCTTAATGGCTTGAACCCAAAAATTTAGAAATAAAATATGTTTCACAATTGCTCAATCTACTTGTAACGTTAACTAAAAGAAAATTAAAAAGAATATCCCCAAAAACTTGTAATATGTATAATGAAAATGAAGTTGGAAAATTAGTTAAGTCCTATCATCTATGTTTAGCAATGCAAGTATTGATTTTGGATCAACAACATGCATGATAATTATAGGATAGTTTTGAAGGTTATTGAAAACGTGGCTAGGAGCCATGTTCACATTGATAATTGGTGATTGAAAAAAAGTGGCATCCAACTTATATTTATACTTGGAAAACTTTACATCAAAATGGTATTCCATAAGTTGTCTTCAAAATCAATGGTGGATCCATCAAAATCTAGTAATTGTACAAAAATATTATCTTAATTTATAGAAAGGACAATAGATTGAACTTTTTTCATGTTGCTTTCTTGATCCATAAAAGTTGAAGTAAAGTAAACATCCACAAAACCAAAATTAAGTGAAACGTTGTTCAAAGAAACACCACAACTAAAAAACTAAAATTCAACACAACAACAAAAAACTCGTCATGGGTAGCATGAACACCAACTCCAATAACACCCAAGAAAGAACCAAAATCAGCAATTGATCCATCAAAATCATCTTGTATAAGAAATAAAACATTAGAAATGAAAGGCAAAATATCACAAAACCCAAAAGCCAAATCAATATAATCACGAAAATTAAATTAAATTTGAAACCTTTAAATAATAAAATTTGAAATAACTTCATATTTTTTTCTTGTCCTTCAACATTAGGTTGATTCAAGGTCTATGTAATAAAAATTGAACATATTATAAGTAGCTTTGATATATGTATCCAATATTCATCTACATAAGTTTTTAAAAAATGAAATCAAGTCATTGTCAACCAAAACCACAACTTCACAAACCAAAAGAAAATAATTACATTGGTTTTATCATATCTAACCACCTTTTTGATAAATGCATGTTCATAACATAACAATTGACCACATTTCAATTTGTTAATGACAATCCACTACATTGCATGATCCCACAAATGTTTATTGAATTAATTATACCTGCACACAAAAAAAAAAACCACAACCAATTAAATTAAAATGACCAAAAATTAAAAGAAATAGAAAAGAAAAGTAAAAGAAAACATGGGAAAAAAGGAAAGACAAAATGAAACATAGTTGCCATATAATCTTGTTGACCCATTACTTCCATCTTGTATTCTCTTCCACATGGATGATTCCAATGCTTTGACCATTTTTATTGGATAAGACCTTATCTTTCAAATTTGAAAGTTTAGAAATGAATGAGTCCACAATAAATTTTAGCTGGTTTTGACCAATGTTGGGTGAATCTCACTTTTTTGTGATAACCACTAGTTTCAATTCTCAAAATTGTTTTAAAGAGCTTTTAAGATTCTCGTTAACAAAGAAAAAAGAAAATATTTAAATAACTTTTAATGGTTTCAATTTTTTTGGGAATAAATTTCTTAATGGATTGTAATCTTGTCAATTTTCATAAAAATTACAAGCCTTGATTTTCAATGACGATTTTCACAACTTAGTTTTCAAAGTTTTAAAAATCTAGAATGTATATTTAAAATTATTTAATTTAATATGAAATTTTAATTAAATAATCTTTTTAAAAAGTCAAGATTATTTGCAAAACATGAAAAACATGCAAAAAAATCATTTTTTAACTTTGAATTTCATCTTGTTCAATTAGCTTTCAAATTCTTATAACTTTTTTAAAAATTATTCATCCATCTCAATAAATTGTAATAAATCATTAGAAGATTTGCAACTAGCTCTTACATCATTAGGCCAATTTTTGTTGACAAAAATTAAATTTTCCAGGTTTTTTTTAGTATAAACAACATCTTCTAAGGTTGATGAGTATGCCAACTAAAGGAAAAATCCTTTATGTCTTTATTTGTGATCAAGCAATTCCTAATATTTGTCAAGCAAGAAAACTAACAATGGGGAACAATGGATTCATGTTTCTACCACCATTAGAAAGGGCATTTGATCTCTTTAGAATTCATTTGAAATCTCTTAAAAATTAGGAGTTCTCTATTGACTAATTCTATGAGTGGTTCACTTGTGTTGGTAATCATTTAAAAAATATCAAGGCCACTATCTTCAAAAGATCTATGTTATGTAAATTCAACATCATAATCTACCACATGATATAAGTGATGATAACACTTCAAAAGCATAGGTTACAAAGACTTTAGGTCATATTTTTCAACAATAAAAATGCCGTCCTCACAACCAATAAATGAAGATACCAAACAAAGATTTTTAAATCGTGGATCTAACATTAACAAAAAACACGTTATAGGCCTTTCTTTTTTCAAGTTTTTTTAGAAATGAAAGGAAAAAATCAAGCACATCACAAAAAATAATTTTAATGTTAGAAGCAAATAAAGACAATTCAAGAATAAGTAAAGAATCATCATCCATAAATTAGTTTAAAGCTTGTGAAATTCTAATTTCTTCCTTTAACTTGGAATTCATTGTGATGGCATTATTTAAAACATCACTAAATAACCAATGACCTTTAGATTGGTTTATAACATAAGCAATAACAATTGGAGATAAAAAATGGATAATTGTTTGACAAATATGCTAAGTGATAAGAGGGGGAACTTGGCCAAAAACACAAACAATAGTTTGTGAATTGTAACATAATATAACAACCTTTCACAATAATAAAACTTCCTGAAACAATATTATTTTGCTTGCAAACTTACACAAAATTTAACAAACTATTAGTATTTTGCAAGAAAAAATAAACCACAAACCTTATTTAAATATAATTTAACACGAAATTCCCTGTTTTGACAGGGGTGGATAAGTTTCTTTGATAAATTCCAAAATAATGCAAGCCTTATTCCATACCTATCTCCCTTTTCTGATTCTTTTGGCCAAGTAATTATGCACTATTATAAATTAAACTAGGTTGACTTAATAAAAATATGTTTTAAGTTTTTACAAACTTTTTTTTCTACTGTCCCATATTGGCATGCTTAAAAAAATGCATGACAAAAGCAAATGTTTTGGAAACTTTCCTCCATACTAAGAACTTCATAATTCATCATAGATTTTATAATTGTTGTTATGACATTCAAATTTGTACTTTCATCCTTCACATATGTAATAGTTTTCTTCCTTAAATCATTAGATTTAACAATTCAATTAGGTTTTTTGCCATAATTGCCATGTAGTTTCAATTACATGAAATAATCCTATTATAATACGAGGTTACCATTCTTCATTCAAAAAGCTAATCACCAATGTAAAAACATCATGTGCTCCTTTTGACATCCACAAATCAAAACTAGTTGTTACATAATAACATTGTTTCAATTTAAGGAAGACCTATTCTTATTTCAACTTTTCCACCAAATCAACCAAACCTCTTGTGAGAACATTTTTTTTTAATGGAAACACAACTTTTAAACATAAATGTATTACGAAATGCTTCAACCAACTGCTTTTAACAAATTGAATAAAGAGATGATTTTTTACAACCAAAAAAATGTCTTACAAAAATTGCTTTTATTACAAAAAATTTGGAAATGAATATGGGAAGAAAAACTAGTAAAAAAATTTCAACAAAAATAGGGGAAAAAAATTTATTGCCTCCACTAACTTGGAACTTGTTGCCTTCAAGCTTCCTCGCAAACTCCAAACTTGTAACAATGAATCTCCAACACATTGGGCCAGGCAATAATGAAGCATGAAGGATAAACAAAGCAAAATAGGAGTGAAATAATAAGAAACATAACTGTACTTGAGAAAGGCACTAAGGGAATTTGACGGAGTAGCAAAACATAGGTGAAGAGTGATGCATGGAGAAGTAGTGAAACATAGAAGAACATTGACCCATAAAGAAACACTAACACATGTAAGAATAACGACGCACGAAAACAACAAAGCACAAGGGAACAATGAAACATGCAAGAACACATGAGCAGTGAAACACAAGGGAACATGAGCAACGTAGCACAAGGGAATACTGAAACACAAGGGAGTAACAAAACAAAACAAGAGCAACGAAGCATGAAAAAACATCAAAACATGGAAGAATGACGAAGCACGAAAGAGAAAGAAGTTAAGGCCAAGCTGCAACTTGGCCCCCTTTTGTAGAAGAACGAGAATGTTCTTTGTGAAACTCTTGATGAATGAATCGTTGAAGGAGTTCTTGAAAAGGCTAACGCCGCCCAAACTAAAACCTAAACCTAACTAAACACCTTGAAAACCGATGCCCTCATGTTTTAATACCTTCAAACCTTATCACCTTAAATGCCCAACGGATACCCTTTGAGGTTTTCAAAAACTCGATTCTCACTTGGACGAAAACCAACAAATATGCTTTAAAAAAAGTTATCACCTTATGCAAAAACATCCGATTCTCATTTTGAAAATCAGATTGAAACCTTAAAGGTTTTCATCAAAAATGTGAGGACCTGTCCTACACTGGTTTTGATCGACGACCTTGTAACGAACCACACATCATTGGAAAAACTGTTATTTAGGGTTAGCTTGGAAAAACAACGAATGTGGCCCAGGTTTGTCCTTAGGCCAAGTAGTGCAATCAAGCAGGCCGAGCAAGTTCTTTGTAAGTCTGGATAACATCAGGCATCAGATTGTTAGCAGCTGGCTAGTGCCGACCTGCAAAACTTGCGTGGAAAATTGAAAAACAATCTCATACGCTAACGGGGAATTTCTAAAAGCTCAGGGTGAGGGACCCAATTTCGGACGGATGGGGCTAAAACTTATACCCAACTTGATACCCGGATGGACCACCCACCTCCCATCGCAAGGGGTTAGGGTTCGCGAAGCCCTAGGGTTTGGGGTTTGTTTCTTCGCGAAGAAGTCCTGTCCTGATGTTCTTCGCGACTTGCGACCTGGTTCTTCGTCGCGACATCAGACCCGAGGCGTGGTGGAGGGGTTGTGTGCGTATGCGCCTGTGAGAGAGACATTACGATTGTTTGTGGCGTGATCGAGATTCCTTTTTCGCAGAGAGTTTTGGAGAGGTGTAGAAGAAATGCCGGGGATCGGAGAGGTGCTGGCGCTGCCAGCACCTTTGCTGGATGGTCTCGGGCCGCTACCGCCGTCGCAGGTCGTTGAGGAGGACATGGTGGACGGAGAGCAGGAGAATGGCGCCGGGGCGGCAGCGGCGACTCGACCTGTTCCTTCGGTGGCTACGCAAACCAAGACTATAGGCATGATCCATCCCCCTCCAGACATTCGTAGTATCGTTGATAAAACAGCGCAGTTCGTGGCTCGCAACGGACCTGAGTTCGAGAAGCGCATTCTCGCTAACGAAAAGAACAATGTGAAGTTCAATTTCTTGAATTCCTCGGATCCTTATCACGCCTACTACCAGCATAGGGTTAGCGAGTTCAAGGCACAGCTCGCTGCGCCCGCGCAGGCAGCTAACCAAGCGGCAGGCGCTACGCCTGCTGCTGCTGCTCCCAACTTGGACGATAGCGGCACCCCCCTCCCCGGTAAGCAAGCGGGGGCAGATACAGCCGCCGTCGAAGTTGCCACCAAGGCTCCGGCCAAAGTAATAGAGCCTCCAGAGCAGGATCAGTATACGGTGCGATTGCCGGAGGGAATCACGAGCTTAGAACATGATATCATCAAGCTTACAGCTCAATTTGTTGCGCAGAACGGGAAGAGTTTTCTCACGGGGTTAACCAGTCGAGAGCACGCCAATCCGCAGTTCAACTTCTTGAAGCCGACACACAGCATGTTCACCTTTTTCATCACCCTGGCCGATGCCTACTCCAAGGTACTCACGCCTCCCAAGGGGCTCGCAGAGAAATTGAAGAAAGATGTGGATAATAAGACAGCTGTTCTCGAACGCTGCCTTCATCGGTTGGAGTGGGAAAGGTCCCAGGAGAGAGCCAGACAGAGAGCAGAGGATGAAATTGAACAGGAGCGCCTGCAGATGGCGCTCATCGATTGGCATGACTTTGTGGTGGTTGAAACCATTGAGTTTGCGGAGGAGGAGGATGACGAGCTCCCACAGCCCATGACAATCGAGGAAGTGGTGCGGAGGAGCAAGGCTCTAGCTGCGGAGGAAGTCGTGGAGGATATTACTGAGGGGGGTAAGGAAGTTGAGATGGAGATGGATGAAGAGGAGTTGCATTTGGTGGAGGAGGGAATGAAGTCCACCACGATCTCAGACAGCAATGGCAGTAAAGGTGCAGAGGATGCACAGCCGCCGCCTGATGATGAAGATGAGGCACCGATGAGGATTGTAACGAGCTGGAAGCGACCGGAAGAACGGCTTGCGGCTGAGAAGGACCCTCTGAAGTTCGTGGTGTCACCCATCACCAACGAGCTCATCCCTGTCAACGAGATGGCAGAGCACATGCGAATCTCTCTCATCGACCCGAAGTACAAGGAGCAAAAGGAGCGTATGATGGCTAAGCTGAGGGAGACGACACTCGCAACAGATGATGAGATTTCTCGCAACATCGTGGGTTTGGCTCGTACTCGGCCTGATATTTTTGGAACCACAGAGGAGGAGGTTTCGAATGCAGTGAAGGCTGAGATTGAGGTGAAGAAGGAAGACCCTAAGCAAGTGATTTGGGATGGGCATACAGGCAGTATCAGCCGCACTGCGACCCAAGCCATGGCCCAAACTATGACCTTGGAAGAGCAAATTGCTGCAATTCACAGAGAAAAGGCGAACCTGACCATTGATGGGCGACCTCTTCCAGGCCCGGTTGCACCACCTGTTCCCAAGCTTGCCGCAACGCCTGCCAGGCCTCCCCTTCCTCCTCCTGGCCTGGCCCTGAACATCCCTCGCCCTCTGAACGTGCCCGGACAATCTGTTGCAGCATCTACGCCTCCATTGGCCCCCACGCCTGCAAGGCCTGCAATCCTCACCACCCCACCGCCGTTGCGCCCACCTCCAGCTCCCCAGACTCTGCCTCCTGGACCTCCTTTGATTGCACGACCTCCAGCTCCTATGCCCCCGCCACCTCCAGTGGTTCAACAGCCCTTAGGACCTCCAGGTGGATCGATGGCTCAATATGCACCGATGCCCCCACCGCCGAGGCCTTTTCTTCCAGCAATGCCATTGCCACCCCCACCTCCTCAGCTGTCTGCCATGCCTCCACCTCCTCCCCCAGAGGAAGCTCCCCCCCCGCCTCCAGAGGAGCCAGAACCCAAACGCCAGAAGGTGGACGAATTCCCTCTAATACCAGAGGACCAGTTTCTTGCTCAGCATCCGGTATGTGCCTCTTTCCCGCACTGGTCATGGGCACTTGAGAAAAGTGTAACGTGTTCTTAGTCCTTCTTGTTTTGTTGAGGCCGGTGGTTTGCTGTGGGGCTTTATTGACCTGTATGGGTTAGGTTCTTGACCTCCGCATCCCACGCCTTGGAATCCACTGAGAAATGGTCGTCGATTAGTTTGTTTTCTTTCTCTCTTTTATGCTTCTCCTCCCCCCTCTTTCTTCGTCGCCCCTTCAATGGAGGTGAAGAGACCAATTTTCTTCAGTAATGCGTTCACTGGGGGTCTCCCATCAGAGGATGACTTTCTAGTACAGTTTGATGACTTCATTGTGTGAGCCTTCATGTGCCGCTTTCTGAAGTTGAGTTGGAAGTCCACCGCATTGTCTTGGAAGGCCAGAATGGATTTGATGCAAACATGGATAGTCCCACTATGGCAGTGAGACCTCTGTGCAGCTAATGGTCACTGTCAGGCTGCTGCTTCCTCCCCCAAAACAGACATTTCTCCCCCTTAAGCTGCTCATTCTCCATCCCAGCTGCATCCTGAGTCTGAAACCCTCGGGCCGACTTGTTGTATGTCCACCGGTATAGAGATGGCATGTAACTCATTTGGAAAATCTGTGTTGGTAGGATGATAACTTTCCATTTGAGCGGAAGTCCCAAAGTACTGATTTTCTTGGGAATTCTGGGCAGGGTGCTGTGCGGATCAGTGTGGCAGTACCAGCTGTGGAAGGGGAAGGCAACTTGAGGGGCCAGACTTTAGAGCTCATGATCACAACTCTGACGGAGACAATCGGAAGCCTGAAGGAAAGGATTGCAACGGAAATAGCTCTGGCTGCCAACAAGCAGAAACTGAGCGGTCGTGCAGGATTTCTCAAGGACAACTTGTCTCTCGCATACTACAACATCGGGCCCGCGGAGGTCCTCTCGTTAGGGTTCAAGGAGCGGGGTGGTAGAAAGAGATAGTACGAGAAACTCATTTCACATGTTTGGCGATGTCAAAACTTTGCTTCGATTATTAGTCCATGTCCTAGCAGCTGAATATTGATGACACGAGAGTTGTTTCATAGCATGTGACTGTCTGGCCATGGATGACATTATCGAAGTCGCGTCCTCAATATTATCTGTCAGACTTTCACTTTCCTCACGGAAGGTGTTACCTTAGTTTTTAGTGTCCTTGTGTGAACGACTGGTGACTGCCAAGTCACCGGATTGTTCTTAGGGGCTCTACTGGTTCAGATAGAAGAGGTTGCAAGTCATAACCCTTTTATGCAGATCCCTCGATACCTCAGGCTTGGATTCCAGCTTGTACAGGAGCCAGGCAAAATGACCCATCGCAAGCTTATTGGCAGCTTGAATGGGAAACTGGTGACCATTTTTGCAATAGCTGTGTCTTTGATTACTAGCTGATATTTGGAGTGAGCGTTACCATGGCTTCTGGAATCGTGACAAAAACTCTTAGGATACAGACTTTGTACAAGGTTCTTTGCCAGAAATTTCCAGGGGATTAAAATATTTACGCCCATGTACGGGGAGGTCAGGGAGTAAGTAGGAATGAATTGTTGGGGGTCAGTGGCATTTATTGCTGCTCGAGACCAGAGCTTATGAACAAAATCAAGGAACCACCCAACCCTTGTTTGTATGTAGGGGAGTGCAAGTAGGTTGTTGTTGGAGGTGCAACCAAATGGAAAAGTGTTTCTGTCGATCCATCATCCATCCCTCAGTTACACTGTGACTGTCAGGTCGCTGTGGTGTTGTTCTTCTCTGGGTGTGTGTGTGTGAGTGTGTTGGGGGGCTGGGGGTGAAGCAGGCAACACTACTGGATCTGATACAGTTGTGATCTTCAAAGACTAATGAAGATTTCCCTAAATCTTTGGGATCTCTCCTGTCTCCAATGCCTGAGGAATGAGGCAGGGTACCTCTCTGGCACCAACATGTCAGACTTGACAGAAGAAAAGCCCAACTTTGTCATGAAGTTGAACAGGGTGAACTGACCAGTTAGTAGGTAGTAAATGGAAGTAGGTAGGAGGTAGTTAATAAGGTAAGCTGTTACTTTGTAGGGAAGTAATAAGTAGGTAGGTGAATAGGTAGTAGGTACATGTGGATGGATGGATGTTGTTGTTGCATAGCTGAAATCATTGTGGATAGCTAAGGGACAGGAATATGATGAAAAATGATGAAAAAAGTTGTTTCCTGTTCGTTCACACATCATCCATCCTGCATTCTGCAGTGTTTCACTTCTGCTTGGTAAAAGAGTTTCACAAACCCTTTCACAACCAGGATGGATGGTGTGTGGATGGGAGAACACCTTTTTTTTTCATCATAATTCCTATTCCGCATCTAACCATGGTGGTTAGCTATGTATGTTAGGAGGGTAACTGGGGTGGTTACATACGGAGTTTGAGTGAGATGTTGGAGGGTTTATAGAATAGGTTACTAAAATGGAACCTCGATGAACCACAACAAAGTCATGATGCACATTGGTGGGTGCCGGGTCACATAAGCCCTAGTTCCCCCCCAACAATGATTCAAAGAGATGCCAACCCTTGATGAACCACAAGTGAGTCATAACTAGCATTGGTGTGTGCTAGGTCACAGAATCCCTAGTTCCCCACAATGATAAGCCCTAGTTCCCCCAACCATGATTTGGAGAGAAGCTAACCCTTGATGAAGCATAACTACCATTGGTGTGTGCTAGGTTTCATAATCCCTAGTTCCCCACAATGATTTGGAGTGGGTGTCGGGTGGGTCACATAAGCCCTAGTTCCCCCAACAATGATTCGGAGAGACGCCAACCCCTTGGTGAACCACAACCGAGTCATAACTAGCATTGGTGTGTGCTAGGTCACATAATCCCTTGTGCAACGCACAATGATTCGTAGAGACACCAATCCCCACCCTCCCCCACCTTTTCCTTTGTATTGCATTGGACACTATGGAATGAAGGAGATTTTTCTGTCCCATATATGAATTCCATTGTTGTTACCTATTCAATTGTTCTTGGAAAGCCAAAAAAAATAAAAAAAATAAAAAAAATAGGGCTATATATTTTTACATAAGGATTTTTGAAAGATGATATTTTGGCTTTGTGTAATTGAAATTTGAGATTAGTTATTATAGAGTTATATAATATGTTGAAGGATTTTGGGTTCTTTTTTCACCAGGTTGGTTTTTACCTGCACCAAGTAAGGCTCCTTATTGACTCGACTGGACGGTGTTTTAGGGTTGTAAGCTCCTTTATATACATACCCTTGGGGCTATGCCCTGGATGGGCAGCATTAACCTATGCAGCCACCCGTTAACCAGGACTCACTACAGCACCATCCACCGGATGCCCCATATTACTCAGTTTTGGATGAACCTTAACTTGTATTAATATTTGGTTTCACCTTGGTAACTAATTCTGTGGGAAAATAGGTCTCATATGTAGGTAAATAGGTAGGAAAATAGGTAATTAGTAGGTAGTTAGAGGGTTCATACATAGGTAAAGGCTTTTTTATTACCTACCTACTAACAACCTGCTTGTGGGTTGTTAGCAGGTAGGTAGGGCAAAAAAAAGCAACTGAGCTAAACCACCATGGTTAGTTAGGGAACTGGAGCCCAACAGAAAACTGTTTCCTGACCACTTATCATTCATCCTTCACACTGCCCTTGGTGGGTGCTGGTTCACTGTGGCCAACAACCTATGCACAATGTTTCACTATTTTTGCCCATTGTAATTTTTTTTATGAATAACTTAAATGCATAAATATAAAAATTCACTAGGGCACAAAATTGGAAGTCTCCTTGGGAAAAAAACAACACTTATAGCATATACCCCACCCTAACCCTTTTGTTTGGTGTGGTGTAGTTTAGGGATGGTGAACCTCCCCAACAAACAAAAGCTCCAGCTTCTTCTTGTTAAAAGAACTTTGCACTTTACATATCTTAAGCATGGGTACATGCCAAAAGACAAGCAACATAAATTTTTAATATACTAATTCCATAACAACCCTTGCATACAATTAAAAAATCCTAATCCCATAACAACCCTTGCATACATTTTTTTCATACTAATTCCATAACAACCCTTGTATACATTTTTTGTACTAATCCCATAGCAACCCTTGTATACATTTTTTAAATACTAATCCCATAACAACCCTTGGATACATTTTTTTTATTACTAATTCCATAACAACCCTTGTATACAATTTTTTTTAATACTAATCCCATAATAGTAATTTGTGTTACATTTTTTCTAATACTAATCCCATAATAAACCCAAAACAAAGAGGACATTTCTGACACCTCCCATCAACTCCTAATTAACAGAACCCAAATTGAATTGAATTGAATTGAATTGAATTGGGGCAGGGTTGGCAGGAGGGGATTTGAAATCCATTGCATTAAATTCTCCAATCTGACCCTTCTTGGGCTTTCCTTTGTCCTTGTACAACTCTCTCTGTGCAAGTTAGCCTAGTGTTGTTTCTCCTTCTCAATCTGGGCATTTATTTCTGCACATTTTGTCTGGTACCCTACACAATAATAAACCCTAAACCCCTACACAATAATAATACTACCCTAATAAGGCACATCTGCCACAGATGTGTTGCATGTGAGAGGAGGAGGAGGAGGAGGAGGAAGAAGAAGAGAGAGGGTAATGCCACTCTGAAGCCAGCCAAGCTTGATTGAGGGGTCCTTTTTCAGGCTGTGAAGACCCCCCTTTATTATCAATTGTGAAAAAATAGTTGTTGGGTGCATCCAATTATTTATTATTTATTATAAATATTACATGTATATTTTATATTTTATTTTAAAAAATTTTAATTTTAATTTTTTGGGTGGTGGGTCTCTTTGATTAGTCCTTGCCCCCCCAAAAAAAACCACTCACACCATGCCTGAGTAGCCTGCTGAGAAGAGAAAGAAAGAGAGAGAAATTATACCTACATACATACATACATACACACATACACATATGTGTACATAAATTATATGCATAATATATTATTATTGTAAATATACATTTTTACTTCCCTTTCCTTTCATCCACTTAGTCATTGGCAGCCTCAACATTACATGGATGCCAAATAGATTCACCATGGGAATTGATCATCCATCATCAGCATCATTACTCCCCCAATGGGTGGGTGCTCTCTCACTAGGCTAATGGACTTATTTTCAACAAATTTTGACCTTTTTCAACAAAAAATGAAATAAAAATTTCGGAAAATTTTGGAGGGTTTTTTTTTTCTTTTCTTTTTTCTATTGTAAAACTGACAAAATTTCCTAATTTTTTAGGCAAAAAGTTGCCACGTTTTTGATCACAAAATTGAAAATAAAAACAAAATCTGACATTTCTAAGGCCATATTTTCACTCGTATTTTAATCACTCTTTTTTTTAACTACCCGTATTTAAAAATATCCGCCCGTATTTCCACAACTCGTATTTTTAGTTGTGTACGTACAGGTCGCGTAGCAGTCGTCGTGGCATGCCTGGGTCCGTTCGTTCGTTCGTTCTCCGTGCGTTTCGTCCGCGTTCACAACTAGTGGACGGCACGTGGAAATACTGAGAACGCCGAGTCGCTCGTCCCTCTCTCTCTGCCGTGTTTTTTTTGGGGGGCAATTTCGTGTTATAGCCAAATTTGGCTAAATCTTGCTGTGGATCATCGCCACTCTGGCTACATCGCAACAAAATTGACGAAAAAAAACACTGCGGTTCCCCTCTATCTTCGTCTTCTTCGTCGCCGTCGTCGTCGTCCCGTCCTCTCCGCGACCGCGTAAACCGCGTTTTACCGCTGCCGCATTTGGACGCTTCCTTGCCCGGCTCACCCCAGTTCTCGTCCCGCACTCTCCCTCTCCATCTCTCTCTCTCTCTCTCAGAGACAGGATTCGGTAAGATCCAACTTCCATGCCTTGATCACTCGAGATCCAACAACTACAAGAAAAAAGGAGGGAAAAAGAAACTACTAGTTCTAGATGCATGCAGTGGCCGGATTTCCATGGCAGATCTAGAAGCGTGCCTGCCTGCAATCAATTTGTAGACGTTGCTGCGGCTTGCTTGGTTTTGTGATTGCAATTTTTCATTGTGCACATGCTGAATGTGAGATTAATCTCACGTGTTTTTCAAAAAGAAAATCTGGGTTTGATTTTTTTTTTGGGGGGGGTACGCTTCAGGCATGGTTCTGTTTTTTTTGGCAAGCACCTTCGACTCCGATTTTTAAATTTGTTTATGATGAGTTGTAAAGCTTTCTTCGATTTCTGTGGGTTTGACTTCCAACTCTCGTGACTAGACACAAGCTGGGGTCGAGTACGTTGGGGGAAGCCTCAATATTGTGTACAAACTGCTGGTGACGAGTTCTTTGTTTTTCTATGCTTTTGGGGGAGGAGGTCTTGCATTTGATTATTGCGAAGGATCCAGTCATGGGTAGCTTGGAAGGCGAGGAGTAATTGCGGAAAATGGAAGTTCTGGATGCTTCTCTAGTGAGGTTGCAGTGAATGGGGTGGTGGGTGTTCCACTATTGCTGGCATTCTTTGTTTTCTGGGAATCTCTGGTAGAGAGTACTAGAACTCTAGTAGATCCAGGAGCAGTTGAGGAGTTGCTGTTGTGTGGAGGCGGAGGACATCATCATGGATTACCAGGTATTTCTGGTGCGGCAAGGAGGAGGAGGAGGTCGTTCCTCATCGCGAGCTGGGATGCGTCTTCTTCTTCTGCGAGTACTTGAACATGGAATCTCGGTGCTACCATTGTCGACGAATACCAATTCTTCTTCGGCGGTGCAGCTGCAGGAGGAGTACAGCTTCGAGCATATTGCCAAAGTTACGGCCTCCCAGGACGATCCTACAGAGCTGTGTTTGGAAGTCCTCGACATGACCGGGGGCAGCTCCAGACAACAAGGTGGTGGTCACCTGCGCAGCAGCAGCAGCAGCAGCTACGACACTCTTCGCTTCTTCTGCGATTCCAGATCTCACCTCCTCACCGTTCTCCTCAACAGAATCGACGATTTCAACGGCATTGGTGAGTTCTCACAATTGCCCTCCCACGCCCCCCGCCGGTCCCTCTTCAGAAAGCTGCGTTGCTCTTATACTCTGGCACAAACAGCATTGCAAGAATTCAGGGAGAAGATTCAAAGCCCCAACTACCCAAGATGCAGAAGAATCTATAAACCCTAGAAATTCGCATTAGATTCAACGCTCTAACTACCCAAGATGCAACGGAAGATTCTGAAAACCCTAGAAATTTGCATTAGATTCCAATCTCCAACTACCCAAGACGCAGCAGGAGAATCTGAAAACCCTGGAAATTTGCAATAGATTCAAAGCTCCAACTACCCAAGATGCAGAGAAGAGTCCAAAAGCCCTAGAAATTTGCATTAGGTTCAGAGTTCCACCTATCCAAGATGCAGAAGAATCTGAAAACCCTAGCAGTTTACATTAGACTCACAGCTCCAACTATCCAAGATGCAGCAGAAGAATCTACAAACGCTAGAAGTTCACACCACCAGATTTGACACAGACTTGAGATCTCTAGGGGGAAGCTGGGTGGTGCTGGTGCTCCATATGCAGCTCCTCCTTATACACCCAATGGAACTAGGGTTTAAGGCATTTTGATTGATTCATAAGGCCAAAGAAGGTGCTGCATTGTTGACAGAAATATTATGGGATTACTTGTGTGGCTAGAGTCTTGATGGGAGTTTTAAGAGCCAGGGTTTAGGGTCAGCAAAGACTTACCTGATCGAGTAGATCTGAGGGCTGCACAAATGCTTTGGTACTTTCTCAATTGGAATTTTGCAACTAGACCTGCAGCTTTTGGGGTCTCGGATGGGTCCTTCCACATTGTTGCATGAAACCCTATTTCAATAGCTATAGGTGGGAGCTTCTGCTGGAGCTCTTAGAATGCAACAGATGGGTCATCTTGCAGCATGAGGCATGTGGATCAGAGATTGTTGTTATTTGTTGTTTTCGGAAGTATCAGATATATGGTGAGTCTTGAGGTAACAATCAGAACATGAGCTGCTTACAATCTACTTTGGCCTTTTGTGTTTGTGTTTGGGTGATTTGGACTACCAGGTACAGACTTTGTGCTGAAGAAACACAGCAACCAACGAGGAGGGTTGACAGATACAGTTCTTCGAGTTCGGAGCACCTCAATTATCAAGATGGTTAACACTGGTCACCGACAAGAGCGGCGCCGAGTAAGTAGAGACTAGGCTGCACTTTGAAGAGAATAAATGTGTTGAGGGTGGGCTGCTGGATGGATGGATTTCTGATTCGGGTCCCAGTGCTTTGATGAATTTACACTAAGCAATCTGGAAACTGTTATGTGTATATATAATATATGGTTGTTATTTCTCATGTTATGAGGACAATTTCCATTACAGATGAAAGCAGCAAAGAGAGTAAATTTCATGGATATTGTGAAGCTAGAAACCCTCACCGATGAGGAGCACATTGTGCTGGTGTATCTCAACTCCCGTGTCATGCGACTTTCACTGAAGGACTCACTTCCATTTTTACTTGCTGTGCAACGAAACATGAAGGTGAGGGGAACTGTTTTGGCTGCCATATATACATGTATATGCCCTTAGACTACATGCAGAAGCAGGTTGTTGTTGTCTCTTGATGCAGCAGTGGATGAGTTTTGAGCACCACCACCCACCCTTTGGAAAGCAATTTGGAAATGCAAAGGAATCTCTTCATGTCACCAATAGCTGTGATTTGCTACTCAAATGGCACATGCATGTGATCCTTGTTGCTGCTGTGATCTAACATTAAGCAGAGTTTGCTGTGTTGGGTTGCAGTCAAATTTGAAATTGGATATTGAGATTGGGAGGATTACAAGTTCGATGATGGTTGAAAATGTTGCAGCCTATGTTAGAAAAACGGTAAGCCACCTGCTGATAAAAGACAGGGATTCAATTTTATATTCTCTAAAGAGTCACAGAGGAAGAAAAAGAAGAAGAAGAAGAAGAAGAGGACATGCTATAATGTTTTCTGTTGTACAAAGAAAGTTGCATGGGTTTTGACAACTGTAGAATCTGAATTGTTGAATTTTTCCTAAGTGCATTGAAAGGTGATTTCAATGTAGACCTACTTACGGTGGTTGTCTTCAGCTGCTCCTCCTGGGGTGTTGTTCTGCATCCTGCATACTGAGAGCTTGGTTGCTCTGGAATTAATGCAGAAAGAATCAGCAATCATCTGTGAATTTGAAGTCACAAAGCGGCAGGATTCAACCAAGCAAGAAAGGCATCGCAAAGTGTGTTTGACAAAGGACTACTTTATTGAAATGTGGATTGATCATGTTGTAAGCATTCACAGGTTAGACATGACCTTTTTCTTCAGCTCCAAGATGATGGATGTTTTTGCAAGAATGCAGAATATTGTTGAGAATGGTACTCCTTAAGAACTTTGGAAGAAATGTTCGCTGCTTGCAGCTTGAAGGACATACTAGGCATTATAGTGAGTGAGAAGGACATGAAGGAAGTGACACTGGAGTTCCGGTCATGGAGAGCCACCCAATACTTCCTTGATGATAGAGACGACTTTGTAGCCAGTGTGACAGACTTGATTGGTATAGGCAAGGGCACTGAGTTCAGCATTCGGCTGGAATCATTCTTCTCCCACACGCTCCCAGAGAAGCCACATCCAGCATATCAGGTCACTTTTGTTTACTTGCAAAAAACTGTTTTCCTTTATTATCTTTAAAGGGTTATATGTGCTTCATATAACAATATAGTTGAGTTTGCAGATGAATACGATTCTGACTATGCAGATCACATTTTTTTGTGCAGCATGAAGTTGAGGCATATTTCTTAAACCGGTTCATTGGGACTTTTTATTCCATTCGAGACCCCACTGCATTACACATCGCTCTGAAGGAATATGCCTGCAATGTGCATGTACATCTGCTTGCCTCTTGCACCTTTTCTTGAATGCAGGAGGACTAGATGTACTATTGGGTTTCTTCATGGAGGAGTTTTTCTCTGCATGTCATTGGATTCGGGTTGTAATTAGTTTGGTTCTGGTGTGTCAATGACATTTTCATGGTTCTGGAGATGTTGGGGCACAGGTGGGAGATTCACAATGCAACGATTCCAAGGTTCTCCAAGCAGTTGCAGATATTCTGAAAGAATGTCTAGGTGAGAGCTCTTCAACTAAAGAGTGAGGGGAGACTCTAGGATCTCAATTGACTTTCTCTTCTTTTCTTCCCCTTTTAAGGAGTTGGGAATTTGAAATGGTGAAAGAAGTAGCTAGGACACACACAATGTATGTACATTTCACACAAGAAATGTGTTTCTCATTGGCAGTTTCCTTGGGGACCCCCCTTTTTTTATCATGTTGTTCAAAGTCTTTTTGGATAGTCTTGAATACCACAGTTGCATTGCCCAAACCAGGGAACCCTGGCCAGGATTTTGTCCGTGCCACCACTTGCTGCATTGTGCTACAAAGGCTTTTGGCATCTCGACCCTGCTTTGAGGCTATCAGGACCATGCCTGATGTTGTTGCAGTGATTTTTCAGGTAAAAAGAAAAATAGTTAGTGTTCCCCACTCAGGAAATCCCAGTTCTGTCAAATTGAAATCTAGGCTTCATTTGTGCCTGCAACAAACAGGCCGATGATTTACCTCATAGTGTCTCTATGTCTATTCCATTGTGCATGCTTGTGCCCACTTGTGGGAACATCTGTTGTGCTTAAGGTCCAGTTTTTGTGAAGCTGTTTTATCATCAAGTTTGTACAGCCACTCTTGATGTGAACCCTAAACCCTATCATGAGATGTCCCGATTTATATATATTCTAGCAGACACCCATTGTGGTAATTGAGATTTTGACAGTGCCGGCCAGTATTGATTTGCAGTGCATCCGATCAGAAAACAACGTTCTTGTATATCTTGCAACAGTGGTTATCCGTGCAGCCATCAAGCTTGCAGCAGAACCTGGCACCACAGAAGGTGGCAGTCTTTTGAGGGTGAGATGATTTTTCTGAAGAGAAGTGAATCTTTTTTCTATCTCATAATACCTATGAGATTTGGAGAGGACACTAGGCTGACCAACTGTTGATAGAAACTCTCATGCAACTAGATCTAGCTCACTTTACAGTCAGTGTCCAGAAATTATCATTGTAACTACTATTACTCTGTCCTTTTGTGAACTCTGGGTTTTGTTTGTGTTTGGTGGTTTATTGGGAAAATGTTTCTTATTCTCAAGAAAATAGTTGTGGGTGGGTTGTGGTGGTTGTGCAGCAAGAGTTTGCAAACAGGTTGATGGTGCTAAGTGCTGATAATCTGCAGCAACTAGTGGCATGTCTTCACACTCATTCACTTGCCCGGAATAACTCTCTACAGGTCCTATTATATCCATTCATCTGAACTCTATATCTGCATTATGCTTTTGGCTTGCAGGGTGACTTATATTTTGGTGTCTTGACTAACATGTGCCACTTCTTCTTCTGAACTTAGTCTACCTTTTGTGGAACTATTCTTCAGGTTGTGGGTCTTTTGGATACATTAGCATTGGCGCTTAATTCTCCACCAGTAGACAATGACACAGGACGGATGTGGTTGAAGGTACTCTCAATCTACTGGACCCATAAATTTTGACCTGCTGCATGAAGAGAGCCTTATACTGGACCCATGCATAAAATATTTATTTGATGGTTTTACCCAGGCTTTTGAGGCATCAATGATGGCAGCAGCAGATATTTTCTGTGCAGTTTCTAGGTCTCCCAGTGCTGCTATTTTAAAAAGGTACCATCTATTATTCTCTACAAGCATTTTTTCTGATGAGTCCAATAACAATGGCTCTACAGATCTCCCATTCAAATCTACTATTTTTTTCCTGTCCGACCTTTTCTGTGGTCACAACTCACTTCAATATGAGCTGTGTAATTGCTTGGGAGATATGATGATTGGTCTCATCAGTGGAAACCATGATCATTTAACCGAATATGTGTTGTATACAGTAATTCAGAGCTGTTGAAGGCGCTCTTCACAAGGACATCACCACTTATCTCCAGCCATTTGCAAGTAAGCCTCTACACTGTATTTTTTTCTAGTAGGTAGAGGAGAGAAGACAAATGAAACAAATGGCACCCCCATGACAGAAGTTATCAGCCAGAGAAGAAATGAAAGAGAGGGTTTTAGGGCTTAGGGGTTAGGGGCTCAGGTGGGTATGTCCAATCACAGCTATTGGACTGATATAGATTTTGTCCAAGAGGAATATGATCATCACTCTGTCAATAGATCAGAGAGAGTCAATACACTACTGTTGCTCAAGAACAAAGAACTCCCAATTATGAACTCTCTCTTACTTGTTAACAGAGGTTGTTGTGAAATAGGCCACCACTCCTTGTGCCAAAGTAAGCATTCTGAAATTTCAGAGCGTTGAAGTTGATGACAATGTGTTAATGGGTAGTTCTTTTCTTCTGCTGTTATTGACACTGTTTGTGATTGATCAGAGGTTATTGACAGTTATTTGTGTCTGAGCATTTAGGGTTTAGGGTTCTGAGCACGGTGGCCTTTTTTTGTGCTTTGCTTGAACTGCAGAAAGTCTGTCTAGGGCGCTGTGTGGTATTACTACACCTAAAGATGTCAATCTTTGCAAAACAGAGCCATGTCCGCACTTTGAGTGGCAATTTGGTCTACCTCATAATGGAAGGCAATCAGGAGGCACGCAAGCTTCTTGAAGCCCTGGTTCCCAAGGTCTTGAAAGCCCACCCGTCCTCCTTCCTTTGCATCAATCCTCTGTGTACCACCACCATTGTGTTATAACAATGGCTTTCATGAGGCCCTAAACCCCAAACTCCAAACCCAGACCCTATTGCAAGCCCTTTTTTTTTTCCGTTAAAGGTTTCCAATCTGTGAGTGCTAAATTAGTTCATGTACTCCTCTGCCACAGGGTGTGATGCAGTTATATGCCAACAAGGCGGTTGAGATGCAGCAGTTAGGCAAGGTACATATTACATCCATGTCACTGGTCTCATCCTAAACCCTAAATTTATTTTCCTGAGTTTCTGAAGATTGAAATTCGGCAAATGCTCTCCAAACACCCAATGCATATATTTATACTCTTTGAGCTCTTAGCTTGAAGCATAAGAAGCATGAGTTGTCTGTGGCTAGAAATTTGTGTTTCTCATGGAAATTCAACAAACTGCAGCAGGAATTATTCAGCAACTTTCGTGCATGGATGGAGACGCTGGAAGTTTTACGTGGTCAGACTCTGGAGACACCAGTCTTAGTTTGGAATGATGTCAAACGCAAGGAGCTGAAAAAGGTATATAATAACATTGGTTTGCTGAGAGTCAGTTTAGGGTTTAGGGTCTTTTGTGGTAATTGTGCAATGAATGGCTTTTTCTTGAAGAGTGTCTGTGAGGGTCTTTTAGTAAAATAATGTTGTGATCTCTACAGAAATTTTTATGTTTGCAGTTGAAAATTTGGTTTTGTGGGTGTGTTGTGCAGTTTCTGCAGGATGAGGTAGACAGCTTCTATCAAGCAGCAGCAGCCAATCCAGAGCTAATTTACAACAGTGCGGATGTGCAGCTTGTTTATTCCAGTGCAAGTGAGGGTGAAGGTTAGTGACCATCCTTTAACTTTTGCATTCTCCTCAGCAATGGGGGGAGCAGCATGGATTATTGTAATCATTCTGTAAAGTTGTTTATTTCTTCCAAGAGGGTTGTTATCTGCTTAGGGACATGGGGACATTTGAGTTGGTTGCAAAACAGCAGCTACTGAACAAGTTCTGTCTGCCATGTGCAGGCACAGTTGTGGGTGGTGTCCATCTTGAGCTTCTGGTGGACCACTCTCCACCAGTCAATCACCAGAACCATTCCTTTTGGAAGGTTCATTCAGAGACACAATACCCACAGGACATAGTCAGCAAAAACATAGTAGTAAAAGTGAATGTCAGAATTGGGCTGGTGGCTTTAGGGGTGTAGGGTTTAGGGCAACTACAGTGTATCAATCATTGTGCCTTTGATGGATGGTCTGTTACATGAACTTGTGAGATGTCAGATTCATTCAATTATAGTGACATTTTGGTTTGGTGGCCACAGCTGCATGAACCATTGTCTATATTTCAATCCGTATTTCAAGCTATGGTTTTGGGTTTCACCCCACTGTTTGGTCACAACAACTTGCCGGAAATCGATCTACGACTGGCAAGCCACGTCTTGGCATGGATCTATGAGCGACATGCAGAGGAAGTTGCCTTTTGCTTAGAAACCTTGAATGTTGTTGAGGTACCTTATTGCTTCTCCAATTCTTTTAGGTTTTCTTTTCACTCTTCTTCATATGGGGTTACTTACCTCTTTCAAAACTCCTGAAATGTCCAGTGTAGCTCCAAAAGAAGCAAAGGTTGTACTCTCAAGATCTTTCTTTATACTTCAATCTCCAGATGTGTTTTTGTTGAGCAATTATCAGCATCATGATGACGAATTAGACTGCACTGTGTTGCAGACTGCAGCAGGGATGCTCCGAGAAGTGGTGGAGAGTGTACATGAAGTATTTGTTTTCAAGCTGGTGGTGTTCTTGCTTGCAACAGTGGAAAAAGGAGGGCGTGACAATGTCCTGCGATTTCTCCGCAGTGGAGGAGCCACTATATTGGTACCCTTGGTTGTTTTGTCTTTGGCCAAGGTAACAACCCATTTATTATTAGAGCTTGATCCTATTTGAAGCCTTGTCTAGAGATTTGTGCTTGCAGGTTGTTTGTAGATTGCAGGATCTCAGGATACAAAAAGAAAGCAAAGCCCTTCATCGTCCTTTATGGGGAAAGGAAGCTTTTGCAACCCAAAATTGTAGTAATACAGAAGAAGCCTGATTATGATATACTTGTTTGGTCCTGTTGGCAGTGCTGCACAGACAAGCATGAATTTGAGTGTGATGCATCCACAGCCAAAGATATCATGTCTCAGGGTGCCGTCGAGACAGTGACAATTGTGGGATCAAATGGGGATGTGAGGCTAGTAAGGATTCCTTCAGGAAGAGCTCATGAATTGCTTGAGAGAGCAGAGCAAGATGGCAGCTTGGACGCTCGAGAGGCAATCAAATGGCAAGATGAAAAAGTTCACGTGAAGATCCAGCTGGGAATAGCTCTTGACTTCTTGGAAGCTCTTTTAAGGTACCGACTACTCCTTGACTTCTTGGCCTTGCCATGGTGGTCCAAAAGTGCATACATTTAAAATGAAAAGGATGAGTTCAACTGGGTTCCTAAACCAGAAACCCTAAGCCCTAGCCTCAGGAGGGCTCACTTTCAAATTTCCTTGGTTGTCCAGGATATCAGGACGCAACAGCAATGTGGAGCACTTTCCCCCATCAGCTGCATGTTGCAACTTTTCCAGGGAGGAAATTTTCTGCCACTTAGTGCAAGCTCTCCTGCGTGCAAAGACACCTATCTTCAATAGGTTTTGCTTCTTTCTTGTCTCCACAGCGAAATTTTACATTTGAATACTGCACTGTTGAACAAGCATCACATTTGCAATTGATGGATAAACCACCCACTTTGAGATTTCTTTTTTTGTGTTGAATATGATTCACTGTCCTGAATTGTTTGGATCAGAGCAGTTATTTTTATATCTGGCAGTCTGCTAAGCATTTGGGTTGTCACAGGATACTTGAAATCGTAATAACTTTAGTGAAGGCAAACAAGACTGCAATGTCACACCTGTACAAACTTGGAGCTTTTGAGATCCTTCTCTGGAAGCTCCTTGCTGGTGATATTGTTGACTGGGACAAGTCCAGGATTGCTGAATTCCTGTCACAGTCTCATCTTCTTCAGGTAATTTCTACTGTCTTGTTTTTAAAAATCTGTTTCAACCAGTGCTTTCTTTCAGGAAGGAAGGAAGGACATTCCTGCAAAGGGGAAAAAAAAACAGAAAGATCTGATGACAATGGTAAATTTGCAGGAGTTGACAACTACTGATAATGGAAGTGGCCAGAGTGAACATGGCACTTGGCGGGACAGTATTCTTCATCTCTACTTGCCCGAGGGATTGATACTGAATCTCATGTCAGAGGTGTTTCATACTGATCCAGTGTAGTAGTTCATGTTGAGAATCTTGTTTGGTTTCTGTTCGGATTTAGGGTTAATGGTTAAGGGTTTAGTAGATGATGTGAGATCTGGAGTGTCTTAGTTCTATGTTCAAGTCCTTGTGTTGTTGCTGAGTTAGCTTTAAATCCCAAGTTCTACTTCTAGTTCCTTCGAATACATGCACATAATCAAGTTTGATAATAATCTTTCTACCAGTTTGATTGGAGCTGCTCTCTGTTAGTTTCAGAGAGGCAATGACCTTAATTGGCTGAGATTTCTGGATTTAACGGGCAGGGACCTGATTCGTTCATGGCACTGTTGGATTTGGAGCAAAATGCCCCAGAGGTGATCTGGAACTTGGAAATGAGGAAGCAGTTGCTTGATCATCTCACAACTGAGCTGGAATCTTACGTCAAGTTCCGTGCCACTGATCCCCTGGCATTGTACATTCACATTCCCAGGACTCCATTGGCCTATCCAGAGCTGGCAGGTAAAGCTCAGCTGCACCACATCCAGGAAAAACATTCTGAAATAAGAACCAAAGTTTGTTTCTTTGATGTATTGGGTCTGAGGTTCATGGTGTTTTATGTAGCACTGACTGTCTTGTTTCTGATATTGTATCAAAATCTACAAGTGGGATTTTTTGTTTGACATGGCTGGAAATCAATGGTATGCAGAGTCTGTGTTCTCTTCCCCTTTCTATCTACAGAACTTGCTTGACTTTGAGCGTTTTCCGAATTATCCGATCAATGATCCACTTGGGTTCTTGAACAGCCTCATGCTGGTAAGTCTAAACCTTTCTTTTTCAATTCACTAAAGTCATAGATCCTTAGAAGATCCTGGAACTGAAGTTTAGCAACAGCTTGATTAGTCTGCAGATGTAGAACATTTGGTTTTTGAAGTTTGTCCCAATGCATGGATGGATGGATGGAGGACATTCCCTTTGAGAAAAATACATTATTGACTGCAGGACCTTCGGAGATTGGCAACAATTCTTGGCAACTCAATGAGTGGAAACTCCTTATGGCGCAAGGAGTTACCGCGCATTCACCTTCTTCTTCAAGCTCAGGTAGGTTGGGCATAAACCCTAAAACCAAAACCCAGACTTGGGCCACCTGCATTGATACTTTTTATGTCAGATTATTTATTTACAAATCTTTTCAGAACAATTCTAACTTGGTTTGTTTGGAAAACCCCATCTACTTGCAAGGAGAAAGTTTACATGTGTCCTGCCACATGAGCTATGGTGACTCATTACATTTGGTGGTTCGATGATGATGATGTTGCAGTCATATTTGGTCGATCATTTCCCAGACCTTGCCCTGCCCAGTGACATCGAATCCGTACTCATTACATTGGCTACCCCTTCACTTCAAACCTGCCTTGCTCAAAAGGGTGAATTGCCCCTTGTAGCAACAGACATCCTGCACCACACTATTCGAGTTTTGCGGAGATACTGTGCTGCAAGCACCAGGTAAGAAGCTAATGATCAAGTCAGCTGGGAGTCATCATGGACAGTTTCATCATCACTGCTGCTATTCATATGGGTGAAGGTGATGATTGACTGACGCTTTGTCAGTGACACTCATAATAAGGTTATTGCTGCACTTTGTTCTTATGGGATCATATTCTTTCTTTCTTATGCTTCAGGGATGATGATGTATCAAGGGCATCTGTCAATTTTGGTCTCAGTGTGTTATCACTTGGGACAAAGTTTATAGCAGATGAAACCTCCCCAGAGGCAAGCATTATCACGAGTCTTGAATCAGCTGTTGCTGGGTCTCTGTTTGTGATGGAAATTGCATCTTCATCCAGGTTAGACCTTTCTGCTTTGAACTAAACCCCTTGGGGGAAAGTGATAGCTAATCTGTCCTGCCTTGTCAATTCAGAAGGAACTCAACTGATAATAATGCATGGATTCTTAGTCACTGGATAGATATTTGCCAGACTGCTCTGAGTCTGTAACAGGTTATGTTCTCATTTGGGCTGATTGCTTTTGAATTTTTTTTGCGTTATGGTTGGTACCCCAGAGTTGGTAGGCAGCTTCTGTGGGATGATAGCAGATGGAAAGAAGGCTTTTGGTGGGCTCTCTGTATTGCAGCCAGTGATGCATTGGCCACTCCTCAAAGGGGTCCAAGCCCCTCATCCTTTGCAGTATTGAGTTGTTTGAAGCACTTTGCCGAAGATCCAGACTACTGCACACATATTATCAACCAGGTCACATTTCTGCTTTCCATTCTGGTCCATTAAATCCCAAGTTTGTTTACCCGTTTCCCTACATTGCTTCCTTTTGTGTGTGCTTGAGCAAACCTTTTCTCAAAAGAAGAAGTCTGGCCATCAGTACACTGATTGACTGAGAAGGTGTTGGGATATGTTGCAGGCTCTATACTTGCCATTATTATTACTTGCAATCCCACCTGCAAATGCTGCATTGGTGGCCCAAGGCACTAGATCTGCTCTTCTTTACTCAGCAGCAGATACATTAGGATCTCTCATCCGTATGCTGCAGCAGTCCGGGAGACAAGACCCGCAAATGGAGTCCACAGTGATGACACACTTGATCCCTAGGCCACTGCTCACTTGCCTTGAGCAAACTGAGGGTCCAGACAAGTTTATGACCATGGCTAGTTCTGATCTCCAACAGCCATTGGCCATTTGGAACTTGGATGTTCGGGCAGAGCTCCACAGGCGGGTCATTGAACGGTTGGAGCTGCACCAAGCTGTTCTGGCTTCTGGGAGTGGTGTGATGGATGATAATGAACTGGAATGGTTGCAGGGCTTCCAGTACGATTGTCTCAAGGATGAAATCATCTTGGGTGGTGTCTTTGTGAATGGGTTCACCTCCGAGAGGTGGGAGGCCTTTGGTCTACCAACCGGTCATGTCTTTCTGGATGCTATGTTGGACTATCTGGAGATCAATCTTCATGTCCTCAATCCACTTGTGCACATGGGAGTTGAGGCAGCAGCAGATGACACCACTGACCCAAGTGCGGAGGGTGTTGATAATCAAACCAGCATCAATGAGTACTTGACCGTTCTCACTGCACTGCGTGAGTGCCTGAGATATGCAGCAAAGGCTGGCAGGCTTGATTTGATTGGATGTGTCCAGCCCCCGGTGCTGTCAGAAATTTCTTTGGCAGGCAAAAGCATGCCAAAAGTACTGATTGAGATTGCTACCATTACGAAAGTATTGATTGCAGATGACTCAGGACGAGAATCTGTGCTACAATCTGATCTTATCAGTACACTGGCGGGTCAGCTTTGGGAATGTGTGACCAGACTGCAAGAGGAAGGAGTGGAAGATATTCTTGTTGCCACCCTCAATGTGTTGCACATGCTGAGTGAGCAGATCCCCGCAACAGTTGAAGCCACTAATGTCTTTGCAAGCACTGGGCTGCTATTGCCCTTGTTGGCCATCTTTTGCAACATGGGTCTACCAGATCTTACAACTGGGGTGGCTGCAGCCGAGACAAGACCTAGTAATTTGCAACGTTTCTCTGCAACTACTACAGGACGAGTATTAACTGCTAAAACTCTTGGGCAGCTCTTGTTAGCAGGTAGTGGGGTCACTTGTCGAACAAAGCTCATTGAGGATCTGGCCCTCCTGAAGAGGTTGGCAAATGGGCCTGCCAACGGCCATACAAATTATGATGAAGGGATAGGGGAGGCTACAGATATGTATGAGCTGATGAGTATACTTGACCCTGTCAATATGGACAAGAATCAGGCAGCCGTCGTCATCCGTACACTTCTTCTCCTGCTACCTGTAGACCTTTTATCCACCTTGGCACGAGACCCAATAGAGGCTTGCAAAATTTATGACAGGAATTATCAATCCCCTCGCCTTGTGTGGGATGATGGCAGACGGCAATGTGTAAGGCAAATACTTATGGATGAGGCTTTCAAAGTGCGAGATACTGTAATGCAACAGGATTTATCAAGTCTGCCAGCATGGTCATTGGTACAATCACCACAACCCATGTTTCTGCGTTGGATACTGGTCACCATTTCTGATGATGAGAGCCAAGCAATGTACAGGGATGACAGAGAAGATGATTATGCACGAGAGATGTACCTAGGGGGTTTCTTTGTTGATCAATTCATAAGAGACCCAGGTTATGATTTTGGCAGCATTCTCGAGGGGCGTTTCCTTTGCGAGATTCGCAAGGCTGTGGCAATTGGGGCTTATGCGGAAGTATTTGATTTTGATGATAGGAGACGACTGTTACTCACTCTACTCTTGCTCTTCAAAGCGAGGCCATACTTGCTTTCTGGCCAGTCAAATATCGACATTTTCTTACCTGTCTATGATTTCATCAGTGGCAATTATGCTAGTGAGCGTCGTGCTCTTGCTCAGCCAGCAATTCTATTGATTCATTCCATTGCCAACCATCCAGACATAGCCGATTGTATAGTCTCTGAGGAGTTGGTTTCAACTTTGGTATCCTTCCTTGATTTGAATGTCCCATTGTATGCCGCAGGGCATGCTGGGACTGACCCACAGATATGCACCCTTATGTTGTTGCTGCGCCTGATTCGACTCAGTAGTGCAACTGTAGAGATTGCTCTGAAGCTAGGGATTGTCTACCGATTAGCAGGCATTGCCCTTGACACCAATGGAACTAGTGCAGTAGCTCATCGTGCGCTCGAGTGCCTCGCAATGATGTGTGCAGACAAGCGTCGAGGAAATGAGGTAAACAGGCTCTTAGAGAAACTTGCACCTAAGGATACAACCAAAAACTATGGGAAATGGCATATTCCCATTGACAACATCTGTGATGATGTAGTGGACTCTGAGACTATCAAGCATTTGTTGTGTCATAGATACCCATGCAAGTGGTGGGTCCTCAACACTCCTGAAGGAAGAAGCGATGTTGAAGTTAGTGGTCAGCTCAGACACATGACAACTGTTGTGGTGGATGCCTCAGTTTCATTTCCCAATGGACAAATGTCTGATTTTAATGATGAGTTTGAAGGGGCTTTCAGACAAAGCGTTGCAGACAGAGCTGAGGTCAGTATTGGCGATGTACACATTCAGAGCAAAAGGGCCGGAAGCCTTATCGTTGACTTTGAAGTGCACTTTCAGCAGCGGCAAAGGCGACAACAGTCTAACAAGACCATCATCATCCAGCATCAGGACTTGGAGGCAGATGCTCATGCATTCAAAGAGAATCTAGAAGATGGTAGCAATCAGCTCTTTGGTGCTCCGTATTTTGAGTCGATGGGGCACCCAACTTTCACAGTGATCAATCTAAGACGTTTGTCTGAAACAGAACTCCTTACTGAAGGTCAGGCGGCACCACCTGCCATTCAGGAGACCTTAGAAGCCAACATCCAACAAACACAGATGCCTCAGCACAGGCTGCAAACCTCAGATATGGACGTGGGAGGAGGTCTGAATAACTCAGCTGCACAGCAACAGTTGTTACAGAACATGACTAATGAAAAGCGTGGCACATCAAGTGCTATCCAATTCTGCAAGAGTGAGGAATGTCATTCAGAGCTGCATATTGGAGAAGGACATAAATCCACCACCCCAGCATGCAGTAGTAGTAGTAGTAGTAGTACGTCATCATCATCATCATCTCTGAACCAAGCTCCATTGTCAAAGACTGGTATTCCCAATGCTCAGGTGGATCCCCACATCATTACCCAAGGTCCTCATTTTATCGTCTTCTCTATCTCCATCTTCGCCCTCTCCTGCCCATACAATGCCAAGGGCTTGTCTCAGTCACAGTGGTGCTTACAAAGAATCATGCTGGTTTTCATTATAATTGTATTGATTGTCTATCTGTGTGAACTCCTTCGCAATTTATATGTGGCTTGGCTTCTTCTGTTGTTGGTATGAAGAAATTCCGCTTATCAGAGTTCTGAACTTGCTGCTGGTGCTGTTTGTGTTGCAGATGTAAACTCTCTGGACACATCCACAAGCAATGTCATTATGAAGTCTCAGGATAATGAAAGGTAATTGTTTTGTCTTCCACTCTATTATGGTTAGGGTTAGGGGTATCAGGGTTATTATATAGTTGCACTTTATTAGGTCAACAAACTGCTTTAGCATGTGTCTTTTGTTTTACACAATGAAGCAATGAGTTAACCCATTGGATTTTGTTGCTTCATAAGAGGGGTCCATCATGTCAAAACACCAAGAAAGCTGATACTGTACTTTCTTGTGCTGCTAATGACTACAGAATGAATGCATTGGGAAAGGCACTGCCATTGGTCCTTGATGGGGCAGAGATGAATCAAACCAGGAAAAACTCTGTCCATCACTGGTTTCCTTGAAGCATTTGATGGTATGTTATGTTCTACTTGGACATGAATGTGACCCCAATGAAAGGACCTTGCATCATCATTCCCAGCTACACCTACACCCCTTGTTTTTTTGGTCTGTGTTGTTTTGGAACCTCTATTGGTGAATACCATCTGTGTAAAGAATCTGATAAGTTTTTATTATTTGAATCAATTGCAGATCAAGAGAAGTTGGTTGGATGGTGCAGAGGCCAAGGATATAAAGGAAAAGTCCAAGCCATCCAAGTCGAAACCCTAAACCCTAAACCTGGACATGTCTGAGCTGGGAAAAAGGTACTACATACAGAAGTGATTGTGAATAGGTTATTTCCACATGATTTTGAAGATACCCATCTCTCCCCCCCCCTTCAACTGCCCCCAACTTAAATTGCGACACATCATCATTTGGTATGTGGTCAGCCTGGGTATGGTCCAGTAGATGTTTGGTTATTAGTACCAGTTATTGAAGCTACCACAACAGAGTGATAGGATGTTTAGTGACACAGGACCCCCAAGGCAAATAGGTTCTATGACTTGCAGAAGAAAATTGGCACTCTAGATGGTTGTGTTGTCAAAGAGCAGGACAAAATCAACAAAGAAGAAAAGATGGGAGCATGGTTCATAACCAATTAATGCAGAAGGTGCTCCAATTTCTAGCCAATTAGTTCAAGATTCTTTACACCTGATATCTGCATTAATCAGAACAGCTTCCCTCCGACTGTGATGACAACGGTCTGTTCTTGTTCAATATTGTAGATGAGGAAAACCATGGTGGGCACTAGTTCAAAATATTGTAGCACATGAGGAAAACCACAGGTGGCTGGTAGTAGTAGTAGGTTTGAGAGTGACACCCACATTTTAGACTTTGGGTATGTCTAAACCCTAAACCTAGGTCCCCTGTCTGCACTGACTCTTGCTGTGCTTGTTTTTTCTTTCCTCTACTACTACTACTACTGCCTTTACTGTTGTGTGGTGAGATAAAGTTGAGGACTAGTAAAGATTTGAGACACTTCATTGCTGTGAAGGGAATTCCTTTTTTTCCTTCCCTATTTTTCTGGGGGGCAGGAAAGAGCTCTTTAGGATTCAGAAGAAATCAAGTAATTGGGTAGTTTCCAAAATGTCCTTAACATTTGGAATCTGGTGGTTGCAACGGTGTCTGTTTTTCAGGGAAGATCAGATACCGTAGATCAACTTCAAATCATTTATAATTTTGTGGGCAACTCATGCTGCTTCTTGCTGTGAGGCTTGCAATAACGGGTTTACAAGTCTCACACTGGTTCAAATTCTCCTCCATCTTTGAAAATTGGAACTCCTAGTAAGGTTTTTTCATCTCGATTAGTGGACATGGTTTTTTGAAATTCATTTGGAACTTGTTCATTCATGATAACACTTTTAACAAGGAAACATGTTTATCACAACATGATGTATATTCATATAATTGGTAAGAAGGTTCAAATGAAAAGCCAGCTTGAAAACTTGATTTTCCTTAAGGTGCAAACTCAATTAGTGCTTGAGACAAATCCTAACAAGGTGTGCTATACACAATGGCCTTGCCATTAATTTATTATCAACAATTGAAATTGTATGATAAATTGGCCATAACTTGGGGGGAAAATAAAAATTAAATCTATTTTAATGTAAATCATAATGTTGTTGGAAGAGAAAAATTGTCATGATTCCTTTTTTTCAAATTTTTAATTTACATTAGTCATTAGGAACCCAAATGAGATCTCACATTAAATGATGACATGTTCTAGGAACTTATCTAAACATTTTTTAAAAAATTACTAAACCAAAACCAATAGGGAAATGCCATAACATGACTTTTAATTTTTTAAAAATCTAATGATTTTTTTCTCAAATTTTTTATAAAAATATTCGTTTTTCATATTTTGTTTCACACTTATGCAAATTTTTAAACCAACAAAAAATGCTTGTCATGACATGTGTATTTTGAATGTTTTCAATCACATTGTCACATTTTGAAAGAATCATATGAATTTTTGTGTATGATGAGTGCCATAATCATTTTTGAAGGAAGTAGTTTCATATTTAGTTTTGTGAGAGGTATGGATCCGCGAGAAGCTCACTTGAGGCTGGGTGCACATTTGAGGAGGTGGTAGAGAAAGTTTAAAAGATGAATGTGAATGTTTTTACAACCAAATTCAGATGAATCATCTCACCTAGTTTCTAGGAGGCCAAATCCCCTGACGTTACTGTACTCTATAGTTAGTCTGAACACAATATCTTGGCCTTACAAGGGAGAGCCAATAAAGGAATTTTTCATTAAAAGTCACAATAAGTTTAAGATTAGTGTCATGTGCATTAGAGCATCTCCACTGGTGCTCAGTATGTCGCTCTGGATAATAAAATCCAGAGCTAAGTATCTCTAATTTAGCTTTTTATTTTGGCAACCCCACCTATAAAACTGATATAACCCCACCTATAAAACGTGAGGAGTACTAATAGCAAACCACTCGGACCAATCATTATGATCGATCAATCAGGAATACTGAGCCACAGTCAGGTTCAATTTATTACACTCTTTTTTGAAGGTGCACAATTGTGTTGCGCAATTTACCAGCCACGGCAAGCTGCACAAGTTTGATGTAGAAAAACCAATTTCCTGAGCTAAACCAGCACATTTTGACGTTTCACAATAAATTTTATTGTCTGGAGTCACATACTGAGCACCAGTGGAGATGCTCTTAGATTTGTGACAAACATTGGGGGTTTTTTTTGTCTTTGTTCCGCTGGGTTAACAATATTACCACCATCATCAACTCATGAAAGCCATAAGCATCCCCACTAATATTTTGAATGTAACTGGTTTTGGGGTGCTTATATTCTGATGATTTTACACGCTTTTTCTTAGGTCAGATGGGCAATCATTATAAGCTTCATTTTTAAATTTATTGTTTGGGTTTTGTCGGTGTTTGTTTTGATGTGAATTGATGATGAGAAAACTAGTCACACTTTGGAATAGGCCTTGGAACACAACAAGCTCTTGCCACCTTGGGCCCCCTATGAAAGGGGCCTTTGTCGTGTTGGGCCCCCTTATGACGGCCTTTTGTTTGTGCTCTCACCAACCTTCTTCTGACACCAATAATCACAACCCTCCCCACCCCCCACCCCCACCCAAACAAGGCCAACCCCACAAGAAAGATGCCGGAACTTGGAAGGTGAAAAGACACCCCAAAAAAAAAGACCTTAATTTTTTATTAAAAATTAAAAGGATTGTAAAAAAACCCATACCCATGTAGAAGCAAGAAATCAAGTACCCAAAATAATTAAAAAATTAGTTAAATATGAAAGTGTGGGGGTAAAGTTCCAAAGTGGGGTGATTTATTGGAAAAAGGGGGGGGGGGGTGGGGGGGACCCTAAAGATTTATTTTTTTCCTTTAAACAACCCAAAAAAATAAAAATAAATTTAGGGGGCTAGGATGAGGAATTGGGGACATAGATTACAAGGTGGTAGGAGTGGGACCGATCTTATGCCTATTGTTTAGGAAAAGGAGGGACCTTACACACCTATACACAAGTGTAAGATCCCCTCCACTTCTCCAAGAAGGATATTCATGGATGTAGGAAACTCCAAATAGACTAAGAACTTTCTCTGAGTGCTTTACTTGTAGGGTTTTAGGGTTTAGGGTTTTTCCAAAAACAGGACCGTTCATTCTGTGAAGGAGGGCCTGGTGCGCGATGCTCAGTGGGTTGAACCCACCTCACATGGGACCTGAGGAGGATGAGAAGAGGCACCCTTACATGTAAAAAGGTTCCCCCATTCACCTTGTGCGTAAGGTTCCTTGGTTTTTAGGGTTTAGGGCGTCTAGACAAGTGTCAATAATAGTGTGAGATAAAGGCGACAATGGGAGCCATAGGCAATACGCTAAACCAACCCCTACAAACTTTGTGGGTGTCAATTCAACCCCCTTTGAACACCTTACAAGCCATACATAGCACCTCGAAAGAAACAAGCCTAGCTTGTTGGGAAAAAAAATTCATTCTTTCTCTCACAAAGCTTGGGTTTTCTTTACATGGTACCTAGTAAAAACCTTGCCAAATTTATACATCATTTGAACAAAGAATACAACAAAAAGTAGGGAGGGGTGGGGGTTTGGGATCTCTCATCATTCATATTAAATTTTTCCTTAAAAAGTCACCCTCCCTGTCTCCATGTCTCTAGTTTGGGGCCACAAGTAAGGAAATTTGATTAAATCTGGGTATGAAATGCTGAAACGTTAATGCACAAGGTTCGAGGTAATTATAGTAGTCGCACATCATGCAGCAGGAGCAGCAGTGAAAATATATGTAGCAGCAGTGGAGGCGTTCGAGCTTCACTTTTTAGCACAAAACAGATATTTTTCTTCGAAAAATTTCAACATTTTTCGAAATATAATAATGTAATTAAAGGCTGCCAAGGTACGAATTGTAGTCTAATTAGTAAATAAATAGTAGAGGTAAATACTAAATAAATGGAAATAACTCTTAAAATTTATTAGAAGTAATGAAAAAACCTTTTTTTTTGCTCATCATACTTTTTCCTCACACTTATTGCATGTATATATATACACCAAAAGGCGTACTATAGTGTTTTTTTTAAACAATTTTTTTTTTGTAGCCAAAGTGGTGATCTTCCATAGGAAGATGTCCAAAAAAAAGTGGCAATCCTTCTCAGGAAGATTTAGCCAAATATGGCTATAAACTAGATATGAAGTACAAACTACATATATACATACATACATACAAGGTACTCTACTCAAGTGTATTAGGGTTTGTTGTATTGTACAAGAGTACGTATTTTAATACGGCGTATGCACCACCTGCCAAGCTCTCTCTCTTCTTCTCAGTCTCTCTCTTCTCTTGTGTGCGAACTGCAGGAGTTGATCACCTTCCTCTCGATCCCCACCCACAGCAATCGCACCTGAGGAGTGAAGGGTGAAGAGAATTGAGGGAAGGTGACCCATCCAAGATATGGCAGAAGTGGTCGTCGAGAGGAGTGCAGTGGCTTGTGCTTGTGATGAAGCAGAGCAAGCTCTAAGGTATAAATAAACGAGATCGATCTTGGGTCGCTCTTTTTTTGGGGGGATTTTCTCTGTGGCTTTCTTTTCTCCTTTCGCCTTCTTCCTTCCCAACCTAAATACCCCCCCGCCCCCACCCCTTTTTTTCCCCTTCCGTGTTTCCCCCCAAGTGGTCAGTTAGCTTCCTTAAGAGTTCTACTTGTGAAGATTTTTTTTCTCCTAGTGTAATGTAGTAGCAATTGTGTGAAGGAAGAAGAAGGTGTGGAGATGAACTCTTTGCCATGCTTTCAGTGGAGAGCTTCTTGGCTTCCTTAGTTGCATAGATATACATCCCTTTGTAGCAGCTGTGATGGGTGAAGTTTGGAAAATTAGGTTTGAAAGGATTATGGGCTATTGTGTAGGTAATTATTGCTGGAAAAAGCTTGGATTTGGATCACCTTGTAAAATATTTGGAGAATTTTGTGAAATTGTTGGAGTTTTGCAATTTTGGAGTAAATGGGGAAACAAAAGGGCTTTGTTGTTTGATGGGTTTCTGGATGATGCTGGGTTTGAATGGGAACACACATATGACGGACGAAGAAGGATAAGCGCTTTCGAGTAGCAAAAACACTTTGAATGTAGGATTTGAGTGTGCTGTGGAAGGAATTTACTTACCTTTGGAAGAAAGTTAGTGATTAGGGTTTGGGGTTTTTTTTTCTAGCTCATCAATGCTCAGGGTGGAGAGTAAGGGTGGTGGAAGCTTTTGCTTACTAGTAGTGGCTGGGAATTGTGGGATTAGGCTTTTTCTGCAGGGGAAATTCGATGAAGCTGAGGAGTTCATAGAGGAAAGAGTCAAGACAAGAGACAAAGGGGGAGTCCCAGTCTTCACACACTGCCATGCTGTTGTTCTCTTTGCAAAGGCTGGCATTTCAGGTGCTGAGGAAGACAGGTGACTACTGACTGACTGACTGACTGACTGACTGGGTTAGGTCACTCTTTGTCTCTGTCTCCTTGCTGCAGGCTTGTTGTATCTTGTGACATCAGGGGTTTGATTATTTTGGGTTTGACTAAAATTAGCACAACTATCTGTTGAAAAGTTTTGTATTTGGTTTAGCTTTTAAGTGGAATGTTTTGAAGGAGAAATGCTGTGGGAGGGGGGTGGCAAGTAATGCAGGAAGCAAGCAATGGAGATGTTGCATGATGCTGCTACCATGGCAGGAGAACACATTCCCAAACAGGGTTGGGTCCAAAGCATTGCGACTTGGGGAATGGGCTACTTTGGTGCTGCCTCTCCAAAGACTGATGATGTGACTGAGGAGGAGCTCAGCTGGTGATTTTCATCTGTTTCCAGTTGCCAGTGACCAACCCTAGGATCTGTGACACTTTTTTCTCTATTATGGCAACGTTATGTATATTGAATAATGGCTCGATGCAAAGTAGGTGTGCTTCATTGAGTGGTGGAACCCTGCCTCGCTCATTCATTCTAGTTTCTGATCCTCTGTTGGCATTTCAGCCGCATCATTGAAGCGGAGGCAACTTACTTGTCAGCAATCCTGTGCTTCTTTGAGGAATCAATGGCTGCCTTTTTCCGGGTGAGTACATTCCATTTCATCCATCAACTTTGATATCATCAGATCTTCTATGAAATTCATTAAACTTTCCAGAGGATTTTACTGGCATTCCTTTGATTAGTTAGTTTCAGAATGCAGGAGTAATCAATTCTTCATGTGCACCTTTGTCTCTGGTCTCCCCATCACTGTCTTGTTTCCAGGGCAAGTTGGAAGAGGATTTTCTCTGGTTAAACCTGGTTTCCTGCAGGCAGCCTTGTTGATACGGAAGGCCATCCGTGGTTACAAATACTGCAATGGCATTCTTCAACGGCAGGTTCAATCTCTTTACAGCAACCATTCCAGAATCTGGGATTTCGATGCTGACATTGGTTTTTGTAACTTACTACTGTTGATGGAAGATTTAGTTTTTGGGATTGTCCTCAGGACTGGGAATAGTTGCTAAAGGGGCCTGCTTTCTTTATGTTTGCAACAGCAACGTGCCAGCAGGAGTGAACATGATGTTGGTGCAGTGAAATTAGGGTTTGGAGGCTTCAGTTTGGCAATATCCTTATTACCTCCCAGATTGTTACGACTTCTCTCTGTGTTGGGATTTCCTTGTGACCGAGTTGCTGGCCTGTCATCCATTGATGAAAGCCTGCGAGGTGGTGGGCTTCGAGCTCCTGTTGCTGGAGTGTATATACCTGAACTTCTCTCGTGCACCACTATGACTCACATTTGATGTTCTTGCCATCTGTCCTTAATTCTCAGACTCACATAATTCTCAGATTCTGCGTTCCTGGAAACAATTGAAATGAACCATTATGTATCTCATGCAAAGCTCAGCTCTCTGGTGCCTTTTTTGTTTGTTTCTAGACAATTTGGCCTGCAATATAGGCAAGGTTTAGGTTTTTTAACTTCAAGCTTCCAGAAAGAGCATCCTGTAGTTCAAAGCAACTGAAGTATAGAGACCCTCAGGCCTGTGGATGTCCTAAGTGAAGACATATACCTAGTATGCTAATAAGAATGACTGACATTTTTTTTGTGGCCATGGGATATGGTCAGTTTACTGCTGTCGTATCACGTAATCCTACCTTCCTTCTTCTCAATACCTCAGGTAAGGTCATTTTGGGCACTTGTGTACCCAACTTGGACACTCAAGTTTCTACCAAATTTCCAGATTTTATTGCAATGTGCAGTTGGCTACACTATGATTGCTCTTTGTGTGGTGGTTTCTTTGTCCTTTGTGCTAGTCTATATTCCTTCTACAGTTGTTTTTTCCCTTCTTGTAAACTGTAGGAACGAGAACAGCACGTTGCAAGTGCTGAGAGGGTGCTCGCCTTTATGGAAGACACATATCATGGGAGTTTTTTCTTGAGGTAGTGTGTCTGTTTGATCTAATTTGTGATTTTTCAGGCAGTTTTTTCAGGCATTTCTCCTGACTTGTGGCTAGTGAACTAGACCTGTTTCACAGTGGGAGTTTGTACATCAGAAACTCCTGAAGTATAATCTAAAGTTCTTAATGGGTAGTTGGTGGCTGCAGCTTTTATAGAGGCCGTTTGCAAAGACTGAAGCAGGATTTGTCAAGTTCATTGGACTATTTCATGAAACTCGAGGAGGTAAATGCCCACTCAGTTTTGCTTTGTATCCCTGATGTGCATGTGGGTCACTTTGCAGGTATGCATGCTACATCTATGCCAGGCTTATTGTCCTTGGCTTGATTCAGTTGATGGCCTTCTTGGGTGCCTACTGCTGCTAATACTCACTTTTCCAGTGTTGTATATGGTAATTTCAGGGCTTAAAGTTACCACCGGAGTCAAAATTCTTCAAGCTTCGACATGCCTGGGTTTATGAGCTTGGATTGAGCCACATGATGCAGCTGGAGGTAGACAGTTTCTTCTCTAGATTTTCTTTTTTGAGTCCCTACTGCACCTAGGTTTAGGTGTAGATTGCCTATGTCATATAGCCTGCATTAACTCTAACCCCCCCCCACCTTGTTTGAGTGAGACTCTGGATGTCTGTGAGGATCACATCATCAGCAAGGAAAGGTTTTCTGAAACCCCTTTTTGTTTTCTGGTATTGTTGTCATCTTGAGTCTTTGAGAGAATAGGTCCACTTTTACTGACAACCAAGTGACCAGGACTTTTGGATCTGGCCAGTGGGGTGCTGCAGAGAAGTACTGGGAAGAGCTGGAGCAGGACAGTGTGTGGTCACGTTCCTTCTTTGCATATCTGCATGTGGGTTCTTCTCTACTGATTGATTTTGTTTAGCATCCCTCCTCTTTTCTGCAGTTCCTTTGTCTGCCTCAATGCCCATGCCCAGTTTGGACCCTTCTTTCTGGCTGACATGTATTTCTTTCAAACTTTTATTCACTTTTTTGGCATGTGGATCTGCATATACATGTCTCTTGATGGCTAACTATTCTAAGAGCGAGTTGTCCCATACTGTATGTTGTAGGGTGTTTGTCTTGCAATGCGAGGGGAGGCCAAGGCTGCTTCTTTGCATTTTTCCAAGGTATGATTCAAACCAGACCTACTTGCCAATTCTATAAATGACATTTGTCTCTTGTATCTTAAAGACACCATGTCTTCTTCTTGCAGTGGGTTTTCAAGGTTACTGCAGAGTTCAGATATTATTCCATGTGGATGTCCATATAGGTGTTGAATGCTCAATCTTTTGTAGGTACAAGGGCTCATGAGAGGAACTCTCTCAGGCCGTGTGTTGGCTGAAGAGCAATATGCTTCAAGGAAAGTAAGTCATTTGCACTTTGAGCTGTGATTTCTGTTGCTGTTGTTTGAACTTCTGTCAAAACACATCATCGCATTCATTGGTTTTCATTGGTGGTCACACAGTATCTCTACACAGTGTACCCAGTTGATTGTTTCTGTTGTTGGAGTTGGTTTCAGCAAGAGGGATCAAGCTCTGTCTTAGTGGGGGGATCTTGGCACATTGAGATGATATTGGGTTCATAGACTACTATGCAGTTGATGCAGCAGCTCCACGATATAAAACGTTTATGTGTTCAGGTTGGAATGAATCTGTAATTTTGAGCTCTGTGAAGGTGAAGGACCATGCCCTGGACACTGAAGCAGGGGTTATGAGCTTGCAAGGGAAAATTTGTGGTGTTGAGTTTCTCTATCTCTGGAATTCCTTCCCCCAGGTAATAGTTTCTACAAGTTTAATGTAGGTTTGGGATTAAAAAATATGGTCAGTTTTACATGTGTTTGCTTCACAAGCCTGACTAGATGTCCTCTTGGGGTTTAGAATAGAAATGGAGGAGCTGAACGGCACTTTGTTGCTACAGCAGCATGTATCCAGATATTAGTGCCTCTTGCATGATAGCTGCTGCTGCTGCTGCTATAGCCACAAGGCTTTTCAGCAGGACATATGCAGAGATGAGTTCCTGCATAGTAGCATGTGTTTGTTTTTCAATTCTTGAATCATGCTATCCTTTTTTGTGTCAGTAGATGCCACCCGATAAGCTGGAAGGTGTTGTGCACATCATTGAAGAGGCAGAGGCAACATCAGCATCTTCAGAGTCAAATGACAATGTGAAAGAGGAGGATGACACCCAACAAGAGAGTTTGGAACCATCAGTGGATGAGGTATTTCCTTGTTGCCAGAGTTCTAGTTTTGGTTGACAGCTTTATTCATACTGTTATGGGTATTGGGTTGCATTAAGGAGCAGTCATGATCATGGTCATAATCTGGCAGGGTGAGCTGTGGGGTAACAAATTGTTGATCACCTTTGATACTTTGATGCAAATAATTTGGCCTGACCAGATATTTGGAGTTGACATATGCCACAAAAGTGTGTTGTGAAGTAGCTGTACTGTTGATTACAGGAGGAAGAAGAAGAGGAGGAGGTGGAGGAAGAAGAAGGGGATGATGAGTCTGCACTCTGCAGTCTTATGAAAGGAACTGCACTGCGTGAGCTTGGGCAATTGGATGCTGCCTCTAGCTGCCTCCAACTTGTGAGGTAACTCCCATATTCCAGGGGCTACTGGCTGTCATTGTTTGTAGTTCTCATGAGCTTTGGGGAGTGTTCTGTGAGAAAATCAAGTAAAATTATCTTTGTCAAGAACAACTGATTATTACATTTTTTCTTTCTTTCTTCCCCTCTGCAATGATCATGGGATTCCTCATGAATTCAGATCATATTGAGGTGGGGATTACAGGGAGCAGACATGTTATGTGGAGAAGGAACTCTTTGTAATTCCAATGGCCGCATATGAGCGTGCTTTGTTGCTCATTATGCAACACACAGAAGTGGCTACAAGAGAATCAACAGGCACAAGCAACTTTGAACTTCTTTTGGAGGTATGGAGGCTCTGAGTGGTTTTTGATGCCAAAGGTGCACAGTTGCAGGTGTCAGTAATTTAGTTTTAAGGATGAAAGCAAGCTCTAACTGGGTTCCTCAAATCAGTGTTCAGTTCTTTTGAGAGATAACTTTCATGGACATGAGTCTGCTTCTGTCTCTGTAGGCAAAGAAGGAACTTGCAACAGCTGAAGGATTTAAGCAAGACTACAACTTTTTGTGGCGTTTGCTGGGGCGTGTTCATGCTGCCCGTGGAGCCATTCAGTCTCTCATGGGTGAAGAGGTGATTGACATTGCATGCAGTGTTTGCTCATATCTGTTTTGAAAGTCAAGATGACCTTCACAGTCAACAGTTATTGATGTAAAATCTGTTCTTACTGAAGGCTTCCTGACATTGATTCTATATACTGAGTGTGTAGTTGAACTATCTGGATTGCTTTGGCATTGCAGAAAAGCAAAAGTGTTGAAAGGATTCCAATTGATGGAGGCAATGATGGTGAGTGGAAGGATTCAGAAGAATTAGCTCCAGAGATGCAATCACTGGCTTATGGAGCTTCTACAGAGGATATGTTCTTTGATGCATTATGATGATGTCTTCAGGTGTACAGTTTCACCAAGAACTTGGGTTTCATTTGTGGGTTCTCAAATTGTATTAGCTATGATGTATGAGGTCTCTTGGTCTGTTTTGCATTGGAATCAGAATTCCTCTTCTACAAGTGGATTTTCTGAGGCATGGATGTCAGGAACAGCCCACAATTGTATGTATATACGTTTGCATGCAGTAACAATTTGCTGCATCATTTCTCCTGGCTTGGACACATTTGCAAAAGCATGGATGGTGTTCTGGGACACATGCTTGTGATAATTCTGCACTGTCCAGATATTTTGGGTTTTTGCACATTGTCTTGCACTGGTTCACATCAAGAATGCTGCTGATGCAATCTATCTACAGAAGCTTTGGGTTGGAGGAGGCTAATGTTCCCTGTCAGAACAATTGGGGTTTTTAAAAAATAGATTCTTAATCGGTATCTGTGTCGCATGGTCCTTGAATTTCTTGCAATGCAAATTTGCTTCTGTCAATTTGGTTACAGACTTTTTTGATCACTCATTCCTGGGTTGTATTGTACTTGTTTTAAGGGCTCTCCTTGCCATTTCTTGGATTTAGCAATAACCCAAAACTTTAGAAAGCTTAAGAAATCAATACTATGGTAAAGACATTCATGCCATAATATGCACATACCATTTGTATTTCAATGTTGTATCTGTGCGATTGTAAATAAGGTAGTGAGTTTTGAAACTTCCGAAGAATTTTGAGTTCCACATAATTGTTTGTATCTAAATGGTGAGTTTAGCATTCTTTTTGGAGAACAAAGGTTACTCTTTGAAGCTTCTTTTGGAAATAAGCATAACACATTGGTTTTGTGCTTGGAGTTTGAACCTGATATTGGTTCTCATCTTATTGGTTCTTGAGTTTCTACTTTGAGAATCCACTTCCTCTTTGGAGGAGCAAATATTTATCTCAATTTTTTGATGTTGCTTCATTTGTTATTAGCATCTCAAGAGGGATTTAGCATTAAATGGTGACATGTTTTTTAGAACCTGTCTAAATAAGTAAGAAAAGCCTAGTTTTGAAGATTCTCTCAGAGTAAGAGTCTAAACTTTAGAGTTATCCCAAAAGTTAATTCTGTCTGAAGTCTGAACTCTGTGTTTTGGCCTCCTTTCACCCTGTGTCCCCCTCTTTCAGTGGTATCAGCAAAGTAACGACATTTTAATAGATCTCAGTACGAGCCTTTAATGCACAAGGTTCGAGACTAACTATAGTAGTTGTACAGTTAGCAAAGTAACGACATTTTAATAAATCTCAGTACGAGCCTTTAATGCACAAGGTTCGAGACTAACTATAGTAGTTGTACAGTTAGGAGCAGTGAAAATATATGTAGCAGCAGAGACATTTTAATAAATCTCAGTACGAGCATTTAATGCACAAGGTTCGAGACTAACTATAGTAGTTGTACAGTTAGGTGCAGTGAAAATATATGTAGCAGCAGAAGAGAAGAGGCGCTTAGGAAAAAGGAACGACAGGATGAAACTCAGTTTATATCACACTCTCTCAAACACATGAATATTTCATCATAATAGAAAAAGAGTATATGACAAAAAATATATACATTTTAATAATACTCTATCTATATATTGTAATTATTAGATGTATTGTATCTATATATTACCTATCTATGGGAATATTGTAATTTTTTATTATTATGGAAAATTCAATCCATCAACTCCCACTACCACAAGTACATTCCATTCAAACAATGAAAGGTTGTCAACAATAAAATAGGCTATCAATAATGTAACTTTGTGGATCACACATAATAATTCAGGCCATAATGTTAAGGAGAGTTTTTTTAATTTTTTTAAAGTGTTTGTTATGATTTGTCATACAACTCTCCAAGATACTAATTTTTTTGAATGAACCGTTTTGAACACAATTTAATATGAAACATCTGTTGAATCATTTAAGATGTTTTTGTGCCAGCATTTTTTTTTGGGTGCAAATTTTGGCCCAAATGTATTAATAATAATAATAATAATAATAACAGTGAGAGAATATTCTGTCAAAATAATCCTTTTTATGAAAAAGAAATCACCAAATTTCAGGAAAAAAAAAATTGAACTTATTTTTTTTTCCTCACATTTGGACTAATTTGGTAGCTTTTTTAAAAAACTAGTTTTTAAAATATTTAGCTAAAAATATATTACTATTTAATACTATATACTTCTTGGGATGCTAGCCAATGATGCAATATCAAAAAATTGAAAAAATATATCATTAGTGTGTGTCCTACTATGTCTTCTAATATGTGGTATCCTAAATGAAAAACAAAATAGGAGAAATGTAGGGGCAAATGATGCATTGTACCCAAAATGTTTTGTATTTCAATTTTTGTGATGTACTTGAGGTGGCTATCATCCATAAGACAATTTAACTAGTTTTGAAGATTTTTTCTTTAAAAATGAAAGGAAAAAAAAAGATAACATCCTTTTATACTTTTTTTTGCTACCTACTAGAACTTAGGATAGAATATGGCAATTTTTTTTATTAAAAAATAATTTTAAATTTCAGAATATGGAAAAGTAAAAACCCCAAATATACTTTTTTTTTCCATTTATTTTATGGGGAGGAAAAAAGAGAGGAAATTAAATAAATAAATAAAGCCACTTGACAAAAATTTGCCAAAAAAAAAAAAAACAAATATTGATTGGACCAGGTGCACATTCAATTAGACAACCAACCAACTACTTGCAATTCTCAAAGGTACCCCACCCAAAAAGAGAAAAAACCTAAGATGGTGCCTCCTTCTCCAAAGGCAAAACACTCATTGCATAAAATGCCCATAGAAATTTCTTAAGTATATTTGGAAGGCATCATATTTTTGTGAATTATGTGCACCTTATGCCAACAAGAGACCTCATATACTTGTCTAAGCATTAAGTACTTCCTCCCCCCCTTTCTACCACCTCACAATCTCCATATGTTTGGGCTCATCCTCCTTCTTTATGTGGGCAAGACCCATGGGATAGGAACATTTCTCGGTGAAGCTAAACCCTAAAACCCTAAACCATGAATGGGTCTAGGGCTCAATGAAGGAGGGAACTATACTCAACAAAAGGCATTTAATAGCCCAATCCAAGTGTCACTTGGACAAATTTGGGGAGACCACTTCCATCTTTTTTCGCAAACAAGATGCAAAAACATTATATGGAATAATATATTTTCCAAAAATAAAAGTAAAATTACATTTCAAAATAGAATTACATATCCCAATTATCAAATACCACATTTAAATAAATTATATAAGGTTATGGATACACTTTGTACTTATTTAATTTTTTTATGAATACACTTTGTATTTCTTTGTTTTTTAAAGATTGATAATAGAGGCACAAGAATGTGAGAGACACCTCTAAAAACATATGTCATTTAAATTTATGGTTGATTTGAATTGGAAGTTTCATATAAAAGGGTGGGTTGGACTTGGATGAAGTTCAAATGAAAGGAAGGTTTGGACTCCCAAATTTGTCTTGTCCACCATACAATGGATCTTGGTGAGTAAAAAAGGGGTGTGCACCTCTCAAATCTTATAGTTCTTATGACGAGCACCTTGAAATATATCCACACCATCTACGTGGAATCATAATAAAATGTTGGGTATCTTTGATTCTAATTAAACCACCATAAATGGAAAGTGTATACATGATCTAACCCTTGTCAAAGTATGTGCATTGGATCCTTCCAAAACATGTTCAACTATAAGTAAAATAGGGATGTGACATGACTCCTCAACACAATATCCATGAATAAAAATTCAACTTTGGTTGTTCATGGTAATAACCTAATCACATCATGTCAATGTCACTAAACCTAGCCCCTTGGACGTCAAACTTGGTGACTACTAGAACTTGCTTGTGAGATTCACATGTGGTAAAGTATGTTGGTCACCAATATTTTTCATCCACGTATTGATACACAAAAATTATGTTTGGATGCCTTCATTAAGGAAGGTGGAAATGAAATAAAAAGTACTTTCCTTAAGTTGGGAAATTGAGAAAACTTTAGTTAGCAAAGAAAGAGGTAGGTGTTGCCCAAAATCTAGTCATTATTCTACATTTACTACCCTTTCAAACCTAGGCATCTAAAATTGCAAGTTGTTGAAATTGTGTCAATCAACCAAAATGACCCTTGTTTAGATCCATTGCAATTGAAATTTGTCAAATAAAAAAAGAAAAAACCTTTAAAAATATGTTTTTATTACGTTATGTAGGTAGGCATTTAAAACATAACTTTTCTATATGCATGTAAATTGTAATTCACTTTTTAAATTTGTTAATGGATGCCCATAACTATTTCCTAGGTCACATTATGTTTTTATTACAATTCATAAATATAGAAAACCAACGTTTTAAAGCACTTTGAACAAGTGTATACTTTTTAGCAAGTATGTTGAAAGTACTTTTAAAAGCTATTGATAAAAAATCTTAAACTTTTCAAAATATGTCCATGTCACATTCAATAGATTCATATAGTTTTTAAATTCAAAAGGTTTCACATATTTGCAAGTTTGCAAAGTCAACATTCATAGATTTTATGCGATTGAAATTACTTTTCTAACATACTTTAACAAGCTTGGATGAATATGCTTAGCAATCTTTTAACATGATGTATCATTCCAATGATTTTTAGTTTCTTTTAACTTTAGAAACTTAAACAATGACGTAGAAGCAACAACAACCATCCTTGTGGATGTGAAAGATGATTGATGTTTAGGGTTTACAACTTATGTTGAGCCAACTATGGCATGCTTCATAACCAAGGAAAGTGGTTACTTCAATCTAACTCATTTTGAACAAAGGATTGCCAACAAGCTCCTGGTTCACAACAAGATGCATTTGGAATTTACTTGCCCACTTTGTAATGGCATTCAAGTTGAGACCCCTTCACATTGTTTGATGGATTGTAATGGAGTCCAATTTGTAGGGCATGTTTTTTGAGCAAGTCATTTCGACTTGGAGTAACATTTAAACTTTCAATTTCTCTTGGGCACATTTCTTATTCAGCGAGGCACTCAACTCATTTGATCTCGATGGGACTAGCGATAACTTTGTATTTTATTGTCAACCCATAGACTTGTTACATAATTTCTTTTTGTACTTTCTATGGTTTGAAGATGTTCACTAAAAATTTCATCTTATTACTCTAGAATGAAGGTCTTACAATTGACCAAAGCTTTTCACCTCATATTGCTTAAAGGATTTGAATACTTGTTGATCTACAACAATGGGGCCCATGAATTAATGGTATTCCCACTATTTTGTTGTGAATCTACAAGACTTTACTCCAAGGAAAGACAAGGTAGAGAGACAAAAGAATGAAAGAATTTTTTTTATAAATAAAATTGTCATGGTTCTCTATCTAGCAAGTCAAGATTTGTCATGGTTGGCTATCAAACTTAGGCAAAATTTGACCAAATCATTAGATTGAGCACAAAATTTCAACCTTTAAGAGAAATGAAACATTTCACACTATTTGTGGCAAGTCAATGTAAAAATCAAACTTGCAATTCGTCAACACTTTTATAAGCTATAGCGGACTAAATTTCGAAATTTTGGACATGAGAGCTCAAAGTTTTAGTCTTCTTTTTTATGAGTCTACAATATACCATAGTTGAATAAAAAGGTTCCAAACCTTCTACCACTAAAAATTTAAACCCACTAAAACGTCACTAATTACACTAAGTGATGACCCGAGGTTGTCACCACTAGAGGATGAAAAAAAATAGTTAACTTAGAGGTTGTCACATCCCGAGGATGAAAAAAAATAGTTAACTTAGAGGTTGTCACAACCCGAGGATGAAAAAAAAAAGTTAACTTAGAGGTTGTCACAACTCGAGGATGAAAAAAAATAGTTAACTTAGAGATTGTCACAACCCGAGGATGAAAAAAAAAAGTTAACTACTATAGTGGAAGAAGTCTGAAGAATTTCTACTAGCAACCCTTGCAGACCTTCTACCAGTAAAAATTTTTGGCACTAAAACGCCACTAACTACACTAAGTGGTGACCCGAGGTTGTCACCACTAGAGGATAAAAAAAAATAGTTAACTTAGAGGTTGTCACAACTCAAGGATGAAAAAAAAAAGTTAACTTAGAGATTGTCACAACTCAAAGATGAAAAAAAAAAGTTAACTTAGAGGTTGTCACAACCCGAGGATGAAAAAAAATAGTTAACTTAGAGATTGTCACAATCCGAATATGAAAAAAAATAGTTAAAATAGTTAACTTTATAGTGGTAGAAGGTCTGAAAGGTTCAACAAATATTATATTATTTTCTTAGACATGCTGAAATTTTCAATAAAATATTTTTCTCAAAGGCCTTTTATGGTGAAGGAAAATGAAGTATGTTTTGAATATATATATATATATATAAAACTGGAATCTTCAAAATTAAATAATTATTCAGTAGATTCCTGAACATATATATATAGTTGACCAACTTGCTATTGAACTATTGTAGTTGAAATAATTTTGTGGTGAATCATTTAATGGAAGTGAGAGGGAAAATGTGGGTGCCCTTGTTGTGCTGAAATGTCTAAGCTTGTGGATCTAGGGACAAAAAAAGGTTCTTCCATTCAAGGTGAGTGAGATTCAGAAAAAAACCTGCAAAAAAGTACACTAGCATTCAAGAATTGATGGGTTCCTGAGTTTCACCCTGTCTTTCTTTTTGCCAGAGCACCTCCATGGTGGCTGCTGCTACATAGATTTTCACTGCTCCTACTTGTACAGCTACTATAGATAATTCCTCTCGAACCTCGTGCATCAAATGTTGAGATAGATTCAGCATTTCGTACCGAGTTTCAGCATTTCATACTGAGATTTAATAAAATTTCCTTACTTTAGGGATACCACTCAAAGAGGGGGTTAGGGGGGGGGGTGAACGGAGGCCCAAAGACAGGGCGAATTTGCAGGTTTCTCTCATACATGGATGTATGAAATTTGTGAGGAACTTTGAATGAATTGAACTTGGGCTCTCCCATAAAAAGATATGATAGGACCTATCACTTTCTTATTATGTGGATGATGATTCACAGGTTGCCCTGATAGTTCTTACAACTTTGCTTTTGGACAATGCTTGACATACCGTCTCCACAACGGCCCAAGGAAGGCACCTTAAATCCATTGTAAAATAGAGGAGGGGTATTACACCAACTTCTTAAGAGTGAGAGGGAAATTATGTTTATGTAAGGCTCCAATACGAGGGCATTATTCGAATAACACACCCACAATACCTCAATGGCAACATTGGCAAAACTATATATATTTTTAAATTTTTATATAATCATTATGTGTTGAAAATTTCAAAATTAAAAAAAAACAAGTGTCAACGTTAAGATTTTAAATTTAAATAATTATTCAGCAGTTTGCTGCGGAAATGATAAAGATATTATGGTACCTTTTGAGACTTATCATAAAAATTCAACGATTTATTTATTTATGAAAATCTGGCGAAATTGGTTTGAAATCATATTTCTCAGGTCGAAATATGGCGAAAATGGGTTGAAATAATATTTCTCAGGTCGAGATATGGCGAAAACCATTCGCCAATTAAAAATTATTATTAGTTAAAAAAAGGTTTTTGAAAAAAAACTACCAGGTACTCTGCCTTGGGGTCTCCGGCAAAGGGGATGAGATTGCCGACACTTCTCGCGAAGTTGGGCTTTTCGTGCGTGTGTGTATAATATCTAGATAGGTAGAGGATTGATTCACTGAGGGCGACGACATTTGTCTTGCAAAAGTATTTTGTACATACATACATACATGATAATAAATATCACCGCGCTTGGGTGCAGATCGAATTCTATCTCTCTGGCATGCATCGCCAACATGAGAGGGCAATAGAAAATCCAATGCATGTGGAAAACAAAAGGGTCCGACAGACTACGCCTAGCCTAGTGCTGCTGCAAAAGAAACTCTACTTGAGAAGATCATAATTTAATCATTTAATAGCAACAACAACAATAATCCCGCGTGATGACGTACAGTAGTAGCGGCAGATCGCTCATTCATTCCCTCCCTTCCTCGCGCTCGCTTCCTTCGCGTCACTTACAACGCAGTTGAAGTGGCGGCAACAAACAAGTTTTTCGCTCGTGGGTTCGTTCATTCGTTCGTTCGTTCGTTCGCCCGCACGCGCTTCTCATCAGATAGATAGAAAGATAGAATCTCCATGGTTGTATTTTTTCCCCTCCTTTTTTGATATTAAAAAATTGGCGAAATTTTACTAAAATTTAGCCAAATTACTCGAATTCACACTACAAACCCCCTTTCTCTCTCTCCCACCCCAGCCAAAAAAAATACCAGAATTTGAAAATCTAAAAATGGCGAAATTTCGCCAGAAAATAAATTAAAAAAATAAATTCTGAGATAGAGCGACGTCGCTGATTCGACAAAGACGGAAGTTTCTAGACGTCGTTCACAGTACACGCGGCTTTTTTTTTTTGGGTTGTTTTCTATCCATTACGACGAATCTCCGACAAGTTTCATCCAGACCTTTTCATTTTTTCGTTGTTCTTTCCTTAGCTTCACCGCACAAACATCTTTTTGCTTTTCTTCCTTCCTTTCTTCGTTTCTTCCTTCCTTCCTTTCTTTCGTGGCAACGCGGCCGAGAGTCGAACGCGGATGATACCGATGTGGCGTTGTAACTTATAAGTTATATACGTTGCGTTGCAATCTCACTCAGCATTCGAACTGGTCTCAGTCTTTCAATCAAATCCTGTTGTTGTTGTTGTTCTCTCTCTCTCTCATTCCGATCGATCGATCGATCATCTCGCTTTCTTAAATCATTTTCATTATCAAGGTTTGGAGCACAATCTGAATATTGTGGATCTCCCAGCACTTTCTTTTTCATCACAAATTTTGGTGAACTTGGTTTTTTTTTTTTGCCCCCCCCCTCCCCCCCGGGAAGGTTTTTCTTTTGCAGGTTATTATTCTTCAAGTAAGAAAGATCGTCGTCCTCTTTTCGCAAGAAGTTTTTTTCAACACTCGAGAACTTGCGTGATCAACGCTGGCAGCCACGGCTTCCTTAACTCTTGTTCCATTTTCGGTTCCAGAATATTGGTCCAAAGATGTAGGGTTTTGGAATCACTGGATGATCATGAATTTGCTGCCGCTAGGAGGAGGAGGAGGACAAGGAGGAACCGTGCATCCGAATGATGTAGATCATAACGTGGACCAGCTTCATGCTTTCAATCGGCATAGCTCGCAGATCGCAGATCAGTGCTCGTCGGGAATTGAATCTCAGAGTTTCGATTTCGACCTTGAAGATGCGTGGCACTATGGCTTTGTACTCAATTCTCATCCGAGTCACACAAAGCTGTCTGCAGGAGTGATCACGAGGCAACAAGAAGAAGCTCCACCTTCTTCGTTGATATTCTCGTCTCAAGAAGGACGACTCGCGGAGTCCGACGCAATCTTCCATGCGGAATCTGACACAAGAAGTCTGTTGTCGGAACATCTGGCTGCCGATACTATTGATAGGTATGTGTTTTCGCAACTGCTTGCTTCATTCATGTGTGTTTCTGGAGGTTTTTGTTTGTGAGGATGCCAATTCTCTAAAAACCCTCAACCCTAGATCCTTTTCGGTCTCCTCTTGATGGGATTTCAAGCTTTTCTCTGACGGAATGAATCGTATGAACTGCAGTTCACAGAGTATAAACCCGAGCTTCAGCAAACTCGAAAGCTGTACTAGTGCCGCCGGCAGCAGTATAGCAGCAGCAGGAGCATCCTGCAGCAGGAATGCAAGACATAAACGGGAGATGGAAAGATTGTTCGCAACTTATGACGAGGATAACGATGGGCATATATCGAGACGTGAGCTGGGGAGTGTGATGCAGAAGCTAGGAATGGAAGCCACAGACGAGGAACTGAATTGCATGTTGAGATCTGTGGACAAGAATGGCGACGGATTAGTGGACTTTGAAGAATTTGTCGACTTCCAAGCCTCTTTATCAGTTGCAGCTGGCAACGTTGCTCCCACCTTGGCAGGAGCTGGCAATTCAGAAGTGGGCAATTCAGAAGCTAACGGTGGGATTCAGATGATCGGCAGTACTAGTGATGACGATGATGACCTTCGAGAGGCTTTTGATGTATTCGACAAAGACAAGGATGGTTTCATCTGTGTTAAAGAATTGTATTCCGTGCTCCGAAGTCTTGGAATCAGTGCTAACACCACCATCACCAGTTGCCAAAACATGATATCTGCTGTCGATAGGAATGGTGATGGTCTTGTGGATTTCATAGAGTTCAAGGATCTTATGACTGATGAGAGCTTTTCCTAAAAGCTAAGCCTCCAGGATTTTTTTGATCTGGATCTGATCAGAAATTGAAGCTCCACTGATAGTCTGCTTTCCTAAAGCTATGCCTCCAGGTGAATTTGGTGATCTAGATGCAAGTTAACTGGAGAAAGCTCACAAGGTGCTCTACAGGTCGTTTGCTGAAAATTTGAAGTGCATGACCATTAAACCCTGCACCCATGCATGGCGAAATCCAGACTGCCAGAGGAACCTCGTGTGGGTTGTCCAGGCATTGCTCTCCAAGTTCATGAACATTGAAATATAACATCCCATATCTCGGATTCACACAACATTTCTGCAAGAAATATGTGCCAAATCTGTGGGTATGACAATCTGGGGATTCCAAAGATGGAACAAAGATGTGAGAGGACTTCAGTGGAAATCTTCCTTGCCATTGTCATGCAATAGTTGGTGTGACTGTCTCAACCCTAATAATGTCGAAAATTTCCAGGCTATGAAGATCCTTGGGGCACATACTGAGATCACCAGTGTTCATGGTTGGTCCTCAAATTCCATCATGTGCTCACTGTGTGAATTTGGGATTCTTTAGTGAATGGGTTACATTGATTTAGAGCTTAAAAACTAGCATAAAGATATTCTGGTAGTCTTTGTGGCCTGAACTTCACAGTCTTCAGAGCTTGAAGGATGGATCTAGACTTGTTCACTACAAAAGTCTTTGATCTGATGCATGTCAGGGATTGTTTCTCTGTAGTGGGAATGATCCTTCCTTCATCCAAGCTGCTGCTGTGACTCTCCATCTCCATGGGGCCACCTTTACCTGGCCTTTGTATCATATATCCCTGCAATTCATCCCTCTTTCAGTCATTCAGGGGTGGGCTGACACATGAATAAAACTGTGGAGAATTCTTTACAAATTCTTTTGAAAATTTGCAGTTATTTATAGAAATATGGGTTCAATTAAGTCTCTGGAAATGAATGATGCACATTTTTTTTGTTAGCAACATTGCTTCTTTGAATAGGTACATGAGCCCAAGTACTAGCATCAAGTTGTGGAGGGCCTTTTGTAATGTGTGCTTGTTTCGTTACCAGGTGCTTCGTGCTAGAGGGTGTCTTGGCAGAAAATTTCTTTTGTATTTGTGGGGATATTTTCAAAGGTGAAGAAGATCAGGGGCCAAGCCAATGAGGGTCCCATTATCATTTTCCTGAACTTCACACCCAAGAGCTTGGAATGGTGTGGTTGGAGAGGCTGAAACAATTTCTCTGCTGAACAATATCTCATGCAGGCAAGAAACTTGATTCCGTGCACCTTGCTTTCACCTACCAGCCCTTTGGATGGGCTGGCTACTCTACACATTATGCACTTATGGGGGCAAAAAGAGGAGCTATGAAATGTTTAGGGGAGGATTCCTGCATCTGTCTACAGATTGGGGATGTGGTCTCCATGAAACTTGGCATTGTTTGGCAAGGTTGGGACATTCCTTTCTTCTTTACCTCAATAGAAAGTCTAGGGTTTAAGATCACGACCTTTGTCAAAATAGGTCAGTGTTGGCAGGTTTCCCAGTTTGCAGTGTTAAACCCAGGGTTTAGGTTTGTGACCTGGATGTGAACCAGCACCCTTTTGGTGGAATCGGCACAGGAACCAGACTGTCCAGCTAGCCCTTTGCTAGAATTGGAATTGTGAAAAAGAACTCTTGAATGTGTGTTCAGGTTTTTTACGTAGGCAAATTAGACTTTTTTGAAGAGTTGACAAGTAGGTTGACCTTTAGGTGAGTGATTAGGTTTAATTCATTGTAGAACTCGGTACATTTAGACAATCCCCAGTTTCATTTTGTTGCTCTGTGGGCCAATATCTGTTGAAACCAGTACCGAAGGTTCTTGTAAAATAAAAGAACTGGCCAACACTAGTCAGGATCCATGTTGGTCTCTTATTGAGGAGAAGTTTGTTACCAACCCATGCATAAACCCTAACTGCAGGGTATTAAAATCTACACACACTCCTAATACCTTTTTGCCTGAAAATTGTGTTTTCAGGGGGTTAGGGTTTATGTTTCTTGTATTATGCCAAATTTTTCTTTGCAAGGGTTTAAACCAGCCACCAGGTGCCCCCTGTTTGTGGGAGGAGGCAAATTACAAGTTTGCGAATGGAGCAATATGGAGCCTGTTAAGGAGGAGCAAATGTGTTTCTTGTCAGATGAGTTTTTGATCTGAAGCATACAAATTTTGTGGGTAGAACAATCAGTGGGAGATCAATTTGCCGAATGTGGATGTAGGTTATTGGTTATTGGGAAAAAAGTTTAAACAAATAAAATGCATAAGTTTGGGGACTTGAATGAAATGTCATAATGAAAAACATTAGGAGACACATCCTATGTTATTGGTATTGGATATTTTAGATGGTTTTAGGCAGGTTTTGTTACGTGGAAACAATGTCAACAATATGCAGAGTTGGAGAACTGGACATCGACCTCCAGAACCAACCATTTCTGATGTCCCTGATTTGTCACCTGGTCTTTGCATCCTTCAGCACACTGCCTACCAGAGTGGGAAGGAAGGGAAAGTGTCCAATGCTTTCATTTGCACTATTTCTTGTTGCATTATTGTGATACTGCAGAAGAGAGGTGTGTGTGAATTTGGATCACCTCATTGCTGTTGAGCACTTTCGTGCAAGTGGAGAGGCATTTCAATTGTTTGTTGAGCTATCAATCACAAAAGGGAATTCTGACAGTTCCAATCCAACAATCTTCTTGATTGTATTACACATTATGTGCTGAATGAGGTGAACTCCAAGGGATCTTCTGAAAAAATGATCATGTTTGTCCAGCGTGCATCTTCCAAGTGCCTCTTCCACAAGTGTGCAAACTCAGCCCTTGCAGCAGTTAGGCAGGCACAACAAGAGTCAAGATGTTTAATATGCAGGTTTTTTTCTGGTAGCTACTGAGGCTATTGCATGAGACAGGAACCCTAAACAGAATATTTCTGATCAGAGACTGAAAAATCCATGCCTTCATTATTCTCAAAACAGTTGAGGATATGAGCTGTAAGTTTCACAAACTGTCTGTGGAATCTTGATATAGTTTGGTTTCAGATTGCAATTAACAATGCATGCTATCAAGTGCTTGATATACTTGTCTTTTCACTGGATTACAGTCTTCAGGAGATTCTTACATCAAACAAACTGTGACTCCTTTCCTATTATTATTTATAAGGAGAAATATGCGCTCATTCCTTGGGGGTCGGCTTCTTTTGTGTTTCTAGGGCAAAAGGTTCTGGTCCCAGCAATTTTCAGGATTGGAGCATTCCATGTTTACATGACTTTAGTTTCAACTAAGTAAAGACCCATTTAGTGACAAGTGTGTGCAGATCCACAATAGCATGTAATTATTGGTTTACACTCTTGTTTGAGTATTCTGGGACCCTTTGAGTTCACTGCAAGGACTCTGTTAGTGTAATGGACTTTCCTTTGTATGCCCAGAGGATACTCTTTGAAGTTCCTATCAATTCAACATTTTATAACCTATGTGTAATCTGCCATCATGAAAATATTGTATTCTCCGTCAATCATGCATTTTGGATTTTTGGTCAAATTCTGAGCAAACACCGCATACAAACTCAACAATGTGCATGTGTGGATTATTTTTTCTTGGCAGTTGCAAAATACCAGGGGCATGCTGAAGAGGACAACTATTCCTGGATGTTCTTGATTGAGTTGGTACATGTTTTCCTACATGTGGTGTGGTTTTTGATCCCATCACAACTTGACAAGTGAAATACACTTGGAAGACAGCTGCATGGTGTGTAGAGTTTATCAATTTCTCCAAAACACTTGGTAACTGTATAGCAATCCAGTACAAACTTGTAGAATTTGATTAAATCCACCACCACTTTGTTGTGTTTTTCAGTTCAGTGTGTTGTTGTCTTGATCTGTTTGATCCTTAACGGCTGTTGAAGGGGCTGCTGCCTTTGGCATGACCTCATGCTGCATTAGGAATGCTGATGCCACAGAATCAAAGTTGTTCAAGTTTGGCTCACCAAGCTACAGAAATTGTTGGATCTGGGTGTTGCAGATCTAAATTGGACTGCGTTGGGTATCCGTAATATTGTCAAAAATTACAGCACTGCCATCAATGATTTCAAGTCCCAGATTTCTCAGGTCTGTTAATTGCTCTTCTTAAAGCATCTGATATTTTCCATTTTTAAGTCCCACCTATAGTGCACCCCACTCCTATAGCATAGCTGATCATGGCAAGCTCACTCCCTTAGCTTGCCAGAAACTATGCAATGTTCTTTGGAATGGTCAAGCCCCTTGCCCATTATGTTGGGTAAGATGCCAGCAAACCAATTAGGGTGTAACTGGCTTGCTTGAAGCTTACCCAACATACATCAATGTTCCAGAGACACACAAATATGATCCATCATGCTTTGCAGAACTCCATCATTGCTGCAACATTTGTCGATCTGCTAATCCCTAATCTACAAACTTTCGACAAACCCAGGGAACAACAACACATCATCAACAACAACACCTACAAATTATAATATAACAACTCACTCCAAGTATAACTGGTTGTTTACTTTACATGTTTGGAAGTGGCAAAACTAAAATCGATTTTGATAACGTGTCGGGTATTTTCATAACAATGTCTGAAATATACCATTTTATAACACCTTGATCAATTTGACATGAATATGTCTAATGAGCATATAATATTCTTTATTAAGAATTGTAACTAATGCTTTTAATCATGCAATTTAAGTAATGTAACCAATGTAAAAATCACTAAAGCAATTAGCTTGTCAATTCTTTGTTAAGATTACCTGCTAAAGACACATGATGGTGCTTGTGGGTCATTATATCATATTTGGACTAGTGTTGGTTGGTTATTGTTTTCTTTCTAAATAACCATTGGATAGGTTCTAAAATATTAAAACAAATTGGGACAACACAAGTTATCAATATCAATATTTTAAAAATAGTTGTTAGGTAGGTTATTGAAAAAATGGGAAATATTTAGTGTGCCATATAAAGTGTAATATTTAAGTATTGACTATTACTTGTAATGGGAACAACAACAGATAAAGATGATAAAACACTTGTGATTTGGGTTTTTGGGTATGCAAGATTTAGGACTTTCCATTACCTTGTAGCATTTGACAAAGGTGACAAAACCTACTCAAATTAGACCTACCCTTTTCAAAGATGGATTGCATGGAAACAACTTTAATAGTATTGGTTAAAGCGCCAATGTTCAAAGCTTCACATTTGACTTGAAATTTGTAGGGCACAAGGTTTGACAAGTTAATCATGCAGCATCTTCCACTAAAATTTGTAAACATTATACAAAGCTAACCACATCTGGAACTCAAATAAGATTAGGATTCATTATGTTGACAATATGAGGCAAAGGTTATGGCAAGAAGGGGTTCACATTAAATTCAAAGCACCATTCCCAAATCCAAGGAAAGGTTGATAATAAACTATGTCGTGAACGCAACAAGGGGTTCTTCACTTGGACTTTATGTATTCAAAGGTGAATGGATTATAGATTATTACATTAGACATTGTAAATCAAGGACACAGGTAAAAACACATTACAGTGATTAAAAAATGTTGTCACACATATTATTTTTATCGAAATTGTGCAACTTTCAACTTCCACCAAATCAATTGTCAAATAATGTAAACCACATATTTTATTAATATTAAATGATTAAAAAAATGTATTTGTGATAAAATAAAACATGTAACAATATATTGCAAAGTGAAAATATATTTTTGAAATGATTTAAATAATTGCAAAACTTGATGAAATAATTAGTTATATATTGAATATGAGTTGATTGTACCATTTCAATTGCAATTGAAATTTTTGATTTATTTGATTTCACAAAAAAAATATGGACAAGTTTTTCTTTCAAATGGAACATAAGTGTGTTAAAATTTTAATTTCATTTGAAAGATAATAAGAATTATGTTAGAGTTTTCTATATCAAAATCCATCTTATATGTTTATCAAAATGCTACATGAAATCAAAGAAAAACTACCTAAAAAATAATTCAAAATGTACTAAAAAAATAGTACACTTTCTTGCCCAAAGCGAAGTCCCCCCCATAGTGTGCTTTCACTCACATGCATGCCAATGTAAACAAAAACATAGATGACAACTTTTCTATTCACAGAATTCCTTTCATTTTTTAAAAAGTCAATTCCAAGGTGCATCTCTCCATCAAATTAACAATTATCAATTCTAGATGGGCATGGTTCATGGGTTAAAGTTAGAAAACAAGCACAACTAGACGTGATCACCTTATCTTCTCGCACTTCCCATGCTTTACAACCCCTAGATGTGAATTGTTTCAAACCTTTCAAATTATTTTCAAGAAAAGAACAATAATGCCATGGTTATAAACAATATTCATTGTGAACTAGACAAATGCACACTTACTAATTGGGTAGACAAGGCTTTAGATTTAACATTATCTCAAAAAAATCATGAATGAGTTTAAGGCAATAGGCCACTCAATCCCACAGTCATAGATCATAGAACAAGACAAAGTGATGCATACACAATAAAATTTGTTAACATTTCATATGAAGACAATGATGTATCTAATGGAAGAATTGATGAAAGTTAACAATGGGGGTAGGATGGAGCTACTACAGTTAATGAACATAATAACTATTCCAGATTATGTAAGAACATAATTGTAATTTGTTGACCAAAAACCAATAGATAATTTGAGATATTATTGTAATACATGAACAGTTTTAACATAAATTAATTTAAAAAATATTTTGCCAAATTTTTGAAATTTTTTTTTCCTTATGTCAAAAAAATTATAATCGTTAAAAAATTTGGAATATGATGTGTGGAAATGTCAATGAATTCAAGTATTGTTGCGAAATAAATTAAACCTATGGAAACTACTATTGATTGCCAATTGACTTAGATGGACCCAATCACACTTGTGAAGTCTATAATTTTAGGAATGGTATTCAAGTTCCTTTGCTTTTTGCTAATATGTTGTCCTTACCACATTTGCTTGTAAGGAAAACAAAAAGAAAAGAATTGTTAATAAACTACAACCAATCCACACATATTCACATTTAATAAATTCTACAATAAAAAGCCTTGGACAAGGACGCAACAAATTATTAGGGAGCAAAGATAGAAAGAGAAGGAACAAAAGAAGGTTAAGCAAATTGTTGACTCATTCATTGCAAGTAAGAAAACAACTCAAAGTCTAGTGGAAAAATGTGCCAAATTTTTTTATAACAATGTTTGGTTTGCAATTGTAGTGAGAGAGGTGGGGAACAAATTTCATAGAAATTTTGTTGCAGGTTTCAAAGTCCACCCATGAAATATTGGGTTTACATAAAAGGCTCCAAAAATAGCAAGGGCAAGGGCATGAATGGCTCAACAAAAATCCAAGGGCCATGTTGAACAAGGTTGCAACAAACCATTAATCCATGAATACGCTACTTGTTTCTAAGCATTTTGGTTGCTATTTCCCAAACTTGGGATAGATGTATTGTGGGAACTCTTTTGGGTTGGTAGAGAGGGTTTGGAGAATGGATGTAGTAGGCTAAATGGGACATGCATTTGAATTAATTATGTGAACAAGTGAACTTCAATTAAGAAGTCGTAAATTGGAGACATGAGTTCAATCTAGTGAAGTGTTAATTACTTCATCATGGCTTCCTCCTGGCTGCAATTGTGCTGTAACATTCTTATTTGATAATACTGTTATGGCTGAAATCTTGCTTCAGTTGGTGACTCCAGTTTTTCTTTTCCCTTTATTCATGAGATGTAAGTACATGTACGAGATATGAGGTAGGTCTTAGATCTAGATAATGTACAACGTGGGTTATTTGGGAAATTCTTTGTAATGCATAGCACTTCAGCATGTTCCCCCTGGTCACAAAAATTGCTAGAAACAAGAGCCTCTAGTTGTGGATTCTTGAGAATGAAAGGATCATAGTAACATGCAGTATCTACCAGTGATCCTGAAGTGTAAGGAATGCTCTACATTTACCCAAAATGGAATGGGATGAGGTGTCATTGCAAATGCTCCAATGGACACGCATCCATTGTTTAAGTTCCATATCCTGCAAGCAAACCAGTTATTCAGATAAAGTTGCAGAAAGTTAGAAACTAGACACACACACCAGAGCCAAGATGGTATATCAGATTCTGAACCCCATGCTCCAAGACTCCTTTGCATCCTTAGAAAATCACCATAGCTAAGCAGAAGCAGAACAGAACAGAACAGTTTCCCCTTTTGTAATTCTTGAATCACACATAAGTCTTCCCATAAAGTATATGGTATAGAGCCTTTGCTCTTCAATGCCATCACGAGCATATAGCTAGCTTGGCTCTCAACTACATGATCAACCAAGTCTTTGTATAGAGCTAAAATACAATCTTATATGGGCTGGGTTTATAACTTCCAGATTGTGATATATATTCAGGTCCTGTATGGCACAAGACAAAACAGCTTTGAAGAAGCAAATTTAGGATCAAGAGGCAGCTGGCAAAAGCCATTTTGAATCTAAAACTGTTGAAAGGAGTGAAAGATTACCTAATCTATGTATGAAATCATGAAGATCCAATACTTACACAGAACTCTAGAACCGAGCAGCTATGGTAATGTAAGGCTTCAAGTGCAATCTACTTAGAAAATAGTACCTGGATTCATGGGTGGAGATAGGCTATCCTGCCAACATGCTTGCAGAATTGACTAACTCTGGAATTGCATAATGGGAGTAGATGTCCACTGCTTAAGCAGCTCCATCCTGTTGAGGGATATTAGCCTCGTTGCCCAAGTAAAAGGCTTTCAGCTTTGCAGCACTGTTGAGCATGCTTTTGTGATTGCTGTCAAAGGAGAACTCATTTATGGTTGGTATGCTGGAGACAATGTACTCGGTGTCTTCTGGAGTGGAACTCAAGACCAAAGTGCGAGGGCTGGATTGGGTTGAACTTGAAGTTGCACTCACACTTTGCTGGTGGTTGACAGAGGAAGACCGTCGTGATCCAAAGCTCTTGAACCTGCTCCAGATGGAAGGTGAAAACTCATGACTCATGTTGCTGATGCTGCTATGATCAGTACTGCTGGATGACTCAGAGGATGTGAAAGATGCTGATGAAGTGGAATCTGCAGAAATTGCTGGACCTGGGGTTGGTCCCGGAGATCGGATAGTTTCTGTGGAGCAGCCGTCACTCTTTATTCTCAACACATGGCACTTCAGGTGCTCAGAGTAGTACATTTTCTTTTCTTTCATTGCATTCCTGCAACATCAGATTGGTCACATAAACTGTGAGCCTGATGAGTTCAACAACATCATATAGCAAACCTTGATCTCACAGGAGGAACTTGATCATGCTCCACTTGCAAAAAGCAGATGTGAGAAGAAAACATTGGAAGACAAAAAAACATTGATGCAAGTGCCACTGGGCGGCAGTGAAAGACAAAGATAAAAACCTGTCAAAGATGACCCAAGTTGCATGCAATGATTCTGCTTCTTGCACAACAATGACTCTGGGAAGAGCTCCTGGCACTATCCGAGTTGACAGATTCACCTGGAATTCAACAAGATGGCAAAGTATATCTAAATCTACTTGCAGAATGATGATGTTCATGACCAGATGATGAATCATCAAAAGAAAGAAGACTTTGATTCTTTTGACATCTTGTTTGTCATAGTGGGTGGTTTTCAGAAAAGTAGTGAACCCATTCATTCATTGCCTTGTACAAAGATAGAATGCTTGGAAAAAAGGGACAGATGAAAGAAAGATGTTGAGCAGGGGTGAAGGGAAACCCTAATAAAACCTTCTTCTTGGCACATATTTGTCCCCGACCACTGTTCAAAATCATTTTTTCAACCAGCTGCTTCCTCTCCACCATCTCTCCTTTCAGACACTTCTCATTGACTCCAATGAACTTGGTAGTATCTGCTAACATCTTGTGTCCCACTGCCCAAAACCCACAAAAGAAATCTTGTTCAGTTTGGAACTTGAATTTTTTTTTGCTGCAAAGAAAGGCAGCAAGAATCTACGAAGCTAGATTGGTAGTACACTTCCGGATTATTTTGTTGTTCTTCTTCCGTATGGAGAAGAAGAAATCATGTAGGTGAAGATTTCCGTACTTGGACTCATGACATGTTGAAGATAACCGACAACGATGATCTCGTCGCCTTCCTTCACAATCGTATCGATGGCATAATCCAAGCCTGTTGTTGTGGGTTTCTTTTCAGCATCGTAAACGACCATCACAACAACGTTGGGAATTGAAGGAGGAGCACCTGCAGGTGGACCACCATCACCACCACCTGAGGCGCCTTTCTGCCCGGCAGCAGCAGCTGCTTCGCCGCTCTCCTGCTCCGTTGCTGCTGCAACAGGCTCCACTACTACTGCTTCTTCTTCTTCTTCGACTATTTTTTCCCGACGCCTTTTCAATTCCGGGAACTCGCTAAGATACAACACCGGAGGCGACGACGGATCGTACTCATCGGTATTATTCGTACAGTGCTCTTGCGGTGGCACGGAGCTCACTACTTCTGTCTGCTTGTCTTTGGGCAATGGCGGAAGCTCTGTTGGGGATGCCCCGGAGATTCTGTCAAGAAACAACGAGCGCATGGGATGCAGGATTTCGCTGCTGGGACTGTGCATAGTCTCCATGTAATACGGCTCCTGATACCCAGTCTTCGTTATCAGCACCTCCAAGGATGAGATGTCCATGCTCGTCCGCCTTCGCCGTGACAAGAACCCATCATGATGCATAACAGCGGCAGCAGCAGCAGCGCCATGATCACCATCGGGTTTATTAGACTCTTCAGCACCAGCACCACGATGATGATTTCTTGGACCAAAACTGAGAGACGAATTCCTCACAAGCTCCTGCGCACGCATGGAGAACCGTTGATAAGAAGGAGACGGCTGCACTTCTTTTTCTTCTTCTTCTTCTTCACCAAGTCTTGCCTCACCACCACGACGTTGTCGAGCTAATTGCCATATGCTGATATCCGCGAGCTCCTCAGCATCGTCAGGAGCGGACACGGGCCTCTGCGACGTCATGGGTGCCATTCCTCTGTCAGGTTCCAAACTCACTCAGCTCTCTCCTATCTAAAGCTCAGGATTTTCAATTTCTTTCTTGATCTTCATATCGCATATAGCCACACTCGCTCGCTCACTCTCCTTGTGAGGCTGCCTCCTCCTCCACCTCCTCCACCTCCTCCATGTATACCTACTGCGTGCATTGGAAGGATCTTCTTGTTGCAAACTGCTCCGAATCACTCTTTCAGAGCTCGGAAAAAAAGAAGAAAAGGAAACAACTACCCTTCTTCGTGAACTTGGCTTTTGATCGTCAATTCAACAGATCAGCTGCACAAATTCGAAACTTCTTCCAAGAAATTCCTGATTAGAGAAACATCTCCAATGTCCATCCTTCCGTCCATCGCCTTCTCTCTCTCTCTCTCTCTCTAGATTCTTTGTTTCCTCTTTGGGTTCCAGACCAACTGCAGCTACATTAAACAGTCAAAGTCAAAGCTGTCATCCATCTCTCACCCACCACGTTTCCCAATTCCGAGTCAAAACAAAAACACGAAAAAGGAGATATCATCATCATCATCATCATCATCAAGGAGCTTTGCTTCCTGGGGACTCGGAAGGAAGGAAGGAAGGAATGAACTCCCACAAAGTTGCAAAAAAAATCAAAATCGTCGCAACTCTCTCTCTCTCTCTCTCTCTCTCTTTCTCCAAACGATTCATTGTCAACAACACAGGAAAACTCGTTTTTTGTTCACTTATAATAATAATTATTGTTAATTTTACTCTTGTATTCGCTCTCTCTCTCTCTCTCTGTGATTCTTCCGCGATTGCGGGAAGACGCTGCTGGCTGCATAATTGCCTCCAACAAAATCCCACTTGGACACAATACCGCGTAGATCTCGACTCTGATGCCAAATTCGATACTTGATTCGGCACCGACTAGGGTTCCGCGTTACCGATTGCGGAAATGACATACGACGGCTGTTTTTCGCTTTTTCGGTTCTCTTTGGTACCCAAATTTGTTACACTGCAAGTCAGAGTGTTTTCTTTTTTCGGATTCCTTTTTCTTTTTTGGTTTTCTTTGGTACCCAAATTTGTTACACTTCAAGCCATAGTTTTTTTTTTTTTTGGAAATTCCTTTTTTTTTTGTTTTGGGTTTCCTTTGGTAGCCAAATATGTTACACTGCAAACCATATGTAGTTTTCTTTTTTTTTTCCCCGATTTTTTTTTTCTTTTTTGGTTTTCTTTTGGTAGCGAAATTTATTATAATGCAAGCCAGTTTCTTTTTTTTCTTTTTATTTTTTCGAATTTCTTTTACTTTTTTGGTTTTCTTTTGGCAGCGAAATTTGTTACACTGTCAGCCAGTAGCTTTTTTTTTTTTTCGAATTTCGAATTTCATTTTCTTTTTTGGTTTCTTTGGTAAGCGAAATTTGCCACACTGCGAGCCAATGTGTGTGTGTGTGTGTGTTTTTTTTTCCTCAAATTTCTTTTGGTGCGTCGTCGTCATATGCCAGAATCCCAAAGGAGATTTAGCATTAAATGGCGACAGGTTTGTAGAACATGCCCAAAATGTGAAAATCTGGTAAGAAAAAAAATGCCATGCCCTCACTCTTAATAGTCCAAGCGAAAATGTGACCAAAAATCTTAAAATTTTTTCTCTCTCTTTTTGTTCTTTTTTTTGGTTTCTCCCCTCCAAATTTGGCTATTTTATCCAAAAACACAAGGAATATGCGAAAGAATATCCTCTTTTCATGCCCCCCCCCCCCCCCCCCCCTCCCCCCTCATTCCCGCGAAATTTCGCACCAGAAAAGAAAAAAAGCTTCTGCCAGCCGCGGTTTTTATTATTATTTTTTTCGGGGGCGAAATAAGCACCGTGTGAAAGGCCTAAATGAAATCAGGCCGTTGAAATCAGCCCTTGTACTTACACTTCACGTTTCAGCGTGTTATGGAAAACTTGTCCAGAAAGCAACAAAGCATCATGCTTGCATGATTGTTGTTCTTGAACATTATGCATGCATGCATGCAAGTGATGGTCATTTAATACACTGATGTCTTCTTCTCATCAACCAGTACAATCAAAGTGATCTTCGTGCAAGCCTGGTGAACCAAATCTGAAAGCAATTCAAATACATAATAAAAGAAATTTCCCAAATTCACACTCAGAACTAACAGCACACCAGAAGCATTAGTATGTAAGATAAATGAGTGTATAGGCATTCAAGTTCAATTAAGTATTTTAATAGTGGCTACATCCTAAGATGTCAACAAAAAAACCCTGAACAAAAAACATAACAGCAAGCTTTGGAAACCTAATGTAAAAGAGATAGATGGGCATAGCCGCTCATGCAACAGACTGTGTCAGGACATGGAAAGGATATGTTACAGATCCTCCTGGTGTAGGGCACACGTTAGAGAGTAATTCACCTTCCAAGCCACCTTTTCAGCATCTGATGCTGTAGTGTATAGCCATGCTTCTCATATGTTTAAGCACCATATTCCTTTGCCATGTGGAGATTCATAACCCATCTAATCTAAGCTCCAAAATTGCACCATAATCTATAGCAGAATTTTTCTGCTGATATATTAACTGTGTTAACCTCCATTATCGGACTCAAATACACCATAAAACTGCCCTCAATAAGCAACACTAATAAGAATAGTGAAAGACATGACTTCGTATGATCCTCAAATTTGCTGATGATCACACTGCTATGACCTTTGGCTTTTCAGAGACGGCTCCAAACCATGGTAACTCAGATACCACTTAACAAATTTCTTCAGACCTACATCCAGGTTGGTAGTGGGATTGTAGCCTAGTTGAGAATGGGCAAGGGACACATTAGCATGTGTGAAAGGAACATCACCATTCCTGGGCATTTTAATCGTGTTCTTCTTGGCTTTCACCTTCAGGTATTTTTCAAGAATGCTGACCAAGTTAGGCACTGTAACAGGTGAAGTGTTACCCAGATTAAATATCCGCAATGGTGCTGGACCCTTCTTCTTACCCCCACTTCCAGTGCTCTTTCCTGCTGTATCCAGCGAGGCCACACACCCCTTCACAACATCATCAATATATGTGAAATCACGTGCCAAATCTTGCTTGTTGGCACCCTGGAAAATACTGATTGGTTTGCCTTTCAGAATATCACGGGTGAAGGAGAAATAGGCCATATCTGGCCGCCCCCAAGGCCCATACACAGTGAAGAATCGGAGGCCAGTTATGGACAGCCCATAGATGTGATTATATGTGTGGGCAATTTCCTCACCCGCCTTCTTGGTTGCTGCATAAAGGCTTGCTGGTTGGTCTGTTCGATCAGTCTCAGAAAAAGGCACCTGAATTGAAAAAAAAAAAACACCTTATAGTCAGCCAACAGACGCATAAGAAAATATCAGGAGCATCTCCATTGTGATCCTTCTAACAAGGAACTATCCTAGAATGAGCAACCAGCAATTGCTCTTTCCCACCAATTTGTTAACAATTTCAGTCACTATGTCAACATTCAAACCCACTGTGGTAAAAGTTCCTCTGCAGGGCTCTTCTCACTTAATTGAATTGTCTCTGTGAACTCAATTATGCATGTCTAGACCATGTACTAGGTGGGAACCATTTGAGGTATGAAAGAGCAAACACAACCTTAAAGCCCACGACTGCATACAGAAATGCACTTGGAAAGATTTTTTTGAAGTAACAGTCAACATCAAACAAGGTCATTGCAGCAACCTTTTCGAGGAGGGTCATTTTTAACTGACTGTTTATCCCAGGGTTCTCCTATGCAAATGTCCCCAGCTCCAACTCCCTTTCACAGGAGCCATTTTCACAAGGTGGAATGAAATCATAAACTCAAGTGACAACAAGTACTTGGAACATGCACACTGCATCCATACCTTGCTGTTCAGCCCATACACTGAACTTGATGATGCCCACACAATTGCTGGTTGTGGATTAGCATCCTTGCAGGCCTCCAACAGGGTGACAAATCCGGCAATGTTACTGTGGACATATGAGCCAGGATTTTGCATAGCATAGCGGACACCAGCTTGGGCGGCAAGATGCATCAAATGTGTGAACTGGATCAGATCAAAGAGGACTTTTAAGAGCTCTTTGTTGTTGATGTCATCCTCAATAATGAATATCTCCTGCTTCTCCAAAAGCTCTTGCCTGGCTCGCTTCAAAGAGACCTCATAGTAGCTGTTGAAGTTGTCAATTCCCAGCACTCCATCCCCTCTCTTCTTCAAAGCGAGTGACACATGTGTTCCCACAAACCCTGCTGCACCAGTGACAAGAACAATCAAACCCTCACCCTTTTTTGGGAGACAAGATTGTCGCACCCTTGTTTCCCACACATGATCTGGCTTGAAAGCCTGTGGAATAGGGGTTACCCTAGTCAAGTATTGATCAGCACCATTGTACAAACTCATGCGGAACAAGACAAAGAGTGTCAATGCAAGAAGAATTGCTGAGCAGGAAAGAAGCCTTGCTGAGGCTGTTGAGTGCCAACGAGAGGCAACTCGACCAAAATAGTTACTGCGTTCCATTTTCACCTGCAACACTCCAACCCAAGAGATCATGTTGACACCTGACAAGAGGAGAGATTGAGAGACACATGCACAGGGTGAGTAGTGATGTGACTGAAACCATCATGTATTTAAAGAATCAAAACAAGACTAAGGCACAGTCGCATTAGCAATGCAACTCCAGCCACATTTTTGTTCCTATTATTAAGATTAAGCTGCTTATCTTTTAGGTCGAGAAAAAGAAGAAAGCATATGTGTGAAGATCATAGGGAGCTGATTATACCTTCCCAGGAGTTGATGGGAAGTTGTCTGGCACTGATGGAGGCATGTTATTCAATGTCTTCAAATAAGAACTTATCTATATAAAAGCTTCCAGATGTCCTCTTGATTTCACACACTTGCGGAGAGGCCGTACTCCTCTTGAGGGCTAACTCAGTCCCGAGTAGTGACAGGAATCTCCCCTACCTTCTTCCCCAGCTTCTTCTGACTGGATGTACAGATGGACAACACACATTTCCCTTAAGATGTTTCAAACGTTTCTTTTTTTTGTGAAGGAAATGGCGCACAGAGAGACTGAGATGTGTTACTGGTCTTTTGTGATTGTGACCAGTCAGACAAACAACCTACACAGCAGTGAACTTCTGCATGTCCAGTGAGCTGCATCTTATCAGTCAGTTGGAACTGCATCATGGATACCCGAAAGCTGATTTTCTGAAGGCATCAACGCCGAAAAACAAAACTCACACGAGAGAGCAACAAAACGACAGTGAGAAGAACATGAGAGCCGCTAACGACACAGCTGTCAGGTGAACCTTCCTGCTACAACGAGAACACGTCCTAGATGAGAGAGAAAGAGAGACAGAGACAGAGACACACACACATACACACACACAGAATACAGACAAAAATGCACATAGAGAGAGTAATCCGAGAATGGTCCCGAGAGAAAGAGCAAAGGTGGCGCAAACTGACCTGAAGCAATCTCGAATACAAAATTTTCCGAATCGTGGCAGATACATTCCGAAGCTCGTGAACAAGAACAGATCCAGCCAGAAATAAGATAAAGACTACCCACAATGCACTCTCATATCGCCAAAAGCAGCCGTTTCACAGGCCGTACCACATCTCTCTCCACCACCATCACCACCAGCAGGAGCCGCAACAGGCAAAACCCGCTACAGAAAGGGAGGGGAAAAAAAAAACGCAGATACACAGACGCAACGAAATGAAAGAAGAGAAACGACAAAATGGCGAAGCGAATGCTGACAAGAGTGCGGAGAAGAAGAAGAAGGGGAAAAATCGGACCTCGGACTACACCTCTCTCGCGAAGCAGCAGCGACAGCAGCAGATCCAGCACTCGTCCCGTCCGTCTCTCGCCCCGCCCGTCCGTTCGTCCGTTCGTCCTCTTTGGACGTACGTAGACGACGCAAAGGGACAACGACGTACGTAGACGAAGGGAGTACCGGAGGTGTATAGTGTATACAGTATGTATTCGGTAGACCCCAATTATTACCCCAATTATTACATACTTACCCCAGGTGGTATAAGATTTTTTACTTTTTAATAGTAAAAAAGAAACGGGGCTGAGATTTTCAGTAATTATGAGTGGGCTATTCTGACGATAGTCTTCTTCACGGGCAGACAGACAGGCACGTTGGTCAGCATGTAAAATGCCAGGAACTTCACGGCCTACATGTCCTGCCGGACGGGGTTAAATGCACTTCCATACGGTACAAGTAACGAAGTCAACAGCGGTGTTTTTCACCAAAAAAAAAAAAAAAAACTAAAATTGAATAATAATAGTTTAAATTTTTAAAAATAGAAAAGAAAAAGAAAACTGCTTCAAATGAGTCTATTCTACCAATTTCTTTGCAATTGTGAAGACCGGAATTTTTTCAACAAAATTTCCTCAGAAAAATGAAATTATTAAAAAATTTCCTTAGATACAATAGTTTACAATTTTCTTTAGAAAAACTTAATATTTAATATTTATTTGGAAATATTGTTTTTAAAAAATTTAGATGTCTTTTTTTCCCTCCCTCCCTCCCTCCCTCCCTCCCTCAAGATTGCTTCAAATCTTTTGATTTGCGGTTGAAGCTCAAGATGAATGAATACCTTACCTATCTCTTTCACATTCCAAATTTGATGTACAAATAGAGAGGCTGAATTTAATAATCGTCCAACAACGTCACAATTGACAATAATGTGTGAATATGAAACTACTTCAAATGTTGATTCTATTAACAAATTTTTTGATAAAAATTGAACCAGACAAAAAATGCATGGCAAGGTGTCAAGACCACTCTCATTTTTTTCCCCCAAAAAATTGTTGTTTTTTGGACAAGATAATTGTGAAAATTTTGGAAAAAAACTTTTTTTTTTCCCCCAAGTATAAATTTGACTAATTTTGCTAAAATGTTGGGAAAACTTGCCAATTTTCAATATCACAAAAATAAAATAAAATAAATAAATAAAATCTTGTGTGTTCCTCTTACCTTGAAAATCACATTGTGAAGTCAGCTTGTTGTAGTAGAAGGCATAAATCTTCTGCTGTGTGTGCAAGATGAATGGAACCTTTAGGAAGATGTGGGTGCAGGTAGCATTTACAAGACAAATTACCCAGGGCTATACTCCTACAAGATGAGGGGAAGAAGAAAGAAGAAACAAAAATTGGGCAAAGAAAAGTGAATGGGAAAACAACTGTTGCACTGCATGGACTAGTTTTTGCCATTGTGATTTGATTGCATGTCTCTTTAACCCCAGAGACACCATCATGACACTTCACTTATGGTCATATCTCATTCCATGATGATGATATCATGACAACCATGGGCACTGCTTGGTCACTTCCAATCCCTGATTATTCCTATGTTGTCAAGATGTAAGCATCTTCTGGTTATTATCCTGGTCTCAGATTCTGGTGTTTTTGAGTTGGGGTAGTGGGAATCTTCCTTCATGCGACCTTTACTGGAAACCCTTCCACCATTTTATCCCATAAAAAGGTGCTACTCAATCAACAGGAAAATCAAAATAAAACATTACTCAGGAAACTGTTTAAAGATGAATTAAATTCGTGGCCAACTGAAACTCCGACAGATAGATGGTTTGTGATTAGGAACTATCAGCATATCGAGGTGCACCCATGAAGGATTTGCAAATCCTTCAAATTGTTGAGTAGTCCAAGTCAATGAAGTAACAGCCCACTTGGGTTCTCTGCTTGAGGTTTGAAAGGCTCACTGTTCCAGAACAACACAGGAAGATGGTGGGGCTCAATGCTACATGTAGTACTTGAGAAGCCAGAACCAAAAGATATCAGTGGTCACCACTTATACATGTGAATAGCATTTGCAACTGGCTTCAAGTTCTCCCCCCACTACTATTCCTGCAGATGGTTTCTAACCACTTTCAAGTCTTGCAATTATTCAAAAACTGAAAAGCAAAAGCCAACCAATGAGTAATATTCATGTACTCATAACATGAAGAGATGTTTCCTTTTTGTCCTATCATGGAGGTGCTAGAGGCCACAAAAGTAAGTAAATCAAGAGGCTTGTCAAAAGCCTGAACCCTGGCCTCAAACCAACAAGCAGCAAAACTACACTATCTCCAAACACATATCTATATTTTACTTAAGTGCTGGACACTAACAAGGGGAACTAAAATTGAGGTTAAATCATTGCTTGCACAAATCCTCAAGAAGACTCCTCACTTTGCAATTTCACACAGATAGAAGCCACATAAATGGCTACAAGGCTGTCATATATGTCCACATAATGCCTAATAATGAGACAGGTGAACCTGTCTATGACCCACTTTGCAAAGGATTCAAACTCTCTAGAGTTGTCTCCAGATGTTTACCCCACACAATTGTGAACTTGACCTCAGCACATGCAAGAATGCTGTCATCCCCATCAAGAAACTGGAGCTTGATCTTGTAAGAGCCCTGCACAGGGATCCAAGAATGCATCAACAACTGAACTGCCTGGTTTGCCATTATACCAACTTACCAGCAAAGCTAAGAACTAGTGTTAACCATGATAAAACTGAACATGCTTGTTTGAGCATCAGCCTGGTATATGCTGCACATTGCCCAGAACATACCGGGGGTGTGATTGATGGCAGAGGCTCTGTATTCTCCAGTGTAAAACTGCCTGGACCAATTGGGCACTTTAGCTTGGAACAGATGTCATTCCGTTCCACATGCACCGGAACTCCATGGAAAGAGACTGTCACCACCACAAATGCTGCAGTGATTTCTTGATCTGCACCAACATGCTTGATACGTCAGAGAAAGAGAATTTGTAGTTGTGAAAAAAACTTCTATAATGTGCATTTCACCATGGAAGTGCCTTTAACACCTACATGATACAAAACTTCTGCACATCTTCAAACAGAACTGCAGGTATGTTCACAAGCTCTGTTTTCATTGAAACAGAATTGTAGTAGCACACATCCCCAAGATAGCTCTCTAATTAGTAGATGCTCTCAGCACAACATTGCCATAAGGCAAAACACTGTCACCAGTTGTAGGAACTGATGATCAGTTAAGTGCTGTTTAGTTTCACCAATTACACTGCACACCTGTATAGCTCTTGCTGCTATACAGAACCTCCAAGAGTCCACAAAAAAAAGGAACCTGAACCTCTGGAAACATTCAAAGCACCCCGAGGGCTAAGGAAATCACCAAACCCGTCATCTAAACCCTCCTCCAAAACCCCCAAAAGTTGCAGGAACACTTACTGGCAATTGCAGGCACAATAAATGTAACATCCTCCCCACTGACTGCAGGATACGGTTCGATTGTTATATTCTTCACCTCGACATCATATTTTGCAGACTTATCTGCAACACATAAAGCTCTCATCAGATACTGCTGCAGATCATAGACATTTGTGATGAGTTTCTTTTCTCAACCACTACACTTCCAAGCAAATTTTTTTATCAAAGTGCAATTAAGCAAAGAGGGCTTCATAGAAACACAAACACACACATCTCCATATTAGAGTTCTGAAAACAGTACCTGAATCCCAGCGGAGATTGCCTATAATATATTCCTTAAACCCTAGTCCCTAAACACACAATTCAATCGGAGAACACAACAAAACAGCGATCGGACGACGAAAAAGCAGAGGGGAAAATAAAAACGTGTTGAAGCAAAGAAAACTTGCGAGGGTCCCCTTTTCCTTTTCGTTTCCAACCACAATAGAAAACTCACCACAAAGCTCCCAACTGCTGGGATTCACGGCGACGGAGAGTCCACCGCTGGTAAGGGACAGCAGCTCCACACATAACAAGATCAAAGAAACAGAAATTGCAGGCCATTTAACCGCCATCGCTAGTATTTCTGAAGCACCACTGCCGTAATCTCTCCCTGGAAATCCAGAGACTTGCAAGCTCTCTGAAGAAGAGCAAGGGAGTGAGAGAGGAACCTACTACCCCTTTCGACTCACTAATCCTCTAACTAATTACAACTGTAAAGTCTAATTACACACTAAAAGTGTCAGTTCTCTCCCTAATCAGTTCTCACGCAGCGGGGGCTTTCTTTAGTCGGAGTGGGATTCTAGGATTAGTGAGAACAAGATTAGGTACCTAATTGTAGTTTAGTCCTTAATTAAATTTTCCTGGCAAATTGGAATCGTGTGAAGCAGATGAGATTAATAATCAACGGTCAAGCGACAGCCGCGTGTGTGGTGGTGATTCAAAGGTGAGATTCTAACTCAGTCCTTTTGCCGGAAATATATATATATATATAGCTAAAAAAACCTACATTTAAAAAACTAAAAGTGGCTAAAATCAAGTTTCTTTAAAAGATTTTCAAAAGCCAAAATTCGACCAAATTTGGCTAAATCTCTTTCTCTATGGATCATCCTCACTTTGGACACATCACAAAATTGACGCCAAGAAAACACTACTTGAATTTTAGAAGGTTGATTGGCATCTGTCCCAAAGTGATTTGTGTTTTTTATTTTTAGGGGGCACCAAATGAAGAAAAAAATAAAAGCAAACTTTTGGTGTTGTCACAAGTTTTTTAATAGTAATCATACATAAAAAGCCCAAGAGTATGAAGATCATCATCAGAAGATTCACTCTTATGAAACCTGCCTCTTGACTTAGCTGGATTCTTCTTGATGATTCCAGAAATTCAAACAGAAAAAAATCAAGATTGCATATGTTTTGTATTATTAGAGTTATCCACAAAGCCCCAATTTCAACATAATAGGGCATCAAATGCATAACTGCGAATGAAAATTTTATAAAGCACCAAATAACTGGGACCCAAACTAGTTTTTCCCACCAATTTTGGTAGTAAACTGAGTTTCATCCTGTCTTTCCTTTTTCCGGAGCGCCTCCACTGCTGCTACGTATATTTTCACTGCTCCCACCTGTACAATTATGTACTATAGTTACTCCCCAATCTTGTGCATTAAATGCTGAGTTTCAGCATTTCATAGTGGAATTTGATAAAAAAAATTTGCCTGAAATTTTGAGCAGATTATGAGAGTTTTGTATATGAGCTTCAATGGGCTGATGACACAATGGCAGCTAGTCACTACCATGCATGGTGAAAGCTGCTAGTCGGATACTATCAAAAGTGGTTTATTAAAGGCGTATTCACACCTAATGTTAAGTCAGTGTTAAGTGAAAATCTAGGTGGCATCTGAGGTGGCACCTAATGTTAAATGGGTGATAGTTTAACATTAAGTGAATGTTATCTTAACATAAAATCTTCATGGCAAATAGGTTTAGGTCCTAAATGACTAGCTTGGTGTTAGGGGACTTAATAATACTAAAGTCCTTAGCACCAAGTGTGAATGCACCTTAAGACGATGAATGTAGCTAATGTATTTCATACGTTCATAGCTTTGCCTATAATTCCTTGGTAGATTGCTTTGTTGTCCTCTTTGTACATGTACTTTTTACTAGCTAGCAAACGGAAATAAATTTGTGAGTCCATTTGTGCAGTTGTAGCCCATTCATGTTGTTGCAACCAAAAGCATCCTCTTTGCATTTTTTAAATGTCAAGCACTCTAACTTCTTTCTGATTGGCAACCCTTCAAGCTATTAATTTTGTACAAAGCAACTATGTAATTGCAACATAGCTTTGGCTTCAAGAGGCTACATCAAGCTTGGGGATCCCATGAGCAATTCAGGATTTGTAAGCATGCCCTTCCCCCTCTTTTGTAAACATGTTTGTAAAATAATGTTTCTAAGAACTTGTCTCCACGATGCTAGAATATATTATATAGAATTGCAATTAAGAAGAAGAAGCTTGTGGAAGCCAAGCGTAACTAGGAAAGCCCTTGGGTTAAAACATAATAAAAGGAGCCAAGGGTGCCCTAGATCAAAATCCTTTCCAAGGACTAAATTTGACATGTGGCATTCACGTGAACTAACGTACAATCCCAATTTCTTCATTTTTCAAACCTAGTTTAACTTTACATGTTAGAGATATATACATATATTATTACAACATGATCATATATATTATGTGTCCATGCTCTTTTTTATTTAAAAATGAATAATTTTTGTTTAAAACACATTTTCAAAATTCAATATTTTTAAGGCCAAAAACACGTTTGAACTATAAGTGTCAAAATGTGTTGTAAACATTAATTTCACCAATTTCAACTCTCAATGATGTTTTAGTTATCAACATTGTGATCCATCCAAATTTTCATAACCAACAATGCACATTTGATGTTTAAAAAGAACATTTGAAAAAAAAGATTATCTACATTAAGGTTTTAAGTGTTTTAAACATGCAAAAGGACTTCTGAAAATTTATCAATTTGCATCATTTTTTAATAATTGAAACTTGGATAGTAATGAATCTTACTTTTTTTTTAAATGACAATTCAAATTATTGTGTGTTGTGTGGTCATTTTTCAAAAATATAGGGGTACCATTTCAAGCACTATTTACACCTTCTTGTGGTACATATTACTTGATTGCACCCATGCTAGTTTGGTGCCCATAAGAATTCGAACCTTGCATGCCAAGATGGTAGGAGGCAAAGATGCTGTTGGATCCTAACGTTCAAAACCACAACCAATGCATCATTACAGGATGATCAACAAGTATCAAACTACCACTCAAGGTTAGAAGGTGACAATGATGAAGAACTTGAAGATGATGTTGAAATTCCAAATGGAAGTTCAACAAATAAAATGTGATTTAAAGACCTTGCCTGATTGGGACCCAAACCTTAGTGCAAAGGTAAGAAAACAATGATTCATGCAATCAATTATTTTGTTTTATAATGTTCATTCTTTTTGGCTTTCATTGGTGTTGTGTTTCTTTGGTTTCCAACTCCATTAACCTTCATCCTTCTTTGTGTGGACATTTTCCTTTCCTTGTTGTAAGGTCCCAAAGACATTATCACAACACCATGTGTAGATAAAGTTCATAACATATAGCATGTGATTAGTTCCCAATGTCCCCCACACAATGAAACACAAGGGTACACAGTGGATCACATGCATAGAGACAAATGGACCACCATAGTCCTAAGGCAACCAATAAGGTGGGCCATTTTAGAGAATGTATAATATGGGTTCACAATAAAATATTTCATTAGAAGAAATTGTGTCCAATGGAAATTTCATTACCTTGCAACTAAAACTTTGAAACAATTAATTTGCAACTATGCTATAATTATTCTATGAAAATACAGGGAATTTAAAAATGAAATGCCACATTAGAAAGTCCTAAAGTTATATTATAATTGCATATTATCTTCAAAATAGACTCATATACAAATGTATATACACATCATAAGTATGGTTTTGGTCAACCATGTTTGACTTAGTTAACAAGTTACACAAGAGCACATATAACAACTATAATATAATTGGAATAAAGGAAACACTCATTAACAACTAATTTACAACTCTTATATTGAATTTTTATGCAACTACCTAATTACTAGCAACAACAACAATATTATTATTATTAATTATTACTATAAATATTGAAATTTAATATTACTAATTATTATTATTGTTTTAGGTTGGGATACCATAACCTAGCTAACACAACTAAAAGTTAATAATTAATAGATAGCCTAAGGCATTATTATTATGATAAATTAATATTTATATTCCAAATTAATAGTTAATGTTATTACTTATTAAATATTATGAATTATAATAGTTAGTATACCTAATAGATAAATTATTTTAGGGTAGAACCATTCATCATCTATTGTTGGTTGATGATTAAACAATCTTGGATCTTTATTATTTCTTGTTTATTTCATGAAAAATGCTCAAGTAAATTCTACATTATATGTTTTAACTTTAGATGTAAAGGAACGACATAGAAAAAACACAAAGCATGTTGAAATCACATAGTGTGTTTATGAATAACATGATATTTTATTTTTAAACTTCATATCTTCTTTATTTCATATCCATTTTAAACAATCTAAAGTGTTATGGGTGCACCAAGTTAAGATCTACATTAACTATTTGAGTTCCATAGGTAAAAAAACAACATAGATTAGTCATGAAAAAAACAAATGTGTTAAATCTTGAAATGTGAACTAGGCAGGTGACCAAACATTGACCTCGCTTACTTTGGACAATCATATCTTCCTCATTTTGTGTCATTTCTGAACAATCTAAATGGTTGTAAGTGCACCAAGTCAAATTTTTTAAAAACCTTTTACATTTGAAAAAAAAATGACAACGTATTCGGATCTAAAGTTTTTTTAAAATTTAAGTGTTTGCTCACTAGCTTGTCTTGTAAGTTGCATTCCCCATATTTTTGTCAACCTTTCAAGTTTGTAAAATATATAAACAAATGCACTAAGAATATTAAAAAACAAGTGACATTTGGAATAAATCAATAAAATATGGTTTGGTTTTAAAGGTTAAAACCAAATAAAATAGGATTATCCCAAATGACCTACCTACTTAACCTAAACCTACCTACTTATTTATTTAAAGTTTAACTACAACTTTGGCCCTTTAACTATCTACAATTACACTTTGAGAATCAAACACATGATTGTTAATTTCTGACTGCATCTTGTTAATCTCATCTTCTATTTCTTGCCTAGGTGGTTTACAGATGTTGTCTCCTTCTACATTTACATCTTCAATATGTAGAGGAACATTGATGTTGTTTTCTCCTGGAAAAACCTTGATCAACTCATAATCCTCTCACGTATATTGACAAGGCAAATGGAAGTGTTCCTTCTCTTCAAATGTTAAGTCCTAGAATCAAGTATGATTCCTCGTGCCCTTGTGATAGTTTGCAAGGTTTTTGAAATCATAGTTCAAAGAATTTCACTTATCTTTGCACATGACATTGTTTGGATTTTTCATCTTGGTTGTTTTTTGGAGCTCTATCACAATCTTCTCTTAGCGTTGTAAAGCGAGGATCATTTGCATTCTTGGATCAATTATTTGTTTCTGCACTTTGTGTTCCACGTGTTTACAAGAGTGAACACCATCACCTCACGATGTTCCCAGTTGCAAAGTTGTCAAAAAACAGAACCTTTTCCTCCATTGTGCCTTTTCAATCTGCCCCCACCACCACCGTGTCCTCAACTACTTGTTGTCAACATGCCTACAACTCCAGACCACCCTACAAATTTGTGTTTGAATTTGATGCCATGATTTTCTCCTCCACTTGAGAACTATTCGTTTGTTGATTTAGAGCTTCTTTTCTACCTCTTTAGAGCTTTTTGCTTCAAAAGTAATGCAATTCATCACTTTTACATTCGTGTGATGTGCAACAATTTCTTGCAAATGTTTTGGCACGATGGTAGTTTACCACACTAGTTTGAACTTGGTAGCTTATCATCATCATTTGACATTGTAATTCACTGAGATCTACATTTTCCATAAATATTTAACATTTGTGTTATCTCCTATCTCTACACTATCTCATGGTGATAAGCAAGTTGTTAACATGCCATGTTGAATGTACAAGTCATCTATCTCCCAACTACGCATTGTAAGCGTGAACAATGTGATATGCTATCATTGAATTTACAATGCCGGTAACTCCTAGTGTGACTAGACCTTTAATGACAATGTCATAATAATTATAGAATTAACATTGATTTCACGTCCCATGTAGTTAATATTGATTTACAAAAGAAAAATCATGTTGATTGTTTTTGTATCAACTAGAAAAATGATACATACCAATTTGTATCAGTTTGTGCATTAGTATTACAATGGAAATTTGAAATTTTCAACATTTGTACATAAATGGTTATGAGTTTCCATCCATTGATATAGGAAGGTTTTTTTTCATCCATATGCAAGAGAGTTACATGACTTTTCATCCACTGACAAGAGGGTTACAGAGTCGCTCTTGGGTTTGGCGCCAAAAACTTGAACCCTAATTTTCCATTCGCTTACGCTGCAGTGCCGCAAGGATCATCACGCATTCGATGCTCGCATCACGATTACAGCCCATTTGCGATCGCGGTCCATGCGATCTAGAGGCTTGCAGATAGTGTGCAGAGATCTGGAAATTATAAGCATGGTGGAAGGAGAACGACGACCTCAACGACGATGAGGAGGAGCAGCAGCTGGAGGAGCCGATTGAAGAGGAGATTCGAGAAGCGGAGCAGCTGTACGGGCCGGCTTTGCTGGCGAGGTTGCAGACGGTGTCGCACATAAGCTGCCGACGTGATGAAGTTGAAGGATACTGAAGTTGGTTCGTCTGGATCTGACCTTCAGACCGATGCATGAGTGGCGGCGGGTGGAAGCAATGATTCCAGTTTGGCACTGGCGCCAAGGAAGTGGTCAAGGTTCTGCTGGAAACGGGATTGAAACAGGCCTGCAGCACTGAGATTGAGAGGGCGTTTGGGACTCAGGGAAAAGCCAACTTTGTCATATACTTGACAACTGCCTACCCATTGAGGAGGAGGTGAACAGAAGTTCTTTGCATTGATGGTGAGGGGAGGTTCTGACCGCATGGACTATTACACAGTGTAGAGAGGTTTGGTTTAAGTGCTCCTGATGTTCAGTTCACTGGGGTCATTTAAACCCACCCTTTCTGCAATTTGCAACAGCTTATGCGATCTTAATGTACTTTCACCATCAATGCCAAAGATTCATGACTGTAAATTGCAGAGCTTGGTTTGATTTAAACGGTCTTCATGTTCAAGCCCTGATGAACATCAGGGCTGTCTAAACCAAACCTCTTCACAATTTGCAGCATCTCCTTTGATCATCATGGATTTTTTTTTGGCTACCACCCTAGTTGAGAACAAGTGTTAGAAATTCCAAGGCCTGCAAGGAACAACAATAGTAGATAAATCAGCCTTGGAAAGTTCGTATGAAGTTGCAGACCGAACAAGGAACTTTACAGAGTTTCTGGCAGTTTTCAGCACCATCTGTAGAATATGTACTATTCACCAGTCAGCCCATTTTCAATAGAAATCCAAGAGTACATGCAATGTGATGTGTATGCAAAATGTGTGCAGTTCCTACATTTTTTTGGGATGTGGCTTAGGGTGCATAGGATCACATAAGTCAGTGAACACAGTCCATTTCGTGCTATGTCTTGTTTGTTTATGTTTCAGATTTCTGCAGTTTTGCACAGGTTTTGAAATTTTGTACTTAGTAGAGTAATGCAAATGAACTGTAATGAGGCCTGAGAATCATGATTGCAATCATTTTGAGTACTCATAAGTTTTGATCCATTTTCAGTTTGATTGTATATCACAGTTGGTAAAGAATTCAGTACACTCCCTCTATTGATTGCTGTACTCAGAGTTCCCACAGCATATTCATAGGTCCTGAAGATTTTCAGTGTTGTCAAGTGATGCAAATTTATCCTAAGACCAATCAAATCTCCAGATGATAGGATGGAGTGGCTAATGAGGCCACATTATCTGTTGGGGGTGTTTTGAGGTTTTTATTCAACTTACTGTGGAGAAAAGAGATGATGCAATTTTTTGAGCAAGAAAAACAATTGGAGTAATGGTTTTCTTGATGCAAAACTGCTGTGTAGGGAAATTGGTGCAAGGATTCTACATGTATTGCAGATACCATTGTAGGAACCATCTCAGCATTGCAGTTGGATTGATGCAAGGCTGTTGTTCTGTGGGAAAGTCTGTACAAGAGCACGCCCAAAACGCTTTAAAATTTTTGCATCCTGCATTGTTCCATATTTGCAACACTATGATTGTGGCTTTTCCAGGGAACTCTAATCCATGAGTGCGCATTCCAACTAGAAAGCTTATTTCAATAACCTGGTGATGAACAGCAGTGTCAAATGAGAGAGAGAACATGATGACATCAATGCCTATTAAGGCAGTACACCATGCTCATGTCAGCGCTTCTTTCCAGTATATTATCAGAGCTTGCACTTTTCAGTGTCAACTTATTCTGAGTCTGTTATAGAACTGTTTCAGAACTTCTCAACTTTCAGTGTGCTCCAACTGAAGAGACTTTCAGCTTCGGCTGTTGGAAGAGATGAAAACTCGTTTTGTTGCTTTCTATCTTAACATTTTGTCAATGGTTTTCTTATCACCCAGAGCTTTTTCCCTTCACTCAAATGTGCTGAATCAGGAGCTCAATCTCATTTCTTCAAAAGCAAATAATTAAAGCACTAGTGTTCATTCCTGAAAATAGAGCAGGCAAGTGAAAACTAGTCTGGTATTAAAACATGTCTGGTATTAAAACCCGCCGAGAGAGTGACAATGGCATCAAGAAACAATGCAAACAAAGTGTTGTAGTAGTTAACAGCTGCTTCTTGAAATCGTCAGAGTCTGTACAAAGAAGGGACTTGTCGCTGCTCTCTCTGTTGTACTAGGGGGGCCAAAACCTTCACCTTCCTATACATGCATTGTTTCTCACATGCTTCTTCAGTAGGAAACCACCAACTATACAAAACACTAGGAGTACTTACTAGGAGTGTACTAAACAAAAAACCCTTTCCTTTCACAGAAAAAGTTTTCAGAGTTGCAACAGAAATTTGCAGGACTTTTCGAGAATAGCAGCAGCAGGATGCTTGAAACAAACTAAGAGGTGCTAAAACAGAAACCCAAGCTAGCTTCGTAGGTAGAGAGGGAGAGAGGGGAGGGAGAGCTCACATCTTCACAAAGAGAGACGAAAACGACGACGAGTCTCCTCAAAGTTGTCTTGTTGAGCCATCTCAGGTCCGGGCAGCGGCTCCTCCTGCTGTTGTTGTTGCAGCAGGTTCTCCCGCCTGACTTGCGCCGCCCTCGAGGCTTTGAGGTTGGCCTTGACCGACCTCAATGGAACGAGGTTCCTGAGGTTTCTTCTCGGCTTTGGGTACTACAATGGTCAGCACGCCGTTGTTCACCTCCGCTTTGATCTGATCCAGCTTCACGTTCTCAGGAAGTCTGAATTTCCGAACGAAAGCTCCACGGACGCGTTCCACCATATGCCAAGTATCCCCTTCCTTCACGTCCTCTTTCACGCGCTCGCCGCTGATCTTGAGCGTTCTATCATCTTCTATGGTCACCTCGATGTTGTTCCTCGCCACACCTTGAAACCCAATTCCCGTAATCAAGCCCCGGATGCAAAAGAAGTCAATCAGTCCAAGGTCAACCTGTGTGTGTGTGTGTGTGGTGTGTGTGTGTGTGTGTGTGTGTCTCTCTCTCTCTCTGTGTTTACCTCTCTCTGTGCACATGTTAAACCTGCGAGAATCAAAGACACAAAAGAAACCGAACCATTCTTCACTAGCACTTTGGAAACTCGACAACAGGAAGGGGGTTTTTAGATTCTCGATGATCTACTACTAACCAGGCAGGTCCACCCTGAAGATATGAGCTTCCGGAGTCTCAACCCAATCCACATTGGTGCTGGCGATGGCTCGCGCATCTCGCGCCAACGCACGGGTGGGAGCGTTGTCGAAGAATGTGAGCGCGGTGTCGAAAGGATCCAAATCCCACAAACTGGTTCCGGTCCGTCCAAAGAAAGGCACCACAGCCATGATGATGATGTTGATCTATCTCTCTGCCAAGAGAAAAAAGACACCAAATTTTTCGCCAAAAAAGAACAAGCCAACTTTGTGTTGGGGTTTAGAAACCAGATCAACTTATGAGAAGCTGATCAAGTAGCTGTAGCGCTAACAACAATGTGCCTGGAAACAGTTCCAGATCCTCTAGAGTAAACGTGGGGAGATGGAAGATGGGTAATGGTGGAAACAACCTCGACAACTACGTCGCTCCCTTTCGAATTAATCTGCAATGAGCTGCAACAAGACTACAATATATAGTGGGAACCCCAAGATCTCCGTCCCAAGCTGCAAGGAACTGCTGCTGCTGCTAAGGAAACGCCAGACCCAAGCAACAGCAGCTGGAAGCAGGGACCCAGCTGCATGCATCGACCATTGGTTTTCATCACCGTCCGCAAGCTTGTCAATCCTTGCGCAGCTTCTCAATTTCACAACCCCTGCATCCAATGGACAATGACACCGTCATGCAGATGCAGGACATAAAATGAATTCCACAACTCCAAATTCATACAAGGAAAGTAGACTGTAGTACAATAAAGAAGCTAGCGACGGCTGCGCTTCACGTGCTATGACGACACTCTGCATGTCCACAAGTCTGTCATGCATGCCCAGAAAAACCGAAAAAACAAAAAAAAACACACACACACACTCCCATTCTTCAATTTTTTTTGTTGTTGTCACCCAAATTTCATTGCATGCGTGCATGCATGCAAGCAAATAGATAGCAACCCATTCTTTTCTAACGTGGTCCTCAGCATGCTCACCATACTGGATCCCTCACCAAGCTGAAGAAAACACAGTGCAAGCTCAAGCCCCAGTCACCCACCACCTGCTTGAGCTCATTGTCTCATTGGCTCCTTGAGGGACACGCCTTGCGAGGAAGGGGGAAATTTCCGCCCCTCTACGGCCAGGCCAGAACGGCACCTACCACATAGGTAGGTCGGAAACTAAAGTGGCTTGGGCGTAAGAAATGACAGAATTGGCTCTGGCGGAGGGTTCTGTGACACTGTAATCGGCTACTACGGACGTTTACAAATAAACAGCAAACCTACGAGAATTAATTTTGGAAAACATTGTTTTGGTTTGGATATCAATTTTGGGGCAACGTTAATTAGATGGTTTTCCGTGACTTTGGAATATGCTCCTGGGATGCCCAGGCAGAATATTCTTCAATGTGAACTGCCGATTCACCCTATACCAGTTTACGTGCATTCAGACAGAATTGACTCTGATGGAGGGTTCTGTACCGGAATTGGCTAGAAGTTGGACGTTTACAGTAAACAGCAGACCTACAAGAATTTCCGAAAAAATCGTTTTTTTTTTTTTTTCCGGGCGGGGGGGGGGGGTTGGGAATGTCTTAGGGAACACATTGGGAACGGACCAAAAAAACCTGAGGGAAACCTGCAATTCATACATAGTTCATTGAATTTCACTCCATGTTTTGGGTATTTATACATTCAATATTTATTATTTTCCAGTAGATAAAATACACAAAAAAAAATTTCTTCAAGCACTATTGACACAAGAAAATCAAAAAAATTAATGTTAATAAAAAATATAAAAAATTTGAAACGACAAGTTTCAAATTGAAAAACCAAAATGTGACCATGACTCTTCTAACTTTGTTGGCCTTGCCTACCAAGGCAAGGATATTGTGTTTAGATTCAGTATAGAGTATAGAAGCTTAAGGGATTTTGGCCCCCTAGGTAATAATAATAATAATAGGTCTATTTTTATACACGGATTTTTGAAAGATGAATATTTTGGCTTGTGTTGAAACTTGAGATTAGTTATTATAGAGTTATAACATCTTGGAAGATTTTGGTTTCTTTTAGAGGATTTTTTGAAGATTATGATTTTTACATGGTGAAATATATGAATTTCCATAATTCTTCTTTTGCCTTAAGATACTTTTAAACCTGAATGGAAAGGCCACACTGTGGCACACCCCCTTATTTTGAGTTGTTTGAAAGGCTAGTCCAAAAACTTACCATAGAATGAGGGATGAATACAACCTATAGCATTTTTTTACCACAAAGGTCTTCTTACACCACATTTTTGGCATAATAATGTAGCTATATCATAACATAACACAAAGTTCTCAAAATTCTCACAAGTATACTTGTACATAATTGGGTTTACGGATTACAAACTTAAGCTAATTTCCAATTTCAGAAAGATTCAAAAGCCTATTTAAACTCCAGTATCCCAGTAACAAATTTGTGGAATGTCTGAAGAACGAAACGCCAAAAGCCACTTTTGTGGAGTATTTAAGAGCCTACCCAAATCCTGGTTTTGTTTAATGCAAGAAACCTCAAACACATAAAACTCTTGCAAAAGTGGACCAAAAGAATATGAAGAGAATTTAAAAGGGTCTTCCAAAAGCCACTTTTGTGGACTACTTAAGAGCCTTTCCAAACCCTGTTTTTGTTCAATGCAAAAAAACCTCCGCACCCACAAAACTATTGCAAAAGTGGACCAAAAGCATATGAAGAGAATTTATAGGGTCTTCCAAAAGCCACTTTTGTGGACTATTTAAGACCCTACCCAAATCCTATTTTGTTGAATGCAAAAACCCTCAACAGTAAAATATTTCAAAGTGGATGATAAGAAAATGAAAGAAAAATTTATAAGGTATTTGCAATCAGGAAATCATAGAAACTACAAGCGGATGAAGAAGCTTCAAGTGGATGATGAATGGATGATGTTAGGGTATTGCACCTAATCAATGATTCATAGAAACTACAAACAGACGATGAAGGGATGAAGGAGCATGTAGTGGATGTTGAATGGATGTCGTTTAGGGTATTGCAACCAAGGAATCGTAGAAACTACAAGCGGATGGTAAATGGACGAAAGAAGCTTTAAGCGGATGATGAATGGATGACGTTTAGGGGAATGTAATGAAGGAATTAGAGAACCTGCGAGCGGATGGTGAATGGACGAAGAAGTTTCAAGCGAATGATGGATGGATGACTTTTAGGGTTCTAATTAAGGAATCATAGAAACTACAAGCGGATGATGAATGGATGAAGACGCTTCCGGCGGATGATGGATGGATGCATGAATTTTAGAGTATTGTAATCAAGGAATCGTAGAAACGACAAGCGGATGATGAATGGATGAAGACTCTAAGAGTGGAAGATGAATGGATGAAATTGGAGCTTCAAACCCTAATGCTGAACTCATTAGTACCTTTGCTGCCGAGCTTTGTTGCTGTTGCTTGTTCTGGTTCTGTGCTTTGCCTGTGCGAAGAAATTCAGCAACAACTCCTGACACCAATTCTCTGAAAATTCTACGCTCCACTTCGAGTGCTACTTCTCTCATCTCGTCTCTGATCTCGGCACAGCCTTGTCGCAGCCTTTTTCGGATGTCTTTGTCCAGAATGCCGTGAACTGTATCGTAAACGTCGTGGAATTTCACACATGGAAGCTCTTGCAACTCGTCCCACACTTGTTGCACAAAGCTCTGCGCCGTGGTTGTTTCTGGGACCGAAACCAGGAGATGATGATGACGATGGTGAGGATAGTAAATGAAACTCGGCGTGTATGGTAGTAGGTCTTGGTTCAAGAACAAAGGGAGTTTCCTCGATGCGATTTCGTTCACGGCATCAAAAAGTAATCGTTTGTCGAGAAGCTCCTTCTGCTGCTTCTGTTTCTTCTTGTTATTGTTCTTGTTGTTCTCTTTGGTTGTTGAACATTCTTTGCTTTTGAGACATTCTTGGCCGGAGATAGCATCGTAGTTTGTTAGCTCTGATCCAACTAGCAAGTCGCAGACGAACTGCCGTTCCTCTTCTTTGTCCGTGAATGATGTTCTTCTAGTGCTGGTCTTGCCTGGGTTTCCGACAGTCCTGTTGTCACTGTCGAAAGGAAGCTCGATCTCCAACTTGGAAGTCATGACTGACTGACAGAGTTGCTGCTGCTGGTTGAGATCAGCCTCGAAACACAATTTCCTCCTTACTACTGTAGTAGGGCCATGCTCTTCTTTATCAACATCCTCAAAGAAACTCCCACATTCGTTGTTTGACTCCAATGCATCGATCACAACTGCAAGAAAAACAAAACAAAACAGATCTGTGCACAACTCATAAAAGTGTCGTGCAAATTGCTGTCTGCTAGGATTGAAGTTACTGCTGCCACCCTTGATGGACCAATGTTTCAAGGGTTTTGCATATGATGAAGAATGTGAGGAGTAGGTATGTTCTTAAGATGTTGCCTACCTTGGAAACTGCTAGCACTGGTGCAACTTTGCAGACTAGTTGTTGGTTCCTCATCTGGAAAAGCTGTGTTGTTGTGCATAGAGACAGGGCTAGGTTGCTCCATCCCATCATCAGGGCTACATTCTTGCTCCATCCCATCACCAGGTCTATACTGTTGCTCCATCCCATCAACAGTTGGCAGCCTCTGACTCAACTCAAACTTATCCACCAGGGAATGTGGTAGGATTTGCAACCCTAATGGCACCTCTTCCTTGTCACCTGTAATTTGGTTGGCTGTGCTCACTTCCGCAGTTAGCACCTGCCCAACAACATTGTCAATTTGAGGAAGCCCTATGTTAGATGGCTTTTTTGAAATTGTGAGATTCATTCACCCAAATAGAAGTGAAGGACTTTGGAGGTTCATGTAAATTCGAGTTGTAATCTCACCTTCAATTCTCTAGGTGTGTCAATGGCTCGCAGTTGCACATGCACTTCCCCAATTCCTGATTCCTCAATACATGGTTTAACGTTGGAAGCCTTCCCAGTGTCCTCCACCATGACTGCAAATTACATTTCCCCAGAGGTTTTCATCACTGAATCATAAATTGTAAAGGGACATATATGCCTTGACAAAGTGCTGTTGGTGTCAAGCCATCTTGGAGCTTCCAGTGTGATTCACTCAATTCATAGAAAACAAAACAAGAAACTTCCAGTGGTTTAGATTGCAGAACTCTTCTAGTCTCTGGAGTATTCTTCCATTGTGCTACCAACAATAGACATACCTGTGTCTGCACTATGCAGGGTTTGCCTCTCAATAGAAATTTAAGGCTTGTTGCTGGGTGTGTTGGACAGCTTACTTTTGTGAGTTGCCAGCTCTACAGCCCTTTCTGACTTTCTTGAAGGATCTGGTAATCTGGGCTTGAATTTTCTACAGAGAGAGCTGTTTTCCATGACCTCAATGTATCAGAGTTGATTTTAGCTTTACCCTTGAAGATTTGCTTTCACTCTCTGTGTATCTGAAACTTTCAACCTTGCAACATTACATTCTTCATGGTCATTGAGTAGAGAATTCTTACATTTCAGGTTTCTTTTTTCTCCTGTTCTCACACTCCCACTCCCAAATCCACATTGGCATTGTAGCCTGGGTTTTAAAAAGTTGGGTTCTCTTCGTGGAGGCATCCGAGATTTTATGGTTGGAGTGGTACTATACAGAATCAGCTGATGAGGTTGTTGGCTCAAATCTTGTCCATCTTTTAAGCTTTTATTGCTGCTTCTTGCTTGTGCTCTTTGAGGCTTTCTTTGAGCAGGCTTCATTGTTACCCTGCAAAATATACATTCCACTATGCCATTTTAGTACTGCTAGTACTCAACAACTTTTGATGATAGCATCTCCAAATGACATCCTCATAGTGAAGAAGAGTAGGTATGATGTACCCATTCTTGCTGCCAGCACAAGTAGTGCTTGTGGGTAATGTAGATTTTGGAGCCTGCAGCTTTGATGCAATCTTTGTCTTTATGGGCTTCATCACAACAATGGAGAGATCACTCTTTACAGTTTGTGAGTTGGTTTCCAACAAAATTGGCTTGTACTTCTTGGGTACTTCCATTGTTTCCTCATGAGTTCTGGTGTTAAATCTTGTGGATGACTCATTGGACTTGAGTCTGGGAGTCTCTTGATGTTCAAGGTTCAGCTGGTCCTTGTTGAAAATTGGGATGGTGTGGTTTGATGAGACAAGAAGCGGCTGGATTAACTCTGCCCCCCATTGTGGCTGCAAATGTGTGATGGGCATTATAATGGCTTCTGACTTGGAGTTCAGGTCTTGGACCTGCTTGTCATTTGATGGATCTAGTAGTCCCTTCAGTTGCATACCTTCCAGGATTTGCTTGAGGCTCTTGCATTCTTGACGTGAGTTCTGCAACCTAGGCTGGCATGTGCGGTGAGACATATCACCATAGAGTGGTTCATGTTTGGCAAGGTGATCTGACTTCTGCACTGTAGCTGTTGTGTTTCCTTTCAAGAATTGTTTACGAATTTGTGAGACTCTGCTTTTCAGGGCATTGCTAGCATCATCTGGCTTTTTGAACACCAGAGGCATCCCCTCCATAAACTTTGGTGACAGAGAAGATGGAGATCTTGTTGACCTCAGCTCATGAGCTTCACATGAGTGACTGTCCCATTGGGCTTGTTGCCTCTGACAACTCCCTAATCCTCCTCTATCAGACATCTGACTGAATTTATCTGGTAGTCTGGCTCGGGGCAACTCAGACAAACCAGTCAGTTTACAGTGTAGCAAGCCATGAACCAGCTTTGCCTCTCTTAATGGTGATCTGGCGAAGAGAGTGCTTTGTGGTGGAGTCCTCTTCCATATTTCAGAACTTGGAAACTTCTCAAGCCCCATTAGCCTTGCCACCACATTTGTTTCCAGACGCCGCTCACTTGTCTGGTGATCACCTCGTGCAGCTGAGAAGCTGTTCTTCCAAGAGACATCATCTGTGCCATCATCAACAGAGAGCCTGGGATAAGATGCTGCAGACAGGAGGTCATTACGTCCATCAAATTGAAACCAATCTCCATCTCTACATCGCAAGGAAGCTCGGTGTGCATCCTTGATGTCAAACCCTGGTGGGCAAGTAGGATCTCTGACCTCCTTCAAGTTATAGGGATTGTCCAGTGGCTTATATGAATCTAGGGGATCAACAGTTGGATTTCGGTGACTGCTGGATGTGGATATTGAAGGCCCATCCTCCAATTCCACACTCAGCCTGGATATCTCATCTCCTTCCAAGAACCTCAGTAGTTTTGAGAGCTTTACATTGTCATTTGGAAGCACAGTAAGGTCCTCCTTCTTTTCTGTTGAATCCAACAAAACCTGCATTGGGCATCCATCAATATGCATATCCCGATCTGTTCTTGTATTGACAGAACACAAGCAGCATGGTAAGTCTGAATGAGCTATCAGCTGTTCCACTCTTCCTCCTCCTTTGCAGGGCATCTCTGACTTCTTATCTCTTCCAGATCCAAGACCTGATGAAACCTGCCGCTTCAAGAGAAGTGGTGCCCATGTGTCACAATCTGTGGTAGTACCATTCTCTTGGGGCCCAGCCACACCTCTTTGCTGCTGGTAGCTGTGAAGTGATTCGTACACAACATCCTTTATGTCGGGTGTTTTTTCAGCAAGCATTGCATCCACAGAGGCTCTGAGCTGAGGTCCAGAGACTTTTGGGTTCTGTGATTGTGATCTGAATGAAAGAGAAGAAGGGACCTCCTTCTGTCGTGTTTTGTTTCCAAAAGATGGTTCAAAAGGGAGACTATCTTGGATGTAGAAAGAGAGATGGGGTTTTGTAGTTTGTACAGGTTCTACTAATTTTTGGTTCCTGAAACTATTGTTATCTCCTTTGTTCTTGGATGAAGACTTATCTACAGATGATAGCCCATTGTTACCAGCTTCCCAACTACTTCGATTTCTTGCATTGTCCATGGCTGTCTTTGGCTGATCAAGATGGTCCATCGATGATGTCCTTGGCTGACTGTCCACGGACTGCAGAAATGACCACCACTATGGAATGTCACAGAAAGAAAACATCTGACTTGTTTGGCTGAAGCCTTAAAGCTGATGCTTGAAAATGTAGGTCAGGAATAGACTTAAGAAGAGGGGGGGCATGTACCATATCATAAGCAGGATTGCAACGGAGCTCACGGTATACCCTTCCAGAAGCTGTGGTCACAATTTGCCCTGGTCAACAAGAAAAAAAAACAGAAGGTGATTTTTTTTTGTTCTCCATGACTTGCATGTTCATTTCCTTGGCAAATCCAGAACAGGACCTGCATTTGATCAGTTTGTGGGTGGCAGGAGAACAAACCATTGCGAGTGGCAGTCCACCTGCAGCCACAGTGTCGACCACTGAAGGAAGGGCGGCGGTCAAATATGTGGAGGATTCCTGTCATACAACCCATATCCTTGCGGTCTTCAGACACAACTTCTTTCCGCAAGCTTGGTGATGATGTTGGCATGATTGCCACAGTATTGACAAGGTCTTGTTTGCAATCGGAACCCAAATCTCACAATCTGGCAGCTGTTTGAGCTCAGCAGATTCAGATCTATGTAACATTTCTGAACATTCCTGCATAGTCAAAAGGCATCCAATTCTTCACTATATCAGTCCTGGATTTCCCGTAAGCAGCAAAACTGTTGTGTTGTAGAAGTTTCATGAGAAGGTTTACTAAAAGCTGGTTTGCATGAAATGCACACAGGATTCAAAAGGAAGCTAATCAACGGCAAAGGAAAAAAGAAGCCATTCATACCATTTGAGGAAGACATGAGGAAGACATGGGTCTCAATTCTCAAAACTCCTGCAGCACTGCTTTCCACTTGCATTTGCATGGCAACCCATAGTGAGACAGCCACAGAAAGTTCATTCCGAAGTCCCTGTGCCAATTCCCCCCCACCCATTTGAACATCCAATCCCTCCACAACAAAAAAATGACAAACTAATTCCTCAAACAAGGAACAAAAACACTGATCTTCTCGGAACAGGGCTCTAGAGTTTCTCTTAAAGATCTCTACCTCTCTTTTCTCTCTGTCTTTCAAGAGTGAGAAGAAGAGAAGTTTTAAGACGGAAAACGACCCCTCCCCCCCCCCCCCAAAAGGGAACTTTTTGTAGCTGCCTCTAAGGGAATTTGGAGTTTTTGGGAACAAACAAACTGAAGCAGTTGTGGAGTAGTACCCTGAAAAAACAGGACCCACAAAAAAAATGTGCAGTTCAAGGTACAGATTTTCTTGTGGTATAAATTAGTTAGGATGGGTGGTGCAGCATGCAGTAGCACCAATGCTGGAGTTTTGAGATCAAAAGCAAGAATACAAAAGAAAAGTTTGTGTTGTAAAAAGACTGGAAGGAGGGGCAAACACAGACACACAGAGAGAGAGAGAGAGAGAGAGAGAGAGATCAATGAGAGAGTCTTAGAGAGTAGTCATAAGACATGAGACTGTGAAGAAGGTGCAGAGCTGACGTCCTTCAGTATTATTCCCATTACACTTACACTGTTTTCTGCTTCATCCAGCACAAGCTTTCATTACACACCCCACCCAAAAAAAGAAAGAAAAAAGAAGAAGAAAGGACTCCATTGTTGACAGTCACTGAGCAACAAGGCAGTAATCAGTAGATGATGACCGCTGCTGCAACAGCTGGTGTAAGAAGTCGTCGGTGCTAAAGAGGAAACTAATAAACTAAGTAAGTAGTCACAGAAGGAAATTTTGTGTGAAAATGAACTGTGAATGAAAAAAACTTCCACTCACAATTTTGGTTTGGTGGTGCTGCGATTGTTGTTGCTGCTGCTTCTTCTTCTTCTTCATCTTCTTCTTCTTCAGAGGTTTAGATCAGCGTTGCAAGGTTCTTTCAATTTATAAAGAACCGTCAATTCCATCTTCTTCACAGGTTTAGATCAGCGTTGCAAGGTTCTCTCAATTTCTAAAGAACCGTCGATCCCAGTTATCTCCAAACAGAACCTGACAGAATTGGTGGTTTTCATGAAAGAACCGGTGGTTCTTTTCCCAGTTTGTTTTTCCTTTCTCATAGAGACCAAAGTCGGTTTGTTTGAATTCTGGAGGACCAGTGGATCAGTGGGTGGGAATATTTTGAATATACCCGTTATGGTACCCGGTGGGTATCTCTGGATTGTTCTGTGTCGTCACCAGACTGCTGCGCACATGCAGATTTGTCTTCATTTTCTCTGCCCCAAAAAAAAAAAAAAAAAAAAAAAAAAAAAAATTATTTTTATGTGGTCGATGAATTTAAAAAATTCAAAGCCCGAGCGGTTTTTGTGTAAAAGTCGAGAAAGATTTATTATTATTGTCGGACAGAGACGGGGAATTTATGTGGACGGGGACAAACCCACCCCCAAAAAAGAAGAAAAAAAAACCAGTTAAGGGTCTGGGGGGGGGGGGGGGGGGTGGGAGGAAATTATGCCATTTTCTTCATCACATTATCTGACATAATCTTCCACTGATGATCATCATATAACTCATAATAATGACCAAAATCTGCCATTCCAGAGCTTCATGTGATATGGAATGATCTGGTCCTTGCCCCATGATAATGTTGGGTAATGTGCTAGACAACCCTGTGTTGTTCAGGGTCTTGACCATATTCCCTCATACAAACAATGGTACATGAATATTATTATGGTGTGTGCCAGAAGTTAGAACCAGGGGTTTTTCTTTTTTCTTTTTTCTTTTTAATGTGATGTAGCTAAACTGGTGATCATTAGCAAGAAGATTTAGCCAAATTTGGCTATAAACCAGATATGAAAATAAAAACATTTAAAGATTTTTTTAATATTGTGGCTACCTATTGGAACCTTTAGTTGGAGTCTGGCTATTTATTTCTCGAAATTCTATATCTGTCAAATTAAGGCCATTTTCTTCATAGGAATTTTTTGTATGGTTGGAAATCAAAATCTTCAGGTTGAAAAAATGCGAGTTTTTTTTCACCCCTCCAAAAAATACACACATTGTCCAAAACCACATCTCTCAGTATGAAGAGGACGTTTGCACCATTGAAATTGTATACAAAATTGTTAGGGTTTGAACATTGCTAAATACCAAAGAAACATTTGTTAAAAGGGTCCTTGACAAATTTTATTAAAAAGAAAAGATCATGACAATATTTAATCTATCAACACAAAGACTAGAAAGAAGGCAATGAAGGACATATGTCGACTTACATGAAACATGAAACCCAACATTTTTAGCAATGAAAACAAAAGCATTCTAAAAAAACATTGTGAAATGTGATGCATTCCTTTCCATGGATTGTAGGAAAAGGTGTATTCTTATCTCATCTGTAAGCTAACCACAAATGCAACAAGCCAAGCCAAGAACCATTGGATGAAGGAGACTCAAAGTGGTGTTCCATGCTATGAAGAAGACAATTATTAGTGTCATATAAAATCATGAGATGACAAGTTGAGTAGAGAGTTGAACAGTTGGACCTTGACATACAAAGGATTTGAAGTAAGCAAAATTATGACTTTTTAAAAATATAGCCTCATCGTTTATTAAGACTTTTTTTTGCATGTCTTTGCAAAGGCCACATATAATTAAAGACATGCAACATTTACCTACTAATGCACTAAAGCACCTCTTTGAAAAAAAAAAAACAATTATAGACGTCAATTTGAACAATCTCATTGGCTACCAATTTTTTTTCCTTCACACCTAGTATGCACAAGCCTATAAGGCTATTACAACATTGAAATACCAATTTACCAAAAGAGAAACTCTTCAAAACAATTGAAAGGCTTCCAGTCTAACAATCTCTTGGGCAAATTTTTTTCCACCCCTTAGACACAAGCCTAATCCACATAGGCCTGCATATTTGTGTACATTTTCTACACTAATACTATGGAACCTTGACTAGACTGGGTTAAGAAATTCCACCTCAAAGGTGAGAAGGGTGTTGGAGAGGCATACCAGGGTTACAAGATAGTCCCCCTTGTTCTGGAAACAAAAAGATTTATACTACAGAGAAAGCTGCATGCATGCATGCATTCATTCATTCATTCATTATTCATCTATTTATTACTGAGAGTTCTCTCAGTGCTGCTGCTGCAATTATATACTTCACAAAATATATATATATATATATATTATGTTTTTTATTTAATATTTTTTTTGCATTGGCCTCTCAACATCTATGGACAGATTTTTTTTTTTACTTTTTTTTTTTTGGGGGCAGATCCCAGGATATTCATCATCCACATTGATTGATTCTTTTGCTTTACTTGCAAACTTCCATAATAAGTATGGAAAGAATATTTACTTTTGACTAGCCATGAAGCAAATAGTAGCATTCAATGCAACAAGACAGAATAAGAAAAAGGACTAGGGCCAGAAGCCCTCTTAACTCACTAACTTCCCAAAACAAAACTTTTGACTGACCAAAAAATATTTTTTAAAAATACACACTTACACAAATATTTGTATTTGTATGTTCCCATGTTTCCATGGAAATGTTTTTTGGTGGGACAAATCAAGAAAATTCAAAAAACAAGGAGAAAACAATGGAGTTAAAAAAAAGAAGAGATTTTTTTACTTAGGTGGAGGTTCCCATACTACTGTAGTGTGTTCTCCATCAGTCGGGAAAGCCCCTCAGGCTGCCACCCTCGTGCAACCGTCCCTCAGGAGAACCCATTCGTATGGGAAAACCCTCCCCCCTACAACATAAATATAGTGTCCTTAGACGAAATTAGGGCCCTTAAGCCCGAATTTATGATTTTCTGGGCTAAATATAGCCTCTAAGAAGCTCCAGTCAAGAAGGTGAAGGTAGCCAGTCTAAGTGCTCATTTCACCCTAGCCCCCTAGCCCTAGGCAAAAAGGGCTTGCAGATGAATGAGCACCTACATAGGTACTGGCACAAGGTTCTTGACAAGTGAAGACTCTTAATTAGTGGCTATATAATTAAACCCAAAAATTGTTGGATGACTCCTCGTCTTTTCACTATTTTTTTTTTTAAAATCACTGTAGTCATTTAATACCTTTTTTTGGCAAAACCAGTTGTTCTCACACCAAGTTCAAGATAGATCCTTCTATTTTGAGGAGCCTCCATAGTTTTTTTTTTTTTTTTTTTTAATAATTGATGGGCCAGTCAAATTGGCTCATTGCAAAAAAACAAAATTGAACTTGGGAGGCACCTAGTCTAATTAAATAGGAGAGGTGAATAGGTAGTGTAAAAATAGGCTCATTACTAATTTTTCATGATTCAGAGCAGAAGAGACATTTTACTTGCCAAAAAAAAACATTTCCAAACACATAGCCCAAAAAAACTCTAGTGTGAAAAACTGAATAATGTTCAAAGAATCAAAGCAAGCAACAAGACAAGTGAGGTCAGAGAATGAGCATCCAAACCCAGTTTAAGTCAGGCACCCCCCTCCCCACTCCCCACTCCCACCCCCCAAATAAAGGCTTATCATTTATCATCACTTGGGTACTAGCACTTAATTATTTTCTGACTAACAAGGGATGGGGGCTCAGTGTTTGGCTAGCTTGGGTACAACAATAATAAATAAAAGGTCAAGTTGGGATTCGAGCTCCTGATCCTTTTGTAAGGAAAGTGAGGGTTTTTTTTTTTTTTTTTTTTTTTTTTTTTGTTAAAGATCCTCCACAAGAAGAGGTAGAAAAAGTGGTGATCATTCCTAGGAAGATTTAGCCAAATATCAAGTTACAAATTTTTTTAATCATCATTATTCTCTATTTTGGCTACAAACTTGAAAACCCAAGTGCAGAAATATGGCAATTTTTTTTATTCTTTTCCTCAATTTTGGCGATTGAATTTCTTTTTTGGTAAAATTGGGTTCTTGTTCCCCAGCTAACCTCCCCATGTTTTCAAAGGTTGTAAAAGTGTGCCAGGGTTCTAAATTTGGGGTTCATCCAACTGGATGATCTCAAAACAGAAAACAGGGGTGGTGCAAATCCCAACAGTGTCTTTCTTCTTTTTTTTCCTGGCAAAATTTCGCCAAAAAGAAATTTTCAAAATTCAAAAAAAAACAAAAAAGTGAGGTTTTCCCTCACCAGAAATTAGAAAATTAAATGTAAAAATCGCCAGATTTTTATACTTGGTTTTCATTTTATAAGTGTTCTTTTTTGTCAATTCTGTGATGTAGCCAAAGTGACAATGATCCACCAAAGATTTAGCCAAATTTGGCTACAAGTTAAATAGGAAATTATTTTTAAAAAAACATCCTCCTATAATTTTATGGCTACACACTTGAATCATATATTAAAATCTGGCATTTTTTTCCTTAAATTGTGGTCCAATTCTGGCCAATAAAAACTCTCAAAAAAGCACTTGATTTTAGCACTTTTAATTTTTAATATAGCCAGGAAAAAAAAGGGGGGGGAGGAGGGGGAGGGGGGGTTGTTATTGAACATTCATCCAAATGTGACCAAAATGAAACTCTGTATCAATTTATAGTCTCTTCCTAATGGGGAGGGCATAAGCTAATAAAGGATGATACAAGAGGGTGTGTCACACTTTGGCCTTGCCATTTAAATTTTTTAAAAAGTAACTTAATGCAAAAGAAGAATTCTGGGAATTCACAAATATTTCACCATGCAAAAATATACACCTAATCTTCAAAGAAATCCACTACAAGAAACCAAAATCCTTCAAGACATTTATTATAACTCTATATAATAACTAATCTCAAGTTTCAACACAAGACAAAAATTTCATCTTTCAAAAATCCTCATATAAAAATATATAGACCTATTATTATTTTTATTTTATTTATTTATTTATTTATTATTATTATTATTATTACCTAGGGGCCAAATTCCCTGAAGAAGCTCTGTAATGAATCTAAACACAATATATCCTTGCCCAACAAATTTACCAGTGATGGAGTGGATATCATGGATATCATGGATGTCATCCCTTTCCAATCTGTGACACAAATGCCAATGATGGGATGGTGTTCTGCTGCCCATCTGATGACTTCTTCCACAAGATAGATGGATGGATGGATCCATGAATGGGATTTCTGGGTGCTTCTACAACTTAATGAATACATCTCAGTGGATGTAAGTTATTGGAGTGCTTGTTGTGTCAGTTTTCACACAGCAATTTTATTGCTGCTACTTACCTACCTATCTACACTACCTATCTACCTATCTACTTACTTACTTACCTATCTACACTACCTTGTGTGCTCTTGTCACACAAAGCTCTCCTTAAATTATTTTTTAATGGTTTTGAGATCCCAACCAGGCCTACCCTTTTGCACCTTATCCCAAGCATTTGATCCCAAGCAAATTGAAAAGCAAACAAAGGCCCCAAAAATAAACTTTTGTCACAAGGAAATACAATGTCAAGAAAAAGAAAAGGGATGCAATATATTATTTCATGTCACAAAATTTGTAGGAATGGAAATTAAAGTGAAGAGAGCCAATGGGTAATTTTTTTAATATGATATTAATTAATTATGTACATCAAGGCTTGTTTAGTAAGCTAAGGGCTTCCATTTGGTTGACATATTTAACATTTCTCCTTTCACTCCCAAATTAGGTTAGGGTAAGCAAGCCCCTAGTTGAACAAAGGTTGGTAATTCAATAGTCATCTCATGCATAGACTTCTTTCCTACTAGTAATTGTGCTTTTAATTGTGTCTAATATTGAACATCCAATAGTTGATCATTGTGTTTAAAAAAATTCAAGGATTTGATTAGTCATGGGTATTATGCTATCCAAAAATGGATAAATGAAGAAATTTTATTGGGAGACATCTCATCAAAGTTCACAAAGTTGTGTTTGGTACGGGTATATTTGGTCATTTTAACTAGTGAGCAACTTGATTTGTAATAGGATCAGATGGTCACTCAAATTAGCAAAAATAACTAATTGGTGTTTGAAGTGTGGGTACACCATGTAGAAAAAAATGTTTAATTTTCTTTTCTTAATTCACATGAAAAGTAAAAATAACATATCAGTATAGGGGACCTTGGTACACCATTAAAAAAAATGATGGATTAGTCATTGGAAAAGGGAATCACATAATTAACAAAACAAATGTTTGGTGTTAGGGACCTTGATAGCACATATACACAAGATAATTGGCCATTAAAAAGGGTTCTCACCAAAAATTGCAAACAAGTGTGTGTTGATGAAAGACAATGTCTAAAACCATATAGGGAAAAGAAATACCATTGTGAATGGGAAAAACAATGGAAATTGTGTATCTTTGGGCATTCTAGAAAACAAACAAAAGATTACATGCATTTAAAGCTTAAAACATTACTCCCTATAGAATCCAATCTACACACCACTCAAAGATGTGATACATCATTAACAATATCCTCCCCCCACCAATCTCCAAACACAATTTCCTTCCAAAATAAACAAAGCAATGGTAATTTGAATGCAAGAACAAATTGTGCATGGACATTGCCTTCACTCGTGTAAAAACATAAGTTTTTCAATAATTTGTTTTTTAAGCATGTCCTCCTTACCATATAGTTTAGAATTTGAACTACAAGGTTTTCTAAAGCTATTAATCCCTCATGCAATTGTTTTGAAGCTTACAATAGAGAAATTTGAAATAGATGGACAAGTGAACAAAAAGTCAAGATCTAATTAAAAAGCCAAAAGTAGACCATGAATACAAAAGAAAGTATTCAAAGTTCATGTACTATTGTAATTGGGTCCAAAAGTCTATAATTTTACAAGTGCGATTGAGTTCAAAAAAAACATTTGACCACAAAAAGTTCCAAGTATTTTCCATCACATTACACATGGATATTTATTCTCATGACCTACACATCAACAATAAACCAAGAATTAGTTTGGGAAAACTTTGTTGATTTCTACCATCTCATTGATTTGTGCAAGGAACTATTATAATTGTATGATGTGAACTTACCCAAACCTAACTTATGTTTTGCAATCTTAGCTTTATTATAGAAATAAAGGGACATACATCTTGTGGGACCATTATGCACATCCTCTTCTACTTGGAAGCTAAAGCCGAGAGGAAATAGGCATGAAAATTTTTAGAAATACAAGGGGAAGGCCAACATAAGGTACCAAGATGGAAAAGGACATGGGCACTCATGGACTACCTACATGTGGTTTCAATGTTCCAAAGGGATAGTTGCACACTAGACAATCCATTTTTTGGTGTCGTAGGGGCAAAAGGTGGGGTGCTACCTTAAAGTTTGGTATAATATATTGGGATATGATTGAAAATTATAGAAAGGACTCATCTAACTAATCTATAACACTTGTAGAAACAAATTTATAAATTTGAAAATAAAATGTCATCATTTCATTACAAGATTGTTAAAGTGATGTAACATCTTTTGTCATAGTTCATAAAAAAATTTATGGACTTTTATTACATAATAAACATGTGTGAAATGTTGATTTTTTCCTCCTAGTATGATTTTGAAGCTATTGTAATGTTAAAGTAAGGGCTTACAATCAAGTTTAATATTTTAATTTATCTTTGTCAGATTGTCAATAGTCCATGGTTTACTAAAATGGAAAAATTGAAAAAAATTGGTTTGCAAAACATGACATTACTACCCTACATAACATCCACCAATTATAAAAATTCAAAAAGACCCATGTTTTTGTTTTTAACTTTTCCCCTAGTTGATGAAATTGAAAACATATGTTATAATTTTAAAACTAGTTCAAAGTTTAGGTATTGCACTTGCCTCCTACTTTCAAATGGAAAATTTTACATTCCCAAAACAACAAACGTTTGAATTAAAAATTCTGAGAAAATAAAATTGTGGGCTCCACATGTGCCATTTCTAGTCCACCTTAATGTGCATTCACCCAAAAAAGTAGTGGAATGGGGTGCAAGTCTTTGGACAAGATGACTAAAAGGACCAACAAGCCCCACTTGTTACACTTGCCATTATCAAGAGTTTTATGTTTTATGTTTGTTACATGAATATATTTTAATTACTATAGGTACATTGGGGTAAGTTAGTTTGGAACCGATTATTAAAAGAAATCCCCCAAAATGCAACTAATGCATTTACAACTCCATACAACTAATTGTCATTTGCAACTAACTTTTATTGGTTTTACAACTATTTTGCACCCTTGACCACTCTTCCAACTATGTTACAATTACATTTGCAGCTAATGATTTTTTCATCCTACACTTTAAGATTGATTTTGTCCATGATCATGTCCATATGTCCCATTAATTGCAAATGGAACCAAACTTAGTTGCATATTTAGGGTGTCAAAATAGCCCCTAGTGGTATACATAGGTGTATTAAAAAACTTTTGAAAGGTATGTGTAAATTTGTTAAGTTAATATTAAGGGTATAATGGGAGTATGTTTCCATTGGTGTATTTATAAAATTGTATTTAGTTTGTATTTAGGCAAAATAACTATTTACCTATCTATATATGCTTGTTTACCTACCTAACCTAGCCTACCAACCTATCTATTTGTATGTTTACCTACCTATTTAGCCTAGGCTATTTACCTACTTAACATAAATTACTACCCATTTATTAATTAATTGATGATTAATTACTTACACATTTTTTAATTAAATGATAACTAATAGTTCATACTTAATTTTTATAATTAATAGTTCATAATTATTCAATATATTAGTTATTTATTTTTTTCTAAATATTAAACTATTGATCAATTTTTTAATTAATTAATTGGTTATTTATTATTTAATTTTAAATATTTTTATGAAATTATTATTTAAGATTATAACTAATAAGTTGGTTATTTCATTCATTTGATTTTAAGTCATTTATTTATTTTCTATTTATGAAAAAATGAGAACTAATAATTTATTATTTTATTATTTTATTATTTAACTGAAATATATAATTATTATTGAAATTATTGAAATTATGTTTAATATAATCATTAATCTATATTTTATAATTAAATTACGAGGAATTATTTAATAATTTATAATTAATAAGATAGTTATTTTTATTTAAATATTAACTATTAATTGGTTAATATTCTAGTTATTTATTTTTAAATTTAAAAACCATTAATGAAATTTATAAATAATAATTTGGTTGATTAAATTTTATTTTAGTGATTTTTTAAATTTATGAATTATGGATCTATAATCTATAACTAAATGAATTCTTTATTTAGTTATTTAAATAGTTAATTAGTTACTTATCTACTTAATTATATAATTTTTAAAAATTTAAAGGAGGACAAAAGATATTAGATAATTTTTTTAGTTGCAACTTCAATTTTTATCCCATATGTTTTGTCCTCCACTTCCATCTTGAGAACTATATACCGTAGTGGCATACCCTGTTCGTCCTAAATTAATTATTTTCAGGCCACTGTGAAAAAATAATACAAATCCGTCCTACGGTGTGAAAATGCGAAATATCCTCAATGTTATCGAACTCATCCAGATTATCCAATTATTCGGCCTGTTGTGCATCCTCCATGTCTAACCGATCGAAAATTGCTAATGTCTCCTGATCCTCCAAGCAGGCGCTCACAACCTAAGCAACCGAAGTTGCAAGTGGGAGCTCATCAATCTACACATCACATGCAGCTTGAACTGTTGCTTCTTCCTCACGATCCTCCAAAGGCTCGAAGTTTGCCAACAGCCCCTTGGTCAAGCACTCCGAGATTGCATGGCTTTGGAATGCCAAGTTGTGAATCTTCCCCAGTCTGCACTTCTCCCAACCCCTCCTGATCATCTGCTCTTCCACCGCTAGCTCTTCCCATGCCGTCATCAGCCAACCCACAACCTTTCCTCGAAGCTCTTTCACCCCCAAATCTAGCTTGATGTCCTTAGGTTCCACCTTGCCCAGGACCTGGAGAGCCACTTGTTGTGCCTGCCAAGTGTTAAACTGTTGCTGGAAGCGATGCTTGAGAGGTTGTTGTAATACAACGTCTGCCACCTGAAGCTTGCTGGTGCAATTTGCAGGGACGAACATCGTCTTGATGAAGGGAAACAGGTCGAGCATCCACTCCCTAAAGCCCGTCGAAATGTGCACCTTCCAGCAATCTATAAGCCAGACCATCTTTTGCGAATCAAGAGCCAAGCCCAACTCCTCGCACTTTTTCACATGCCACGGATCCAGCACCTTCTCAACAAAGCTCTTCATGGTCACAAAATTGGACCAATGGTTTTCCGACATGGTCAGATGCCAACCCGCTTCGACCGTTCGTTTAGCATCTTCATCCTTTGGAACTACTGCTTCTGTCTTCCCCTGGAACACCAGTTGCAATGGCACAAGCTCCCCACTTGCAGTGGAGCTAACGACTGCCGTGATCTGCCTCTTGTCGTCCTTCCCCAAACACTTGACTTCCTTCACTCCCTTAACCTCGTACGTCTGCTCTGTGGAGGGGCGGAGATGGACAGCTGTCTAATCTGAATTGCAGACCAATTCTGGTGGGATGCCCTCCGTCTCACAAAGCGCAGCCACTCTGAATGCCATATCATCCCCCTGTTGCTCCCAATCTTCTAGCAGCTTGTTGGCAGCCGTGGTGGCTCTTCTCCACGTCCACCCCAGGTAGCGGTTCAAAAACTTTCGAGAGAACCTTTTGGAGACTTGAAACAACTTCCCCCCCCTTCCCGTACGCTTCAAAAGCAGCTCAGGCGCCAGTGCTTGCACAATCCCCAGAATCACCGTTTGAGCAACATTAGCATCCATTGGCTGGCCTACATCCCGCATGCCTTTCAATGTTGAGAGGATCGTGTCAAAAGCATGAGGGTGATTTTTAAAGATTCCCCAACTCCCGCTTTTTCCCTTCTGCACTCTTACCTTTTGAGCAGCAACGCCCTCTTCGTACTTCTTGCGCAACTTGAAATGGCCTGACTAAACATCCCACTCAAACCAGCCCTTCATGGTGTTCATGGTTAGCTTGTCAAAAGGGCTGCCTATCCGACTAGGCTTCCTAATGTGCTGCAAGGAGAAGAGAGCATCATACAAGCTCTTTGGGTGCTGCCTCACTGCCGCCTCAATATGAGGCCACAAGTCCTAAACGAACCAGTTGGTGTAGCTTCCTCACTGCTTTTTAGCCAGTGGGTTGACCTGCTCACTGTTGTGCGCAGACTGGCTTGCATTGCTTGCCCCAGCAGCATCGCCCTACTTCTTAGCTCCCATGTTTGGAGGCACCAGGACAGCCTGAGCCCTAACCCTCTTTGGTCTCCCCACCGGCCGTTTCACTTCCAATCTAGCACTTTCTTTTGTTGCCTTAGCTGCTTCATTCCGAGCTACTCTATTTTTCTCCTCCTCCTCCCAGGCTGCCGAATCTTTCTTTATCTTTTCATGCACTTCCTCCTTGCTAAGAGGGCTAAAGAAGCGGGTGATGGTGGCAGCCCTGCTCCCTGACGCCATGGCGGTGAGGCGACCAGAAGGCCGCCAACCCCAGTACCCAGTCCCAAGCTCCCACAAATTGAATCAATAGAACACTCCTTCATGCCAATAGAGGTCCAGTGACTCTGGCAGTGGCACGGATCATAGAAAAAATTAGCGGCAGAATCCTAAATTGAACGATTAAGATGTCTTGAGTGCCCTGTCAACCAACAGCCAGGATCCTACAAGCAAACCCTGCGAAAACCTTCAAAACCCTTAACCAAGGGTTGTGCATAAATCTTGAAAATCGGAATTTGTCCACTACGAAAGGAAAAAACGACCGAAAATAATTACTCGCAACCTCGGGTCGCGAACAGGGTATGCCACTACAATAAGGAGGAAGCTTTGTCCTACACTTACACATAAAAAAAAACACATGTGGATTGGGATGAGCCAAAGGAACTTAACCCTTTAAAAAATGTAACCCCAAAGGTTAAACCTATATATATATATATATATATATATCTTCCTACCTCCCTAACCTACCTACATACCTAAATATTGATTTTAATTCATTTTTATCAAAATCCAAAAATGCCACATGGCATATTGGTATTATGCCATGTGTCACAATCTAAAGCCAATTAAAATTAAATGATGAGGATCCATTATCTATTTTTAAATAATTTTTTAAAACCTTTTTGAATTACCACATGTCATTATGTAAGTTGTTGATATTTATGGTAATATACAAATGGCATATAATAGTGTATAGATGGTGAAATATTTGTTGACCATTGATTTCATCCACGCTTGCAACTAGTTTTTAATGCAACTAGGTAATTTTAGTAGCAATTTTTTTTTACAACTAAAAAATAGTTGCAAATGGTAGTTGTTTTTTTTCGATTATCCTTTAGTGTGTTTTTCTAGTTTTCCTCATTCGATTATAATGTGAATATGGTTCAAGTTATTTAATGTATGGGATATAATCATAAGTTCTGTGATTTCATATCGCTTTTGGTGATTTGAGATTTCAAAACCACATGCTTTTTTTTTTTACAATGTTTTTACATTTTATATAAGTTTATTTTGCATTGTGTTTTTTAAGCTTGGATTTTTGTATTGTTGCAAGTGAGTCATATCTTTTGAATCACCAAAAGTCATTTCTAGTTGTTTGCATTACATCTAGATTTGGTTTTCAAACATAATTTTTTTGTGTTTTGCATGGTATTTGTTGCAACTTGGGTAGGAATTGCAAGGGGTTAGGTTTCTCAATTTGAAGAAACTTTGGAGATGATTTTGAATATGTTGATTTTTTTTGTTTTTTAATTCCTTTTGAGATAAAACGGAAACAAGGCATGGGTACCTTGGAGCTTTGAAAAGAATACACATGCATCTAGAGAAGGAGGGCCCTACCTCTCTGACAAAAGCCCTATGTTTCTTTTATCTCCATGTTTATGTCCTATTTCTCTTCCTTTATTTTTCCCCCTCTTTCTTTCATTGTGGGCGAGTGTGCTTAGGAGAAAAAAACATCACAACATTTAATGCACAATAGTAAGAAAAAGGAGGGGTAAGGAGCTTCCCTCCCTATCACCATGGTTTTCATCGTCCACAAGTAGTCAAAAGAAAGTTGGGGGGGGGGGGGGGGGGGGGATGGCCTCCCCTTTGTGTTACTCTTTGTCATCTTTTTCATGGTTGCACACAAAAAAAGCTACAACAACAAAAAAAAGCAATGAAGGCAAGGTGCAAATTAAAAGGAAGAAAAAAGGTGGTAATTGGAACTTTTGAGCTCATCCACCATTGCCAAGTTCTCAAGCTCTTCTCCACCATTGAGCATGTCGTGCCATCTATGGGGATGGTTTATAATTAAGTTTTGACATTTTTTTCATTTTTATCAATAAACAACCATTCTTGTAACCTATAGGTGGTGGAATGTTGCACCATTAGTGAACATGGAAGATTTTGAATTCTTATCATGGTCATTGTGCAAGAATTTTTTAAATGGGGGTTGTGTTATATGAAAGTTCATCCCCACTTTGTGTTTGTTGATTACACATGCTTCCTATTTCTATGTGATTTGGGTTGTCACATACGTCCAAGAGGTATGGGGATTGCCACTTGGTGTGTGCCTTTTGGCTTCAACTTAAAGTGAACATGCATTCTTAAGTTGATTTTTTGATCATTTGAATGAAAGGATGAAAGCCTTCTTGCATTTGCCAACTGCCATAAAAAGCTTGGGAATTGCACTTAATGTGATTAATGGCAAAACATGCGACAAACTATTAAGGGGTGAAATTGCAACCCCTGATCATTATCATTGTTTGGGAGGTAAGACCAAGGGGTAAGGTCAACACCTTATTACTCCACAAAGTTAACTACCCTCACTAACTTTACTACAACTACTCAAATAATAAGTAAGAAATCATATAAAGAGGAATGAAGTAGGTAAAGGTTTGCCATCTCAAACTAGACCTACCCTCTTATAAGTAGTTTAAACCAAGGGGTAGGGGAGAATAAATAGAAAAGGTAGCATGAAAAATGGTTAAAACCCAAGAATAATTACCCTCCCTGGGTTTACAATATTTTCAAACACCCCTAAGATATTGTTTAGGGGTCTTACAAACCTTATATGACTACTATCCTTCCTCTCTCTCCTCGGTAGGTCCTCTAATGGCTCTACTTGCTGCTTGCAACACCTTGGGAAGTCCTTCCTTTGCTCTTTGTCGCTTACAACTAGTTGCCTTCATTCCTAATGTGTGCCTAGCGCCTACAGTAGTCCCTTTAAGTTTGCAAACAATTATTTTTTGGTATTTACCTCTTGTTTTCCATCATCAAGGACTAATTGTTACCTTCTTATGGTTGCCAATAGCTTAGTTCTCTAAAGGCTATCAAATGATAAGTCTCATTATTCTCTATCCTAGAAAAAATGCACACACATTATTTCAAGAAAGCCTCTTACTTATACAACAGAAACTATTTTACCTTCCACACTTAATATAATAATAAGACAACACAAGAAACTTGAATCCTTCAACCATCTAAAATACCACACAAAATACATACATCTTTATCCATTCCTTACATCCTTCTCCATGAGGGTCCCACATTCCAATTGTCCCATTCCCCCAAGTATCAAATGAACTTCCCCATACTCTTCCACTTCCTCTAGTCCTCTTCCCCACATACCACACACAAGGCCCACATTGACCCCTAAAAAATAAGGCCCTTATCTTAATCCTTACTAGAAATCTCCTAAATGATTGGTTGGATATCCCCAACCACTCATTAACCCGAACTACCTAATCTCACTAATTTCACCTATAGTAAGTCTACCACTAATAATTAGTAGTTATTAGGAGGCCTATGGAACTAACTAATCTAGAGATTTCTACTCGTTAACACAAACCTACTACATAATTCAAATCACTAAATAGGTGTCATTTAACACTTGATTTCCCCAAACATATAAATTAGGTTTTAAAAGGGTTTAGGTTGTATTGTTGAATTGGTGTTGTTGTGAATATTTTGGATTTGATCATTGGTTGTCCCAAAGATTTTTTGTGGTGGTGAGATTGAATTGATGGTTAGGAGACCACATTTGTTACATTCATAATGTGTTCGAATTTGTTGACTTTGTGAAATGTTTTGGTGGTTACAAATGTGTTGAGTTAGGGTTATGGTAAGTCCACAAATTCAACATCCTAGTTTAAGGTTATGGTTTGGTTACCTTAAAGTCTAAATTGGGGTTCGTCATGGAGGTGACATAAGTTATGGAACAAAGACAATTTAGTAGGTATCAATGGTTTTTACTAAATGAAAGGTGAGGTTTGGACCACCCACTCCACCATCATTTTCATCTATGGTGGTTTATTCAAACTTAGAGACAGATTCACCCCCAAATTTGGTCACCACACCATTTTTGTGAGATGTGGAGGACATTTATGGAACCACCAAGGGGCCCTATTGATATTGGGAGATAGTTGGCACCATCAAGCTCTAAATGATTTTATTGAGGAACTAAATAATTAATGTGTTATGCAAATGCATAATCCACATCTTTTACACCTTTCTTGGCATGGAAGGTTTTGTTCCAACATTTGGAAAGGTTGCCTATGGATGATTGCCATGAATTCAAATGCGCCAATGATGTTCATATTGAAGAATGGCAGCTATATTAATTGCGTAATTATGTGTATATTACTACATGTGTTGCAGTCCCAACACCTACTTTGATTTCAAATGTGATTAGATGACAACTTTTAATAGTAATTCGGCCAATGAAAGTAGGAATGCCAATGGAAATGGAGCCATCAAAAAGTGGAATAACGACTACAAATGAAATAACATTAAAAGTGGAATAGTTGTTGAAAGTGGTGTAATTTGTTGGGGGTGACAAGGGGGTTTGACCAAACATCATTGTTTTTCATCAAAACAATGGTCATTTTCGGTGTTCAACCAACAATCATGTTTCACATGGCAACCACATTATGTGAAGGTGGGGGAACATTAGGGATGGTGGTTATGTCAAAAAACCCATTATAATAAACTAAGTTTCCCTAACATATTCTTGAGGCCAACTAAACAAAGGTGCCCAAGGTTCAGCTACACTTTTTGCATGATGTTATATCTTAATTTTAAAACCTTCACGCATGTCTTGCCTTTGACTAAACATGGTTTATTCTTGATGTGGCGGTGGTGTGAAATGAAAATGGTGTCTTCCAATTGAAAATAATGTTGACACATCAATATTGACCCCAAAAGGTTTTGTTGGATTCAAACATTTAATGTTGGGTAAAGTGGCAATGGATGGTCTTGGATTGATTAATGTCAATCTCAAGCCATGCCCATATTAAATTTTGACATTATGGGTGGATCAAAAAAGGCTCAAGGGTTAACCAAGCCAAAAATGGTGATTTAGTTTAATCCCCACAAACTAACAAAATATACCATAGTGTGATAAGGTATATTCAATTCCAAATGTCCCTCTTGAACCAATATCATCAAGTTTTTCTTTAAATTCCATTATGAAATGGGAGGGGTATTGTTTATATCACCTTTACAACTACCTTCAATTTGAATCGTTATAAAATGATCAAGATCCCACATTTTTGCATGTTTAGAATCCACATGACAATTGCATCATCCTCTTGATTTGTCAACACAATTAGTGGGTCCCTTTTTGTTGCCCTAGTTCTACCATTCAAATGGTCTAAAAGTGAAGTTAATGATATGTTGCAATGATTTTGGCCTTTTTCAAATATTTTTCCTTTATTCCACAACATTCATAGCCTCTTCTAATTGTTCATTAGTCCATTTGTCACAAGCCAGGGCAATAAGTACCCTATTATCCCTTGCTATAATATATGTGGTTGGTGGTGTCATATGTGTGGTGTTGCCACACACATGAACCAATCAACAAACAAAATCCTAAATCTAGTGCATTACATCCAAACAAAAAATATGTTCACTTGCAACAATACATGAATCTAAACCCAAAAAACACAATGCAAATCACACAAATTGAATGTTAAAGAAGCTGGCATAAAACATATAAAACTTGCAAAACATGTGTGTTCTAAAATCTCAAATCACCATGATTTGAGATCACACAAATTGGAATTATATCCCATACATTCAATATTTTGAACTACATTCACATTGGAACTAGTTCTAAGTTAATTTCCCCAAGTTTACCTATAGTAATTAAGATGTAAACATGTAACAAATATAAATTCTTGACAACTATAGTGTAATTCTATGTCAGTGGTTATAACTATTGCTATCCACACACATAAACCAAACAACATAACATCATAAATCTAATGCATACCATCCAAATCACCCTCCTATTTGGGGTTAAGGTCCTCTTAAGCTAGATAACAAAATAAGAATTCCTTTTTACAAATCCTTCAAGAATGAACACCTTGGTTCTAAGGTGCAAAGATCAATAGATTGGGTGTAAATGTGAGTCCCATCATTAGTTGCCTAATTGCAATCCCCCAAATCTTCAGCCAAATGTGAATCACCTTGGAAAAAAACTTAAAGTACTTCTTATATATAATTATAATTATAAGAATAAGGTCATAGGTTGTTTGGTGCATTGAAGATAAAACCATTTTCCAATCTGTATTTCCTCCAATCGCAACATAAAACATCCCATATATATGCCACCTTTAGGAACATTGATCACAAATTTTCATAGTCGTAACCTTCGTACATTACCTAGACAACATACAATGAAATTCAATTGATGTGGCCATCAACATGAGGAAGATGGCATGGTGCACAATTACACACATAATTTTGAACTTTTGAACTTAAAATGTTGGAGAAGGACCATACACCCTCCCCCAACATACTTGCCTAAGGGCATCTTTAGCAAGTGCAATAAAAGACCACAATACAATAAAAATTGGATGAAAATCAAAGTAAAAAGTAGTCAAAAAAATATGTTGGACTGGCACAAACTTGCATAGGTAACCAATAAACATGGTTTTCATTGGCCAACATTTAAATATCTCCACTTGGTAAATAATTATGTTTAAATTTCATTGGCCAACCATAATTATTGACCCAAGTGGAGAGATTTAAATAATCTCTCACTCTTTTGCAGTCCACTTTTGCTGTTTAGGTTTTGATGGGTGACAATGGGAAAGGATTTAGCACTGCATGTTGGATATCACAAATATTCATACAGACCCAAAATAAAGAGTCCTCCTGAAGCTGCTCTAACACTGGAACCCTTTTACCCAATAGACTAAAATTGTTGGAAGAGTGAATGCAGTTATATTCACTATTTGATGACAATTGTCACTTTAAAAAAGCAAAGCACTAAACATCTGTCCTACAAAACTCACTAGATTAATAATGCCTTGGTGGGTCTGCCCCAGTCTTGTGTGTGGGTATTTGCTTCTGTTCAAGCTCTTTGGAATGTTGCCCATCAAAGAACCGCCGGTTCTTGTGGTTAAAAGAATCGCGCCCCTGAATCTCATGGAAGAACTGGCAAAACCCAGGGTCTGTTGGGTGTGTGTGTATAACTTAAAAAAACCAAGTCTTACTAAAGAGTGCATTGAATATGCTCATAGTTGCAACTTAAGTATGGATGACATGATTGATGCATGTGTCTTTGTAGTTGTGTTCAATCCCATTCTAGAATTTGTGGGTGGTGTTTTTTTTGACTTAACCTTTTATCTCAAGTGGCGGTTTGGATTAGTAGGTTAATTTAACTTTAGCCTTATATCTAAGGTGAATTGTGGTTTATATTATGAGGTGGTTTAACTTCATCTGATCTCTAATGTGAAATGGTGGTTTAGATTAGCTAGGTTGCTTGGTGAACTTAGTGGGGGGGGGGGGGGGGATTGAAATGTTAAGAAGAATTAACTTTCTTTTCAAATGTAAAATGGAGAACCATAAGTGAGTGAGTGCCCCCCAGGACAATGGACATAAGACACAATAACCCAGAGCAACAAAGACAAATCAATACAATCTTAATACATCAAGTTCCCAAATTCTATAAGAATGGTTATGTTGTCAGGGCACTACAATTCTTACATAAAACATGGAGAAAATAATAATAATAAAAATATTATCAACCCACTTTTCGCATCCAACAAAGCTCATTAGAGAGTGTTTAGCATCATCCTTCAAAATCTATTCACAACACATGCCCCCCCCAGTTATTAAAGATATCGGGAAAGTCACTTTATCTTCAGTGTATCTTTCACCCCCTAACCCCTCTTTTTTAGTGGTATCCACAAAGTAAGGAAATTTTATTAAATCTCAGTATGAAATGCTCAAAACTCAGTGCGAAATGCTGAATCTCAGCATTTAATGCACAAGGTTTGAGAGGAATTATAGTAGCTGTGCAGGTAGGAACAGTGAAAATCTATGTAGCAGGAGTGGAGCCGCTCAGGAAAGAAACAAAGACAGGATGAAACTCAGGAAAACATCATCAAAGTTGATGATTTTCTTAGTTTCACCCTCGGTTGAAAGGCAAGGGCATGATCTATCTATAAAGCAAGGTGATTTGTTTGGTTTTGTTTTATTTGTTTGTCATGTTGAGAACTCCCAAAGGGGGATGTTTCACGATGCACACTTAGTAATCGTTGGGAAGCCCTTGATGAGTGTAGGGGTGCGCTGATTTTGATTTGTGATTGTTTGGAGCTAAGGTGTGGAAGCTATTGATTATTGAACCATTTTCTCAATGAGAACTAAATAAAATCAAAACTGAAAAGTGTATTGGAATTTCGGGGCATTCTTGGTGTTATTGGAAAGCCCTTGGCGAGTCAGATTTAATAGAGTTTATTTCACAATTTCCAGAGCTAAGTTGTGGAAAGACATTGATTTTTGAGTGGATTTTTGAGTGGAAAGACATTGATTTTTGAGTGACTTTTTCATAAATAAATATTTGAATTTCCATATTTCTTCTTTTGCCTTAAAATAAATTTTTAATGTAAATGGCAAGGCCATAGTGTGTGACACACCCCTTATTTCAGAAAGCTTTGCAATGACAACAGACCGCCTACTCACGGTGCAGAGGAATTATTTATTTATTATTTATTATTTATTTATGATAATTGCGCATGTAACATGCCCTCCAAGTACAATGCAAAAAATTCTAATATATTTATTTATTTATTTAGTTCATAGTAAATACATGTGTGTACAATCCTCAAAATGTCAGATCAAATGAAAACTAGGGCTTGCAGGTAAAAGGCAGAGCCAATAATAATTTAAAAATACCAGAATTTGGATATGATAGTTTTGGAGTATTGATCATGAAAAATGTACAGTAAAGAATATGCAAAAAAATATGTGAATTGATTACTTATCATGAGAAATAATTGTACAATTTTAATCAAAATTGGCAGAACTCCACTCTACTCACTTCTGGAATTTATATATGATGTTCTCCATGCTCATGATGTCAATTCAGTCATAGGATTAAGTTTTATGAATTGTTTTAATGTTGTAAAATCAACTAATTTTCCCATTTTTTAGGGAATTTTTCCTAATTTTTCCAAATTGTTAACCCTTTTCTTACATAAATTAGTTTATTTACAGTAACAAAAAAATCATAAATGAGTTGATTTTACACTATAAATTTTTTGATAACACAAAATTAGGGAGGAAAAAAAAAAAAAAAAAAACCATGTACAACACAAGTTTTAATGTGTTGTTCTTTTATTATTTCAAGATTATTTTTAAAAGGAATTTTTTTGGTATGATTTTTTAAAGAAATTTTCTGAAGGGTTCTATACTACATACAAGAAGTATATATATATATATATATATACTTACTCCATGTTTCAATACAAACATCCAAAAACATTGTTTTCAAAAAACCTACAAACTAAACATGATGATTATTAAAGTTATCCTTTAAATAATTTCATCTTGGGCCTCTCTTCCAATCTAAAACCATGTTTGACTCCTAAATGTTGGTTATTCACAAAAGAAAGTGGATTTAAGACCGTGTCATATGTATCATATTGATGCCTACAATTATCATTGTTCACATGCATGTAAACTAAATAACACAAACCACCCCAAACGGTGCATCACATCCAAATGAATACAAGCCTAAAAACATACAATAAAATTAGTGATACAACAATGTGAACAAACAAAACTTGCATAGAACACAAGAAAATTTGCAAAGAAACAACCTTATCTATTTTGAAATCTTGAATCATAAAAAATATTTGAAGTCACAACTCTTGGGTTTTATACCCAATCCAAAAAATATCTTGAACCCAATTTACATTTGAATTGGTTTTGAACTAAAACATGCTTAGTTGCAATAGTGCAACTTAAGATTAACCTAATTATGATTTAATTGAATAGCTAAATTAACATTCTTGACAATTGTTGTTGTGTGTCATCATATCTCAATTAAAACTATCGTTGTTCACACACATGTAAACCAAATAACACAACCCATCTTAAATGACGCATCACATCCAAATTGTACCCCTATCTAGGGGTAAAATCTTTTTGAATAAATAACAATATAAGACATTTCTCTAGTGAATCCACCAAAATGAACACCTTGGTTTTAAAGTGGAAGGACCAATAGGTTGGGTATTGTGAACCCCATCATGAATTGCTTAATTGCAATCCCCCAAATCTTTAACTAAATGTGCATGACAATGGAAAAAAACTTATGATATTCCCTACCACATAATTACATAAGTTGGGCCAAGTTTATTTTATGCACTGAAGGCAAAACCATTTTCTAACTAGTATTGCATCCAAAAGTGGCATCAAACTTTGCCAACCTTTTGAACGCCAATCACACACCAATTGCCCTTGAACATTGTTTGCACAACATACATTGAAGGCCAACATGGACAATAAACAAGGATGTGTCAACTTGGCCATCTACATTAGGAAGATGACATGATGCATAATTCCACAAATGGTCCTTCCATGTTTGGCCATCTTAGCCTTCCAACAACAATATTTTAGAAGATAACACCTATGCACATGCAAAGTAACATGTTTTAGAATCATATCCAACATGGTTGATATGGTTTGCTACAAGTACATGTAATTCCCAACTTGAATTTATGGACTTCTAACTAATAACCACCTCCTTGAATAGGTGCATAATGTAATGTATCCCAATGTTGATCAATTGTTAGATTTTCCATATTCATTGACATTACACATTAGAATATAACTATTCATTGCTAACATGATTGAAGCCACAAATTTGTATAAACCAAATTGATTATTGCCATAAAATTTCATCATATTGAGGTTGGTAGCTCAAGCTCATGGCCAAACAATAGAAAATACGATGAGAATGACAAAAAAAAACTTGTCAATTAAACCTATAAGGCTATACCCCATAATTAACCATGGAAGTTACAAATATCAATATCTAATATAATTTTTTTGAAGCCTATAATTTTACAAACCTTGTTTCATTGTCTACACCATCCATTTAAACAATTCATTTTCCTCAAAATGGTATTGTGAACATGAATAATAATTGTGGCATCAAAGAAATGAATATGGAATTCCAAAAAGTTTATGAAAGGAATGGGCTTGGGCTTATGGTTTAAAGTAAAATATTTTTTCTTGGGACCCAATGGCAAGGAATATTGACTTGGGCCTAGGGAAAACCCCATGAGATTCCTTTGGATAGGGCCTTGGACATCTTGCAAATTCTGCTAATGTCATGTCCTACACCTTGTACTGGGTTTTGTCTTGGGCCTTTGGTAACATATGGTCAATGGGAACAAGTATTGGGAATGAACATATAATCTTACTTCATATTTCTACATGTGCAAAATAATACATCCATAATGTTCATCCGTGAAGGCATGATAACATTATGAAATTTGAATATGGGTTGGGGTATGCAACAAGAAAGTTTGTTATCCTACTCGGAGGTGGATTACCACAATAACATTAAAAAAATTGTTTTGAAATGCATTAATTGCTTACACTCAAACCTTATCTTCCACGCATTACCCAAGCCATAGAAAAATTATCTTATGTCCGGAGCTTTGTTAGAATTAAACATTGATCCTTTGTACTATGACCTTTTTTTTACACTTTGCATGACATCAATCCTTTCTTCTTTGCTTTATACATTATATATTTACCAACTAGGCCCACAACTTGATTTGTTTTCCCATGGCGTTCTTCCATGCGAGATCTTCTTGTAATTATAATCTAAAATAAATCAATAACTTCACTTTTTTTTTTTTTGGGGGGGCTATGAATAAATTATCTTTCAATTAATACCCAACAACTCTTTCTAAGGTTTATTACAGTTGGACATTTAGCTCCAACTCTTGTTTTCTTGCAAATTGTTTTTCCCCCACATTTAATGTTTGTCAACCCCAATTAGTTTCATAATAGCTTGCATTTTATGTTGAGATGTTTTGTGTCTCCAACTTGTGTAAATTTCATAACTCTTCCCCTTAATTTGTGTGAATTCCAACAAAAACATCAGACATGGTGGCCATTTTTTGTATTGAAGGATAGCTTTACAAACTAATGATCTTAATAGATGAGTTTGATATAATTTTTGTTTTTTAGCAATGCTTATGTGCTATGTTTGGGTTTTAACCATGTTTTTTTGCATATATCCAAGGATGTAACATATGATGTGAGCAACGATGTTTCAAGTTTGGTGTATTAAATTCCCACCACTACAACAAAAAGAAAGTAGTGGGTGGTGAATTCTAATCAATATAGGGTCATTGGCAACAACGTGCCTATTCATTCACAAGAAACCATCTAGACACTAAGAATCGTTACATTTGTGGTCAAAACAATGATTATGGGTGGGAATAGAAAGAAAAAATTTGAAGACATTGATACTCACCTTCAATTTTAAACATGTTTTCATCATCTGTGTTTATCAATTTGTTTAACATGTTGTTAGGAAAAGAGATAGTAATTTAAATGTAAAGTATGGCATCATGTCAAGGCCATGGCCCATTTGTTCCTTTCTAGCTAGCATTGTCTTGACCCACGTCACAACTTTCCATGTCATCCATGAGTGTTCACTCAGTTATTGATCCCCTTCACACAATATCATTGACATAACATACTTTTAATGAATTGTGAAATTTGGACTACAAATAGATTACTATTGAAAGTGTCTATTTCTTGTTGATAACATTCAATGGAAACAATATGTTCAAAATGCCTCCCCTATCCAAAAATATTCATTGCTCATCACATATACAAGGCATGGATAGAAAGTACAATGGCCATGTTTGGTCCAAGGTGATCATAATCAATATCAATAATAATTTTGGTTTGAACTTCAAGAAGGCTTGCTGCTTGAGTCACTTGCGTTGTGTGTAAGATGATGTGAAATTGCTTCATCTATTTGGGTGTCCACAATGAAATTATTTGGAGTGGAAAATCACCCCACATTCTAGTCAAGGGGATATGGTGTTCAATTATCCTATTTTTTTGTTTGGATGCAAATTTTGTAGTTTTTTCCCATTTTGTGTTGACAATTACAAAGATCAAATTTATTACAAATTGTCCATGTACTCTAATCCATTTTAAGAGTGGCAATTACCTTGGTGTGCATCTCCACCATGTTGTAGATGGTAAATGTAGATAGACTATGGAAGAGACTAATATGTTGATCAAAGAAGAGGTCAACTGAACAATTTCAATGTGAAAAAAATTGTGATTTCCATAAGTGTGAACAAATCTTTCTTGGTTAAGCATTTGTTCAATGATACTAATTGAAATCATCTACTAAAGGGCAAATGATAGGAACACATCTAGGACAAGTTTGTTGAATTGAACTTTCCACATGTTTGTAACTTTTTTATTTTGTTCAAGCATCATCCAAGGGGAGGCTAGATTGACAAAATTATTGAATTCAAGTCCATGAATCATTATAATTACATCCATGAATGTTGTTTTCCAAGGAGAATTTCTAGTCATAAGGTTTTCATCTTCCACATGTTGGTCAACAAGGTGTGCAAGCAAAGCAAGCTTGGTTGCACAAATGCAACTTGTGGGAGAATTTATATATAATGTTTGACCATGTCAAATGTGTCATTAGTTGGACAATAATGGCTTGCCATGTATTTGATCTAACGTATTGCAAAATCATGACCATTACGGTTTGTGACATGAAATTTTAAAGCATTAAAACACAATAGATTACGTGGACAAAATTCAACGACACAATGGTTAAACACGGTTTTCTCAAAACTAGACTTCCAGGGATTCATGGTAAATAGTGCAAAACAAATTGAAATGTTGTCATAAGAATTTATGGTTTTGGGGATGTGAATGTCAAGATAGTTGACAAAAAGTGTACATATTTGTTCTATTGGACTTAATTGCTTGACATGCATACCAAACAACTATTCAAACCTAATCAACACAAAACCTTATGCTACAAATACAAAAATGGCACATCCTTAGAAGGTGCAAACACTCAATATGTAATGATTCATTACTAATGGCTTTTGTCCAACGTTCTGTGAAAATAAAGTCTACGAGCTTGGCAACTGGTTTAATTTTTGGCATTTTTGAATTAGATGAGTTTGGGGGGGGGGGATCATGACTCATGTAAGAATTTTCTTTTGCAAAATATGTATTTTGATTTTTTTCATCCTTTGAATTATTCCACTTTTGGACTAATTTTGTTTTGTTCGCATTTGTAAAAATTTCAACAACATCCAGTGAATAAACATGTTAACTTGTAGTTTTGTTGAAATTGTGTACAATTGGAAAAACTTGACACCTCTTTGTACACAATGACAAGCAAAAATTATGTTTAGGGTTTTAAATAGTCCACGTTATACCAACATTACTTGAGAGGTGGTCCATCCAACCATGGTCCTAACAAGAATGAATTATTCTTGAAGAAGGCACATTGGTTGGGGGATCCTTCCAAACTTGTTTTAACCATTGCAAATAGTGCCTTTAGGTTTTCATTCATGACACATACTTTTCATTTCGAGGGTGAGGAGGTGTTTGGTTTGACCAAATGTGATGTTGACTGTTCTCCCAAGGGCAGATGGTGATTCGCATAAGTAGGATTATGTCAATTTTTTTCATTTGCTTATGGCCGTTCCCCCAAATCAACACAACAATGTTGAGGATTTGCACACCCAGTGGTTGCCATGTAGTTCACAATATGTTGCCTATAGTTTTTCAAGGTGGGTTAGAGGTGATAGAGATTACATGTGACGATGGCCTATGGCATAATGATCGATGCCCACCTATTCCATAGTCCAATGTTTTACATTGCAAAAAAATATAGGGGTCAAGTGCACAACAAAGATCAATACACATAAAACGACAAGTGGGATTTTAACTCCATGTTATCATGGTTTTTGAGTTCAATTTCAACGTGGACCCCTAGAACATCATAAGCACCAATTCCATCCTAACAACTTAAATCATTGTGTGGGTGGGTCTAAACGAAAGTTTGTTATTACTAAGTTATAAGTTTTGATTGTTTTGATTGCATAGTCAATTCAATAGGGTATCAACTTGATTCAAAAAGAAATATCATGTTTAGAAAAGGCTAAACTTATTTTTAACTCTGAATGCAAGAACAACCTTCAAAGTCTATTTGGAGGTTAACTTTCCATTACAAACAATTGCCAAGTGCTTCTTGTTTACATGCAAAATTTCATTAGGCCTGCAACTTATTTTGCTAAAAATGTGAAATAATTGTTGAATGTCTTGATTGGCAATGGCATATGTTTAAATGTATAAGTTCAAAGATTCCTTCTTTTTGATGTTGACTTTGCTTCAGAAAGTTCTTTCGAGATTGTTTGGCCACCATACAACCATTGTAGATTTCTACATGTCAAATTAGCTTTGGAAGGTCTAAGGTTCATTCATGAAAAAAATACCCATACAAGGCTAAATAATTCAAGTGCCTAAGTTTTTGATGTTAAAGACATGAATGATCTTGATTTTCCATGACATTCATCAAGGAATTAATTCCACATGAATTTTGATTTTCTTTCTCCCTTTGTGAATATAATTTGTAAAGATTATTTCCCTTTTCACAAGGTGTGGTCCTTAAAAATCTTCCTCAAGTTATGTTTTGAAAAAACTTGTTATCATTGGACAATTTGCAAATGAAAGCTATATTTCAAAATTTTGTCTAACCCTTCAAAATCAATATCAACATCTTGTATATTGCCATCTATAATTTGCACCACCTTTCCCATTGTTTGCATTGTTTACTAAATTTGTTTTGAATTTGAACTTCACTTTCCTTTAAGTTTCATTTTTTGATGTCAATAGTTTCATGTGAAATGACCTTCTTTGCCACAAAAATAATAGAAATTAAATTGAAATTTCTTGTTATTTGAATATTGTTTCTTTCATCATTCCTTAGATGTTTCATGTTTAGGCTTCGTATTGATGCTTTGTTTTTTCATTCCCTGAGCAAAAATAGCCTTTCAATCTATCACAAACACTAACATTGACAAGCATTGACGAGCATAACTTGTAGTTCAATTATAGTTCATTCACAATTCACTCATAGTTCCTTTATATTCACAAATATTTTCAAGAAGGTTCATTGAACAATGCGCATATGAAAGCCCCAATGAATTCTTCTTTCACCAGAGATCTCTCAATGGGTATAAATAAAAATAAGAAACCCCCCTTACCTTTGGTTTATTTAACATTAATTTGAAGTATGATTTTGCACCATAGCCTTGTTTGCTTCATTTTATGTTTATGATTTTATGGGTTATCAAAATAGAATTATGTTTGCAATATTGTCTTGCATATTTTTGTGTTCTTGTCTTTGGTTTCCTTGATTTAAATTTGGAATTAGATTTAAACCTACTTTTGGCCTAGTTTGTTGTGGTTTTCCTCTACTTTGGAAAACCCATGGTCTTCATGGTTTTCAGGCTTTGTGACATTAGAGGACTTGTTTAATTGTTCCTAAGATGTTATTTGTACAAAAGCTTGTGAACCATCCTATCGAATGTTAGCAAGTTGTGACCAATCATAAATCCTCATAACTCAGAAGTAAAGCATTAAATATTACTTGAATGGGTATGTCCTCAATTAGTGTCTTTCCCACAACCGCCATGCTAGCCTTTCTTTTCTTAATCTCCTTAATGAAATCACTCATAAAGGCTCCCTCCTGCAACTACATTCTGTACAACCTAATGTACAAGTTCAACTTCATCAAAGGATCTTGAGTTTCAAACATGTTTGTGAATGTGTGTGCCATCCAGAGTTGGGATCTTTGGAGGTCCTAAGTATGACAAAGAAGTGATATTTCACTAACAATAGAAATGTTTTGTTTGCCTTCAACCTCATGGTTGCATTAGAAATCAGCCACGACTCTATTATGATACTTTCACACAAGATGCTATTACTTTCACTACTTAGAGAATTCTACAGGTCACCTCCAGACAAGGGTTAACCCTGGCTTTGATACCATGTTGCAGAATAGTTGAATAATAAACTGTCAAGAAAATGAATTTACAAAAACATAAACACAATTCTATAAGTTTCTATGATCAACACAATCAGGAGAACTCATGAAGAGCATTCAGGCCAGATCCAAATTCTACAGACATCTTAAAATCTCTGCAGCAAAATTGTGGATCACTGTAATTAAAGAAAAGATCAGCTAGCAAAAGCCACATAGCTAGTGAACTGGAACCCAACAGAAAACTGTTTCCTGTGTCAGAGCATCACTTTCCATCATGAAGAGCTGTGCTGAGGTTGCCATGGCTAACCACTGATTTCATCAGCTGAGTGTAGATCTGTTGTCTATCATAGCCCACTCAAACTCTGGGCAAACTGTTAGTACAAAATCTGTGTCCTGAGTTTTTGTTGTGATTTCCAGAAGCCAAGGGAATCACTCAGTCATGCTGTCAGATAGCACTCAAAAGACAATAGAAACCAGAACTCAGACAGAATAGATCGTAACCTACACCAAATTCCAAAGCCTGGATGCTGCAAATTTCAATCTCCACATGCCACAGAAATCTGTTAATACTCTTGAGTGTGAGAACTCTTGAAATCTCTCTAAGTTTCACTCTTTCACTCAGAGAACTCTTTAAATGCTATGGTGATCCAGAAAGGTATAATTTTCATGGATTGAATCAAAGCACTACTACTTAATTCACCTGGGATAATTTCAAGGTTTAGGGCACATTAGGTACACAAGTGTGCAGCTATAAAGCTCAAGATCTGCATGTTCTGTTTGGAAGGTGTTCAGACACAATGAAGGTGAATCAAATCCTCATCTACAGCCTGGGTAAATTCTCAAGCAGCTGTGATGGATTGTTTCAGGGATGCTGGTTATCCATGCCATATCAGAGCTCCAAATTTGGTTATGCAAAATTTCGACAAAGCATGAAGTGAAGTTTTGAAACCATGCCATATCTAGAGCTCCAAATTTGGTTATGCAGAATATTTGACAAAACATGGAGTGAAGTTTCTAACAGAATTGCCAAGTTTGTTCAAGCTCTAGAGGGAATGGCTCTCTGATCGAGCACCAGGAGCATGAGGACTCTTCAAGAAGTATATGCCATGAAGGGAGTTGCATATTTGCTTCAGAAGTCAGTGCCATCATCCATAAGATTATTGTAACAGTGTTCCATTTGGTAGGGGCCCATTCATAGGCACAATGAGACAGCTCCTAATGGTCATTGTATTGATGATTCTGTCAAAGATTTCAGTAAGGCAATTTCTGTCAAATCTTCAAGTTCAATGTCTGCTGTATGTGCAAGATTCACCAAATCCAGCTCTACTAGGGGCTGAAATTTTGGCGATTGCAGCACTACCATGAATCTCTTTCTGAACTCTGCAGCACCCTAAACTGAGAAAACAGCCCTTGAAAGCTTTCTGACAGTTTGAAGGGAGCCCAGTGCTCAATAACATATCTATGAAATCACAGAGAATCTCTAAATTGACTACTTGAAAGAAAATGCACCAATGAGTGCAGTCATAAGCTTATGAGAATTGCACACAAAGAGTCAGACCATCACCTTCCTTGTGAATGGCAGTGACAAGCTACCATGACTTAATCAGCTCCCAATGATGGGTGTAGTTAAGTATATATAATAGTCTGCCCAATATTTCAGGGAGTCCATTATACAAAATCTGCATCCTGAGCCTCTGTCACATCTGCAGAGGCAACAGGAAGATTCAGTTGATATGTGCCCAGCACTCATAATTTACTCACAACAAGAGACCTTTTTGACCTCAATCTGCCACACCATCATGAACAATGTCTGCAGATCCAATCCACCAACACCAAAAATTAGAGAGGTGTCTGGTGCATTGGTAGGATATTGAACACATCTGGGAAGTTGATAGTTTATCCAAAACTTTCAACAGATTCTGTGTGGTGTCTACCAACACCAAGTTTTGCATGCTTCCTTCCCAAAATTCAACCCAAAACTCTGAAATTCTAGATCCTACAAATCTGGCAGCTCTCTTCAAGGACACATATATTACCTGAACTTGTGGACAACCAGGAACACAACCCTATACGTTATAATACAGCAAAAACACATGGAAAAGAAGTCCAAGATTACCTGTGCCATATGTTCAACTAAACCTTTGCTCTGGTTCTTGTTGCAGAAGCTTAGTTTGGTCCCCTGCTTGCATCACCAGCACAATCTGAGAATAAACACTAGGCCAAGGTGAGCCTTTCAGACATGGTTAAGATCACCCTAGATGACCTCTCACATGTCAACAGGTCTGGAAAGGCAGCTAGAAAAAGAACGGCCCTTACTCCTGGCCAGCATTCCACAATTACCAGTACTGTTCTCTCTAGCTGCATTTCTACTTCTAAACATACCTCTCACCTTTCTGCACTCTGCCTTTGTCTTGTACTATATCTCTGCCTCTTTCAGTTGCTTTGCTCCCTCTTTGCACTCTGTCTTCTTGTCTCTTGTACCTCCATGATTCCATACTACCTGCAAGGTAGCAAATGCCACCTTCAATGTGCAGCTTCTGCTGCCATTAGGATTGCTGTCAGTTTTGCAGCAAACCCCCTGATGCTCATCCCACTTCCTCCTGCTCTCTCATCACTTCCATGATTTCTGTCCTTCACCATTCTCTCATTCACCCTTCTCACTGCTTTGATCCATTCTCTTTCTATCCCTTGAGCAGGCCAAAAAAAAATCTTTTGCATTTTTTCCTCACATGGACTGGACGTAGTTTATCAATGAACATTCTTGATGCAAATGGTTGCAGAAGAAATGCAATTTGACTATAACTGAAGGATTACATTGTGAGTAACAACTAACAAACCCAAGAAAGCATTAAACAACACCCAAACTATAAGCATGGGAAAGCTCAATCCACAAAAACTAGACAACAGCAAAGTGCAACAAGTTCAAACCAAGAAAACTAATGAATCACAAAGTTCAATAATTACCATAACACGCCCTGACATGCAAGATAGGCTGCACCATCTAACTCTAGCAAAACTGTTTTGACTCCTTAAAGGATGTGTGTACAGTACACCACAATAAAAGAGAGTATATATTGGCCATAGTTTACAGGTACTTACAATGTTTGGGCTGATTGGTATATCTCTCCAAGTCAACAAAATCACCATTGGCCCACATCACACAGTTTCGTTTGTGTCTGGTATAAGAGCCTGTTTCCACTTCTAAGAAATCACAGCTAAGTAATTGTCTGCCTAGTTCTCACATTCCGCTTTTTAGGACTTGCTTCTTGTAAGATGTGCAAAGTCTGTCATCCAGTACACAATCACCAAAAATGCAGCTATTACTCAAATCCATACCTTCCACAAACCAGCTACACTGGCTTTTCTCTCTCTGCTTCTGGCACCATTTCTCAAATTTCCTTGCTAAACCTAGATGCCACAGTTTTCAAATCCCTGTCCAGTTCAATCTCTGCTCCACGAGTGGTCACATTTGCCTGGCTGTGCAACAAAGGCCCCAGAATGGGAGACTGTACATAAGACCTTGAAAATAACAAAGATTTTGAGCAAAACTCAGCACCTTTGATTACACCAGAACCTGCACTTGCAGTAAACAGCTCTTCTTTGGTCTTCATAAACCATTTCCAGCAGTTCAACTTGCAGCACCTCGGAGCATAGTGTTCACTGGTAGATCTGATGGATGATCTTGGAGGTCTGTGCCAAGCTTCTCCAAAACATCTGTGGACAAATTCTGCTCCTCTCCCTGAAATTTTGAGCCTGCAGCTTGTTGCAAATGCCGTTCTGTCATCATTGTGGTCTCCACAACATTTCGATTCATCTCATCACTGAGCAAATTTTCGAATTCTGTGTACAACAAGAACATGAGAAATTGTGTTAGCAGAGCAGTTGTATGTTAGGTGTAGATGAAGCAAACTGATAAAACGCTGCTTCCAGCTCAATGTGAAAGTCAATTGACCACATACAAGAGAGATAACCACATGAGGATATTGTCACTCCTCCATAAATTACATTGGGTTCAATCCATCTTTACATTCTGGCAACATAGGAGTAGCTATTGTGAGATTTTCCTGTGTCCTGACAAGTGAGAACATTTCTTGTTTTTGTCCTTTTGATAAATGGAGGCACATAAGAAAAAACAGATAACATGGAAATCAAAAAAAATCTAAAATTATGTGAAACACAGCCAAACCAAGATGAGTGCACTAATGATAAAGTACACAACAAGCAAAGATTTAGTCATTTTAATGTGATAGCTTTCAACTCTGCAGAGTCTGCTAACAAAGAGCAAATACAATGCATAATTTCCAAACCACAGATCACATTAGTGACTACAGATCCAGTACCCAAGAGTTTGTAAGGTAGTGTAACTTTATCTAGCAAGCTCACCATGGAACCGTGCAGAAGAGCAAATGTAAAGAATGAGAAGGCATGTCAGTAGGACAATTGGAACCAAATGCACTGCCTGTTCTGCATTGCACATCCACCAAGCCTTGTCTCCCTTCTCATCTCTATTGCAGCTGTCATTCCGGACAACTGTCACCATCTGTGCTGTCTTGTTTTTGCCGGGAGGCCTTGGAGGTTTCAGGGCAGAAGGCACTATACCAGAAGACCTCTGCATATCCCTGTTCCAATTTGCACCAATAGTCACTCGAATCCTCTAGGGTTTTGTTCACCAAACAAAAAGATAACTTTTGAGATACACTCTGACTCTGCTGCAAAGTGCAGCAAGCCAATATTCAGCCTGTTCAGCCTGACCAAATCTTGCATGTGCTGCTCAATAATTGCCCAAACCTCCACAAATCCCCCAGAACTGCTTTGTTGGAGTCCATCCAAACACACGTGACTGCACAGCAAGCAGATGCAGAATTATTTATAGCTAGCTGCCCTCACTCCAGCAGAAATGCAGACCTGATCATCATCCGCATGGCATAAAACCTCCAACCTCTACAAAATCCCCATCCCCAGAACACATGCTGACAATTAATCTTTCTATTGTCTCCAATCAAAATGGAATCCAGCAGATTGTGTTTCATCACATGAGCCTTGAACATTCAAAAGTGGTATATTTCCAACCCAAAACCCTATTCTTGTAACAGAGGCAAAACCTCAAAGACTTTACACACCTTTGCTTTAGCTTTCTGAAATGAGGATTAAGCATGAGAGGACAAAACCACATCGCGATGAGCAAGTCCTTTTATGAAATCAAAGAACAGGAAGAATGTTTGTGCATTTCATGATGACCTAGGGGGAGATGTTTTCACAAACTTCACCTAAATTTCAATTCCAAAGCCAAAAAATAATTCTTGCAAAAGCCCTGGCTCCAGAACACCCTAAAGATTGTGCACAAGTGTGAGTGACAAAGGTGGCAGTGTGCAGAAAAAGTCACGTTGTTATTAGCCTGCTGGACCACACAAAGGCAGAAGTCCTCCTCCTTCTTCGCACTGGTGAGGAGGAGTGGACTGTTGAGGAGAGAGATAAGCAGGAATAGACGAGGTTCAGGAACAGGAACACATAAGGATATCACAATAGGAATATTACCAGTCACAGGTCTTTCCAAAGCCCCGTTCCAGCGCTGGAGACCATCCGCCCTCACATTATCAACCTTGTGGAATTTCTCGCTGTCTGCAGAGACACAAAGGACGCCCGCGGAAAAACAAATAGTCGCTTTGATTGTTTTCCAACTAAGATAACACACATCCGAGAGAGAGAGAGAGAGAAGAAGAAGAAGAAGAAGAAGAAAACACAAATCCGAATCGAAAACCAAACCAATTTGGCGTCACTTCAAACCGGAAACTAAAAAAGCTTCCAAAACCTTCTGAAAACCAACACCAAAACTGGAAACGAAAATTTTCTGAAATCGAATGACTTCCGAGTCTAAAAATCAAGTTTAAAACAGCAGCAGAAACTACAACTACTCCTACTCCTACTCCTACAAAAGGAACGTGACTGAATGTGGGGGGAAAAAACGAGAAGAAGAACAAGAACAAAAATCGCGAATGTTCGTAGAACAAAAAATTCTGGAAATCGAATCAATTCCGTGTCCAAAAGTCTAGATCAAAACAAACGGCAGAAACTTCCTTGGAGTCCAAAAGTCAAGATCAAAACAGCAGCAGAAAAACTGATACTACTGAAAAGGATTGTAAGGAACTCGAAAAACACAACAACAATAACAACAAAGTCGCGAATGTGTTAGAAAACAAAGCCAGATCCTTCCCGTTGTCGTGGTTCGATTTTCTCCCTCCTTTTCCACCAAGAGCTGTAGAAGAAGAGAAGAAGAATAGGAAGAGGCAAACGCGTGGGAGCAGCAGCACACGAGAGAGAGAGAGAGAGAGAGAGTGTGTGTGTGTGAGAGTGCGACGGAATGGAATTTCAGGAGGAGGAGCGTCCGTAGCCTTTTTTTCGTTGGCGAAAATTTCGCCAAAAAGCGAAAATAAAAAATCAAGTGATTTTGGAGTTTTCCAATAGCCAGAAATGAGGGAAAGTACCTAGTAATAATCGCCATATTTATATACTCGGTTTTAAAAATAATGTGTAGCCAAAATATAGAAAGATGATTAAGGATTTTCATTTCATATTTGGCTAAATCTTGCCAGTGATGATTGCCACTTTGGCTACAAACAAAAATTCTTGAAAAAAACGCAAAATGGCGCAGCGAGAGAGAGAGAGAGATGCATTGCATGTGATGGCAGCGTGGCAGAAATAAACTTACTTCGTTACTAAGTTACTGTAGTTTTCTTTTTCTTTTACCCTTTTTGCCACAACAGCCGACCCCACCTGACAAAGCCGTTGGCACCCCCCCCCAAGTCAAAGCTAATTGGGCAAAGGGCTGACAAGACCTTAAACTGCACACCACTGGGTTTGAACCCAAGACCTTTTTTTTTTGGGGTTGAGGTCTCAGAATGATGAGCTATACCAATGAGCCGTTACTATTGGGCAAAGAAAGATTGGGGTTTTAATGATTCAAAAAAACAAGTGTTTTGGCAACCCTTCTTCTTACTGCAATTTCAAACCAGTAACTAACAACACTTCTAATAAGAAATGTTCCATGAAGTTTAATGGGTGCTCTCCCCTACTCCCCAAAACAATTATTTTTTCTTACTCATTGCCATAATATGGCTTTTGCCCTTTCCAACTCATCCATAAGGATGATAAATACTTCAACATACTAGATGTATTGGAAACACATGGTGATTGGCATTGGTGAAGAAGCCCAAGAGGATCCTTGAGTTACTTACCATGGTATATACCTTAATGGATTTGGCACTAATTAAATTGTTGGAAATTTTAATACTTTATTACACAAAAATGTCAAATTTACAGAATTTGGTGATGGCAAGGAGATCCAATTCACCTTCACAATAAAAAAAAAATTTCTCTCTTTTGATCGGGAAGTAGGTAGGTAGGTAGGTAATAAACCTGATTGTTAGTAGGTAGTAAAAACAGCCTTTACCTATCCATAAACTATAAACCATATACTTACCTACTACCTACCTAGTCACCTATTTTTTTCCCCCTACCTACCTATAAATATATAGTAGGACCTAAACTTCTTACACAACGGGTTACCAAGGTGAAACCGGATATTAACCAAGTTGAGGTTCATCCTTCATACACAAACCAAGGATGCATATAATATCGTAGTTCATTTTCAGGTTTGGCCAAAATTATATTATTTTTTTAAATGTCAAAATGTTAAAAAATTAAGGTTCTTTCATGTTGAAAAACTTTTAAACTATTATTTACTAATCCCAAAATTTCATAAGATTCAAGAAGTTAGTTACAACATAGTTTTACGATTTTAGTATGTATATTATTGCATGTTGTTGAATATTATTTTAATTAAAAAAGTTGGCTAAAAATTCAATTTTTTAAATTTTTTGTGCCGAAATCAAAATTTAAAAATCTTATAATTACTTGACAACAAGATGCCAAATCTGAAAAGTTACGACGGTAGACATCAGGTTCATAGAGCATTGGTGGGTGCTAGTTCATGAAGTTTTTTTGTATTATCATGCATGGAGGGTTGGTTCGTTGGTTGGTTGGCAAATTTTCCATCATTTATAGACCTTTTTTTGGCCGGGGGAACAATCTTAAACCTAAAAAAGCTTTTTTTCTTTCTTGTTGAAGACAAGGTTATATTTAATTTACAAGCATTTGTGTTAGCATACTACAAGTGCAAATTTCAATAGATATCTATTGAATAATTAATAAATTTAAATTTTGAGAATTTCATGTCAAGAATTGAATATTTCATACAATTCTTTGTTTTCATTCACAAAGTGTTGCTCTTTGGAGAGAAAAGTACCTATTTAAAAAAATAAATCAACAATTACGGTGTATATACAATGTGTGTGTGTGTGTGTGTGTAGTAGAAGGTGAACGATTTTTTTCATTCAACAACACAAATTCATCAACATCTTCAGTGCTCACTTTACTTTCATTGTCGGATGGCAGCACGTTTTCTAATCTCCATACAAACTTTGCAACCCAAAAGCAAATTTTAAAAAAAAACAATTTGTTTTTGGGTCGTATGAGAGAGAAGGTGTGAGTCAGAGCTTCACAAGCTGACAGAAGTGTATGATTGAGCCTGGAACACTTGATTGACTGTTTGATGGTTTGTTTTTGTGTCGTTGAATGACTTCATTTCATTTCATTTTATCGTTGCAATCACATGACAACTTTAACTTTTAACATTTAGTTAGCACGTTGAGGAATAAGCAAATGACCCAAAGAAAATTCTTTCCTATATGTTAGGTGTGAAGAAAATGAGATATGATATTAGTGCAAGGAAAAAAAAAAAAAAAACACAAATATACAATAAATAATTCTCTTTTACCAATGACAATGTTAGAATATTCAACACCCTCACCCTCCCCCAAAGAAGAAAAACATGGGTCCCCTAAGTGCATTGCTACCTCACCTCATTGGCTACAAGAAATTTATTTGCCTACACACAAATTTATCTTGCCATTTTTGGCCAAGGTTATATTCATGGGACCTATCACAATTTCTATTAATTAATTGTGGGTGCATCCAAAGTTCAAAACTTCTTATTAATGATGTGCCTTGTTTTTTGTTTTTAAATTAATTGTTTCAACCCTTCCCACAAGTGAACTTTTCTAGCTTGCGACACTCCCAAGATTGAACAAATGTATTTTCTACCTTAGCCTAGGGTCAATTTCCACATTGACAAAACAAATAATTCATTTTTTTAAATTTGAAATTATTGAATTTTCCATGATCTATTATGTTATTGTCACATGAGGAATGAAATTACTCGGAGTGTAGTCTTTCATAATTATGATGATTTTCAACATGTCAACTTCATATTTTGAGGATTATTTGATGATGAAACTGACCCTTAGGGTAAGGTAAGGTGTCCATTTGACCCAAACCAAGAGTAGAACATTGGGCATGTGTATTTGGGGATGAAATGTTGGGTTATTCTGAATGACATGTGGATGAAAAGGAACTATGGGGACAATAATACAAAACATGTTGACAAGCAATATGAGATAAATTTAAGGAATGCATGCAAGGGACACATGGGAACTATGGGAACAACATAAGCAATGTAAAAAGAGTATAGAATTATGGAGAACAAAAAAGGGGACAATGGAAAGAGCATTATTGGGAACATGTGAGGAACACAATTGAAAAATAATTTCAAATCATCCCCCTCCATAAGCGCAACATTTACCTAAACAATATTTGGGCTTGTTCTACACAAGTTGGTTCACCTCATTGGACACTTGGATAAACTTTTGGTAATTGTTCAACACCCATTTTTACCTAGGCTAATTCAATCAAGAAAGAAACATATCTTTCAAAATTGCAATGTTTCGTTATTTCCATCATACAAGCAAGAGTATTTACCAAGTATTAAACCTTAAACCCTAAAATCTATTATACACACACACACATATGCATCCATATCTACATGACTGATATGAATGTTGTTTTTCTATGGTATGTTGTTGTTTGATATGTCAAGCCCTATCATGTTGGAGGTCACCTTACACCCGCTCCCTCTACATGTATGAAACACCTAAATAGGAGGTATAATTGCATCCCACACTAAAATACGTGGTTTCCTTGTGATCTATTCATGGATGTTTGTCTTGAATCTATGCATGTTTTGTCCATGATCCACCAACTCACCTCATCTTCATGTAGGTTAATGCACCTATGCATTTCCTTAAACCCTACTAGCCCCCACCTTAGAGTGTCACCTTACATATAACCCTTTGGATGTAACATTTCCAAAAAAATTGGAATTGAAATTGTGAACATATTAAAATAATGTTTTAAACACATTGTTGTCCACGTTAACCAATATGAAATCTATAAATAATTAAATAAAGGTCATGGGCCACCACACCAAGTGTTTACATTGGTATTAAATTGATGGTTACAATGTTAAAAAAATGTATGAATCCCTACATGCCATCTTACTTTACACAAAGCTAAGGTGGCATATGATTGTGGCAATGGAGTTATTTTAGTGTCAAAGGCCGATGTTTGATAACATTGAAATCTACAAATAATGGGCCACAATGAATTAGCACCCACCAACACACCATCCATTGGATGCATGTTATTATTTAGCTATGGATAAATCTCAATTGAGTTAGTATATGGTTTCAACTTGGTAACCAATTCTCTAAGAAATAGGTCTCATATATAGATAGATAGGCAGGCAAATAGATAATTATTAAGTAAGTAGATGGTTTATACATAAGTAAGGGTTGTTTTTACTATCTACCTATTAATAATTTGCTTGTGAATTGTTAATAAGTAGGTAATTAAAGAAAAACTAACTAACCATCATGGTTAGCTAAGGAACTAGAACCCAACATAAAACTATTTTTTGAGCATTTACCATCCATCTTTCATGGTGCACTAATGGGTGTTGATTCACTATGGCCCAAAGAATGAACTTTTCATTAAAAAGTTACAATGTTACATAAAACTTCAAAATCAAAGGAATTAATTTAGTGTTAATTAGAATTGGCCCCTTTTCTCTCTCTACATTTCCTACACCCTCTATCTTCCCCTTCCTACAACTCCATTTACAAGTTTTTACCATAGGTGTTATTTTTCAAGCTTTATGTAGCATAACCAATTTCCTACAAGCTATGTACACAAAGTTGCAAAATATAATCACAATTTGGTCATTATGTGTATTAGCATTCTATTATCACTATATCATTACACAAAAAATCCAAATTGCAAATTATGTTTTGCATGCAATTTTCAAAATTCTAGGCAAAATTTGTGTTGCAGTGAAGGATGGACTTTGACATTCTTCCAATCAAATTTGACATGTGGACATCTAAACATGAAAAGTCAAGCTTCAAGAATGGCCACCAATTGTTGTTAGCAACAATTGAACCATGAGCATTTGACAAAAGTAAAATGTAATCACTTTCACCAAATGGCACCAACAACAAATGTGGCAAGAGGTGTTTTAAGTAATGTCACACTTGTCTACCCATTTTTTTACAAGAATCTAGAAACATCACGAGACAATTGAAATACTATGAAGAAACCAAATGCAATACATTATACAAAATACACAACTTGAAATGTATGAAAATAGTGAAATTTTGATACTTTATAGACATCAAAGTCCTCAATGAAAAAAATGGTAGGAAATCAAATGTAGCTTGAAAGAGCAAAGGTAAATGTAAAGTCACAAACCCAAATTGTGTAAAAATGAAAGCAAGAAAGCCCAAACAAGCCAATTAGGAGAATTCAAAGATTCTAGCCTTTGTAAAACAAATGGAAGTGCACATGGAGACTCCAAGAAAATCCATGATTATTTTTAATGTTACAAGTCATAATAAAAATGATTAAGAGATGTTTGCAAAAAACAAGGCCACACAAGGATTGCCAATAAACTCCAACAAACTATTTTTTGAGCTCATTGATGTGTTCATGGATAACAAATTTTGCTTTCAATCCCCCACATTCAAGGGATTTCGTGAATCTAAACAAGGATGTGTATTGTGAAAATAATTTCACAACTTGTGAAAAATATGTACCTTATCACAATTTTCACCATGTGAAAACTTGAAGTTCAATGAAGAACTAAACAATGAAAAGGCTATGGAAAGAGACGCATCACCCTTTGTAGCCCATGATTTAATGTTACATTATGCAAAAACATTTGAGGAGGGAATAATTAGGCAATTCCTCCAAATTTCAACACTTTTAAGTAGAAGACATTTATGAACTTTTGCATATTCACCAATTGAACTTAAAACAATTCTATAATTTTAAAAAGCTGAACATTTCAACCAACATTTTCAAGTCCAAATTTTAGAGGACAACTTGCATCAAATCCATCATTGGGATGAGCTGCACAACTAATGCACATTCCAAGAATACTTAGAAATTCCTTTGTCATAACACACAACATTAAACAATACATAACCAAATGTAAATAAAAGCACAAAATTAGTTGTAAACAAATAGACAAAACCAATTGCAAATAATGTAAGTTCTAGTTAATCTTAGTGGAATATTGGAAACACATGGGTCAAACAAAAATGAATTTTAGTCCATAAAAGCCTTGTTGATGTAATAGAACAAGGCAATGTGGGATTAGTTGTCTATTAACCATATCCATGAAGTTAATATTCAAATTGAAGATAAGCAAATTTGAGCACAAAATGAAACTTGATAACAATAGTTAGAATATTTCAAACTTCAAAATATAAAAATCAATCAAACCCAATAAGGTATGGTCTAGGCAATAACATGGTTTACAAAAGTGATGAACTTGGTATTTAGAAAATATATACATGGCAATGTACCACTAACTTTTGCACCAAATCCACATGTCAATCTAACATTATACATTATCAAATGAAAAACAATAATAAAATAGAATTGAATACTTCATATAATTGCTAATGACATTGTGTAGCAAGGCAAATCTCCAAGTTGTAATCGTTTTATTTTTCTAAGAGCTTTCGGCCTTGAATGTGAACATTATCCTCACCATGATGCAATCCATTCAATGTTTTTGCATGAATATCTTGCAAGTTTACAATTTGAATGACCAACATTAACTTTACCATATTCATTTTTTTCTTCCTAATAGCAAGTTGTGGAGCAAAGAACATGTAGGAAACATATCAAACACACTAGTTATGTGTAGTTTTATATTTAAAAAATCATTGTAAAAGTTTGTTTCATTATGCCAAATGCATTCTCAACCACTAACCGACCCTTCTTATGCTTGTGGTGATACAATAGTTCCAAAGTTGAACGAACTTCTCATTTTTCCTTATGCAATGTCATGAGCCATAAAAGTAATGGGTACCCTTTATTTCCACATAAATAAAATGGCCTTTTGCGACCCAACAACCATGTCAAACAAGCCCCCATGTATTGAACATTGATATGTAACCTATATTTCTTTAACACATGAAAATCATTCACACTCCTAGGCATTCCCACATAAATATCCATGATCCTTTTTCGGATGTTGACCAAAACTTGTGCAACCACACTTTAGTCCCCTGTTTTGTGAAAGAAATAATCTTCATAATAAGGACCACATGGTTTTGTTATAAAAATAGGGGTGTCATTTATAGCATCGATCACACTAGTCATGTCACCAATTTTAAAAACCTAGCATCACAATTTGCATCTTCTCACCCACATGCCAAATTATGAGTTTTTAAAATACCAAATCGATTACCATGATAACTTCCCAAAACACAAAAACAACGGTGAATTTCCTAATGATAAAAAACTCACTACAAGTAAGGATATTTACACCTTATGCAAGTTTGTAGATCACACATAAAATGAAAATTTCCATTTGAATTTTTTTTTATACCTAGTATCATGCTTTGAAATTAGAGGTCTCACCTAGATACAAATGTCCATGAAAGTATCCTTGGACATGTAGAAGTGTTCAATCCATCTATTGGTCTCATATTACATCGATAAGAAATCGTTGACCCACATGATTGATCATGGTTTCACCCAATGTTCAAGTTCCTCACCCAATCTCAACAAATTAAATGACATTTTATAATCATACAGTGCAATAAACATTAATAAGAGTTGAAAGTTCAATCAAGGGTTTGTGTCCAACACCTTAAATGTGGAGAACAACAATTTGGACTCAATTCAAACATCACAAAAAACACTTGTAAAGCTTGAATCAACAAGATAAAAACCAACAACCAATAATGACCACTTGTGTTGATCCACTAAAACCACCATAATGACAAGTGTTTGCATAAACATTAGACAATCATTTGGAGTTTAAAACTTTCTTTTAAGATTGTAAAAAACAAAAACAAAAAGGGCTTGATGATGGAGGAAGGAAATCACATAACATTTAAATAGTTTTAATGTAATAGAAACTTACAAAAGAAAATTTGATCATGGTGAAGGCTAATCACAAAACATTTGAAGTTTTTTTTCATAATTGTAGAAACTAAAAAAAGAAATTGGTGATGGAGGATCAAATTACTTGTTTGTGATTCAACATTGTCCTTGTTGGAACTTGGCGATGGAGGAGGCAAATTACAAATCTTCATTCATGATTCCAACTACAACTTGGAGCAAGGAAAATTTGACAAAATTGCTACAATTATCATTTGCAACAATTGTGATTTGATTGGTTGATGAATAACTCTTTTACATACAACAAGAAAGGAAAATAATGACCACAACAACAAGGTATTTGGAGCTCTTTCAAAATTACAAAAATTAAATGAGCAAAATGACATGCTTGTGTGGTGCTAGGAGGAATGCAAATGTGATTTGTGTATTCACATGTTTTTGCAATTTTAAGGTATTTGTAACAATTTTAATGATTTTGGCATCTTCAGTGTCTTTCAAGGTGGATGTTTTTGGAATGTTTACAAGAATGATAATACAAATGCTCAAACAAAACACAAAAGGTCATACGTTAATTTTTTTGCAAAAGTTCAAATGCTTGAACAAAACAAAGAAGCTTACATCAAGAAAAGAAAAAAAAAGGAGAGGAAACTTGCCCCTCACAAGTGTGACCTACCCTTCGAATTTCAACGATGAATCAATGATGGTACATGTCATTGAAAGTTAGGTGTGGACATGTTGTTTGTTGGTAAGGCATATAGTGTTAAGAGCTAAACATTAGGTGTTAGAGTTGTCATTAAAGCCTAGACACCAAGTGTGGTGAGGTTTTAAATTTGGCAATGTATTGCATTAGGCAAACAAACATCATAAGTGTGACTTTAATAGATCTTTTGGGCCTTTATTCTATCGCATGGAGAGAAAAAATGAAGTTTAACAAAAAGTTATTTTGGACCTCACTTTGTCACCATGTTGTGAATATTAATGCAACATGTCATTTTAAGAGCTTGTTGACAAATTAGGCCCGATGCACAAATCCTAATATTTCAAATTTATCCTATTATACCTTAAGCTCAATAAAATCATGTGTATTATTACATTTCAATAAACTTTAACATGAATGATGTTAGATTATGAAAAAGGCCCAAATTGTAAGCACATTCCCATGAATTTTCATGAATATAATGTAGTTTCATATTGTATCGTCCTTTTACAATCTCATGTATTAATCAATATATAAACGTTGATTGTGAGATTGAAAAGAATGTCAAGTTGTGAAGATAGATTTACAAAATGCCTTCTTTTTGTAGCTATGGACCAAATAAAAATTTCAATATATATGTATAGTTATCTTTAAATTATTTTTTCAATATCAAATTCGTTTGCATTCAAATTACCTAACCATGTTACATGGTTTCATTGTCTTGAACATGACTTTGTTCAAATTAATGTTAGCTAAATTTGGGCAAATATCATATAAAATGGCAACAAATATTGCCAATTTTCAAAGTGTCCTTGAATTTCATAATTGAGGTTTTTAAAACTCAAAAAACCCAAATCACATAACTATCATTCACAAAATTATAAAAGCTAATCAAATTTCTTACCACAAACATAACATATGGGGGTACTTATTGTGATTTGAATTAATTAGATCAGGGTGTTTCCCAAGGTTTGTTTGCATGAGAATCTATTTAGGCAATTAAATCAAACCATTTTTGGCAACAATTTAAGAACACCCAAGAACATACTGCAAATAAAAATAATCATACACCATTTGCAACTTAGGCTAATACTTCACTTATAAACCAATGTTGGATGGGTATTAAAAATATTTTCAAATATCATTCGAGCATTTTTTGAATATCCTTATTTGAATTTTTAGAATATCATTTTGAATGATACCTTGACTGAAAACTTATCATGATTTTCATTTGTGTGAGAATGGGAATAAAAATGGATGGAGAGAACTAGCTCAAGGAAAAAAATTAAAAATATCGAAACTCTCGAGTGAAATAAAACCCCTTTATTTGGGTCAGGTTCTCAAGGTACTATGTACAAGGTTTAATGCACAAGGTTCGAAAGTAATTATAATAGTTGTACATGTAGGAGCAATAAGAATATATGTAGCAATAGTGAAGGCATTCAAGAGAAAAAGAAGACAAGATGAAACTCAATTTATCACCAAAACTCTGGTTTCTTGACTTTCACCCTGTCTCTCCCTCCTTAAATGTTAATGTACTTTTTTTCAGGTTTAAATTTTTTTTCACCCCATGTATGACCAAACTTAGGGTTTTGGTGTTGTGTGTTTCCTTACTTTTAGAGATAATTGTATTACTTATGATTTATTTTTTTGAAAAAAAAGTAATAATTGATTTGCGAGAATCTCCAAACGATAACTGGCTATTCTCAAATTTATGAGGATCGAAATTGTGAGAACTGGTTCAATTATACGTATATGCCCACCCAACACTCATATAAACCTCACGTACTTCTTGTCAGTTCTTTCATGAAGAGCACCCATTTATTTAGGGTTTTGAAATAACCAGAATGGGAGGTTCTGTTTATTTGGAAATTTTCAAAAAAAATCAAATCAGGTGATTGATTATAAACAAAGCCAAATACCCAAAAGAGCCAACACTAGTTTGGATCTGTCACCAAAGTAATCAAATACGCACCCAACAAAGATGAGTCACATTTTCTGAATCAGATTTAGACAAGATCTCCTTAAGACTCATTTGAGTACTTTTTCCTCTTCGTGATTTTCTTGAGGGCCCAAAATTTTTTGTCGTTGTGTATTTTGGTGGGGTCACATTTATTGAGAGCTCTCAATTATAAACACACTCTTTTTTTGCCCTGGAATGAATGTCAGGTTTTGGGTTCTTTGCAATTTGTTGCAAATCTCCACACTATTGAATCTGACACGGATGATGCAGCACTGTAGTTTTACTGTATCTGACAACTTACTTACAAGGATGATGCAGCAATGTATTCTGTGTACTGATTGTAACACTGTCAACAGCAATCATTTCAGTACCCACAAGGAACAGACCCGAACTTCGCCATCCATCACCTGCAAAGCAATAATACTTTTTTCCTTCATGTTGTTTTTTCATCACCAATTTCTTAGCATCCCTTGAAGCCCTAAAGTCCCAATCAATCCAATTTGGGTTGATGAATGATTTCACATGCGCCGCCCTACATGCAGTTAACATTCATACAACTCAAGATAGGCTCCCCAAGGGTGTCCCAAGTTGTGTCAAGGGGTGATTCCGTAGGTGCCCTAAAGCACAGGTCCAGAGTCTAATCCAATTCAGCCAACTCGAGATATTCTCCCCAAAGGAGCTTTCTGGCTCCAAAATTATCTCAAGGATGATTTCACATTGGCCTTACGGGTCTTACAAAGGCAGGTACATAGCCCAATCCCATTTATTCAACTTAACCTTTAAGAGCCTTAGCCCCATTTTACAACCATTTCACCTCTATTTGAGCATTAGTTTAAAGTTTTACTCCAATCTACTCATTCATGAATTGAATTATGGATCAACCATTAGATTCAAAGTTCACAAGCTCATGGTTCTTTCATAAGAATTTCAGCTAAAATCAAGCAAAGGACAATGAGATATCACATTGAATTGGCATGGATTAATGCATGCATTCTAATATGGCAACTCACAAGACTAAGTTACTCCCACAAAGTAAATCAATCCAAAATGCAATTTCTTCAATTCAGAATGAAGCCTTGCAAGTTTTGGAATTAGAATGTAAAGATTCTTAAAATCAAGACACAAATTCAAAAAATTCTCAAATGGTGAATTTGTGAGACAGCTCATAAATGAGTTTTCAAAATTATCCCCACTAAGCTAGGAAGGCTAAACAAGGGTGGTCCTTTGGCTGTTGGTAAGCAGCCTCACATGTGAGAAAGTACCTGCATGGGGTTTTCTTGACTAACCCCTTCCCTACATCCACTCAGAGGAGCTCAAGTTACAAATCATTTGAAAGATATTCCATCTATGGATCTAACTAAAAAACAAAAAATTTAAAAAAAAAAATCCTTGCCATCTAGATTCATTTACAACTCAAGAAAAAGCCATTTCTGACTTCTCAGGGTTTCCAATTTGTCTCATGGGATGATTTCACATGGGCCCTTCAGGGCAGGTACAGAGTCCAATCCTGTTCATCCAACACAAGATATGCTCCCCAGAGGGGTTCCAAATTGTCTAAAGGGGTCATTTCACAGGGCCCTACAGCCAGTTATGAAGTTCAATCACATTCATCCAACTCAGGTAGGCTCCCCAAGGGTTCCAAATTCCACATTGTCTCCACTTGAACCTGCTTTTTATTGTATTTAATACACAAGTTTAGGAAAGGAGTCACATCTGACTTTCCCTTTTTTATTAAATAGTAAAATATAATCAACACTTTCCTGTCACCAAGGTCAAAAAAAGAGTTGTTGGGTTTTTGGGTATGAAGGTTTTTTGGGGCATGGCTTCTGCAAAGCAAAGGCACAAACTACTCTAAGTCATGTGCTTTAGGAAACTTGGGTTTTCAGATACAATTTTTTTAACCTGTACTCATAAAGATATTCTTACCCTGGAGGGTGTGAGATGAAAATCACAAATTATACAGTGTTCGAGTTCGTCTGCAGATGTGTATACCATGGCAACCATCAACAGCTTCAATGTCACCGTCAATAGCTCCAATAGCTTCAATACCACTCCAATGCCACCATTAATAGTTCCAATCACTTCATACACTCACAGAATGCAATAATGGTGCATTTTTGTATTTCAACCTCATGGAGTCCCAGATCAGAGTAGTTACAATAATTTCATATGAGCATGATATTCACAACAACAAAGTCATATACCCCCTTCAATCCTATGATGCAAAGTTGCTGAATAACTGGAGATTCAAAACTAAAACCCCAGAGAGAAAGGATGAACTTAGCTCATGGTTCCACTGTGTAGCAGAAGTTATGACAATGTACATCCCTGAAGCCCACCTGGAGATACAATTTCCAAATCCAACTCACAAATAATGGTTTCTTTCTCTGTTGGTTTCTTCCCTGACCAAAAACATTTACAGGCTTTTGAGGCTTTTGTTAATCAGTTCAAAATAAAAAAGGTGGAACTGCATTTCAACTACTCAGGCTGCCCTGATTGCCAACTTTACATGTAAGCAATAACCTCAGATTCCTTTCAGAATTGCCTCTTCCCACTGATGTCAATCCCTAAAACATGCACTCTCAGAGATCTTTTCACAATTACTTCGTACAGCTGAACACAATCCCGATCAGAAGCTTGAAGAGTGGTGTTCATTGCCACTTGATTTAACCGCTTCCCGCCAAAAACGAATGGATCGGTCAGACCCACAGGTCACAAATGATGACTCTGTTGGGGAGTGCTCTAACCAGCGTGGAGGCCCTACATGATTTGAAGGAAACCGTGATACAACATCACCAGTCAGAGTATCCCATACCACTACCTGCACCAATATCCAACAATTCTCATCACAATCACTACCAGTAATAACATAATCTGACACACAAGTTACTACATCTACCCTAGGTAAAGCTCCCATCACTGATTCTGCAGTGTGCTGCAACATAATAGAACAGGAAGTCATATGTCAAAGATAACAATCTTCCAGAAGATGACATAGCAGCAGGAAGACACTCGCCCAATAGTAATGCATGTAGTTGGCTTGTCTGAGCCAAAAAGATCCAGCAAGAGCATGAATCACAAGTGTCAGCTACATATACAGCACTTGAACTTTAGAATGGAGAAACAACTGACCTCATTCTGGGATTCATCAGTGCAAAGGATGAACTCTTCTGTATGGTTAAATACTGCCTGCACCCAGAGAAAATCGATACTCAGACTGAAGGAACACTGACAAGACTGTAATAAAAGGTTGTGCAGTTATCTGTTAGGGTCATTTGTCCATAGTAGAGGTGTGCACTAAAGGCTATGGCTATCTTGCATGTGCTTCTCTTTGCCTCTAATGCAGCACCTAGTATTGTACAAGGACAGAACCTGGCAGCGCATCTGGGGGTGCTGAGCCCCAGGGTACAGTTTAACAAGCCGGCCACTGCCTACATCCCATAACCGCACCTGAGAATCCTTTCCACATGACAATACATACCTGAACATATTTCAAGCCAAAATTAGCATCTCCATCATTGAAAGAATCTACCCTGGACCAGGGATCAAAGAGCTTAGCCTTTCTGTTTGTCACTGGGTCCAATCCAGCCCCATGCAATGACCTCTTCCTAAGCCAGCAAGTCAATTTTGCCATCCATACATGTATGAAGTGTTCAGGAACTTGGTCTGCTTTTGGAGGTGGCTACTTTCATAACTAATATGAGAGTTCCTTAGCTCCAGTAAACCTCTGGAAAGTAATCTCTGTAGCACCAGATGTCCAAACCCTCCCAACAATGAATGGCAACTGAAGGCACTGCATTTCTCTTTCATGAAGTTAACTGCAGAGTTTGCCAATTTAGAGACACACGTACCTCTGGTCTTTGGTAAAAGCTGCACTAGTGGCCTCTGCTGATCCATGTGCACCAGTAATAGCACGCACACAGTGTGACGTCAAGCCATCCCATATTCGCACAGCCCCATCTTTGCTGGCAGTAACATACATGCCTCCATTTGCAGAATATCGTACCTATTCACCCCATGTCTTACACACATGAACTACAGATCTCTAGTGAATGTGCTCAGGATGATGCTCAGGTGTGTCTTCACACATAGTTCTCTTTGCTCAACACAAGACTAAACCAACCAAGACAACTCAATGACTAGCATGCCTTCCAACTTGGCAAAAATCAATACATTTGGGGACAAAAGACCTGGTTGATGGACCCCCCAACATGAGAGTCTTGCAACGAGGAAGATAAGTAGCACTGAAATGTAGACACATCATACAAATGAGGGATTGGGTGATCGGTTCCTGCACAGAAAAAGTCCAGCATCACACAAGTGATATACACCAGGGAATGGCATCAATCCAAATTGTGAAAGAGGAAACAGCACAAGGAAAAATATAACTTTGAAGCAACAGGAGTTTCTGCTGATGCTGTAAGCTTGTTGCTTCAAACAGCTAATAGTAAGCAAGTTGCACAGTAAGAATTTGAAGAGAAATGAGCATACAGGAAGGTATCCAGAAAACCTGCAAGAAGATAGTCACCACATGGATGAAAAGCAACTGAACGCACATTATGGGTATCCTGCAATCCATCAGTCAGGAACAATACAGGGTAAGGTCAATATCTACAATCCAAACATGTAGGAGTGTAAAAATTGGTGCTAGCTGAATCTGGCATGACTGGAGACCTCTTCCCTAAGCTGTAGGTACTAGCCCCTCCCAAAGGTGGGCAATATATAGTTGCAGCACCTGGCTTCCTATTGGTCATCCATCCCAATATATTTTCCGGCCCAAGGTGCTTAAAATTCAACCTTCTTGGGGGATCTGTTGTATCCACCTTCATTTTACTGCCAACTCTAGGACTACACCACAAGCTACAAGCTGAAGCTTTCCTACAGCATGTAAACCCTTTGACTGCTCTAGACATGAGAACCATATGAAATCAACCCTCTATGATTTAGAAAAACATGAGGTTGAACAACATCTGACCTGGATCACACGAATAGCTCGCCTAGCTGCAGATTTTGCAAAATCAAAGAACCTGCACACGCAGGAGATAGACCAGATTTAGAAAGTGTTGCCTGGCACTGTATGAACTCATATGATCTGAGCATCATCACATGTGAGAATCTAATATAGCAGCAGGAGTTTGTGGTGAAACAAGTACTTGTCCACTGAAAGAAGAAAGCAACAATTACGTACTTGATTGTGTGATCTTTGGCACCAGAAATAAGGATAGACATTTGTGGGTGAAAGTCTAGGTCGTTTATTGGCTGCACCATCCAAGATTCTTTTTCTTAAGTTGATTAAGGAGTTCACAAACACCATAGAAAAAATGTCAGAACAAAGATGTTAAAGAAGTTAAGGTCACTAGAAACAACCTGCATATGGTCATAGAATGTACGAATGACTGGGCGAATGGGAGAATCATGAACAATGCCATCTGGCATCATCATCTGCCAGACCTTCTCCACCTATGGAGTACAGGGAATTGTAATATGATTAGTGATCAAGCACTGAGGCAAAAAAAAATTAAAATAAAAAACAGTAGGACAGCTTCCAAATTGTAGTGAGAAAGAAGTGACATGATGTCACAAAATTATGGACATACATGAAAGACAGCTGCACCGGTGAATATGGGTTAATGAGTTCAGCAGCTGTTGACATACCTCAAAAAGTTTGATGGATGTATCAGCACTACCAGTGGCCACAAGGCGCCCATCTGGGCTGAACCGTGCACAGCGGGCAATGTTCTGCAGAACATCATCATCCCCCAGGCCCTACCTTTAGTGCAGTGTTCAGAAGAGTGAAACAAGAACAAACAAAACTAGGATGAGAATACTCAGGGAATACTCTGAAAGTGTAATAGTCAGGACATATCTCATACTGGAGTTGTTCCTTTTGTGCAAAGAAGGATAGAGGCTAGAGCTTTTCATAGACTCATTGAAATGTGCATGACTCTTTCTATATTCCACAAAACTCAAAATGAAAAATCCCTAGTACACAAACCCAGAAGTGAAATGATCATATGGAAGGGAATGCAGTTTTACCTTGTGCTCTGAAACATGCCGAGAGTCATGCTTTGCAAAGCTCTTTGGAGTCCCTTGGTTGCCTGCACTGAGCTGCCCCAATATTCGATAAGACCATCAACTTTTCCACTACAAAACTGCAGTATTGCAATGAAATTCTTGACCTTGGGTATAGTCTAACAATATGAATAAAACTGCAGAAAAGAATAGAAGATGGTGCTGAGCAGTTTTCCATAGCAGGCCAAGTTCTCACCTAAAATCCAACAATGTTTTTGGAATAATAGGTACAGGTCCATAGCCAGCTAAAGTTGTTCCACCACCACCACCTCCACCCTTGTCTAGAGAAGCAAGGGGCACTGCCATTTTTGCTGACTCATCCCTCTCTCCAGACAAACCCTGCACAAAAAAGCTGCCACCTGATTTTTCCTACTCAACAACAACACAATCCACCCATTGTTGTTTCAAAACCAATTTTATTGATATAAACAGCTGTGATGCTCCCCAAGCAAATGCAGAAGAATAGCAAGAAATGTCATACCTTACGAACAAGGTCCAAGAGCTTATTGGGGGCCACTTCAGTATGCAAAGGTGTCATTGTTGCATTTGACACTGCTATGGCTGCCTGCAGAATTCAAATGCCCACCCCGTTTCAATACACACAAAGCATCTCTTCCAACTTCTTCTCCAAAACACATTCAGAATCTTGCTAAACTAGAACCAAAAATAAGAAAAATAAGAAAAAAAATCAAAATTAAAAAAAAAACTCTCCTAAACCCTAAACACTCCATTTCATTCCAAAACACGCAACAGTAGAGCACAGGGAAACAAAAACAGCAGCAGCAACAGGATACCACTAGTAAAAACAAAAAACACAGTAAAAGAGACAGACATATTCAACAAAAGAGCGATGTGTAGCAACAACACATGAGAGAAAGAGAGGAAAAAGAAAACGAAACAAACAAACAGGAGAGGAGGAGTTGTTACTTGATTGAGGTTATTTTCCCGCAAGTGCCCAACGATGAGCGCCATAACATGTCGTTGCAACGCACCCTCCTGCTGCTGCTGTTCCCCGCCTCCTCCTACCATTCCCATTATCCCCCTCCCACTGTGCCTTGGTCTCTTGTACTCTTCTCTCCTTTTGTCCTCTTCTCTTCTCCTTCTCTTGTTCTCTTCTCTTCTCTTCTTTTCGCGCCTTGCAACCAATTCGAAGGAACAAAGAGAAGAAGAAGAAACGAAGAAGAATTAAGGTTAGGGTTTGTCCGAGTGAAGAAGGAATCGAAGAAGAAGAATTAGGTCATTCCGCTTCTTCATACCAGTGTTGGGCGGTTACTTGAGTTTGTTTGATAAGCCTCTGGTGCCGGTTATAAAAACTCTGGAAATCTTGTTGTTTCAGTTTCAAGAAAACTCAGAATCGAAGAACCTTCAATTCCAGTTTGTTTGGGTCAAAAAGCCTCAAAGAGAACCCGTGCTTTTCACGAAATAATTGGCAAAGAACTAGCAGAAGGTTACTTGGTGGTTATTTGATCTTTCTGAGAACTGCAATTCCATATCAGAATCACTCCACAACCATGGTATCATGGATGATTACTAACATATGATTCATTGAAATCAAGTTCACAGTTTACACCAGTGCTGTGATTGTATCTGGTTTAGGACAGTATGTAAGTGTAAATGCCATAATGAAATTTATTTGCACACCATGTAAATGTATAAGGTCCATTTATACCCATGTCAGTGCAAGTGTATTTAACAGTCCCTAAGTGTAAAACAAATACACTTATACAACTTTCTGCAGCCTTGTAAAAACACATCACTTCTGTTCTTCATTTTATGAGCAGTCCTTTTTCATGAGCCAGTCAGCCCAAGAATTGGGCACAAGAATCATGACCATGTAGGTGACCACATCACTCTTGGGTTCTCATATTGTAACACCGATGGGCCCAAGCCAATGGCACTCTGATCAGACCCTAGTAACACATTGTCAAGTAAATATGAACTTGTGAATAACTTCAACCATACCAATATTGCACACATATCATAAACGTTCAGATGTTTGTCCAATAGATGTTTGTATCCTTTTACAACACAGGATCAAATTTGGGGACAATTGTCAACACTAGTCCTTCAGAAAACATCTTGCAGCTGAGCATTGAATTTTGATACAATGCCCTTTCCCCTACAGAACAAACAGAAGCAAAGAGAAAGCTCATGAATCGGCCCTTGCTGCAAAACAATGGAAATCCTTTTTTTCTGACCTTTTTGTTCACATTGATACCTTGTCCAATTCCCTCTTTTGAGCTTAGAACAAAAAATAAGCACCTCAGTCAAACGAATCAATAGCATAAGGCATCGCATTTTCATTTTCCCTCTCTAAAAGAGGTGAGAGAGGTACTTGCATGTAGTTGTGTACAAGCCATCAGCCAATTCAGGTATGACTTGCACAGCTCATTGCAAAAAAGTACCTTCATATGAGAATCTCTGTATGACTGAATGGTCAAAAGTCATCACTGGCTGCCAGTGGGAAAACATGAACGTACAAGGTATTACACTTGATCTTCAGATCTCCAAATTGTGTTTCAAGCCCCTGCTCTGTCCATTTGCTTATGTAACTCATGGATACTGCTGACAGTGATGGGATCCTTACCACTAGATCAGTCCAAAACTGAGAATGCAATAATTACAGAGAAATGTGAGATTCCTATATGCCAGGTAGTGTTGGCAACCTGGATGTTCAATTTTGTTTCTTTTTTGATTTCCTTGCACAACCCTGCTTAACAGGTGGGTCAGCAGCTTGTTGAAGAGATTCATCAGATACACCCTTGCCTGTATTGCCAGCATCATCAGTTGCCTCTTCACTGCAAATGAGCATCAAGAATGGCATCTTAGGTCTTCCATTGAAAGCAAACTCAATTGTGAAACAACCTCTGAAAGCTCATGGATTTGCATTTCAAAAAGTTCCAGGGAACTTAGCAATGAATATTTGCATTTATAATAGAACTCACTTGGGATCTTTCAATATCTCAAGTTGCTCTATTGCTGTCTTGGCTGCATACAGCATCATCTTCTTCACCTGCATACAATTCAAATTTTACCATGAGTTTGCTATCCTATATGAAAGGTTTCATACTTTGAGGTTTCAACTAAAACACAAGAAAGGCCTCACCTCTAGTTTATCTTCTTTTGCTCGATGATCCATAGGAAGCAGGCGGAATTCCTCTGTCAGCTTAAGGCATTCTTGTACATTTTCGGGAGACACAAAATCGAGAGCAACCTTAATGCATGACTGCATCATCCACCACACACACATAATGGTAAGAGAGGGAGAAGGCCACTTCATTGTAATTCAAATGTACCTCCCTGAACATTTCTCACAGTTTTAAACTATACAGAATAGTTAAATACAGCTTATAAAATACAGTTTAAATCTGTACAAGTATGTTCAAAAGTAAACTTGATCAATTTTGACCTCCTGAACCTTGTTTAGGTTCCAAAATGTAAGCAATGGCTTTCCAATTGTGAGGATAAGAACTTTAGGGGTAGTCTTGTCGTCTTGTCCATTAGGATGCATAAGGTATCATAGACAATCTGACAATATAAGCACCTCGACAACACTCTCACCTTCAAGTTGCGAACTTGATGAGGACAACCAGCAGGAATGAAGACTGCTTCACCATAATCCTGCTCAAAAGTCCATGCTTCAATTCCTGCAAAGAATATTGCAAGTCAGAATCCATCAAATAGTACGACAGAAAAGATCGCCTTAGCAAGCCACCAGCAAATACTATGGTCATGAGAAAACCATTTGCACTACTGAAATTTGAGAGCCAAAATACTGGGGGATCTGTGTAAATCACCTCACAGTAAGGTGTCGAAGAGACTCAGCACATCCTGTGTATGATACCAACTTTGGATCCAACACTAATTTCAGCTAGTTCGGAAATTGGGACTGCTCTAACCATGCTGTTGGGCAGAACAGAGCTACCATCTCCCTTTCAAGAATTCCAAACCAAATTCCTGTTCTCTCAAAATCAGAGTAGATTAAGGCAACTTGAAGATGAATGCAGACAATAATATTGACTTACCAAATTCTTCCTTTAACTTTCTCTTGTGCTCCTCATCCAAGAAAAAGGTTTGATCATGAATAGGGTGTGTAATCTGCCAATGGATTCCCAAGGGAAGTGAAATCAGGACTGCCATGAAGGCCCAAGTCAAATGAGTCTCTAAGAGGGATGAACTTTCAATCATGGTCAAAGGAAGCTAAGTGTACAGTGTAACAGAAGACTTAGAAGGGATCTTACAGATGGTACAGGCTTGCCATCTAAGTGCAGAAACTCCTTCCAGTGAATTCTCAAGTACTCCTTCAGCTTTGGCACATCTTGTCGTCGAAATATGTCCCACAATGCCCCTCCATATTGGGCTCTGTCCTGACCATTTGACAGTGACTCAGTTGCTGCACTCACTCCATTTCCCACTCCTTTGTTAGTCTCAGTGTGTAGGCATTCAATTCCAACTTCCATTGATGACTCCCATTGTCAGGCTGTGCACTGTCACCATCCCTGGACCCTGTAAATAAGAGGGTTATCTTACCATTTGCAGGTAGTCCACTGTCCCCATTTGATTCCAATTTGCTGGGTAAAACAGCATCTTGTAGTTCTTTTTTGTTATCAATGGGCTGTTCAGTTCCAGATCCAACTAGTGAGCACTTTTCAGAGTCCTTTGAACAAGGAGCCACATCTGTTTTGCCCACAGCACTTAAAGAATCCCTGCAGTCTGGTGTTGAGACTGGTTCATCCTTAGCTTCCTCCATATTATGGGCCTCACTTCTCTTGCTTTCCTTGAAGTCCTGAAGAAGTTTTTTGATCTTCTTTTGTTGACAATAAGGATACTTGATCTCTGCAGTGTGTGTGAGAACATTCACCTGGTACATTCCAACCTCTATTAAATTTGGGAACTGCTGTAAAAGACAAGTTTTGGCATATAAGCAGGTTTGAAAGTCTGTATAGCAGCAACAGATAGAAGGAATGGCTCCAGAGGGCTCTATGCTTTCCTGCCAAAAAAACCTTTGCAGACTTATAAGCCTTGACAGCAAGTATCTTACCGCATCAGACATGTCACAGTGCAACTTGGTCACTGAATCACCTTTGCCAAGCTCCTCCTTAAGACCATATGCAATGTATGTTTTAGGACCCAAATCAGGTTTTATGGCATCTTTTGGTAACAGAGCAGCTAAATTGAGAAGACCATCCCTAGGATCTGTGTATTCATGAAATGGTAGTGAGGCAAGAAACTCGGCTTCATGACGTGGAAGGCGCTCTTCAAAGTAGTTTGAGGGTGGCCAATCCTTGAGCTTCAACATTTCAGGCCATCCTCCAGGTTGAAGACGGCCTTCCTCATAGCCAGCAAAGAACTGATGAATATTGATCTCCACCTGCAGTATGAAGCCTTAGCATCATCTGTCTGTTATTATGGCACCCTATAAATTTGATTTGTCTCAAACCAAAGATTCTCCCAGCATAGAAAGAGGATGCATTTACCTCACGCCAATCCAAGCAATCGAGAGCTTTCACACTCTTAGTCTCCTCCTTGAATTTGTTCTTTGTAGTTTCCCGTACAGCACGCCACATAACCATGGGTTCCCAGCTGAGACCACTGCCACCTTCTAGCACGTCACGGACTATAACAGGCTCACCTTCAATCCAATGTCTCTGAAAATGCACCAGACCCTCAGCCTCAACACTTTGTCGGGTAGGGCAGAAAAGATGATTGTCATGGCCACCTACTCGGTGAGCAGCAAGACGTAAATGCTTGCCACTGTCTGGGTCAGATAAATCACAAATTGAGCAGTGCATGGAATCCTGTTCCTTCAGGTTGTGGCATGTCGCAGCAATGTTTTCCGCATCAGTTGTCAACTTTGCCAACCAGTCAGGCTCAAACAAAGTTTTCAACTGTAGAGTATGCAGACCACCACAACCACCTTGTGACTTTGGAGGACAAGGAATTCTGCCACCCTGACCTGCTTCCCACAAAGGTAGTGGTGCAGGAACAGCATTCACATCCATTGTATCTGCTTCTTTAATGTCATCCTGCATTTGCAACTTCTGTTGTGCTGATTCTGATTGGTCTCCTCCTGGCTGGTGGCCCAGACGCAGTTCACGGCTGCAAGTCAGACACAAATCATAATCACAGCCTGAGCAGTTCCTATGGTAGTCCACAATTGATGTCTTGCAATTATCACTGCACATCCAGAAAACCACACTGGCTGATGTTAAATCCTCACATGGCACTGTTACCAAAAACAAATTGCAAGGTGAACAAACACATTATCACTAGACCATAATCAGTGTGAAATCAAGACAAACTTTGGAAGCAGAACAAGCTAAATCACCACTCAAACACATACTAGCAGTGATGTGCCACTTACCAGTAAAGGCGCTCATCCTTAGGAATCACTGCCTGTTCCACCTTTACAGATGATGTCCCTGCAGAGACAACATGCACATATTCAGCACATACAATAAGCCACTGAATAATGACTACTGCCAAAAGGTGAGACAAATGGGAGAATAAGGTACGTTGTAAGCTTCGCTCCAGTTTCAGCTCCTCACGCTGCTCCTGATGAAGTTGCTTCAAGCATGGTAGCAGCTTAAGGAGCAAATGCTTCAACACTTCAAGAGTCTCCTTCCTGCTCAACTTCACCGTTTCCTGTTACACACCATATCCCTCCATTATTATACAGTTTCATCAACAAATAAAAGCATAACACTGAACACAGCATTCCAGGATGCTGTAAGCCACCTACCCTCTTTGGTCCACAGCTCCGGAGGCAAGCCTTGCAGTTACAGTTTTCACGGCAGAAAGGGCACTCCTGTGCCACATCCTCCTCTGACAGAAGTGGGTACCTGCATTGACACAAACATCAGCATAACCTCAAACACCAGCAAATGCTGGCCTCAATACCTGCAAATGCTCCCATACTGCCACAAGATAACCCATGTACATACCAGGTTTTGATACATGCAGAGCAATAGCGCTTGCGGTCACACTTGAGGCAGTATATCACATTCTGCTTGTCACTCCTCTGACATTGATGACACATTCTGCAACTATCTTCCTTGTCCTTTGTGCTTAGCTGCAGCACCAAATCAATATAGGCACACCTCCATCAACTACTGTAGCAATATCCAGTACTGCTGTTCCAAACACTAGCAGCTTTTCTACACAATTGAAGTGTGCAAACAGCTGTGCTGTTGCTCCCCTTCTGATTAAGTAGCCAGGGCACTTCTGTAATGTAATGGCTGAGGTAAAATCCCTGCCATGGGCAAATACATCACTGAACCTGCCACACCTTAGCTGTAGAAAAGTTGCAATAAAACACCTATACATAGAGCTTCAGAATAAAAAAGACTTGCCAAATCCAATTCAGTAAAGGCTTCTTAAGACTCACCTTATTTCCACCATTCTGGACCTTCGCATTTCCACTGTCATCGGCTGAAAATTCTTCAGGGTCAGATTCTGCAGCCCTACCAGTTGATCGTCTTTGGGACTTTCCAGACAGGGAAAGATTGTAAGACTTACTCTCCTTGTTAGCAATAACTCTCTTCCTTGCATTTGGTTTGATGTTCTCTTCAGAAATAGTAGTCTTGACCACAGGCTTCTTAGGTTTTGCATAGGTCTTGTTTCTGTTACTTATTTGTATGTAATGATATTCACAGAGAGAACCTTGGAATATTCTCTTGCTACAGCGCCAGTCTCTTCCATCAGACCTCCTGCACCGTTGCTCATCTGGAACCTCATCTACCACTTTCCGACGCTTTGCTGCTTTACTGCTGCCTTTCATACCACTGTTTGATGCATCATGTGGCCGTCGCCCCATATCCTCAATCCTCACCTGCCATTCAAGATGCTGATTGAATGAAGAGTTTCCAGCAAGCAATCACCTTGGTGATGCTGGACATGTTTAGGATCTTTGATGCAAAGGCAATTAAGAGAAATTCACATCCTACCACCAGAATAATGAGACAAACAAACTTTGCAGAAACAAACAACATGTTAGAATTGGATGCACATGTTTGAGAAGCATTTGATTCTCTTGATCTGATGCACCTTGCAAAAACAAAAGACGGTGGCAGCAGTGGTGGCAAAGCATGCAGGTTCAACATGTGAGAATGTGATGCACACGTCTGAGAAGCATTTGGTTCTCTTTGATCTGATGCACCTTGTGGTAGAGCACTTCAAAAAATTGAAAATGCAAAATCGTCTCCTTCCACATGTTACGAAGTACAAAACCAAAGAGGTTCCAGAAAATAGAAGAAGAAGAAGAAGAAAACACTAGGAAGGAGGAGGCTGTGGTGAAGAGGGTTTAAATCAGAGTTAGCAAGGCAATGGCTGCTTGTTTGTCTGTGATCATGGATATTGAAGAAGAAGAAGAAGAATCTCACCTGGACTTATCAACATCAACCTCGAGGAAGGTGAGAATGTCATATTTCTTGATCAGTTCTGAGAAAACTGGGGTCATAAGCCGGCATGGTCCACACCAAGTTGCTGTGAAGTCTACCACAATCTGTGGACAAAAGTTTGTAATCTTCGTATGTTTGAGAACCAGGTGCAAGAACAAAATGAGAAGAAGACAATAGTTACTACTACTACTACTACTACTACTACACCTAGTTTTCTTCTTCTTCTTCTTCTTCTTCTTCTTCTCGCCACAAGTTTGTTTTCTTGCCAGAAGACATACACAAAAGCAGGGAGTTGTGAATTGGATTCACAGAGAGAGAGACGGAGAGAGACAGAGAGAGATGCTCACAATCTTGCCACGGCTCTTGGCATCCTCGATCTTCGTCTCCCGGAGCTGCTTGCTATTCACCATATGCACATTGCCATGATCACCGGCCATGGTTGGTCCAAGACCACAACGGTGCACACCCCTCGCTCCCTGCCTCCTTCCCTCTTCCTTCCTTTGTTTTGTTTTGGTTGCTGTTACATTCTCTGAGATTGAACACAAGAAGAAGAGGAGCGTGGCAGGACTAGGAGGAGGAGGAGGAGGAGAAGAAGAACAAGACACACGGAAGCACAACCGTTGTGGACGCGCTATGCGCACAACAACAAAACGAGATCTAAAACCAACCGCGCAAAAAACTAAAAACCTCCGATAAGATTTGTACTGTATTTGGAGGAACGCTTAGCCAGCGTAGGAAGAACCCGCGCTGCATTTCCGTTTTCCGTTTTCCGAATTGCCCTGGGTCGGTTTTGTTTTTGTTTTTTCTTTCCCCCGCCCCACCTCACCCCACCCCCATGCGATGCCCGGAGGGCACCCTACAGATACCCTCCCGGGTATCAAAGCAAAGGTTTTCTCGAAGGGAACTTTTTAATCATCCGTTTTTAGGCCATGCAATGCCCTTGGCCACTGGCATTATCAAAATCGGGTCTACCTTTGACCTTGCCTTGCTTGGGCCCAGGCCCTTCCTTATACCAATAATGCCTACCAGCTTGAGCATTACCCTACACATGCACACCTTCTTCACCTTCTTCCTACGTTAAAAATAAATTTTAAAAAATGCGTTGACAACCTCCCAAGCTTTTCATAACAAAGCAAATGGTGTTGTGAGGATGAGAGTGTTTTTGAAATTCAAGAAAATCCTTGTATCCTCAATGATGCAAAACTTCTTCATCATTTGGAGATGGGGTTGTATTTTCAAATCTTAGTTCCAATACACAAAAAAAAACTAGGACATGCAAAATTACTTGATGTCCAAGGTCAACATAATAGAAAGTTGAAAAAGAAAAAGAATGTTAAATCCAATGTTACTAAGGAATTTTTTTTATTGGTGTGAAAGAAATCGAAAAACTCAAGATGGAGATGATTGAGAAAATCAAGTCACAAATGTTACATGTCAATTACAACTTGCAATTATGTGTTGAAAGCCACAAAGAAAACAATCCTAACAACCATTAATGACCAAATGTTCATTTAAGTTCATTACACTACTTTCATGTTTCCAATATGGCCAAAGTTATGTCGTATAATGCCTTTGCCTTGTGCAGTTGTTTATTCGAGTATGTCTATGGCCTTGGGCTTACCTTACATGTAAAGACCTAAAAGAATTACCTTTGTTATTTGTGATCCATTGTCAAACAAATATTGTCGACAAATTTTCTATCGTGAAAGATGAACACTTGGAAATATGTTGTCCCTTTTTCAACTTGGAAAGGTTGAGGTGAAAATGGTGTAAATCCTTGTCTTTCTGTATGGGAAGGGCTTATTTTAAGTAAATAATCAAACCATCATGAACATTCACTACAAAATGGACAAAGTTAAATAAATTATAAGGTCAAAAGTCTTTTAGGGTTTCATTATCTAATTGAAAAACCAATTGGCTAAAGCTTCACCGTCACTCATTAAAAAAAGGTTGATTAAGATAAACTTTGATTCATCCCCCAAAAAAAATTGCACCCCATTTTGGTAAAGTTATCATATTAATAAACATTATATGAGCTTAATGCTCAATGGTTAGGTTGATAAAATTGTGTTTAAAAAATTTGTTGATCAAGGTTTCCAAGTTGAGGAACATACATAGACTTTGAAATTTGGCCTACAATGGTTATGTTTAGGGGAAGGCTTGATCCCCAAGGCCTCCCCTAATTTGAAGCTTGAGTCTTTAAGACTGTAGCCTCATGGTGTAGGCCGTAGAATTAAAGGAGACCTTTGGGAGCGTGCCTTCCCCAATGTAAAAGCATGAAAGGATTTCCATTCAAATGGTGGAATGTTTGCATGCGATCAAACGGAAAGGTCCAACATGAGAGAATTTTCAATGTGAGGAGGTGTTTTCAAACACAAAGATATAACCTTCAAGCTTTATAATGTAATACTTGGGCATGATGTAGTTGGACCAAAATCGATTGGCAAGTGGCAACCCTAATTCACATACATGGATTTGTATGTGGAACCAAGTTAGATAGTAAACCTTTTAGATGTGTGAACATGATTGATTTTCCTTCCTTTCCCATGGAATCCATTCGAAAAGATTGTGCAAAGGATGGAGACAAAGAGCAAAACATATTGGTCCTTGGAATAAGATAAGGATGTGAGGCATCTAATCAAATTGTCATTGGAATGGCATCTACAACAAGCAATAAGAACTCTTATGAATCTCAACATCATAAGCCTAAGCATAAACACAATTGTGTCAAAATACAACAAGATGAACAAGAGTTTCAAAGTACACTAAATGAATACTTCCAAGAACTTTTTATACTGTGGGAAGACATGAAAATTAACTGCAATAACATGAGGCGCAATAACATTATGTTGCAAGGTTGGATAGTGGCTGATGTCAAGATGGGAACAAAGTTATGTTGGAAGGTTGTTGAGATGGTTACAGAGGTTTGAGGCTAGAGTTCACACATTGGTGTTGAGTACTTTGTCAAAAGGAATTTCCCAACTTTGAGAATAATTGACATTCCATCAGTTGCCTACTTTGCAGAAAGGAATTTCCTAACTTTGCCTGTTGAAGCCCAGTGTTCTCAACAGGCAAAGTTAGGAAATTCCTTTGAGTACCATTGACTGTGTATCTTGCAGCTTGCAGTTCATTCAAACAAGGGTTGCAACCCAGGTTTGTGATTTTCTCAGACACCTGAGATTACACAGAGCTCACACCCTTTTTGCAACATCTTGATTGTCCAAGCTACAGTCCTCTTCTTAGCTTTGTGGTGGTAACTATTCTCCCCTGCTATTGCAACCAAGGTAGTGATACTCCACTGGAGCCACATTACTTGCAGACAAAACCCTTGTATTTACTCATTCACTCACAGGTCATGATATCCCACCGGCTCTTCAGAAGCCTCCAGCAAGAAGCTTTCACAGAAATCTACTTTGAACGAAGGAAAAGCATCCTGTGAAATTGCAGGCAAAATAACTCCAGTTCACATCTGCAAAACATGGAATCAAACAAAGACTGCAATTGCTTGTATTTGTTGCAATAACATCCATCATCTACAAATAGTGGAGAAAAATCCATGCTATACAGAACACCACATATCAAAAGACATGACACCAGCAAGCAAGCAAGCAATCAGGGAATCCAATTCACATGCCAAAGCAAACCGAAAAAACCTCCAGACTGAAGAAACAAGACTACTGTATGCCTAGCCAATCATCATAATCATCACCATCATCATCACAAGCTGCATTGCAAAGTGGAAGTTGTTGCATTATCATTCTTATCAATTCTCACCCAACAAACACATGATGCTGGTATTCCAGTAATGGCATTCTCTAACTTGAAGGATGGTGATGATCTTCCTGAAACTTCATGAAGCACAATGGTCTGTTGATCTCTCACTCATGAATGTCCCGTGCAAAGCAAATTTGCAAGGGGGCTCTGAAATCATACCTTGCAATTTCTACCTTCAGATTCTAATTCCAGAAAGCTCTAAACCCTAATCCTAAGAGTATGTTCACAAGGAGGGTGTGGATGCTGAAGAGCCATGATGTTTTCTGGGTGTCTAAGAAAATCAGTCTTGAAGTGACTACCAAGGGTTTAGGATTGCTGCAAAAGTTTCCTCAAGACAGCTTCTGCTCGAAGCTCTACCTTGGGAAGAGCCCAGTCATGTTGGATAAGATCCAATCCATCTTTCTCGGCACCCAAGGTTTTGGCAGGATCTGCACCAAAGCCACCCATCTGCATGGCCATCTGTGATTGCATCAACCTTTGAGCATCATCCGTGGCGTTGTCCTCACCAAGGATGAGACTGAAGAGACCACGAAGACCAAACAGGTTCAAGAAATACCAAGAACGGCTACTGACATAGCTCACGTCCACGGAGCTCAAGTCGATGCCATTCTGGAGCATGCTACGAAACCTCTGTGTCAAAGGGAAGGGGATCTTGGCAGCAACGAAACCGGAGAAGAAGAAATTCACCCAAGCGAAAGTAATGGTCTGAGGAATGATCATGGACAGATTCTTCTTCATCATGTCCATCGCCATGTTAGGGTCCGAGAACATTTGCGCTTGCATGTTGGGAGCTTGATCTTTTGGCACATGCAACAATCCATTCTGCTCATTTGTATAGTACGTTTTGCGCATCAGGAATGATTTAGTCGGTATGAGATTGGCTCCTGCTCTCAAATACCTTGCTCTCAACACCACTTGCCCTTCCTTCAACGCCTTCATATCCGGATTCTGCGTCGTCCGCATCATCCTTGACACAAAGTGACGTAACACGCCGATGAGTACCATGACCACAGACAAAGGCACTAATACCCAGTCACGGATCTGCGTATCCAGCACCAAATCGTTCGCCATCTCCTCCTCCTCCTCTGGAAAAATCCCCACAGCAACAAACCCTACAAGAAAATACACACAACACAACGTCTTCTCTCTGCAAGCGCGCACTAAGGAAACGAAGAAGACGACATAATCCTCATGCCTTCATGGATGAATCATCCACGAGCACCAATACATCATCCACAGTCACCGACTAATCGTCCATGAGGACCGCTTTATCAATCCATGAAGACCACTGCTTCACTTATGTAATCTTTCGTCCCTGCTGCCACCGAGCATGTCTCGCGCGCGTTCTCGGGTCTCGCTTTTTCTCTGGTCTAGACATGCTTCTTGTTGTTGTATTGACTGAAGCAGATCGAGCTTTGGATTATGTCAGGTGGTGAGCGTCAAGGATGTGCTTCTTGGGGTGATGGTAGTAGTAGTAGTAGTAGTAGTAGCAGCAGCTGCGGGAGAAGGAGGAGGGCTAGGAGCTGGTACGAGGATCATCGACATCCTAGAGAAAGCTGCACACGTTGAAGCTCTATTTGTTTCAGGAGGTGAGTGTTTCTCCTGTTGCATTTGGTTGTTGTCGTTGTTGTTGTAGTGGTGCGAGGATAAATGGGTTGTGTGAGGAACAGCCGGAGACAACGGAGTAGAGAGAGGATGTGCGTAGTTTGCGCATGTAGCAAGGTAACCAAGGATTTGGGGTGGGAACTTCTTCTTCTTCTTCCTTGGGTTCGGATTGTAGTGCAAGATCGGTGTTCCTGTGCAAAGAGGAGAATTCACTCTAATGGGTTCTTAAGGAGGAATGGATTTGAAGTCTCTTATGTGTCGTCAATGTGCAGAAGAGACGGAATGGAGGTGTGGGCGAATGATATCGTTAAAAGGCATTCAAGTAAGAATTTCCTTTCCAATACCCCTTTAGCCTCTTTGTGGATTCAGAGCAAAGGAAAACAATCGGAAGGGAGAGATTCAGACACGGTGGTGCTCAGGCTTGAGGAGAGATTTCTTGATGCAAGGGGTAGAGAATTGAGATGTGGAGATGGTGAAGAAATGTGGGATGTGAATTGAAACCAACAGGATCAATGGGAAGAATTTTTGTTAAATGATGGGAAGAATCTGAAAAATCCATCTGACACAATGGGTGGGTCATGTGATTTGTGATGGGGGGATTTGTTCAGAACACAAGGGACACTTGAACTGCTGAAGACATTTGGTAGGGAGCTTGCAATGAGCTCACAAGGGAGATGGGGATCATCAAAGGAGTTTCTGGACTTTGTGAAATCGATAGGTGAGGTGAAATCCAAGGCAGAGGAGGAATGAATTGTGGCATCAGAGACTGAAATGCTGGAAAGGAGAATTGTGGAGCCGGATGTACCTCACAAGAAGATGAAAGAATACATCATCAGGCTTGTGTACATTGAAATGCTTGGACATGACACATCATTTGGTTACATTCAAGCTGTGAAAATGACACGTGATGATAATCTGTTGCTGAAACGGAGTGGCTACTTGGCAGTCACTCTCTTCCTCGATGAGGATCACGACCTGATCATCCTCATTGTGAATATAATCCAGAAGGATTTGAAGCCAGATAACTATCTAGTTTGTTGTGCCGTACTCACTGCCATCTGCAAGCTTCCGAATGAAGAGACAATCCCTGCAGTCTTGCCTCAGGTGGTGGAGTTATTGACACATCCCAAGGAACTTGTGAGGAAGAAAGCTGTCATGGCATTGCACAGATTTCATCAGTGAGCCCCGAGCACCATTTCTCATCTTGTCCCTAAATTTCAACAGGGGGGTGGGTGGGTCATTGGTTGCTATCTACAGATGCTGTATAAAAAAACTCTCAATTATAGAATTTTTAGGGTTTTGAGGGCACACAACCTGTCAATGATTTGAATTTTGCATTTCAGGATCCACACATTTCTCAGCTTGATTCCAGGTATACAATTGAAAGATAATGTGAGTTTTCTGGTGAGGCAGATTCTTTGTGACAAGGACCCGAGTGTGATGAGTGCAGCAGTTTGTGCCCTCTTTGACCTTGTGACAGCTGATGCACAAGCGTACAAGAACTTTACAACCAGCTTCATGAGCATTCTGAAGCAAGTTGCTGAGCATTGACTTCCAAAACTTTACGATTACCATCGAACTCCTGCTCCTTTCATCCAGGTAACACTCCCGTTTCCTAGTTTCAACAAGAGCTGGATTTTCACTAGCTCTATGAAGGAACTTACAAAATTGCTTGCTGATTGGCTGTTGTTGTTTATTTGTGGGGTGTGAGTGTAGATCAAGATTCTGAAGATACTGGCATTATTGGGTGCGGGTGACAAGCACACTAGTGAGAATATGTACAGTGTGCTTGCTGAAATTTTGAAGAGAAGTGATGCCAATTCCAATATTGGGAATGCCATCCTGAATGAGTGCATTTGCACCATCACCACCATTCATGTCAGCCCAAGGCTTCTTGAGGTGGCCACTGAAATCACCTCCCGGTTTGTGAAGGTAAAAATTCCTCCTAAAATTCTCTTGTATAAGATTGTATTGCCTCCATGCACAATGTGATTTACATTCGTGGCTTACTCAAGCTTTTGTAGTATCTTAGTTTTCACACATTCTGCTCATACAAACAAAGTGCAAGTGTTTCTGTGCTTTATCAAAATATGTGCTGGTGTGGAACAGAGTGAGAATCACAATTACAAGTACATGGGCATTGATGCATTGGGGCGCATCATCAAGCTGAATCCAGACTTTGCAGAGAAGCACCAATTGGCTGTCATTGATTGTCTTGAGGCATGTTGTTACCAGATTGATGTGTCTTTGCTTTGACTTTCTTGCTTCTTTTTTTCCTCTCCTTTTCTGATTTGGTGCTTTGCTTTTGCATTGTCGGGAACTGATGAAGTCAGTCAGGATGGTTATGGAAGGTGATTAGTACCATACTATATTGCTGTTGAATGTCTCTGAACATGCTTTTCTAGAGACATTCTCAGTACTAGTTACAAAGATAATTGATGTTTGGATATTGATTGACACACATGCAATTGAACTTTGCGTTTGGAACCATGCGCCAGGATCCAGATGATGCATTGAAGCACAAGACATTGGATCTTTGGTACAAAATGACGTAGTCAAGTAATGTGGAGGTGATAGTGGAGAATATGATAACGTACATGCAGACCCTCAATGATGCCCACAACAAGACAGAGATTGCAGGTCAAGTTATTGAGTTGGCTGAGCGATTCGCTCCTAGCAACCAGTGGTTCATACAGGTTTTGTTCTACCCAACCTCTTGAATGCTTTTCCATGTCCAGAAGCTTGTCCATTAGAGTCTCCTCAAGCATGGTCCTGAAGATTTTAGAGGTTAACAGGGGTTAGGCTTGGTTGGCTACCACATTGGGGGCGTTATGGCATGGATCAGACTATGAACCAGGTGTTTGAGCTTGCAGGTGACCTAGTGCCTCCAAAGTTGCACATGACCTGATGTGTCTCCTTGCTGAAGGTGCTGGTGAAGATGATAAAAATGCTGACTCCCTCTTGCAATCCTCTGCAGTATGATGTCACTCCCTTCTGCCATATCCATGAAATTCTTATTCATAGTAGTACTGTTGTTTTTCATCATTCTTCAAATTGTCACTGTCTCGTCGATTTCATGAAGTTGTGCAATCATCCCAGGCTCTCTTATCATTTCACTGCTGAAGCATTTCTGCAGGTGGAATCCTATTTGCATGTGCTCAAGCACAAGCCATAGGTTTTTAGTAGGTTAGTTAGATGGCTCCTATTATTTTTGAGTATGATTTCAAAATTGTTTACAAACTTGGTAGATCCCATCTAATGGTAGATGCATTGAGTAGATTACCCAATCATATTGAACCTATTGTAATACTTGATCAAACTTGTGATGCTCACCTATTCACCTTACAACTTGAGTGGTTACAAAGTGTATATGAGTACCTATTAGAGGGAGTGATGCATGGAAGACATACAACATCCCAAAAGCAATATTTAGCCCAAAAGGTAAAATCATTTGTGTTTCAAGGAGTAATGTACATATTTGAACAAGATAACATGTTTCGTCAAGTTTTGCAAGCAAAATAAATATCCATAGTTTTGCAAGAATTATGGAGGAGTTATAGAAGGGCATTTTTTTCTAATATCATTGTGTGAAAGATCTTGGATGTTGGTTATTGGTGGCCAACAATGAATTGAAACGATTATGAATATTGTCGAACTTGTGACCAATGTCAAAGAACATAACCTATTGACCCAAAACTTGGCCAAATTGGTTATCACATTACTTAAAGAACCCTTTCACAAAAGGGGATTAGATTTTATTGGACTTGTTAAACTTGTAGGTAGATTGTTAGGCAACGGGTACATTCTAGTAGCCATTGATTACACAACAAAGTGGGTGGAAGCCCAAACACTCTACAACAATATTGTTGCAATAACTACCAAGTTTTTATACAAACACATTCTTACGAGATTTGGATGTCCATTGACTGTTGTGATTGATCAAGTTACCCATTTATCAATGATGCAATTAGATACCTTATTGACCATTTCATTTTTAGACATACCAGTTCTACTATTTATTATCCACAAGGACATGAATAGGTTGAGTCTACAAACAAGGTTTTTGGAATCGAACTAACCAAATTGGTTAATGAAAATAAAAATGATTAGGATGAGCACCTATCCAGAGTCTTACTTTCATATCATACTGCCTACAAAGTTGGACCCAATTATACCCCCTTTCACCTAGTATATGGGTTACATCCATTATCACCTATAGAATATATGTTACCATCTAGACCTAACGACAATAGAGATCCACAACCTATTAGAATCTTAACCAGTCGACTATCTGAATTAGAAAAACTATAGGAAAACAAATTGATTGCACATGATTTAGTTACTTCTAACTAGTGGAATAAATCATTGTGGTCAAATAACTGGTTCATTGAAACCAAGTTTCAATTTGGATACTATGTATTATGATTTTCAAGGGTTGTTTTCAAACATGCTCCCAAATTTCAAGGACAATGTTTTGGACCCTATCGGATACAATAATGTTTGCCTAATAATATTGTTTTACTTGTCACCATTGATAAGTTTGATCCTAACTTAATGCTTGTCAACATCAATAAGTTGAAGCCATACAAGTTTAATAAAAACAAATCCTTCCAACCTATATTGGTTAAATTTGGTGACCTGATCATTGATGAACATTTTCGAGCCAAAGAACTTATACCACTATTGGTTGAACCTAAAGATTTTCAACCTAAAGGGTTTGAACCAGTTAGTAATTATTTGACACCTAACAACATTAAAACAACATGTGTGTTTGTTCATCATTATCATAATTTGCCTATTCAGGACAATAATGTAATAGTGAGTAATGATCCAACTAACATGTTTAGAAAATCACTTATTGATGTTTACCTTTTAGGAGTCTTTAAACTTAAAGGTTATGTCCATTCAAAGCCATAAAGTCATTTTTGTATGAAATAACATAAAGAACTGTCACGTTTTTCATTTTATTTCTTCTTCTTCATATTAATAGGGGCCATGAGTGAAAGTGCTTTAAAGAGGTTAAGACAAGAGGAAGGAGGTTGAAAGAAAAACTAAAGCTTTTAAGAAAGAATAAATTGAAAAACAAAAAACAGAACAAGTCCAATTAATTGGAGCAATTTATGTATAATTGTTTGCTTCACGTGCACATACAATGGAAGAGATTAGAGTTTTTGAGCAAGAATAGAGAAGTAAGGAGTTGGAAGAAAAATTAGAAGCATCATTAAACTTTTTAAGGAGAACCATTATGTTTACAACAAAACCAGCATCGTAGGTTAATGTTATTTCAAATTCAAAGGAAGAAATGGAGATTGGACGTTAATTTATTATCAGGAACAACCATAACTAGTTCCCACATGAAGACGTATGGAGGAGAAAGAGCTACAACAACCTATGAATAATGGAAAAGGATTTCTCTAAAAACTCTTTGAAGTGGGACCTATTTTTAACATTATTCTTTAATGTTCAATATCAAGAACAAGAACTACGATGGAGTGAAAAAACGAAGTGAATATAGAAGAATAGGTTGAGAAACTTGTTAAGAAAAAACCAATTTCCAACGTGAAGAAGAACTAGAAGATGTTGCAAATGGGCTAGACGAGCCAATTTGGAGAGCCTATTCAACTTGTAGTGGACAACACCAAGAGAATACTTCTTACTAGACTTCTTACAACCCTAGGAATCAATAGAAGATGGCAGAATTCTAAGGCGAGAACATGGTCAAATTTTTTTCATTGATTAGGTATTAATTCATGAGCAACTTGTAATTTCCAAAGAAGGAGTAATAGATGTTGCTAATGCAACTTTTGAGGAAGCTAAAACTACCTTTAAAAAAATTGCAAGACTACATGCTTTTGTTGAGAATGAGTAATGGAGTGTAGTGTGCATCAAAGAGGAATTTCATGCAAGATTTGCAACTATTCAATAATTTTTTTATAAAAAGAGAGGTTAGCTTATTCAACAATCAGATTGCTATTATTTTCGACCTAGGCAATAAGGGGCAATGTGTTAATTGGTGTTTTATAATGTTAGCTCAATTATTGGTTGAATTAATTCGTTGGACTGAATGTTAGAAAATACAATAATTAACCTGATTTTTAACAAAGCTAAAGCAAATAATTATTTTTCAAGGACTATCTTAGACATTTTGTTTAGGAAGTGGTTCCTTTTATTTGAGGTGCTTTCACCAAGAACAACTTTAAGAAAACATGTATCACCAACTAGCCAAAAGTGTCAAGTTCACTACTACAAAATGTGGGTGTAGTTTAATAGTCCTCGTTCACTAGACTAGTGAATTCACTCAAAATCCAGTGAAATCACTTGACGTATAGAGACACCTTTTGTTGTAGTGGTTACACAATAGCAACAGGTTTCATATGAACCTAGTACCATGGAATAGTTTTTAAAAGAGACAAAAATAACACACTTAACTACAACATCATTTTTACCCACATGTTAGTCCCATTGACTAAAGACACATATAAAATTACTTACACCAAGGGACAAATTAAGCCTTGAACTTGTTACTTCACCACTAAGAAAGAAGTCTAGGATTACTTTTGGATTACTAGTTAATGATTTAGAAGAGGATGAAGAGAAAATGTGTTCAAATGAGATTAGAGGTGGAAGAGGAGAATACCTTAATGTAATGTTGTTAGGTACCATTTAAATGTTTAAACGAAAAAACGTTTTTTTGTTGTTTAAACGGTGTTTAAACGTTCTCCTTCAATACCAAAGACTTGCGTATATAAAAAAACGGTGGAGTGCCATGACCTAGGGCTGGGCATGGGTGAAGTGGACGCGAATGACAATGAGGGGCTTGAAGTCATTGAAGAAGGACAAGTACGTCCGCCGTGGCGAATGGGAAACGTCCCAAACTGGCCACAAGAGCCCACCCCCCCCAAGCTCATCGGCTTGCGTGGCATAAAAGTGCCTTTGGGGGTCTTATTTGAAGGCGTAGACCTTCCTAACTCGTATTAAATGGGAAAATTTTCATTTAAACAGAAAGAAACCGTTTAAACGTTTACTAAATTTGTGACGATCATTTTTAACAACACAACTTAATGTAACAACTACGCAAGGCAACATTAAGGAAGAACCTAAAACCAACATGGATCAAGTAATTGATAACATTCAAGTTGAACTTGTTGTGTTTATTGAACTTATAGTTTCCATTATAAAATATGTAGTTGTAGCTTCAAAATCATTCCAATCTGTTCAACCTATAGTTGAATATGTATAAATAGAAAACCCATAGTTTTAAAGATTTTAACAATTTTTAATTTCTAGCCATTCCACATAAACTCTGAGATAGATTAACATGTTTTTAGAGCAAGTTGCTCAAAATGCCACAACTTGGTTAAGAACATTGCAAGAACTATCAAACCTTAGAGTTGAATTTGAACAAATTAAAGAAAATTTGTCTAAAACCCATAATTGCCAACAAATTTGTAGCTTAAAGTTTAAAACAATGCAATGAACTTTGAAGAATTATGACAAAGAATCGATCATAGTCAAAGGACAATTGAATAGGGTTTAACATGAAAACCATAACTTGTCCAATAAATTGAATGACGTAGAACAAGCTAGTAGGAAAACTTGCAACAAGAGCATGTTAAACTTAACCATCTCAATTGGAAGACCCATAATGATTTGACTCGTCTCCAAGCTGATTTGGAGTAGATGATGTGAAACTATGCTAAAATGGAGGAGTCCAATTCGGAACAACAAGGTATCATAATTGGTTTGGAACACACTTGTCAAGATCTTAAGGAACATGTAGTTGCCCATATTAAATTTGAAAGGGAAAATCAAAATCTTATTGCTCAAATCCAAGATTAGAAGGCTAAGTATGAGACAACCAAGGTATAATTGAACAAACCTAACCCCATTTTACCTATTATAATGAACATGTTGAAGGAGTTTGAGGAGTCGTTGCTAGACAATACCTTATTCAAGGTGCAAAATTAAACCTTGGGAGAAAGTAACCCCAAGTGGAAGGAGTGGTGGATAATCGTTGAGGCATTCATATAAGAGCAGATTTAGGACAATATAGAGTTATTTACTCAAACTACAAACCCAAATGGGTTTTTTTCATGGTAGATTTATTCTAAATAATGTGTTTTTAGCTTTTGAGGCAATGGAATGGGTTAATGAAAGTGACCAAGACCTAGTCATGTTTAATCTCAATTTTGAAAAAACATATAATAAAATTAATTAGACATTTTTGCAAGAGTCCACGAAAAAACTAGGTTTTTCAAACCAATGGATTCAATGGAAAACAACATTGCATAAGGAGGCAAAGACTTTGGTGGTGGTGAATGGACCAAAAGGAAAATCCTTTCAAATGGAAAAAATAGCTCATCAAGGATGTCCCATATCACTTTATCTTTATTTTTTTTTGGCAAATGTATTAGGTTATATGATTTATGATCCAAGATATGGAATTGAAATTTTAACTCTTCCTGATGGTACCCAAATTCGTGATCAAATGCTTGCAAATGACATAGTGATGTTTCTAAAAGGGAACCCAAACAACTCGCAAAAGCCATTCCAAGTTCTTCAAAGATTTTGTGAAGCTTCAAGAGGGAAGGTTAATTAGCACAAGTCATGTGGCATATGGGTTTCCAAAAAGAATAAATAATGGTCTTTGGGTAAAGACAAAGGGTTTCTGTCGCAACCCTAGCTTTGGGCTCGCGACCAAGGCAAGAGGTTGCAAGGTTGCAAGCCAAGAGGAAGGAAGCCCGGGAGTCAAGGCAAAGGCATGGCAAGGTTGCAAGCCAAAAGGAAGGAAGCCCGGGAGCGAAGGCAAAGGCATTGGAAGGGTGCGGGCCAAGAGGAAGCCCGGGAGTCATCACATACTCCCGGGAGTTTAAGGTAGTGCGAGGGAGTGTGAGGGAGTGAACACTGACACTCCCAAAGCAACTCCCATTTTGGGTGCGAGTTGAAGGGTCAAATCTCAATGAATTGTTGCGCTCTTTATACTGTTGAAAAGATCTTGAAACGTAGATGTCTAAAATGGGCTCGCATTGCTCATTTGGACATTTGAAACACAAGTTATGGACAAAAGAAGGGTCGGGACTCAAATTGGTAGTTTGACTCCTGACCACTAAAAGTCATTAATCTACCTTTTCCCGACATCCGATTTGAGAGTGCAATATGGCGTTGGAAAGCTCTCGACAAAAGCTACAACTTTGCTTTAGACTACGTCACGATTTGACTCTATAGTCGGGAGATATGGGCGTCCAAAGTCCCGGGACTCCAACCCGGGACATTTTCGGGACTCCAACCCGGGACAGTTTTAGGACTCCAACTTGGGAGTCCCGGGAAAAATAGCCATTTGGATGTAGTCTCCATCGCGAGTTGCAGAGTATACTATAAGGGGGAAGGTGGTGGCTTCCCCCAAGTTCGGGCCGTGGTGAGTCTTGTGTGTCCGTGTTGCCCGTGGCTCGTCCTAGCACCAAAAGTGCTCCAACTATGCACTAACCACTCTGTGTGGGTTTTGTGCAGGCTCATGTGAGTGAGTAAAGCTTGTCAACTCTTCCTAGTCCCATCCCGGAGCTCCAACACGACCCTCTACCCCTCAAAGTGTTGTGAGCTAGGGAGCGTGTCCCGACTCCTCCTTCTTCCACTATTTTTCACTTAGACTCACATTTGGGTCCTTTGAGGAGTTGGGAGTGTGTCAGTTTCTTTGGTTAACAATAGACAACAAAGCTAAATATTTTGGGTTCCCAATCAACTTTAAATTGCCACAAAAGGAGAAAGATAATAAAGTGTTACAATTAGTGAAAGGGAAGTTAGCATCTTGGAGTTCTAAATGCATGTCACTTGTTGGGAAGATACTAATTGTACATCAAGTCATCCTTGCATTTATGTGGTACACAACTTCTTGTGCAAACATATCTCTTTCATCTTTAAAGAAAATCCAAACCTTTGTTTGTAACTTTGTTTAATCAGGCAAAACAGATAGTAAAGCTAGAGCCAATGTAACATGGGATACAACCATATACCGTTGATTAAAGGTGGGATTTAGATACTAGGCCCAAAAGCTCAAACATTTGCACTTCTTGCAAAAATGTTGATTTGAGGTCATCATCCAAGACTAGAACCATGGAAAATCCTCATTTTCCATAGGGTGGATTAATTGAAATAGATTTACAAAGGATAATGGCATCCCACAACAAGGTGGTTAATGATAGCTAAAAAAATCATAAACCAAGGATGTGCTTAGTGGCAAGGGATTTGGACAACATGGTGTAAGCTACAAATGGGTGTTAATGAGGTTATTCTATTCCCATTAAGGTTATTTTACCTTTGAATTTTTTTCAGCAATAGGTTCCTTAAACAATAAGTATATACAATACACAAAATAAAACTTAAACTACTACAAATCCTAAAGTGACATTTACACAAATTGCTCAAGCTTGAAGGAAATAGGTTAAAAGAAAAATGATCCATGTTCCATAATTGAAGAATGAAACACATTATCATGAATGAAATCCAAAAATTCCCTTCAACATGTTTGTCCTCCTAGTATTATACTAGTTGTTTCAAAATACAACAATCATAATTGACCATTATAAATAGTCATTAACCAATACCTAGATTAACATTCCAAAATTTCAAAAAATATACACCCTATCTAATCACATGTCCAACTATCGGTTCTATCAAATATAGGTTCTATATATTACCTATTGACTAACCTATTTACCTATCTTTTTAACCCAATAACCTTACCTACCAAGTTTATTTAACTGGTTAGGTTAACAAGTTAAAACACTTGTTAAGTTTAGTACCCTACTTACATTATCAACCTATTAAATCACATGTTACCAAATCTAGGTAACAAAATCCCCTTTTGAAATCTACATTTCATCTTCAAAATGTTAGCTCAAAGTTCCAGGTTAAACTTAGCCTTTTATAACTAATTGATTGATGATTTCTTTAACATATTCAACACCCTAGTACCTCCATAACTTCAATTTGGTTCAAAATTTGAAGACTGTTTAGCATTGCAGTCTTGATCTTATCCATCTCTTATATAATTACAATAGTGTGTCTGTCCGTCTGTCCAACGACGGTTCCGCGTTTGAATGGACCGGCGGAACCGGCCTGGAGGGTCGGATTCCGAAAACGGGAACCGGCCCGAACAGTCGGATTCCGAAAAGGGTATAACTCAGCAGGGGTGGGGGGGCGGGAGGGGGGCGGGCGGGGAAGGGGTGGGGGGGGGCCAGGGAGGTTTTTTTTTTTTTTTTTTTTTCCCGCCCTAAACTACCCAGGACTTATTATGGTTTTCAGGACATGGTTTTCGGGACTTGGGATCTCAACTTTGGGGCCTGGGAAATTTTAGGATATGGTTTTCAGGACATGGTTTTCAAGACTTGGGATCTCAACTTTGGGGCCTGGATTTTCACACTCGCGGTTTCCAAGACTGAAACCTGAAAACTTTTAGGACGTGATTTTCAGGATGTGGGATCTTAATTTTGGGACCTGGATTTCACTCAGGGGCTTCACAGTGGCCTTCGGCCACGGGCACCCACTAGTAAGGGTAAAGAGGATTAAAGTCTACTAGCCAATGTATTTGAAACAATCTTTTGAAGTGGACCCCAACACTAAGATTAATTTATAATTAGTGATGAAACTATGATCCCCTAGCTTTGGGATGAGTGATTGTAGACCAACCTTTAGCTCCTTGTGCATCCTTCCTTCTTGAAATATCTCTTGCAAAAGGTTTTTAATGCCCTCTCCTACATCTTGCCACATTTCATGGAATAATTCCATATGGATGCCATCTACCCTTGGAGCCCTATGTTTGGGAAGATCCATGATTGCCCTATGCACTTCAATGTTTGAGAACTCTTTTAATAAGCACATATTTCAATCCTCTATTACTATGGTTGGTACATTGTTGAAACATTGTAGTCTTGCTTAAATATTATTCTCCATTAAAGGATCTTTTGTGTAGGCGATGGTAAAAAAGATTGAACATATTGCTTTATGTCTTCATCTAAAATAATTTGCCCACCATCTAGCACCTCTTTGATCATAATGGATGGCCTATGAACTTTATGGAATTCAAAGAATTCTCGAGAACACATGTCTCCAATTGAAATCCATTTGGTTGCCATTGCATTTTTGGTGGACTCTAACTTATCCATTCTTGCTTTCTTGAGCAATTCTTGGGCTTTATTAAACTTATCCCAAGTTTGAACAACATTGCAATTTGTTATGACTTCTTCCTCTATTGCATTTATTTGTATAAACTATTCTGAATACAACTTTCCCCCTTGTGTTTTGAGTTTCTTTGTGGTCACATCACTTTCCTTCTTGGTGTAAAATAAAACTCTAGCCACTTGTGCACCAAGTCCTTGGCTTGCTACCTCTTCCATCCCTTGTTTCCAAGCCTCTAATTACTAATGTTTTGTATGTAGTAGTTGCAAATTGAATCCCATTTGGCTCCTTCTTTTATGGGTTTGTGAAGATAGATGTAGAAAAATAGGAAAGAAATATGGACCATTATAGACCAAATCATGACCTTGCCTCCTATTTGTTGAACATTAACATTTATGTAAAACCTATCTAGGTGTGACCAAATTGGAGATGGAGACGTTTTACACCAAGTAAATTTCTTGTGCCCTATTTTCCTAAATTCATTTAGGTTCCAAGCATCCATTAGCTCTAAGCTTGCAATGAATGCATTCCATGCATTAAATTCCCTCCCTCCCATTGTGCTGCCAAATTAACCTTGACTACGATCTTCAATTGATTCCACATTGTTGAAGTCTTTTTTATAATCCACTTGGCTTCAAGTAATGCCACATCTATTATGGTTTGCCAACGTCTTACATGCCATGTAATGTAGTTTTGTGCATAAATGCACATTATTTCCACCTTTATAGCAGAGGATAATTTGAAAATCAAGTATTAAACCCTTCTTGAAATGATTATTCCATGTTTTTCCACCAATGGTGTTAACCTAAAATATATATATTACTAATGTGCCTCCTTTGAATCTATTGTTTTTTGCTGAGAATAGAACATCATTCCAAAACTTGCTCTTCCTTTGAAGTCCATTAGGCTTATGTTCTTTAAACAATCTTGTATACCCATGTGATGTTTGACACGCTCCCAAGCTCCTTGATAGATTCAAAGGTGAGTATAAAGTGAAAACAATGGAAGAGCAAGGAGTCAAGGCATGCCCTAGCTCGTAGCACTTTGAAGGGTAGAGGGGCGTGTTGGAGCTCCGGGATGAACTAAGAAGAATGACAAGCACTTAATCACTCATACAAATATGCACAAAACCAAACAACAAATTGGTTAGTGCATAATTATAACACCTTTGGTGCTAAGACGAGCCACGAGCAAACTCGGACTCATAAGACTCACCATGGCCCGAACTTGGGGGAAACCACCACCTTCCCCTTTATAGTATACTATGTGCCTCTCCACAAAACCCACATCCAAATGGCCATTTGTCCCGGGACTCCCAAGTGGGAGTCCCAAAATTACCAAAGTTGGGACTCCCATGACATTGGAGCCCCATAACTTTGTGTGCAGACCTCTGATTGAGATGAGGATTGAAGCAAAGTTGTAGCCCTTGTCAAGAGCTTTTAACAATATGTCGCATGTCACCTGCACGCAAGGGAATCGGGTCGATTTTTGACTTTTCGTGGTTGGGAGTCAAATTGTCAATTTGACTCTTGGCCCTTCTTTTGGCCATAACTTATGTTTCAGATGTCCAAATGGGTCATGCAAACCCACTTTAGACATCTACGTTCCAAGAACTTTGAGTGATATATGGAACTTTTTAAGCCATTGAGTTTTGTCCCCTGCAATCGCCTTTTAAAGATTTGGGAGTCCACCGAGACTCCATCTCCCAAAGTGAGAGTTGCTTTGAGAGTGTGAGAATTCATTTCCTCACACTTTTCTACTCTCCCAGAGCATGCGGTGTGACTCCTGAACTTCCTTTTGGCCCGCAACCTTGCAAGCCCCTTTGCCTTGGTTGTGAGCCCAAGGCTAGGGTTGTGACAATGTTCCCAAAGTAGAATTACTTCAAGCTGACATGAAGTTTTCCTAAAAAACTTACATATGTAACAACATTACCTAATGCCTTGAATCCCTTGGCCAAGAATCTTAACAAAACTATCACCACATCTTGCTTATTCATCAATTAGACGAAAGTTTTCTAATAGAGTTTGTTGGCAGTGTCCTTCCTTTTCTACCATAATTTCAAATGTGTTTTTGCATGAAAGGGGAGGTGATGAAGACTTAGAGAAGACTTGTTGCTACATCAAGAGCAGGTCTTGGGAAGTAGTATTGTGGTAGCGCAAAATGGACATCAGCAGCAGCTCAGGGACCAAGTTTGTGTTTATGATCCTCAGTCGACTAGTGTATATTATAATGGTGCTTGCTGCTCAGCAGTAGCTGGCCATGGCTGCTGGCACCCAGCAGCTGTCCGAAAAAGGAGCAGCTCTCATTGGCCTCAAGGGGAAGCTGGTGGATGCCAATGGGCATCTTGATGACTGGAAAGAAGCAGCTACAGGATCAGGAGCTGCAGTGCCTGCTGGAATTCTGAATCCATGCTCATGAACTGGGACCAACTGCAGCAGGCTGAATAGCAGCGTGATCAGCCTGGATCTCTCCTCCGTGAGCGTCACAGGCTCGCTGTCAGGCCTGGACTTGGGCCAACTCAAAAACTTGGTCAACATCTCTCTGGATTGCAACAACCTCATCAGTGACTTGCTGGCCGAGATTGTGACTCTCCCCTGCAATACATCAAACAATTTCAGCAACTACTTCCCTTCCAACTTCTCCCAACTCCAATACCTCCAGGTATGTAAGAAGATTATATGCAAGTTCACTCTCTTCAGCTTCCTCTTCTTTGGATCATGCGCACTCTCAAGAATCTGTTCCTCTTTGGATTGGAATTGGTACAAGGAAAGTACTTGAGGCATATGGATCATGTCCCAGCAGCTCCTGTAGAAGAGAGAAATCATGATCCTTCTGCATTGTTGTAATGTTTCTTCAACGTCAGAACAACAGAACCACTTTCTGAGTGAAGAAGTACTATGCCCAATAACATGTTTTTCATGTTTGTAACAAACATTGTATGTCATAGTTGAGTCACCTGCAGCTTCGAACCAGAATGTTTTGATCATGGGCATGAGGGGTTCACTGGCTGATGAGTGATGATTGATTGATTGATTGGTTGGTTGGTTGGTTTTGAACAAATTTCTTTTGGCCGGCAGGTGTTGGACTGCTTCAACAACTTCTTCTCAGGAAATTACCTTGCCTTAAACATTTGAGCCTGGCAGGAAACTATTTTGATGGAAACATTCCAGGTTGAGTATGGCAGCTTCCCGAGCCTGGTTTACTTGGCCATCAGTGGCAATTCCCTCACTGGAGTTATCCTCTAAGAGCTTGGAAATCTTTCAGGTAAGAATTGTTTCCTAACATCTGTTGCTGGTAGCAAAAAAATATTACACTCTATCTGCATGTAAATATAACTATTAGCTACCCATCACTCATTGATGCAGGCTCACTACAAGAGAATGGGGTTTTCCTCAAACAAAAAACCACAACTCATGACAGATGTGGTGAGGTAAACTTTGTGGTTTCATCCATTACAATGTACAATATGTGGTGTTTGTTGTGGCATATATTGCATTAAAGTGGCAATTTGACATCAGGTAATGGCTCATATTACATTTGTGCCACATGTGTCATGAGCTGCAGCTTTTTGTGTGAGAAACCCACCATTCTCTTGTAGTGGCAGTGCTTAAGTTGAATTTTATCTTCAAAGTCCAAATAGTCGGCAGATAATGTACTGTCCCAAAATGAAAGGAAGTGCTCAAGATGTCCTCCACTTGGAGAGGAATAATTCTGCTTCAGTTAACCATGTTAGTCTATGCACGGACAAAATTATTTGCGTCTGGTTGGTCATATCTAGAGCTCGAGGAACTGTACATGGGGTCCTACGATACTTTTTTGACTGGCATCCCAGCAAGCTTTGGCAACTTAACCAAGCTTGTTGGGTAGATCTGGGTGAATGTGGACTCAATGGGTCACTTCCAATCAAGCTTGGGAATTTGGTGAACCTTGTCACGCTCTTTCTACAGCTCAATAGCTTCATGGGTGCAATCCTGTTCGAGTTTGGCAACCTGGTGAACTTGAAGTCACTTGACCTTTCTTACAATAACCTGACAGGCAAGATCCCACCCACTCTACTCTACTTGCAAAAGCTGAAGCTGTTAAGCCTCATGAACAACCAAATTGAAGGCACCATTCCTGCTTGCTTGGGTGACCTCCCCAATTTACAGGTGATCCATCTATAAACCTTCTTGATAAGCTCTTGAAAAAGAAAGTCTAAGTCTTGAAAAGTGATGGGTGATGTGCAGTTTTTTCTGAGCTTTTCAGTAGCTATTCAACTGATGTGGAAAGTTCTCTGTTTTTGTTTCTTTAAATCAATTTGTCATGGTTTTGAGAGGTGCCTTATTTGTGGAAGAACAAGTTGGTGGGAACTATTCCTCAAACACTTGGACAAAACACAAATCTCACACTTCTCAACCTGTCTTCCAATTTTCTCTACAGGATGATTCCACAAGATTTATGCATTCGCCAAAAGCTTCAATGGCTAATATTGCAATACAATCAGCTCACGGGTCCGATTCCTGAGAGTTTGGGAAACTGCCAGAGTTTAACAAAACTTCGCCTTATCTACAACTTCCTTAACAGGTTGATCCCAATAGGACTGTTAGGACTTCTGAATATCTCATTGGAGGAGGTCAAGGCCAACAACATTATTGGGCCAATCCCATCCACATTCATTTCTGCTCCATTGTTGAGATACTTTGATTTTTCTGACAACTATCTGTCAAGCAGTTTGCCAGCAAGTATTGGGAACCTCACAAAACTTCAGCAATTCCTGCGATCAGGCAACCAGTTCAGTGGGTTGATCCCACCCCAGATCTGTGACATGCCTCTTCTGAACAAACTGGATCGGAGTTTGAACAATTTATTGGGCCTGATTCCATCAACAATATCCAACTGTAAGAAACTTGGGTCCCTTGATTTGAGCCATAACAATTTGTCGGGTGAGAGTCCTCTCCAAATCAAGTACATACCCAATCTCTACCTCAATCTTTCTCACAACCATTTGACAGCTCACATCCCACCAAAATTGCAGCTGGTTCAAACTCTGAGCATCATTGACTTCTCCTACAACAATCTTTCTGGACAGATACCACATTTCAAGTTGACCATTATAAGTGCCTTTGTGGGGAATTCATTTTTGTGTGGAGATGTATTGCCATCAAGCAACCTTCATATCTTCTGCCCCTGCCCCATTTCTCCAGCATCCTAAACAACATGATACAGGCCTTCTATCATGGCTGGTCAGGATGTTGTTCTCAGCTGCTTTCATTGTTTTACTTGTGGGCGTGTGTTGCTTTTTCCGAAACTACCAGTGGTACATCTGCAGATATTTCCAAAGGAAACCAACAGTCCACCCTTGGAAATTAATTGCCTTCCAGAGGTACTAAGCAAAGCATGAACAGCTGCTTCATATGCTGTCACAAAAAGATTTAAAGGAGAGTTTGAATATCAATCTAATGACTATAGTAAAGCTATAATAAAATTGTTGAAAAAAATAATTCCTCGAGTATCTTCTTGGGTCCCTTTTTGTTGTCCTAATGATCTCATTTGAGGAAAATGTCTCCAGGTGCTTGATTGCTTGACAGAGGACAACATAATTGGTCGCAGTGGAGTGGGAACTGTTTACAAGGGTGTCATGCCCAGTGGTGAGATTGTGGCAGTCAAAAGACTATCTGGAGAGGGGAAAGGGGCATCCCACGATCATGGCTTCTCTGCTGAGATTCAGACGCGGAGGAAAATCTGACACTGCAATATTGTGTGGCTTCTCAGGGTGCTGCTCTAACCATGAGACAAATCTGTTGCTATATGAGTATATATGCCAAAGGGTAGTCTTGGGGAGCTTCTTCACAGTAAGAAAAAATCAGGCCATCACAATTGGATACAAGGTCAGAAATTCGAGTTCCTAGAATTAATTGATCACACTAATTGACTTAACAACACTGGTTTTGATTAGCACTTGACTAAGAGCAGCTCCATTAGTGCTCAGTATGTGGCCCTGCAAAAGAAAATTAGATGAAGAAAAGTCAAAACATGCCAGTTTGGCTCAGCAAAATGGTTTTAGCTCAGCATTTTTCAATAGGATGCAGAGGCTGGTAATAGGTACAGCAAAGCCTAACACCTGTTGTTGATTGGCTTAGATAGTTTGATCGGTCTGGGTGGGTTGCTATTAGTAGTCTCCCATCTATTTGCAGTCCCAGTTTTAGTTTTATGGGTGGAGTTGGAAATAAATAAATAACTAAACTTGGATGTGAGAAATATTTTTGCAGTCACATAGTGAGCACTAGTACTGCTCGAGATGCTCTAATCACCAGTTAGTTGTCATCACAACTGTTGCTGATTAGCACTGGATTAATTACCAGTGTTTAAGACTCATAGCTGTTGAACACAGACAATGAATCTTGGGACTAATACTTTGTTGGCAATTTATAGGAAGTGATGTTGGTCCTCAGAGTCGCATTATTGTGCTCCAGTGATCTACCAGCAGACCGCCCAACCATGAGAGATGTGGTGCAAATGCTGTCAAATGTGAAGCCAAAGAGCAAAGGGAGCAGTCTTGCAGACTCTCATGAATTGATGATGGCATTAGATCTTCTGAAGGAGAAGAATGATAATCTTCAACTTGCATGTGAGCAGAAGTAGCTTTAAATCTGCCACCACCTGCAGCACTTGATTTGCAAGTGGAATCTTGAGCTTTTTATATTCAAATGCATTTAAACTCTTGGGTCTATTGCTTGTGTACATTACAGCCAGTGTAGAGGGTTTTGTAGAGCTTGAAATGGGTGTAAGAATTCTGTCTTTTACAGTTGGTTAAGTGGAGCTGGAAGATTAGAATTTTGAAATTTTTTCAGATTAGGAAATAGGGAACTAGTGTTGTGTGTAGATAGCATACAGTTAGTTGCTTCTCTTTTTTTGTGTCTGCAGCACACTAGGAACAATGCCATCCCTAATGCACAACTTGCAACAAATCTGCATCAATTTCATTTTGAACACAAAAAAACTGGAAAGAAATGTTCTGAAGGTAAGAGTAGTATATCTGTAGAAAAACTTTGTGAGCACTGTATCTTCAAACTATTTCACCTTTTGATCTGTAATGGAAGTACCCATTTCTCGACTTGGAATTTTAAACTTGCAAAATCAAGCTAGATGATCAAGTCTTCCGCTCCTGACGCCGTTTGTATACAGGCTTATCCGTAGGTGTGCTGATTTCATCAGGACGTAGCTTGCGCTTTCTGCCCTTGGTTGTCAACTGTTTCTGCAAGGACATCGTCATAGCCAGTTCTCGCAACTTCTCCGCTCGCTCGCTTCGCTCCTTCAGCTCCCTCTTCACCCCCTTAGAAACCCTAGGAGCACGAAGCGGATCCTCCGGCATGTCCTTTACCACTGCCGGTCTGAGCTCTTTAGCTTGTTCCCTATCTTCAGCAAAATAGATATGCTTGCTTGATGATTGGCCCTCATGTAGCGGAATGAAAGAAGACTGCAACCTCTCCACTTTTTTCTTCTCAGCCTGCCATTTGGACATCAAGTAACCGAAGTCTTGCGTCTTCATCAGCTGCAGCTCCTCTTCCGTGTATTCCTTCCCACCGGTTTTGGGTCTATGAATGCCATCCACCGTCTTGGAGTTTATCATCTTATAATAAAACTCATCGGGATTCCTGAATGCCGCCTTCTCCCGCAACCTACGGATGGTGTCCTCTTTCCTGTGAAAATCCTTGGCTCGCAGTACATAGTCCTTGTGCTTCTCAAGCAGCCCAAACCTGGCACGGTTCTGAGGTTGCGAGCGCTCCTTGTGAGCTCGCCTCCGCACCGCGTTCCTTAACGTCGACATACTTGCTGCCTCTCCTCCTCGCTTGAGCTCCACAATCCTTCCTTGTTCCTGCTGGCGGCAAACCCTATATACACAAAGCCGCGACAGAGCAGCGAGAGAGAAAGGGTTTATGTCGGGCCGGGTCACATGTAAATACTACGTACCCGTTCGAAAGGCTCTGTGCAGGCAAAAAATCGCCAGATTTATAAAGATGGTGCAAGTTTGTAGCCAAAAATATAGAAGGATGATTATATATAGCCAAATTTGGTTAACTATTCCTAAGGATGATTACCATTTTGGCTACAAACAAAAACTCCTAAGAAAACATTAATCATTACCATAATACATTTATCATTTTGACAATAATTAAATTATTTTCAAAAGATGTTGATTTTCTCAAAATCAATTGCTCTCAATGTTGAAAGTAATAGAAATTTGACATTATTATTGAATGTTTGCCTTAAAGCTTAGTGGTGTGGTGTGCCTAAGTAATGCAAAATTAGTTAGCATTTTCTTTCACCATCTCAACTATAGGAATTTCACTAAATGTTTAGTGATGGAAAATGAAATTATGAAAAAAAAATTGTCAAGAAAATGTTAGAATGGTAAAGGTCCTATGATAATTAATAGAGCCTTTTGTTGAATCCCATAACAAAAAGTGTCGTTTGAACAAATCATTCACGAACAACCACGTTGCAACACATTGCAACACGACATGTAGCTTGTGAGAATTGCAATTGTTGAGAAAGTTTTCATTCACCAACAACCACATGGCAACAAGGGCTGTAGCCCATGAGAGTTTGCAATGGTTGAGAGTGTTTTCACATGCTCTAAAAAGTGCTATTGCCACAACTCAAGATGCCTCCCAACTTGCATTGTATGAAGAACAATTCACGATGAAAATTATCTACAACATTTCATGAGGGAAATTTGATAATTAGTTTGCGAGAAAATTTTCAAGACCATTGAAAAGTAAGAAATCTCAAACAATAAAAACTTCAAGGCCACCTAGGAGAAAAGAAAGACTCAAAAAACGAAAACTTCAAGCTCATGTAGGAGCAAAAAAATCAAAGAACACACATTTTAATCCAAACACACTTTCAAAAAATTCCCAAGCGCACACATTTTTGTGCAAACACACTTTCAAGTGCACACATTTTCATGCAAACATGTTTATAAAAAAACTGATTACCTCTCATGAAGAAAAAAATGAACATCACAAGTGTGCAATTTTGTTTGGAGCTCCTTATTCCTCTAATTTTTTTGTTCACATTGGAGGTGACAAAATCAAATGAACCAATTTATCATAGTTAGAGCTAAACCTCTGTTTGAACTTTCAAGTGTTGCAATTGATGTTTTTGGGCATCCAAAATGTTTGGATTGTCATTGTGTTTATAAAGGGTGTGGGAAGAGGTTGAATTCAATGCTTTAATTTCACTAATTATTCTTGGTGTTGAAATTACAATTATTCATGTGCTTTGTTGTTGAGCACCTTATTGTTGCAAATTGTAAAAAATGTCAATCCTCCAAAATAGAACCCTTCTTTGAATGTAAAAATTATCATGTTGACAATGAACTTCGCTTGTGCATTCACTGCACATTCACATTTTTGTGGCCTTTTGCTTGTTCTTTGTTACAAAAGAACCTTGAAGGTACTTCAAGTTTGACCCCCAGTCACATCTAAACCCTTAATTATGTTTAATTCTTTTAAAACATATTCATTTGCACTTTCTACATCTATTGCAAATGAAGCTTTGGGCTTCTTCATGGGTATGAATTTCAAGCTTTTCTTTCTTGTTTCTACCCATTAGGATCTTTGAGGAGCAACCAACAATGAATGAACATGAAAGATGCATTCTTTAGGTGTTTGGACTAGTACTAGGTATTCCAAAACATTCTCAGTAAAAAAATCACTTTCATTCAATGCAAAGAACAACATGATAATTATCACAAAAATTTGAAACATCATGTTTTATTAAGCCCCATTTTTGTCTCCAAGCTCCTAGTTGGGCACTCTTCACAATCAATAGGTTTGTTTTTGTTGTAGTTAAAAGTTATGCTCACCAAATGTTTGGTTTTTTTGCCCATTTATAGTAAATGAATCCTAAGGAACATGAAACATGATCATGTAGTATTGTTTCTCTTCCTCTACCACAAAGTTATTCTAGGTTTTACCTACCTACCTAATAATTACCTACTTCTTACTTCCTACATAACTACCTACCTACCTACTATATAGGACTATATGGACTACAAGCTACCTACTTACTTACCCTTTACCTACCAACCATCTTGCAACCTACCTATTAATTACTTAACTTTTATACTTACCTACATAACTAATGATCTGAAATAAATAAGTGAAATGAAAAACTTGATAAGTTTTGTCAACTTTAGAAAATGTAGTCCATTGGTAAGGACATGGATTATCATTGGGGAGGTGAAAGGTTAATCAATTTTTTGATGCTTGCAACCTATATACATGCTTAAAAGGTTATGAAGGTTGGGTAGGTTAAGCTAGGTTAGGTAGGCTAAGTTCTACCTACCTATTTGTTTTTTTTATGACCTACTTAAACCTATATCCTACTTATTTACCTATACAAAAATATTATTAGTTTTGGTAATAATCTAGGAAAAATAGGATAAAAATTCACTAGTCAATTGGTCCACTATCCACTAGTCAAATAGTTGAACATTTTGCCAAAAAAAAACCATCTAACTAATTTGGACAAGTCCAATTTGTCCAAATTGATATGATTTTTTTTTTGGACACTTGTCCAAATGTGGTCCTTTTTTAATTGTATTTTTAGTAAAAAAAAACTATGAATTGTGTAGTGATTGGATGATTACTTTTGCAATTTCTAAGAATATTGCCATCAAGAGGTCAAACATCATCATCAAGAGGCCCACACATGTGTAGGACTACCAATCAACCTACACATGGAGTTTCTAATTACATATATCATAACAAAGAAGTGGTGCAATATAGGCATTGAATAAGCCTTTGACCACATGTGATTCAAATGATGGTGTGTTATTGCAAACCTTATTAGAAGAGTGGAGTCATACCTCCAAGGCTTCAAAATAAGCCTTGGAGGAAAGACAAATCAAAGTTCATTGTTGCTTGCAAACTGAGATGAACACTTTAGAAAAGAATGCATCCAAAGCATTTTGGTTGGCCTTGAAATCCTTTGAAGATAAGGTTGAAAGAGATTTGTCTATGGAAGCATATGTGAAAAAAATTGGCCTAGATCTTTGCATTCACAAAGATACCAAAAAAGGTGTGTGATTCACTAAACATGAATTGGCAAGACATGAAAGCTTAGCAATGTTTACACCAAGCAACATTTGATGTAAATTTGAAATTGTTGATTTGCCTTACTTATGGAAATGGGATCAATTTGATGCAACTATCTTTGTCACCATGGCTTACAAATTGCACATTTTCTTGTAGCTACATGTGACCAAGGTTTACAAATTAGTAGATCTTCAACCTACATAAAGATGTCAACCAAGTTTTCAAGATGCCAACCTTTGGTTCTTTCACAAAATTTCAACTAGAGATTATGTGCCATCAAACACATAACCTTCCAAAAGAAGAGTAGTACTATTGACAAGTACCAAGGTGGATGAGGCATTATTTTCTTATCAACACATGTTTGTGGCGAAAGAAAAATTTCAAGGTCTAGAATGACTATTTCATTTCCTCCATGATAACATATATTTGAATATTAATATAGCCTTGATTTCAACATTTAGTTCCAATTCACAATAAGGTTCATCAAGTTTATTAAGTTTGTTCAGTTTATTTTTGGTATTTATTCACAAATGTGTTGGAATCTATAGGTGCACCAAGGAAAATATTTGCAAAAATTGATAAAACAATGGTGAAAAATCTCACTTTCCAAAAACTTGTGAGGTATGGTTCAAAAACATCTAGAAGTAGTTTTGGTCAATCCACAATGTGTGTTTTCTATTTTGCTTATAACCTTTGGGTAAAAGGTAATGCATGCATAAAAAAGAAATGCTCAATTATACTAATGTAATTTGGAAAGATATTGGATCACTTTTTTTGTCTAGGGTTGAAATCATCTAACCTTGTGTTCTTTTAAGTTGTAGAATTACAATCACATAATTGAATATGTTGACAACGTACAAGGCTAGTTGTTACATGTGAAACTAGTTGACACCGAGGTTGTCCATCTAACTAATCTACAATTGGACATTGTAAGTTTTATTTTATTTGTTACTCATTCAAATCAAACATTTTAATTTTAATCACCATTGTTAATAATTGGCCCATGCGCAAGGTTTTCAAGATCCTATTTGTAGTTCAATTATAAATTGTAATAATTGTTATTCATTTTGAACATATAGGCCCACATGTTAGGACACTTCATAAACTTGCATCTCTTAAAATCGAAGCACCCTAGTTTTTTTCATTTGCAACATTGTTCATCATGTTCAATCAAGTGTAAGCATCCCATAACTTGGAAATTGGAGTTGACCCAAAACTATGCATGGACTTAAAAAAGACTTCAAGTTACAATGGCCTAGTAAGTGGGCAATATGACAAAATTAAATCATTTTTTCAAGGATGCAACAAACCTAATCCATGATTTATCCACACAACAAGCAAATGATGAACTTGGGTGAACTTTTCAAAACTTTGAAGTGAGGCAAGAAAGTTGGTGAGAGGACATCAAAATCAAAATTGGTACCATAATCTTCAATCATCTATTTGATGTTGGAAGGGAAATAGGATTGGCCATGCATGCATGAAGGATTTTCATGGCTATTCATCATGCAAACACATATGTAAAAGGAAAATTAAACATGTGAACTTGCATTGAACAACTTACTTCACAAACACTAAAGGTTTGTTCAACAAAACATGTGCCATTACAATGATGTTATCGAGTGAGTAGTGCACCATGAAAAATGAGTAGGTGAATGGGCTCAAGGGAGCAAGAAAGAATCTTTGGAAGATATTCCATGCGACATGGATTCACATTTTGTGATGTGGCAAAATATTCCATGATGAGGCTTGAAATATTCTACCACGTGGACGAAGGTTTAACATGAAGACACCAATTGTTCTTTCAAATGTTGCATATATTTGTTCAAATGATGCTTGTGATTTGTAGCATTAATGTGGGATGGTTTTGAGAAATGGAAATGCTAAATTGGGTTAAAGATTTTAGATAAATGAATTTGATCATAGTTGTAGCAAAAATGTTCACAATATCATCAAATCTTGTTGTAGAAAATGAATGCACCACCTTTGAAGCATTGATCACCATTGAGATGATCTAGCTCCTCCAAGAATGATGGAACTAAAACACAATCCAAATTGAATCTCTTTGCACTAAATTAATTCTTTGCACATAATCCTTTAAACTTATCTACTAATTTTACCAACATGAATTGTATTTGTACACATATATTCTTCTAAATATTATAGATAAGATAAACACAAAAAAATTGATGCAAAAACAACCTTATTATCATGTCATTGGCTCTCACATGTTTTAGCATGGCACAAATAGATGTTGAACCTTGTCCCAACTCCACATGAGATAATGAATGAACTTTTTAGTTTACCCACAATGTTTTATGAGATATAATGATATAGGTGTTAACATTGCACCCATGCCCCACACCCACCCAAAAAAATTGTTGACATTATGACAAAATATATGCACGAGCAACTTGGGTAATTTTCAATTATCACATTATAACCTTTGTGGCCAAAGTGTATGTTGTAGATTCATTCATTCTCAGGTGGTTGGACATTTACATGGTGGAAAATAGTTGTACGATTAAGTCATTTATTAACCTCCCAGTTGTTGGTTTGTTGCACAAAACAATATATATGAACATAAAAACCATTTGATCCTAGAAAATTCTTGGAACATGTTCTTGGAAAGTGGGGTTCTAAATAATTCATGGGATGAAGTGAACACTTTATTTTATTTGTTAAATCAATGCCCAAATAGAGCCAATAATGGGATTTTTCTTAAAGAAAAATATTTAAGACCCACCCTAACATAAATCAATTCAATTTTTTGGAAGCTTGGCCCATATGCATGCATGTGTTAAAAGCTTTGTGAAGTAAATTAAAGCCTAGGTTGGTTAAAACTATGTTTGTAAGTTACAACAATAAAACAAAATTTCACAAGCTATATCATTTAATTAAGTGATGATATAAATTGGTAGGGATGTAATTGTAAATGAATCAATTCAAGGGTTTCAAAATGTGACTAAGGCATCACTAGCTAAAGTTGATTTTTTTCCCCAAAAATTTTCAAGTCATTGAACTCCAATCTTTTGAACTAAGGACAATCACTTAAAGAGTTGTTAATACCTAACTTACTAATCAATGACATGAAAAAAGTTGAATTGATTAGAGTTTCAATTTTACACCCATTATGTCATAGATGACTACCAAATTTGAAGGAACAAAAGTTGATACTTTTGGGTGACAAGTGTTATTTGCTATGAGATTGATATCCATCATCTAGGTTATGAGACCAAGTAACTTTTGTGACCAAAACAACTAATGAACCCTTTAATTTTGCTACATCCTATGTTTTTGAAGGTTCTAGAGGTTGCCATGGCTCATGAGTTTGACTCATTCATAATAATTCAATGTGGGAGCTTATTGATTTGCCACCTAGGAAGTAGCCATTAGTGACCAAATGAATTTTCAAAGTAAAGGTGGGTTCATTTGGTAGTGTAGAAAAGTTAAAGGTACATTTAGTGGCATGAAGTGATAAACAACAATAGGGAATCGAAAGATTTTCATTTATAGTCATGTGTGACAATTCAAATTGTGGTAGCTATTGTTGATTAAAGACACTCAAAAACTAGACATCTTAATACCAAAATGACATTTTTGCATGAAAATCCTGAGGAAGAAGCATACCTAACATAACTAAAAGGATTTTTAATACTTACTTGAGTGAAAATAAAATGTGTAGGCCTCGAAAGGCACTATATGGCCACAAGTAATCATTAAACCTTGGTAAAGCCACACTGATGTTCATCTAAAAAGTCAAGATTTATAAAGAAATCCAAGTAATTATAATTTCTACATTTATATCAAAATTGCAAGTGCATCATAATCTTCCTCTATGTTGATGATTTACTCATCATGAGAGATGATGGAAATAAAATTAAATGCACACAAAAGGAGTTGGAAAAAGTTTTTGCGATGAACTATTTAGGTGATGGTAGTCTATACTTCAACATTGAAATATACCACATGACAAGTGGAATCTATGTCAACAAAGGTACATTAAAAAAATATTAAAGGATTTGGAATGCTAGATGTTCAGCTTGCCATGAGTACACCAATGGAAGAAAATTTGCATCTTATTCTTGACAATGTGATCTAGTAGATGGTCTATAGTACTGATCACTTGTGGGAAGTCTTTTGTAAATCAACAATACCCCATTTGATACATCTTGGGCAATGAACAAGTTGTAATGGGTTATGAAGAACCATAAGAACTACATATGGTAACAACTAGAAGAATGTTAGTCACTTCAAAGGTATGATGAAATATGGGTTATTCTATCCTTATAATGGAGACTCAACACTCACATCATATGTTGATGTTGATGGGCAATAAATTGGACATAAGGTGTTCAATCATGGGAGTGTACTCAAGTTACGAGAATGTGCAAAAAATTGGTCTTGAAACTATTGTAGCACTTTCAAATATTAATGTTGAATGTTGAAGGATGGGAGAGTTCCCATTGAATTGTTGATTGATAATTAATATAGTATCAAATTGGTCTGAAACCTAGTCATGCAAGTTAAGACAAAACACATAGAGATAGAACATCATTATATTAAATAGATAACACAAGCAAGGAATCTCATTCCAATTAGACAACAATTTGTTAATTTAGTAACTAAACCATTAGGACAAGTAGATGATGCTACTCAATTATGAGTGGTATGAGTAGAAGGATTAGACACCCCAATTAAGGTAGCATGAGGATGTCTTCTTGTCTTGAAGGTGGTTGAAATGGTTGGAAAGATGTCAATGGCAAGAAATGATGAACTCAAACTATATTAGTTTACAAAATGGAGAAGATGCAACAAAATTACCATGGTACTTTGACCAAAGGTTACTCTTGGTATCATTGTTTGAATATTCAAAATTTAAAAAAAAATCAATGAAACATATATGTATGATGTTTCAATTTTCAAGGAACGAGATTTGAAATGAATGACCTCTAGGCGATAGTAGAAAATGAGAGGTATAGGTTTGAACCCTTGATGTAAGATTTGAGCTTTGTATCTTGAAGTGCAAGTTCAACAAATTGAAAAATCACCTAGTGATCAATTGTTTCAACAAATCTTTTTTAGATGAATGATTAAGTTGTTCAAATCAAATTAAGAAGAAAAGATTTTGATAGCTTATCCAAGAGCATTTGAGTTGTTAAAATCAAATTAGGAAGATTGACACTTCTTTGTTGAATATTCATTTATTTTAGAAAAATGAGGTTTGATAGTTTCAAATTGAATTTTCCAAAATTTCAACAGCTGAAAAATAAGCATGCAAAATACACATTATATTAGTGTATTTGCAATAGTAACCCAACGATTGGGACTAAACAAAATTTCATGAATTGATAGTTTGATTTTCAATGATTTCAACAAATATCAATTAAAATTTCCCCCTTTTTTCAGCTAAACTATTTGACAAATTATTTTATCCCAAACATCAGTCATAGGTATGGTACTCAATGTTGATTCATTAATTGGTTGACACTAGAGAGAGTAAGTTCAAGTAAAAAACTGGAAAATTATGCCAAAAAACAATGAATTTAGTTGAAATGGCATTTTAAAATACATATATATTTTTAAAATCTCAAAATATAAAAATCACTAGGTTGTGAAAATCTCCTTGAATGTGAAGTGTCATCAATCATCATTCTAGTGTGTTTTTTATTTAACAACTCAACTAACTCAAACATTGCCATCAACAAAACTTTAAAGGTTTTTGCATTAGAGCATCCTTTTACAAATCGATTGACATCTACGACTTCAATGGTACTCTCAACATGTGTAGCATCAATTATAAAAAAAAGATGACAATGCCCAAAGGTGCAATGATCCATTAAATATTACAATGTTTCAGTTATAAATACAAAGTGAATAAGGCAAGTTCTAAAACATATAAACCCATCAATGCTTCAATTATTCATAAGTTCACCTTGAAATAGGTTTCAATGAAATACAAGCAGGTTAACACCAAAGGAGTAGGGCATTCTGAAATAAGCACCTGCTTCAAGCAAAGGGTGTTACCTAATGCAAAATACACATTCATGATGCATGCTACTATGGGTTTCAAATGAATGGGTCCTTTAGTGCATCAAAATACATACATATTTATGGTGCATTCTACTTTGAGTTACACCTCACATGTAAAGAAATGTGGTTCACATGCCTTTTTAAAGCCAAATGATGTACATGGAATTTTCAATAATCATATAGAACTTTGAGACGATAGTTAAATCCATTATAGATATCTAATCAATGTTTGATCTAAAGAAAAACTTATTCATTAAGACATACAAGTTGAATTGTTGAGAGTTAGTTGCATTTGAAACCTCTTGCAGTCAATTAGTCAATAAACAAATTCTATTCAATATAGACTTTAGAGTAGTTGGTCTGCACCATCTTCTCAAATTGTGATTAATCAACAATTGCAAGATCAATTAAAAAAAAATTGTCCAAAAAGGTGGCACATATAGCTTCAACTCTTGATGATGATGCTGACGTAATAGACTTGTACTTAACTTATTTGCAAGGAAGAAAAAAGAAAAAAGAACCCATTTTACCAATACCTATCACAAATTGCAATTTTATTGCATAATTTTCTATGTGTAAAATTTGTCTTTATAGAATCATCAACTTTTAATGCTTTGAACAATGCCTATTCCAAGGATGGAAGAAGAGCTCATAGCAATCTAGGCAACACACCCAACACCTGCAACAGACAACAACAATTGTTTTTTCTTCCTCATTACACAAATTAGGGATTAAGAAAGTAGTAGTTGCTTCCGGTCTAACAAATGTGGCATCATCAACTGGCCTTGAAAAGCAATTGAAAAAGAAAAAGAAGTTGTTTTGAAGAAGGTACTCCTTGACGTAGTAGAGGCGACTCCCAAGTTTACAATCCCATTTCTCACCATCACAACCGTTGTTAATGAAAAAATATTTTAAGTTGGTTTTTCTTTTCAATATTTTGAAATGTACTTTTACATTAGAAATTTGGTAGATTATGATTATAATATGAAAAAGTTGAAAATACATTAATTAATTGTAAGCTTCCATCAACTTGAAAGCATAAAAAATTCTTTCGTATACTTGAAACACCTTATTAATTTGTAAAAACGGAATAAATATTTTGTTGTACTTGCATATTTTTAAATGAAATTAAATAAATATTAAAACGTGTAGTTCTTCAATATTGTGGAATAAACTCAAATAATTTCCTTTCTTTGTCATTAAAAAAAATAGTTCTAAGAAAAATCTATTAAAGTTTGATTTATGTATACTTTCCATTTGTGATAACAAGTAAAATTGTTGGCATATTCTAGTACCATGTTGGGGCTAATGGATGTTTATGAAACTATTTAGATTATAGTTTTGCTACATTGTGCACTACCAATGATGATGTTGTAGTTAGAAACAATTTCATGCACATTACACGTGGATGTAGAACTTAACAAACATCAAGCTTTAAAAAAAATACACTAGTAGAATGTTATTACTATGTTGGGATTTGTTGTTCATTTGTGTTACCATAATAATAATTTAAAATGATGATTTTGATCATTTGGTTATTTTGGATATGGTACACAAAAATGGTTTGATATGCAATATGTAGTGTGACTTCTCAAATGTGACCACATATATCTTGAGCATTGAGGTTGGTGGCCAAAGGATATCAACTATCAAAATTCCACATGAATATATATTATGTTATTACATGACAAGCACATACACATGAGTCAATGAAGAAATTGGAATAGAACATTGAAATCAAAAAATGTACAAGGTCATTCATTTGTGTTTTGAATTAGTGTAGACCAACAAAACAAAGTCTTGATGAAATTATAATTTCTATCCCACATAAGGTATCACATAATTAGATTTTGATTTTTTTTGAAACACATGTTTTGGATTGATTGTATAAGAAATACCCATATTACCAATTTCACTTTATTTTTGTTTATAATACCCAACTATTATGCATAAGAGTCAAATTTGACATATCCAACTTCATACCCATGCTCATAACCTTGTATTATCATGTCAAGGTAGGTCTTTGTAAGTAATTTTTTTTCCAAAACCAAATCAATCTTCATGCCTTATGCATTTTTCACAAGTTTCAACACACATTTAACAAATTCATAGTAAAAACTGGAATTCAAATTGGAGAAGTGTAATTAAATGAAAAATGACATTTAAATGTTCAAGGATTTATTCAAGAACCTATTGGGATGAAACATTGAAAGGTACAAGTTAATTTTTTGTTTCATCCAAACAACACCTAACTCATAAAGGTCTTATCAATATTTATATATATTTTATAAATAAGTGGGGTATCTATCTAGTTCTTAACCAATTTTAGGCCTTATAGGTCAATTATGAATAACCTACCCTTGAACCCTTGTTGATAGTCAGCCATTTTTTCCATAACCAACCAATATTGAATGGATTTATGAATGCTAATATTTAATTGTTGTCATCAACATGTTCACATGTTGCCATCAAAGTAGGGTTATGGATGTTGTGCACATCTTAACATATGTCTATTTTGATATTTGAAATTGCTATATTTAAGTATCACAACTTATTATAAAAGCATCTTCACCCCCACAACAAAAATTACACCTTCACATTAAAGTAAGTTGATGTTTATTGTTAAGTGTCCCCATTCACAAACATAAAAAAAACACTTCAAACAAACAGTGAAAGACCATTTGCACCTTTACATTTGGACCATTAATTGTCATTGACCAAATTCACAATAGGAAAATATTTTTACAAGTGTTAAAATAACCCTAACATTCTTGGTTCTTTTTATCGGAGAGCAACAAGATTTGCACTATCATGTTGCAAGATTTAATGAAAAAGGATATTTACCATTGTGGGGCAGAAATGTTCTAAGGTGCATAATCATGAAAAGGTTAAATGTATATGTTTTACATATTCAATGTTTTATCATGAAGTGGTTTAAAAATGCCTGTGACAAGATTTTCAAACATTTGGCCATGTATTTTGGTCATCTATCAAACAAAAAATGAGTTTCATTCAATTATGTATTAGTGTTGATTGTAATTTTTTTTGGTATGATTATATTTCATTGGGTGTTGGTATAAAATTGTTATTGATAAAAGTGAAATGAAGCATGGGCACAACATTAACCAAACGATTGTCCACGACTATGTTGGATGGTGTAAAATGTTGATTTATGTACATATTGAAATCCACCAATACATGGCTTGGCAAATCAATTTGTATGTGTGCAACATTCAATATACTTGAGCAGTTTTCCACTCCTCGGGCACATTAGAAAGAATGCACAAGCTTGAGTTTTAGTGTTTTGCAGCACGAGAAAAAAGGACTTCGGGTAAGGAGTAAGAACTCGGCATAGTACTGAGGGTCTGGTGCCGGAGAGACTCGTCGAGGCGGTTGGACCATCCGCGGCCACAAGTGGCCTGCCGCAGACCTGAGGAGTCCAAAAAACGGTGCGGAGCCTCCGGCAGGGCGCGCATTACACGACAATTAAGATGAATACAGCTTTGCGGAGATCGATTAATCTCACCTCCATCGGAAGCAACTTTTGCGAGGGAGGCGAGGAGATACTGAAAGAGAGACGTTGGAGGTCCCACAGCTCGAAGGAGAGCTGGAATCAGAAACCGGACGGAAAAGGAAATTGCAGGGGAAGGACATCGCCTCGAAGCCAGGCGCGGAAGCACGAGCAAGTCCCTTCGATCCGTCGCACCTTGGAGGATCGATTCCTCTCGGTTGTGCCGCGCAGGAGGAGCGCGCTGCTGATAGGTGGCAAGCAAAGAGAGAGCAGCGAGGAAGGAGAAGGAGGGGTTGGGGGATGTCCCATAAGGTTTGGCACAAGAGGCGGAGGAAAGGGTATAAACAAGGCGAGGGGAGACTAAAACCATACTTACCTGGGCGGGGTCGATCGGTGGTCAGGATGGCCGATGGCTTAGGGATTTCTGCTCCATTGCACTACGGAGCGGGAGACCCTAGCATCTTCCCAAGGGGGGCATGCACGTCGTAATTTGTGGCAGCGGGGGCTCGCGTTCGCGCGGCCCCCACCAAATATACGTAAATTGAAGTCATACGCACAACAGCCAAGTTTTGTCGTTTCGAAATGGTTACTTGTTCGCAAACAACATACGAACGCGGGGTATTGATAGCTTTCGCATTCACCAGATTTTGTTAAGAACAATGGATGGAACTAATGTTGACCAGTTCTTCCATATTTGAAGGACCTCCAATCTCAGTTTTGTCATTTCTGTTTATAAAATGTCCCCCTAGGTTCTTCAAGTGCAAGTTTAAGCTTGGGCTGTTTCACATTTCTAAAACTTGAAATTTGAATTTTGGCACAATTTTTCAAACTCAAAAACCTTCTTGCCTAGTTTGATAAACAAATCCAATTCCATGTACATAATACACATTCCCCAAAATTATATACTATATAGGTATGGAGTTTTACAACTAATTGATGATAGTAGGGTATGCATAGGTACATCTACTAGTAATTAAAACATATGAAATACCTAGAAAGTTCAACCCAATCAATAATTCTTCAAAAAAGTTTAGCCCATTGACCAAGCAAATCTGAACCTACATTAAAAAAAATTCTCTTAAAGTTATTGTTCTAGCCTTGAAGGCTAGTTCTAAGGTCCAATTCGTGTGTTGGTAACTTGATTCCACCAAAAGGATGTCAATCTTGAACCTCAAGTTCAACCCTTCACATTTGACACTTCAAACTAGATAACTTGCCAACACTAGGCTACACATGATTAACTTGTTGACAATAACCTTTTTAAAATGCCAAAAACGCAAACTTCATAGGACTTAAATGATGTATCCAAATAATATATAAATTTCAAAATTAATAGCATGCAATATCTCATGAATTACCCCTATTTTGTGCTCTAAATATATGTCAAACCTCCTCCACATTAGAAATCAACAAGGAATATTTTGAAATCTTTGTTAATTTGTTTTGCAAATTATTACAAAAACCATAATTTTTCTTTTTGTCCTTGTCACAATCTTGAACTATAATTTAAAGATATGGAATTACATGCATGAAAGATATTGATTTTATTTCATCAATTTCATCTATTTTTTAGGACCTAGTCCACTTATTCTCATTTAGTAGGATAAACTAAAATCAAGATAATGATCATGTCAATTAAGTTTGGCACCAATTCAAAATACAAGCATTCATGAAATATTAAACATTCTTATGGTTTAAATTTTAAAGATGGAGTGATTAAAGGACATTGAACTTTTTCAAATTTACACAGTGCCATTCCTTGTCTCAATCAAGGATAGTTTAGAATATATTTATCATGAATATCATACTTAATCTCAAAGATAAATCATAAAACATGTTTTAAAATATTGACATGTGAAAAAATAAATCATCATCTTGATTCTCCAAGTTAACAAAAAAACAAATTCTAATGCAAAATGCAAATTGTTTTCCATCTCTTGCAATGAATGGATTTGAAAAATATAATTAAAAAATTATCATTAACAAGACTTTAAGGAGTTTAGTGCAATTTCAAGATGAGGTTGCCATCTAAAAGGTTCATGTTGAGTTGAACAAGTCATATCAATCATGTTGCATTATCGTTTAACTTCTTGTTGTGGATGAACTTCATTCATTAACATTTTCATTTCATCCATATTGGATGAAATTAAATTTTCATCATTTTTCATCCACTATGGACAATCATCCTCCATCACATTCGTTTTTCATGCACATGGGACATAAGCACGATAAAGTATATTAGCAAGTACTTCCAAAATGAAGTCACAATCATAGTAGACCTATTCAAAACCTCTTTAAGTTTCATTATGTGACCATGAGGACCTCCATTGAGTTGATGGTAAACTACACATAAAGTTTGAATTTTTTTTTAATATATCCTTCCCATGTTGGAGTAAAATTTGGAGCACCTAGTTGATCATGAAGCATGAAAACTCAGAAGTTTGAATCAACAAAAAACACTGAATCTTAGAACAGTATTTTTGGAGTTTGATTGCAGAATACAAACGTACTATAGTCTTCTTCTGCAATCATCTATCTTCCTGAACACATGTCTTCAAGATCACAAAAGAGAGGATTGTAAGCATGGAGTCAAATGAGAAGAGTATTCCAGTTTTGGTTCAATTTAGAGGGGTACTAATATGAAATTGAGAAGTGGTTTTGGCAGCTTTCATTCACTCTTCAACTTGCATTTTCAGTCAGTCATTTGCAGATATAATGATTCCTTTCTTTGATTGTAACATTTTTTATTGCCTAGTACCTGGATTCAGGAAGATTTTGAGAAATGGTCCTCACTCCAGGAGGATTCTTAGGAGGAAGAGTAGTGTGAGTGGACATCTTATGACCTCTGCAAACCCTTCTTGAGCTCACCTTCTTCTTCTGTTTTGTTGATTTTTCTAGACTCTAAAATCTCGATTTCTATCAGTGGCCTAATAATTCTGCTGCCTTTCTATCATTTCATATGAATGGGAGCAGGATGTGGGATATAGGCTTTAAAGATGGAGGATAGCAAATCCATCTTTTTGTCTTGATGAATTTCAGTCTCTTTGGAGAGGGGAGGAGTTAGAAACCTGTTAGTATGATTTGGAATAAAGACCATCTTTGGGTGCTCTCTCTGTGATCTCAGTGCCAGTTACAATTTTCGGACGGCATGCTGATATATCATCACATGTTGCGTTAAACTAAGTGTCTCTTTCCATGAGGGTGCAATGATCAGAGTTACACACAATATGTTGTGATCACAACAAGGTAATGTATCACACTTCATATGTACCTAGGGAACTTTGTAAGAAACTTATCGGAACATGTGATCCTAGTAGAAATGAGGATGGCAAGTGTCACCTTGTGATGATTCATTAGCTTCTGCATTCCGTCAATGTTTGACCTATAGAGCCATGAGCTCAGTGGTGTGAGCACAACTGGATGAAACAAATGTAATGGAAAGCTACTGTTGAAACAGCATCTCTGATCACAACAGCCTAATGGAAAGAGAGACCCTAATTAGTAGCTTCTGGGCTTTTTTTCATGACACCAAGGACGAGAGGAGGAGCTGATTCATTCAATCCCTGACGCCATATATCTGTCCTGGATGTGGAACTTGGTCTGGTATGAACTTTTAAAACCCTGTCTGTATACACACAAGCCTATTTAACACCCTCAACATGTTAGTACCGCCTGACATGTTAGTCCCCAATCCCTACCAGGTGGGTTGTTGTGCAAGTCTAGTATTTGTACCAGCCTAGTTGGGTTCTTGATACCCATGTTGATACCAGGCCAAGACCCATCATATACAGGGCACATCCCCTAGTGTACAAGCTCATCTCTAGGTTGTAAACTAGCACATGTGGTCATTAGGTAGGTAGAAACTATCACTTGTGACTACTTCTGCCATAGGCAATAACTTGAAAACCTACCTGCTGATTTTTATGTGATTAGGAGTGGTAGAATTTATTTTTGAAATCTACCATTCTAGAGATTTTTAAAATAAAAGTAACTGGAGACCTTGAAATTTTCATATCCATCCACTTATCTCAACCACTTCTTCAACAATCTTTTAATTTTTATTTGTTTGACAGAAAATTTTGGATGATTGTGTTTTTCTAATCTAAGTTTGACTAATTTTGATTTTCTTTTTGGGGGAAAAATTCGCCAATTTTTTTAATTAAGAAATTGAGTGAAAAAAAAAAGCCCTGATCTCAATAGTGAAAATAGAACACGAGACCCATGTCCTGACTTGTAAATAAGACAAATTATGTTGGCCATCTTTTATGGTTACCCAAGTCATTACATTTATCCATCCTAAATATGCTTTGTACTTACCCAAATTGGAAATTTTACAAAGCCTATATTGGTATAACTTTTACCTAGCTGAAATAAATTTGAGAATATTATTTATCAATTGGTAAATTGAAATCAATATACCCACCCAATGTGTTGGTTACGGCATCCACAATGACAGCAAAATGTCCATAAATGAGTTATTTAAGCAAAATCTATCAAACAATTAAAACCTCTAATAAGCTTCTTCTTTCGTTTTGGGTGGCACAAACAGAAATCCATTGCAAAGAATCTCTTATAACTAGCTTTGGTATTCAAATCTACAACTAAACTAGATTAACAGAAAATCTATCAAATTATTTAAAGTAAATAAGGAGATGGCTGATTAATGAAGAAGAAAGCTTGGTGTTGTAAACAATATGAAAATGTTATGTTGAGGAAAAAAAAAATGGCTACCCAATTAAACAAGTTTATAATTAACATAATTGTTTTCCAGAAATTACTGACAACAAAATCTTAGCAACACCACAATGCATAGATGTTAGTTGACGAAAACATGTGAATGTCACTGAAAATTTCCCATAGTAACACTATGAGATAATGTTTTTTTTTGTGCTTTTCCCACTAGGTCAATATGAGTTTCTTTCTCAAACATGAGTTGCTCATTGCTGTAAAACACTGATCACTCTATGCATCAAGTACTTGTTCAATGATATTGTTTCCATATGAACATGGACTAGTGAATTGCACCCACATTTTGTACATTATTTATCTAATTTTACAAGAAAAGACAACATAGCTCTGTCACAAGAGGCTCTATCCTAAAATAATATATTATATTTAAAGTTGTATCATGAATTCATGGGATAAGAGTTAGTTGGCTTTATGAAGGATTTTCCAAATCATTTTTTACATTTGTATTGAGGTTTATTTTTTCTAGCCTTCTTAAACTCATTGTGTATACTTGAAATTTTCAATGATAGTTCCATTGTTTTTCTTTTAACCATACAAATGAAAATAAAGTTATACAATATTGTGTCAAAATTCAGTTCAAAGTTTTCCCAAACAAATGTAAATAAGTTCTCGTAATGTGGATAAGATAAAACTAGATACTTAGATGTTTGAAACAAACATTAGTAATGAATGGATATCACTTAGATGAAGAGAGTTGAGAAAGTTATCCACTTAATTTTTAGTCTCATTTCACTTTCAAATTTAAGAATTTGACATTTCTTATAATTTTTGTTGTAACATTTTGGCTTTAGGGTTTTCCATGAAAGAAGTTTTGTTCTTCTACTTGTGGATAAAAAAACATCCAATTTTTTTTCCATCTTGTGGTTGATAGTTATGATTTTTTGTTTGCACATGATTCATGAAAACTAATAAAAATATGTAAATTTAGGCCACAAGGTTCCACCATTTTGGGTGTCATTAATTAGATGGAAAACACAACATTTGTATGCTACACTTTTAAAAAATGAAGATGATAATGGTTTTTTGTTATACATAGGAAGTGCGTTTAGTAATTTGAATGCAATATAAATTGGCTTGTGAAAATCTAACCAATATGGTTTTATTACACTAGATTTACATTCATTTCTAGGGACATTTACCCATATATGGTATAGTTGAGATCTAACTTTTGTGGTGCTTTCAATACATTGTGATTTTAATTTTAATTTATTTGTGAAATCTAATAGTTCTTGTTTATTTTTTCCATGGTTATTTTTTTAGAATGTTGACATTAAAATATCCCATTATGATGATTGGACAATGTTTGGGAGACTATTGAGTTATAATTTGAAGCTTGTTTAGGAATGTAAAAACTGAACATGAATGAGCTTTATACACACACACACAATATGTCTTGCTTTTTGTGTATTAATATAAAAACTTGTTACTATATATTTTGAAACATCATTAATTATTGTATTAAAAGAATCTAAATGCATATGTATGTTGTACATCATCATTAACCCATGACCATCATGGATTGAAATATATAAATATTTTAATGCATTTATAAATTTGTGCACATCTATTGATGGATGTTGTATTTTTGTTTCTATAAAACATAAGATATGAAACATTTGAAGGTTATGATCATGGTTGATGTCTTCATAATGTTGGCATAAAGAAGTTGTATTCAAGGTTTGTATAATAACATGAGAATTATGTAAATTTTTAAATTGAGGCCTTAATGGTATCCAAGGAAGAATTGTTTTTAATATATTCATTTCTATATTTTCTATTAGATTTACATAAAACATTTCATGTTGGAAAGGAGTTAATAAAAATAAATTTTCTTTTGTTTGGATGTAAGATAATGATATATATGTTAACCCATGTTTTAAACATTAGTAAGATGATAAAAAATTAATTCAATTAATGATAATCTTTGATAATGATGGATTTTTTTACTGTTGCAAGTTGAATTAGAAATTGAATCCTTGTTATGATAAATGATTGAGATTTACCAATTATTATATCTTTGATGATAGGTTTAATTGGTGTCCATTTTGATTCAATGTTGTTATTATAATAACTAGTGTGTACCCGTTGCATTCGCTGCCGGGATAGGCATTGATGTGAAGGATAATGTAATCATTTTATTACACCAAATATATATCCATTACATATACATGCACACACTACAATCTACCAAATACTTCCTTGTAAACTACATTGCGAGTGCAACCTTCCAAATGTTCGTGTCTAGATACGGGTAAGATTTTGAGACCGTCTTTGGAAGTAACCCGTGACACAGCTACATACAATTGCCCATGGGTATACACCGGGTTTGGCAGATACACTCCCACTCGTTCCAAGCTTTGGCCTTGACTCTTGTTGATAGTCATCGCAAAAGCTACGCGGATAGGAAATTGACATCGACGGATTGTAAATGGAAGGGTTATGCTTGACGGTGTCATGACGATGCGAGGTATGAACACTCGATCGCCGACGTGAGTTCCGGTTATGATTTCGGCTTCTAGAACACGTTGTCCAAGCTCTTTAACAATCAGTCTGGTTCCATTGCATAAGCCTGCGGACACATTCAGATTGCGCAACAGCATGATCGATGTTCCTTTCTTCAACACCAACCGATGATGTGCAATGCTTCCCATTTTGAGCGAATTCAGAAATTCGATAGGAAACAGAACATTGGCGTCCACATTTGTTTCATGAATATCGACGATGGAATCTGCACTCAAATATTCTTTTGTTGGACCCGACATTGCTTTCAAAATCGCATTGTTGATTTCATTGACATCTTCATTCTTTGGTGCCAAGATCGCTCGTTGCTTGAGATAGATGAGATTCGAGAAGTTGTTCATGAGATCCGGATATACAAATTCAATGAGAGTTTCTTTTGTGCGCATACGAGCAGGCAAAAGCAACGATTCGGGAAGTCGGATCCAATCTTCTTCCAAATCATGTTGTGGTGGCAACGTGGGCACTGTTCCATTTCCGATTTGCAGAATCCAATTGGCAAAATCGGCAGCCTCAAGATTATAATGACCCATACTCAAGCGCATATTGATGTTCAATTTGTACACACGCGCATACCTCCACAATAGCGACCGCGACAAACATGCACCGACGATGTCTTCTCGACCCCCTTTGGGAATCACCGGAAGGATCTGTCGAAAATCTCCACCAAACACAACAACCTTTCCACCAAATGGCAATTGTTCAGCTTCGGGATTCATCGATCACATGAGATCTCTCAACGATCTATCCACAGCTTCAAATGCATGTCGATGCACCATTGGTGCTTCATCCCAGATGATCAAATCTGCTTGTTGAATCAACAATGCCAGAATCATTCGCGGTGCGATCATACACGTCGATTGCTCATGAAGGTCGATGGGGATTTTGAATCTTGAATGTGCCATGCGTCCACCTTCCAAAAGCAAAGCTGTAATTCCGGAAGAAGCGACCGCCAATGCAATTCTTCTTTGACTCCTGACTTTTGCGAATAGAAGACCATATACATGTGTTTTTCCTGTCCCTCCCGGCCCATCCAGGAAAAACACGGCCGACCGCTTTTCATGAATCGCGCCAATGACAGCTTGATAGAACGCAGCTTGATCTTGGTTCAAATGGGGCTCTGCATCATGGACAACGTGTAGTAGGGCATCGCTGTCATAGCTCATTTCTTCATGAATCAACCGGTTGGACTGATAGTGTTCCACATCTGTTGTCGGAAGAGGCATTCCAAGGAAATCTCTCAAGCTCCTTCCGTTTCGTTGCATGATGATCTCCAGCTCGTGCAAGGCAATGTTATGAAGCTGTTTCGTTGTCAGCGTCAAATCATGATCTCCATATTCACGTCGAGCTCTTGCTTGAAAATCATTAGAAAGATCATCCGCAAAACGGTGCCAAAGCTCCCCTGGATTGATCACTTCATTGAAGAGGAGCATCGATGCAAACAGATCATGTAACTGGCGTCCCGTGGCCCAATGACTGGTTTCTTCCAAGGCCTGTGCCCATTCTTGATCGTTTTCAAGCAGACCTCTTGCTTGGCAAGCTTCTTTGAACGTCGCACATACACATCCATCGACCGTACGCAAATCTTCAAAAGATGTTGCTCCGCAAACCACGTTCAAAAGCATCCGCAAATAATATTTTTTTCCAGAAGCTGGATGTACATAGTAAACACGACCGATCTTGGTTCCTCTTTGACATGGTGTCCATTTCTTCGATGTTTTGTTCCACACCCACCTTTCTGGAAATTTGGCATAGGGAGTATCTCGAGCGCTTGCATAGTTTCTGTTTGTTGTAAACCACTCCGTCAATGTGGTTTTCTGTATGTTGGATCTTCCTACCACCTCTTGCAGATCTGCATCTTCTGAGAACACCATAGTTTGTTGGTTGGGAAGATGGACTTGCAATCTCTGAACGGCCGAAAAACGTCCATGCAGTTTCATCTTGAAGATACGCCACACAGCTTCTGACGCAGAGACATAACGGGCGTCGATGTATTCTTGGATCTCATCTTGTTTAATCTGCTGTCCATCGATGGGATTCTCGACCCATTCTATGACCACCGTCGCTCGATCGTGACCTTTGTAGATGTACTTGAACAGATATTTGACGGCATAGATGGATATCGATGCTTTAGTGTTGATGTGCCCATTGAACTTCTTGCGTATATAAGGATTGTACGGCACAACCCAACGGTTGTCCAGTTCAACTCCCTTTACCAAGACTTTGAGGCCGTTGTCTCGACGACGATACAAAGGATATCCGTTCTTGTCCAAACTTGTTTCATTTCGAAATGGTCGAGGATAGCCTTTCAAACACCGACCATCTTGCATGCATGGAGCATTGGGGAATGCCGGTCCACACGGCCCATGCATCATGCGTTTTGAAATTGTTTCAAACATCCATTCTGGATCCATTTCAGGATCAGGAAGCTCTGCCGAAATTGCCATATCAATCTGGGCAGGAGTGGTCGGTCGGAACTCTGGCTTCAAGATGATCAAGATGCGCGCATGTGGTAATCCCCGTTTCTGAAACTCTATGACGTGAATCTGTGCCACGGTCGATCCAAATATTTCATCTTTCATCAGATCTTTCATGAGCACCAACAATTTCATACGAAACACTCGGGTCACCAAATCTGGACGATCTGTAGCTGTTTGTCCAGGAATCAGCTTCGCTTGGATCTCTGGCCAATTTGGGTTGCATGTAAACGTGATGAAATACGACGACAATCCGAATGATCTGCAAATTGCCATGGCATCTTGATAAAGCTGAACCATGAATCTTGGTCCACCCGTAAATGATGAAGGCAACACAATCCTTGTGCCCAATGTGGTCATATCCATGTCTCCCGCTTCCAACGCATCTTGCAGTCCTTGATATAGATCTGCTCGTAACTTTTTTTGATTTATTCGCAGATAATTCAGCCTACTCTGTTCAATAGCTGCGTATGCATCAACAATGTATTGTTGCACCAAACGCCCATAGCGCAGGATGGTAGAAGCCTCATTATCTCGTTCTTGAAGGCGGAACGCATAATAATCGATCATAGTTATCGTTCTGCGACCACGTTTTCTTCTTGTCAAATTTGGTTCGCCACCTTTTGAATCATTGTCTCCATCAAATTCATCTGCAAGCTCTTCACCATTCGTTGGTTCTGAATCAACCACATGGCATACTGGGATAGATGGATGCCAACCATCTTTTCCATAGGGAAACATGAGCGCATACGACATTGGCATATAAGCTGGATGCAGCTCCAAGATTCTTCGGAGTCCCCCCTGTCGGTCTTGCACAACGACATCTCGATGATCAACATCTTCAGACCCATCACCAACCATGATCGCGGCAACTTCATTGCCGGTTGGGATATTGTATGTACGTGCATCCTTTGAGCGCTTCGCCAAAATCCGTAAATGTAATGCTTGCGTTGGATTGTTGGATACTAAATCTCGAATGCTCCTAAACATTTGTGCATATGGATTGACCTTTGAAAGCATGGTCTGCAGTTCATGTAGAATGTCGGGATCTAATGTCGGCATGATATTCTGGCGATGTTGTAGTTGATTGGCTGTATCATAGATGTATAGCTGACAAAATCGTGGTTGAGCATCATGTTGCGGCAATAGCGAACCAATTCGATGATACATTTCTCCCTGAATACAAAACGCATAGACACCTCTCGTGCCTGTTACGCTTTCGTGGATTCTGGCTCTCGTTGATGTGAATGACAATATTGAATTGTACATTCTGATCTTTTCACGGAAAGCACGACTTCAAGGATCCAATCCACTAAGTAACCCTTGCAAGACCTCGGGTGGTTGTTGAAGCAATGGCAGCTGCATTGCTCCGTTGTTACAACACATGGTGAATCGTATGTTTGTCATCGTATTTTGCGAAATTCTTTCTTGCAGCCACATCTTTGCTCTGCAAGTAGAACATACAGCAGTTCTGCTTCCACAATCATGTCTTGCAACCAACATCTGCGCATGTATGCTACGCAATGCTATCGGTTGTTCGTAAGGATGGTATCGACTTGGACCTGCTAACAAAATCTGAGTTTGTGGTCTTCTTTGCCAACTGGTTGTTCAAACCAAAACTCCCATTCACCCATGGTTTTAATTTTTTATTATCATAAAACATTTTCTATGTTTTTAACACATCTAAACCACATTTTAACCCACATTTTAACCCATTACCATTTTGTTCAATGCTTTTTTTCTTCTTCCCATAACGTCGTCGTCGTTCATTTTGCAAGTGTATCTTCCGTTGATGAGGAGTTTCAGTTTCATTGGGAGCTGCATTCGACATCGGTCGTTCATAAGGATGGTATCAACTTGGCTTCAGAGAAGAGAATTTTTCACATATATACAACAATGTGTCTCTCTTGGAGTTTGGACATTGCACAAACAATGTGCAAACCTGACAAATTTTTCACAAACAATTATATGTTGAAGCTATGGAAAATCTGAAAGCAATCACTAATACTCAATAGAGCATTACATGAATTCTTGCTGCAAAAGTGTACATGTAATTTCAGACTTTGTGATGTTGGACAACACTTTCACCAACCTGTTTTGTATTCCCTCAGACTGGTTTTTTGGACAAATCCTCAGACAAATAGCCATTTTTTCTTTGTGTGGGGATACAGAGATAGGTCTGTAACAGCTATGTCATGGGTGTGCAGCCAATTTTTGTTGAATGCTCGAAAGGAGGAGCTGCAATCTTTCGAGAGAATTTTGTTTAACGTGGAGCAAGCTCATGGTAGGTGTACATGTAACATCAGACTTTGTGATGCTAGACAACACTTTCACCAACATGTTTTGTATTCCCTAAGACTGATTTTTTGGATAGATCCTCAGACAAACAATCATTTTTTCTTTGTGTGGGGATTTAGAGATAGGTCTGTAACAACTATGTCAAGGTTGTGCAGCCAATTTGTGTTGAATGCTCCAGAGGAGGAGCTGCAATCTTTTGCTCAGCTATTTCTTTGTCAATATCAGTTATATTTTGTACAATACATGTAGTATTAGACTGTTCTCTCATGCAGCTGCATATTATCTTCAACTTGCAAAGTGTCAAAAATTCCAAGTTTCATACCTCAGCTTCTACACTGCAAATGAGGGAGAAAGCACTACCATCAAGAAAAAAGAAAAAGTCTGCAATACAACACAACAATTGAACATAGCAATGAGTTTTTTCTAGGCTAAAATGAAATGAAGCTTACGTCAATCAACTTGCAAGCCCCTTCGTCGTCTTCTACATGATCTTCGAATCTTTCTTTAGCAGCGCTCTCCAGCGAACAATTTGCTGCTCTTCATCATGCTTTGCAATCAGAAATCAACAGCTTCTACAGCACAACAATTGAACATAGCAATGAGTGTTTTCTAGGCTAAAATGAAATGAAGCTTACCTCAATGGACTTGCAAGCCCACAGCTATTCTTCATTCGTTGTAATTTGTTTTGGAATCGGTTCCAGGAATCGGTTATCGGCGGCGATTGAGTCAAGTGATTTCTTTCCAAGACTAACCTCTTTGTTTGGATGGATGAGTGGACGGATGACGTTTCGAGCGGAATAAAAGGTTGCTTCATTTCTCATCCCCAAGAGTTTTAATATATAAGATGATTGTATTTTTCTTAATCATTATTACAAGTCAAGGGAAAGTTTTTAAGATGGTGGGCATGATTAATTTCCATTGCTTTGAAATTAAATGTGAGACCTAATGTATGAATGAACACCTATTCATTATGTTTTGCACAAGTTTAATTGTATATAATAAATATGGAATAGTAAAATTGTTAGGTGGTTGTTGTCGCAACCTTAGCCTTGGGCTTGCGACCATGATGATAATAATAGTAGTAGAACTTTAATTTTGATTGTTTTTTTTGAATTCTCAAATGGAACCATGTGAAAAAACATGGGAATTAATTTAGGTTCAAAAACAATGATTGGTGACACAATGGTTGTCAATTCAATTATAATGACAACATGCATGTAATCTTTTTCAAATCCCTTTTTGGACTTTGATTCAATGTCAAAAAATTTAACCCTTAGAAACATGCCTTTTTTCAAATATTGCTCATGGATACTTATGAGGTAATTTGACCTTGAGAGTAACTATGATCAAAGTTGCCCTATCCAACAAATCACAATATAAATATGCATAGCCTAGATCTTCCATGTTTTTATTTGCAATTCAATCAAAGGTGCCATACATATTGAGCACCTTTGCTTCAAATGTAACATCTTTAACTTGAAAATCCAAATTACTCATTGCAACAGCTAATCAAACTTCTTTCACTGAAACAATAGCCATTGTGCAAGAAAGAAAATAAAAACTTACCAAAATGAATTTGACAACCAACAAACGAAGTAGTAGAAAAATGGGGTTTAATAAATGCACATTTGAAAAAACTCAAGCTTGTAAAACACATCAATACAAAATGAAAGTTTAAGTCAAACATAATATTTGTGCAAGTAGAAAGAGAAATAATAAACATAAAATTTAATGTTTATTATGGGGCAAAAAAACCTAATTGAAACCTTAAACGTAACTTAAACCTTACTTAAACCTTTTACTAATGTTCTTTGACTTCAATTAATATTGACTACATGGTTGATTATAACTTAACACTAAATAATCATATTTATGGTTTAGTAGCTAAATTTGGTCTAATAATGAATAAGGTATCCTACAAATTTTAATTATGCAACTCATGGGTACATTGAAACCCGAATTGTTTCAACTCAAATTTGACATACAACATTGAACCGTAAACTTTTTTCAATTTTTTAAAACATTTTTTTCATTTTCATTTCATATATATATATATTGGTAAACATCAATTTTTTCATCATGTGCAACAGAATTTTGGTCACACAAAAAGTTGAAATTGAATTGTTTTCCAATTTTTGGTTCAATGTATTCAGTCTTTGATTTCAAACAAGTTGTTTTTTTCCTTAAATTTTTTTAATTAATTTTTTTGTGTTGAATTCATGTTTGGTGGCCCCCAAAAAATGACATTGATTTTATAAAAAAAATTATTCAGAAAATATCCTTGTTAAGTCACCCTATTATGAGAAAGAAAAACAAGGGGAAAAAAGGGAATATCCCCCTCTTTTATTCCCAACCATCCAACCCCACCCAAAAAAAAAACTCTTTAAAAAAAAAAAAAACTCCTCACCCCTCTGACTACCACATAATAAAACTCCTTTATTTTTTTGAGTTCACTAAAACCCCACATCTAAGAAAAAAAGCCCTTCAGAGACCCCGAAAAAAATTAAATATTTTAAATCGGTAGGCTCTCCTCACCCCCACTTTATTTTAAAAACTGACACCTAAACTTATCCATTCAGCGTACTTTTGATTCTTCTCCGGCCCCTATACCCCGCTCAAAAGGTATTCCCACAATGTCTTTCTAGGACAGAGCCGACAAACAAACAAAATGGTATTCCCATGGTATGCACCACCACAAGGTATATTGTGTATGTAAAAGCAGCACCGAAACCTCGCTATATTTTAACTACAAGATTCACGAGGGGAAATGGTAAAACCTAATATCACATATCCTTTCACAAGAGAGCACTTGGGTTCTTGTAAATGAAATAGCAATCTTGGGTATAATGTGTGCAATGGTAGGGTTGGTCTTTTTTTTTTTGGGTAAGCCCTAGATTGATTTAGCCATTTGGTAAAAGAGAATTCAAAATGGCTAAAAATATGTTTTTTTTTTTTTTTTTTTTTGGTTTTTTTTAGTTGACCCATTTCTGAAGTTTTTTTTTTGTTTTGAAAAAAAAAATTCTAGATTTCTTTATTGATGTAATTCAAAAATGTGATGGAATCTTAAACTTCGTTCTACTTTCATATCTTGTTGCTAAACTCTATTATGGATTGATCACCAGTTTGGCTATATCACAAACATGGAAGAAGAAAAAAGGGGAAGAAAAGCCTCTGGTGTGCACGCTATAGTGCATCCATTGGAGGTTTTTTTTTTGGTGCAATGAAGTGTCAACAACTATGGGGTAATTGTGAAGTGATGAGCTCAAATTACATCAAATTAGTTGGAGGCCACAAATTTTCATTTTCTAATCATATGTTTACAGATTCTGAAAATTGGGTTTCGTGACCAAACATAACATAAGACTTAGTTGTGGATGAACCTCAACTGAGTTAAGCTTTTGGTTTCACCTAGGTAACACATTCTGTAGTAAATAGGTCTCATATATAGGTAGAGAGGTAGGAAAATAGGTAACTTATTAGGTAAGTAGATGGTTTATACATAAGTAAGGGCTGCTTTTTATTACCTACCTACTAACTAATGACCTGCTTGTGGGTTGTTAATAGGTAGGTAGGTAGGTAGGTAGGTTAAAAAAAACAAAAGCCAACTGAGCTAACCACCATGGTTAGCTAGGGAACTGGAGTCCAACAGAAAACTGTTTCCTCATCACATACCATTCATCCTTCATGGTGCACTGGTGTGTGCTGGGTTCACTGTGGCTGTGGATTGGTGGGTTGCTTGCCTTGTAATTAAAATCATATTTTAGTACAACAAAGCCTCCTAGTGGTGGTCGGCACTGCACAATAGCAAGCATGCGGGCTTAAAAAAATAAAAAAATCAATGCGTATGCAGTCGGATATGGCAGATTGAGAAAAGGGTGGCCCATAAATCATAGCTTGCTTGCAGCACAAGAGTTGGCATAAGAAGGCGAAGGCAAACTGTCCGAAGAAGCGCTGAAAAAACCTTGCATTTTTCACATGTGCACGACTCAAATATGGCAAGGCAAACAAGCAACACACCACAACCCCTTCTTGCAGTTCGGGTAATTAGGCCAGAGTGAATTAGCACCCACCAATGCACCAGTTGGCCGTTCTGTCCACTCGATGGGTTGCGTTTTTTCATTGGGCGCCGGATGGGGTTCATGACAGTCCATTTCTTTTTGCTGCTGACCATTGTACTTTTTTTTTTTTTTGGTTCCTGCTCGTTTTTCCCTGGACCTGACCTCACACATAGCTACCCTGTTCACTTTTCTACCTAGCTACTGCACTCACCACCTACCCTACTAACCTAGCTACTATACTTACCACCTACCCTATTAACCTAGCTACTGTACTCATCACCTACCCTACTAACCTAGCTACTGTACTCACCACCTACCCTACTAACCTAGCTACCCTATTAATTACATACCCTACCCTAAAAACCTTACCCTAAATGTAATACCTGCATTTTGGGCCATTTCGAAAGTACGCATGTGGGGTTCAAGCTTTCTTTATACAAAGATCTTACCCTAAATGCAATACCTGCATTTTGGGCCATTTCGAAAATACGCATTGAGGTTTAAACATCTTTATACGAAGATCATACCTTAAATGCAATACTTGCATTTTGGGTCACATCGCTAACCAAGCTACTGTACTAACCACCTACCCTACTAACCTAGCTACTCTATTAATTACATACCCTACTAACTTAACCATTAGGTTTAGGGTTGAGACACATAAATTAATTGATAAGTTTTTCATAAATGTATAGTAATTAATTTAAAGTAAGCTAAATTTGGGGGGAAATTTTTAGGTTTAGGGTTGAGACACAAATTAATTAATAAGTTTTTCACAAATGTATAGTAATTAATTTAGAGTAGGCTAAATTTGGGGGGAAAATTTTAGGGTTTACACATATGTGAAGTAATACAATTGCATTTTATATCTTCTTCAAAAAGAGTGGAAAAATTAGGTTGGAAGGATCACATAAAGATAAAACACATATCTTTTCTTTTGGTTTTATATGAAATTTATTTGATTATTTTTAAAGATTAACGTATTTTCTTTCACTTAATAAATATTTATAGTTTAAAACCTTTGAATTTTGGTTTTTTAATTTTTTCCTATGTTCTTTTAAATTAGTTTATTTTGCATTATATGATTTGTATAGCTTGTATAATTTTTTAGGTTTAGGGCATATATCACTAAGATTTTTTTTTGTTAGGGTTTGGTAAAAGTAAGTACAAGTGAAAGTATTGAAATTATGCCCCAAAATTCCAGTTGGTAAAAGTAAGTACGGGTGTAGGTATTGCAACGAAACCCCAAAATTCTAGTTGGTAAAGGTAAGTATAGTTTGGGTATTTCAAGTTGAAATGAAAAAACAAACCTAAATGTAATACCCACGTTTCAAAAAAACCCATCTAAATGGTTTAGATACCCTTAAGTGAAAACCTAACCCTAAACACAATATGCATATGCAAAGTCACTTTGAAATAACCCAACCCTAAATGCAATACCTGCACTTTGGGTCACTCCGAAAGGACGCATGTAGGGTTTAAGCTTTTTTTATATGAAGATCTTACCCTAAATGCAATACCTACATTTAAGGTCACTTCGAAAGTACGCATGTGGGGTTTAGGGTTCTTTATATGAAGATCCCACCCTAAATGTAATACCTGCATTTGGGGTCACTTCGAAAGTACGCATGTGGGGTTTAGGGTTCTTTATATGAAGATCCCACCCTAAATGCAATACCTGCATTTAGGGTCACTCCGAAAGTACGCATGTGGGGTTTAAGCCCTCTTTAAGTGAAGATCCTACCCTACATGCAATACCTGCATTTTGGGCCACTCCGAAATTACGCATGTGGGTTTAGGGTTCTTTATATGAAGATCCTACCCTAAATGCAATACCTGCATTTTGGGTCACTCTAAAATAATTAGTTAATTTCAAAATCATATGTTAACAAAAGTGTGTATGGAGGTTGGGGTTGTTGATTAGGAATCCATGACTCTTATTTTTTTTCATGAATTTTAAAAGAGGTTCTATTGTTTGTGGAACAAATAATACAATGACAATTGTGATCAAGCTTATTTTGGTGTAAAAACTTTTCATGAACAAGTTGAACTTGTAATCTATAACATGGAATAATTATCTTAAATAGTGATTTCAAAAACTTATTAAAACAAAAATATACTAAAGTTAATCAATCAAATATCAAATTAATTAATCTGATTAAATCCAACTTTTTATTTTCAAGTAAATAAATTTAAGCCAAATGATTAGTTAATTATTTTAAATAAATAAATGATTATCTGATTCTTGATAATTAATCATCTAAATTATCTGAAATAATGGTCTATTAATTATTTAATTATATGACAAATTTTGTTGATAATTCATTAATTATCATAAATATTTTATATTAAATTAGGGGGAAAATTTTAGGGTTTAGACATATGTGAAACAATCCAATTTCATTCTATATCTTCCTCAAAGAGATTGCAAAAATTAGGTTGGAGTTATCACACAAAGGTAAAAAACAAACCTTCTGTGAAAACCCAACCCTAAATGCAATACAAAGTTTGTCAAGATCAAAAAATAAAAAGTTCAAGCTTAAATATTTTTCAAAGATGTTCATATTTTTTTTCCCCTTTTAAAGTTGTATATTCATACTAAAAACATAAAATATAAAGTCTTTAATTTAACAAGATTTTAAATTATGTTTAAAAAAAATTCAAAGCACGTAATTTTCTACTTTTTTCTTTTCTGTTTCACATAATAATAAAAATGATCTCTCCCATATATTAATCCTATGTTTAATTGAAATTTTAATTTATACTTTTCTGATATATAGTAAATATTTTCTTGGTTAAAATATTCATATAGTGGGTCAAAAATATTTTATATTTTATAGATTTATAACACAAGTCCTTATGTAAACTTTATTTTTCATGATGTATAATATTGGTTTAAATATTGGTCCAAATATATTGTTATTCATAACACTTAATATATAAATAATGATATAAACTGAACCCTAAATGCAATACCTGCATTTTGGGTCACCTCGAAAGTACGCATGGGGGGTTTAAGCCCTCTTTAAGTGAAAATCCTACCCTACATCCAATACCTGCATTTTGGGCCACTATAAAAATATGGTTCTGGGGTTTAAGCTTCTTTAAATGAAGATCCTACCCTAAATGTAATATCTACATTTCGGGTCATTCTAAAATAATTAATTAATTTCAAAATAATATGTTAACAAAGGTGTGAGGCTGGGGTTGTTGATTAGGAGTTTAGGGTTTAGGGTTTACCCTAAACCCTAAACCTTAAACCTAAAAAACCCTAAAACCCTAAACCCTAAACCCATGATTCTTATTTTGTTTCATGAATTTGAAAAAAAATTGTATTGTTTGTGGAACAAATAGTATAATGGCAATTGTGATCAAACTTATTTTAGTGTATGAATTTTTCATGAAAAAGCTGAACATGCAATCTATAACATGGAATAGTTATCTTAAATAGTGATTTTAATCACTTATTAAAATAAAAAATATTAAAGTTAATCAATCAAATAAAGTTAATTTGATTTTTAGATCCAACTTTTTATTATCCAAATAAATGAAGTTAAGCCAAATGAATAGTTAATTATTCCAAATAAATAAATGATTATCTAATTCTTGATAATTAATCATTTAAATTATCTGAAATAATGGTCTATTAATTATTTAATTATATGTCAAAATTTGTTGATAATTCATGTACTATCAAAAATATTTTATATTCAATTGGGGGGAAATTTTTTGGGTTTAAACATATGGGACCTAAAACAATCTTATTATATATTTTCTTCAAAGAGATTAGGAAAATTAGGTTGGAGTTATCACACAAAGGTAAGAAGCAAACCTTATGTGAAAACCTAACCCTAAAACCTAAACCCTAAACCCTGAATGCAAAACTCACATGTAATGTCATTTCAAAATAACAAATAAGTGCTATGGATACCCAAAATATGTCTTTTTATATACCTAAATTGATTATTATTCTAAATTAATTTTATGACAAAATGTAAGTTTTGCAAAGAATGAAAAAAACCAGCAACTATTATGGGACCTATATGCGGGTATTGCAAGAGACACAAAAAAAAAAACCAGTGGCTATTATGGAAACTATATGCGGGTATTGCAAGAAATGTTATAAAACCCAACGAAAACCATGGACCCATATGCGGGTATTGCAGCGAATGACGAATGTCAACAACTATGGGTGGCCCATATGCGGGTATTGCAAGAGATGCCAAAAATACCAGCGGCTATTATGGGACTTAGATGCGGGTATTGCAAGGGATGCCAAAAATTGCAACAACTATTATGGGACTTAAATGCGGGTATTGCATTGAATGTAATATGCCTGTGACTATTTTAGGACGTATATGTGGGTATTGCATATTTGAAAATCTCCTTATGAGATTTATAATAAAAAATTATGTAGGTATTTTATATGTTTAAAATGTGTATATTGTTTTGAAACTCTTCAAGTGATGTGAGTGCTATTATATTAGATGTAAGTATTGCACAATGTTCATTTTGATCTTTGGTTTGATTCTTACATCTCAAGTACTAAAAAAATTATGACAAAGAAGACATATGCTTAACCATATACCATAAAACAAGTGTGAATAGAAAATGTTATTATATTGGGTAGTTCAAAATTGGGTAGTCCAAAAAGTAAAAGGGCTATAAAACCTAACTAACTGTATAACCCTAAACCCTAACCCATATCAGTGTCTAGCAATCTACAATCCCGTGTTTAGTTCGGTACACAGCAGCTGCATTTGCAGCCTTTGTTGCATGACGAGCAGTGTATAAATGTCGACTTTGCATTTCCACTTGAACTACAGTTGCCACAAACTCTTCCTGTGTTTGGCCCTAAACCCTATAAACACCCAAAAACCACCAAGTTAAACCTTAACACACCTTGGATGAAATGCAATAAAAAAACAATAAACATTGCTTATGATTGTTTCTTACCTTCCATGAATCATTCTAGATTCATGAAAATCCAAAATAGCTGCCAACTGTTTTCTCCGACTTGTTTTATTGGACTCTCGATCCCAATATTTGGCATCCCATGCCGTCTTGAGTTGCCGTGCATATGCGTAACGGGTGGATCGAATAATCCCTTGTAAGTCTTCATCTTTCTCCATTCGCGATGCTGCATCTCGAGACACACTGCCCACACCCCAAGCAGTAAGCCCTAACACTTTCAAAAGTTTCTCTGAAGCTAATTTCACCAAACCTGGTTTTGGGAATGGTGGACACTGTTTTGCAACAGCTACCAGGTTTTCCCATTCGTGTTGTGCTTTGGCACGAGCGCGACTAGCCACCTTTTGATCGTTCCGCCTTTGCACAGCCATCGCATTTCCCAAGATGCGAGCATTCATCTTGGCATGGTCCTGATGTCGAGGACCTCCTGCAGCAGTTGAAAGCCTCCTAGGTTTGGACTTTTCAGCCACCAACCCATGCACCTCCTTCAAGTGTTTCGTCAACAGCCATTTTGCACAATATGCAGTAGTGCAATTACTAACTTTGCACCTCCATTTGGACCCAACATGCGTCCATTCCTTGTCCTTCCGAACCAAATTCGGTGGGCAAAAAAGTGCAAGTGGCAGAGCTGCCTTATCAGATTCAACTTCTGGACCTAAGCCAAAAAAAGAAAGATCAAAAAACAAAATGTAGATATTACAAATCATTGTTTTCAGGTATTGCATAAAAACAATTTGACAAAAAAAATCCCGCACCTTCCAACAAATGATGGAAGGTGCGGATATAATTAAACCTAAAAAAACTTGTACAATTTCTTTAATCTGTATTTAATCTGATGTCCACATATTCTAAAACAATCTATACTAATGCTATCTTTATATTTCAATTGTGATAGAGCAGCATTTTGCTCACCCATTTCTTCATCTGATGCAACATCTTGTTCACTATTTGCTTCATCTGATGCAACATTTTGCTGAATAATTGTTGCATCAGATGCAGCAACATGTGACTCAATAACTCCCTCATCTCCTCCAGCAACATATGGCAAAAGAATCATCACATCTGCCACAGCAACACTTGGAAGAATCGCCTCATCTGATGCAACATCTTGCATATTGACCTCCAGCTCAGCAACACTTGGAAGACACACCTCATCTGATGCAACATCTTGCATATTGACCTCCAGCTCACCACCACCGCTTTTCCTGAGTCTTCTTCTCTTACCCATTCCAACCTCCAACCCTAAACAAAAGACCACTAGTTATTGTTAAATGTTAATTCTAATCAGCTAAACCAAAGCAAAATAAAAAATATTGAGGATGGGGCAAAAGGTTCAGGGTTCTTCTTTTTCTTCTACTGCAAGAAACGCTCCGGAGCTTGCTGCATTGCAGGGTTTACTTGCAGCAAGCTCCGGAGTTTGCTGTGTTACAGCAGCAAGCTCTCACGCTCCGGAGTTTCCTGCTGCAACGCAACAAGCCGGAGCCAAAGAAGCTCCGGAGCTTCCGGAGCTTCCGGAGCTCCGGAGCTTGCGTTGCTCGGAGCTCGGAGCTCTCTGGAGCTCGGCAAGCTCCGGAGCTCGCGTTGCTCGAAGCTCAGAGCTCTCTCGAGCTCGGCAAGCTCCGGAGCTCGCGTTGCTCGGAGCTCGGAGCTCTCTGGAGCTCGGCAAGCTCCTGAACTCGAGTTGCTCGAAGCTCAGAGCTCTCTGGAGCTCGGCAAGCTCCGGAGCTCTCCGGAGCTTGCGTTCGGAGCTTGCGTTGCAAGCTCCACGACACAAAGAAGAAGAAAGAAGGCGATGCCATCGCCTTCTTCTTCTTCTTCTTTTCTTGCAACACAAAGAAGAAGCAACACAAAGAGAAATGCTTACCTGGGTCCTGCGTGGGTCCAGCTGCAGTCGCTCCAAGCTCCAAGCTCGTTCCAAATTCCAAGCTCGCTCCCGCTCCAAGCCGGCTCCAAGCTCCAAGCTCGCTCCCGCTCAACGTCTCTGGAGCCAGGAGCTCTGGCGATGGAGTGAGGGGGAGGGGTTGGTAGGTGGTAGGTAGGAGGGGGGAGGTAGGTGGTAGGTAGGAGGGGGGAAGGTAGGTGGTAGGTAGGAGGGCGGAGGTAGGTGGTAGGTAGGAGGGGGGAGGTAGGTGGTAGGTAGGAGGGGGGAGGTAGGTGGTAGGTATGAGGGGGGAGGTAGGTGGTAGGTAGGACGGGGGGAGGTAGGTGGTAGGTAGGACAGGGGGAGGTAGGTGGTAGGTAGGATGGGGGAAAATTTTGGGGTAGAGAAGAGGTGAAAAAAAAAAAAAAATCGGGCAGGGAGGATGGGATTTTCGTCCATCCAGAAAACGGCCTCAACGGGCTCATCCGCAACTGGTGCATTGGTGGGTGCTAATTCACTCCAGCCGGGTAATTACTCCGTCTGACTTTGATGTCGTTGGCACTACATGAAGTCCTTGAGTGATTTTAGATTAGCAAATTTTTTGGTCACGACGCCTTCTGACAAATTCTTGCACTCTTTCCTCACTCAGTTGTCCGAGCACCTTTGCATGGATAAAATGATCATTTGGGGGGGCCGGGTGTGGGGAAGGGAGAGGGGGGCGGGAAGCATCTCATGTGTTTGAGTTTCGTGTTTCTGTAAGATTTTTTTTGTTCGTAGCTAAAGTTGTGATCATCCATAGGAAGATATGAAAGAAAGTGGCAATCATAGGTAGCAAGATTTAGCCAAATCTGGCTATAAGCCAGATATGAAAATATATAATATTTATTCATCTGTCAATAAAAAAAATTTGGACTACAATACTGAAAACCCAAATTTACAAAATAAAAAAAATTTGGAGAATTTTCATTTTTTAATTTCCTCGATTCCAAAATCCCTTCATTTTATTTAAATTTTTTTAAAAATTTCACTTTGTAGCAATTGTTTTGCCCATTAATAAAGGTTGTATGTGACCCACATGAAGTCTCCGGGCCTTCCAACACCCTCAAAAAATAATGGTGGTCATGTAAACATTTTAAATGTTTAGGGTTTAAGGTAATTGTTAGTAAAAACGTTTTTTTTTTATCTAACAGTAAATATTGTAAGGAGTATTGATAATTGTGTTTTTTACTTTGTTGTGTATCAAAATGACAATCAATGCATCATACTCCATCATGCATTATGTCATCATGTATCATGTTATACCATCAACATAAGTTGTATGGTACATATGTCTTGTGTAAGGAAAACAACCAAACTTGAGACTATAACCCACAATTCTCAAAACTTTATGAATAACTTTAATATATCCTTCCAATCTATGCATATTTTCTTGTCGGCCCAATTAAAACATCAAAACAATGTGCTTCATGAGGAGATGTTCTTCATTTGATAAGCATATTTGGTAAAGAGTTGATCTTTGTTTAATTATGTGGAGTTTTATTAACAAATTCCCTTAAACATTGAAGGATTGGGGAAAAAAATGTTAGTCCTTCTCTAGAAGGACTAGGGTAGAGAGGTTGTCATAGTACATTTAATGTAGGGTTTTTTGTTGTTTTTGCTAGAGGGCCCCATTGTTTGTGGCTGTTCAAAGAGTAGATGGAGCTTTCCTCTTTGCACATATATTGCATTGAATCAATAAAAATGGATTAGAAGGGAGAAAGTTATGACCTCCTGAAGTAGGGGGAGTCGTTTTTATAGGAAAATTCTTGATAAAACAGTTCATTAACCTAATTTTGAACCCCCTCAAAACATTCCTTAAATATTATTCTGTTGCCTTTTGAGTTAGAAGATGATTTGTAGAACTTAAGATGGAAAATTCAGAGCAGGTTTAAATCGTTCAATTTGAACCAAAAATGAGAAAAAAAAAGTGTTTTACAATATGAAAAAACCTATTTTCTTTACTGCTCATTTTTGGCTGCTCCTTTGGCTTTGCATTTCCAAGATGATTTGTAGCCTTCACAAGGCGCTCCTGTAACATTTTAAATCCACTCCACATGGAAAAGAATTGAGAAAGATCTGGCAAAGTGTTCGGTCATAGGTTAGTGTTCGGTCACGGGCCAGTGTACCCTTTATGCAATTGAAGGCATCAAATTTAAAGGCCCGATGGGAACCGATTTGTAATGGACTGTTGTACTTAACCGCCGACGAGTCCTTTGTAGGGCTTTTGTTGTTTTTTATTTTTATAATTAATAAATCAAAATCTTCTTGCATTCCAATTATTGACACATGTTGCACGGTGACTTCCCTTTCAGCATTTCTGACCATTTTTTAATCAAAACCTGCCATAAATGGAAATGTGGCAAAACCCAATTAGAGCTGCTTCTTTTATTGTGAAACTTAGGCCTTTTGCCATTCAGCACATCTGTCCGTTACCCCGGCTAAATGATTAGCCTAGGTCTAATCAAGTGGTGCCGTATTCCCAATACAAGACAAGCACATAAATGTTCAGCTCCTTTTTATGGCAAGTTCCAACAAAATCATGAAAAGTGATCTAACTATGGTTACATAATTTCACTCCATCATGAATTTGATTTCAAAGAAAAAGTAGCCTATCAAATACAACTAGTTCTCACACATGGGTTTCAAGTTCAAGTCCAAAGTTGACCCCAAAATCCTAAGTACACTCACGCAAAAGTCTGTTCCCCTGGGTCCACAGAACAAAACAATTAAAAAAAATTAAAGTTTTCCGTGAAGTCAGGAAAACACGGCACTAGTACCCCTGAGTTTGGTCCAAAACCGGGTGAGATTCACAAAAAAAATCTGCGAAAAAGTAACATTAGCTTTCAAGGGGGGGTCAAACTCATAAAATGCACCACTTCTTGTACCAAACTGAGTTTCATCCTGTTTTGACCCCATCTTTCCTCTTTTTTGGGAACGCCTCCACTGCTGCTACATATATTTTCAATGCTCCTACATGTACTACTACTATAATTACCTCGAAACCCTTGTGCATTGAATGCTGAGTTTCAGCATTTCATACACGAGTTAATAAAACTTCCTGACTTTGCGTACCTGATTCAAAGAGGGGATAGGGGGGTGAAAAGAGGCCCAAAGACAAAGTGAAGACAGAATGACTTTAAGGAAAACTTTTTAAATCTTTTAATTTATTATTCTGGATTAAATCCTTTCAGGGCAGACCACTTTTTTTTTAATAAAAAATAAATTCATTAAAAATTTGCACCACCCCTGGATGGGTAGTGATAATCTTTCAGGAAACCAGTTTACAAACATTAGGATAATCTACTATATTAATTGCGTTGTCTGTCCGTCCGTCCGACATGACGTTCCGCGGCAGAATTGGACTCTGTCTCGGTAAGCCGTTCTATGGCAGAACCGGCCTCTGACAGATTCTATGAAGATGTAATCATGTTTAAACTACACTCGGCCCCTGAAACCCAGTGTCCTGAGAGCCAGGTCCTGAGAGCCAAGTGCAGCAACACGGCAGCAACAGAAGAAGAGAGTCGCGGCTCCTGAAACCCAGGTCCTGAGAGCCAGGTCCTGAGAGCCAAATGCAACAACACGGCAGGAACAGAAGAAGAGAGTCGCGGCTCCTAATAGGACTTGCATGGCTTCTAAAATTAGGTTTTGTTGAAAAGAAGAAGAAGAGGGTATTAGGCTTCAAATTTTTAGGTTTTTTGGGGGATGGGTTTGGGGTGAAGGGTAGAGTGGGGGTTTGGGTTGTGGTTCTTTCACCTTCTTTTGTATCCCACCATCAATTATTGCAACCCATTTAACTATGGTTTGAGTATATATGGGAGGAATAAAGATAATTACCCAATACACCATCCAAGTGAAGGAAAAAAAAAAGGCAGGCACGGGCGGATTGTGTTCGATCGTCACAGGTACCCACTAGTATTTTAATAATAAACTAGAATAATCTGTTGGCCTAAACTAGGGTTACTAGTTTTAAATGACAAGCAAGTACATCAGGAGTGTTAGTACTAACAACGGTCTCACAAAAATCCAAAAAAAAGATAAATAAACCAGACCCATCCCAAGGGAGACAAAAAGGCAAGGCCAAAGTAAGGCCAAAAGACGCACAACCCCTCATGAACCAAACAAAAGGGAGAGAGCTAGTCCCTTTCAAGGTAGGAAGCTATCTCACCCACAACCTCTCTAATCTTGCCAACATGCAAATCATGAAATTTAATAGTAATTGGAGGTTTAGAACAAGCATCACCTGCCAACACAAACTTCCTTTCTATAACAAAGGTTAAAGCACATTGAAAAACAATACTAATGTGCTACCTTTAAAATTGAATGCAAAAAGATAAGGATAAATGATCTCCTGATCATCTATTGCGGATCTTAACAATGATGTTGAGTTTCGCAATTGCACCTACTAATCGACTAATGACATTCGAAGTCATCATCTCTCGCTTCAAGTCAATAACCATCACATTGGCAATGAAGACCTGGTCTTTTCGAATCATGTAATGATCAAATCATAATGAAATTCTTGATGTAAGGGCATATCACCGATCTTTCCATACAATGTGTCCACTCTCTTGAACAAGGGCATACATGATGTCTCAGATGGCATCATGTGTGGCTATTTGTTGACCTCCAAACATGTAACAAGCTATGTAGGTGCCAAATGCATCCAACCCCTGTCCACACTCACACATGAAAAGACTAAATGTTGAAAGTTTAATCAAATTGAGATAAAAATGCAATGCTCAAATGAAAATAGAGTGTGTGATGTGAAACGAACAAATAGATAACTTAGCAACCATCTATAGCCGTGCCGCTTAGCTTGAACATGAATGAATGTGGGCTTTAAATATTGAAAAAATGGAGTCATCTTTTAAAATAGACCTAAAAGATGTGTCATGGTGGATGTCCATAAAAAATGCATGTAGACTTAGGGTGCCGGTAACTGTTAGACTCCCAAAAGAAGGTGCATTTCCATAATTGTAGGAGGAAGGCCATCTCATGTTGCACGTAAGCATGATTGAAGTAGGTGTGGGTCCCTCTCAACTTGAAAAACATACTTTTCCAAAATAAGTTTATCAAAAAGTTATTAATAACAAAATAATAACTAGTCACCAACCCCCCTATGAGACATGTTGAGTACTTTTAATAATTAATGTCCAAGCTTGAAAAAAAATTAATTGTGAAATTTCAAATATCTTTTGACTTTCCAAGCTTTTTCAAATGATATTTCATGAAAGCATATGAATAGGGTATACCATGGTAGATAAAGTAAATGGATGTATGTTTGTAACTATTGGATGTGCATTTACTAGTATTTACTAGTTGTTATATTAGTCATGTCCTATTAATTATCATCGGTAAGAAGTAAAATATAAAAGGTAGGTGTTTCGAAACATGAACATTTGTCTTTTTCCAAAGGAGAAATGTGTATCAACAATAATTCCTTTTTAATGTGTTTGCCATGTTTTCTATAGTTGTCTCATTTTGAGTTTTTTTTCAGCCTACTTACTTTCCTTTTTCCATTTTTGTTTTTCTTTGTCCTTACAACTTAAAATAACCTTGTCAAGAGTGTTGGTTTAGGTATTCAATTAAATTTTAATGATGTTAATGTTAAGTTGAGTCAATATAATTAATTATGTTAAATTATGGAATTAGTTTATGCATGAAGAATGTTTGAGCTATTTAATGTTTTGGGATATAACCCTAAAGTTGTGGGTATTCAAATCATTTGCACTAACTTTTTCTTTGTATTGATTTGAAATTTCACTTCGGGGAGCCTTGGGATAAGGTGGAGAGGGTCCAAATTAGACCTCCCTTTCTTATTTATTATTTTTTAAACCTAAAGCATAGGTTTGGCACCAATCCGAACTAGTCACATGGCATACCTTTTTTCCCCCATATTTTGTAGGTTTTTATTTGTTTTTCATTTTTTCAAAAACAAATCATCCATGTGAAAAAAATCATCCATTATTTGGATGTAAGTTTTTCATCCACCAAAAAAGGTTAGTTGAATTATTCATTAACAAATAGCAAAGCAAGTGGTTTTGGTTTTTTATCATTGGCAATTTTAGAGTTATTTATTGGTGAATGATGGAATAGGTTGTTTAGTAATTTGTTGGAAACTTTTGGTGTTGTTGTTTGATCATGAATGTCAATAGATAATTTTTTCAAAAATTCATATCTTTTACATATGGAGTTGAATTAAAGTGTTATCTACATGATTGAATTCTTATAGAAAAGATGTATTTGTGTGCAAAGTTTTAGCATTTATGGAAACAAATCTTTTTGGAAGGATTATACGGGGTAGGGACAATTTCCAATCAATTTTTGGCAAAGTTTTTACTTTTGTTGGCAAAAACCCATTTTTGTGAACCAACCCACACATATTAATTGTTGTAGTGAACTTTGGGGTTGTAATTGGTGTGGTTAAGGTCATGCATGAGACAAGTTATTCATCAATTTTGATCATTATGTAGGTCTTATTTAATTTCTAATTTGCCCATACATAATGTTAGGGTTTAGGAAGGTTAAGTTGTAAAAGGGTTGGCACTGCTGTATATTTAGGGTTTAAGTGAAGGGTGAGGGATGTCATAGTCTTTCAACAAAAATATAACTAATTTTAACAAATGCGTTTTTATTATGAAAATGCATTGAATTTATTGTGATAGAAGAACATGTGATTACATTTAAGTTCAGTAAGGATAATTCAATAAATGTTTTAGCGTTTTTAGCTCAACAACCATGTGGCCAACTAAATAAAACCACACCACCAAAGACCAAGGGGGCCAAACATGAATCAAATGGTGTTTCTTCATCAAATTCCCTTGAGTAGGGGGGAGACAAATGTTGGAGGTGGTTTGTGAAAGCACTTATGACAAAAGTGAATGTTCAAACATCAAAAACATAGGGTGCCAATGAAAAGGCATTGGACCCTTAACATGGGGAGGTTCAAAGTTATTTGCGTACCATAGTAATTTATTTTGGCAAATATAATTTCCAACACTATGGCAGCATCAACTTTTGGAATTGCATTGATTACATCAAATATGACATTTTGTTCCACTTCAAGAACAAAAGCACTAAGCAATTTGTTAAAGGTGACAATAATAATGTATTAAACACCTCTTTTTTTTGTCGAAACTACATTAAATATTTTTTACATTCAATCAATAGCCATATTTTGCTTAACAAGTATCTTTTGTGAGGGTGGGGGAACACCATGGATGGCGATTATGTTCGAAAACTTTTTGGTACCATTTGATAGGTAAGGAAAATTGGTTAACCTAGCCAAAGTTTGTTGGTTTGCCAAAATGAACTATTGAATAGGTTAGCCAAATAGGTTAGCCAAATAACTAGCCACATACATTGCCTATCAAAATATTGTACTTAGGGAAGTTATAACCAATAGGACTAGTATAAAAGGATACTTGTTTGACTTTGGAAGGGGATTATTATTGCATTTTTTGGGATTAACTCCATCTTTAGACTTGAGAGTGTTGAATAATTTATTGTAATGGTTGATGTTATTAACTAAACATGATGTGTAGACATTACTTAAAAATATTGTTTGAACGGAATCAACTTTTAAGAAAAAGTTGTAACAAAGATCAATTATGTGCTTGTTCAATGTCTAAAATAAGAATATAAATGAATCAAATAATGAAAATTCCAAGTTAACAAGGCTATGAAAGAAAGTTGTAATTATACTAAACAAAACAATAAATTAGGAGGTTTGCTTGTGGAGGTATTAATTACCTCAATTGCCTTGGCACTCAATCTTTAGGGTAAAAGAATGGTTAGGTGGCTCACATTTGACATTTTGAAGACTCCACAACTTATATTAGCTATAATTCTTGCATTTAAAATAATTATCAAACAATAAATTTTATAATTATCCCCTATGATTTTGGTCACAAATATTAATAGACCACCTTATAAATATCCCTAAACATGTGATTGGTCAAGAAATTTAGAGAAAATTTTAAAAGATTTCAATGTGAAATGGAATATCAATTGTAAAAATGAAGAAAATCACAACAAATTAAAATTTTAAATATGAAAAAACAATTATATTGAAATTTTTTCAATGCATCTTACAATTGAATTATTCATTTTATGGTGGCCTATTTTTTATTTTTATTTTGATATTACTATGACATATTAATTGAGTGCACATTTTTCATTTTCTATGTGTGATAAACATAGTGTCATCATTTCAAAAGTCCACAACGAATCCATTCTTTTTAAAAAATCCATCCATAATTTTTAATAAGATTATCAATAAAATACATTGCAACATGGATAATGAAAATTTTAATGTTTGATATGGTTTTACATTTTCAATTCATCTATAATCCAAAAAAATTACAACTGTGACAATCCAAACAATCTACCTAATTGTGTTTTTACCCTTTACAGTAAATGAAATGGGCAACAACCCAATAGTGAATAAAATTTATAAAGTCTAAGATCTTATCTCTAACACCAATTATAATTCCTTAACATATTTTTTAGATTTTTTGGACAAAAATGCCTAAGGTTGAATTTTGGCATGCAAAAATAATCAACTTTCATGCCCCCCCTACCATTGATAGGACATTAGTTGTTTTCAATGTAATTGTCATGCATCATGAGGAGGGGGGGTTTGCATTGGCATGAAAATACTCTTCTAAACAATCTCTCCCACAACACCATACACATGAAAAGTTGATAAAGTTTAAAGAACTTTTTGGAAAACCAATCGGTTTGTATTATGCCTCCATGGCCCAAAAGGAAAAATATAAGTTATTTTCTTTAGCACAATCAATAGATGGCATTAAAAAAAAAGGAAAAAAAACTTTAAGAAAAGAAGTCCAAAAAGGAAGAAAATTAAGATAGACCCAAAAGAAGAAAACATAGTTTTTTTAAAAATAGGTCTAGAGAGAGAGAAAGTCAAATCCCTTTTCAAATCCTTCAAGTTATTCTTCATCTTACCAAAACATAGTTGATTATCTTCCTTTCAAATCTACTTTGAAATTAATTGCTACTTTAGTGGTGACTAGTTGTCTAACTAACTAACTTCTTTCAAAATTAATTAGTTGATTTTTTGCGGACCTTCTCCTAGAAATTAGCTAATTAGTTTGGCATCGAGATAGTAGATAACATCTCCTACCCATAACCTTAGTTATTAAACTACTTTACTAGCCAACTAATAGCCCAAATAGGTTTTTGATAATTACGTCCAAACTAATGGTAATGAAAAGAAAGAAAAACTAGCAAAATAAATTTCTATCAGTTTATAATTGTACCATAACTACTCAAATAATAGTTAGGAAATCTCTACATGAAAAAAATAAAATACTCCTAATAAGGTGGTAGCATTACCTTTTAACATAACTACCTTCCCTAATTTCAATACTAACGTCATGCCTATGAGGGTTGTGGCATTGCTTTCCTGAATGCAATGATCATAAAGAAGGAAGTACGAGAAAGAATGAGAAATAGGGCCATCCCTTCCCCCTAAATCCTCCCTCATAAACATGTTTTAAAAAGAATACCATTGAAGTCCCATTACACTACCTAGTCGTTCAAAATCATCTCTAAGTGAACTTTTACTTTGTAGGCAACTAACTAACCAACCACCACCTTTTAAAAGGTTGTGGTTGACTTCTTACCTACCATCTTTAGAATTAGCTAAACTAGTGGGTATCATTCCAAAATTGGAGATAGGAGGAAATCTATTACCATTAAGACAAATTATTGGGTTGTCTTTTAAATTAAACTAACTTCTTAGGTGAAACTAAAATCAAAACCTAAGTTCAACACTGACCCCTAGATAAAAATTAATTAACCAATGGGTACAGTCACACTCCAATGAACCAAAAAGGGCATCATACAACAATCAAAATTGGAATTTTTTTGACATATGTCCATGTGGTGCCATTCAAAATGCATTATAATCATGGGAAGTTGTGATTTATGATTAATATGGAAGTTGAAAAATTCAAATTGAATTTCCATTTATTCCAATTTTGAGTTTTAGGTTAAGTTTAAGGCCTATAAAGTTGCATTAGGATTGCATTAATTAGATAATTTCCTATTTGTGCATTAATTTGGAGAATAATAAATTTTTTTCCATCCAATTTTTTCCTAGTGATAGGGAACTAATAAGCACACTAGAAAAACACTCAATATTTAAAAACTATGTAACTCAAATTTTATTAAAATTCAAAGTCATTTTGAAGTTCAAAAGTCCTTTGCCCATATAAATGGGGTTTAATGCATATAGTGTAGGAAGCAAAGTTATAGTTTAAGTATAAGGAAAAGAATCATGAAGTCAATGTAATTTTGTATGGTTTAGTAGATTTTCAAATGCACCAGAATTTTATGCAAATTTCTTAAAAATAAATTGGTCCAACATTCATGGAACCTTGAATGATGAAATGTTTGTGCTTAATGCTTAAGGTAGTTGAGACCAAGTTGCAAAAACTCCCATGCAAATATTTGATCTAGGGTACACATATTAATTAATCAAATGTAACAAGGTTGTTTTGCATCATTACACAAAAAGACTCAATAGTTTTCATCTTAAAGTATTGTCCATGTATGATGGACGTTTCTCAAATTTTCATATGTTGTCAAAGCTTTAATGTTTTCATTTTCACAACTTTTGAAGATCCAATGGTCCAAGAAGTTGCATTTGAACACATTTGTTTTTCCCCATGATCATTGCGACAAATTTGTGAAAAGGAGATCCTCTATCAAAAGTGAACATGTGTGTTGAAACTCTTTCTTCAACACTCTGCACATCCTTCTATCTCAAATCATTGAATTGAGAGATATGTGCAAGATGAGTGTGTGCATTTGGAACTGCAAACAATGGACCATTGTAAAGGACAACGATTCCTCTGTGCTACAATTAGTCCTTGTGAAGCACTATGTTAGATTAGCATATTGGTATTTAGGAAATGGGTATAGTCATTTGCAAAAGACAATGAATCCTTTATGCTACAAATAGACCTTATTAAACACTTTATTAAATTAGCATATTGTTATCTAAGACTTGTGGGGTAGTCATTTCTAGAGAACAATGAGTCTTTTGTGCTGGAAATAATCCTTGTTAAACACTTTATTAGACTAGCATATTGCTATTTTGGAAGAAAAGTAGTCATTTACAAAGGATGATGAGTCCTTTGTGTTGCAAAAAGTCCATTTTAAACACTTTGTTAGACTAGCATATTGTTATTTAGAAATGGGGTAGTCATTTTTAGAAGTTAATGAGTCCTTTGTGATGCAACATTCCTTGCTAAACACTTTGTTAGATTAGCATGTTGTTATTTAAAAAGCAGGGTAGTCAAATGCAAAGGCAATGACTCCAAAATGTGCTACAAGCAGTCCTTACTAAACATTCTATTAGGCTAACATTTGGTATTTAAGAAGTTGGGTATAATCATACTACAAAGGACAACATGAGTCCATATCCAACAAGTTGTATAAGAATTTGTCTACTCAATTATCTAATCTACCATGAGACGTATCCTACAAAAACTACACACACACACATTGACAACTTGTTATGATGTTAAAATGTAAGACCCATGTACTAAGATCATCAGGTAAACAATATCCTAAACCCTAAAAACTCACAAAGAACACCATTTGCAAAGGATTTTTCAAATGTCTTTGACACACCTAAACCATTTTTCAACTTTTGTAAGCATGGGGGATAAAATATGTGTGCATTTTTAGAATTGCATCTCAATTTTTTGTTTCACACTAAATATTCCTAACTATAGGTTTTTGCAATGGTTTGTATTCACATATTTTTTCAAACCTATCCTCTCACCAATGTAAAAGATATAAAATTTCAAGCTTCCACCTTGAAGTAGTCTATTTAACCTTCAACAAACATAGAAATTAGTGTCAAAGATTGTACATATAGGTTCAATCGCATATATGACCCTAAGCATCAAAGGAGAACTTTGAATGATGGACCAGTTTGCATCACCACATGGTCACTTTCAAACACTTCAAGTCATTGAACCTTTTACAAATGCATTTTACTATTTTATAAGCAAATAATGGTTTCAGAGGGTTGTGGGAAGGGAATCCTTGAGAAGATCCAAGAAGGCATTCAAGATTTTTCTTGGAAACCATAGCAAAAAATGAATCCGATACCATTTCAAAACATTGGAAGTTTTGGATAGTAAGAGGTGACATCCAACAAAATAAAGGCAATAACCATTTTGGTGCCTCTGCTTTTATAAAAGAACACACAAATGTTGGAAGAACCCATAGACAACTGGGTAGTCTTGTTCCGAGGTCTTTCTTGGTGTTCTTGCTTGGACAAAAAAACTTGTGTAGATATCAAAGGAATCCACCAACGTTGGAAAAAACCACATACGTTAGAAGAAACCACCAATGTTGGAAGAACCCAAACAATTCAGTAGTCTTGCTCATCTCACTCCTAGTGCTTTCGCTTGCACAAAAGAACCCACAAATGTCAGAAGAAAACCTATGATTTCTTCAATAATAAGGACCTCCAAAAATGAAAGAAACAAATTTGGATACAAAAAGCTTGGTTGACGAAGGAAAGGAAGTAAATAAAACAAAAAATTAAATGACTTCCGTTGAAAGCAATTGGTTGACGAAGGAAATGAAAAGAACAAAAAAAAAAAGGTTTTAACGACAATGGGTTTAGGGTTTAGGGCAAAAGGCATTGCGATGAACTTCATCCCACTCATGTTTGGACTAGACATTAGAAAGTGGGCATGTGGCAACGGAAAAATTTAAACCATTGAGTCAAAAAAAGGGGTTTGTTTTTGTCAAGTAATGCCTTTGGCTCATTTGATTGTGATTGCATCCCTTTTACATTTGTGTAAGTCCAATGTTTATTTTCATATCTAAATACTAATTGTACAAAATTTTAAAAAAAAGGTGTATCAAAATTACCATTGGTAGGGACATTGAGAAAGATTATAGTGACATTAATAGCCTAGGGATATCCTTTTAGCAATCAGGTATGAGGGGTTAAATAAAAAGCACTTTTTCCATCAATCTTCCAAGAGTGAAAAACAATTCAAAATCATGGATAGCCTATAAGTGATGGACTTTTGAATTTTGCCCACACTTTTTGTCACACTTGCAAAACTTATGGATATGAACTTTTATCTTACAATGTGTTAGTCTTATATGTTTGAAACTTTGGGATATTGAATGAATTATGTTTTAAAAACTAAAGATCCATTGAATGAATGAAATGTGATTTTAATTTATTATGTTATGGATTTTCTTAAATATCAAAAATTGTAATTATTTTTAAAAAAAACATTTGTGGTATTTTTTATGTCTTATACCATCATGATTTGAAATTGGAAATGGAAAAAAATGTCATCAAGGTCAAACATGTAACTAGGAGCCAAAAATGGCATTAATACCCTATGATTTCAAAAAAGTTTTGGGTATGTTTATTATTTTTGATATATCCTTTGGAAAGGATATATATATTTTTTTCAATTTATTTACCCATTGAATTAGGGTATATTAGTGCATTCAAAATTTTCATTAATTTAAGGTCTAGGTACCTTCCTATCATATATCCCTTTTAGGGTAAAAATTGGGCATTTATTTAATTAATTTAATTAAAAATGATGGAAATTTCCTCATTTTGAAAATTAAAAAAATCAAATGTCAAATCCAATGTCAAAATGCAACAATCAAAGTGTTTGATTCATTCTTGACTAGGATAAACATGCCCCTGAGTGAACACTTAACATATCAAAAGACAATGGTGTCATGATCAATATTTGATTGGTGATGGCATCTAAAAATAATTTTAAACTTAATTTTGGGCATTCTAGTAAGCTTTTGGATCATCTAATTCCAATAAATAACACAAAAATTTGTCTAAAATAGGAGGTTCTTCCACTTCAAATATATCTTTACCACACACTTACCACTTTGAATATCTAATATGTGATAAAAATGCATTTGGGAAGCAATCCTTTTAATTAATAAAACAAACAAAGTTTAGGATTAAATCATTTACCTTTTAAAACTTGGGTATGAATATTTCTTACATGTATTCAAAGTCATGAATAGGAAATACATGTTCAAATTGACATATCTTTGAATATGTGCTTCATTAGAGTATGTTGGATTGAAATAAATAAGTTAAGGTAAATAATATATGTTATTTGTATTTAGTGGATATATATGGGTAAAAGATATAAACACACAGCATGGGTTCAAACCCACTTGTGTGCATGTGAAAAAACCTTATTAGGCCTCTACACTAAACTTGCTTAGGGGTTTTCAATGGTTTGTTGGTCATGCGTGTTGTTGTGCTTCCCAAAGAAGAAATTTTTCAAATTAAAAAATTAAAAAAAAACAACCACAACAATAGTGTGTTACATTGCCCCATAATTTAGAATGCATTACGGATTAATTACCAGTGACAATTCTTGTTGACCTTGAGATTTGTCATTTAACACAACAACAAGAACCATTTGTTGATTGACATTTGATAAAAAAAAATCCAATACAAAAGTGTGAGAGCATGCTAAAAAATCATTATGCCTTATGGATCTAGAGTGTGCAATCACAATCAAATGAATCAAAATTATGTCAAACAACCAAAAACTATCAATTTTGTCATAAATGTTTATGTAATGTCACTTTAATGTCATGTTGATTAAGGAAATTTGTGCTAAATGATTTATATCAGTGTTGAAATTTTTTTCAAAGATCATTTAATTTAATAAATTGAGTTATGGGTTTAATACAAGACATTTGAACTTTCACACCATAATTTTTTCAAAAAAAAACACTAGGTTAAAAAAAATTAATAAAATCATTTGATGGGAAACAAATTGAAATGATGATAACCTACCATCCACATTCAAAAAGGACTCATAATTCAAAAATTGTGAAATTTGAATTTAAAAAAAATTCTAAACATAATTTCAAAATGTTCAAATTTCAAGATTCATTTGTCAAATGTAAATGGGTCATAATGTATATGACATGTGAACAAAGTTGTGGCTTAAAGTAATTAACATATTTTAGCATGATTTGAAATTATGATCATTTTTTAAGACAAAACGTAAAATCTAGTAGAATACGTACATTTTAAAACATTTTTTATTAATTAAAAAAACAGAAAACATGTAATTTATTGGGGGAATTATAAATATTCTAAAAAATCATATTGCAATCCTTCAAAAAAATCCTTTTTATGAAAAAATCGAAATGACCAAAAAGGTCTATTTGTGGTTCAATCCTTTGTCACCATTTGTTCATTTGATTGTGATTATTATTTAGAGGGCTATAATCACATATTACTGATAATAAGAAATAAGCATTGTGGGAATTAAAGAAGATCGCAAATGATGGGCTACACTGACTTAAACACAAGAAATAAAAAAAAGTTGAAACACAAATGAAGACAACCATAAATCTTTATGACAAGAGGAATGAAGTTGTTTCTTAATGTGTGGTCTTTATATAATTGTGTTTTTTCCTCAATGGCCACAATTTTATTACATGTGTTGTCATGGATGATGCACATTATACCATATCTAAGTGGGGCGAATTAGTTATAACAATGTCCATTAAGGTCCAAAGGCCATTTCTAGTGATCAAAATATCAATTCACCATCAAGTGTGGTGGGGAAAAAGGTGGGAAATCTCTCCCCCCATAGAACTATGGTACACAAATTGAACTTAATGTAATGTTATAAGATACCCACAAATGGAAATACAATATGTAATAAATAGCATGGGTGCCAGGCATAACAAAGCAAGAACATCACAAAGGCTGCATTTGTATTTGCAAGCACATGGAGGCTAGCTATGATGTTGAAATCCTCTTGAAACACCTTTGTAGCATATGATTCCACAAATGGAATAGAACCCACGTGTGCACTTAAAATACAAAAACCCTTGTCAAATGTAAAAAAACTTAGTGGAAGTAATGTGGATAGGTCTAAACTTTATGGAAACTAAGTGACACACTTCATTGGTTGAATGAAAAGTCCTAATGTTGCAAACTTTGCCTGTAAGTGTAAAAATGTAAAAACCACATTTAAAACAAGACCAATAATCAAAAACCATTATGTGCATGTGTGTGTGTGCGCGCGCACGTGTTTATGAAACATGGTTGGCCACCATTACAATTTTTTTTTAATCCTGAGTGATGATAATCTCACAAATGATTTAACATTAATGGTGATAGGTTTTGAGAAATTGTCAAAATAGTAAAAAACTAGCAGATAAATCTAGCTAAACTTCCTTTAATATGATTATGCAACCTTGGCACTCTAAACCTCACGTCATAGCATAAGTGGCAAATTGGAGTTATACATTCTTGTTGTGGTGGGAAAAGGTGAAGAGCTATTGACTTTGGACCTTTTTAAAGAATTGGAATTTTAAAGAATGAAAAAGTTACTAGTCACGTTTCCAATACGTGTTTGAAGTAGTTGGTGTTTGTGGTAGGTGGTTTCAATTTGTCAAAGGATTAATGAGTTTTGAAATGCAACAAAGCTTTTCCACTTCAACAAAAAGAGAAAAAGAAATAGAAAGAAAGAAAAATTAGGGTTATCAATAAGAAATAAAGAAATAAAGAAAGATTAGGGTTATCAATAAGAAATAAAGAAACAAAGAAAGATTAGGGTTTTCAATGAGAGAGAGAGAGAGAGAGAGAGAGAGTAGGGTTTACTAACAATTCCTAATGAGTCCCAATGCAATCTTTGCAAAGGATGAGAAGGTGAAGGTGTGTCCTATGTGAATAAAAAAAAAGAAAAAGGTAGTTTAGAAGGGGATTAGGGAATGATCAATGGAAAATGGATGAGAGGAAGAAAAAAAGAAGGTGGGTGGGAGGAAAGGGAAGAAGATAGGAAGGAAAGAAGGGGAGGGCAAAAGTTTGGTGCTTCAGTGTTGTTGCACATACACCTCTTTAATTAATTGGCACAACTTTCTCATGTTTGACTCACTCATTAAGAAAGGGTACAACTCTTATTATTGCACCTTTGATAATAAGAGGGCAAGACATGCATGGCTAAGGGTAGGGAAAACATTGTAAGACAAAACAAAACAAAGTGGGGCAAGGGTAAAACAAAGCAGATAAAGCAAGGTAAGGCAAGGTAAAGCAAGGTAGAGCAAGCAAGGCAAATGAGCAAGGCCTTTGAGTAAGAACACCTGCACACAAGTAGTGGTGAATTTGTAGTTGGGTTCACTTGCTATTCCCACCCATTCTTTGGGTTTTTGTGAATTTGCTTCCACATGTCCCCTTCTAGTTTTTTTCATTTTGTTTGTAAGTACTCATATTTTAGGGAAATAATTTTAAGGTTTAAGGGGATTAAAAAGGTTTCTAAAATTGGGGTTTAGGGTTTCAATTTTAGACTACATATGTTAGGTTAAGGATAGGCATGGTAGATCCTATGGGTTATTTGTCCCCAAAGTGTCATCAAGCATCCCAACCTTCCTAGCAAGCACCCAATGGAGAACTAGTAGTTAGCTTTACTTATATGTTTCAATTGTGTTCCATCTTCCATCCATCCACCCATCATTCTCATCCCTCTTAGTTTACATTAGTTAGTCCCTTCATCCTTTCTTCGTCCATCGGCCTCCTTTTTGCCTTGTTCGCCATACCCACTAAAAGTTTTTTGAGTATCCATTGTACAATCCTCTCCTTCTTGACCTCGTGTTCCCTATCCCTCTTGTGGTTGTCTTTCTGGTGCAGGGGAAGGGGTTAACACAACATTAACTTTCATGCATCGTTCATAAGGTTTATATCATAATTTTATTAATAATTTTTAATTTAAACATATGAGTCCATAAATAGATCATAAATCAATTATAATATATATATATATATATATATATATATATATTGTAAGTCATATTAAGTTGATTTATACATTTCATTTACATATTTTAATTATACTTTAAAATGCATCATATATCAACTATATTCAAAAATATATAATTAATTTTTAAATATTACTTATATGTATAATATTAGTTGAAATTAATTCCCTACATGTTATAATTCCTTATGTGTGAACTTATATTGATAGTCATTTGAATCATTGTAAATTAATTTTATAATCACATTATATATGTAACAACACATCATTTTGTTCGTGTCATTTGCATAATCATTCTTTAGTTATATTTGAAATGATTTTATCTTAATCACATTTTCATATGATATTTTGGACATCCATGTCATTTTGTGATCAATTGTGGATGCCACATGGATGAAAACTTGTAATGAAAAAATGGCATCATCTTTCATGTTAGCACTGTTGTTGCCTATTAGTCAAATGCACCATTGATACATGACTACAACTTTTACACGTAGAATTTGAAATAATATCCTGTTATTATAGTTAATTATTAGTTTCTTAAGACATTTAATCATTGATTTCTTGGTTACAAAAGGCAATACTTCTATTAGTCTAGTGTTGCCTTTGACTTTACCATGTTCTTCTCCTTTTTTAACATGAACATGGATTACATCCATAGACATCATTGATGTTTTCCATTTGGGTTTACCTTGTCCTTGTTCATACCAGCAAACATTTTGTGACAACTTAAAGCAACTTGTCCTAGATGATTTTGCAAATGATTTTGAACTCTTTTTCAAGATATGTGAGCACATTGTTTGAGGTCATGTTCCACCTTTAGTATCACATTTATTTTTTGCATCTTGATTCCTAGCATTGGAAAAGCAATCTAAAGGCATACGTCCCATCGCAATTGGTGAGGTGACTTATCATTTAGTTGTTTACACATTGGTTATTTAATTTATGGATATTATCACATAACATTTAAGTCCTCATCAATTTGGTGTATCAATTCATGTTGGTGTGAGAAAATGGTTCATGGCATTCAAACAATGTTAAATTTGCATCCAAATTGGGTGGTGCTATTAATGGATGTTCATAATGCCTTCAATTCAGTGTCATGGTTAGCCATTTTTAACGACTTATGGTATGTGCCTAGTTTTTTGGATTAAATTTTCCCATTTATTGATGATTTTATGCACGCCCATCCCCACAATATTTTACTTAAACTTTCGAACATAGGGATTTCATAATAATTTTGTTGGAATTAGGTACACGATAGGGGGACCCATTGAGAGGAATGTTGTTTGTTTTAACTCACCTTTGTGCTCTTCATTTTACAACAATAACCAACTTATTTTTGTTTTCTTTTCGTTGGTAGATGACACATATAATATGTCCTGCATCAGATATGATTTTTGTTTTTTTATGATTACATCATGAATTTTCAACATTAGGGCTTTCAATGTAACTAACATAATGTGTAGTTTAGTTTCCACAAGAATTGGATCATTATATATCACTTCCTCGTAACTTTCTTACTTTTGATTTAGGTTTTCATATTTTGGGCACATTGATGGGATTCAAATCATTTGTTGAGTCATTTATGGTTGAAGTTTTTCATGAGGATCTTGGGGACGATATCTAATCTCCATTTGGTTGTAGATCTTCGGACAACTTTTGCGATGTTTTTGTTGTGTTATTCCCAACAATTTAATTACTTGCTTAGTACAATATTTCCATCTCTAAGTATTTTGCAACGTTATGTTGAATTCAATACTCGTACCATAATTATGCTGAGGAGATTATTTGGTGTAGGATTTTTTGGTGGTTTTATCGGTCACCTAGCTCATTGTTAGGCCATTCTTCCTACTTCTTCGAGTAGGATCAGCCTTCATTATGTAGTTCAAACTATTACCCCCATATTCTTGGGATGTTGGGAACTAATTGTTCTTGCACTTGTCATTTGTTTCCAACAAGATGATCACCCTATTCTTCTGGATATAGTAACACATGCTAAGACTAACATTTCCTTGTTCTAGATGGCACTATGAGATACCTGAGTCTTGTTACCTTGGGTTGTTCATTCTTACATCCCACATTTTGAGAGCCTAATGGTTTAATTTTATCCCTAGTTGCAAGTTTTTTTGACAAATTGCTTACATGAACAATAGTTTGCCACATTTAGACATTTCGTCAAATATTATGTAAGCACATTTCCGCTCATATGCAAGTTCAGAGGTGGGCGTTTAATTATTAATTTGTTTTACCACACTTGCATTTTGTTTATCCTCAACCCATTTCATTACAACATTATGTACCTATCTTGGCTTACCTCACCCTATGGTTGCCCATCTTTCATGGTGTGAATGTGATCATACCATTGATAATCTAGATACCCATTTGCTTCGATGCCCTTGCGAAAGTGAATTTACAACAACCCATGATACACCTCAAGATATTATTGCAACTATTGCCTTAGAAAGTGAAACACATATTTAGAGGGAGGTTTCCCACCTTTTCCTTCACCATACCCAATGACAAATGGATATTTTAATCACCAAAGATGATTTTCAAAACTTGATAGACATCATCATTATTAATTTGATTCACACATATGGCGTAGTGAACATTGATGATATTAACACATGCAACGATGATGGCTACTCAAGAGAAGACACAATCATATTGTGAAAGAACACTAAACAATGACTTCATTCCCCTTGTTGTTGAAATGTATAAGTGTCTTCATTTTTGTTTTGATTCATTTTTGACAACCTATGCACAAACCATTATCGCAGGTCATCAACGGTCTTCTTTAATCCCCTTGATGCTTATTTCTTACTATTGACAATGTGTGTCCATAGCCTTGAAGCATGCGCAAGCCATAAAGATTCTTTAGCAAGCTACTACACTTGGTTGGGGTTCCTCATCTCTTCCACACATCATAGTTAATGCACCTTCCTCATCAGTCAATTTGTGACAAATGACAATTCTTTTGTCTTAGGTTCTTTATTATTAGTGATTGCCATTTCGTAGCTTGAGTCCTGTTTGAATAAGGTCTTTACCTGATTTTTGTTGATTGATTGCTTTTCTTTTTCTTTAGGTTGTGTTTACTTATGTTCATATTTGCCTTCAACTTTTGATTGATGGGTTCCCATCTTTGATTATTATTTACAAGGTTTTTTTTCAAAAAAATTGTTTTATGTTTGGATGTAACCTTGGCCAACCTAAACCTCATGTCACAACATAGGTGATGAATTGGAGCTATACACTCATGTTGTGGTGGGCGAAATTTTATTTGAACATCACACTCAATTGTGGAAGGGTGAAAATTTTCACTAGTTTGCCAAAGAAAAAAACAGTGATCAAGACTAACAAACACATCATTTCAAAGACAAGACAAAAAAAACCAATGGCCAAAACCACCACACGGAAAACAAAAGGGAAGGCCAAAGAAAGGCCAAAAGACACACAACCCACAAGAACCAAAGAAGGGAAAGAGCTAGCCCCTTTCGTGGCAAGAAGCTATCTCACTCACAACCCCTCTAATATTGCTTGCATACAAATGGTGAGTTCTAATAGTAATAGGAGGTCTAGAGCAAGCATCTCCCGCCAACAGAATCTTCCTCTCTACAGCAAAGGCTGTAATCTACCATTTCAAAGTAGTATTCAATGAAAAAATATGAGATTAATCATGATATGTCATCTAGTTACCTATATTTGTCACCAAATGCCTTATATGCCTTGATTCATATGGCTTTTTTTTCATTTTTGGAAGCACAACAGCAGACCCAACTGGACAAGCTGTTGGCAGCTCCAAAGTTAAGTTCATTTGCAGTGGGCCTTCAGGAGTTTCACCTCTGCTTTTAGATTTTGGTGGTGTTACCAACCTTATGTGGGCGCCATTTGTGCTATTGGGTGAACTTGGATTTTTCATATCTGCAGGGTGCGTTTACTGGGCTGGAGTGCAACTGTAGTGCAACTTTTTCCTCTAATACCGGATTACCTTATCATCTGCTCACAACAGGGTTTGAGACCTAGAACCTTTTTTTTTGGGATAACCCAAGGTCCCAGAATGGCCAATACCAGTGAGCCATCGCCCCTGAGGTTTGATGTTGGACTCACTCAAATAGATTTCCAGCCTAAAAATGTTTTAAAAGTACCTAAACCCCTTATTCTGCAAATGCAACCCACCCTCGAGCTTATCTAGCTATATTCATATATACACTTGAGATTTGAGAAATTATGACCATTGAGAATTAGGCTCCAACTTTACAGGCCACTTTAAAGACTAGTAGGATCCCAGGCCTCTTACAAAACAACAAGAGAAAACCCTCCCCCAAAATCGGATAGATTATGAGGGCTTACTCTTGATGTTTAGAATATACACGCAAATGAATCCTTATGTAAACAGTTGCCCATTTGTTTTTTCTAAAATGAAGCCATTCTTCAGAGTTAAAGGTTTTTAGTGGAGGTGGGCAAAGGTTTGGACCTAAGAAATTATTAAGTGTAGTAGGGTAAAGCCTACGGTGGGGGCATTTGCAAAATAAGGGGCCTAAGACAAGGTGGTAGCAACTCCAGCCTCGCATTTTGGGAATGTCCCCTCACCCATGGGCTTTACCTATCATAAAGCATGAAGCAATATTTGTCATGAACCAAGATCATGAGGCGAATGAAAGGGATGGCTCTTATGCCTACTCCCCAATACTGGAAATGTTCTTACACTTATAAGTAGGCATAATTTCATATTCCACAATCTCTTCTCTTTAAGGAATTGGGGTTTGGTGTCAGGTCCTGGATGAACCAGCACCGACAATACTAGTACTAGCACCATGGTAAGAAGTAAAAACCCAAGCTGTTTTTAGTTTGCTTCTAAAGATTAAAAATATCCCCCTTTCTTTCTTGGGTGCTTTCCTTTTGTGAAGTTTGGCAGGGTTTCATCAAAATATACTCCAATATGAAGAATAAATAAAGGTCATGAATAGGGGTCTTGAAGGATTTTACTATAAGACGATTATTTAATTAAACATAAAACAAAATTTTTTGTCTTATGCTCAAAAGTGGGCTACTGGTAGGAATCTTCCCTATCTATTGACTGAACATGGGTTCGAAACTGCCTTGCTACAGCAAAACAAAGCAAGCTCTCACATAAATGTTTATCTCCTTTTTTTTCTTGTCACAACATGCAAAGGCCTGTGGTCGGAACATGTAGAACCATGCTGTATTATACAAAGTGAAAAAAGACCACAAAAAGATACCCCAAAATGAGCACGAGATAGAGCTCAATGGGGGCTGTTTAGTGTCTTTAGTGTCTCCCAAGAAGGTGAAGGTGTGTGTCTCTAGGTGATGGTTCACCCTGGCTTGGTGTCTTTGCTCAGGTATTTTCTTAGGGTTTCACCTGTGTTGGGAGCAGCATTTCTTTTTCTTTTTTTTTACATGTGATATATCGCCAAAATGAAAAAATGAAAAATGGTTTTTGAGGTTTTCAATCACCAGAAGTGAGAAGAAGGGTACAAATCACCAGATGCATATGATTGGTTTTCATTGCGTAGCCAGAAATATAGACGGTTGATTAAAGATTTGTACTTTATTTCTGGTTTATAGCCAGATTTGGCTAAATCTTCTTAGGGATGATAGCCATTTCTTCTGCATCTTCTGATGGATGGTCACCACTTTGGCTACAAACAAAAATTCCTAAGAAAAACACTGGTTGGGAGGTTCATTGATTGTGCACCCACCTCCAGCTTTGGGTTTGTGAAAAGTTTTGGGAACAAACAAAAGCTTTGGTTTGTTTGTTGGCTTTTGAAATATTTCAAACAACCCACGAAAGAAAGAACCAACAAGGAACCTACAATTGGTTGGTTAGGTCTTTGACTGGTTATTTGATTTTCTTGAGAACCAGGAGCCAAGGGTCACATGGGTGTTGTGCAAGTATATCTCGTGACCTAGATATACTCCTCACGTATCGATAAGGTATATTATTTGTCCTAAATTATTTTCTTAAAATTATTATACCTTAGTGTAGGGCAAACTTATGAGTAAGAAAATTTGAAATTGTATACCCTATTCATAACCTTCGATATATGTAAGAAATATTTGTACTCAAAATTGAAATTGTTTTAGCAATCCAGGTTTTTTAACAAAAGGGTAAGTATGATTTATGCCCTTAGTTTTATTAATTGGATGGGGTGAATAACAAGTTCGCTTCTTCTTTTTCTCAATAAATGATTGTGATTGGTTCGTCATAATTTTTTTTACAAAAACTAAAACTTTTTGAAGCTTGCCAAAATAGAAGTTCTTATGTAAGATAATGTGCCTCCCATTATAGGTGAGAAGGGGAGAACTTTGGGTAAATCACATGAGATAAAATTGAAAACAATTAACATATGATAAAAATGCACATGTTAATCAAGGATGAATCAAATATTTTTGATTCTTGCATTCTAACATTGGATTTGGCTTTTGAAAATTGTCTTAACAATAATTTGAAAATGTTAAAACAAATTATTTAAAGAATACATACCCATTTCTTACCCCCGAAAAAGGTATATGATAAGGGGTGCCCAAACCCTTACCCATCTACCAAAAAACCTCATTTTTTGTCTATGACTTTCTATGATTCACATTGCCAAACTTTTGTTGCCAAGTGACTATATCCCCCACCCCCCCCCCCCCCAGCTGTCCCCAAAAAAAGCAAGCAAGCAAACAAACAAACAAACAATGCTTATGATGTGAATCAATAGTGGGAACAAAAATTTCATTTTCCACTCTACTACGGGTGGGCTCAACACCACCTCATTCAATAATACAACAACCCAATGATGGCGATGACAACCCCAAAAAAAAAAAAAAAAAAAATTTGTTCACAATTTGTTTGGTTAGTATGTTAACAGTTCCCATAGATTTTGGGAACCAAACAAATTTGTTTGGTTAGTATGTTAACGGTTCCCATAGATTTTGGGAACCAAATTTTACACTAGATATCTATACAAGTGGTGGAATACCTACCTTCGTACCTACCTGAAATGATACTAAAGAGGAGGAGGAAGCACTTTACAAACAAGCAGGAATATACAATATACGCATACACAAGTAGACATAAATACGTATACTGTTGTTGCGGCCATGCAAAACATGTGCGTATTCTTTTGTTTTCGCCCGCCTTTTCTTTCTCAGCAAATGCCTGTCTTCTTTCGCGCCCTGCCTTGTCGACGGAGTCGCTGGCGATCGCTCGCTCGCGCGCGCGCTTTCTCGCAGAAGCACGGACTGACACTACGCACGCTTTTCAAACACATGTGAGAAGTCAGGTTTAGACATTTTCACGCACATGTGAAGAAAGAAAGAAAGAAAGAAAGAAGGAAGGCAAGCAAGCAAGCAAGGAAGCAAGAAAGAGAGACAGAGAATGAAAGAAATCAAGCAAGAAAGCGATTGATTGATTGCAAAGCAAAGAAAGAAAGAAAGAAAGAGAGGGAGAGAGAGAGAGAAAAAAAAAATACAAAGAAAGAAAGAAAGAAAAAACTACCTCCTTTGTTGGCAAACTAGAAACTTAGAGCAATTCCAACGGTGTTCAATATGTGACCCAGAACCAGCAGCAACGCAAGGAAGAAAGAAGAGAAACAAGTTCAGGTAGCCTAGATCATCGATCTACAATAGATGATTGATTCAACAGCTGATGAAGATATAGGTAGGTAGGCAGCCAAGAGTGAGTGAAGAGTGTTTTGTGTGTGTGTGTGTGTGTGTGTTTTAAATTTTAAATTTGGGTCTTTTGCAAGTTCTTTTCCTGAGGATTTTGGAATCGAGTCGTTTAAACGCACATGTTGGTATTCTTTCTTGTTTCGAGTCCAAATCAGTTTGCACATTTTAAAAGGAAAAAAAAGAGAAAAGATTGTTCAAGTTTAGGATGAAGATGTAGATCTATCTATTTTAGAGATATAGTTGCAATATGTCTTAATCATGGAGGTTGGGTTTTGACATATAATCATAATATGTTCTAGTCATGGACGTTGATATATAGTCGCATTTTAATCATGATTTTGATAAATAGTAACGTCTAGATCATGGATGCTGAGTTTTGGCATAGTGTGTGTGATCTATGATGGACAAAATATTATTCACTTAGTGTGATGGTGGAGAATCGTAATATATGATTGCAATATGTTCTAGTCATGGATTCTGGGTTTTGGCATAGTGTGTGATTTATAGATGGAGTAGTGCTGCTGCTACTCCTGTTGTTGTTGGAGCAGGAAGTTTCTTCTGGTTGCTCCTGGTGTGGGGGAAGGGGGGGCCTACATGGCGGGGAAGGGAAGTGCCGTGCAGGCTGTGGATTTGCTAGAGACTTTCAACCAGAGGTCTGCGGCAGCAAAGGAGCAACGTAGCTGCAGTATAAGCGCAGCACAAGATCGTGAGCAGCCTCCTACTTTGGTGAAGCCAGTTCCAAGCAACGTACTAGCGGACCAAGAAGAAGAAGAAAAAGAAGAAGAAGAAGAAGAGGTGGGTGGCAGTGTCGTCGTCATGGGGGTAGCTGCTATGGCGACTACCACTGTGAAACGTCCAGCTTCCACGGAGATCAGTCGCGACAAGAAGCTGGCAGCTGCAGAAGAGAGAGAGAAATCCATCCCTCGTCTCCGACGAAGAAGCTGCGGCGAGTATGAGTCGATGCAGCAGCTGCAGGAGTCTAAAGGTACTCAGCATCCGTGGCTCCCACTCATGTGTCAGTCCTCTTATTGCTAGACTTTGCAGCAACAGTCTATTAAGCTCTTCTCATATACAGTATGTAAGCAGCTGGTGATGGGTTTTTCTTGAGGAATATTATATTGATGATAGTTTGTGTGAACTGCCGGATTCACAAGCTGGATCAGTGAAGATCTCGAGTGCAGCAGACGACTGTAGTAATTGCACAAAAGCTCATGGCAAGACAGACTGCAAAAGTTCGTGTGCAGATCTTCTTCATGTGCAGCAGCAGCTTCCACCCATCACTTCGCCATCTCCGACAAGCTGGGTCGACCATTCCACAACGTCTATAAACCCCATGCGGAGCTCCTCCATGATCTCGCCTGTAAGTCATCAAATCCCTGGCAACTAATTATTTTTCTCGTCGTATAGATCTCTCACACAATTGTATCAAGGACTTGATTTTTTTTGGGGGCCGTGGGGGGCGGGGGGGTTGTTTTTTGGGCAGCTGGGATGGTTGAATCAAATGTCTTTACAACATGATCTTCAGCAGCAGAAGAAGAAAGCCGTGGAGCAGCAGTTGCTACTTTCCAGCAGCAATTCTCAGGCACCAACTGCAGCAGCAAGGAACAGTCTGATGGTGCAGCAGCAGGATGATGCAGCATCCGAGACATCCTCTCACACAGCTAAAGATCGATATCTGCATAAAGAAGCTGCAGAAAGAGTGGATGATCATGATGCTCCTGATCATGAAACTTCAGAGGATCATACACCACTGCAGCAGCTTTCTGTGTTGATCCCACACAACATCATACATGAGGAACAGCTCCCACTGCAACCTGCAGCAACAAATGATCAGCCAGCCGGCAGCTCATGCACTACTGCAGCAGCAGCAGCAGCAGCAGGATTTGGTTCTCCATTACCACTGCTGCAGCTGCAGCATTTTGGACCCACCACCAGCTTGAATGCTGCAGCTGCCACCACAACTACAACTTCTGGCCACCTAGAGTCATCGATCAAGGCCGATGCAGCAGCCATGGAATCTACACAAGACAAATTTAAGTGAGAGAAAATGAATAGACCAAAACCTAAGAGAATGTGGATCCCATGGTCTTAGCTGATTTAATGACATGCCTACATTGTTGTGCATCAATACCAGGGACCCTTTCTGCTGACATGCTTAGCTTTTGCTAGAACTTGTTGCAGATCTCTCCATGCCTTTGACTGATGATCTTTGCAGTTATTGTAACTCCAAACATTGGGTATGAAATCTGCTCAAGAAATAATTTTCTTTTGGGCTGTACTCAATGTTTACAGACCTGTAGCTGCTGCAGCAGCAGCAGCAGCAGCTCCTCATCAGGTGGGTGGTGGAGCAGGAGTAGTGCAAGTTCTGCCACCAACAGCACAACTTACTATCTTTTATGGAGGCATGGTACATGCATATGATAATGTACCAGTGGACAAGGTGAGACTCTAGAGAACATCTTCAAGATCTGCAATTTCTCAAGTTTTCTTCCTTTAGGATTCATTTAGGTTCAATAGTTTTGCATTACAATTTATTAGGCTTGTTCCAAGTTCTTATCTCCCTTGATGTAGGTTATTGCACAACTGACATAGCCTTGTCTGACTGTTCTCTAACAATTTGCAATGAATCTGGAAATTACTAAATGGGTTCTCTAAGATTGTAATGGATCTGGAAAGAAATTATGTGTTCTCAGATTTTTTTGAAGTTGTGAAAAATATTGCAGCTGCAAGCTATTATGTTGTTAGCTCGTAGTAGAAATACGAAATCTTCCAGCTATACAAACCTTCCTGGAAGTTGTGGAGCCAGTGCAACAGCAACAACAGCTCATCCATTTTTAGCTCCTATTATAGTCCCCCAGGCCACCAGGACTCCATCTTCTTCAGTTCCTTCCACTGCACACACTACTGCCATAACCACAGCACCAACAACAACAGCTCGTCCTTCTTCTTCTGCATCACCTGGCATCCTCACACGACCCATTGCTAGAAATGTCCATGCCGGTAAGTCCCTTGGCATCTTCTTCTTCTTCTTCTACGAAGGGTAGGCAGCGGGACTCCTTGTAAATAGTTCCTTTAAATGCTCACATTGTTGATCACCTTAGAACTAGATCTCACAACTTTACCAGCAGCTAGAGTTGAAGAGGATTTGATTCTTTGAGACTCTCTGTCTAATTGCAGTAACAGAGCTGCCACAGGCGAGAAAGGCATCCTTGGCAAGATTCCTAGAGAAGCGGAAAGACAGGTAACTACTACTAAAACAACATTGGAGCTTGATCTTTCTTTTTTCTTTTTCTCGTGTCAAAAATTACTCTAATGTTACAAGGTCTAATTTAGCTCAAATAAATCAAGACTTTTTCTCTACCAAATAAATTTGGCATCACTTTTGGCATAATTTTTCATGGTTATCTTTCCCCACAGCTTTCTTGGGTACTGCTGCAATGGACATGACTAGTTGTGTGCAAGCACAATGTACATAGTTTTGCAATGACAAATTCAGTTCAAATTTTGCAGGGTGCGAATCAAGGCACCCTATCCTCTCACATTTGCTATCAAGAAAGAAGGACCTAGTACACCTCGGTGCGACAAGTCTCCAAGCCCTCCTCGGAGGCAACCACGAACACGGTCACCTTCCCCAGCAGCATTGATGGCGGGATCAAGTCACCAAAGTGCTGTTATGCCATCATCTACCAACTCCAGAGATCCACTGCAATACTACAAATCAAGTGATACTAGTAGCGAACCCAATTCTCCTACTAGGTCTCCTCCAACTCCTCCACGACTGAGCATGGCTGCTGGATATGTAGTAAATACAACTGCAGGCAGCTGTTCCATTGCAGCTGGTGTTAAGGATTTTAAAATGCGGCAGCAACTTGTCAATTCAATACCACATTATCAAAGTGAAAAATCATCAACACTTCAAAAATCTTCACAAGATGAAAAGGGTGAAGAAGCATCAATGGAGGAAGAAGATGGCACATCATGATATTGCGCTTTTGGCTTTTTGCTTGTTGGCTTGGTAGCCAGCCATAGATTTTCCTCAGTTTTCAAGTGCATCCATCCATCATCCTCAATGCAGTTCTGCTCAAGGGATATATTAAGATCATACCTGTAATTTTAAAGATCCAGTTGAGGCATTTCATGGTGAAGCTTATTATCAAACGATTTCACATTGCAAAGCCCAATAATTATTCTTTGGAACTTTGAAGGCTGGTAGAGAATTTGGCAGGTTCAAAAGGTTGCAGACCACAGTGACAGTGTCCATTTGAGATTCTAGGAAGAACCATTCACCCTGATGTTTTGAACCTTTGTACAGAGTTAAAATTTGAGTACAAAAAACTCAAGTCTTAATTTCAACCCCCGATTTACTACTGTAAAAGAAAAAATGAGGAGGTTTGCAAATGGGGGAGTTTTTCAACAAGTTTTCGGATTTTTGAACAAATGGGGAGTTTTTGTCAAACAAGTTTTGCAACAGATTCTTGGTGCAGCTGTAATTTTAAAAATCAAAATCAAGAGATGGGTTGTGAGGGGATGCAATTGATTGATCTAAGAATCTCAGATTGTCAAGTTTGGGTCAATCTGAACTGGGCTCTTGTCAAATTGAGAGAGAGGTTCTTAAATTAGGTCAGACCCTACCAGTAGACCTTACTTCCTTTCTTAGTAGGCAGAACAAAGATATGATAATCATTTATTTAGAAAAAGATATTAGAAGTCAACATGGACATATTCCACGCCGTAAACATGTTTTTTATTTTTATTTTATTTTTGGGTTTTTTTTCTAATAACATTGATAGGCCACTTCATAATTCAACTTTTCCATTTCTTTGTTCAATTCTGATGATTTTAGCTCCAATTTGAAAATTTTAATGAGTTTCCAAAATTATTCATATATATTGCACTATTATTGGGCATGGTAGGAAAAAAATGAAATTAAACAAACTTTAGTCTAACATTTGGTAGGCAAAAATTACTATGATTGGATGGATAATGGCATATTTTTAGGTTCTCAAGAATTTGAAAATATTTCTTTCTTTTTGTATGTTCATAAATCACACATTGTTCACCACCAAAGTATCCGAATCCTTTTCCCACATCCCACATCTCACTCATGACTTTTGAGGCACCATGTGTGATATAACACTACGTGCACTTGAGTCATGTTCCTCCTAAACCATGTACGGTACAAGCCGCCTTCACAAAATAAGCCATTTGTGAATACTTTACCCATTCACATGTACAAATCACATGTTTAAAGGTTGTGGGCTAAAAGCGAATAAGCCATTTACGAATACTTTACCGATCACATGTGCAAATTACATGTTTAAAGGTTGCATCGTAAGAGAGAGAGAGAGAGAGAGAGAGTGTTTGACAATATATTGAGGGCCCACAAGAGGAATAACAAGTTGCATGGATAAGACCTTTCTAGTGTTGTAAATAGACCTTGTGCACATTGATTGTAGATGAAGCTATATATTGGGGGAGGGGGCGGGAGTGGTCCATGGAACATGACTTTCAAAAGTCTTTGTTTGGGAGGTAGAGTTGAACTATGGATTGGGGAGAGGAAATCTATGACCCAAAAGATCTTGTACAGTATTTTGTCCACTTTGGGTAACAAAGTCCAAGAACATCATGGCATAAGCTCAAAGAGGCTTAATTGTCAATCACAATCCCTTTGAAGTTTGCACCCATGATTGTTCTTGGGAGGAATGAATGGGATATGAAGTGTGTCATCATGAAGACTTCAGAACTTTTTTTGGTTGGGGTTGAGGTTGGGGGTAGGAGTTTTCCTTAAGAACTTGCTAATAAAATCAGACTCAGAAACATGATGAATAAAAATTAATACATATATCTTTATGTAAAGGGTCGTCTGTCTGAACTTTGAACAAGTGTGGGGCAAGTATGTAATTTATTGTATATTAATACAAAAATAATAATACCAGTATTTTTTAAATAAAAAGCATAATACCAAAATAGTATAGGTATTAGACAAATTGTCAAATGATACATATTGTTGTGGTGTGAGTATAAGCAAATTTATAATTTTGAGATAATGGTACGAATATAAGTAGTGAGGATGAGGAGACCAATACCAAGTATCGAATGTGAATAATGATATTGTGTGAAAAAATTATTACATCTTGAAATGTTCTGCAATTTTAACTTTCAAATGAATACCAACAAATAATCACTTCAAACCAAAGAAATAGTCATTAGTAAGATAGAGATCAACCACACACTTCCTTATTCAAGAGGCTATGATCGGAAACACATTATTCTATGTCTTTTAAAATAGCATGTTGGGAATCAAATTTTATTGTCAATGTATACAAGTATACAATCATTAGAGCATCTCCAGCATTCACCTCGAATCTACCCCTCCATATTACTTTTGCTGGTGTTTTTGGATCGGGTGATTAGCGTTAATGACATTGCCTGTCCCAACACTTTTCATCAACTTTCCATCAACATGTCATCTCTCTCATCTCATTATGATTTCATGTGGGTCCCACTTTTGTGTTTATCTCGTCCATAGCCAAAGCTTGTCTTGAACTAATTTTCGTAAAATTATTTCAAGATTTTATGTCATTGCCCTTGCCTTATTTCACAATGGAGTCTCGTTGTTAGGTATTTCTTACACACACACATGGAAGTTGAAGAAGATGACAATCAACAATGGTTCACAATGGAAATTTTGGGCTTGCTTGGAAGTGAACATTGTTAAAAAGAGCCACAACCACGGTGGGTTTTAAATTGATTGTGTAACCAATGTGCATTGAAACTGTGTGTTGGGTGAAAGACACATTCATATAAATTATTTTACAATTGTTCAATCCATGACATGAAGTTTTTTCAATGTTGTTACATCATGTCATTTCACGATTCCTATATATCATGGATATTGTTTGCATTCAAGATCCATGTTTCTTACAAAAATGTGATGCTTGTGACCTTTTGGGCTTTTCTCCAATTGAAAAATGCACAAGTGCATTGAAAAATCTTGCATATGGGCTTATTATTGACATGTGTGATGAGTATCAAAAGTTGAAAGAATCGACAACTATGGGATCAATCAAAAGGTTTGTTCTTGTAGTTCATGTTGTGTTTGAAGCTCATTACATATACAAGCCAACTCTACAAGATTTTGGAAAACAACTTGTGATTAATGTATAATGAAACTAGTTTGGAATGTTTTCAAGTTTTGACTATATGCATTATCCACAGAAAATTTGTCTTGCAACTTGATAGGGGCAATTCTCCAATGAGGACAATTGAAACTCAATTATATTTAAAGCAATTGCAAATCAATCATTCTAGATTTGACATGTGTATTCTGGTTTCCCATGTGATAATAATGATATTAATGTTTTGCATCACTCATACCTAGTTGTAGATTTGTTGCAAGGACTTAGAAACAATCTGGGGTTTGTTGTGAATGCATACCATAGTGATTGTTTACAACAATTTATTATTGGTGAGGGTTTATGGTATCTTACTAAAAATGTTTTAATCATTGGAAAACCTATAGATTGTAGCCCTTTCACTATGTACCATCACTTCCACTTATATTAACCTTGCAAAAACAAATCGTTTGATAATGAATAGTGAAAACAATGTTCAACATCCCCACATTAGTTGGTCCAATATGGAGTGTGAGTTCCTTATGCTTTGGAAAACAAAGGAATGCATGATGCCTTTCTCCTATACACATGTTTCATCCCACTCTTACACTCTTGTGACCGTCATGCCTTTCATCTTTTTTCTTATTTTTTTCAAGATTTTAGGTGACATTTTAGGTCCAATTTATTTTAACAACATGTAATGCCAAACTATAGCTTGTTATTGAACCATCGTACCTATATGTATTTTCAAAGCATGATCTTAATTTGATTAAATTGCAATTCATTTAACTTCATGTTCTCATAGGTCAACACGATTGGCAATTAGAAACAATAATAGACCAATGTTGCCAAGCCTAGTTTTGAAATTTTTAAAGTTTTTGATGGGACCTTTGGTTCAATCCTAAAATTGATTCTATGGATTTTTAAAGCCTTTGGTTTTTATTTTTTATTACAAAAAACTAAATTTTGGTCCCATATAAGAAAACAAAATAAAGTAGACGACTCAATGTTGTGTCATGAAAATTTACAATAACCATTAAAAACATTGATGTATTATAAGTAGAAATATTATTTTATATAATGACTAATATTTTCATAATATTTCACTTTATGATCATAATGTTTTAAAAACCCCATTTTAAAAGTAGATTAAAGTAGATTTTTTTTTTCATGGTACTTGCACATTGTCCAATATTACAAAATGATAAAATATTCATTTTTTGAAAATTTTAAGTTAATGAAGATTTTTTAAATACTTACGTATTGTCATAATCACAATATATTAAATTTTCAATGTGAAGTAGGTTTGAACACCATATTGACTATTCATTTTTGAACATACTATTAATTTACTTTTATTATACCAAAGTTGTTCAAATTTTGTATGTAACCTATTATAAACTAAGTGCAATAACATATGTTTTCATAATTCTACTTAAAGATATTTTGAAATGCATTTTGAAAAATAAAATAATTATTTGGCACCCAAGTTTGAACTTGAAATAGTATTATGATATTAGTTTGTTGAACCCATCCCACATAATTCAAGATAGAGATTATATAATATTAATTATGTAAATCAATTAAAACTAATTTGTTGGGCCATTCCTCAAGGCAAGTACTCTTCTTTATTCACTTGGGTCTATCACACATTATAGGTATTCCTAGCTTGGACCCAATGGTCACAAATAGGTAAGTGAAACACATCCATAAAGAGTAAAAACATTAGCTTATTAAAGGGATGGAACTAAAAGCTCTAGTCTACCTATGTAGGTAAATAGGTTTATGTAGAGTGTTTTTTTTTTTTTCCCCCTCAATTTTGTGATGTTACCACACCGATGATCATCCACAAGGAGGTTTAGTCATGTTTGGCTATAAATGAGCTATGAAGGAAGAATGTTTTTTAATCCTTTCATATCCTAGCTACTTGCTTGAATAATGTGTAAAAACATGGTGATCTTTTAGGGAGGTTAAAAAAATCATTTTTTTGCAATTCATTTTGAAAAAGAGAAAATATTTGACGAAATGCTTTTCTCACCAAAAAGAGACAAATAATTTGATATACTTCATTTATTTCAAAATATAGTTCAAATCAATTTGTTAGGTATTTCATTTTGTTTCCTTCTTGTGCAATGTTTGGTTTTGTTGCAATTTTCAGCTAATACCATGAATTGCTACAGTTATTTGAAGCTTTCTTCGGAAGTGTAATTATACCTCTAAATAATAAGTAAAATTTGCAATGTAAATATCACTGCATGGCATCAAGTATTTTAAACCTCTATTTTCCCCTCCTTTTTTATTAATTCAAAGCCCTTTAAAGGTTGGCCCCCACAAAAGTACCTATATGTTGATTTCAAAGCATTGAAGCAACAATGGTCCAACATCATCTTTGATGCTTTGGGGGTCCAATAATGGATTAAGTGAGACCAAATAGTAGTAGCTCATGAACAAATTACAACATTGTTTGATCAAAATGAAAGCCAAAATGTTAACTTCCTGAAAATGCCACATAAAATGTTCGATAGTTTGTTTATTGATCCAAAGTCCTAAAGCAAAGCTTTCTTTTTCTTTTTCTCAAAGCCCAAAAACCACGTAGTAAATGCTTGACAAGAGGGGTTAAATTTATGCTCAACAAGCAACATGGGTCAAAATGACATTGGGATGGGTGACCTCCAATGAAGACTATAGTGCAACAACCATATATAGCTCACCCCATAAATGAACTAAAACCTTTTGTCAATAAGGGGAGGATTTTATGTTAGCTAATGTAAAACACAAACAAACTTGAGGTTTTAGTACATTACTTTTGCCATTTGTTTTAATGGGTGCATTGTTTATACCAAGTATTTAACCATACGTAATCAAGATGTGAATCATGAATTGTTTTTATGTCTTTTGACAAAATTTAACTCCACATACATTGATAGGCATGATTCAAAATAATTAGCTTGTGTTTGGAACATGTTGGAGGATATGGGATATATATCACATGTTCCAATGACAATGCTTGTTTGTTAAACGACACGGCATTTCACCTTTTGGTCATATTTTAAGTTTTTTAATTGTCACTTTCCAAGGATGGACCAAGGATGTCTAATGGCCCAAAAACATCCTTTTTTGACACTTAGCACTTGGGATGCCCCACACATTCTCTTGAAATAAAATAAGTTTCCTTAATCCAATTCACGTGAAAGTTTCCCAATTTTAAAAGTCTCTTTGCCTGAAGCTCTCACACAAGCCAAAGACATGAACATGAGGCTATGCAGAAAAAGCTAGGAGACACCAAGTAGTTAGTTTCTGTTTTTTCCCTCTCTGGTGCACCGGGTCATCGGTGGGCTCAAACACTTTAAAACATGCATTGGGATGATAACTTGTTTTTGGTGTTCAGAGTGTGGACACAGTAGGTATTTTTGTTTGTCAGAATAGGTAATTTTGCAACCTATTCTTCTGACAAACAACAAATTGAACTCAATTAAAAGCAAATTCCAACCAAATCCTTCAACTGCATGTTTCATCCATAAAGTTGAAAATCCTCACCTTGAAATGAAGAAATGTGGTGGCCATAGCCACCTCAGGTTTGAACTGGACAATCAACTCACAATATCTTTCATAAGAATAGAGAAATCTCCATTCTCACGATGAAGAATAAACAGCAAGGTTAACACTTCCTCAGGAAGCCATAGAAAGAACTAAACAAGGAAAGAAAGAACAAACAAAAAACAAAAAACACACACCAATATGAACAAAAGTGCCAGTCTCACACCTATTCAGAGACCATCAACAGTAGTATGTATGATAGTGACTTAACTACCACAACTTCCCCACTGACTTCATCAGCTCCCTACAGTGGGTAAAGGTCAGTGACAAGCATCAACCTGCAAACTAAGTTTCTGCTGCAATTCCAAAAGCAACAGGAAGACTCTGGCTAGCAACAGACCACAACAACAAGGACAAGAAAAAAAAAAAAAAAACAGACCAACAGAAAGGAAAAGAAAAACTAAAGAAAAGGAGAACAGGGAAAGACCAAAAGAACAATCAACTGACAATGCTCCATTTAAAATTCTAATCAGAAAGTAGAAGGATAGGGACAAATGAAGCTAATGAATGGGCAGCACAAAAACAAGAAAACAGACATGGTAGAGGAAAAATCAACAGTGGCAACTCACAGTGTGGTAACCCCTACTTGTGTCGATGCTCCATAGAAACTGTAACAAGCTCTTTATTCTATTGGTTGACAAACTAATAACATCTAAATGATGTGTCATTTAGATCCCTGCAATCACAATGATACATGAAAGATAACACATATAAATCATTTTGCCAAGCAAGTATTTTTTTACTCATAGTTTCTTTTCATAGAAATAGTTTCATAGGTTGCATTGCTCTGGAATTTGGCTTATAAAAGATTCACAGGGGAGCAGGTGGAACGTTCAATTTAGGATGGTCTTCAAGCATGATGACTTGTTGCAGTTGTCCTAAAACTGACATGCTTGAGGTGGATTTGCCAGTTAGAGCTAAAGAGTTTTTCACAACATGCATGCTATCTTAACCACTTGCCAGACAACCCAAGCAAAGGCAATCCACCCTGCAAGCAAAACAATGATTGGATGAAATTGCATGCTATAGGGTTTCCTGACAAATTACACTGAGCACTACCATGAGAGGGGCAAGTGGCTCTTGTCTATTTTTCTCCCACGAAATCATGGCAAGCCTAAAGATTGCTTAGAAAAAGCTCTTAGTCAAAAAATCCTGGTAGTTGCCACATTTTGGCTCTAAGATAGGGTTCAGCAGTTCAAACCTGTGACAAAAAGCACCACAAATGTGCACATGACTGCAGTTGTCCCTATGGCAAATGCAGCCACAGTTAGAACTCCAACATAGATAGTTAGTGATGTGAAGAGGGCTGCGAATGTGCCCACAGCTGACGCAAACATCAGCAATTCAATGACAATGGCATTGGCTGTGGCTAAGAGAAGGAACAGGGTGAATAAAACAAATCCTGTCAGTTCAATGAGTATTACTAGTCCCAACAGCAACCAGTTGCAACAACCACCACCACCCAAAGAGAAAGAAAGGGAGTCAGGAACATTAGTGCATAACATGATCAATCATGCCATAGCTTGCAAGCGAAATCAAGAACAACAACCCACCATGAATGTAGGTGTATGCCTGCCCCGATGAAAGATGGACATCATCTTAACTAAAAAATCCACAAGAGTTACCAAAACTACCTGGGGGACATAAAACAGTTAGGGGTTTCAGGGTTTTCACCTCTTTGAGGTCTTTAGTCCCTGCAAAATTGAGTTGTAAAACAAAGATTGAACTTGGCCACAAAAGACTCCTGACATGAAATGATCAAGGAGGGGCCATCAAATTCAACACAAGTTGCAATCCACTTCATGCACATTTTCCAAGGGTTTAAACCATTCTGACCAACTCAACAAGGACAAAGGAGCTTAGGAAACTTGATGTGTGAGAAGAGATTGGAACAATGACAGATTGACATATTTCAAATCTCAGGAAGAGAGACAAGAGACAGAGACATGGAGGACAGAGACAGGGAAATCCCTGCATACATGTTCCCGGTAAGAGTAGTGAAAGCACATAGCACTCTTGCAAGCAAGGCAAGATGAGGGTAAAGAAAAATAGGGAAAGAGGAAGAGGAGCTAACAGAAGAGAAAAACAAGCTGCGCCAGAATCCACCCTGATTCATCCAGATCATGATATCGGAAGACACATGACGTACAGCCTTGTCCACGCGAGGCCCCTTCGTGCGAACCACGGCTTACATCCACTTCAGCTGAGACGACGACTGCTGTTTTCCGTCATTCTAGAGGCAATCTGCGATCTCGTAACCCAGTTCCTTCACCACATCCACCACGATTTCCCTTCCTGCCCTCCATCTGCGAGCTCCAAGCTTTCACATGTTTCCCTTTCTTCTTTGTAGAGTTCTCACCAACTGTCGTTGCTGAAACCTTGACCCTAACCCTAAATTTTCATCCTAAGACGTTAAGGACCCTAACAGTGGAGCCTTTCCCAAACTAAGAGGTAACATTTGGTAATTTCAGTGACCTTGATTTGTTGGAGCAAGTTTAGGTAGGACAACTTTAAGTTTCATAAGTTGTCACTAGGACAATTTGGAACTCCAATCTCTTTTAACCCATTCCCAACTAAAGAGAAATGGGAAAATGTCAGTTGGTACTTGCAAATTTCTTTTTTCCATCACCATATTCATGAGCTTTCAATACGAAAAGTAAGCATGATGTTGAGATTGGGTGATACAAACATGAAAAGGTAGCAACTCAATTGGTGGATATTGGATGTTAAAGTGGAAAGAAGCAAAATGTGTACACCCTTTTGCCATAAGCTAGTTCTTTGGAAGTGGAAATCCTTACAAGAAGAATCATCGGGTTTAGATTCGATCTATCGAGGATTTAGTGTTGCTTCTAGCAAAGATGAATGAAATTTTGTTTATTATAAAGAGTCTTTTTTTCATTGATTGTTCATGTGAGAGAATGGGAATGTGTCATTCTCTTCTCACAAAGCAATTGTGCAAGAACATAATCATGGATTGTTAGCCAAGGCAATGGAAAGGTAGGTGTTCCTTGCTCTTGGAGATTGTGCAACTACCACCATTACATTTGATTTGTAAATGTTAAGGATAAGATTTGACACTTTTGCATTGATTGTGAATTCCATTAACAAGAAGTGGGTGTCTCAAATGCGCATTATCGTTGGGTTGTTTGAAGTCTCAAACATTTCAAGGGTAACCCTCGATGAGTGAAGTCCCTTTTAACAGAGTTTAATCTTACTATTAAAATCTTTACTTATATGAAGGACGAAGTTAAGAATTTGACCACGCTTGCTACTATCATGCCTAATGTTGGTTCATACGCACCATTGGACCTTCAAAAATCATTTATGCACATGTTTGTTTTGAACATATAATATCAAAGGCCTATCAATACTTGACATCAAATGACAACTTTGTCTTAGCAAGAAGGAAGTGTTTTTTAAAAATGCATACTCATATTTGCAAAAAACTCTCACTTGGATTAAAAAATCGAAGAAAAATAGGTACAAATAAAAGTTTGCATATGTTGGAATTAGTTTTTGAAGCATATTGTAGCTCAAATTTCTCAATGTTGTTCTCTATGTTAAATGTGTGTCCTGTTGAGTGTGAATTATGCGTAGATTAACTATTTATTATTATTTTTTAATTTCTCCTAAACATTTATACCAATGTTGGGTGAATATCATAAAAAAGGGGAGAACTAACCAAGGTCTCAAGCTCATTCTCACCTTGAATCCTTCAAGGTATCATTAATGGTGATGCCATTTTTGAAACTCATTTAGAAGTTCTCATTGAGTTGAAGATTGCCCTTTTGAAAACCTTTCAATTTACAATTTTTTTTGGATACCTTGTTAAGCTATAAAAAGTTAGTAGGGTCAAGGTGTCAACTCAATCAATAAGTGTCATTTATTGTGGGAGGTAGTAGTGGTAGGTAGGGTTTTTTTTAAAAATGAAATTAGGTTTCCAATGGTGTCACGAAAACAAAATCACCCTTTTTTTTTTGTTATTCTTTCTCATTTTCCATATAAAGCAAGGTGATTAACAACTTTAAAGCATGCTTAGAGTTTAAGTTCTTGTTTTGATGTTTTAATCATTGTAGTGATTAGCATTAGCTTGTTGTGCTCTATTGGTAATCTAAGAAGCTTTGTCACCTTGTTCTATCAATGTTCATCCACTACTTTGTTGATACGCTTTAGTGGTGTTCATTGATGTTTGTTGCTATGTTTTAATGGTGGTCATTGACCCTCAAAGTTGTGGTCAATTGGTGCTTGTCAAAGCTCTTTGTTGCGCTCTATTGGTTCTTATCAAGGCTCTTTGCTACACTTTATTGGTGTTCATTAATGTTCATTGGCACTTCTTGGTGTTTTATTAGTGTTCATTGGCACTCCTTGGTGTTCTGTTGATGTTAGTTGACACTCCTTGGTGTTTCATTGGTGTTCGTCAACACTCTTTGTTGTGGTCTATTGGTGTTTGTCAACAATTAACACATTGGCACTTTCGATGTGTTTTATTTGTGTTCATCCATGTTCCTTGTTTATTGGTGCTCATTGGCACATTGGCACTCTTCGTTGTGTTTTGTTGATGTTCATTGGTGTTCCTTGTTGAAGTTTGTTGGTGTTCATCAACACATTAATGTTCCTCATTGTGTTTTGTTAGTGTTCATTAGTGTTCTTTGTTGAAGTTTGTTGGTCCTCATTGACACCTCATCTTAAGTACCTCTCTAACCCTATTATTTGTTGATGTTCCTTGTTGTGTTTGTTGGGTTTCTAGATTGGTACTTCCCCCTTGCATTTTCTTTGTAAATGTAGGTTGAAAATCAAAAGCTTCTTCCTTCATTGCAAATTGAAGGTTTTTTCTTTTGTTGCATTAATTTTTTTCAAATGTTAATTTCCTAATTTTTCTCATTTTTGTTGTGCTAAAATGTGTGTTTTCAAGATTTTCAGTTTTTTTTAAATTTTAATTAAACATATTCTGTATATTTTGTCATGTGTAAGGATAGGTGGGCACTTGTAAAGAAATTTTGACATTAAAGTTTAAAACGTTTTTTTAACACATCTTTTCTTTCAATAATCTTGTAAATGCTTGTAATTGCCTAAGTTGTATTTTTTGTTTGATGTTATTTGGGTACATTACTAATATTGCTTTAGTTGTTTAAAAATTTTTGTCAATATTTTTTTTTGATGTTTTTTGGGGTAAATTAGATAATTAAAATTAAGACCCTTAATTGTGGTAGAATTTTTATTTATTTATTATTTTTACACCAATTTTTAAAATTTCTTTGAAGAAATGGAATCAAGTCAAAACGAAAATGTGAAAATAAGTGATTATGAAAATGAAGGTTTAAATGAATGTAATATGAAAAATGAAATGTTCGATGTTAGCTTTCAAACAGAACAAAACATAATAGAATAAATTCCTAATGAAATGGAAATAACCTTTGAAATATTGCATGCTCAAAGAAAAATATGGAAAGGCCATAATAGGAATGCAATTCGTTGGACATTTTATTATGTGACGCGCTCCTTGGTCCCGGGGTGAACCCACTTGAGGGTTCACCAAATGTCAAGTTGCGGAAGTTGGGACCGAAGGGCACGTTCCCGGCTTCCAACTCTAGAAAGGGGTAGAGGGTTGAGTTGGGAGCCCCGGGATTAGACTAGGAAGAGGGACTAGTAGATCAAGCACGATTCTGCATCAAAACAAACCACCCAAGTGGTTAGTTCACGTTCCGGGACACCCTTTGGTGTTGGGACTTGCCACGGGCACTTGGACCACAAGACTCACCACGGCCCGGACTTGGGGAGTAAGCCACCACCTTACTCCCTATAGTATTCTCTGCAGCTTGCCACGGAGGGGGCATCCAAATGGCACAAATTCCCGGGACTCCCGAAATGGAGTCCCGATTTTGTCCCGGCGGGACTCTCGGAACTTTGAACCGCCATAACTCCCGACTGCAGAGTTGGATCGCAACGAGGTCTGAACCGAAGTTGTAGCCCTCGTCGAGATCTTTCCAACGCCGTATCGCACTCCCGAATCGGACGTCGGGAAGACATCGATTCCCGACTTTTAGTGGTCGGGAGTCAAACTGCCAGTTTGACTCCCGGCCCTTCTTTTGCCCATAACTTGGGCTGCAGATGTCCGAATTGCCAATGCGAGGACATTTTCGATATCTACGTTTCAAGACCTTTCCAACGACACCAAGAACACCCCAATGCGAGGTGTTTTGCCCCTTGCTGTCGAGCTCTGAACATTCGGGAGTCCCGGAGGACTCCAAATCCCCAACTTCTCCAAGTGTTGGGCTTCACCCCCACACTTGGCCAAGATAGGGTTGCGACATTATGTAAAGAAGTTGATCCTGGAAATCCTTAGGTCATGAGATGTTTACTTTATCATAATAGTCTTATGCTCTTAATCCGAATGTTAAATAGAGAAAAGGATTGATAACATAATATTATAAAACATATGGTATAGCAACCCTGAAAAAACATGTGGATAATGATCATGTTGTTTGTCAAAATATTTGAGGTACAAGTAAATGTTGTAATAAGAGGACCTTTATAGAGACAACCAACCAAAAAAAGACAAAAATGTTGCAAGAAGTGTAATATCCAAAAAAAAAAAAAAAAATCCTTTTAAAAGGATGATGAACTACAAAAAGATTTTTTTGCAAGACTTAGGTCTTTTAATTGTGAAAAATCAACTACCTTTTGTAGTTTGTAGAAAGTGTTTGGTTTAAATGTTTAGTTTTACATCTATGTCTTCAAGTTGTCTTCCCTTCTAGAAAACAACATTCTAATGAGATATTAGCTAAATTGGTTGAGAAAACGAAACAAATACATGTTTTGCCAAAATTGGGAGACAATATATCCACAACAAGAAGTTTAGACTTATGAATGTTTAAGGGAACACATGATAGTTTTGCTCTTGTGATTATCTTTTTAGGTTTTGATAACAACTTAAACAAATGATTATTTGGGTTATGTAAAAAAATAGAAACTACTAGGAAAACCTTGGTTACTAATCTAACAAAATTACTTGATCAATATGGATCGAGAAAAAAAATTTACATATGTGAAAGATAAAAGGTCAAATTTAAATGCAATGATAATTGCCATAAAATCAATTATCAAATATGAATTTTTAGGTTTAGACGAAAGTTTTCATGGCACTTGCTTTGGCCATGTTTTTTCTAAAACATGTCAATATGCTATAACTAATGAAAAGGTTTGTAAAAGCTTCAATTTCTTTCTATCAACTCTACCCAATCAAATTTGCAAAAATGTATAACTTGGCTTAAAAATTTAGGAAAGGCTAGACAAGAACAAAACAAAACATGTTTAAATTTTAACTTTCACCCTAGAAAGTTGAATATTCCAATAAAGAAAAGGTGAATTATTTTTATTTTGTACAAATTGTTTTTTTTTTTAAATCTTTGAAATATGTTGCTTTGATAGATATCTAACACTTGATTATTTGTTGCATGTCTACAAGTAAAATCATTATGTTCCAAGAGGCCTTGTAATTGAAAAATGTTATCATCCTTTGTTATAGCAAGTAGAATATCGTTAGAATTAATGGCAGGGTACCCCCTCTTCTTACTTGGCTCATATCTCAAATAATTGAAACCTAAGGATATCAAGTGCCCTCTTCAATGGTGGGCAAAACATGAAACCATGTTTCCTATTGTTGTTGTTTTGGGACATCAAATCCTAGGGATTATCAGGTCACAAATTGAAACTAAAAGGATTTTTTCTTTAATAGGGTTACTTACAAACTTGAGAAGATGTCATTTCCAATCAAAAAAATTTGAGAGGTTGATATTTGGGAACAAAAATAGGCCAAATGACCATAGAATTGATTGTTAACCACCTTCCACTTTGGTAGAGCTAATTAAAAAGGATTTAGATTTGGAAGATGAGTTAGAAGAATTTGAAGATTCTTTTGAATGGGATGAACTTTTGGACTTGTAAATTTTTTGGAAAAATTGCATTTAAAAAAAAATTAAATTAAAATTCCAAATTTATTATTTGTGTATTTTGAGAAAACAGAATTTTTGATACTCGTCTAAGAATCATGTCTGAGAACCAGCTGGTACAAACTGTTTGAGAACTGGCACTTTGAAACCCAGCTGAATGTTAACTTTTTTTTTTTCAATTTTTTGAAACCCTTCCCAGGTCTGTTAAACAACTTTTTTTTTAAAAGAAAAAAAAAAAAGAACCTGGTTGAGTATTAGAAAAGCTCCTCAAACCCACACTTGGTGGGTCTCTAAAAAACCTGAGACCCACCCAACAATGATTTATACCAACCCATTATCATATACCAACATACATATCAATTTGCCAAGAATACATATTCACATCTACATTTGCATTTGCCATTTCCTATTTAGTCTAGTCTAGTCTAGTCTACTTATAATACAAATGTGTTTACTAGTTGTACACAACCTTATTCCTTCAAAGTTTTGGACCTTGCAATACTTGATATACCTAAAATGGTGACATACCAACACAACCCAGATTGGGTCATTCTAGGAATGAGGGTCTCAATGCAAGGCGAGAGGTGCATGGGTTCCAAATTCCTAAAACTGCCCCACCTTGATGCACTTACTCAAGGTACAGATGTCATAGAACTTTAAATGGCTAATTTGCAATTTCAGAAGAAGAAGAGGCTCCTTTCGTGTAAGGCTCCTCCAAATAAGAAAACCTTCCATGTACCATGCCATCCTCTCAAGGCAAAACTTTTAGTGTAAAGGTAAAGCCCTAGGGTGGGGGCATTTCCAAAACAAGGGATGTAGGACAAGTCAATAGCTAAGTCTGGTCCTACATGATGAAATCATCAATGTATTCTATGTAGGATAAGGACTGAAAATTGAGCCATTCTTTGAATGAAGGCCCAACAAGAGAGCTGAGCAAGAGACCAAAATTGCCATGCAAACCTGGCTGCCATTCACGTACAAGTCCTAATTTTTGGGTCCATTGCCCTCTCAACACCACACTCAAGGCTAAGATGTCTGGTTCTCAGGAGGAGAGCTTCCCCTAACACAGAAAACGCTGAGTATGTCAAAACCTTGCAAGTAGAAAGCATTCTACAAGAGTTCCAAGTCCTTTAGACAGAAAAAGAAAACACTGTCTCCAGCTTTCAAAAGGATGCTTGCAATTCCCGGTCTAAGATCCATATTAGACTGCACACTTTACAAAGAGACTTCAAGAAAACATAAGTAAATTGGTGTAAGGCCTGTAACACAATAGAAGTTGCTTTATTATATCTCTTCAGTGTTCATCATGTGCACCAAAACAACAGTGTTCATCATGTGTATCCAAACAACAGCTACAGAAAAAGATTGCTCCCGACATAGAAACAGAGGAATCACAACAGTAGCTTCAGATGCATTTTTTGATGATTCCAGCATGTACAGTTTTGGAACAAGGGCTAGGAGTTTCCGCCCTTGGTGATTTGCTGTCCAGCAAGCTCAAGAAATGTCACAAGAAGTTATTTCAGTTCTCACCTTCAGTAGTATTAAATTCCAGAAATTCAATTTTCAAGATTAGTTCCAGAGTCCAATGTTTGATGAATGCAGACATCAGTCTTGATACCAGAAACTCATCACAGTCTGTAATTTCAGAGCTGTACAGGACAGACTTCATGTCTACAAATCAAAGGATTACGGTTTGAGGACTAAGATCAGGAAAGGGAAACTTCAGGACTTTCTCCTTAGGATTTGAGGATTAAAGGCATTGGCAGACTGGATATGAGATTTGAGAAGAGAACACTCACGAGTGTATCGAGTGTGTGACATTGGTGTAGGCAACTGTTCACCCTCCCTTTAGGGACAGCAGCAACTGCCCACGCTCAGCATTTGGCACACCATCCACCACCCTATGTGACAGCATCGCCAGGGATGACAGTGCTGTCATGCTACTGTCAGGCTACATTTCAGCATCATCTCTCTGGATCGAGCCAGCCCTTGACATCCAGCTGATTCATTTACATGGTATCCCAACCCTTGTCAATTCTAACTCCACCACCTTGGTAACTTGTGCAGCATTACCAGCTTCCAGACCAATGACCACAATCCTAATGTCCACCACTGGCCTGGACTAACACAGGAAAAAAGTCTATGGACAGCATCTGAATCCTCCACTCACCATCACAAATCATTGCCCATGTTCAGAAACAATGCATTGAACAAGCACTGATGGTCATTCATGTACTGACTGACCAAATGGCACTCTCTTTGACTGGATGTCCATGCTCAAATCAAAGGAACAAAACACCTGGAATCACCAGCTGCTCTTGCACCATGCTATGACGCGGTGGTCCCCCGTCTCCCCTTCCTTTTGACCCCTGCTATTTCTTGAGATCTTCTGAAACTGCACCCACAAGAAATCAATGGTTGCTGCTACGAATCCATTTTTTCCCTGTACTCGACCTGATGTGCCTTAGGAAAAACCTCCAATGCTCTGAGTAGTGAATGCAACAGCATGCCTTCGGCATAAAGGCAAGTTGAATACCCCAACAGAAGGACAAGAGGGAGAGATGCAGAGAGCAGGCAGTCATGCTGGCTCTTGCAATCTTCAAAAGCTCAGTAACTAGCTGATGGTAGAAGTAGCCATATTCCTGGTGCAATGAACATCCATGACTGCATTAGTAGCATACTACAGAACAGTATGACAATTTACCAATAGAATAGACAGACCAAGTAGGCACAGTTGTTTAAAACATTTGCCACATTAACCATGAGAAGAGTAAATATGAGTTAGTTGCAACGAGACTATTGGTTGCCACGTATTGGATATCAGCTTACAGTTTGACAGACTCTTCATGATAATAGGCCCAAATCTGCACCAGTAGGGATTGACTATGTGTTAAGATTATATAGAACCCTTCAGCCAATTTTCCTCAACATATAGCAAGGTAAATGAATCTTGCAGTAGCAACAATGATACGCTGAAGGACAGGCTGGCCTCTGTGCTTAACATGCACACAGAGGAGCTGTCCCATAGTTGGTATTTGCAACCATTAAGTAAGAAGGGTTGTTGATGCTCCCATTTGGACAAACCATTTGATCGATGTGTGCATTGTACTAGAAGCTCCACATGATGCAGGAAATACCCATTCATAGCTAAAGATGCCAAATTGAGAACTAAGATGTATAACCAAATTTTCCAATGTGCAAACACAGCTTTGGATCACTCATATCAGCTTCCCACATTAACTGCACACTGTTGCAGCAAGTGAACACTCACATGAACTTTCCCACAATTACCATGCTGTTAAACCTCATAAATTAAGACCTGAGACAGAAACAATTTGAAGAGCTTGGAATCCATCGAATTGGATTTCTGGTGTTTACTTGTTGGATATAGTTGCCACAGAAAGCCTATTGATGCCCAGTGCAAATTAAATGGCAGATTGGTGGAACCCCTAATCTGAAAGGTGCATATGTAATACAACCCCAGAACAATTCAACAACAGTTCTGGGCTATCATGAAATTCCTGATTACTGCCCAGCAGCTCTCAGTTTTCTCAATATATAGAGGTAATGTCTATTTCAATTTGGCTTTTATTTTCTTTTCAAATAGCTGCATCCTCACCAGATGCAATTTTACAAAACCCTTACCAGCTCATAAACACACAAACAAGGTCCAGAATGAGGGGTTGGCAACCAAAAACACAAGAATGGGGAATCCTTACTGTAATGGAATATGAGGTGGAATCACATCAGTGACTGAAAACTGCCTCCAAGGCTCCCATGTCTGCAATGAAAAAATCAAGAAGAATATTTATTTGCATGATAAAAACTTGGGACATTGTCTGATCACAAGCTACTTCTAGCTCCCCAAACCCTCAACCCAAGTCTTGACTTTGAGTGAGCGTGTCAGGGTGACTGCAGAGAGAATCCCACAAAGAGATGAAATTAAACTGGCCAAATGCTGCATCTGTTCCAATCAAACCAAAACAAACCTGAGAATGGCTGTGGTAATAACCTTGCAGGTCTCCCTCACAAAGTATCAGAACATCACCTCCATCATGAATGGGCAGTGACTGGCTGCCACTACTCCCACTGAATTCATCAGCTCTCAACAGTGGGTATTGGACCAAAAAAACAAAAAGTACATGCTCAAAATTCTGAACAAAACATTATCCAATTTTGTGTTTCAGTCACATGTCTCGATGCATCAGGAAATACTCAATCGCCATGTTGGCAACCATCAAGTTCAAGCTCAATATAACTGTGATGAAAATGCAGAGAACATTGTGCACTAAAACCACAACAGCTACACCAACAGGCATCAACAACTTACATCTTTCTCAGGTGGAACTCAACCTTTCAGTAGCAGGAAACCTTCTTTGAGATCTTGGGTGCTGGTGATGGAACAATAATTTGCCCGCCCAATTTGACTTCAGAGCAATTTGGTCCTACCATGTGAGTTCATCATAAGCAGCTGCATGCTTTTTCCTCCTGTTGGCTTCAAACCTCCAATAAGGATGCCAGTGCATAATATAAGGTATACCACATTATGGGCTAGCTTTGCAGTTGTCAGATGTGTACCCAAGAAAATGAAAGTAGGATCTGATACGTAGAAAGGACCTCAGATTGAGTCGCTACTCCAAAAAACCAACAAGCTAGTTGACTGGATGCTATGTTTGATCACAATCCTGGCACCAAATCTGTGATGGCCCTGGTCACAGGACCTAAGCATATAAAAGCCTCATGTTTATCTGTCTGCTTCAGAGGTGACATCAACTCGGAGAGAGAAGGTGCAGGTACAGGACGAGAAGCCTCTGCACATGACATCACTGCACGCCTTTTTAGTGATGATGGATTTCCAGAAATACTGCTTCGCTTCCTTTTATTCTTCCATGAAACATGAACTGCATCAGATACAACAACTGCTGTACATTCAGTTGAGCATCGCGTTTTGCCATTCATGGGTGCCTGCCTGGAATCCACACCTTGCCCATTATCAGGACCCTTTCCTCCAGTTTTATTGCCTCGACACTGGCAAGTCAACTCTGCCCACTGAAAAATAACCTGCTGTGCAGTTTTGCTTCTGTGAAAGCTGCTGAGAACTTTCTGAGAAGCTGCCATGAGTGTTGCTACACAGCTACTGATCAAGTCGTGTAGAGCCTCAGCTGAAGAAACCAATCCCTCCTTTTTTATTGACATTTCTAGAAAGTTCTTCACCACTGTTTCAAGCTGCTCAAGACACTCTGGTTTGACACAAAGAGCTTGCTGCTTCTGCTTACTTCTCTGCAGTGGAGAGAGAATTGATGGACACTGCTGATGGACAGACGAGCAGATGATATCTCCTTTTTCTAAACTTGCGCCTGCACTCTTCACAACTTTATGCAAAGGTGTAACTTCAAGCTCTGCTGCAATGTCCTCCCTGAGAAACTTTGTCTCCATATCAACAGATCCCTTCAAAGGCGGATGACAGCCATTTCCATGGACAGTCACTGGAAGACCAAGTTGGGCAGTAGCTGGATGAACACTAGTTGCACAAACATCCTGATTCTTGGGTGTCAAGGGATGAGCTGACAAAGCATCTGGTTCTGTTCTGCTTAGAGAGACTTCAGCATGTGTCAGTACACCATTGACAAGGTTTGCCTTCAAAACAGAGTCTGTGTCTGCTGCAGATATGTCTCCACCTGCCTCAGACCCATTTATGACAGGAGCATCCTCTGAAAAAATGGTGCATAAAGTTTGCGCTTTCTCAGAATTTGCATGCCCTAGATCAACTTCAGCAGTCCCGTCCAGTGACTCTGTGACAGAGGGATGTTTAAGACAATCACTGGAATTAACTGGAAGTCTCCCATTCTTTTCCTGAATGTTTAGGACAGAGCCTCCTTGCTCCTGCTTATCTGTGCTTGGGTCATACTGCGAAATACTCCTTGATATCGGCAGGTTGTGCATGTTGGCTGCTACCTCCAGCCTAGGCAACCCAGTTCAACCAACATTAGCAGCAAATTCATTGATCTTTCATGTGACTCTACATATACCCACTGTTCACAACAACATAGCAGTTGATATTCTGCTTGTAGAAGATTGATCCATCAAGAACACATGTATGCATCTAGGCTGATGAGTCACAAAAAGTGAAAGCCAAGACCATATTGAAAGCATGGGTCCTATCAGATGAACTAACTTGGATACTATCAACAGACAGTTTTTTTGCACACATCTAATCTCCTAGAACTGAAGCTTGTGGGCACAAGTCATTCCCACTGCTGTGATGGGCTATGTCCAATTTCAAGATCAGCTCTAGAATTGAAGTTTTGCAAAGCCTACTACATGCCATTAAAATGTAGGATTGAAAAGGGTAAAAAGTAACAGTACTTTAGAGGGACTCACTTGCGAACTTCATAAACCCAGGAGGCCAGAAGGTCCACAAGCATAGATGCCTGGGTTGTAAGATGAAAATATTGCAACCCATCTTTGCCATTATCAATCTTCTCCTGTACCCGACTGTAGAGGAGTTCAATTAATCCTCGCAACTCAAACTCAACCTCTCGTCCAGTTTGATATAAACCCCTCTGTGCCTTAAGGCCCACAGCAACCAATCCACGAACTGTTTTGACTGCTGGGCACTTATCTTCTTGCCGATAACCCCGCCCACAACTGGGCCACAGTCCAAAGTCCAGCCCATCAGAAATGTTAACAGATGTCCCATTCACGAAATCATGAATAGCGACAGCTGGTGCTGCACCCAAGACTGCTGTCACACTCCGGAGCTCACCTAGCTGTGGATCATTCAAGAGTCGGAATCCAAAAAAGGATATTGCATTCTGCAGGACCTTTCTTTCCCGTGATAGGGGCTCTGGAGAATTTGATGCCTCAAGGTGCTGAAAGATCCCCACCTGAGGGATCCCTGCATGCTGCTCCTCAGAATTTCTTTCTTGAGAATGAGCCTTTTCTTGTTTGCCAATGTGACCCATGTTCTGTACTGGAGCACAAGCATTCATGGATTTGCTAATGTCTGCACAGACGAATATGGATCCCTCAGCTGAAGACAACAATGTTGTTACAATTGGCGTGTTTTTACTACCTGATATATCTGAGATGTACAACAGAAAGACTGTGAGAAGTCCCTAAACCCCTACACTCTTTGCATTGCCATACAATTGACCCATTGGCAATTGGATTTAGAACAGAATGAGAAAGTTTTCAAGTTCACACCTGGTGCAGAGCAATGAGTCTCCATGTGTTCATTTTTTCCAGAACTGTTTACAGTGCCATTCAGCACAGCAGGCTCCCCATTGGGGCTCATTGCAGAATCTTCATTTCTCAAACACCTTTCCAAATCTCCTTCCAATCCTCTACAAGCTTTTTGACCTTCTTGAACATCAGCAGTCAACTGTCCAGACAAGTTGCACTCCAAGTCCACCCAAGATTCTTCTTTCCTGTTCCTTTCCAGATTGCTCAAGCCATTAGCCATCTCTGTGCTACAACCACAGTCAAGGATCCGCAGCTGTTCACGTTCAAAGTCTCTTGTGATACCCCACCCAAGGTCTCGTCCAAACTGCTTTGCAATGTTGCGTGCTTCACACTTCCCTACAATTTTACCAAGATTCCTTCCCCAATCCTGTCCCAAGTATCGCAGTTCCTTTGCAAGGTCTTTCAGTATGTCTGAGTTCAGCTTCCTTGCAGCAGCCATATTCTCCTCTTTAAATCGCACTGCAGCTGTCAATGACTGAAGAGCACCTGCTGCTTTCAGCTTCAGCTTATCTTGAAAATTTGCTGCATAATACTCTCTCAACTGAAGAGCCTTTTGGGCATATCCAATGGCCATGACTCTTGCAGCATCCTGTGATGCCCGAACTATCACTGCTGTGATATCCTCCAGGGAGGGAAGTTGTATGCAAAAATATGGGGAGCACGAAGATGAATTTCCTGAAGCCATTGTGGTACAAGAAAAGAAGCTTATAACTTCTGAGGGCAATGCTTCAGCACCAGCCTCACAAGTTGCCTGCATAGCAAGAAGTAATCAACTGTCAAAAGGGATAATAATTTGGCCTCATTTTAGCCTGTGAGAGAACCCACCACTTCAAAGTTGCTCTCAGAGTACTACTGTCCACAGTTCTGGCACATTAATTGGTTTCAAATGAACACAGCAATTCCTTGGTTATTTGGAGCTGATATATCTACACATCTGACACTACCCCAGAACTACAAACATTTGACAATCACAAAATCTAACAGCCTGACTCAGAACTGGTTGAAGTTCATACCAAAAGCATGATGGATGTGTCTGGTGGCATGGATTGCAACTGCTGCTTCATCACATTCCAGGCATTTGACACGACCATCTGTTGTTCACCTTCCTGAGGCTCAACTTTTATCTGAGCTGTACCATTAGAGTAATGTCTCCCTTCTGCAGCATGCAGAACTGAGCTCTCCTGGGAACCTGGGCAACAGGTAACTTTCTTTTCAACCTCATGTGTATCTACAAACTTGTGCATAACCCATTGTTCAATCTGTGGCATGAAGAGTACACATGGTGTCGTTCGCCTTGCCTCTCCTGCAAAAGTTTCTAACAGATGGACATCAGCAAAGTTCCTAGTCTATCATTCCACACCCTCACTTGATTATGACACGAGCATAGGGCTCCTGAACATATCTAGTTAAAAGGTCAGCAAACAAGAATAATACAACTCTTTGAAGGTCAGTCTTCAACATGACCACTTACTGAGATGCACACAAGTCCCTGTTGCCCTGAACTACACAATCTCTTTGGCAGATATTTGCTTGTTAAAGCTGGAATAGCCCATTTTTGTAGGAGGTCAATCAGACTGACCTACAATGCGAATAAGACCCTGTTCCATGTCTCCACATCCTTCCATCAGCATGGCAGGAAGGCTCAAAGTTCGCATCTGAGTCAACCCTTCAAATCCAAGGAAAATGGCACCTGCAACCAATCTCTGCCCATGCTTTGCACCACCCAAGAGCAGGAGACGGAACTTTCCACCACTCCATTTTGGCTTATGAGTTGAATCCAACAAACTTGATGTGTCAATGCAATGGTCTTCCTTTTGGCTGCAACCTGGAACAGAACCCCCCCTGGTGTTGTTGCTATCTAAATCCAAGTCCAATACATGACTTTCCTTGTCAAAACTGATTCTCCTTGGAAAGAGAACAGAGGCACCAGTTTGGGATGGACGGGAAGCTTGATGCATGGCTCCCACAATTCCTGCACTAACAAAAATGTCCTCGAGTGCTATACCTAGGCTGGTAGGGAAACGCCTGAAGGAGTTTTTGACAAGTGAAAGCCAGTTTGCTGGAAGACCTATCTGTTTCTCAGTAGGACTCATCATTGTCCTGCCTCTTGCAGATTTCAACACACATTGGGTCAATGAAAAAGCTTTAAGAAGTGCAGGGGGAAGAGAAGTTCGGTCATCAACACCAAGATTGACAATAACTTCCACTAGAGCTGGTAACAGTACAGGGACCAGGTGCCTAGGAAGGGGAGCCTCTGGAACTCGATTCAAAGAAGCTGAAGCAAGCCTTCCAGAGCAGGGAACAGGGGCCTGTGCTAATGCTGCTGCCCAATCACTTGCCCTCACCTACAAAAGCGCATACATATACAAGTTTTGAAAAAGCCTATTGATGAGATTTGAGAGAGGAACACCCCACTAATGCTTTGAGGGTAAGCAGACAAGCAGTTCCAGCAGAACCAAAACCAACCCATAAAAACTATTGGGGTCATAACCAAAGAAGTTACAGCAATGCTACTCCACTTTGACATCTTAGAAAACTAAAAATAGTGGCTCAGGAAGACTTTAATAAATACCTGTATGGTAGGAAGATCAGGCAATTTGGTTCCTAGATTTCCTTTCTCTGCGGCATCCAGAATCTGCTTAAATGGTATAGCCCTCCGAAGTGCAGTCATGGCTGCCTGAACACAAAGGGCCTGCAAGTCTGCTCCTGCAAAGCCAGGAGTTGCTTTCGCCACCACAGCGAGCATCTCTGCTGATGGTTGAGGAGTCAATGTGCGAGTGTGAACACCAAGAATTGCAGCACGGTCAACAGTTGATGGAAGTGGAAAGTAGATTTCACGGTCAAATCTCCCAGGCCGACGAAGGGCTGGGTCAAGTGCATCTGGACGATTTGTGGCACCTATAACGACAACTGAGCCTCGAGAGCTTAGGCCATCCATGAGGGCTAATAGAGTGGAAACAACAGAACTCTGTGTTTGGTCACGGTCCCCACAGCGGCTAGGAGCAAGGCCATCAATTTCATCAAAGAATATTATAGCTGGTTGGCACTGTTCTGCAACCTGGAATAAAAGCCGTAGCTGGCGTTCAGAATCACCAACATATTTGCCAAGAATGTCAGCACCCTTGCGTGCAAAGTAAGAAATCTCCTGCCCTCCATGAGCACAGGCCCCTGCCAAAGCACGGACAACTAAAGTTTTGCCAGTGCCTGGATGTCCATGTAAGAGCACCCCTCGGGAAGGTGAAATTCCTAGCCTGTTTGACAATCAAACATTCACTTCCTTAAGTTGCCTGATTAAGTAATATGCAAATCCCAAGGGAGCCACAACAGACAGTCACTGTCCCATGCCATTTGAGTTCTAAACTCTTGAAGCTGTACTCCAAAACCCTAAACCCTAAACTCTGTGCTCATGCAAGAGCAGAAAGCAATGGTAACTTAAAGTGGTAATCCAGCAAAGTCAAGGACTTTTAGCCAGAGAAATGACAATCCCCGTGGTCAAATGCCTCTTAGCTAGAAAGTGATAAGATGGGAATATAAGTGTCACACAAGTCCAATGGTTTACAGAACAGACATGAATTCTGCCAGCATATTGGAGGTGTAAGTGATGAACCCCCAATGCAATAGTAACCTATGTACAGCAGCACAAAGGAATATAAACAGATCACAAATGATAAACTGATGGACATGGTATATGCAAGGGAAATTGCAAAAAGCAATACCAGAGACCAGGATCATAATAGCAAGCCAGCACCTCAGAATCCCAACATGGACAAACAACATAGCAGTCTCCAATCTAACTAAGAAGTTGATGTCAGAGACCTTTGGAAAACCTCTGGGTAAAGGAGGGGTAATGTGACCATTTCTTTCATACACTGTACCACATCTTGCAACCCAGCTACAGAATCCCAGCCTTCGGGAAAGAGACTGGTGGTGCCACCGGTAGTAGCTGAACATCCACCCAGTTTCACTGGGGCTATTTCTGCTAAATCTCGCTGCAGCAGTTTGCGCTCCCGTCTCACAAACTCTTCATCCTCCCCAGACTTCTCCAGGCACTTCTCTTCTGCTTCAACATCCTTCAAGAGTGCAGCAGTTGCAGCTGCCCGTCTCTGTGTCTTTGAGATCCTTGACCGCTCAGTATATATTGAACCAGCCTCTCCCACTTTACCATAAACTGACCTGGGATGATCTTTCCATAGCCATGACCTCTTTCTTCGCCGTGATCGGAACAGGTAAATGTGATCATAGCAGGCCACAAGGTACTTTCGATGGTTGAATAAAGAACCCTCAGAGCGAGCACATGGCTGGATCAGACAGCAAAGAAGTCTTAGTGAGCAAGAAAGATGGCACTTCTGGATCTGGAATGTAAGGTCCCCATGCTGGGGTCTTATTGTCAACACTAAGGAATGAGGAAATGAATGGCAGCTTTGAAAGAAGGCCTAATTCCAAAAAATGAAACTCTCACCAGGTGATAATTCTGGGGGCACCGATCAACACGACATCCAATCGTGGCCCCTGGTAGGTTGCAGAGACTACATCTAAGGGACCGCCCTCGTCGAACAGCTGCCTTCACATTCTTCAGACGGCCAACTCCTGAGAAGTAGACCTGCAAGAAATTGAGAGAACCAACCTCAATACCATGATGGATCTTAGACTAAATGTCCACAAGTCTTCCAAGTCAGTAACAGCTCGTCAAGTTATAGACACGAAGCCTGGCAAACAGGTTGATGAGCACAGGACATGGGAACCACACATCAGCCTGCCTACACAGAAGACACAGCCCACGTTCTTAGCTATAGCTTACTCCCACATGCTCCATCCATCCAAACAGCATGAAAGGAGGTATGATTATGTGTAGAGCCATAAGGACAATCACCATCTACCATGAGGAAATGAGGAATCCTTCAAAGCAATATCACAAGGAAATAATGACTTATTAACAAGTCTGAAATGTCACATGGCATTCTTGGTGCACTACAGACACCCATGAACTGCAGCAAACAAATGAGACAATGCACTACTTCATTAGGAGAAAGCTGTACTACTCTTACTTACATAGGAACAGGTGTAGCTGACAGACCAACCAGTAGAGTATTGTCAAGAATAAAGCAAATTCCATCTAGGGTTTCAATCAGACACAGGGTCACAGATCCATATCTGTGACTGCAATCACCCTTACTTCTTAAAAAAGAAAAGATGATTTGGGATAACTTGGCATTCAAATCAACCCTAATTAACTTCCTACAGCAGCAGGCATAAAGACCATGCTACACACAATTGACTGGAGAAAGAAAAGAAACTACCCACCTCAGGGCTCCAGATAGCACAGTTCTCATGAACCCATGCCCCAGCCACACCAACATGTTCGCTAAGAGGGCCCAATAGCCTACCAAGCCACCCCTTTTGAGCACCGAATCCATCTGCTTTATTGAAATCCTGAGTTCCATTTCCAAGCAGTGACTGAGGAATACAACTCTCTTTGCTCTCGGTCGCATCTGGTGGCACGTCTTGTGGAGATTCCCCATCCGAGCTTCCCCCACAAAGCCCACATCTATATCAACAAGGCCAAAGAATTAGGTCAGAAAAAAATATACATATATGTCGACCGCTTTTGGCTGAGTGTTTGTTTGCACCTTGAAAACTCAGATTCCCACAAACATAAAGACTGCTGGGAGCAATTCAAGTCGAGGCAAAACATAAAGGGAGAGTACATACATGCACAACCCTAAACCCTAGACTCCTTTGGAGACGAAGAAACAAGAGAGCATGAGAGCAGCAGAGGTATATATAGAGAATATGAACCAGCGCGACACCTGCGACTGGAGCTTTTAGGCAGCAGCTCCCCCGGCATAACTACTGCTGCTGCTGGCGCCGCTGCTGCAGGTGCTGCTTCTTCACACGAGCCTTTCACCAGCTCCCCTGCCATATCACCGCTCGCCGCCGCGCACCTCTCACAAGAACCCGTGTCTCAAAGCTCGAACTACCCAATCCGCGCTACTAGCTTCCATTGTCGTGAAACCCAAAATCCTGACTACATGCCCACTGAATCTCCTTGATCTGCTGCAACAAAGTTTGCAAAATTGTGCGTGCATTTTATTTACGCGCTCACGATCTCCTCCTCCTCCTCCTCGCGATTTCGGATTTAGGGCTTTAGGGTTTCCGGGTCTGAAGCGTCGGGAATACGACGGGCCAAGGTAACGCCAAAGCGCACACGTTCACACTACTGTGGGTTTAACCTCGAAGGGCCCACGTAATGTAAGCTACTATACGTTCACACTATTGTGGATTTAACCCCGATGGGCCCATGGTAACCCCAAAGATCACCTGTTCACACTACTGTGGCCTGAACAGCGAAGCGCCCAAGTATTGCAAATCTACTATGCGTTCACACTACTGTGCGCTGAACCGTGAAGGGCCCAAGTATTGTAAGCTAATATGGGTTCATACTAATTTTGGGCTACATGAAGGAAAAAGTAATGACTCTTACCTATCATGTGTTCGCCTTATTAAGTTGCTTTCACACTTGTTGTTGAGGATTCTAATGTTAAGTCCATTAACATCAAGCTAGTTATTTAGGACTTAAACCTACTTACCATAAATTACGATGTTATGTTAGCTTTTTAGATTGCCATTCACACTTATAATGTTAAAGTGCTCATTAATAACTAGGAACTTAGTGTTAAATCTTTTTAGATTGCCATTCACACTTATAATGTTAAAGTGCTTAATAATGACTAGGAACTGAGTGTTAAATCTTAACATTTTTTCATCATCATTCATATTTTATGATAATGACAAAGTTTTTCTTTGCACGTTGTTGTTTATTATGTTGAATGATAATAAGTAAATGGGTGGATGGGTGGATGGGTAGGTGAATAGGTGGTTGGGTGACCCACTAGGTGAATGGTTAGTAGGTGGGTAGATGATAGGTAAAGAAATACATGAGTAATTAAGTAATAGGTAGTTAGTGAATGAATGATTGGGTGAGTAAGTAGGTATGGGTGATTCAAAAACATTTTATTAACCATTGATTTAAAGTTCATTTTAGAGGTTGTTACCCAACATTGAATTTTTATTTCAAAATTTTATATTTTTTGAAATTTTTATGATGAATTAACATTGACCTAACATTCTAGCATGGTGATGTGGCACCTAGGCCAATGTTAACATCGTGAAACACAAACACCAACCTTTTACCTTTTTATAATTCGTTCACACCAAGCGATTAGTAGCTATTTTTCACCTTTGTTCAAGTTGTTATGTGAAATGTGTCCAAACATGCATCAACATGTATCTTTTTTCCCTTCTTTTTTTTGTTTTTTTATTTATTTCTTTATGTTCAATGTTCTCTATTTTATATGTGTTCCGAGAAAAGTCTTTGTGTTCATATTTTCATCATGTTTACATTCTATTTTTGTTTTGTTTTATAATTTCTTAGAAGTCAATGTTGTTTTATTCTTTTGCACACAAAGCTTGGGACAATTTACTAAGTTTGTTTGCATAATTTGTTAGTGTTTTATATGTTTACGAAGAATTAAAACTTCTTGGAAATTGGTGTTGTTTAAGTTCTGCAAGGTTTGCACATCAAAGGCTTGTTTACATAATCTGCAAGGTTTGTTTTACAACTTATTTGTTTTGTTGATGTTGATGTTGGTTGTTTCTTTGATGTATGTGTGTAGCATCCAACATTTTTTTTGAATTTATGTAAGTTCCTTTTTGTGCAACCAAAACCTAAACTACCATAATTATTGGGGCAACTTTTTTTTTAATCAAAGGCTTATAAGAAATATTGGTGTTCAATGATTCAATCTTACCATTCTTTTTTACATTCAATGCATTGCAATTAAATCTTCAAGCATTATTGATGTCTATCACATTCCATCACTACATGGAGTCAGCTTGTAGTTCATTACAAATTGGCAAAAAGCTTGGGCATTGGGTTAAGTTTTGTTCAACTATATGGTTTGACTACTTTTTGTTAATAGAATACAAATATCAAATAGATCCAACATTTTCAAATGTCCAAGATGATTGCTTTGAACATTTGTAACCAAGTGAAACCTTTCATTTCAAAACATGATACCAAGTATATAGGAAGGCAATTCTTGTTGGCATTAAAGTTTCATGTGCAATCTACAAGCTCTTGATTTATAATGAGTTATTTGTCATTAGGAGATCCACTAAAACATTTGTGTTTCAAAAAGTGGTGATGGTCATCGATGTTGTGTTCAAAAAAATTCATAACATGGCTTGTTGGTGAGAAAATGCAAGTTGTGATGATGGTTTCAAAAATTGGTCTGGTATGCCAAGTATGATTGGTGTTATTGATGACATTCACATTGCCATAACCAAACCATCTTGTGCCTTTGTCAAACATTATTTTTTCCCATAAAACATGGAATTATAGCATAGTTGCACAAGTAGTGGTTGACAATTATTGATGTATATGTGGGATTGCCTAGGAATTTGAATGACTCCCATGTGTTGATGAAGTTTAGGTTATATTATTGTGCATTACATGAGATTTTCATGAAAACATGATAGTTGTGACTTTTAAAGTCACACCATGGGGATAAACCCCCAAATATGAATTTTTTTAACCCTTGCTCACATTGAATTAGGTTCCAACAACACAACAAACTACAAAACAATATTATCATGTAGTAAATACCTAATGTGGGTGGTGAAAACATAATTGACTTGTTAAAAAATAATATAATGTAATGTAATACCAACTTGTAATTACCAAGGTGGAATATATAAATGTTGTGCAATTGTAATGAAACCTTACACTACCTTAAACAACATAGTTTTTCATGCATTCCTTTCAATTTGTGTGATATTAAAAATTTGCTCTAGTTGTGGCCACATGGGGTTGCTTGTGGTCCTTTTCTTTGGCTCTATGGTGTTAATATTACTAAGGTTTATTTCTATGTATTTATTTTTTTATGATACCAATTTTTTGTATTCCCATTTTGGTATTTTTTCTAATGTTATGCCTAACAATGTTGTGGAACTTTGACTATTGAGTTTTACAAGTTTTTTGAAGGCTATGTTGTAAGTGCAAATGTTAAAAAATTTCTAGAAATTTGCCTTATGATTGTTATTAATTCTAACAAAGGTAATTTTGGTAGTTGTTATGACATGGTGAAATGGAATTAGGATGAGAATGTACACTTTAAACATTTTTTATATCAACAATGGGTGCTTTGATATAAGCATCGATATGTATGTCGATTCATTATCCCAAAATGTGGCATTCATGACTACGTTCATATTAAATGATGCGTCTTACAATTAATTGAATATTTAATTATATGGGTGTAGCCATGGGTGTCATGTTCTAATGTCTAGTGATTGGATTTGTTTCCATATTGTAATATGCATTGCAATTTATTATCTTCAAGAACACATAATGAATTAATATTTCACAAATATATTTTTTGTTAGTTAAACCAAAAAATTGATCTAATTTTTGTTATATGTAAGTTGGAAATGAAACCATGCTTTTTTTAACCCATTATTGATGAAATCAAGTTATAAATATAATTTTTCACATCAAAGTTCATGATTAGTATTAATTTTGTTGCAATATTAAATGCAAAATGTATTAGTATTATAGAAAACTAGTGCATACAAATAAAAAAGGTTGTGACATCATGACAAGACTCGTGCATTTACCATGAAAATGGAGATCAAAATTGTAAAAGTTTAGTAGATCCTTCTCAAATCATTTAACTTGTATGTCAATTTTGCAAATTATCACATTGGATTCATGCGAGATATTTCTTTTGATTTGTTAAACATTGTTTTGAAGGGTGTTGAGGACTTGGCCTTCATAAGGAAGTTGCCCCACTTTATAAATTAACTTGTTTATATTGTTTTGTTTTCTATTACTATTCAAAATTAAAATTTGAAATCTAGAAAACATGATCACCATGGAAGCTCGTTAGACCTAATGACCAAGATGAATGCATCTAAAAAATGCTTACATGCAAAGAGAAAACATTGTTTAATAATAACATGTTCTAGTATGTTGAACATACTGGAACATTTTATAGATTTAGCACCCTCATAGTACATGTTTGAATTGGTGAAAAAAATTCCACATTTCTAGGCCATGTTAGCTCCAAAAGATTTTGTCCACATGAAATTAATTTGAAAACTAATACCAAGGAACTTTGACCTACATAATGTGAATGCCATAAACTTTGGCCTTTTGAACATCAACTAGATTTTTTTTTTTTTTTTCAAGAGTCTAATGAGATAAATATATGTTACCCATAACCACGTTTATTTGCATAAATAGGTGTCCAATTGTGAATGCCCAAACTTAAATTCAATTTAATAAAAAACTCATTCAATATATATCCATATTTAGCCTAGATGTAATTTTTAGGAGTAATTGTATATTCTTGATGGGTAAATCATTTGAAAACTTTATTTTTAACCAACTCAAAGGGTATTCAAAATTTAGATACCCACACAAATTGGTAGTTACATTAGGAAATGAATAATGAATAATGCAATTTGTCATATTACCATGGAAAATCACATTTGTCCCATTAAAATTGTTAGTGATATAATTTTGTCGATGCTAAATATAATATTCCATGAACAAATTAATTATATGTATATCATTACTGGGTCTTTGTCTTACTCCATTGGAATGAATATATGTAAACATACTAATTAGGACAACATTCAATCCATTATAATTCTAGAGAATAATTCCATTAAATCCACATGCAATGTTAAAACACAACAAAATGGAAGAAATAAAATATTTTATATTTCAATAAATCACGAAGCTCTATAATGTCTTTCTCCTTTCCTTCCTCTCATCACTCTTCTACTTACTCTCTTTCTCTAATAGATCAATAAAAAAAACATTAGAACCCCCTTCAAGTTAGTTGAAATGTATTTTTATATTCTTTACAAAATGGTTATGACTGCATAATTATTTGGCAAATCAATTTGCCACAAATCAACTACATTATGTTGTCATAATGATATGTTGCCATACCGATTTGCCTATACTATCATACTAATTTGCCTATTTTGTTATTTCAACTTATCTATACATATTGATTTGCTTGTCTGCTTATTGCTTTATATCCTTTCCTAACAAAAGCGTTTTCAAATGATTAGATTTTTCAACATTTAAGTTCCCCACATGATTTTTGATTAGCCATAAAAATTTGATTATTAATTTGAATAACAACTACCTTAAAGAAACCAAGATCATAGATGGTGATTCCATGATTGGGGCATATCAAGATTGCCATGAAGGACATCCCTCATCTTGGGATATACTTAGGGCATGTTAGGCCATTTCAAAACATCATTCCAACTTCCTTCTAAATTTTAAAAAAAAAATTATTTCCCTATTTTTAAAAACCTAAATTTACATTTCCCATTGAAGCAAAGGTTTCCAACTCAGTGGTTTCATCTCAATGCACCATTGTCCTTCCTTGGAACCTTGTTGTCCACTTTGTCAAGATTCCCCATTGTTCATTCATGATGAAGCTCCCAAAACAAAACAAAACATTTAAAAAAAGAAAAGTAATGACCATCCCAATGTGCATGTTGTTGCTTTTAACACTCTTTGCATTATCCCAAAATGTGACTTTTGTGACTTGGGCATTATACAACTACACCTTAAATCTAATCAAATGAACCAATGTCTCCTGCTTGACTTATAATGATCAAGATTATAGGAATAAATACAATATAACTACCACAATACTTTAATGGATTCAACATTTTGATGTGGAAAATTTTTAATGCATTTTGGCACATTAAATATCATTTTTCAATGCTTTTAACCCATATTATAAATTTATTCATGTTTTCAACACGAATGAAAAAAAAATCATTTTTCATCCATTTTTAATGCACATTAATTATTTGCTACATTTTTGGGTTCTTATTTGCATGTGCCTTTACATGAATTCTTGTTTGCTACTTGTGAGGTCTTTGATATGCCATCGAAACATAACTACTCCTATGTTTATATGAAATAGTAACAATTTTGCAAGCCATATGCACCTTGTGAGCAATATATGTATTTTTCATGATATAGGCATTATTTTTACAATAGAAAAGCACCAAGATTACCCTTGAATTACCTATTGGGAATTTGAACAAAATAATTCAAGTTAGTGGTTAATTAACATGGATAAGAAAGATGATGGTCAATTACCATTTCCTTATAGAAACTTGTGGAATGGGGTTATTGATATACTAAATATATATTCATAAAAACCAAATGCATAAATAGGTTGGTAATAATCCCAAGGACAAAATATATTGTAATTATATAACAATATAAGTTGTTAATTATATATTTTGAATTACTTGATGTAATCTAAAAAGTAGTTTTGATTAATATCCAAATAAAATAATGATAATATCATGGCATGACCTTTACGTATTTTACAGCTTTATTTTTTATGCCATGGAATACACCTTTATGCCTAGTTATATCAAGTGCGTGGTTAATAGGCTCACCTAGTGACCTCTTGTTTGGCATAATCAATTAATTATTGGTGAATTTGGATAATTCATGACATTTATTAGTTTTAAAAATATCAATACATTGTGTTTTGAAAAAATGAATTTATTTTTCATTTCATTAATTTATAATCTTGAAATTAAAAAAAATCTACGAGGACATTCCACCTATGAATTTTATCAATTTAATTTCTATTGATTCACTAGGTTGCAAGTTTAAAAGAAATTCAATCTTGGGTCTTTTTAAAAAGAAAACATGTTGTCAACTTAATTGATATTTTATGAAAAAACTACTTTCAAATACCACCATAGTGGAATCTCACAAGCATCCAAATATAAATGAACAAGATTGACATACCCTAAAAAATTCATAAATATGTGCATGTGAATTTATGAGTGTTTACACTATCTATCAATTGAAGAAGATAGTTTGTTGAGGTAGGTTGTTTGTTTGTTATGTTGAAATCTCCCAAATTGTGGTGCCCTCCATCATGTTCTTGGTATTGTTGGAAAGCCCTTGAAACATATGAAACAATATCAATTGCGCTACAAGTTTGGCAAAAGAGAATGAATTCCAAAATTTCTTTAGCCACCTTGAGATTTCCCCCCAAAAACCATGTAGACTTTTGATGTTAAATAGCTAGACCCAAATCCAAGTTGAAACTAATGATGTTTTGCCAATACAAAAAATATTTTTGTCGTATGTCTACAAATTAATGATTAAGAATATGCAATTACCATTAATTTTAACTTGCATTCACATTGAAGCTTTTAATGGACCATTGCATATCATAGTCCTTTTTAGGTTCGGCATTAATGTGCTGAATAATTACTATAATTTGAAGATTCTGGTTTGGTGCTTGAGTTTTTTATTTTGAAAAATTCAGGAATAAATTCAATATTACTGTTATTATATTCATCAATTTTCTGTTGTGCTTTTGGTTAGACTAATGAAACGTCTCATTACTGTGTTGATCTAGATGTGGGTTCAAATTTGGCCACTATGATTGAATTTTCTGAAATTTAATGTTTTTTTTTTGAAAAATTCAACCAAAAGTGAAAATAATATAATTTGTGTGAAACTTGAAAAGGTAATATGGTAATAATACTAGAATCCTCCTTTTGATTAAACAAAAATCCAATGCATGCTAACTTTTTTCATCAATTTTTTTTTCTTAGGTACATGGAAGGTAGCTAATACCGATTTGTGACTACTATTCAAAATAATTGATTGTTTTACATCTATGAAAATTGGCAACTTTGACAATCAATTTTACAAGAAAATTGATACTATTAGTTTCACAAAAATGTGAGAACCACCCAACATTGGTTTAAAGTTTAAACCTATAGTGTACAAGTTATTGAATATTACACAATTTTGTCATTGAAATTTCATAAACCCAAACCTAATTTATTTAAGGGAAATTAAAATTCATTCCTTGCATTGTTGGAAAATGTTCAATAAATAGGATTTTATGGTGGTTTCATAAGTTATAAACATAAAGTGAAAGAGATATTGAATTTTGAATAATCTTTGTCGTTGGAAATTCAATAAAAAATTAATGAAACAAAACTAAGTTTGATAAAGTTCATAGTTGGGCCAACAACAAATTTCACACTAATTGTCTATGATTAAGTAGTAGTAATTATGCCCAAACCTTAGTTTTATGATTGCCATTCATGATTGCATGACTAGGTAGTCAATACCTACCTATTTCTACCATCTAATTATGAATATGGTCATAGTCAAAAGTGTTAATTCATGTGACATCAATGACTATGGTCAAGTTTGATAAACAACGAGAGACATGATTATAAACATGATTACAACATGACAAACATATAACTATAGACATGACACATGGCCTTTATTCAAATAGCTTAGCATAGATGCTTAGGTAGGTAGGTATGTAAGATCATATTTTGTTGGGGACATGTTTTGTATTTGATTGGTTCATCCCAAGTGGCATTTGCACTTTGAATGGTTCTAATGCAAATTATGTGTAGTCTATTCTTTCATCTAATTATGCAATTTACACAATTGGAGTTGTGGACAAAGGATATGCAATAAGCTTTACAAAACACCCCACATCCTTTGTTTCATACAAAAGTAATCAACCTACTTCCTCATATTACTTACCCTACTTACCTACTACATACTATATGTCCTACTTATGACATATTGTTTATTTACCTAACTTTAGCCTGAATAAAATAAAATTTGTACGTAGGTATACAAATATGTATTTAACATAGCTAACTTTCCTTAACATACCTACCTCCATAGCTTAATTAATTATTTAATTCACCATCCTTTATGTAGGTAAATTATGTATACCTAGTATTATTTACCTAGTCTACCTAGCTAGGTAGGTAGCAAAAGCTAGGTCGGTTGGTTGGATGGAAGGTTAAATAGGTAGGTAGGTAGGTAGGTAGGTTAGGTAAGTAGGCAGGAGGGTAGGCAAGTCAAGTAGGTTGGAAGGTTAGGAAGGTAGGTAGATAAGCACACTAAGTAGGTAGCCTATGGTAGGCAAGGTAAATATTTAACCATAGGTAGGTAAGTAAGTAATTTAAGCTGGACTAGCTAGGTAATTGGGTAAGACAAATAGGTATAATGTTGGTTAGGTGAGTAGGCTAACCTAGTTAAATAATCTAAATTAAGTAAGTAGATATGTAAGTAGCCAAGGCTACCTATTTAACCTACCTATGTTCCTACCTAGCTTAATTGATTATTTTACTAAGTACCAATTTACTTATATATGTAGCCATGACCTTCCTAGATTTATTAAATAACCTCTAAATGATCAATATTACACATGTAATTTTAATTATGATTATCATCGTTTATTGTGAAATATTATAATCATGAATATAAAGTAGGATTAAGAATGGTTGACCCACTCAAAGACATGTCACGTGTGACTACATAATTAAAAATAAAACATAATCACAAAATGGCCTAAGATCATGAATCCTAGGTTTTGACATAGTGAGCGTCATGTATGATTACATAATTAAAAATAAAACATAATCACAAAATGGCCTAAGATCATGAATGCTAGGTTTTGACATAGTGAGTGCGATTGTATTCGATATTTTAATACATAAATAGTTCGACTAGAGTTGATTGAAAACATATGTTCATCCAACTAGATTTGATATTCTTTCATGCCCAAAATGAGAACATAATTTTGAACAATAAAACTTAGGGATTTTGAATTGGTGGATGGAATCCTTGACTCCTTAGGGTGAGTGGCATGAACATCGAAAGCAAAATCTTCCTTTAATAATATTTTGAGTTGATTAATAGGGGATATATTTCCATATCCATATTGTTTCTTGGATGAAAATAGGATATTGTTTCATCCATCCAAGAAACTATATGGATATGGAAATATATCCCCTAGTAGAGCTTGATTTCTTACCTACATACATATTGTCATTTTTTGTCATTCATGAAATATCTGAAATGGAGGTAAGATGAATATTATTTTCATCCATGAAACAAGCAATCAATGAAGGTTGCAGATTATGGCTTTTAACTCATGACCTCATAGCCCAATTAGGTTGGTGAGATTCTCACAACAATCAAGTGTGTCAAATTGGACATGTAAGGGAAGTGCAGGTCTTGTGGGTGGGTTTAGGGTTTATATTGAACTAACTTTGGTTCAATTTTGTTGAAATTTCAATTGAATTTTTGGTATGATCTCTTCAATTTGTTTAAGTTGAATCCATCTTGGATGAATGTTGAACAATTTTTGGATCTAGATCTAGTAGGCCCATAATTTCGACTAAGCTAGGTCAATCATAGGTGTGTATTTTTTGGACCCATTTTGAATGGATTTTTGTGTAGGTCAAAATCAATGTTAGCTAGATTTTTTTTTTTTTTGGGGTATAAGTTTGTTTTGATTTTGTGTTGGGGAAGTTGAATTAAAATTTCATCTCAACTACATAAAGATATTCTAGATCCATATGGAATTTTAATGAGTTTTAAGTCGATGTTGATTCTTAAGGCCACGTCAATTTGGTCAATTTTTGGTCCATTTCTACATTGATTTTGAATGGATTCTAAATTGACCAAGTTGATCCAATTTCATTCAATTTTGGATCAATTTCATTCAATTTTGATTGATGTTTTGATATGATATATTCTATTTGTTTAAACTGAATCTATTTCCAATTGAATTCTAGAAAAGTTGGACCCATTGCACAAGCTTTGCACCAAAAAAAAAAAGAGAGTTGGAAAACACTCATCATAAAGATGGATGAAAAAATGAGAAAGAAAAAAAAAGGAAAAGAAAATGCACGTAAAAGAAATCATGCATGGTACGAATGGGTGAAAGCATGGGTGGAGGGGGGCGGGGTCCAGTAATAATTACCCAAAAAAAAGAAAAAGAAAAAGAAAAAAAGGTTCATTAACAAGTTGTGTTTTTTTTAATAAAAAAAACAAGCTCATAAAGATAGATGAGAAAATGAAAGATGAAAATGGAAAGAAAAGGAAAAGAAATCATGCATGCTACAAATGGGGTGAAAGATGGAGGGAATTTTAATAATAAGCCCCAAAAAAAAAAAATTAAAACAAAATTAAAAAAACAGAGTGTGTGTGTGTGTGTGTGTGTTCTTAAAATTCATCAAGATGGATGAAAAGAGTGAAGAACGAAAAGAAAACATGTGTAAAAGAAATCATGCATGTTACAATGGGTGAATCAATATGGGCACCATAATAATAAGCAAAAAAAAAAAAAAAAAAGAGAGAGAGAGAGAGAGAAAAGGGGTTCACAAAAATAATTAAAATCATGTGTTTATTAGAGGGGAAAAAAAAGAGAAAAAATTGGGTTTATAAAACAAAAAAATACCAATTTGTTTTTAGGGAAATAAAAAACCAAAAACTTGTGTTTTGAAAAAAAAAAGGGGGGAAAAAAAAGAAAAAGAAAAACCAAATTTATAAAGATGGATGAAAAAAGTGAGGACAGAAAAAAGGAAAAAGGAAAAATGGGTGGAAAAGAAAAGGAAAGGAAAACGCGTGCAATTAAAAGAAATGTCATACATGGTAGGTACGTACGTAGGGTACGTACAAGTAGCCAGGTACAAACGCGGTTTGTCCCCACTTTAAACGGGAAGAAAATGAAGACGAAGAAGAAGCGACGAAAGAACCCGAAGAGGGATATGCAGTGACGCTCACTCGCTCGCTCGCTCGCTGTTGCACCCCACACGGTTTTGTAACGGGAGAGAGAGAAACGATCACGTACGTGTTTCACACAGATTGCGATTGCGATTTTTTTTTCTCAAACGCCAGAAAAATATCTCCAAACGAGCATCGATCACACAAATCCCGCATGTGACGAACGAGCCAGCGAGCGAGCGGAGCTTTCGAGCCGTGTAAAGCTGGAGGCAGTTTCAGTCTTGGTAGGTAAGAGCTTGCTCGCTGTGGTGTTGGTTGGTTGGTTGGTTTCCACAAATATATGTGTACATATAAATATATATGTTCTCTCTCTCTCTCTCTCTCTCTCTCTATAAGATGAGTTCTCTCTTGTGATCTTTATGATCATGTTTTGAATGAATTGTTTCGTGAGTGAGAAAAAGAAAGAGAGATAAACGGAGAGTTTTCTGTGTGTGTATGTGTATTATCGAAGGAAACGGAAGCAAGGAATTGAGGAGGAAAACTCAAAGTACTACCTATTACTATATGATTCGGTTCTTTTGAAAGTGGAAGTAGGCAAGAGAAGCTTAGTCTAGAGGACAAAAGCTTAGCGTCCTAAGTACCTGCGTGCTTCGATTCTTTTGATCTGTTTCGGATCTTTGTTAAAGCAAAGAGTTCCGAGTTTTAGAAAGGGAAGAGGAGGAGGGGGAGGGGGGGGGGGAAACTTTAAAGGTTTTCTGGTTGCGCATCGGTGCAGTCATTGTACAGGCGCTGTTTTTCCTACTACGTCGTCTGTGAAGAAGAAACATCAAGTCGTAACATAATGCTGAAGGCTTTTCGGAAGAAGAAACTGCAGGCTGCAAGCTCCCAGTCAACATCGTTGTCTGACTCATCCCGAGAGTCAGTTTCACCAGACTCAAATCTCCCTACTCCTTCTTCTTCTTCTTCATCTTCTTCCGCAAGGACAGAGACGACGACGATCGGAAGGAAGTCTTCACAGAATGCGAATATCATATCCAGGTTCGCGAGCAAATCGAGCTTGAAATCCAAGAAAGGCAAGGAGTCGGCGGTCATCCAACAGAGTCGATCTCTTAAAAAGGAGAGAAACGAGGAGGCAGAGTTGGCGAAGGCTTTTGCGATCTTCGATGTCAACAACGATGGTCGAATATCAGCATCGGAGCTTGGTTTGGTGCTCCGTTCGCTGGGTGACAATCCAACAGAACAGGAGCTTCAAGCGATCATACAGCATGCGGATGCAGACGGTGACGGCTTCATAGGTCTTCAAGAGTTCATTGACGTCAACACGTCGGTAGCGTGTCAGTCTTCGACTTCGTCTGTCGCATCAGTCAGCGGAGCACAGCCATCAGCGGAAGAGGACTCTGTGCACGTTGCCTTCCACATGTTCGACAAGGATGGTAATGGCTATATCTCCGCAGAAGAGCTTCACGCTGTTCTGGTCGGTCTTGGCGAGCGCGGCCATACGTTAGAAGACTGCCGCGGCATGATCAGCTGTTTCGACAAGGATGGCGATGGATTTGTTGATTACGAGGAGTTCCAATCCATGCTCGGTGTCTTCAGTTGATGCAGAGACAGAGAGAGAGAGAGAGAGTGAAGAACGTATGAGAAGTCTTCAATCCTCAAGGATGCAGTCGCAAACTTTGCCAGACTTCAAACCTTGAGTGGAATTCTGCGGCATGCCATCACAAAGCCCAATGTATGGATGCCAGTCAATGTTGCAGTACTTCTCTCTCCAGGCAGAACCAACAATCTCTTGTCCTTGGTCCTGGGATTAGCGAAGCGGCCTGATGTAAGTAATAGACCTGGAGTGAAAGGTTCATGGTGAGTTTTGTGAGCTTCAAAGTGGCCAGGAATGACATCGATTCAAGGGTTTTGAATGGGAAGTCTGTGAGGATTTTGAAGGTGAATCCTCACATTCTGTGGTATGGGTCTCACATTCTATGGGCGATCTTGAGGTCCATTATGGCAGAACATCTTCTTGCCTGCAACAAGCTTCAAGAGTTGGGAGTTGCTGCTACTTGATGCAATTTTGTTATGGGGCCAGATGAGAGCAATGAGAAGGCATTTAAGCTTGCACAAAACTTGTGATTTAAAGCAAACAACATACAGCATGGTTGAAGAAGGCTTTAGAAAGTTTTTCCCACCTGTACCAGCCAGCATGTATGTAATAAGAGAGAAGGTCTGGGTTGTTTGTGCTAAGCAAAGAGAAGGAAAATTGTTCGACATAGACCACCCAGGATTGACCCATTTTCCTTGCAGCAGATGTATCCCTGTGTTTGTCACATTAGGAAGAGAACAGGAGGTTGGAAGTTTTACCAAGTACTAACTCCACAAGAGGAAGGAAAAGGGTGGAATTCCAGCAAAACCAAAAAGGGCTTGTAAGGTATGAGTAACTCACAAGATCAATGTACCAACCTTTTGGTCATTCAATTTCAGTCTTCTGCTGTTGGGTTGTTGATGTGTTGCTGTTATTTCATTTCACTAGTAAGCTAATTTCACTGATGGGGGTAGGCCATAGCCTGTTGCTAGGGAATCAAATTGGAAAACTCTCAAGTTCTTGTTTGACAATTTATTTTCTGAGCTGTTTGTAAGTGTTTTATCTTGAAAGGCACTCTACTGGTGGTATAATGAAATTGCCGTTACATCTGGTTTGTTCTGAGCCCTTGACAAAGAGAATGCAGGACAGGGCCTTCTGAATCCAGGAGGCAAGAATTGACCTTAAGTGCCATGTCATAGTTTATGTTTTCAGACATGCACAATGTGATTGTGTAAGATATTGGAGGTGGTGTGCACCAAGTTAGCCCATTTCATTCTCATCAGGACTCTTCCACCGATGTAAGGGTTTTCTCCATGTTCCAAACTGAAGAAAATTTCCTTCTTTCTCATGATTTGGAATTGCACAGCTTATCATGGTTGTTTTCAAGTGGTGCTCCTCTCTCAAGGGATCTTAATAGAGCTCATGTGGAAGGCAGGTTGAGCAGCTGGGTATGATTTGGGGCTCAAGGCTCAATCTGGATATTCAATATCCAGGACAAGAATGTGACCGAAGAAGTGAGCAAGAGTAGAAAGTTTGCGTGTGTCATGACATTTCAACCACTGCAAAATCGGGCTGGTATTTTCAGTCCCAAGTGGATGATGCATTGAGTTATTCAGGAACCACGACTTCAATCATAGTGCTATGTATGCATTTGATGCCAGCTCTCTGTGGGTCTAATTATCGGAGATTATACTTCTCTTATGCTAGTCGGGTGTTTGAAATACTGGGAACCACCTCTGAAGACTGTTGATCATTCCTATGAACCTCAAATTCCTTTCTGTTTTAGGTGGTGTTTGTACAAGGTTTTCAATTCATAAATCATGATTTTTGATTTCAATTCCTTTTTTTTCTTTAAGATGGATACATGATTCAAATTGCACATTGAATGTTGACAATAATGTTATAACAACTTGCAAAAATCAATGCTTTATTAAAAAATATGAATGTCCAAATTTGACGTCACATAAATAAGTTATAATTAGAATAACATTTGAATTTTGAATAATTCATCACAATTTCACCCAGATTAAAATGTATCTAAGAAAACAACATTCAAAAACTACACTTTACATTTACAATTCTCTTTGAATCAAGTTGGGCCTGGATGAAGACCTCATGTCCACACAGCAGACGCGCAAGTCAGAGTTATGGCCGCTGTTCAAAGAGGCCAAGGTAGCAGGCAAACGCACATTTTGGCGTGCAGTTGAACTTTTCATCAACGACACTTAGATTTGCCTGCTCTCCATCTAAAGGCACGGGGACTAGAGAGACCTATGCGTGGTATTATGGAACATGCACGAAAGTGGTGTAAATAAACTGGAAACGAGGTGCAAATACTAGAGTTGTTCCAGGGTGCTGATCTCGTCTTATTAACTAAAACTTGGCACTTCCCATGCCAACATTTGTCACATGTTGAAGGGTTTGACTCACTTGCAGTAGCACACACTATATAGCTGGGAAATACAAAAGCGATAAAACATAGTGGGGGGGGGGTTGTTGCTTACTTTCATAGCCACCTTAGGCCAAACTTGTCACAGTGAAAGGAAGGAAGCCACGATACTTATCTATGGCTGCGATTCAATAGGGGTGTTACCCCTGACTTGTTTGTCTACGTGGTGTACGTTGCCCCTACTGGTTCCAAACACGAGAATGAATCCCTATTCCAAAACTTGGTAACAGATATTGTTGAAGTTCAAACTCTAGGGGGCATAGTACTATTGGGAGGGGATTTTGATGCGCATACTACAACATTACCAGATACCATTGACACTAGCAACCTTTGTGAATTGTTACAGGCACTTAAATTCGCCCAGACTGAATAACTAAGCGTTGTGGCTACACGACAAAATCGTGATGCTAGTGTTGGCGGTTAGGGCCGTGAGTTTCTGGACCCATGCTGTGATGTTAGGTTGCTCATCTTCAATGGTCAGACACCTAGCAATGAATAAGGGTTGTTCACTTGTTTGGCAAATGGGGGGCATAGTGCTGTCAATTATATTGTTGGCTCACTTGTAGTTTGGCAAGCCGCTACACACCTCGAGGTGATCATAGATGACACCCACTACCGTGCGATGGGAGGAGACTCTGACCACATGCCATTGCGCCTACGATTGAACATTGATTGCAACTTTGTTGAACCATAACATACGGTGGTAACAAAAAAATTCTTGTTTAGGTTCAACTATGATAAATCAAAAGTTGAAGAGTACCAGCTTGCCCTAGCATCAAGTCTTGGAAACCTGTGGGTTGTTAACTCAATTGGGCATCTGGGGGTAGATGAATAAGCTGACCTACTACAATAGTGCGTGGGTGCTACAACAAAGTCTACTTTTGGCAACAAGCCTTCGGGAGGGAACTGTAGAAAGAGACACTGCCATAAACCCTGGTTTGACGTTGACTGTCGTACAACAAAATGTGAATTGAGGCTCTGGCTGAAAGCCAACCCCGACTCACACGCCGCTAAACATCAAGAAAGTAAACTCAAAAATCTATTAAAAAGGAAAAGACTTTTCTAGGAAATTGCAAGAGCTCAACATATGTGTGCATTTGCTAAGGTGGATGCACTTTTGTTCTGGAAAAAGTATCGGCCAAGGGCACCCGTTATGGACAAGATCAATGCAATTATGCTTTTGGAGGGCTTTTGTGCGCTAGTTGGCTAGTCTTCGCCACCCATATGGTTGCAGATTGATCATTCAGCTTAGGTGACCAAACCTTCACCTAGCCACACCCTGAACACAGATATCACACTTGTTAAGCTGCTCAGGCATTGAAAAAGTTACAAAAGAATAAGGCTGCCGGTTTGGATGGTATGAAAACTAAGTTCATTTTGGATGCGAGAGAATTACTACACATGCCATTATTAACAACATTCAATTGCTTTCTAGCAGAAGGCTTTCTAGAAGCCCTTTCCATTGGGGTGGTCCACGTGTTCTTTAAAGGGGGCGATGCCTCTAAATTTGACAACTACAGGGGGATAACGGTTGGGCCTATCATAGCAAAGTTGTTCGCTATGATCCTTGACAAAAGGCTGAACGAGTGGGCTGAACAACATGGGTTGTGTGCCAAGGGTCAAGCTGGGTTTCGCAAAGATTACTACACTACTGACCAACTCTTCATATTGCGAACTTTGATAGAACAGAGCAAGGCAAAAAAAAAGCCACTCTATTACTACTTTGTGGACTTAAAAAAGGCGTTTGATACTGTGCCGCGTGAAGTGTTGTGGTAGGTGTTGGTCGGCCTTGGGGTGGAGGGACGTTTCTTACGATGCCTACAGGCGATGTATGCCAAGGATACCGTATGCATCAACCACCCAAGCGAAGGTGTCACCTCCAACTTCAGGTGCCAACAAGGTGTGAAACAAGGTTGTCCTCTCAGCCCTCTATTGTTTGGGCTATATTTGGATGCCCTAGAAAGGCGTCTAAACAATAGAGAATGCAATGCACCAACCTTAGCAAATGTGCACGTATGGTTGTTGCTTTTTGCAAATGACCTTGCTTTAACATCGGAGTCAGAGGTGGGACTACAACGACAATTAGACGCACTCTAGCAGTTTTGTGCTAAATGTGGACTTACAATGAACGTGAAAAAAACAAAAGTCATGGTGTTTAATTCTGTCATGCCAAGAGTTTATGTTTGAAGGTGACATTATTGAGCATGTGTAGACCTTTAAATACTTGGGGATCCTGCTCGAAACCACCCCGAATGTGGATAGTGCAGTGGAACATTTAATAGCTGCCAATAGACGCTCACTATTCGCATTGAATCGTCGTTATGCAGAACTACATATTATGGACGTTAAGTTACACTGTGACCTCTTCAACATGTTGGTGCGTTCCACATCAAGTTACGCCTGTGAAGTTTGGGTGGACTCCAAAAAAATAGAGGCTATTGAAGTAGTGTACCGAAGATTCCTCAAGTCCCTATTAAGGGTGCGAAAAACAACCAGCACATCCATCGTGCTAGCAGAATTTGGCAAATTCCCTTTTAAACACTTTGCATGGGGACAAACATTGCTGTACTATAACCGTGTGAGCACGATCATTAAAGACCGCATCTTAGGAAAGGCATGTGAAGCCCAGCTTGTTATGCTTGTTGCAGGAAAGAAATGTTGGGTTGGATTCGTGAAAAAATGGCTATTCCAGAATCAACCCCAAGAAGTTGTAGATTTTCTGCCTCCAGCTCAATGACCGCTGGAAACGACATTTCAGCTTATAGCGACCCGTGCACTCCGGGTGGGGACTATTCAATCGTCGTTGGGAACAGTTCTTGGATCAACGCACATACATCCGACCTATTTAGCAAGGCTAGTGCAATTGATTGGTGGTAGATCTACGACGAGAGGCCTGATCAATCAGGAGGTTGGGACCCCACCCCCTCCAGGCTTTCCCCACACAATGTTGAATGTAAAAAGGGTGAAGGATAATATGCGACTGGCTTTCGTTGAAAAGCTCTTTACCAACCGCGAGATTGGGACCAGCGTGCAAACAAGATACTTGCGTTTCAAAGGTATGTCATACGAAAGCGAAAGCTAATTGTGTGACATCAATTGTGTTCAGCTGCGGAAAACTCTGGCCCGGTTTCGATGTGGCAACATGCAGCTTGAGGCAGTCCTAGGTGCGTGGAAGGGTTGTGCCATACGTAGAGAAGCTTTGTCGAAGCTGTGACTTGGGGAAGGTTGGAGATGAAGAGCACTTACTCCTTATATGTCTTAATACACAGAAAGTTAGGGAACGCTTTTGTTCGACCCTACCCCTCACCCACACAAGCACTCTTGCTGAACTCATGCAGACTACGAACATGATCGCCTTGGCCAAATTTGTGGCATGCTGTTAGTATTAGAGGACAATCTGTCCTCCATGATCTATCTTTCGTCCAATGGACTCTTTGGTCCCAAACGGACGTAAAATTGTAAACAGTAAACAATAAACATAATCAATATGAAATAAAATCCTTTCCAACAATAATATGATTTTGAATCTATTTTAGGTGCAATATTAGAATATGACTGTCATCTATAGCACCTAGAATACAAGGAAGTTTATATAAACTTTCCAAATTAATGATGATTTATCTAATCTTGTTTGTAATCAATTTAGATATCACCAATGGTTTCAAATGCTTTTTAATTGTTAGCACATAAATTTTTTTCGTGTAATTAATGTTATACTTTGTACAATGCCATAGACTTCTTCACACATTTACAATGAATTTACATTACCCAATTTTGCAAGAGTGCACCATTGCTACTTTAGCTTTTACAAAGATGTTTTATCTTATGTTTGTATTTTATCTCAAGACTTGAATCTACAACCCTAATCAAAACATGAAATATGTCGTAACAAAACCTTATACATAGTCAAAATATTTTCTTGAAAAAGTTTTCAAAAAGTTGATTTTTCATGCATTCTTCTATACTTTCATATGCTTTGAACTCTTAGTGACATGCCAACAAACTCTACAAAAAGCAACAATACATTCATCATACTTCAATATTGTGCAATAATGAAACCATTTTTGCAATGACTCAATGCATTGCCATAATAAAACCTAAAACAACCAATATCTTGTGCTTATGCTAGCAAGAAAAAAAACATGAGAATTGCTTTTGGAAAAAAATGTCATCCTAATCCTCTCACATGTGAATCTCACATTTTTACAAATTGGACCCCCTATGCCTTTAGACACACTCTTTACCTTACAATTATTAGTTTTTAAAATGTGAAGAAGGGTTCAATTCAAGGATTCAATTTTGGACCTTAAACCGTCATCTAAAGTGGTCCTGAGAGTTATCCTGCAAACTAAACCCAGTTTGGGGTTTAGTTTGGACCTTTGTTTTCCATCTCATGCCCCAATCAGAATACATCCTAGTGTTTGTGTTTAGGCAGTTCTTTACTTTTATGAAGAGCCTCCAGTTTAGGCATTAAGAAATAAATTAGAACAATCTTGATTCTGGTTTCCACATGTAAATGGGAATCTGGGTCTGGTTCTTTGGGAAAAAAAATAATTTGGGGTTGTAGTAGCAAAGGGTAAACTGACATTAAACTACTGTTGGCTTCCATTCATACAAGAGACATGACTTCTTCCTCCAACAATAGGCCTTGACACTTGGATGCAATAATTGAACATGAAAACTCATGTTAAATTATGGTAGATCTCACATATATATTATATTATACATACATAAATAAATAAATAAATAAATAAATAAAATCTTATATTAAGGTCTGGGGTGGCAGATCATGTCATTTTCTTGATCACATTATATGACATAATCTTCCAGTTTATGATCATATGACTGTAATAGATGTTTCTGTTGAACATGAATCAGAAAAGAAGATTGCTGAATCTGCCATCTTAGATCTTCATGTCATGGAATGCTTCGCACTTGCCTGTTATGTTGGGCAAGGCACCTAGCTTGCTTGCTTGCTGTGACATGCTTGGTTGGTGCCTTACCCAACATAATGGGCCAGGGGCTTTTAGAATGGGCAAAGCCATAAGGAGGATATGAACTCTAAAGCTAGAAACCAAATACTATACACAAGACACAAATATTGTCTCACATACAAAACAACAACTAAATTTACCACCACCCTCACTCCAAGTGATATAATGCTTAATTTTTCTCAGACTTAATATTACATACTTTTCCAATGTGCAGAGATTCACTAGATTTGCACTCCATATCACCAGTCATGATACTCCATACTAGTGCCTAAAGCAAGCTGAGCTAAAGCTCCATACTGGGCAAAGGTAACAGCAGCTGCTCACCCCAACTATGTACATCCTCTTTTTTTTGTCTTTCTTTTTTTTGCTGTCTATAATATTACCTCCCCTCATTCAGAACAAGATGTCATCATGCTATGCCTTGACAATTAGACATGAACAAAAGTGGTGGATCCCATGGTTCATTTGCTATCACCTAATTATTTGCAGCGAACAAATTGGCAATGGGTTTTTAAATCATCATATTCTATATATCTAATTTTGAAGTTGTCAAGATCCTTGATCCAAGTAGTTTTTGAAGTTGTAGATCCTTCAAAGCCAAAGCGCTTTTTTGAAGTTGTGGAGACATTGCTTCAAGCCAAAGCAAATTTTAAAACTTGTAGAGAGATTGTTAGAAGCCAAGCAAATGTTGAAGTTGTAGCAAGATCCTTTGAAGCAATTTTTCAAGTTATTGAGAGATCATGCTTTGAAGCCCAAGCAATTTTTGAAGTTGTAGTAGGGATGATCGTGGAAAGCAACTCGTGAAGTTGTAGAGGTCCTTTGACGCCAAGCAATTTTTTCAATGTTGTAGCGACATTCTTCCAAGCAAATCCAATTTTTGAAGTTGATCCTTGGAAGCCAAGAAGCAAATTCTGAAGTTGTAGCAAGTCTAGCCTTAAATGAAGCAAGTTGTCGCAAGAAGATCCTTTCTTCCAAGCAAATTTCTGAATTTGTAGCAACATCCTTTGAAGCAAGTTTCAAGTTTTAGAGAGATGGTCCTTCCTTCCTTCCTTGCCAAGAATTGTTTTATGGGTGTTCTAATTTTGGTGAGAGATTGATGCAGGTGGGGTTGTTCCTAACCTCCTTGAGAATTCCATAACAATGTCCTTCACTGATGCATAACTTGCTGCTGCTGCTGTTCCATTCGTATTTGCAGGAGATGACGACGACGACGACGATGATGCTCCTCCTCCTCCTCCTCCTCTCCTGCTGCTGTGGATTTTTGCAAGCTCTTCCGCCGACCATAGCTTCCGACGATGATGATCATGATCTGCACTCGCTAATTCTGGAGACAAGGAAGACTTTCCATCGTCTTGAAGCTCGACATGTTCTTCATCTGCACATTGTTCCAATGCATAAGTACCATGTTCATCGACTGAGTCTTCTTCTACTACTGTAGATTGCTCTCTGATCTCCATTGTTGTTTTTGTGTTTTGGGTTGTTGCAGGATCCTGATCCGAGTTAGCAAATCTCCTGCAGATCCGTTCTTCTCCTGAAGAGATTTCTTTCCCGCTAACTGAGTCTCTCCTCCGCCTCGCGGTCGCAATCCTTCTAGGGTTTCTGAATTCCTCAATATTACTGCTGCTCTGCATGGTATCTGCCGAGTGTTGTTCCTTGTTCATCTTCGCAGTAGCAGTGCTGGAGTTTGCGCTAACTGTTTGTCTCTTCTGCACCAGCTGGCTAGATGTAAAGGATTTGTTCCGAGTACTACAGCAGCTCCCTGAAGAGCCTTGATTGAGTACTGATTCCTGCTTGCAGGAGAGCGCCAGTCCGCTGTTCAACGGCAATCTCTTGACATTCGGGAGAGTACTGCCGTCCAGTGAGCACCTTTGAATACTGATGGCTAGCTTCCCCTTCTGGCCGGTCCCGGCCTGCTGCTGGAGTTGTTGATCATCCCGCGGATCAGCAGCAAGAGAAGTTTGTCCCGTGCTCCGGCGTCGGGAAGGGGTGAATTTGGGCGACTTGGGTCGCGTGAGTGGGATCCGCTTGAGTTCCGTTGGAGGCGGCGGAGGCTCCTGGTAGAAGCTTGGTACCGGGTTAGCCTTGTATGTCAAGCTTCGACGCAGCAGTTTGAGCTGCGCTTCTTTCGCTTCCTTCGCCTCTGCCATCGCCTTCGCCTCTGCTTTCGCTTTGGCTCGCACCCGATCCTCCAACTTGTCGTAGAAATCACGTCTCCTCTCCGCCCTTTCCTCGCAACGGAACTTGAAGCTCGTGGCCTCAGTACCAATCGACGATTGTTGGGCGCTCTTCCCCATCGATAATGGATATGCCTGCGGCTTGGTCGTTGCAGAAGCTGCGGCGGCCTCCAGCTGCGGCGACTCCTCCGGCTTTGATCCTAGTGGCTTGGGAATTCTCCTGGCAGCAGCAGTGATCGACTGTGCTTGCTGTTCTTCCAGCTGCTTGATGCAGCGTGGTCGAACGGTTGCAGGTTTGAAGTTCTCTTGGGTGGTCGATATGCCGAGGAGTGCGTCTACACCGACGTGAGCGTTGGACCTCCGCATGGACTTATTGGGTAAGCTGGACTTGGAGATGCCGGTGGATGGGATCGACTGCTTAGCAGCGACAATTTTAAGCGAGGCGGCGATTGTGGGCGCGACGTATCTTGGAGACTTTGAAATTGACATTGAATGGTGATGATGATCGAGCCCCTCGACTGTGAAGAACTTGCGCGGCGGATGTTCCAGCGGTGGTGGTGATGATGATGGTGGGAGGGCGTGAATCGAGTCGGATACGCCCGGGTATGATGCTGCGAGCGATCTTCGACGCTGGGAAGAAGGGAAGAAGGATCTCGTGGGACTCAATGCTGGCGCAGTGATCAATTGAGTCCCAGAGTTACAACCAGAATTAGGTTTCCGATCATTGACGGCAGCAGCTAGTGAATTAGCAGCTCCTGAGTCCAGCTGCTTGGAGTGCACCTTGATTGCTTTGAGCTGCTTCACATGCGCCTCGGCTGTCGAGGATGCCGCCGGAGGGACCACCTTGGGACTCACACAGGAAGAATTGCCGACGCTTAAAGCCCTTCTGGGTGGAGTCCGATTAGTATTTGGAGGAGTCGAGCCCGGCTTCTCGTGCAGCAGCTCCGTCGACCCAAACTGACTGCCATTCACCTGGTTCTTCTTGAGATCCAGATCGAGTACAGCTGCTTCCTGCAGCTTCCCATTCAACGCCTTCAACACATGGGTCTCATACTCACCACCAGCTGCAGCTCTAGTACTGATCTTCTTGAGCCCAGCTGCAGCTTCATCTGCTTTCCAGGTGGAATTCATTCCTTTCACGGCCTGTAACACCTGATGATAAGAAGCTGATTGCACGGATGACCGATCTTCCCTAGCGGAACCCACGATCATATGCTTACTGACCTCAGCAGCCATGGGACTTGAGGCTGCTTCGATTCCCTCTGCAGGCAGCAGCACCCAATGCTCAAGGGTCAGAGCTCTAGTGTAGTGCAGGTGTCAATGCAACAGCTGGCGTCCAATGGGTCGTGATGATTCTATGAAAACGACGACCGGCCGCATGTCTAGTCTTGTATGCAAGAAAAAAAGTTGCAAAGGAAAACTTCAAAGTGATGGATTGATTTATGCATAGCTGATCTAGAGAGCCAGAAGAGTTTGCAGGGGTCGGGGATCCAATGTGATGCAACGTTCAAGTACCTGCACTAGTGATCTTCGACATAGAAGCTGGTGGTGATCCTCGACTCGGCTGTTGTGCACCAGCTGCTGCAGCTGCTTCTTCTTCCGCTAACCTTGCCAACTCCTCCACAGCCCCCAGCTCTCCACCATCATCACCACCCGGGAAGTCTAATTCCGGACAGTCGGAATCGCGATCCGCAGACTGATCCGCCGCGACATCAAACCGAAAGTCGTATAAATCTTCCTGCTGATATTCATTCCCCATACTCGAACTGATCCCGCGAAGTCCCACAGCAAACAAAACAAAAAAAAAAAAACAAAAACACAAAGAAACAAAAAAAATGAGAAAATCAAGAACAAAAAGAGCAGAAAAATAAAGACGCTGCAAGTTCAGCGAAGAATTTTTGATTGCTTTCAAGAGACAGACAGACAGACAGACCTCGGCAGATTGATACCCACCTGGATTTTAAGGAAAACGCGGCCGGGAGTATGCAAAGCTCTCGACAACATACACGAAGTTCTTGTGGGAATCCAGGAGCTTACAAACGGAGTATGAAGAAGCTCGGCTCTCAGTGCGAGAATACGTACGTATGAATAGAAAAGAGCGCGAATACGTACGTTTGAAGTGGAAAGATCCGCGACTATGTACGTATGAATTTCAAAAATCTCGAATACGTACGTTTGAATTGGATAGAGAGTGCGAATACGGACGTACGAATAGAAATTTTGTCGAATACATACGTATAAATAGTAAAAAGAGAGAACGAGAATACGTACATTTGGATGAAAATGAGTTTGTGATGGAAGCGCGCCAGCCGAGTTATGTGGACTTGCTCTAACAAGTGACATCTTTAGTTCAAAAGACCCTTCGTAGAAGGCTTTAAAGAAATTCCAGTGACAAAAATTGGGAACTGGTATATGGGGGAATTTTTCGGAATCCTGCGAGTGGTTAGACACCTATACGGACCATTCCAAAGACAATTTCAAAAATAATTATCTCATTTTTAAGCTTAATTATTTCATTTCTTTCTTAATAAAATGGAGGTAGTTATTTAAAAAAGGTCAGAGATAGTTATTAAGAAAGTGCATAAGAAATGGTTCATAGTACCTCAATTTTTGTCCCTATTCGCCAACATGGATATGAAAAAACAAATTTACATACATCTTTTCATGTCCATGCAACGTATATTAATTTAAATTAAATTTGACATTGACATAAATAATGATGAATTGTTGAAAACCATAAGAGAAAAATAGAATGGTTGATCATCACTGGGAGTGTGCAGCACGCAGAGTTCAAATAATTGTATAGTTAATAAGATAATTCATACAACAGTTTACATAACTTAACTCATCATCCATAGAAGATTTAATCCATCATTTCTTTTTTTTCATATATATTAAATTTCATTTATTTTGGTCCATTTTTTATCCACTTAAAAAAAAAATTCAAAAATTGACTGATGAAGTATTTGGATGGTGGGTCAAGCTAGCTCCGTGGAACCTTTGCCTCCCTCCCCACAATATAGGTGTAAACACATCTAGTGCAAACTGCAAACCATTGCTGCATTCTCAAACATGACCTTCAAAACCTAACCTTGTTCATTCTCATGTCCATGATTCATGTTTTCTCATGTTATGGTTAGATTTCGTTTTGTGTACACATCAAGGTCTGGGGTGGCAGGTTATGTCATTTTCTTGACCGTGTTATATGACATACTCTTTCAGTGATGATCATACACTCACAATAGCCACCAAAATCTCTGTTGAACATGGTTTTATTTTTTTAATTGTTGAATCTGCCCCCACATACCTTAATGACATGAAATGGTCTCATCTTTGTCCACTATGTTGGGTGCATCACCTGGCTCACCATTACAGGCTCATCCGGCACCTTATCTGACATAACATGCAGGGGCTCAACCATTCCAAGCCAAGAGGGTTGCAGAAAAGACAGTGACCAATTTGTACCTCCGTCTTTTGATCAAAAGCCACTCATCCAGGTCATCACCTCTCTTAGTACTCCGTTAGGACTGTTGCACAGAACTGCATCAAAGAAGTGACATAGAAAACTTCTGTCCTAGGCATGTAACTTTTGGAGAGTGTGGAGAGTTAAGCTTGCAAAAATCATTTTATTTGACAAATAGTTCATAACTAATGCCAATCAAAAGCCTGCACCACTCACAGTCTCACCTACTGTTGTACCAACAGAGGGGCCACCTGTGCGGTAGGCATACAAATGCTCAATGGCTACACCTGCAATCTTATGTGGTGTGATGCCCAACTCCAGAAACCCGATTGCTGCCCCCACAAAAGACACCACCCCACAAATATTGTGTGTGAAATTAGATCTGAAACTATGCATCCAAGCACAAACGATATGAACACTCCAGACAAAGTCACATCCATAAACTATGCAGGGGGGGCAAGGTCATGGCCAGGAATCAGGAATTCCTAAAGGCTTGACCAAATGACAATCTGAAGCACATTCAAATTCAATCATGAGACAATTCAAAGGCTACCTTCTGGAGAAACAATGTGATCAACAGCCTGCTGGTCCAAGTAGTCTTTATAGAATGTCATAGGAAAGGGAATAGGTATCCCCATGTTCATAGCCAACTCCCTTGGTATTGCTGCCAGCTGAAAATCAAAGGCCACCCCCAACAACACATGTCAATCACTCCAGGAAGAAGAAACATTTCTCTTGTCACAATGGCAACTAAAGGAATCAATGGCAGTACATGGAAAGAATGACATATTGGAAGTTACCCTGGCAAGTGGCATTGGAATATGAAGTACTCTTGAGTTTTCTCGAATTGTCTCAAACATCAACTCCACCTTCAAGAATCAGATATATGCAATGAGTTTAAAAGGATAAATTTTAGCAAATGCAATCAGCATACACCTCCAACTCAAATGACATCCAGCTGTGGCTTGCAGGAACAATACGTTGCTAAATATCCACACGCTCAGTCAGGATGGACTTAAGAAGCACTGGAAATGTACATGCATATGTGTTAGAAAGGGAATTGTTGCAAAGAAATGTACAAGTTCATTAATAGTGAAGACATCAGGTCCTCCAAGCTCAAATGTCTTGCCCATGCCGAAGCCCTGGTCTCGGATACATGCTGTGATCCCTGCTGCCACATCGACTACCAGCACTGGCTGCACCCTGTTATCCCCATCCTCACTCAAAACTGCTTCATCATTGCATGCATGCCAATGAATACACTAAACTCAAAATACGCAAGACTCAAATGTCTACCACAGCAAAGGATAGCTTGCAAAGCTTCGGTGTTTAATACCACACAGATAAACCAGATGGCCTCATGACAGAATCCCATACTTGGATTTGCCACCCCCAGGAAGAGGGACAAAAGGCAATTTCTTGGCTTGAGCAGCCCAACGGTTCAACAACCGATCTTCAGTACCCACCAGCGCTCCTGACCTAATTATAGTAGCCTGCACTGTTAAAAAAGTCGGTCAGAGCCTGATGAAATGACCTCAAGTAAAAATCAGAGAGGGTTGGCCAAATAGAGGAAGGGAGATGAGACCTCAGGAAAATTCTGCAGTGTCACTTCTTCAGCAGCAGCCTTTGTCCGTAACTGCTTGGAAGGAGAAGCAGATGATGCACCAAGGCATGATATTTGAATATACTTGGAGATGCCTCCATGGTCTTTAGCCAGCTGCAACACACAAACATACATACCACCATCCATGTAAACACAGCAGTAGAATTGTTGTATTTGCCAGCAACTCCAAATTTTTAACAGCATTGCCGTTCGTATACACTGGTGACAAGTGAATCAAAGAATTTAACCTTAGGAATGCAATGGGCATCAGACTGCTCATGGGTCAACACGAGGTGGTGCATGTTAATGACTAAAGCAAAACCATATCAACCACATTGGGGTAAGTTTACAATATGCACCTGTGAAAGGCGATTGGAGATCTCATAGTTAACATCTTCAAACTTGAAGTTGCGGGTCTCATATTCCCTGCCTGCATTTCAGATTTATGTGTCAACAAACAACAACCACATAGCTCAACCACCAGAAAATTAACAACCTTAACTGTACTTTATGTGACTACCAAAAGCAATCACTTAACACAAACAAAACAGCTTAGACTTCATGATCAGGTTATATACAAGCTGGCCTTTTGCAGGTGTAGCAAGGTTAAGATGATTTCTTACCAATGCAATTCACTATGATATTTGAACTAGCAATGGTTGTCCTGATGGATCCTTCATCTCTAACATCATACCTCATGGGCACAATCTGGCCTCCCACACCAAAAAGTAGAGATGAGACCCCCATGAGCACACAACACTTTCAAATTCAGTTTCACTCCATGTGGACAAAAAGAAAACAGATTAGAGACCACATGCTCAAGAAGACAACAAGAACTGATCAGAGCTTCCTGATGAAGAAAACCTTGCAATTGTCTATCAAGTATGCAAGCAACAAGGTTCAAACCTCAGTTTCAGAATTATAGACAAAAAAAGGAACAACACTAAAGATCACAGCACCTGCCCCAAGTCACCCATAAGCTTGAGGTGTCTCACTTCCTCATCCACACCTCTGTAGGGCACAATGACCTGTGACCCCATTTTGGCTGCCATTTTCATCCATATCAGCAACAGAACAAACAAGCCCCAGTTTCTTTGTCCTCAGCAGAAGAGGCACAACTAGGTCTTATCTTTCTCCCACACATGTAACAATAACTAGCCACGTAACTAGTTCCACAGTTGCCTGATTGAAAATCGAAGAACTAGAGAAAAGAAATCTGCGAGTACCGAGCTGCTGAACCACATATCGTGCTAAAAAACCTGTTGCTCCAAACACAGTGGCAACCACCCCACTACACACAATACAGGCAACAGTCCCCACCCCTTGCTAAGTGTCTGGATTGCAGTTAGCACAAATGCCTAGAGTATTTCCAGAGTTGGATCATGCAGCCTCAACTTGGTACCAACATCAAGAAAATCAAATGGCAATGAAAGCTAAACACAAAGGAAACCAAGAAGGAAAGCTACATTTGGATTCATGATCCAGAAGAAAATGGATCAACACAGTACTAATTCAAAAACCCAGTAGCTCTAAGGCAGTAGAAGAGTTTATAGTTTAGATATCAAAAACAACACTTGTGAGAGAGTTCACCTTACAGATGACCGGCCACCAGTGCCCCTTTTGCTAGGATGCACACTGCCTTTCACAGCCAATGATGAAGAAAAGCGCATACCCACAGTCCCGAGCTCTGCCAATAATACCTTACAAGTTAGGGTGTCACTGAGAACCCAAAATGACAGACAAGGGTAAGTAACCGTTGTGGCAAACACTGTTGTAAGAATTACAGATTTCAGTAATTGACTATTTGTAGGACAATCATCCACGCAAAGGACATGGTATTTGTGCTGTAATATGTAGTTTGAAAACCTAATCTTCAGCTCTCCTAGCACCAGACACTATACCTAAAAGGATCCAGCAAAACTGATGATGGCTGGCTTTCCACTGTGGAGAAAAAAATATGATGCATAAACTAACTAAATTTCTGCAGTTCTCAACAATTCTTGCAGATCTAACAGATGGTTTGCTAGATGCATTTTCTTGATCCATTTCATCTGGTAAACCCTAGTGTGCGCATTTGAGCCAAAAAACCAGTACAACAGCCCTCAGAGGTTGCAAGGCTCTCCACTGCTAAGCAAGATCGCTGTCCATGGTGAATCTACTCAAAGGACACATTTAGTTTCTCAATTCTCTTCCCATTTTTAGGTCAAAACGCAATCCAGAATCAGAATCAGAACCATCCAAAAGCAGAACACCAATACATATATATCTACACACAGACAGAGAACGGAGAGAGAAATAGAGACAGAGAGAGAAAGAGACAGAACATCTAGCTCACGACCTTCCGAGTTGCGGGTAAGCGACTGGACTAAATACGTACAACACCGCAGATTTGCATACCATGATTGCAGGACAGATCTTGGCGGATACATGGCAGACTCTCTTGCTGCAATGCTACGATCCAGGCCCGTGTGCGCACTCCGGACCGCCCCAGCATCCCGGCCATGTCGTCCTCTTGCTCCTCGACCTCCTTTTGCCTCTTCTTTCCCCGAAAGACGCACACACAAGATGCGCACCCTCGGGACTTCCCCCAAAAACCAAAGGGGACACACACAAATACACTACACAGTACGCACGCAATGCGCATCGGTTCGCACATTCCCAATGACGTGCTATTTCGAGAGCACGATGTTCGCTTCTGAAAATGAAACGGTAGGTATCGCCCAATAGCATGATGACTGTTCGTTTTACTAAGGGAACAGGGAACTAATGCTGAAGGGTGTTCCCTGTTCCCTGTTCCCTGTTCCCTGTTCCACCAGCAGCAAAACCGCAGTGGATGAATTTAGGGTCGTTCAATAGTTAACAATTTATCATTAACAGACTTGCCTCATTTGTAGTCATAATGGTCACCGGTAACCATGGTGGTTAGCTTAGTTGCATTTTTCTTTTCCCACCTACCTACTAACAACTCACAAGCAGGTTGTTAGTAGGTAGGTAGTAAAAACGGCCTTTACCTATGCATAAATCATCTACTCAACTAGTCACTACTTATTTTCTTACCTATCTACTACCTCTATATGAGACCTATTTGTCACATGACCTATTTTTCTCAAAGAACAAAATTCTGTATTTGAAAATACAATCTTAAACTTTAGAAACCATAAAAGTTGATCACAACATTTTTTTTTAAAATTAAGTTTTTTTTAATGTAGTTGAAACATGTTCAATGTCTAGTTTTCAATTTCAAATTATACATTATTCAAATATTTAATATTTTGGTTACATCAATTGTAAAGGAATTGTAAATCACATGTATTTCAATTTACTGTCACTATGTCTCACACCAATGTTTTGAAAACCTTGAAATTCTTTTGTGCATATTGTTTATTTTAGAGTGCATGATTCACATTCAAATGCATTTGTGTTTCACTTTTTCATTCAACGACTACATTTTAAAAACTTTAATGGTTCATTGCATTATACAATTATTTATGTTTTGAAAACTGAATCTTCAATTATAATTATTTTTTTTGACCTGGCAAACGTTTTCAAATATGACCATCCTTAATCAAAATTCAAATTGATGTTGGTGTTTTGATTAGGGAATGACTTAAACCTTGTCAACAACAAAAACACATCTAAACAAACACCAAGGTTGATGAAAGATGGGGAATATTAAAATATGAAAATGTCAACAAAGGCCAACAAAATAACAACAAGCGATAGCAAGGGTGTCAAAACATCACAAGTGCTAGGTGCAAATTTTGAATTTGATGGAAGTTTTTTCATTCAAAATATTCAATAATATATGAGGATTGGAGAGTAAGAGGTAGTTCTTACAAAACTTTGATTTTTGGTAGACATATTCACTGCAAAGGTGTTGATAACAATAAAAACTATTCAAAAATGGATTCCTATCATTCCATTTTTGGTCCATAGTGATGTGCAATTATTCAATGTTCTATTCGTTTGCTATCGTTAATAAGTAGGGTCATTGTGATGTTAGTAAAACTTATTTGGAATATTGATAATGTGTTTAATTTATAAGCTATGAATTAAAACCTAATTGTTAAATTGACATCTACAAAGGAATCTTTTGTTTTTTGGAATGTTTTGTCCTACATGCACATGAATAAGATTTATTTCTATTGGTCAAATTAGGGATTTGTTGAAATAACTTGTTGGAAGATGAATCAAATTTATATTAAGGTTGATCAATCGCAATTGGCAAATTTTGGATAAATCAAAGACCCTTAGTCGAGTTCATTATAAAATTAAAAGTGCATGACTTTGATGCATTTGTAGTACAATGCCCAACATGAAAAAAATTCTGATTTTAAAAATTGCACTTGCACAATGACTAATGCTATAAGTATCTTTCTTATACAATTATTTCAAAGAAAAAAATGTGATGCAATGGTTAAAATCTTCCTTTCAACCCAATGGTCCAAGGTTCAATCCTTTACCCAATGTTTTTTCGAACAAGTGAAATGGATGAAAAAATACATACAACATATAAATTATTTTAAAAAGTTAGTTGTTGTTAGGAAATTGTTATATAAGAAGACTAAATGTTTATCCCAAACAAGTTGTGCTAAGGGACAATGTAAATTTCCCATGGAGCAAAATGAAGTTTTCAAGGAGCAAAAAAGTTCCTTATTGAACAAATGGAAAACCCTAAAAAATAATTTTCACAAGGAATGAGGAAAATTCTTTGCAAAAAAAAATAATTTCTTCAGGGACCAATGAATGTTTCCTAGGGAAAGGTCCAAGTTATTGGGGGAGAAGGCTACCTTTTTGGGAAGCAATGAATTTTCATTAAGGAAAGGCCCAAAATCCTTGGGGAAACATATGTTTTAATTTTTTTTGTAACCGTAATCATCTCATGTTCATTTTTATAAGGCTTGTGACCTAGTATTGGAAATGTGTTGATAAAAGCTACAACTTTTTAACTGGAAGCACTTCAATTAGAATTCATATGAAAAAAACTATAATCACATAAAATTTCGCACACATTTAAAATGGGCATTATTTGAAACAATATTTGGTCAATTTCGAAAGTCCTAAGTAAAACCAAAACCTAAAATTGGATTAAACAAATTTTTATTTCAAATGTTTTAACACTTTAATTTCAAAATAGTCATGTTGCACAACTTAGAATGATTGTCATCACTTTAAAATGTTAAAACATATAAACATGGTTATTATGGCTCTTGTAATCTTGTATCAATTTGCTTGCTTCACTTTGAAAGTAAGACTATGATTGAAGTCATTACAAAATCCAAGTAGGATTCACAACACAATTAACCCTATTGAACATATGAATTTGAAAGATGAGAAAAACCTTAGTACAAACATTCCCAACCCATACACATGAAAATTTGGACTCACAAATGCAAACTTTTGGGCCTCCTTAGCTACATAGACAAGACATGCACCACACAATAGTCAATTTTATGAAAACTCTACATGCAAAAAAATATGTCCATGAAATCGCAAAAAATACTTCACAACAACACTTTGAACATAACATGACAATGAATGTGTCATAACCTTATGAGTATCACTCACAGAATGTTAAACTATCACCATCATAAATCTTAATAACAAGCTACATACATAAAAGAAAAGTTCATTAAATTGAGTGCCCTAAGTTCCTAAAACATTTGTGGTAGAAAAACCATTTATGTTCTTTAAAACTAAAATTTCATGTTTATTTGGAGGCAATAATATGGGTTCTATGACAAGAAACTAACAATACTCCAACAAAAAAAAATACTTGTGTTTCCTTCCATCAATTTTGGTTAGTCTTCAATTAGTTATAATAAACCTATTAGAGCTTATTAGGAGATTAAAATAATAATTAACCAAAGACAAATAATCTGACTAATTGAAACACCCTAAGCATTCAATACCAAACAACTCATTAACCTTTAAGTTTTTAAAACACATCTATCCTCAACCCTAATACAATCCCCCTTTATACATTAGTATAATAATTCAATAAACTTTGTTTTAAATAATTTTGTAATAAATACCAAACAAATCTTGAAGATGAACCCCTAAACCATCCCCCCCCCCCCCACAAGTAAAAACTCTTGTACCAACCAAAGACAAGTGAAAAAATAATGTTTTACAATGTGTGGGGGATAAGGCATTACCCCAAGAAACTTCATAGGTTTGAGCCCATGTGAAAAAGGGCATAGCCTTGGTGAATTTAAGGGTGAAAGCTTGTGGAACATTGAAGGGGTCCTTTATTCTATGTATAACATTTTGAGAGAAAAAAGATGTTGCTAACCTACTTTGCCATCTTGGAGAGTGGGTTACACCATATGAACTTGCTTTCATAGCTTGGATTGAAGACTAGAGAGTGGGTTATATTTATTGAAAAATGGGTTACACTCCTATGAACCCACACCATGCAACTTCATGGGATTAATGGGAAAATCATGATGGCGGATTTGTGTCATGATCATCTACATGAGTAGAGAGATTTTTTGGTGTGTGATCATGATCACAACTATATTTTTTGAAAATGGCTTAAGGACATGTTTATCAAGTTCAGTTTGGGTACAAATGTAGGGTTTTCGTTAAGGTTTTCAAGACTTTTGGCATGCTAAAGAAGATGTAAGGATTAGGAGATCACCATGAGATGAAATTCTTGATTCTAACTTTTCTACCAGAAATGAAATTTATGAAAATAAATAAATATATATTCTCCTTATTTGATGCTTTGTTTTATGCCTACTCTTGTTGTTGTCGACTTAGGTTAGTGAATTAACTAGTTGCAATGGGCATTGAGGGTTTGTGGCGGAGTTGGTGATGGAAATTTTTGTGAGGCTAATATACAAGTGGGAGTTTTCCACAACAAGTAGACACACATGATGACAATCAAGGAAGGATGATCACCATGGATGGTTTCACCAAACCTAGTTATAAAAACCTGGATTTGGGAGAACTAATGCCTTTTTCATTTTGGACTCATCATGGAATATTGGATTTTTTTCATGATAATAAGATTTGTTGAGACCTTTGGGCCATAACGTTGGAAAAGGTTTTGCCCTAATTAATTAATTAATTAGTTTTTGGTGGGGATGCCCTTGGGTGGTTTTAGGTTTTTTTTTTGTTTTTTGGACAGGTGGATTTTTTGGGGTAGGTGGGCCTCTCAATGGAAGCCTTATTTCTTTCGGCTCTTGAGCCTCCACTTATTTTTAGTTTGGGTGTGCAATTAGTGCACATTTTTTTTTGTCCCTCATGGATAGGAGTAGGGTTCAATGCAACGTCAATTGCGATATTTTGCTTTTGCAGTGTGGCATGGCTTGTCATTAAAGGCAATGTCAAGTTTTTCAAACTTTACATTTTAATAACACCGCCAACTCCTTGGCCATCCTTTTAGCCCTTGTCCCCTTGTGACAACTTAAGCTTCAATTTTGGCATTAGATCCCTTTAGTGCCTTCCATTTGGGTTTTCCTCGACCTCAACAATATGTGCGCATTTCTTTTATTTTGTGTTGAGAGGTGTAAGTTGATTTTCACCTTCCTTTAGACTAGCTTGTTCAAAACCCATTTGATGTGATTGTTTGACATTTGTTCCTATTGTTCCTTTAATAGTGTCTTGTCCGTTTTCCTCGGTATTAAACAATTAGGCATAGGGAAATTAGGGCGTGGCTTGGATGATTTTTATTTGGGGATTAGGAGGAACTTTAGGTAAAACATTTTTTTCAAGCACAAGTGCTTGCGATGACTTTGTTTTCAAATTGAACTTTATTCGCAACTTAACCTTTTTTAATTTCTATTCATGTTGTGGCCCCCTCATATTAATTAGGACATAGCCTAGTTTTCATACATGTTAGAGAGTTTGCAAATGCAGCTAAGGATCTTGCCCCTTTTGTTTTAATTTTAGTGTCATTAAAAACAATTTGTGCTTTATAAGCCCTACATCCTTTGAATTTAGATTTTTTGATGGATTTTCAACTATACACAAATGTGGAACTTTCCATGGATTTTTTAGGTCAAATTTTTTGTGCATGTCTCATTTTGTTAGCAAGTTATTTATTAGGCATGGTCTTCGTGCATTTTTGGGGATTTTTGACCTCGAGGATTCAATTAATTATTTCATTCAACTTCATCTATTGAATTCCCATGTGGTTGTTGGCTGCATCCCATAATTTGTGGCCCATATTCTTGGTGCTACTAGGCTTTTAGTTTTGGCCAAACCATTAGGTGGCATTTAGTTAATTATAGTGAGTGAAACATTTTATTACTTGCTTAGTAAGGCTTTATGTTTAGACTTCACAATGTGTTTTCTTTTCACTTGTCACCACATTGGTTCAACATGGAAGTTAAGGGTGGTTGTGAGGCAATGGTCCATGGTATTCAATCCACTTTGGATGTCCACCTTGATTGTGCTTTAGGTGGATGTAGCAAATGACTTCAACAACATCTTGTGTAAGGCCATTTTTTAGAGGCTTCAAACAATAAGAGGCTAGTTGTTTCATCTTTTCCCTTTTGTTAATTCCTTTTATGCCTTTTAGTTTCCTTTGTTCTTTAGTCATCATTCCCTTCGGAAGATTTGTTTATCATATTTTCATTTATGGGCATGTGTTATGGCGACCCCCCGTGTTGGGCATTTTTTTGCACTTGCATGTTTTTGTGTTATTTTCAAACATTTTTCCCTTGTGTCTTTTCCCTTCCTTGGTTGACCATGACACCCATGTCCTTGGCCCTACCCACATGGTTCCCTTTGCTTATGATCATTTTCTCTCCTAGTTGGTTTTTATGAAGTTGGTTGTTTAGCTTCATATAAGTGCTTGGTTTAGGCTCCTTTTAACTTGCCTCTTAGATTCACCTTTTTGGCTGATTTTTGTTCTTCGATTTATGACATTAAGATCTTGGGTGTCTTTTTTGGTTCTGGTTCTTTTTGTTCATCCTTTTTGCAAGAGGTTTTGGATGAGGATGTTCGTCATGGTCATGTGTTCTTGAAGTTAGGGGACATACAAGTAGCATTTGGGATTCTCTTTCAGTGTTTCATTCAAACGTTTTCATATCTATTCCATTACTTTTCTTTCTTTTGGGTTTTTAGTTCCAACTTGCCATTTTTTATTTGGTTTTGTTGGGAAATTTTGAGAGGCTTTCGGGCCCAAGTTCGTTTGAATGCCCTCAAGCTCCCTTAATCCAATGGCAAATTTGTCTCCCCATTTTTAATGGAAGGTTAGGCTTAAGTTTTGGAGAAGGCATTGCTCAAGCTGCTTATTTAGGGAGTTGGGTTTTAGTTGTCCTATCATTGCCTTTAAGTTTTTATTGAACTTTCACCCATTTTTATTGGAGGTAATAAAAATAAACAATTCAGGTTCATTATCCTTTCAAGTTCATTTGAAGTTGGCTCAGAAGCTTCTTCCCTTAATGGTGGTGGTGTGCATGCCCCCTTTTGAATAATTGGTAGAGAAGAACATATCATTTTAAATTTACCTTTTGATTCGCATTTGGTGTGTTGAAATCTTCTGCGAGGCCAAGTGTGAATGCATGGTTGTTTGCTCACATAATGATCCATATTTTTTCAATTGATTTTAAAAGCTTTTTCCATTATGTTGCGCACTTGGTTATGCCTCCCCTCTCCTTTGACCTTTGGTTTGTCACATTGCATTTGTGATCAACCTCTAGACCTTATGGGCATTCACCTTTTTTGTTACTCCCATGGTGGGGATAAAACAACTTCACATGATGTTATGCAAGATGTTTTTGCATCTATCGCAAAGGGATGTGAGATTTTATGTTTTACATGAGTAAACCTAAATTCTTTTGTTGCATACTTTTTAGTCTATGCATTGATGGGTTGACATTGTGATTTTGGTGGATGGCATCTGAATGTTGGTTGACATCGTCATTGTTAACCCCATTCAAGCATATTTTTTTTCATAGACAATTTGATTTCATGGGATTACTGTTATAGTTGTGATTTAGGTTAAGGAATGCTTTTATCATGATCAATATCCATTGAATCAATGTTTTTTTCTAGTCATAAAAGTCTTTGGGTGTTTGCATCAACATGCTGACAATTTTTTTTATTGATGTATCAACATGACATGGAATGCAAAGGGCTTTAGAGGCCTTCCTTTTTTGGTTTTCTGTTCATTTTACAAGCATAAGGTGTGGGTGGTGTTGCAATGAGCACGGGTGTCCTCTATTTCAAAATGTGTTGTTAGTTCTTCTAGGCTAATTGTTTTTTCAAATGTTCCTCCCCTCTCCTTATTTCATATGCTCCTTGCACCTAGGAGGTTTGAGTACTTGATTTGTTCATGTTCCCTTTGGGGTTTGCACCCATTTGTGGTTTTTTTTTTTTTTTGCTAGGACTTGGGTCCTTCCATCCCAACAAACTATTCCTCTCCCTAAAAAAAAGAAAAAAAAAAAGAAAAAAAGAAAACCATAGCTGAGAGATATCCAAGAAAGAAAGAACAATTCGACGTTGTGTGAGGTTTTGGATGAGAAGTCACTTACACGATGGATAAGGGTTTTGTATAGGAATTCGAGTCCTCCGATTGGCTCTAATTAATTCCTCGTAGTTCCTCTCTTGCAAAAACGCCGAATTCAAAGGGTATGGCAACACTTGTCGAAGGGCCCTGGAGACGATGGAGCGTTAAACCCTAATTCGACCACAGGGCGTGAACAGACGAGGCCATCTGCGTCGTGGGTCCCGCGATCTGTTGTCGACTACTACCCCTATGATTGCATTTTGTATCCTTTGCAGAGCTTTTGCACGCTACGGGAGGGACACGTACCCGGATTTCAATCCACACGCGTAACGAGTAGCGGCCACACTCCGTTTGAAAAAAACAGCATTTTTTTGTTGTTGTGTGAATGTTGTTTCTGTAGATATGCTGGAGTCGGAGGGAAGAAAAATTCCTCGATTTATGAGCTAGCGATCCAGTGGCGAAATGTAATTCAAGAGATGAGTTTGCTGTTGGTCATTTTGTCGTAGCATTATGATGGATGAGTGGGGAGTCTCGTGTTGTTGTGGTTGGGTGGTTTGGTGGCTCTGGGGTGGTCTGTTGTGGAGTTTAGAGGTCTGATTTTTAGCGAACTGTTCATTAGGATCAATTCTCTGCATCTCCATTTTGAACCAAAATCATTACTCAGAAAAATTGGGAAAAGAATTTTGCATGCATCTCATTGCGCTCACGAGCTATCTGAATCGACAGTGGTTCATGGCACAAAAATGTCCAATGCACTGGAGTGTGCATCATAGTTCAATTGGGTGTGTTTCACCGCATCGTTTGTCACCAGCATTTGTTGTGTCTCCTTATCTTTCTGAGTTTTGGTTAGAGGAAAGTAGCAGCAGTCTGTCAGCTAAGAAGAAATGGCTCAGAACTCTTAGACATCGGACCAGATTCCATCTATTTGAGAGGGAGCATGAAGCTGCTCACTCTCTGCAACATAGGGCTTGCAAGTTTTGTAGTCAAATTGGTAGAGGGAGCTGGATGCTCAATGAGGGAAGAAGAACTAGGAAATATGAATACAGAGGCAGGAATGGAATTTATTTGGTAGCTTTGCGGAAGTGGGATGGCACAAGAGCTGCTGTGCAAGCTTTTCCCCGTCCTGTCTCTTTCCTCCCAGCAGCAGGTCCTTTGCGAGATTTCCTCTTTGCCACCATTGGTGCAGTTGTAGCATTCCTGTTTGCAGGGATTGTTGCAAGAATTTGGTGTTTAGAGGAGCGCTATGTCCGAGCCACTGCAGCAGAGAGGGGGCAGCCGGCAATGCCAGAGATGGGTTCAAACCCTGGGCAGAAAGAGTCTGTCGAATGGGTAAATATGGTCATTCACAAAATCTGGAAGGTCTATAGACGAAGCCTTGAGGGTTGGCTAGTTCAGCTGTTGCAACCTGCGATTGATAACCTGGGGAAGCCAGATTATGTGAAGCGGGTGGAGATTGCAGAGTTCAATCTGGACTACGAGCCATTAATTGTGCGCAACGTCCAGCGACGGACATCAAGGTGAAAGTCCACTCTCAAGAACAGCATTTTGTGGAGATTTTTTTGCAAAGGGTTGAGGCTTGTTTGATTTTTAAGGGCTCCAAACAATCATGGTTGTTTTAGGCATTCCTTTTGTGTGAATATTGAAATGCTGAACCGTTGTCCAACAGGCGAGCGAATGATTTGCAGTACCATTTTGGATTAAGGTATGCAGGGGGTGCAAGGTGTCTGCTCAATCTCAAACTTGGCACAGCTGGTGTAGAAACTTCCATCCCGGTTGGTGTGTATGACCTTGATGTTGATGGAGAGCTGTGGTTAAAGCTGCGGTTGGCCCCAGTAAAGCCTTATGTGGGAACCTTATCTCTTGCATTTGTTCAACTTCCAACAATCAAGCTGGTTTTGGCCCCTTTCAGAGTAGTGAATCTTTTTTCTATTCCTTTCTTGTCCAATTTTCTCTCCAAGCTGTTGACAGTTGATCTTCCCCGACTCCTAGTTCTTCCACGCCACATCACCTTTGATTTCTTACCACAAGGTCAAAATGCTATGGAATCTGTGGAGGCCATGGAGTCTTCACTTGAATCAGGGGCCATGGATGAGTCAGTCGCATCAGGCGTTCTGGATCTTTTAAAATCAGGGGTGACAGAGACTATGCCTCGGCAGGCAGAGCCCAGTGAGGCCTTTGTAGGGGAGCTGTCAGTAACTGTCTGTGAAGCTCGAGACTTGCCCATACGTGGGTTCTCAGGCTGGAGCAACCCTTATTGTATTCTTGCACTGGGAGATCAGGTCATTGAGAGCAAGCGCAACAAAGAGACTTCCCACCCAGCTGGTCACAAAGATCCTGTGTGGAACCAGGACTTCCAATTCTTGGTTGAAGATCCTGGGAGGCAAAAGCTTATGCTGTGGATTCGTGACAGCACACTCACTCTCAACCCCAACATTGGCTACTGTAAAATCTCTTTAACAGATCTCAAGGTATTTCCTGGACCTACGTATGGACTACACACATCATATACCTTTTTCAATCCAGAAACTGCTTTCATAATGGGAAACATGTCTTGGCCACCACCGTGAACTGAGTCATTACAGTTATAATAAATCATTGATCTGTAAAATTACCTCTGGTGTTCTTTTGTGGATATGAGGTGGGGATTGTTTATCATCCTTGAGAAGGAATTTGCTGAGCTACACATGTTGCATGTGTCTTCAGGATTGTGTGCCTCGGAGCCAGTGGATCAATTTAAAACGAGATGGACCTTTTGGTGCCAAGAAAGTGCCAGGGAGAGTGCGTCTAGCTCTGACATATAAATCATTTGTTAATGAAGATGAAGACATTGGTGCGAATGAGGATGATGGTTTTGCTCCATACATTAAGGTCTTTCGTGACTCTGGTGTGGACAGTAGTGGTGAGGAGATTGAAAGGAGTTTGCATGAGGAAATTTCAGCTAGCTTAAGAGAGGAGGCAGTGAGTGAAGGTCAAGCTGGGCATGCTACAACAGAGGATGCAAGTGTTGATATTGTCCAGAAACAGAAAGGGGATTCAGTTGAAGTGAAGAGTTTCCCAAAGGCTTCACCATTAAAACCAGAGGAGTCCACACATCAGAGCAAGAGTGCCAGAGGTGCATCAAGTGCTCAAAATCGAATGGCTGCCAGCCATTCAAAGACTCATAAATGGCCAACAGAACAAAGCCCTGTAGGAAAAGGTGATACAAAGTGGGAGTCAAATAATGGAAATGGAGCTGTATCAAACGGGAGATGGAACACAAATGGGGCGTCATTAGATATCATGGGGCAACAGAATGGTCACTTACCAAAGGGATTTGGTGAAGGAAATGGTTCAGCCTTCAGGGCAGACCCTTGGGAGAGCAAAGGAACAGTAACAAGGAGAGCAAGGGGAAGAGCTGGTTACACTGGAGGTGGTCCTGGGTTTCATGAAACATGGGAAATGGGAGAAAACAAAATCTTGGATGCAGAGAGAATGGAAGGGGTTTCTCACATGCCAGATAGGATTTTCGAAAGAGGCCATGGTTTAGGTACAGGTGGTTCTGCTAGAGACAATGTGAGCTTATCAGAAAATGGAATTGCAGCAGAGCTGACTGCTGCTATTGAGCCTGTGCCCCTGAATGATGCTGCGAACACTGAAGGAGTGTCTGCCACAGCAGCTGATATTGAGAATGAGGAGGTGCGGAAGATGGATTGGTCTGTGAAAGTAGTTTTGTTTTGTTTGGCAACAACTATAGCCTATGTCCTCGGCTGCAGTTTATACATAACAAACCCCTTGCATCCTTAGGAGTCATTGGGTTACTCACTTTTTCAATGTAATTGTAATAAATTTTGCAGAGTTTTGCTTTAACATTACAGTCCAGACTGTGCATTATGCAACCCTATTAAACTCAGATGCAGTGCAAAAAGTTATTGTCGTTTTCACCAGTTGCTCAAGTCTTTGCTACAGCTTCTAACTATACAAACACGGTGTTGGGACTGGCCAATGACCCCTTAATACATCCTGTTTGCAGTTCAGCTTCTGAGCCAGCATTTAGAAACTGGAGATAATCAGGGTTGTTTTCCCAGCTACAGCACAGCAACTCACTGCTCCCAGGTCTCCACATCCAACTGGAGATGGCTGAGTAACCAGTACACATCCCTGGAAACTGGTTTCTCACATTTGGAGGTAACTGTGTCCTCTCATGACTACTGAGGCTCACATAAAAGGTGACAGAACTTTAATTATCATGCAAAAAGAAACAGATAAATCTGTCAATTTGTCCATTGAAGCCCATGGAAAAGGAAACAATGGCAATTGCTTAGCAATCTGCAAGTACCTGCAGTCCACACTAAATGTTGCTTCCAATCTTGTAACTTATGTACCTGAGAAAGCACTCTTAGTTTTCCTCTTCATCTTATCAGAAATGTACTGAAATTGGACAAAGAAAGATTATAACATGTGCTAGCACCATATCTGTGATGGTCATCATCAACCAGAGACTATCTCCATGTCCATTGCTACAAAACCTACAAGAAGGTCTCAGCAGGTGGAAGAGGTATAGCCTAGACACCTGCTGGAGCACTCCTGTAGTAGTTTGCAAATCCACTGTGAGATTCATCCGATATTCCTGTAATGGCATGGTCCACAGAATCTTCAGCTTCTGGTAAGCAAAATGGTTGGACATATGAGTTCTTGATTGTCTCCTTGTCAGACCTGAATGAGTCTCCTGATCATCTGGATGTGTACCATGTATCTTGTAAACTGCATCTCAACAATTGCAGAAGCTTTACACCCATCTTACAACAAAACCTATAAGGCAGTCTCAGCAGGTAGAAGAGATGTAGCCTCAATCACTGCTGGACTCTGTGGAGATCCTATTGTGGCTCGTAAATCAGCCAAAAGTTCATCCAATGCTTTTGGTAATGGTATAGTTAGCAGACAAGCTTCAGCTTTTGGTAAGTGGAATGCAGAGGAATGCACAGTGGTGCCTTGTCTCTTGGTTGCAGTTTGAGGACGCAACTTTGCAGGATGTGACCAGGCAATTACACTACTCTGTGTGGGAAGCTCTGACTTGAGATTGTAGTACGCAAGGCTCACCCCAACCTGAAATATAAGGAAATTTACAAAATCAACAATTGTACAGAACTCGAAAGTAACAACCAAAGAGACCAAAGAGACCAGGTGTCCAAATTGAATCTGGCAAAAGCTGCAAAACATTTTGTTGCCACATTCAGTTTAATCATAAAAGCACACGTCACATACCCTGTGTATGGTAAGATATACCTGGTAATCAGGTTCTTTCAACATCAGCTCAATCAAGCTGAAGGAAAGGCTGTGATACAACTCTCCAATATACTCACCCTTTGTTTCCTTGATCTCCCTCACCTGTGGACATTGCACTGACATGCATTGGTATGTTGCTAGGTACAATTTTTTTGCAGTTCTATCCTACTGCAGTATCCTGGGAGTGAGCCACTTTTGTCTGCCACAAGGAGATCTTACCATGGATAACTGTGATCTTGGGGTTTTAGAACAAACAATGACAGATGCTGAACAGTAGGTACACTTAACACTAGTTGCATACCTGTTCACGCCTTGAAACATAGGCTTGCAAGATGTCACCAATATAGTCAATAAACACTTTTGGGCTGGTGGTCAAATGTGCCTTTTCAAGCTCCCGGAGTGGTAAAAAGAAGGGTATTGAGTGCTCAGTCACATGAAGCTTATCAGTTGCTGAACTGCTGGTCAGCACACAGTAATAGCTCTCATGCTTTTCATCTCCAAAACCCGTGTCAAAACGTACAGAGATTTGGCCTCCACTCACTCCATGGATCATCTTCCTGTGCAGCTGATATGTCACACTCTGTCTTTCTGTTGCATACATTAGCCCCAGCATTGAATTTTCATGTTGGCAGCAACATTCAAGGCTCAGTTGCCAATACTGACAAAATGCACATCCCCAACATAAAACTGCAGAAAAACATAACCCAATGTGCTAGGGCATTGTTTTTCCTAACACTTGGCACTAATGAGAACAAACTAACTGCAATGAAAGTGGACAAAATTTTGTCATACCTCCAGGTTTCTCATCTAATTCAGGCTTCTCTTCAATATCTTGGTCCTCTTCCCCTCTGGTAGTTGACCCATTCTCCCAGATTCTTCTCTGGAGCTCTGTGATGACATCATCATTCCATGATTCTCCTTCCAAAAAAACCCTTTCTGTCTCTCCAGCCCTGAATTCTGACTGCACAAATTGACAAGATCAGTTGCAATAACTGCTGGCCACCAAAATTTGAGCAATCACCAAAGCTCTTGTTGCCCAATCGTTTGACAAGGAGGAGATGGGTAATTGGAGAGCACCGGTTGTGCAAGGAAACTGGAATTGCAAAGAACTTTGGTAAAACTAAAGATCCAATATTATCAAGAGAGACGAATCAACTGAGTTCATGCATATGAGAAATTCGCTCCTCTTGCTGCTGACATTGCCATTCCTTAACCAAGAGTGTTTGTGAGACCTTCTGGATAGACTTCTTCGGCTGTGCCTTCTAGGGTATGTAATTTGCATACATAATAATACAGACCTCCATATTCTCGTCGAAGTCTCTATGAGGTGGATACGCATTCGTAAGCTTGTCCCGTAAAGTTGAATGCCTTTGCTGGAGGTTCGACAATCTCGCACGAATCACCTCCATAGACGCTCCTCCCTGAACCTCATCCATTTCATAGTCCCCCGTCAGCGCTCGCGCCTGCTTAGTTAGCTGCTCCAAGTGCTGGGGCGTGATATCTGCTAGCACACGCTTGATCCGTTGAGCTGTCCTCCTCTCTCCTCGTACCATTGTCTTCTCCTTCTCCTCAGGCATATCTCTCGCCCTGCCCCTCTCCCCCGCCCACCCTTATTTCACCCACTAACGACCTCCCCCTCCGTCTGCGCGCTTGTCAGAATTTACACCAAAAAAGAAGCGCCGTAACACACAAACACAATACGCGCTCACAGCAACACAACGATCGGCATGGAATAGCCTCCATGCTACGCTGATGTTTCTAAGGAGGGAGGCGATCGAAGAGGGATACTTGGTGCAAGGTACTTGCGAGTTGCGAGTTGCTATCTTGTGTGTTGCGGTTGCGCCTCGCGTAAACCCTAACCCTAATATCCATTATCCCGTAACCCTAATATTGTGCCCTGCCAAATCGAAGGCCGGAGAAGTCACCGGGGAAATTTTTCCTCCTTTATTTTGGGCTAGGTCAAAGATTCCTAGAACCCAATGGAGAAATCTGAAGTTTAAAAACAACACTGAAATTTGGCTACTAGAATCTAGGTGGCACTGAATGATATCTTAATGTTAATTGAATGTTAACTTAACATAAAATTTTCATGGTAAGTGGATTAAGTTGATAACAATTAATTGTTCCAAACTTCTAATCTCCAGAGGTCAAATAATTGAACATGTAAAGTACTACAATAGGTATCCTTCTTTGTATTGGAAAGCACCTCCATTATGATGCATGGAAGATGTTTTCATCGATTAAAGGGACCTTTTGTCATTGGCATGCAAACCATCTGACATTCAACAAATTGTTCAATTATGCGAGCTCATGATGTAGGATCAAACATGGATTTGCAAGAGTCAATTGTCATCACCTAAATATGCAACTTCATTTTTATTGTTGCCATTAAACTGAAAGTTTGATATAACTAGGTAAAGCTCATTTTGACACTCGCTAGTTCTTCCTTCCCCCTTTCCAACCCTCGTGAACTACCTTAGAAAAACCCCAGCAGGGGAGGGAGGCAGCAGCCCCATCAAACATTAAAGAAGTTCAAGAAATACAAGGGGGGCAAGAAGCGCCACACAATGGTGGCGCAATCAGCCCCAAAGATGCCTAAGTGGCACCATTCCGCCTTAAAGGCTTGATCAAGCGTAGCTTGAATACTAGGGTCCCGGGTGGACCGAAGAGAATTAATGGCCTTCCAAGTGGCCATTCCAACCTCAACGGTAGCAACCCAGGCTTGCTAAAGGATTTTCCTAGAGGAATACTGGTTATCAAAATGCTTCCGGCATCTCTCCGTCCATAGGAAGTAGAGGATAAAACTACGAAGGATGTCAAGCGGTTGTCTGATATAGGAGAAGCCTCCTACATGGTACCCTTGGATCCCAGGGGGGTCATCTTCTCTCTCAAAAACAGCTTCACCCAGCATGATGAATGGCCAGGAAAGAGTGATGTCATTGGGCGCTCCCCATTTTTGCCAGATGTGAAAGAAGGCCTCCCAAGCCCGTTTTGCAAGGGGGCACTGGAGAAGACAGTGTTGAGGGGATTCAGGGACCTCCTCTGTGCAAACCTTGCAAGTGGGGAGGATCCCCATGCATTGTAGCCAGGTGCCAACCGGGAGGCCCCGATTTAAAGTGAGCCATATGAGAGTACCGACCTTCCGGGGTCGGGCGTTATGCCAGATTCTGGCTATAACTTGCCTGACGGTGGAGTTCTGCAGATTTAACCTTTGAATGAAGGAGCAAATGTAAGCGCTCTGGGTGGGGTTCCTTACGTTTCGGTAACCCCGCTTTGTGGAATAGCCAAAAAAAGGAGACTCACCCATTTGGGAAGAGGCTTGCCAATGCCACTCTCCCGGGTCCCAGGGAAGCCCATCAATGAAACCGGATTCGAAAATCCAGAGTAAGGGGAGCTTAGTGAGTGATGGGAGCTCTCTGGCAACTTTATATGGGGCTCCATGTCTTTCTTGAAAGAGGACCCTGATTGGGTGATAACCTTCAGGGGAGAGGGTTATCATTTGGGAGTTCACAGCTCTGATGAGACCAGTGGGGGTTACCCTTTGGAATTCAATGGCTTGCACCGTGTTGGGGGTGACCCCGGTTACATGGTATATCCATTCTAGAGTGGTGTTATTTCCAGAGTTTCTTTCGCTGATCCAGTCCCCTGCTTGAAAGCGGTTAGTGTAAATTGCAGGATTCCATGGGATGCTCGCTATGATGATTTCTCTGTTGTTCCTGTTGGTGGCGTGGTAGGTCATCCGGAGGTCTTGGAGGCTTTTCCATGCCCTTCCCTCCTGATCCCAAAGATCTTTGATTCGGGTGCAGCCAGAATTGGCAATGGCTCGTCCTTCATTGCGACCACTCACTCCCAGAGGGTGACCAGTTGTGCTGAGGATGAGAGGGTTGCTGAAAATGGGCTGTCTAAGAACCTCCGCATGGGATGCGGGTTCGGACTTTGTTAGACCAACTCTTACATTGAGCCAAGAACCAAGGATGCTCTTCCAAAATGAGCATTTCAATTTTTTGAGCTTGGGGGCGGCAAAGAGCCAATTTATATCCGGGATGCTTGGCCCTTTGCCGTGCACCGGAAGATGGACTTGATCTGCTCGGTGCCTTAGAATCTCTTTCCAGGGTTCTCCTCCTGGGGCAAGACCTCTCACCAGAAGTTTGGCAAGTAGAGCTTCGGATTGTGCCTTGGGGTCTATGATTCCTAGGCCACCGCTAGACAAGGGAAGTGTAAGAGAATCCCATTTGACCTTGGCCCGTGTGTTGGAAGCCTTTCCTCCCCAAATCGTGAACTACCTTAGAGCATCCCCATGGGTGCTCATTATGCGACCCTGCACCTTAAAATTGGATGAAGAAAAGTGAACATATGCCTCTTTGGCTCAGGATCATGGTTTTTCTCATGCATATTTGGTCAATTTCCTGAGGCAGTTTACAAGCGTAGTAAAACTGTGCACCTGCTACATGGCCAGAGTGAATTAGCACCCACCAATGCACCAGTTGGCCGTTCTGTCCACTCGATGGGTTGCGTTTTTTCATTGGGCGCCGGATGGGGTTCATGACAGTCCATTTCTTTTTGCTGCTGACCATTGTACTTTTTTTTTTTTTGGTTCCTGCTCGTTTTTCCCTGGACCTGACCTCACACATAGCTACCCTGTTCACTTTTCTACCTAGCTACTGCACTCACCACCTACCCTACTAACCTAGCTACTATACTTACCACCTACCTTATTAACCTAGCTACTGTACTCATCACCTACCCTACTAACCTAGCTACTGTACTCACCACCTACCCTACTAACCTAGCTACTGTACTCACCACCTACCCTACTAACCTAGCTACCCTATTAATTACATACCCTACCCTAAAAACCTTACCCTAAATGTAATACCTGCATTTTGGGCCATTTCGAAAGTACGCATGTGGGGTTCAAGCTTTCTTTATACAAAGATCTTACCCTAAATGCAATACCTGCATTTTGGGCCATTTCGAAAATACGCATGTGAGGTTTAAACATCTTTATACGAAGATCATACCTTAAATGCAATACTTGCATTTTGGGTCACATCGCTAACCAAGCTACTGTACTAACCACCTACCCTACTAACCTAGCTACTCTATTAATTACATACCCTACTAACTTAACCATTAGGTTTAGGGTTGAGACACATAAATTAATTGATAAGTTTTTCATAAATGTATAATAATTAATTTAAAGTAAGTTAAATTTGGGGGGAAATTTTTAGGTTTAGGGTTGAAACACAAATTAATTAATAAGTTTTTCACAAATGTATAGTAATTAATCTAGAGTAGGCTAAATTTGGGGGGAAAATTTTAGGGTTTACACATATGTGAAGCAATACAATTGCATTTTATATCTTCTTCAAAAAGAGTGGAAAAATTAGGTTGGAAGGATCACACAAAGATAAAACACATATCTTTTCTTTTGGTTTTATATGAAATTTATTTGATTATTTTTAAATATTAACGTATTTTCTTTCACTTAATAAATATTTATAGTTTAAAACCTTTGAATTTTGGTTTTTAAATTTTTTCCTATGTTCTTTTAAATTAGTTTATTTTGCATTATATGATTTGTATAGCTTGTATAATTTTTTAGGTTTAGGGCATATATCACTAAGATTTTTTTTTGTTAGGGTTTGGTAAAAGTAAGTACAAATGAAAGTATTGAAATTATGCCCCAAAATTCCAGTTGGTAAAAGTAAGTACGGGTGTAGGTATTGCAACGAAACCCCAAAATTCTAGTTGGTAAAGGTAAGTATAGTTTGGGTATTTCAAGTTGAAATGAAAAAACAAACCTAAATGTAATACCCACGTTTCAAAAAAACCCATCTAAATGGTTTGGATACCCTTAAGTGAAGACCTAACCCTAAACACAATATGCATATGCAAAGTCACTTTGAAATAACCCAACCCTAAATGCAATACTTGCACTTTGGGTCACTCCGAAAGGACGCATGTAGGGTTTAAGCTTTATTTATATGAAGATCTTACCCTAAATGCAATACCTGCATTTAGGGTCACTTCGAAAGTACGCATGTGGGGTTTAGGGTTCTTTATATGAAGATCCCACCCTAAATGTAATACCTGCATTTGGGGTCACTCCGAAAGTACGCATGTGGGGTTTAGGGTTCTTTATATGAAGATCCCACCCTAAATGCAATACCTGCATTTAGGGTCACTCCCAAAGTACGCATGTGAGGTTTAAGCCCTCTTTAAGTGAAGATCCTACCCTACATGCAATACCTGCATTTTGGGTCACTCCGAAATTACGCATGTGGGTTTAGGGTTTTTTATATGAAGATCCTACCCTAAATGCAATACCTGCATTTTGGGTCACTCTAAAATAATTAGTTAATTTCAAAATCATATGTTAACAAAAGTGTGTATGGAGGTTGGGGTTGTTGATTAGGAATCCATGACTCTTATTTTTTTTCATGAATTTTAAAAGAGGTTCTATTGTTTGTGGAACAAATAATACAATGACAATTGTGATCAAGCTTATTTTGGTGTAAAAACTTTTCATGAACAAGTTGAACTTGTAATCTATAACATGGAATAATTATTTTAAATAGTGATTTCAAAAACTTATTAAAACAAAAATATACTAAAGTTAATCAATCAAATATCAAATTAATTAATCTGATTAAATCCAACTTTTTATTTTCAAGTAAATAAATTTAAGCCAAATGATTAGTTAATTATTTTAAATAAATAAATGATTATCTGATTCTTGATAATTAATCATCTAAATTATCTGAAATAATGGTCTATTAATTATTTAATTATATGACAAATTTTGTTGATAATTCATTAATTATCATAAATATTTTATATTAAATTAGGGGGAAAATTTTAGGGTTTAGACATATGTGAAACAATCCAATTTCATTCTATATCTTCCTCAAAGAGATTGCGAAAATTAGGTTGGAGTTATCACACAAAGGTAAAAAACAAACCTTCTGTGAAAACCCAACCCTAAATGCAATACAAAGTTTGTCAAGATCAAAAAATAAAAAGTTCAAGCTTAAATATTTTTCAAAGATGTTCATATTTTTTTTCCCCTTTTAAAGTTGTATATTCATACTAAAAACATAAAATATAAAGTCTTTAATTTAACAAGATTTTAAATTATGTTCAAAAAAAATTCAAAGCACGTAATTTTCTACTTTTTTCTTTTCTGTTTCACATAATAATAAAAATGATCTCTCCCATATATTAATCCTATGTTTAATTGAAATTTTAATTTATACTTTTTTGATATATAGTAAATATTTTCTTGGTTAAAATATTCATATAGTGGGTCAAAAATATTTTATATTTTATAGATTTATAACACAAGTCCTTATGTAAACTTTATTTTTCATGATGTATAATATTGGTCCAAATATATTGTTATTCATAACACTTAATATATAAATAATGATATAAACTGAACCCTAAATGCAATACCTGCATTTTGGGTCACCTCGAAAGTACGCATGGGGGGTTTAAGCCCTCTTTAAGTGAAGATCCTACCCTACATGCAATACCTGCATTTTGGGCCACTATAAAAATACGGTTCTGGGGTTTAAGCTTCTTTAAATGAAAATCCTACCCTAAATGTAATATCTACATTTCGGGTCATTCTAAAATAATTAATTACTTTCAAAATAATATGTTAACAAAGGTGTGAGGCTGGGGTTGTTGATTAGGAGTTTAGGGTTTAGGGTTTACCCTAAACCCTAAACCCTAAACCTAAAAAACCCTAAAACCCTAAACCCTAAACCCATGATTCTTATTTTGTTTCATGAATTTGAAAAAAAATTGTATTGTTTGTGGAACAAATAGCATAATGGCAATTGTGATCAAACTTATTTTGGTGTATGTTATTTTCATGAAAAAGCTGAACATGCAATCTATAACATGGAATAGTTATCTTAAATAGTGATTTTAATCACTTATTAAAATAAAAATATATTAAAGTTAATCAATCAAATAAAGTTAATTTGATTTTTAGATCCAACTTTTTATTATCCAAATAAATGAAGTTAAGCCAAATGAATAGTTAATTATTCCAAATAAATAAATGATTATCTAATTCTTGATAATTAATCATTTAAATTATCTGAAATAATGGTCTATTAATTATTTAATTATATGTCAAAATTTGTTGATAATTCATGTACTATCAAAAATATTTTATATTCAATTGGGGGGAAATTTTTTGGGTTTAAACATATGGGACCTAAAACAATCTTATTATATATTTTCTTCAAAGAGATTAGGAAAATTAGGTTGGAGTTATCACACAAAGGTAAGAAGCAAACCTTATGTGAAAACCTAACCCTAAAACCTAAACCCTAAACCCTGAATGCAAAACTCGCATGTAATGTCATTTCAAAATAACAAATAAGTGCTATGGATACCCAAAATATGTCTTTTTATATACCTAAATTGATTATTATTCTAAATTAATTTTATGACAAAATGTAAGTTTTGCAAAGAATGAAAAAAACCAGCAACTATTATGGGACCTATATGCGGGTATTGCAAGAGACACAAAAAAAAAACCAGTGGCTATTATGGAAACTATATGCGGGTATTGCAAGAAATGTTATAAAACCCAACGAAAACCATGGACCCATATGCGGGTATTGCAGCGAATGACGAATGTCAACAACTATGGGTGGCCCATATGCGGGTATTGCAAGAGATGCCAAAAATACCAGCGGCTATTATGGGACTTAGATGCGGGTATTGCAAGGGATGCCAAAAATTGCAACAACTATTATGGGACTTAAATGCGGGTATTGCATTGAATGTAATATGCCTGTGACTATTTTAGGACGTATATGTGGGTATTGCATATTTGAAAATCTCCTTATGAGATTTATAATAAAAAATTATGTAGGTATTTTATATGTTTAAAATGTGTATATTGTTTTGAAACTCTTCAAGTGATGTGAGTGCTATTATATTAGATGTAAGTATTGCACAATGTTCATTTTGATCTTTGGTTTGATTCTTACATCTCAAGTATTAAAAAAATTATGACAAAGAAGACATATGCTTAACCATATACCATAAAACAAGTGTGAATAGAAGATGTTATTATATTGGGTAATTCAAAATTGGGTAGTCCAAAAAGTAAAAGGGCTATAAAACCTAACTAACTGTATAACCCTAAACCCTAACGCGCTCCCAAGTTCCTTGTGGACCCACTTGAGGGTCCAAGTATGTGACAATGCGGAAGGAGTTGGAACTTGGAGCCGCTCCCTAGCTCACAACACTTGGAGGGGTAGAGGGGCGTGTTGGAGCTCCGGGATAGGACTAGGAAGATGTGACAAGCTTATTCACTCACACGGGCCTGCACAAAACCCACACAAAGTGGTTAGTGCATAGTTAGAGCACCTTTGGTGCTAGGACGAGCCACGGGCAACACGGACACACAAGACTCACCACGGCCCGGACTTGGGGGAAGCCACCACCTTCCCCCTTTTAGTATACTCTGCAGCTCGCGGCGGGGGTGGCATCCAAATGGCCATTTTGTCCCGGGACTCCCGGGACTCCCGCGTGGGAGTCCCGAAATCGCGCATTTTCGGGACTCCCGCGACTTTGAGGCTTCGTAACTTTCGGAGCAGACCTCCGATCGACTCGCCGTCTGAAGCAAAGTTGTAGGTCTCGTCGAGACCTTTCCAACGGTATGTCGCACGTCTTCTGCACCCAAGTATTTCGGGTCGATTCCCGACTTTTAGTGATTGGGAGTCAAAACCGGCGGACTCCCGGGAGTTCGACTCCCGGGCCTTCTCTTGGCCATAACTTGCGTTTTAGATGTCCAAATGAGCAATGCGAGCCCATTTTGGACATCTACACTTCAAGAGCTTTCCATTGATATAAAGAGCGTAACCAGCCATGGAGTTTTGACCCCTCAAAACGCTCTCTGAACTTTCGGGAGTCCTTTTGGGACTCCACTCTCACCAACTCCCAACGTGGGAGTTCAGTTGGGAGTGTGAGGGTTCACTCCCTCACACTCTTTGCACTCCCGGGAACATGTGATATGACTCCCGGGTCTACTTATAGGCCCGCACGCTTGCAACCCCCTTGTCTTGGTCGCGAGCCAAGGCTAAGGTTGCGACATAAAAGGGCTATAAAACCTAACTAACTGTATAACCCTAAACCCTAACCCATATCAGTGTCTAGCAATCTACAATCCCGTGTTTAGTTCGGTACGCAGCCGCTACATTTGCAGCCTTTGTTGCATGACGAGCAGTGTATAAATGCCGACTTTGCATTTCCACTTGAACTGCAGTTGCCACAAACTCTTCCTGTGTTTGGCCCTGAACCCTATAAACACCCAAAAACCACTAAGTTAAACCTTAACACACCTTGGATGAAATGCAATAAAAAAACAATAAACATTGCTTATGATTGTTTTTTACCTTCCATGAATCATTCTAGATTCATGAAAATCCAAAATAGCTGCCAACTGTTTTCTCCGACTTGTTTTATTGGACTCTCGATCCCAATATTTGGCATCCCATGCCGTCTTGAGTTGTCGTGCATATGCGCAACGGGTGGATCGAATAATCCCTTGTAAGTCTTCATCTTTCTCCATTCGCGATGCTGCATCTCGAGGCACACTGCCCACACCCCAAGCAATAAGCCCCAACACTTTCAAAAGTTTCTCTGAAGCTAATTTCACCAAACCTCGTTTTGGGAATGGTGGACACTGTTTTGCAACAGCTACCAGGTTTTCCCATTCGCGTTGTGCTTTGGCACGAGCGCGACTAGCCACCTTTTGATCGTTTCGCCTCTGCACAGCCATCGCATTTCCCAAAATGTGAGCATTCATCTTGGCATGGTCCTGATGTCGAGGACCTCCTGCAACAGTTGAAGGCCTCCCAGGTTTGGACTTTTCAGCCACCAACCCATGCACCTCCTTCAAGTGTTTCGTCAACAGCCATTTTGCACAATATGCAGTAGTGCAATTACCAACTTTGCACCTCCATTTGGACCCAACATGCATCCATTCCTTGTCCTTCTGAGCCAAATTTGGTGGGCAAAAAAGTGCAAGTGGCAGAGCTGCCTTATCAGATTCAACTTCTGGACCTAAGCCAAAAAAAGAAAGATCAAAAAACAAAATGTAGATATTACAAATCATTGTTTTCAGGTATTGCATAAAAAAAATTTGACAAAAAAAATCCCGCACCTTCCAACAAATGATGGAAGGTGCGGATATAATTAAACCTAAAAAAACTTGTACAATTTCTTTAATCTGTATTTAATCTGATGTCCACACATTCTAAAACAATCTATACTAATGCTATCTTTATATTTCAATTGTGATAGAGCAGCATTTTGCTCACCCATTTCTTCATCTGATGCAACATCTTGTTCATTATTTGCTTCATCTGATGCAACATTTTGCTGAATAATTGTTGCATCAGATGCAACAACATGTGACTCAATAACTCCCTCATCTCCTCCAGCAACATATGGCAAAAGAATCATCACATCTGCCACAGCAACACTTGGAAGAATCGCCTCATTTGATGCAACATTTTGCATATTGACCTCCAGCTCACCACCACCGCTTTTCCTGAGTCTTCTTCTCTTACCCATTCCAACCTCCAACCCTAAACAAAAGACCACTAGTTATTGTTAAATGTTAATTCTAATCAGCTAAACCAAAGCAAAATAAAAAATATTGAGGATGGGGCAAAAGGTTCAGGGTTCTTCTTTTTCTTCTACTGCAAGAAACGCTCCGGAGCTTGCTGCATTGCAGGGTTTACTTGCAGCAAGCTCCGGAGTTTGCTGTGTTACAGCAGCAAGCTCTCACGCTCCGGAGTTTCCTGCTGCAACGCAGCAAGCCGGAGCCAAAGAAGCTCCGGAGCTTGCTACGTTGCAGCAACAAGCAAGCTCCGGAGCTTGCTGCGTTGCAGCAGCAAGCAAGCAAATTCCGGAGCCGGAGATCCTCCGGAGCTTGTTGCGTTGCAACAGCAAGCAAGCTCCGGAGCTTGTTGCGTTTCAGCAAGCAAGCTTCCGGAGCTTGCTGCGTTCCAGCAGCAAGCAAGCTCCGGAGCTCCGGAGCTCGCGTTGCTCGAAGCTCGGAGCTCTCTGGAGCTCGGCAAGCTCCGGAGCTCGCGTTGCTTGGAGCTCGCGTTGCTCGGAGCTCGGAGCTCTCTGGAGCTCGGCAAGCTCCGGAGTTCACGTTGCTTGGAGCTCGCGTTGCTCGGAGCTCGGAGCTCTCTGGAGCTCGGCAAGCTCCAGAGCTCGCGTTGTTCGGAGCTCGGAGCTCTCTGGAGCTCGGCAAGCTCCGGAGCTCGCGTTGCTCGGAGCTTGGAGTTCTTTGGAGCTTGGCAAGCTCCGGAGTTGCAGCAAGCTCCGGAGCTCGCGTTGCTCGGAGCTTGGAGTTCTTTGGAGCTCGGCAAGCTCCGGAGCTGCAGCAAGCTTTGAAGCTCGTGTTGCTCAGAGCTCGAAGCTCGGAGCTCTCTGGAGCTGCAGCAAGCTCCGAAGCTTCCGGAGCTCCGGAGCTCGCATTGCTCGAAGCTCGGAGCTCTCCGGAGCTGCAGCAAGCTCCGGAGCTCGCGTTGCTCGGAGCTCGGAGCTCTCTGGAGCTCGGCAAGCTCCAGAGCTGCAGCAAGCTCCGGAGCTCGCGTTGCTCGGAGCTCGGAGCTCTCCGGAGCTCGCGTTGCTCAGAGCTCGGAGCTCTCTGGAGCTCGGCAAGCTCCGGAGCTCTCCGGAGCTTGCGTTCGAAGCTTGCGTTCGGAGCTTGCGTTGCAAGCTCCACGGCACAAAGAAAAAGAAAGAAGGCGATGCCATCGCCTTCTTTTTCTTCTTCTTTTCTTGCAACACAAAGAAGAAGCAACACAAAGAGAAATGCTTACCTGGGTCCTGCGTGGGTCCAGCTGCAATCGCTCCAAGCTCCAAGCTCGTTCCAAATTCCAAGCTCGCTCCCGCTCCAAGCCGGCTCCAAGCTCCAAGCTCGCTCCCGCTCAACGTCTCTGGAGCCAGGAGCTCTGGCGATGGAGTGAGGGGGAGGGGTTGGTAGGTGGTAGGTAGGAGGGGGGAGGTAGGTGGTAGGTAGGTGGTAGGTATGAGGGGGGAGGTAGGTGGTAGGTAGGATGGGGGAAAATTTTGGGGTAGAGAAGAGGTGAAAAAAAAAAAAAAATCGGGCAGGGAGGATGGGATTTTCGTCCATCCAGAAAACAGCCTCAACGGGCTCATCTGCAACTGGTGCATTGGTGGGTGCTAATTCACTCCAGCCGTTTGCTATCACTAGTTTCCACCTATTTGCAGTTCCGGTTTCAGTTATATGGGTGGGGGTCCAAAAAAAGTAAATAACTAAACTTGGATGTGATTTAATATTTTTGGGGGGTCACATACTCAGCACGAGTGGGGATGCTCTAAGGCTCCAAGTCTATATCACACATCAATTTTTTTTGGGTTTTAAATCTTGTAAAACTTTATTTAAAAAACACAATGTAGATTAAGAAAATGTATAAAGGAGTAAGAGGAAGGAAAAGGGAGAATTTACAAGATGTCAAGTTGGCTCAAAGTAGATGTCAAAAATCTCTCCATGTCTACAACCAACCGCCTATAGTAGGTTGGTTATATTTTTCCATGTCAAAAATTGAGAGTTTGCTATAGGTTGGCCATGGTGCTTGGAGGTGTGTTAAAGGGGTGGAAGTTGGGAAGTAGCTAAAACTATGGTTATCACCTGACTTAAGATGAAAAATGCTTGCATCCTCTGTAACGTGATTGAAACTTTTTTGATGAAGGAAAGTAACCAAGGTAAAAAGGGGAGGGCCCTATAACCCTTTCAAACTCCAAACGACATTGGCGCAATTGTGTAAAAATACATCGGCATGTTTGTGTAAGCAACCAAATATTTCAATTATCAAAGGGTGGAATTGATTAGTGGGTGTCAGTTGTGATAATTCATTTCTTTGGCTTGAGTTGCATTAGAGGCGACAAATGTTTGAATTGTGCAAGATTAAGGAAATAAATCTGCTCGTGTTAGGTTGGTAATGACAATGTTGGTTAGGGTGCAAATGCCATCTTTGGTGAGCATGTGATTTAAACATTTGAAGGAGGGAGGAATAAAAAGAAATAAGGGATTCTATGAAGTGGGAAGATGGAGGTGTGCATTGGCAAAATACAATGGGCGTTGCACGAAACGAGTTAAGATTCAAAAGGCTACCTAAACATCATCCATTTTAAGGAAAAGGTTCAAATGTCGAACATCTTTTAAAAAGGCATCTTTGATAAAAGATGATGTGAAAGGTGAAGTGCCAAACAAAACCCCCAAGATTTTAATTCCTTTTAATGGGGTGATAAATTAAGATGGGGTGTTGAAGTCTAATGGTAGGTTAAATGGTGACCATGCTACACATTTCTAAAGGTGGATAGAAAGACCTATTGCATGAAGTCAGTTTGGAAATGCTCATATGCAGATGATACAATTGAAAAGGGACTTATGATGTGAATATCATCTACAATGGAAGGAAATAGACAAGAAGCAAATTACTAGTTGTAGATTGTAAAGCCCTAAAATGAACTAAAGCAAATAATGCTCCCCCCCCCCCAAAGGATTACATTGACAAGTTCTCATGGCAGATGGGATGATTACGAGATTGCTTTCATGATTACGATCTGTAAATAAAAGATATTTAAATGCATAGAATGCATGAACAAAAATGTTGAGTTGATTGATGTCCCCACTTATTACATGAAGTTTTGAAACATGACCCCTTTTAACATTGAATTGAAAGCATTTGCCATGTCCAGCTAAATAACAACCCAGTTGGGGGGAAGGTTTAGGGTGCACTTGATGCCATGGATTGTTTCGCAACAAATCAAAAGCATTGATAAAAGTGAAACATTAGCCATCACGAGTGCACCATTTAGGATAGATGGTTCATGGACAACGATTCATGGACAAAAAACATTTTTTCATTAGATTCTAATTCCCTATCTATTATTTTAGTTTTCTATTTTATCACCTACACACTAATCCTTATTTGTATAATTAAGGAATGTTGGTTGATTATTGATAACATTATCAACAATAATGATAATTTGTTCATGGGGTTATCAACAAGGGTGTTAAGATGGGTATTAATATTTTCATGCACTTCCATATCTAGCGACAACAAATTATCCTACCTACCTCTTTAAAAGATTTACCCTATCCTTAACGACATGAAACCAAAAATCAAGTCAATTTGGGTTTGTTCACAATTGAATCATAATAGGCTTCAAATGGATTTTGCTTTGGTAACAACCCTTCTTTTAATTAGCAAATTCACCAAAATGATTTAAAAACATTTTGTGTGATTTTTGGGGTTTCAAATTTATTGAAAAAAAAGTTTCCATATTTCTATTTTTGGTTTTAGAAAATGGCCAAAACTATAAAAAAAAAAGATTGAAAATTTGTAGTTTCATATCTATTTAATGGCTAAATTTGGCGAAACCTTTTTATTTGGTGATCACCACACTTGTTAAATTTTTTAATGGATGATCATCACTTTGGTTGCATCACAAAATTCATAGAAGAACATTGATTGGTAATTGTTGGTTCCCTCAAGCCCATTTAATTTGCTAGTTGCTATTGTTTAGCCTATTACAACTCTAAATTCATCAACTAACATGGTGTAAAAATGATGTAATAGTACACACCACTAACATGGTGTAGAAATGATGTAATGGTACACATCAGTCTTTCAAAAAAATGTGCCATTTTGTACATATTGGGGTACATAATGTGATTCATATTGATTAATTGTAGGGGACAACCTTGACATTTTATTTTTTTAAATATAAAATAATGTTGGGTGGTTTTCAAATGCTCATTCAATTCTTGACCCATTTTTTACCCCGATTGTCATTGTGTTTTCATAGGGAGAACCAATTGGCACCTTTACATGTGAGAACCATAATGAGAATTGACCTTTAATAAGTTTTCATATGAATGAAAATTGGTTTCAATTTTTTTGAATATATATTTTTCGAGAATCGAATAGGTTATTTCATAAAACCTAAATCTCATTTTCAGAGTCCTTGTGTTAGATTAAGGTTTCCTAAATAATAATCACCAATTAGGGAAGAAGAGGCATTATTTGGGGTTAAAAGACCACTTAAAAAAATAGCTTGAGCTTTTTTTGGTGTAAACTTGTTACTTTTTGTTTATTTGCTTATGTTATTGTTTTTCTTGCATTGGTGTTGTTGTTCTTTTCATGCTGGTCTTTTTGTTGCAGGTGTTCTTGTTTTTGTTTGTTTGTTGGTGTGGTTGTTTATGAAAGGTGTTATTACTACTATTTTGTTATTGCTACTCTGAATTCACATGGTGAAATAATCAAATTATTAATTAATTAACAACTAAATTTGATTTAATCAATGAAAAATTCTATAATCGGGTTGAATATATTAGATGTGAATTCCAACAATTATATTTGTATATATGAAATTTTTCTTATTTGAAAACTAGGTGAGTCTAGAATAATTAAAAATCTTGATATCATGGTCAATTCTCACAAGCCCAAAAATATATATATTAAAAAATTGATTAAGTTCTCACAACATCATGTAAAAATTAGAACCAACCAATTTTCAAAAAAGAAGAGAGAACAACTCAACACTAATATAAACCTCTTTAATTGGTTCAATCATTCAAAACAAAAAAAGATTCACTTGTGACACATTGACACAATCCTAACACAAAATTGTCCACATAGCCCACTAATTGGCATTGTTCTAAGTGAAAAAATTGAAACTTTTTGTAAATCTTCATGCAAAATACAAGTTCTACTTGCACTAAACATGAAACTCTTTCATCTTTCTATAGCACAAAGAAGGAGAAGTAATAAAAGAACAAAGAAAAACAAAATGACATGAAAGGAAAGTAATGAATTCATTAAAAAGGTTGATCCAATTAGAAAGAAAGAAAAAACTTTAGTTTTTATGTACATATGCCGCACCCATGCAAGTGAAAAGAATAAAAGAAGTTTGGACCTCCACAACCACTTTGTAAACCAAACCAAAAATTATTTTTTTCTCTTTACCATGTGGCCAACCCGTGCAAGTGAAAGTAATAAAACTCTTTTTGGACCTCCACAACTACCTTGCAAACTTATTTTTAAAAAATGTTGTCTCCATGTGAGTCACCCATGTAAGTGAAAAAAATAGAACTACTTTTGGACCTTCACAACCACCTTGCAAACTAAAGTGTGTCATGACACAAAAAACCACCCATGACCCAAAATAAAACGAAAAACACTCGTAAGTCGCCTTTGCTCAAAATAAAAAGGAAAATCTCACAACCCCCTTCCCCCTTTTCCAAATGAAAAAAATTATGGGCCTCTAGGGCACACATTGCATCTCCTCATTGGTTGAAGAGGATTTTGATTTTAAAACTCCCCCTAATGTCATGGGCATTACTAAATGGGGTGTGTAGTGTTCCAATGTCCATGTCCTTGTTGGAAGAAAGATTAATGACCATGCTATTTGATCTAAAAATAATAGGTAATTTTTTTCACTTTTTAAAATTAAAGGAGCCGCTTAGTGTAAAGCAATACCACTCATGCCCCCTATTTGGAAATGGTGGTCAACACCCCAACAAAACTTTGCAAATATTAGTGTGATGTCTTGTGCAATGCTTGCATGATTTTGTTGTAAGTTTGGATTGATGTGGATATAAAAAATAAATAAATTTAAAATAATTTATCTTGACCTAAAAAAACTAGAACTAGGCTATTGTTATGATGCTTAGTCGTTTAGATACTAGATGTTCATGGATTCAAAATTGTTTGCAAGCAAGACATTTATAATCATTATTTTATTTTTTAAAATAATAAATGTCTTGTTATGGAGAACCACACAAGGTGCCACATTGACACCCACAAACTTTTTAGATGGGTGTTTTAATGTCCCCCCACCCATTTCAACCTCTAGTATTATTTATTAGATTCAACATAATGCATCAATTGTTTCACAATCCTCATTTATAAACATGAAAAATGAAAAAAATTCAAGGTGATAGTTTGTTTAAATGCAACCATTTAGGCCAATCATTATAACTAACCAATAAAGAGTACTTATTTTTTGTGCATTATTAGGTCTATCAAATGGTATTGAAAGTAAATAACCTTATCATTTTAGCTTTGCAATAGAATGTAAAACCATGGCATGTCCCCTATTTTCCAAAGTGAAATAATTCATGCAAGTTTTGAGACATAATTGGGATGAATTTTCAATTTGAGATCATGGTCAAATTTCACAAATAAAAAAGAAAAGTCAATTAATGTAATTTAAAATGACAATGGTGCATGGATGAATCATGGGCAAACACAAACTCACAAGCATGACTATGGTTTGGGCTTGGTAGGAGCCATCATTCTCTTTCTTATAATATATTTTACATAATTTTTAATGATAGTTGACATTCAAATAACATTTTTTCCCATGATTTCCAATTAGGAATCCCAAAATTATCAAATTATGAGTCCTACCACCATACCTTTCTTGTTTTAATTATAATTGAAAATATTTTAAAGGTGAAAAAATGCTTTGAAAATACTTTTCCATTGACATATTAAGCTCTCAAATTGGAATTATTTTGACTGTTTTTTTGAATGTTTTAGTGATCAATAATCATTTTGGTAGTTTGATTTTTAACTCTTCAAATGGGCATAACATATGTTTTAGATCTTTGATTTCATATTATGATCACATTTTAATTATATAGTTTTCAAAACATTTCTTATGGTTTAAAAAGGGCCCAATTTAAATAAAGTTTGGCCCCCCAAAACTTGTTTCAAAAGAAACCTAGAGTATTGGGAGTGTTGGGATTTAGTTTCTTGCATTAGTGTTACATAGAATATTACACCTTGAGTTCTAAGGTATACTTATTTGCTTAAGCTTCCAATGGGTTTGTTTTTTCTTCCTTTAACAATTCTACCAAGGGTTTATTAAATGGATTTTTCAGGAACACTTGGAAATTCAAGTTTTGGACCCATTATCTCTCATTACTAATTCCACACCCTATCTGCCCTACAACCTCATCTTCCTATCCGGTTTTTTTTTTTTGTAATTCTTACTATCTAATTTTCTTCTCCTTTTCTAGCTCCCATCAAGGTTAACTAAAACTAAGTTACAACATGATCAAGTTATGACAAATATGTAATGACTCCTTCCTATTATGCACAACATTCCCACAACCTCCTTCCGCAATGTTTTATTTATAGATCACCTTGGTACGAAAAAAAAACAAATGACCCCCCTTTCCTTTGCAGGGGTTTTTTTTAATATCCCCCTTTCCTCTTCTCTCCCTCACCCTCCTCCCTACTTGTTTATGTTGTCCCTTCCTACTTGTTGCCATCTTGCCTCCTTTCCTCTCCTTGACAATAACAGGTTGTCCTAGGGCTTTTTGTTTAACATATTCTCATGATCTTTACATTTTTTTCTTTTTATCATTTTTCACTCAACAAGGAGATGCCCAGAAACAACATAGCTTCTGCATATTAACCCACTTTTAAAACCTAGAAATTAGGTAGGATAACTTAGTTTTTGGACAAATTTGAGATAGAATGAGTAGTTGATAAAATTTTAGCCTAACTGGACATTTTAAATATGAAATGCAGACAACACAATTTTGGACAATTAAGGGATTTGAACCTTGACGTTTGGACATTTAAGGTTGAATTAACATTAAAAGTGGTGAAGTCTGCGTTTCCAACTGTTCATTATGCCTAGAATTTGTCCAAAAATTAGGTTATCCTACCTATAATGTTTAGTTAGCCTAGAACTACACTAACTAATTACTTTTGTTTAGGTCCTTAATTATTCTAGAATATCCACCAAATAACCTTGCCCAACAACTAGACCCCACACTTGTCAAAGTTGAGTTTCAAAACAACTTGTTTTTTAAAAACATTTTCATTCACTTGTCATGTCCCAACCTTGCTTATGAGCCCAAGGTCAAGGATATAACACTTTTTGTATTCAATGTTGTTTGCAAACATTCAATTTCATGCATATTTATATCCAATATTAACTCCTTCTACCATAAAACAATTATATTTTATTTGGAATAAATTTTGTGAGTCAATTTATTGTTGCTATAGGTGTTGTTTTTATGTGTGGCACAACCTTTTAAAAACATTTGGTCATGATGTAAACCATCACAAGTTTAAACAATTAAAAAAATTAATAGGATTGAAATGCATCCAAAATTTCTTAAACATGACCATTTCAACCAATAAAACCAACTTTAGTTGGGTTTTTTATTCCTTTATCCTAAATGACATGTTACTTATAAGGTATATGACAAATTTGAATATCTATATACCTATACTTGCTATTTAATTTGATGTTTACAATATACACACACACACACACACACACACACATAACATTACCTTTTAGGAATATAAAATATCTTTTATACCATGTTTAGATAACTAGTTCATCACAATTGATATGCCTACATGTACAAGACATGTCCAATTGAGTTTCATCCGCAATTGAGTCATAACATGCTTCTAATGAATAATGTGTGGGAAGTTGCCACCCAAACAAATGAGATTGACATTAAAGTTGTTCATGAAATAATCATCATTTTGGGCCTCACTTTATTTACTCATCCTTGCTTTTGAGCTATCCCTAAAGGATGTAGTTGCAATAACACGTACAGTTAACAATTGTAATCATTGCTTAATTTTGTGTAGTTCAAATTGTAAAGGACTACATGTTTTTATTCAATGTTATTCTCAATATATTAGTATACATATCTAAAATTTAATCCAATGAATAAAAGTTACACCAAAAACATTTTTTATGTTATGTAACCAATTTTTTAAGTGATAATTATGCATTAAGAACATTAAAAACATAATTTGAGAGTTTTGAAATTGACATATTTTTGGAAAATTTAAAAAAAAACCTGAACATGATATTATTTTTAAAAAATGAAGATTTAACAAAAAAAATATTAAATGACATATTGAAAATATTTTAAGAATGTACAAATATTTTAAAACTGAAAATACATAGGTCTAGAAGGGTGGGTGTGGCTCCTATTATTGTGGTTGGACCCTAAAGCCTAGCAAAATGGAAATTATTTCTTAAAACTAAAGATGAATACCTTCTAATGATCACCATAGGTTTTATTATAACCACATTACAATTATGTAAATTACCACCACATAGATTAGGGGTTCACTACGTTAATTAGAACCTCTCTAAAATTATTTATGATTTATTTATGGAGTTATTAAAAGGATTAGTTATGTTAGGGACTACCTAAAGGGCTATTTAGGCGCATACCTACCAATGGAGTACTTAGCTTACATAAGGGTTATCTAGGGACCTATTTTAGTTAGGGGAAACCTACATACTACTTGAAGATCTACATAAGGTTTACATAAGGGGTTATGAATCAAACCTAGGTAGTTTTTTTAGGGTAGGCCCCTAGGTGTTTACTGAGGTAGCCCCCTAGGTAGGCCTTATGTAACCCCTAAGTAGCCTTTAGGTATCCCATAACCTAGGTAAGCCCATAGGTGAAACCATACACAACCTTCTATGTGAGCTTTATCTAATCCCTCAAGTAGGCCAATGTAGCCCTCTCTTGCATTATGAATTAGCCTTAGGTAGCCCCCTCTTGCACTATGAATTGGCCCTAGGTAGCCCCTTAAGTAACCCTAAAATATATATCCTCTACCTTAGGAATCTTTAGCTAATCCTTTAAATAGGTTTGATGTAATCTCCTAAGTAGCCTTTTGTATCCCATAACCCAAGTAGGCCCCAAAGTGAACATAGGAAAAACACAAGAAATAAGAAGAAACTAAGTCATCTAAAGTAATTGAAAAGGAAATTTGTTTTTTTTTTTTTTTTGGCATAATCCCATCTTGCATTTTGATTATCATCTTTAGTTTCCATGAAACCCATGGTTTTGTTTTTGGATTTTATTAAGTTTGCAAATATTTCCAATAGTCAACAATTTTTTTTTAATGTTTACAAAACGCAAGTTATGAATAATAACCAAGTTGGGATTGAGAATTTTTTGAAAGTCTATTGCATATGTCTTATTTTTAATGTGTAAAGGCTATGGTTTTTAGGACTATTTGAATCATCTTTATGTGCATCTTAGTGGTCGTATTTTAAATATTCCATAAAAGAATATTGACAAGCGTAAATTGACATGTATACACAATACTTTGAATGAACAACCTTAAATAGTGTAAAAAAATCTACATTTTATAATGTATTAAAAATAATAATTTAGGAGGTTTTTCCATTAGGCCACTCTTACCAATAATTACAATAGTTATTTTCACTACAAATAGTACGTACATGTGCCATTACCTAGTGCCAAATTCTAATATTTGTGGACTATATGCCATAATAGGCACCACATATTAGTAGATTGTAATGGGTGAAACCACACAATTTATCTCACACATGTATGAGTTGTGTGTTTTGTGTGATAAAAGTCACTTTTTCTTGTTGTGTTACATTCCGTCTAGTTGTGCTCACAATCACCTTTTAGTTGTAATAATAAAACAAAGTAAAAGCACAATATGGTGGACCATTTATGGCTATGGAGATTTCATTGAAAGTCCATATTTTTATTGTACTCACTACAAGAAAAGCTATCTTTTGTGACTTGATTTATGACTAGGTTGTTTAGTCATGGAAGACATCTACGACTACATGACAATGTAGTCGAATAGGATACATCATTTAGGACACCTAATAGCTAATGTGGCTTAGTCAAAAGAAAATTTGCAACTATGACTTTTATGATTATAAAATCATGGAGGTCATCAATGCTTGATGAGATCCATAAATTATGGCCGTTGGATATATTCATTAAATATTCAATAAATAGGTTCTCCACCCATGCCATGTAAACACATGGATGTAGACACATGGTATAAAGGTTGAAAACCTAACCTATATGTTAGGAATGTAAGCCCTAGCTTATTTAGGAATATAGGTTAACTTAACTAAGAAGCTAAACTAGTTAGGTTAGTTCATTAAATTACAAGTGGGAGGACTTGAACCCCTCACCGAGGGAATATGTCCTTATCCCCCACTTAACCATTGCACCACATGATTTTTACCTGACAAAAATCATCACCATATTGTTATAAACATTTTTTTTCTAACCTACTTTATAAGTTAGGTGCCTAGGTACTTACCTAACAACTTAGAACCTACCTAGTAACCTAGTAAGTACTTACCTACTAGGTAGGTAATCTAAGTAGGTAGGTGCCGAGTAGTAGGTACATATATGTACTATCTATCTAGTATATAGGTAGGTATGTACACCCTACTTAGTAGTTAGGTAAATAGGTAGGTGGGTGCTTAGAAGTAAGTACATATGTAATACCAATCTCGTAGGTAGGTAGGTACTTAATAGTAAGTTGTAGGTAGATAAGTACATATGTACTACATAGTAGGTAGGTAGATAATAGGTAAAACTAGCCCATAGGTACTCGCTAATCTATAGGTAGTTAATAAATAGCTAATAGGTAATTAGCACCTTGTTAAATTACTAACATAGGTAGGTTATTAATGTTTGTAAGCTAGTCATGTAATTGTAATGTAATCACAAATTTGAATAAAAGTATATGATTAAAGACATATGACTACATGATTAGATTAGGACATTAGTCATAAATGTCCAAGTCATGAAAGACATTTTTGGTGTTGTGATTTTAAGCCAAACAAATCCTATAAAATTAGGTCTTTCATTAAAAAATAATTAAATTTGTTGAAATTAACATTTTTCCCATTATGTCGCCTTATACACACATTTTCAACAATGCACTAGTAAACCTCATTCAATAATTTGCAAATTTCCAAAACACATAATCATGGTTTGAAAAATATGTTGCACTATTTGAAGTAACCTAAAGCATCACGATTTATAACAAAATTGTGCACATTAACTTGTGATCATGTGCAATGAAAATTGAATTCATAATTTAGGTGGACCATTGTATTGACTAGTAAAAATTTAAGTAGATAGGATGGCCTTGAACCATATTGACACACAAATCATGATAAAAAATAAGCCATGAAACCCCAAGTCCTTTGTTTTTTCACAAGGAAACCTAGAAGGAAAAAACAACAATGCACATAATATTTCCAATAATGTGTTATTAAATTTCATCAATAATCATTAATAAAAATCCTATTGTTTACAACCATTCCTTGTGCAATTATGTGCAATTAAATGTCATCTACAACTACAAATGGTTCAAATAAGATGCCTGTATTTAATCATTCATCCATTATTCATTTAGTAACACTTAAAATATAGGTGAAACTTTGCATATTATGGAAGGAATATTCTTTTCATCCTCCAAGTTTTAGTTTTAGGCTCCATGTTCAGGCTTCATGCTCATGCACAAGCTTGATTCATTGCCTATGCAACAATTTTTCAAATTTGGATGGATTTTGGTCTTTTGTTCAATTGAGTTGTGACTATGACCTATTTCATCTTTCCAATAGGTTGATTTTTCATGATGTTTTTGGATTTGTTACAACATCATATATATGTTTAATTGCACATGCAATTAAGATAGTGAATCACATTATAATTGCATAAGAGACATATGCTACCTAGTAACTACATGTATGTATTATTTACATACATACCTATACATATATACCTACCTACCTACTACCTATCTATTTACTTAATTATTAATTACCTACGTACCTACGTACAAACCATCTACCTACTTAACTATTTATTAGGTACCTACATACTTACATACCCACTAGCTACCTAATGGGTTATTTAATAATTACTTAGAGGTTATCTAAATAGGTATTTAGTAAGAACTTATGCTACCTAGTAGATAAGCTACGTAATAGTATGTGTTAGGGAATAGTTGCAACTAGGTTATAACTATGCAACTAGGCTGCAACAAAATTTTTATCCCATATTGTTTGTCTTCCCTTTCAAGTTTACAGACTATATAAGTAGGTTGATTTAGTGTAGTAAGCACATTCAATTTTTTCTATATGGGAGGAACTAATCACATAGGCTCCACCCAAAAGGTTAAGTTTTAAAAATAAAATAAGATTTTGTTGTAAAATTTTAAAACTTAAATACCTACCTATCTACCTATGTTTAACCTAGGTGCCACATGGCCTATCATAAGTGGTCCAACCTTAAGTTAACCTTAGATGATAATAAGGTAATCTTAAATTACCACATGGCACAATCTCATTGTTGTAATTGGACAATTGAAGGAATTTTTTTTTTTGTTTGGTACAATATTTCAAAAAATCCAAGTGATGCCACGTGTCACATTCTAAGGCTACCATGTGTGAACAAACTATTGGTGTGCATTGTAGTCGCAAGTGTAGTTGCAAGTGTAGTCATATGAATTCTTTAGATACATGTATAAAAACACCATGTTTGTATTTTATTAAAAAAACACTTCATTTGTCATTTGCAACTAGCATTGTTGGCAATTTATTGTTTGTTGGTAGGTTGATTGTTGATCATAAAAAACATTTTTTCTACTAGTGAATTTGCAAATTTATTTTCAAAATACTTAATTATGGTTTACAAATTGATTGAACCACTTGAAATAACCATGAGCATCACAACTTACAACAAAATCAATTAGCTTGCCATCATGTGCAATGAAAATTCAACTTAAAATTGAAGCTTACCCATTTAACTAGTAGAAATTTAATCAACAAGATGACCTTAAAGCAAATTGACACACAAATGATTACAAAACTAAGGCCTTAGACTTGGGCACTTTCACAAGGAAACCTATAAATAAAAAATAACAATGGACACATTTCTAATTAATGCAATATTAAACCTTATTCATGAAAAATAAATTAAAATATGAGAAATAATTTGTAGCAAGACCAAGTTATAATAAAATTATGTTTATTAACTTGAATTCATGCAATGGAAATCCAACTTAGAATCCAAGCCCACCATATTGAACAACATGATTCACTTTATGGGATGGTTTCAAAGCAAAATGAATACAAAATGAGGCCTCAACCACCAAATCTTTTGCACTTTCACAAAAAAACATGAAAGTAAAAAATAGTAATGTAAACATTTCCAACAACATTATTTAAACCTCATATAGACGCAACAATAATTTGCTTTGGTTTCTGAAGGACTTAATCATGTCACATGAACAATATAAGGTGAATGTATGGTTCTATGGTTCACTTTTGATTGCTAAACACTCCATACAAGTTCATAACAAGTTTTAAAAAGTGGTCAAATGGACATGGTTGTTAATTTTTAAAAATTAAATATTATAATATTTGATTACCAAATGTCCACCCACCCATGTAACCTCTTAAACCTAAGTCAAACATATAGAAAAAATCATTAATGTCATTTATTATGATGGATGTCACTTGGAAATCAAAAAAAGAAAACTCATAAAAGTAAAGATTTTAAAAAACAATGTCTTCATTAGCCACAATTTTTTTGAAAAACAAGAAAAATCCATTCTAAAAGGACTTTTGAAAATAAAGTCCAAAATTGACCTTTCAAAAGTCCATAACTATCATTTGGTTAAGGTTTTTAAAAACAAATTCACACTTTGATTTTATTATTTTATTCTTCAAGCCATGCTTAATTAGTATAACCAATTTGGAGCAAAATTTAATACCAATATTCAATTTATTATAATCTAGTCAACTGACTATTCATATTATTGAATTTCAAAAGTCCAATTTATTGATAACAAATGCATTATTTTCAAAAAATATTTAAAAAGATTTGTTCATAATTATCATGTTAGTGTATTACCAATTTTTTACTGAAAATTTCAGAATTAGGTTATTCATTATAGACATTTAAACACAATGACCATTTTGACATTGAAGGTGAACCATTCAACCATGCATTCACCCTATAATTAGCTTGTTAATAGCTTGTAACATAAAATAAATTAGAATGTTCAAGTTATGAAAACCTATGGATTAGGTTGTTAGCATATAATGCAAAACTAGTTTAAAATTGAAAGTTGAAAAAAACAATAAAAAACATAATATGTTAAGTAGTGATTTTATTAATGGACCTAAGGATTCCAACATTTATCAACAATAACACCACTTGAGCAAGGATAGGCATGTTAGTTTGAGAATGTGAGCTTGAAAGAATATTTTAAAAATATTCTTTCCACAAAATAAGTATATTTTTTGACATTGTTTTTAATGTAATAGAATGTTTCTTAACATATTTGAATGTTTTGCCTTATGTCAATATTTTCAAACAAATTCAAATATTCTTCCATGTCATACCTTTTGTTCACCTTTGAATTTATATGAGAAAAATTACACCTATGTTTTGTTCATGTAATTAGAACCTCAAATGCATGTCATTCGTTGAAATTGTAATTATTTATGATATTGGCACCAAATTTGTGTTGCATCAAGGAACATTGAAACAATGAAAATCACATATTGACACTAAAAGTCACATGTTGTGCATGTTTTACAACACACCATGTGTAGCTTCAACATCAATGATGGGTTTGGCCCATGAGAACTTAATAGCCCATTCATTTCTGAAAAAAGTCATTGTTATGACATTAACTTTGGGATCACGATCAAGGTAAAGGCATGGAAAGGTGTGGGCTAAGAGTGCAACCTAGGAGTCACATTCACACTCCTAGGAAAGGTGTGGGAAGGTGAGGGATGAACCCACGCATTCCCAAATGGATTCCCACTTTGTGGATCTTCAAAGAGTTCCTAATAACATTGGAAAGCTCTTGGATGTAGATTTTTAAAATGGGCTTGTATGATTCATTTGAATATTTACAACACAAGTTATGGCCGAAACAAGGGTCAAAAGTCAAAGTGTCAATTTGATTCCCAACCATTAAAAGTTGGGAATCACTCTGATTTACATGTGTGCAAGGGATGTGCCATACATCCTAGAAAGCTTTTGACGAGGGTTATAACTTTGTTTTAGATCTCACCTTAATCGGAGGTTTGCATAAGAAGTTATGTGCTTCCAAAGTACTAAGAGTTCCAATTTTAATTATTTTGGGACTCAACTTGGGAATCTTGGAAAAAATGACATTTGAATGCATTCCCCATGACTAGGCATGCGTAAAATAGGCGATCAGAGGTCGCGCCACCTAAATTACCTAAATGTTTGCCTGTCGTCGTGCATAAATTAACTACCTAAATAGGCGGATGCGTAAAATAAGCGATCCTAGTTTAGAACGTCATTTGTGTCCGCCTACGTAAAATATGTCTGCCTGCCAATGTTTGCCTACATGCCTGCCTACCGTCACGGATGCGTAAAATAGGCGATCCTGGTTCTATTCCCCTAGTGCTACCACATGAGCTTGTCGAGCTATCTACAGCCGACTTCATCCGAAAGATTCGGTAACATGCTTTCCGATTGGATCATTGTTACTCATCAACTCAGATCGATTTCATTGCTGATGAGCACAAAGCCCTGATCCATGCTCACAAATGTGAGCCAGTGTTGAAGGATGACATCGATTCGCTTTCCAGCAATTCAAGTTTCAAGGATGGCTAGTCTTTACTTGGTGCTCGATTCCCGAATCTAATGGAATATTGTGGATTCGTTACAACATTTTTTCCTGGAACTAGTACTGTAGAGTCTGATTTTTTGATCATGCGTTGGGAGAAGGATTTGTTCCCCAAGCGTTTATCGAACTTTGGATTAGAAGGAATCATGCAAGCAAAACAGTTCTTGTTCATAGAGCAGTTCCAGCATTGATAAATACAAGCTGCATGAGATTTAGCACTGTAGAGCAACCCGACTTGCAGCAGTTGTAGATGAAGCGCCTGCAACAGCACTAACCAACAGGGCTAGCTAATTTCAATTACCACCCAGCTGTAGCTGAAAGAGCAACAACAACAGCTAGTGTCACTGCTCCTGCTCCACGTTTTTCACACTCCATATTGTTACAACAGTAGCAGCAGCAGGAGGATTTCAAAAGACCATAATCAAGTCTGCAGTAGTAGGATCATCATCATCATCACCATTATCATCGTCACCTGGATTAGGTTGTAAGCTCCTCTAGTGCAGCCAGATGTCAGTATAATCAGAGTCCTGCTACTTCTTTCAACTTGCAGCAAGCATCAGTTGCAAGTTCCCAAGAAGCAACAATAGCAGCAGCTCTATATCTCAGTATAAGAAAACCACTATCACCAGTAGCAGCAGCTTACAACAACACTGACCTAGCTGTTGTCACCCCTGCAGCACCTCAACTGTTGTTGTCCAGGTTCGCTACTAGACCTCCAACAGCAACAACAGCTCTTCTTTCTAGCTTTAGTAAACCTGCAACTTCTGTTAAATAAAGCCTTCATTTGGCCCCTGCCTAAACTAACCATTCCTGATGTGCCTAAATCAAGTTAATTTAGGTAATTCAGGTGACTGCCTAATATAAGCATGCCTGCCCATGACCAATCATAGAAAATATTATAAAGGGGAGGTGATGGATTTTCCCAAGTTTGGGCCGTGATGAGTCTTGTGAATTTGTGTATGCTTGTGGCTTGTCCGTGCACCAAAAATATTCCAACTATGCACTAACCAACTTGTTGTTTGGTTTGTGCAAGTCCATATGAAGAATTGACTCACATATGAGGAATTGACTTGCTTGTCACTTGTCCTAATTCCTAGGATTTGTGACAAATTTGGAATTACATATCATATTAAAAATAACAACATGTAAGATTTCACACACTTTGAATAATTTTAAAGGTCAAATATAAATGATTTAAACTTCAAATTTGAAGGAAGCCACAAGAATTATGAATATGAAATAAAGACATAATTTTACATTTCTGTAAATGTACAATAATAATTTAATAAAGGTTTTTGAAAACCTTTCTTTGACAATAGTTTTCCATATTTTAAAAAATTCAATGCACCATTATTGTGGTAGTTAATTTGCTTCATGTAGAAATATTAGGATCATAAAAAACAATAACAACAACAGGAAACCTTGATTGAATATTAATTTCAAAAGGCATGGGCCCAAAAACCAACATTAACCCAAAGAAAAAAATATATTTGAAATTCAAAGGAGATTTGAAAGGAAGCATGACATTTCAATGAATAAAAGAATGATCACAAACATAATGGGGTGTAGTCACAATAACATGTACTAGAGCAACTATAACACTTGCTTAATTTTTTCATGTTTTAAAGTTGTAATTTAATGTGATGTTGAAATTGTAAGATTTTTTTATATAATTGTATTTTAAAAATATCATGGAAACATGTGAGTTAATTTGAAATTAATCCAATGAGTAAAAAATAAACAAAAACACTCATTAAACACTATAACGCCTGCTTTTAAGCAATAAAAGGATTTGTTAATGGATTTGAATTTTTTTGAAAATAACATTTTTTCCCAATTTTTTAACATAAAGTTTAATAAAAAAATATGAATTTAAAAATATATATTTAGAGGTTTTTTCGAAGACTTTTTCAAGAATATTCCAAGAATATTCTAAGAGTATTTTCCCAAAAGCAGTATAAAAACAAGTGGGTGTGGCTCGTGTTATCTTGTTTGCACCCAATGATTACAATTCAAAATCTTGTTCAATTTCCCCCAAATGCATTTCACTCTCCATGAAATGTGAACCTTGCTTTGAATTAAAGAAACAAGACATGAACTTTTATGAGTCAAGACTCAAGAGTTTCAAGACTTCACCATTCAACATTGAAATGAAAGATCTATGATTCTCGAATCCACACATTGAAGACTAAAAACACTGTTTATTTTGTGCAAGTGGTGGCACAACATTGAACAATCATGGGTAGCCAAGTTCCAACAACTAGAATCCCAATGCCTGATCTTGCAAGCACCCTAATGTCATACCTAAAACTCTTGCTTTTAGATTGCAAATCACAAATGCAATATAACAATGGAGGTTGGAACTTGGATTTTAAATGAAAAACTAATTGATGGACTTTGCGGTTTGAAAGAATCGACAATGATGTAGCTTCATTGCAAGCATGCTAAAAACTAGTTATTGAACATTGAAAGATTTCAAAAGTTAGGATTTAGGAGCAAACAACAAACTTGCAAAACAATATTATTGCTACCTATTACATGTAGCAAGTGAAAGGAAGGTGGCAACATACCTTCCAAGCTTGAAGGGATGGTGATGGGGTTAACTTGATTGTAGACTTGCAATGGTGAACTCCTCTGCAAGCATGAACAACTTTCAGCAATGGTTGAAATAGAGTGTAATGCACTATGGTGACAAAAGTCACTAACCAAACAACAAATGGCAAATGCAAGATCCTTGGCATTGTTCAGAGCAGTGATAGATCCCAATTGTCTATAGTAGGTGTCCTTCATTGTTTCATGGTTGTTGGATTTTGATGAACTTTTGATTTGTACAACCCTGCTTTAACAAAGGCCTTTCGCATGCACCTTTTAAATTTCACAAAATGGCATAAAATTTGCATTGATATATATATATTTGGCACAATATGTGTTTTCCTTACATGGATATTTTTGGATCAATGGCCAAGCTTGACTGCTATTAGAAGAACATATGCAATAGTCAGCATTTTCTTTGTACGAAGAACATAGATGATAGGTTTACAAAAGTCCCCAACACAGTTTATTTCTAGGTTCCTGCTAGAGTTAGTTGGCTCATAGTCAGAGCTACTTTGAAACAAACAAGCAATCATCTTATCCTGTACAGGTAGTGAAGTCAATGGCACTACAAATTGTAAAATGGGTGTTGACTCTTCAGTCTATCTAGACTTGATTTCTTCAAAGTTCTAGAGTTCAAAAGTGTCTTGGTTTCGAGTCCACATATAAATGTGATAGCTACTAATTTCATACATTCCAGACAAATCTCAGTAACAAAATTTTGGGAAAAAGCATGATGAACTTCTGATCTATTTTAGAAACTTCCCTGCAGAGAAATCATGAAAGAAAATGCAATAAATCACGGCATACATAGAGGACTCTGCCACATACAATTGGAAGGGACAAAAGTGTTTTCTTTATTTTTGTGTGTTCAAAGCCTGGGAGGGTTTATAGAATCTTTGGATCAGCCAGGTTGTACTACTAAGAATAACTTCAGCTTGGAGATATTAGAAAATGCCACAAAAATAGTCTAAATAAATCAATCCATTTCAAAAGCCTTATAGCTATAGGAAATTGTCCATCTTAAACTCCATGCAGATTGGCATGACATATTAGATGAGAATCATTCGGCTTCTATCGTGCATGAAGATGGACCCTTGCATATGGACACTCTTAAGAGGAACTCCACCTGTGCTCAGTATGGGACCCTGCAAATTAAAGATTTGTTGAAGATCAAAAGTTAAAACATTCTGGTTTGGGTCAGGAAACTCATTTTGGCCGAGCATCTTTGCACAATTTGCTGAGGTTTGTAAAAGGCACAACAAAGCCTAACACCTGCCAGAAAAGAGTGTAATAAATATGATCTGACTGCTGGTCCCTGTGTCTAATTGGCCAACCCTGATGGTTGGTCCAGATGGTTTGTTACTAGTAGTCTCTCACCTATTTGCAGTCTCAGTTTTCGTTTTATGGGTGGGGTTCAATATAAATAAATAACTAAACTTGCATGTGAGAAATATTTTTGCAGGGTCGCATAATAAGCATTGCTCGAGATGCACTAACATAAAAAAAACCCAAACAACAAGAGAACTCAAAAGAAGATAATCATTAAACAATACTACAAATATTACCTTTTCATTTTGCAAAACTAGAATAACATGTATTCAAAAAAGGAAATTAGAAAAAATTGAACTAATATCAGAATCTCTTGAGTCTTGACCCTATTTCCACTTACAACTTCTGTTTTTTATACCAGGCATATCATAGACTGTAGGATAAGTAGCAAACCCCAGGCCTAACAAATCCCTACAAATAGCCACAATCCATTTCAATTGTGTCATGCCATATACACCATAGGACAAGCAAAAGAACTTAGTGCCCCCAAGAAGAAAAAAGAAAAAAAAAGGAAAAAGTCCCCCGGTTTATGAAATTTGAGCCTTTAGAAACCATGCATATTCTTTGGAAACTGGATGATCATACCCCCGCATACAAAGTGATGAGGGAATTAAAAATTGTTCAATAGGTGCTGCAGAAGGTTATTTGGGGCTAGGTCATAAGGAACCACACACATGTAATACATGTGTGTGTGTGTGTGTGTGTGCGCGCGTATACCTGCTGCAGCCTGCTGAGCCCTCACTTATGTATTGAAGAATGCTCTCCTGTTGTCTGTCCTTCCAGGTGAAAAGTCTTCAGTCCTTTATCTAACTGAAGACTTTTACCTAAGTGCAGGCTTTACTCTCCTGCCCTTTTGGTGTTTGTGCATCAAAGGATTCCTTGGAGTACGTACAAACACACCTACATAAACTGAGACCAAGTCTGTTTATGTTTGGAATTTGACCATGTATGTGGTGCTGCTGATACTTCACTTCATCTGAAAGTCATAATTTGGTCTCTCTACAACTCTCCCCCAACTCTCCCAAAAGAAGTCACACTAAGAACAATACCCACCGACCTATTCTCTATTTTGGGTCCAACAAAAGTATTGGGTCATCCAACACAAGTTGTGGATCCAACAATTTTGTTGTACACAAAATAGAGAACATGTCAGTACATAGGAATATATTTAAAATAAGTGTGGTGTGAAAACAAGAGGAAACCCAAATCAGTCTTCCATCTAGACTATTCCCAATACCCACACCTCCTGACCCTCCTCCCGCCAGGGATGATCATCCCCACATTTGAAGGAGCCCAATAATTTATTTGAGATGGAAAAATAATTAGGGTTTACTTATCTCCTTTTGGATTCTAACATGATTGAATTTCAAAGGCCCATGATGCAGTGACAATTTTCTCATTGGTCTGAACACTAGCTGCTATCATCAAAATATTGTTTTTGTAATATTGTGGAAACTATCGCGAGCTAGCCACAAAAGAACACAATCAGGCATCATCTATGGCAAGATGAAGAACTCAACTACAAGACACAGCAACACTTACATCTGGTTCTAGTATGGGAACTCTTGGGTCCTTTTGATGAAATCCATAGCAGACAATGATACAAGATACACAGTATATTTCTTCTTCTTCTTTGGATCTTGTCTTCTACGTGAAACAATAATGATGGTAGTAGAAGTTGTGTACTCACTTTTTCAGACAAAAATAATTTTGGTTCCCAAAAGAGATACTAATTAAAAATTGAAAAATTAGTGCTCTACTAATACCCAAGTGCAGCAATGTGGTACTTTACCCCCATTCTCCCCCATTCTAACAAACACCAAAACAAACTCCAGAAAAATCAACCCAGTGAACCCACCAACCAACATGTGTAGCCCAATATCATACTATTATTCTTCTCCTCTGGATGCTATCTTCTACATAAGACAATAACAGTAGTTACTCAATTGTATGTGTACACACTTTTCTCAATCAAAAATTATTTGCTCCCCAAAGGGATACTAACAATTTCATAACACAGTGGTCCTACTAGCTAAACTTAGTGTGCATCAGTGTGGGGTGCTTTTGCCTGCATTCCACCCTATTCTGTGGCAAGCCCCCCCAAAGTAAACCCTGCCAACCAACAAACATATAATGGGATCCACATTATGGTTAATTCAGCAACAACATATTTAAAAGGGGTCCACAGCAGTGTTTTTTAGGAATTTTTGTTTGTAGCCCAAGTGGTGATCATGCATAGGAAGATATTAAAAAAATGGGTATCATCCTTAGGAATATTTTGCCAAATCTGGCTATGTACAAAATATGAAGTACAAATTTTTAATAACTGTTCTGTATTTTCACTACACATCAAAAACCAAAATAGAAATCTGACAATTTTTACTTGTTCTCTCTTGTTTCTGGTGATTTTAAACCTCCAAAATCACTTCATTTCCATTTTTTTTTTTGTTCTGTTTGACAATAATTTTGCCAATAACAAAATGGCTGGTTTATAACAAAATGTTTTTAGCATCATCCCACCACCTTTGTGAGATACAACAGATTACTGAACCAACCATAATGAGAATCTCAATGCCCTGATTTGGCTATTAGGTCACAACGTACAAATAACAAACCTCCAACCTTGGTTTGGTTTGTGACCTAAATACTGGGCACAAGGGTAGAAATGTAGGCTCTCTCATTGGCATAATGATTCCCTAACCCTGTGGCTTCTTGGATAAAAATGTAATAATAGTCCTGTTCATGGATCTCAATGGAGGAAAAGAGGTCATCTGGATTCTCATTACAGTAGGCAATGCCAGGAAGTTACTGGGAACTGGTGGCATCTTGCCAGTTACCCATGATCAGTCCAAAGTCAAGAGCCATTGGAGTCTGAAGGGTGCTGGCAGAAAGAAAGTAAGATGATTTTATGACTGAGATCAGGGAGAAAGACAGAAAGAAAGAGGTTCTCTGGGACAGTAGTGAGTGTTGTTGTCGGCTGGGCTGGTGATCCCGCGTTTACTTCGCATTGGGGGTGGGGAAGATATTATTAGAAACAAACAAAAATGTAGCCTCGGGGGCCGGGAGGAAAGCAAAATTATTGTCAGCGCTGGCCCACGCCTCAGAGAGATGCTAGTTGCAGCAGAAAGTCGAGAGCGGTGTTGGGCGGGTATTTGGTTTTGTTAATAAATAGCCTCCGGTTTCAAAATTGGAGAGTTGTCTCCAACTCGTCAGTTTGGGAAATCAAGTTGACTCCCAATATTTCAAAAATCTCAAAGATACACCAGTTTTCATGTAAGAAAAACCGGCCAAAATCAGTGGTGTTCTGTCTAGTCGGTTATTTGACTTTCTCAAATTTGTTGAGAAAGTGAACAGGTGCTAGGGTTAGTACATAAAGAAACCTGCAAGCATATGACTGTTTCTTAATAATCATGGTTATGAACCTTAAGAACCGCCTTGATACCCGGAGGGGGTGGTGTTGCAGTAACCGACCGACCAGCAGACAGCTTCACCAGTCCAGTCCAGTACTGCGACTGTCATGCTCTACAGTAGCAGGTACCGCAACCAAACAGGCTGCAGGATGAAATGAAATGAAAGAAAGAAAGAAAGAAAAGAAAAGAATCCCATTCACTCTGAACTCGTTGCACTACTAGGCTACCGATTCCTACTCTCTCGATCCTGATCAGCATTTCTAGCTCTTGCAAAGTTAAGGGGAGATCATCTTTGTTAATGCAGCTGATCTAGTTCAAGCAAGCGGCTGGTCATTTCACATTCATTGCATTGTGGTTGCAAAGCATCATTATGTTGAATCTAGCTAGCTCTAGCTAGATAGCTAGAAAATGATGAGCTAATTTCTAGCAGAGCTGATCTACACGTCCCTATATATATATATGTGCGTATATATATTAGAATAATTTCTAGCTAGCTGAGCTGGGGAGCAGTAGCACACTGCAGTAGAGCTATTGCAGGACGAGATTCTTGATTTGTTTTGTTTTTACAGCGTCCACAATTCTATATCGGCAGTGAGTGTATGTGAACTAGAGGATGCAGATCTAGGAATCAGCTGCAAGCGAGCTAAGTACTTATAACTAGTGGGAATCAGGGGAATTTGGTCCTGTTATGTACCAGTACTCATTGATCCGGTTTCTGTCTGTTTGTCCGTTCGTCTGTATGCTCTTGAAAAGAATTGAAGTTGCGTTTGTTTGTCGACGTTTTAGTTGGAGCGAGGGGTGGAGCGCTAAGGGGACTAGAAATCGAGTTCACAAATCTGGAGACTAGTGTGAGGAGGAGGAGGAGGAGAAACGTCGGGAAAACTGGGAAGAATTATTAGCTGTATCTAGAGAGACATTGTTGTGGGTCGTATCTGCGTGCAACATCTGAAGTAGCACTTTACCACAGCTGGTTGATTCTTGTTTTGTCAATCGAGCCGCGTGTCCAGAAAGTCTATGTGTGCGGTTACGCAGATTCCGCTGGCGTGAGAGTACATCTAGTGCTCTGTGCTTTTATTGCAAATTGGCGTGCTGCAGACGACATCAAGACACAAGTGAGAGAGAGACATAGAGAGACGGAGCTAGGGCTGGGGAAAGAAGGCCGGAAAGAGTCGGTGGCGTGTCTTTTGGGGCAAGGTTCTGGGTGCAGTACTACGGGGTTAATATTTATGCGTTGCAGTGACACCGGCCGCGGCGAAAGCAGTTGGGATTGCGTGCGGCGGAGTCTTCCATAGCTGAAACGGTGGCTGGACATCGATTGCAATTTCAAGATATCTTCGATCGAGAGATTTCACAGCACAACTTCGTCTAGTGTCGACACGCTTATGCAAGAATCCACAAGTGCCGGGGGACAGGAAAAAGATGAGAATGGAAACTTGTAGCAGATTCAACTAAGTCTTGAAAAGGTGTTGGACGTTCACGCAGAACTCCAGGTGTGAGCTTGCTCATGATGCACGCGGCAGCAGCTGTTTGAATGGGAGGAACACATAGATATAAGCAGAGAATATCAGATAGTTCTACGCCGGGGACAGCAGCTCAGAGCTCCACCAAAACTTGCATACAAGGACGTGATCCTCTTCTAGTCTTGCTGCGTCTACAGAGCTGCAGTTGCAGTATCTTCCAAACTTCCTTTCTTGAGAGGGAAGCTGGATCGTGTTCTGCTCCATTAATCCTCCTGTGCTCGCCGAATCCACTACAGGAAGGCCAGAGCTGCCAGGGACCTCACAAATTGCAGACCTTTGAAGGTCAGTACGTCGCGGTAGCAGCTAGCGGGGCGGTAGTAGTGCAGCGTAATGAGCAATATAGCTTCTGGAAATGGTCTCTGAAATTGGAGCTGCAGCTTTCCTCAAATCTACTTGAAGGTCCTAGTGCTGTGAAAAAACAAACTAGTGCATCATTGGAGCCTAAAGTTCTCAGGGAGCCAAACTTTTGGATTAGAAGAGCAGCTCGCTTGGAGTTTTCAAAATGCGAATTCTTTGTTGTTAACCTCGGTTTGAGCTCAATTTTAGCTAGAGCAGCAACTTCTAAGAACTTCAAAGAGTACGCATCGAGACAGTAGCACAAAAGATGTACAGGATTTACTACTAATCTCGTGTTCATGGGTTCTTCCTGCAGGTCGATCGGTTACGAGCTGATACAAACTTGAGAATGAAGGAAACTGGACAGACGATTTCGGGAATGGCTATGATCTTAAGCTTCTGCTGGACCATCCTCTTCTTGACAACATTTCCGGCGCTCGTCTTCGGAGGACGGCGAGATCCAGCTGCCGGTAAGTCGTCGTCGCACTCGCTTATACTGCATCCTCATGGACATGGTGAACTGAACCCTGGATTCATGCAATTCCGGTTCTCTGGGAGGTCTGATCTCATGAACTCATGTCGAGCATATGTCGTGCGTAAGCTGAAGTTCAGGAAAGTCGACAGACCCTCTTTGTCCCCACACTTAGTGCAACAGTGTAGTTCTGACGATTTCATTGTCCCTCGGACGTTCGGAGATTGTTGCTTTCCTACCTTCTTCTGACTATAAGCTGTTGATAAATGTCTTAACTGCTTGGTTCTATGGGCTGTAGGCGCAAAGGGACAATGGATCTCAGAAGGACCGGCTGAAGCCAGCGCTGAGTACCATTTTGCGGAAACAATTCATGGCGTCGCGGCGTCTGAATTAGACAACAAGATACAAAATCCCCACCAGTTGCAGCAGGTACTAATTTCCTCCTCTCAGGTCGGAATCCGGATCAAGGAGCATTTGTACCATGAACAGAAACATCTTATAAGTTATCTAGTTCCTGGAAAAAGCCTTGAGAGAGACAGAGGATTCGGGATCACCGTTGCAGGGTGCAAGAGTACCCGCGGTCTCTTGGCAAGCAAGGGATGGGAATAGAGGGCTAGCTGAAGATGGCTCATTGTCTCTTCGTTTATGAAAGGGATAGCAGAGGATTGTGAATACATGAGACACAAGCGCCTTTCAAGAGTCGTGCGTGGCTCAAATTGGTATAGCTACTTCTTGATGTCTTGTCTCCCATGGACTGTGCGCAGAATGGAATCCGCGGTCATGATACATTCAGGGTCTGGAAAGACAAGAAGCTGCTGCAACCAAGTTATAGTCACGAACAACAGCAGCATTCTCACCGGCTGCTAATTGGTTCCTCTCCTCCAACATGTCGAGGGAAATGCGGTCTTTGCCAACCGTGTAAGCCAGTGCATGTCATCATAGCTGCTCCTCGTGTAACGATTACAGAGCAAGAATACTACCCAGAGGTCTGGAGATGTCAGTGTGGAAACATGCTTTATATGCCGTAGCTAGCTGGGTGCACACAATATCCGCTTTACAGCTAGAGACCAGATCAATATCAGGTTGCTGCAGAAGCTGCTCATGATACATAATATTCTAAACCATAATTTCCTGATGCCGGGCCCATATTCTTCTTCTACTGCTCAAAGCCGCCGGAGCTAATTTGGACCAAGCTGCACAAGATGATTAAGCTCCACTTGGCACAGCGCAGCAATGATCATGTTGCAGCAGCTAGCTTCTGGAAGCAGCTGGTCTGCGAGACGCGCAGCTGCAACCACAATATAAAACTAATTATAAGGATTACAGCTTGAACCAAATCCAGCTGCTGTAAATTTTATTTAAATGTAGTCTGCAAATCGCGGGGTGCGCTTTTAAGAAATAGATCACAATACTAGCTAGCTGAGAGCGTAGATTTGGATTCACGCAAATCATCAGGCGTAGGATATGATCATTAGGAGTATATATTACTCAAGGTCTACAAGAAAAACTTTCAAGCTTTAATCTGCACTAGAACATATAATCTGACAGCTACCCTAAGCCAGAAATGTTTAGAAAAACTATACCCAATTCTGTTTAATCCGCGTGATCGAGTCGGAGAGGAGATCATCGGAATGATCCATCATCTAGGCTCAGAAAATGGGCACTAGCTAAATCTGCACCCCGTGATGATCGAGACTCGGCTGCTACACTGTGAGTATGAGCTGCGCGAGAGGAGGCCATATATTTACAGGATCATGCATTCTTTAATGATGTAGATTTAAAATTGCGACGAGCTTGTTCGTATCTCATGACGCCATTGTTAATGCTAAATCTCCAACGGTAATACTTATTTGTTAACATTTGATATTTCTTTTCTGTTGCGAAGATTAGGTGCTTGAAACTGCACTAGTGTTTGATCTGTTTATATTGGTAGATAGTCTGAGAAATCTGGCATCAAAATTCTGCAGGTATTCACACTGTCCACAGCATATGCATCAGTACTCTGCAGTAGCTTGAGTTGATTTCAAAGGAATTGTTCCATTGCTAAAACTATAAATCACATGATCAGTGTCTAGATAGTGCTATTTCGCGATTGTAATTTGATGCTGCCCTGCCAGCAAGGGTGCATGAGCCTCCAAGACTAGTATTTGTACTCTTCATCCGTTAGTTAATCACAATTAGGTTTTTGCAATTCTAGATCAGTGCTTGCAAAATTTAATGAGTACTTACTACAGTCCGCAAAGGATGGTTATAGAAGGCTTCGTATTATAACAAGGTCGCGTGTTATGACAAAGATCATCATCACAAGATTCGAGAGTTAGTTGCTGGCTAGTCTATTCCAGCAAGTGTTTTGTCATCCCGGCTTGCACACCCCGCCCGAGCTGCAGTCGTAGCTTCGGCGACCCTCGCAGACGAATTAAGAATTGTACCAAATTAGCTGCGCACCGAGTCAATGCCACCCGAAATTGAAGTTCCAAACCAGTGTTGGCAGGCTCCTCGGTTTGGAGTCTGGAATGTTAAACCTGGCCGGGTTCAGGTTCTTGTGACCTGCACCTGAAGAGGAACCTTCTGGAGCCAAGCTTGGTTCCCCGGTTTGAAGTGTTAAATCTGCGGTTCAGGTTCGTGTGACTTGGACCTGAAACGGCACCCTTTTGCTGGAACCCAGGCATAAAAGTTAGATTGGTAACTACCATTTTGCTAGAATCGAAGTTGAAACCTGAACCTTGAAAAAAGGTTCATGTTCTTTAGGTGAGTAAGATGAACTTTTCCGAAAAGTTGGCAAGTAGGGACGTAGACTTTACAATTTCCAGTTTTGATTTGTTGATAAACTTAGTACCTATACAATATCTACTCATGGGGAGTGTGTAATGTGTACATACATAAAAATAGGAGTCTCAATTTTACAACTGAGTTCAAAGATTGTAGAATTTTAAAAAATGTGCCAAAACCAAAATTCTAGGGTTCAAAATTTTGGAAAACTGAACTCAAACCTGCACCAAAGAACCATAAAAGAAAATTTAGACTCAAAAGCTAGGACTGAAGGATCTCTGAAAAAGGAAGAAGAACTAGCCGGTCAAGTTAAAGAGGTAAAGACCACAGTTAATTTGGCACTAGTTGATTCAACGGATTCTAGTGCAAATCTGAGGCCCACATAACAGAGCTAGGCAGTGCTCCATGTAAAATGAAATCAACATACATGATCATGAGCCTGAAATCTGAAGTCAACTCCTTGTTGTCTGGGTGTGTGGGGGTGTGTCTGTGTCTAGATGTTCACAATGCCGTGTCATCTGCATCCATGGCAGCTGCAAATGCGCTGCCAGCTGCTGAGTATCAATCAATCGGGTGCAAGCTCCGTGCAGCAGCAGCTTTACGAAAGAAAACAGTGCAGTACAAGTAAACCCCATTTTGAGGCAGTTGTTGTTTAATATCCCACGTGATCAGTGCACATGACTAGTAGTCTAGCACTGCTGTAGCTAAGTTAGTAGTGGTCTCCAGCTGCACCAGCACCTTTCCACTTCGCACATCTTGCAATACACCTCGAATCACTCACTAATTATTACATGCAGGGAACATTAAGGTCGAGTTGGGTGGCAAATTACATTATTTTCTTGACGACATTATATGACCTGATCTTCCAGTGATGGATTATACATTTGTAATAACAGTGACAAAATGTTTGTTGCACATGTTTTCTTTTTTAGTAAATTGTTGAGTCTGCCACCCTTAAGGTCTAGGTTCGGAGATTATGTCATTATCCTTGATCACAGTATATTACATAATTTTCCAATGGTGATTATACACTCTTAATAATAGTGACCAAAAGCTTTGTTGAACATGATTTCTTTTTAATAAATTTTTTTTGTTGATTCTGCCACCCTAGACCATAAAGTCATGGAATGGTCCCTGTACATACTAAGTAGGGAGTGAATCGAGGTTTGTGAATCTTCCAGTGATGATTATGCATTTTCTGATTAATGTTGAGTGCTTCACCCAGTGTCCCCTAACAGGCTTGCATGCAACTTCACCTAACATAATAAAAGACACTAAACACCCCCAATGAGTATTATTTGACACAAAAAGTGAACTTTCAATGTTTAGTTATCCAATTGCTGACATAAACTTTGATTGTTATGATCCTGCAGTTATGATAAATACATAAAAAAACTCATGTTCAGTGTTTGATTTCAGCCTGTGACAGTAAAATATGCAAATATATACATATGTATATATTCTTTTACAAAACATGCAGAACATGAAAAACCGTGCAGCATGGTTAGGAGGAGTAGAATCAAACAAGGAAAACAAAAATACAAGTCCTAAAAGGCACTGGACAGAGCCCACTAGTGAGAATTTGACATCTTGCCAACGACGTAATGGGCAGGGGCTTGAGCATTCTATAATAAATTAAGGCTTTCAGGTGTGTGGGGTTCTCAAATCAGAAACCAAAACCTGTCATCATGAGGGCTGGGGCCGACTACTGAGTTTACTCTGGCTCAGTCGAAGGAGATTTGTTCGCCTTCAGTATGACCTTTATCGTACTATATATGCGCATCATGTCTTTCTTTCTTTGATTTTCCCAACCTAGCTGGTCATTAATCCCCCTCAACTTGCTCCTGCAAGTACATGATGGTGCAACTGACATTAGTATATAACGCCCTGGGGTCTTAACTTCTAAGCATGGTAAAATAAGGCGGTTCAGTGCACCTAAACTTTTGTTGAAATTAATTTTAGATTACTTTTCTAGTGTACCATTAATTTAGGATGCCTTCGAAAATGTGTGTCGCATCTCGATTGCAAAACCCCAGATGTCACTGAACTTCAATTCATGATCTTGAACAGATTAATAGCATTTCAATAGAATTTTAAACTCATATTGAATCAGGGTCAGTGTTTTGTTTTCGATTCTGTGATGTAGCAAAGCGGCAGTAATTCGGAAAAAGGATTAGCCAAATGTGAATAGACCAGATGTGAAAGTTTTTAAAAGTAAAATCCTTTTCTATTCTTGGCTACCTAATCCAGCATGAGTACATATTATTGTTGCTTCTATTGGCTTTGCCTACCAAGGCAAGGATATTGCGTTTAGATCAGGCCTCATAAAATTTGGCATTCTACAAAAAAAATTTGGCATTGGCCAAAAATAAAAACTCAAAGTTGCCAAAATTAAGTGGGTATAAGTAGTAGTAGTTGGAGTAGTAGTAGTAATAATAGGCAAATAATCTTTGGAGAGTTGGCCTACTGAGTACTCCTTAAGAGAGGGAGGGATCTTTTAGGTGTAGGAATCCTCACTCTCCTATGCCTAGTGACCTATGTAAGCATAGGCCTTGAGAATAGGCCTACTCCTTAAGAGAGGGAGGGATTTTTAGGTGTACAAATCCTTGCTCTCCTAGCCTAGTGACCTATGTAAGCTTAGGCTTTGAGAATAGGCCTACTCCTTAAGAGAGGGAGGGATCTTTAGGTGTACACATCCTTGCTCTCCTATGCCTAGTGACCTATGTAAGCATAGGCCTTGAGAATAGGCCTACTCCTTATGAGAGGGAGGGATTTTTAGGTGTACAAATCCTTGCTCTCCTATGCCTAGTGACCTATGTAAGCTTAGGCTTTGAGAATAGGCCTACTCCTTAAGAGAGGGAGGGACCTTTAGGTGTACACATCCTTGCTCTCCTATGCCTAGTGACCTATGTAAGCTTAGGCTTTGAGAATAGGCCTACTCCTTAAGAGAGGGAGGGACCTTTAGGTGTACACATCCTTGCTCTCCTATGCCTAGTGACCTATGTAAGCTTAGGCTTTGAGAATAGGCCTACTCCTTAAGAGAGGGAGGGACCTTTAGGTGTACACATCCTTGCTCTCCTATGCCTAGTGACCTATGTAAGCTTAGGTCCATAATAGTATTTCCCTCATGGTTTATGATGCTCATGATGAAGGCCATTCCCAAAATGTCACGCCGGATTCAACCTCACCCTAGGATTTAAAGGCCCTTTTCAAAGGTCAAAACGCTGCAAACGATGGCGGCAACCCTTGAAATTCACTTTCTCACGTTAAAATACACACACTGCCAATTTTGCCAAAATTACCCAAAGAAAGTTGCCAAAATTAAATTAATTTTGGCAAAGTTGGCATTTGCCACAAACTATGAGGTCTGGTTTCGATTCATTATAGAGTATAGTAGCTTAAGGGATTTTGGCCCCTAGGTAATAGCCTGGTCTATTTTTATATGAGGATTTTTGAAAGATGATATTTTGGCTTCTGCTGAAACTTGAGATTAGGTACAGAGTTATAATATCTTGAAGGATTTTGGTTTCTTTTAGAGGAGTTTTTGAAGATTGTATTTATGCATGGTGAAATATTTGAGTTTTCCATAATTCTTCTTTTTCAGTAAGATACTTTTTAATGTAAATGGCAAGTGTGACACGCCCCTTATTAATTAGTTGGGGGCACCCAAGTTTGTTTTTAAACAAGTGCTAATGAACCACTTTGATTGCACCGTCACAATCTTCATTGAAGCATTGGGCACTCCCCAAACTAGAGGATGGAGGTGCTTCCCTGAGGCCCCCTTTTATAGTTCATATCTATAAAAGTTCAACTTTGGGCAAAATCATATGGGACAAAGGTGTGGTGATATTGGGAACAGCGTGGGGAACACATTGTTAACTTAGCAAACGCGTTGGGAAGTTCATGGGAACTTCTCGGGAGCATAGTGAGAACACACTGCAGACAGAGCGCATGGATTAATTACCAGAAGTAAGTAACTAGACCAGTGTTTTTTTGGCAATTTTGTATTATAGCCAAAGTGGTGAAGATATCCACAGGAAGATTTAGCCAAATTTGGCTACAAGCTAAATATTAAAGTGAAATTTTTAAAAACATCTTTCTGTAGTTTTGGCTCCCTGCTTGAACCATGTAAAGAAATCTGGCGATTTTTCAAAAAGAACATGATTTTAGCACTTTCAATATTTACTATTGCATTTTGGCTATCTTATATATAATTACAACAGTGGTGTGCGTCCGTCCGTCCGACTGGACAGTTCCGCGGCAGAACCGACCTGTCCGTCCGATAATGTTCCGCGGCAGAACCGGCCTGTCCGTCCGACGACGTTCCGCGGCGGAACCGGCTTTGAAATTCGAGGTCATGTCCGTCGGGTTTCAGGACCTCGACCGACAGACGGACAATTTTTTTTATTTTTTTAATTTTTTTTTTGCCGCCCTAAACTGCCGTCGTCGACGGAGGGGTGGGGAGAGGGGGGGGGAGAGAGGGGGGGGCAGCAGGGGTGGGGGGGGGGGGGTGGGGACGGGCGGGGAAGGGGTGGGGGGGGGCCAGGGAGGAGGTGTTTTTTTTTTTTTCTTGTGTCCGAAGGTCACGGGCACCCACTAGTATATATAGACAGCAACAAAAAGGCTGAACCAGACACCAGACGCTAGAGCTTTTTCATTGTTACCAGCTAGCTACTACCGATCCTGTTGTGTAGATCGATCCAGAGTCTAGGATTGCAGATCGATCACAAATCAGCTGAGAGTTCCTGTGCAACAGAGCTCCAAAATGAAATGCCCGTTGTATAGGCACCCATCTGACAAGCTGCATTCAATTATGCGCGTAATTCAAGGTCTGCTGCAAGCAGGCACCGTAGTAATCTGAGGAGTTTCAATTAAGGAGTTATTGGACATGCAAAAATTAATCCTCTTTCTGGAGCTTGAATATATTTTAAAGCACTTCTAGGAGGTCAGTAATTTCTGCAAAACCCCTCTTTTTGAAACTCTCTGACATACTAGAAAAATCCATCAACAGCAACCACTGGCCCTTCTACAAGTAAAATCCAACATTGCAGTTTTGTGCAAGCCTACCATTGAGGTCTGTCTGGGGTGCAAGATTATGTTGTTTTCTTGACCGTATTACTTGTCATAATCTGCCAGTGATGATTATACACTCCTCATTATATTGGGTGTGTTGCCAAGGTCGTGATAAGGGGCTCGCTTGGCACCTTAGGCAACATAATGGGCAGGGGCTTGACCATTCCATATAGTACTTGATAATAACCATAACTTCATTAAGTGCTGTTGCAGTGGACTGCCCTGCAGGCTCCAGTGCCAGATTGGTAGACAATCTCTTGTTTGTTAGGCCGGGACAGGCACTATCCCATCCAGCATATGGGTCTGTGCATTACCTTAAGTGCCAAAGTTCAAACCTTTGTCATTCAAGTTGCTTCATGATTAGAGGAAGTACTTGTTACTACCAGTGTTGTGCGGTTAGTTGAATTTTCAAGGAACTACTGGTTCCCATTTTTTAAATATTTCGGTTTTGAAAAAAAAGGTCAGAAGAATCAAACCAGTTGTTTCAATAGTTTTTAAAAACCTGCAATTTTCACAAGAGAATTGGTAAAGAATCGTCAATTTTCCTGATCAATTATTTGAATTTTGTTTAGTTTTTAGAATTGTAATTATGAATTCTAAGAACCGCCCTGATAATGTTGGTGGGTTGTTTAATAATATATAGCCCAACACCAGATTTCTCCCCTTCTCACCCTGTATTCTTGAGCCAAAAGGGGGAGGTGTTATATATCTTCACATAGAAAGCTTCTAAAGATTCAGTTTTGAAATAGGGCCAATCAAATTGGGTCATTCATTGTAAAGGGAAAAAAAAACTTGGCATCTAACTAATAGAACTAACAAAATTTATGGTTCGCATAATATTTCCCCCAATTGTTCTACCCAAATCCCAGAACTTATCCAGCTTTGGGTACTTGTAAATATTTGCTACACGATATCAGGATTATGAATAGGGTATAAGTTTTCAAGTTTACATACCCTTGATATAGGCGCTTCATTAGGGTATATTGATATTTTGAGCAAATAATTTAGATTAGATAACATACCCTCTCCATACCCGACGGGTATGTCTGGGTGAAAGATGTGCTGTACAACACTGATTATTACTTACTACTATTCACAGCGGTTTTTGAGAGCATCTTTGGCAGGGAGATGTGCAAGTACACTAACTTAAGTCTGTGAGTAATCAAGGGGATGGCAGAAGTCCATTAGAGAATTAAGAAAGGACGCGGCTATAGTAGACTAGTGTAAGCATTCTCCTGGAGACATTCTCACAGGCTTCTTCCTTCCCTGTGGAAAATTTGTCAGGGAAGAAGAAAGAAAGAAAGAAAGATGATAAGCGCGTAGGTACTTGCTTACATACCTGTTGAAGAGAGAACATCTCAGACTTACTAATTGACAGACTCTCTTGACTTCCCAAGAAATGCTGCTACTAATTATAGAGGCGCAACTGCACTATGCAGCAGCTTTCACTGACAGAAGTTCCAGTATTTAGAACAGCAACAACAACGTCGCCGTGAGAAGTGGGTCCCGGCGAGAGAAGGAGGTTCCTCCGCATCCCAAAGCTTTGTTGTGTCAGTTACAGATTGCTGCAGACGTTTTTCTGTAGGGAACCTGTAATGCCATAACAACCTTTGACGAAAGTATGAATGTTCTTTTAATGATGCTCAGATTCTGGGGTTCTCCATAGTCGAGATTACAAAAAGTAATTAAATTCTTTCTACAGATTATGGGCTCTCATAGTCTAAATTGCAACTGGAATTAACGTGCTGCAGATTATGAGTGTTTTCCATACTCTAAAGTCCAAATTTAATAAATTCTTTCTGCAGATTATGGGTTTTAATGGTTTAGATTATGTAAGGTTCGTCTTTTCTTCAGATTGTGAGTTCTAATGGTCCAGACCACAAGTGGTAATGATCAACATTCCAAAGTTTATTACCAATAAAGAATGTAAGTCCTATAGTAAGTGCAGATGAATGGTAGCAAAGGCCGATTAGGAAAAATCACAAGTGGTCATCCTTGCTTTAGATTATGGGTTTTCTTCATGCTCCAGATTACAACCACTAATAAATTGCTAATGCTTTCTATATTGAAAAGTCAACAATGCATTATCGAATTTTGGGTTTTTATTTTCATTTTTGCCTGTAGTGAGAGCAGCACCACCCATATTGGGTATATAGGCTTGCATCATTATTTCTGATATCTATTTGAGTAACATTGTTCTATGTGAGAAATAAGACCATATTGGGTGGAGTTGTTTCTATGTGTTTTGCATGTAGAATAGGAAAAATTTGTTTGATTTTGAGACAATAAATTTGCACAGGATGATTTACCTAGCAAAAGTCCTTCAATGGAAGTCTAAATCTTATTGTGGATTGGTTAGGTCGCTTGATGGATCCCCATGGCACAATCTCCTTGTTAATTGGCCAAATTACCTAATTAATCCACTTGTTTTGCTATTAAGAATCTCTCATTTTTAAAACCTCACTTTCAAGTTTATGAATGGGCCTTGAAATATGTGAATAAGTAATAATGAATGTAAAAAATATTGAGCCTAAAATACCCAATATGGGTGGAACTCCTGTTAATAGTTTGCTCAGCATGTGCCTATGGTGGACATTGACAAAAACCTATATCTTGTTTTGTGGGCTAACCAAGACAAGCATGGGTATACATTCATGTTTTCAATTAATTACATGGAGGTGCCTCACAAATTCAATTTTTGTAATTGCATTGACCCATTTTGATCGGCCCACTACCAAAAACTTTGAAGGCTCCCCTAAATAGAAACTTCTATAAGAAGATGGAGTGCATATCCTTTGGCCCACCTATACAAGTGAAAGTGGGAGGACTTTGGGCAAAGTGTATTGGACAAAAGGGTGCTATTGGGGGCATATTGGGAACACAAACTATAACATATGTGTGTTTTTAAGATGGTTTTTATGACTAAGATTTTAATCAAAACAAACAAGGGATAGATTTGTCCTAAGTCAAATTGGACTAGTTGTTGTAGCCAAAAATCTAACTAAGTCTGATGTGATTAAATGTGTATTTTTTCTTCTATTTTGATTAAAGTGGTTGGTGTTTGGTGTTTGGTTTGACTAACCTGACTAAGTGACTAATTAACACGACTGCTAGGTGACATGTTTGTTTTGATTGAAGTGACTAACGTCTTAACCAATATCTATGTGCCACATGGCATATCTACTATGATCAAAATTACTAATGTGATTAAAAAACTAACCTATACGTATGTGTTACATGGCATGTCTATATGATTAAACTGATTAAAGTGACTAGAACATTAACTAATATTATGTGCCACATGACATGTTGGATGTGACTAATATGAGTAGTGTGACTAAACAATTATCCTATAATTATGTGCCACTTAACATGTTTGATGTGACTAAAACACTAGCTTATATTTATGTGCCACATGGTTTGTTTAGTCTAACTGAAGTAAGTATGTTGACAAATTTTTAACCAATATTTAAGTGTCACATGGCATGTCTAATATGACAAGAATGTTTAACATTCTAGCTTATAGCTAACTACCATATGGCATGTTTATTATGCATGATATGACTGAAGTGACTAACCTATTAGCTTACAAGTGGGTGCCATGTATGCATTTCTGTTGTGACTATGATGACTAGATTTTTAAATGTGTGGGATAAACACCACAAGAGATGTTTATTACTTATTTGTTTATATTCATTGGCTAAGTAGTAGTTATCAATATTTTGACCATTGACATGCAATTTCAATCCTACATAATAATATGTATACACCTACATTGTATGTTGACAATGTACACATACATTGAAAGTTTAAATTCACATGCACCACAAAAACATGCATGAATCATTCAAAACCAACACCCAAATCAAATTTTGAAATGCACACACACATAACTTGCAACTGGATATATTAAATTTGATAATTACAAGTTTCACACTAACGGTTTGTATCTATGTACAAACATGTAACAGTGTAAGGCCACATTACAACGTACCTTATTGCATCTTGAATAATACAAAATGGAGGATCGTGTGATGAATTAGGACATGGCAAATGAACACCTTTCAACAAGTTATTTGTGATGGCAACAAAAAGGAAATTTTTTGACATAAAACAACCATGATGCACAACTCCTTCACCCTCAAACTTCACAAAATTTCCAAGTGTTATATCCTTGCTACTACTAGAAGATAAGACAATGCAATCATTTGTGCGATATTACAAAACAAATGCCAACAATGCAAGTAAGTATTGCATTATTACATTGTCATGATGTAAATCAACAAGTAGAAACAAATGCCAAGATCAAGTGTTAAAGGGATGGAAAATATTTAAGGCTTTAGTAATGAATTACAAATCTCTACTTACAATGAATACCCTATCAAAAAAAATTGCCAATCCATAGGCACACCAATGATTATCTTCAAATGAACAAATGATGAACCCTTGTAATGTTCAACAAATGAAAATCAATAAAGAAAATTCAAACAAGGCAATGTTGATTGGTTTACATTTGGATGGATATCTTTTCCATTTATGACAATTGTCTTCTTTGTTTTTTCCTTTGCAAAAATCATTTGAGCCCACTTGCAACTAGCAAAGTCTCACATTGAACCATTTTTTTCACAAAATTGATCCCTTTACTTGAAATGAACTTCCTATAGAATTGTTCATATACAAAATCCCAAAGACAAGATTTTATACACACATTTTGCCTCCTATATGCCCATCATTCATACACAATTTACATTACAAAATTTCAAGATTTTAGATGTTATTGCCAATCACTTAGGTTGTAGGAGACCATGCGAAATCTCTTAAAGCATTTTAATGTGTGCTACTTTTAGTAAGTCGTTATTGCATGTGTGGATTAAAACTATGTATTTTAAACTACTTGGAGCTTCAAACAAGCCAACCAAGTAAGGCCATAGTTCTTCCAATAAGTAATTGTCTTCCACTTCAATATCAAATTGATTGGGCATGATGTAAGAGAATGGGGCGTTCCCTATACACTTATATGGACTATCATCTATCAACAACATATTAGTTGGACCTAGCTATCAACTACAACTTGGACTAATTTTGCCCAAACCCTATCCATTTTTTCAACATTAGTTATTGGTTTGCATTTAAAGGATGGCCAATGCCTGTCTCAAAACATTTTTCTACACCCATGTGAACATAGATTTGACACCTAACACTCCGTCCAACAAAAATTGAACCATAGGGGCCAAGTTATGTTATGTTGTTAAAAACCAAATCCCAATGTCAAATCTAGAACCACACATCTCCAAGAATTCACAATAGCTCCAAGTTATGAGCTTACAAACTTTTGCCACACCTCACTACCTCTAGTAATGGTTTCCATTCCTTTCTAGATTTCACATCCATTGCTTGACATAGCAAGCCATTCACATCTAACACTAATTGGTATTATATTAAATAGTTGCAAAGTAGACAATCCATTTTTTGACGTCCAAGAGGTAGTTTCTATGGGGTTAAATGTAAATTAGGTGCTACACATTTTGGGATATGATTGAAATTTTTTGAAGGAACTCATCTAAGCAATCTATAATATGCATAGTATCAAATTTAAAAATTTGACACTGAAAAACCACCATTTCATTATGAAGTGGACTTTTGAAATGATACAAGAAACCCTAATCATAGTCCATAAAATGCTTTATGGACTTTTATTTCACAATCCATATGTGGGATGTGTGAAAAAAATCTTAATATATTTGTGATTTTATTTTCATGCTAAAATTACATTTGAATGCATATTTTCATAACTCATTTATCACCATGCCATATGAAATTGTTAAAGTTGGGAAAGTCCACCATTTACTATAGAAGAATATTTGGGAGACAATTTTTCAAGGAGGACTTTAAGGCCTTACATAACATCTGCCACCTATCAACTTTGCGAGAAACCATTTTTATGGCTACTAGCCTACTCCACTAATGATGTCATTGAAACACATGTCACAATCTGGGAAGTAAACCAAGTTAAGAATATCTCACGTCCAACTTTTGAATGACCACATTTTGTTAAGGCTTTGTCTTGTGTGCCTTGGTTCTTGCAACCCGTTGCCTCTAATCATTGTTCTTTCTCTCACCCATTGCCTTTCATATGCACTAGCTTTTTAAAGCCATAAAGTCTTTAATCTTTGCTTCTTGAATTTTTTAATCTATTTTATGCTCTTGAAGTTTTCAAACAAATGAACTTGCGCATATTGAAACTACATTAAGTTGAACACCTTCATGCAATGTTCTTGAAAAATTTTCCCAAAACACAAGGTTTTCAACAAGCAAAGAGACCTAAGTTATTAATATCCAATGCATTTGTTAGACAAGACTTTTCATTTATATGTTTGTTGTAGTGTTTCATTAAACCATTCTAATTCACTTTAATTTGTATTGTAACTTCTTGTGTGCAAGTATGGTAGTTTGTTCTGGAAATAGCTTGGAAGAGGTTTGTAAGGGTCATTGTAGTGACTTTCCACCATCTTTTTCACTCCTTACTTTGAATGTTAACATTATTTTTTGTAGCAATCTCATTCTTGAACCATTTTCATGGTATTGCATTGATTATCTTGAGTGGGGAAATATACTTTTGCTTGGGTCCAAATTCTTTAAGGTGTACCAAAATCTTGTCACAACATCACCCTTTTCTATCTTTTCTACCTAATCAGTTTTTACCATGTGAAAACACATTTATGGATGATTATGATGGAATCTAGAATTGTAATGATCTAAAATATAATCCTTTTGAAATTTTAAACAACTTTAGATTCATTATTTTTATAGGGATCAAAATATAAGGTAAAAAAGGATTGTTGTTAGGACTAGGCCCTTTTCATCCTATGTGGTACACCTTAAAGGATTTTCACCCACTTATGGTTCCTTCAGATAATCACCATTCAAGTCTATAGTTGGTTATCTTTTCTCCATGTATGAAACTGGTGCTTTTCAATGACTAGATAGTTTGTGTAGGGTTTTGTTATCACAAAATCAAAGCTTATGTCCATTATGGTGGTTGATGGATACAATGTGATGAACACCCTATAAATGTGCAAAATGCCCTAGCAAGCATCATGGCAACAATGTGTTGAAATTGTAAACAAATGTGGACGGTAGAAGTGAAATTTAAATTCTTACATAATATTTCACACTATTGTAACAACATATTTGAATTTCACATGCATATGTTCATTATTTCTATCTTAAGTCTAACAAATTTAACATTATAATTCATTCACACATCAAATTCATAGTTATTAAATATAGCCAAAATTTGCACTTCAAATTACATTGTAAAAAACTCTAAAAATAATAGTACAATTCATTTCATCATAATTTAATACTACAAAAAATTCACACAAAAGTTGAACATAGAATTCACTATAGAAGTCTGTGCTTCTCTATATTACTGAGAACATCAATCCAAATTACAACATAATCCCAAGTTTTGTTGAAAAAAATCTCAAAACAACACTTAAAATATGTGTTATAACAAAACAAGGTCTATGGTTTTCTACCGCAAGTACCTCCAACTCTTCCCTATTCTTCTCTAAAAATTCCCTATCTCATCTTCTTCTCCTTCTTCTCTTGTTTTCTAAAACCCTCCTCTTTCGAACCATCTCAAGTCACGTCATTATGATCCAAATCAACAAGAATTCAAATTCAAACTAATAAAGTTCCTTGACTAGTCCCTATCTTAATTGCCTTGTTCATCCCGAATCACATACTTAGCTTACCCCTTTAACAATGGAGTATGTGATGGCTTTCATTTTTCCCCTTAATTCAAATTTAACTATGTATGTACATTTCTTGCAACAAGTTGATTTGACCTAACTATTTGTTAAATTATGTGCAAACTCACAATGACCCAATATAGGTTGAACTATAGATTCTCATAATAATGCTAACATAATAAAGACAAAATAGAGCAAAATGAATGTCAACACCATTACAAGGCATTTTGGAAGAAGGCAAAAGTTGAAAAAAAAACCTAGAATTGTGCACAAACAAATTATGGACAAATGCAAACAATGATGAACAATAAATATTATTGGTGATTTCAGTTCAAGAACACTGATGGTTGACCCTAGATCTATGAGTATAAAACTTATGATGGCAACGGCCATTTCTCATGTTAAGGTTTGTGATGATCTTCTTGATTATATATTGTCTGCAAAGGCTACCATTTTTGTTGGATTGATATTTATTTTTCCCTAACATGTATGTTAAAAAATTATTTAGATGGACAACCTTTCCTATGGACTTTATTAATTAATTAATCACCACATAGGGCCCACTCAACATTGGTTTTAAAGTATTTTTTCCATTATAATGTTCAAATATGGACTTTTTGGATTAAGACTTTTGCCACTTTTGAGACACCTTAATCTACCCTAGGTTAATCCACCTTAAATTATTATATGAAAAAATTTAATGTGTTATTTTACCTTATGTTATTATATTTTATTTCAAGTTATTTTAAATGATTATATTTTAGGATAAAATAATAAAATAACCTTGAATAGTTTAAAATATAATATGAAATAACATATATTAATTTAAAGTAAAATAACCTAAGGTATAACCTAGGGTTAATTACATAGGTTAACTTAAGATAACTTAAAGTAAAAAGCTTATGATAAGTTCAGATACCTTAAGGTAGAATAACCTAGAATAATTTATAATAATTTATAATAATTTATGCTTAAATTAAAATAACTAGGGTAACTTAAAATAACATAAAGGGGTATTATCATGCTATAAGGAACCACACATGTCCCCTTAAACCATTTTTCTTTCATTGTTTTTCTAAAAAATGTTCTTAGAATCTTTTTAAAACATTAAAAATCTTTAAAGTTTTCATGATACTATTATGTTAAGGTGTATATTAAAAGATATCCCAAAATATGTCATAAAAAAAAATTTTCAAATTGTGTTTTTAGTGTCAACTATTTTTAAATAGTGGTTGCGAATCCTTAAAAATGTAAATTACGTATTTTTCATTCATTACATTGATTCCAAGTTTTTATGATATGTATATAATGTATTTAAAATAATATTTTATAAAAAATATTTCTATTTATTTATTTTTATTTTCTTACAATCCAATTTTCAAAAAATTAAGTAATGGTTATAATTTTTGATGGTACATGTTAATATGACTACACCCAATGTATAGCCAAAAGTAACTTAAGGTATTTAAAACAACATTAAAAAAACCCTATTTACCATAGTAATTTATAATAGTGAATTATGTTAATTAATAGTGAACCATGATGTTGACATAGTGAAATAAATTTAACCAAGGTGAAATCATTAAAATGAAATGAAATTATTTCACTTTTAAGGTCTCATAGTGATTTAAGTTAGTGAATCACACCCCACTTTTGTACTCATGGAATATGAGAATCACACCTAGCACTGAACTTCATTGCATTGAAGACCCAACCTCATGATTAACCCTTGGACTTCCATTTTAATTTTATTACTAACAATGGGTTAATGTGGCCATCACAAACATATTAATTGAATTAGGAACCCCAACATGGTTTCCATCATCATGGCCTCCTAAAACATCAAATATATCCTCATTTGGGGCCATTGATCTTAAAAAGTTGGCTCCACCAAAATATCTTGGGTTAATATTCGAACTAAAAGATTAATCATCTTTTCAATCCTTTGCCTTCCCTAACCCAAATGCATTAAATTTCACCTAGGCCACCATGCTTATAACTAAAGCCTCGAATCATACAAACCTAACTTCCATGGTGTTAGATTGGCCCTAAATTAATTTGGTGGCCGGCCCTTTTTTAGTTATACCTCTTGTTTTTTGGCCCTTCCCATAATCATGGCCCTAATAATTACCAACATTGGTGTTTTATGAATAGCCTTCTCATGATTATAAAAACAATGATCAATGTCATGGCTATATGCATTTGCAATGGGAACATGGGTAGTTGGAGTTAAGGCTAGAGTTTGAGGCCTAAGGTGGATTACGATAGTCCTTTTTCTTATGAGGCCACTAAACTTACAACATTTGTCTTCTTTGCCTTGCTTTGCTTAATATGATGTGGAATCACCCAATTCCTATTTATTCTCCCTTGTCTTTTTGGGGTGTATCTTTATTGGGTTGACCTCATGATTATTAGGTTGAGAGTGCCAACAAATTCCTTGGGTTTTCTTTATTAAACCCAAGGGTGACCACCCATTTTTCCACCATGTCCATTTCAATTCATTCCAATAATTAGAACACACTTACCAAATTGGGTTATGAAATACATAGCATTTCACACCCAACATCTAAACTCCCTATCCAAAATCCCAACAAAAACTAGACACTTGGATTTTCATAAACCATGTAATCAACCTACAAGGTTTCTGATAGTCCTTTCATAAGCTTTCATGTTGTTTACATTTTAATTCTTATAAACTTTGGGTGAAAGAAAATTCAATTAAACTGAAAAAATAGTTTTCAAAAATTAAAATCATCTAAATTCATATGTTAGCATGAAATTATTTCAAAAATTCCTCCTATTGTAGTGCAAAACCTTGTATGCCTCTATTGACCTCATAAGAAGGTAAATCTAAAGTTTGAAAAGCGAGCAATTACATAAAAATGTATAAAATTATGTTTGAAAATAGTTATGTAATTGTGTTAAAACATACTTCATTTCCAAATAGATTATTAAATATTTATAAATTACATCTTTTAACAAAATCTATGATATCTTTAAAACTACATTTTTCAATTTTTGATTTAGACATTGTTTTAATCTAGAATGAAAGCATGGGAAAGCAAACTAAAAATTTACCTTGTAACATAAATGAAAAGTGGCCATGAAGTAGGCTTTGGTATATTGAATCTAAAGATAGTTTTTACTTCAATGATTAAATATACAAAGTTCTTTGACTTTGTTACAACTATTACAACTATATTTTAAAACCATGTGTATAAAATAGGTTTGTATATATTCATCAAAAGTCAAGCAAATGTCACAACCTACAAAATAGATTACATGTAGATTAATATTGGATCTATTCTATTTTAAATCAATGGCACCAAAAATATACTAATGAATTTTTGGAGTTTTCATAATAGAATCAAAATATATTTAATGTCTAATGTAAAAGTAGGAATGAACACAATATTAACATGGTAATTTCATTCCTACTTGTTACCTACTTGTTACCTACTTATATTATATTAAAGTTTTCAAATTTTGTATTCAACTCATCAAAACTCAATAGAAGCATGGAAGCTTCCATAGTGAGATTTTTAAAAAGTTTTGAATCTACTTTCTTATGCTTATGTTGAAATTGCCATATTTAAAATTTGGAATTTGAGCGGACATATTTTTTAGTTCATTTTAACATGCTTGGACCTTCTACCTACCTACACCTACTTTAAAAAAGACTAACATTATATAAAGTAAGTTTTAACCTACTTGCACTTCATAATAACCTATTTGACTACCTATTAAATGTGTTTTTCTATAATATTACTATATAGGATTTAAAATCATATTAATTTTAATTTTCTAATCCAATCAAATTACATGTTTAACAAATTTATGATTTGTTTTATGGTACTTGTAATTAAGTCTAAAAAAAGTACATTATTTGGTCCACTTGAATATGCTTTCACCCCTCCATAGTTTTTTCATTTGAACCCCTTGATGATTCCTTTACAACTCTCGAAAGAATTCCACTAATGAATTAAATGCTAACAACAAACCTTATGTGCTAATGGAAAGACCAATACCACCACTCCTAGTGGCTACCCCATTTGTAATGACTCCATTATCATTTACATTCCCACCCCCACCAACTAAGCCACTACTATAAACTATTGTAATCACACCTAAAATGGAAACAAATGTTGGGACCATAGGTATTTCAATAATTGACACATAGTTGGGCGACCAATGTATTCACCACTCTTCAATATGAACCTCATGGGCACAAATGAATTCATGGTAATCATCCAAAGGTCGTCCCTCCAAATGCTAGAACAAACCCTTCCATGTTATGAAGGGGATGAACAAATAAGGATTACACATAAGTTCCATATCACATTAATTGTCAAACTTTCCAATGAAATCATCCAATTCAAGGCTGTTAACTGACCTTGAATATCAATGTAGCCCCTTTCCATACATGTCTTCCCACAACAATGGTGTTGTGACAAACTTTGGAAATGAACTTGTCTCAAAATCTAAAGGCTTCCTCCAAATGACAATGTAGGTGATGTGGGTGGTTTAAACTACACCCCACACCTATTAAAACCATTAGTGATAGTAACATGTGTTTTGTCCCTAAATCCTATGCCCCTTTTGTGGTGAACCCTTGTGAGCCATACCGACACAGCCATGTGTGGTAATCTCAGTTTTAAGAGTTACATCAGGGTTTTTTGAGTGGGGTAAGGTTTTTAAGGGCTTTTTAGCGACTTCATATGGAATGATGAGTGCGCATGGTGCGAAGGGGGTTATTTGCTTTTCTGAAGTGCGTTATTGGTGATTAAGGAGTTGGGTTAGTCTTTTCTTCAACAAAGGCTAATAATCATAGTTTTAGAAACTCTGTTGCGTAATTAGGGGTGAGAAATCTCTAGAGGGTTGGGGGTAGAAGTAGACACCAAAGTTTACGGTGTTCAGCACCACTTTAGTCTTGTTATGGTATTTAGGGAGTAGCAAGGATGTTAGAAATTCTTAAAGCAATTGAAGGGACGTTAATGAAAGATTTAATAGAGATAGAGTAATCTTCAAGCCATTGAGCATAAGGTTAATTCGAGGCGATTCAACAATTAAATAGATAGAATGATAGTGTGCCAATGGCAATAGGGGTCTGATGATAATCGAAACATTTATTTATAATGGCGATAAGCTCAACAAGGAGCTGCAGGTACATGTAAAATCCTGAGTTATGCCTTAGTGATAATTCACAATTATAGGAAATCTAGGATGCGTCGGATGGTGCGAACTAGGTAATCCGCCTTGCTATTGGGAGGCAGTCGACAAATCGGACCGCACAACCAACGATAGTGACCAACGCCGGGAACCGAAGACCATGCAAAGATAGAAGTATCTTCAGTGTCGTAACAGCCTTCACAAACGGTCTCGGGTTCATCACCAGAAGCGGGGTCGACTTGCAGCAAGATCACCAAGGTGCGAGAGTTCGGAGAAATACGATAGTACCAGGCTCGAGGGGGTTCGACTTCAAGAGGAGCACGCACCTCTCGAGGTTCGGGTTCTTCATCACGAGGATGTTGTGTCAGGGTAAGATCTAGAGACGACTCCGGGGGCGTTTCTTCATTCGCTTGTGCAGCTTGCGGCCCGTAAGATGTGACCATGCGCGACGCCATAATTTCAAGGAAAGAAAGAGGTCAGATCTTCAATCAAAATCAAGGCGACAGTGAAGGTGTGGAGGACTGGTTACATTGAGGTGCGCAATTGTAGTTTATAGATCGAAGGAAAGGAAAATGGAAGAGGTGAAAAGGGTTTTTCCTTCACCTTCCATTGGCCACCAAGCTTGGAACCTTCCATTGGCCACCAAGCTTGGAACCTTCTATTGGCCACCAAGCTTGGAACCTTCCATTGGCCACCAAGCTTGGATCCACCTTCACCTCCCTTCTCCTTCTCTTTAAAAGGCGAACTTGGATCATTGGGAGGTCTCTCTTTTTGCCTCGAGGATAATTTTCATGCAATCTTGAACACTTGTTTCACAAGTTTCTTGAAGAGGAAAATAATGTTTAGTCTTTGTGGAGGGGAGAAGGAAGAAAAGTAGAATGAAAATCTAGTGATAGTGTTGAAAGGTTGGAACTCTAGAAAAATCTCAGAAACCCTCTCGGGTTTCATAGCATAACGTTTTACTGTTGTAGCTACAGATCTTAAGATTTGGTAGGTTGGTGCACCTTGTTGTTAGCTTTCCAGAGAGCTATAGCAAGCTAGATTTGAACAATCTATGGGTGAGAAACAATTGTTTAAGTGACTAGTGGTCTGCAGCAAGGTTTAATCATTATCTTTGTAAAACCCTCTCGGGTTTGGTAGTGTAACTCGTTACTGTCGTGGCTGCAGATCTCAAGATTTGGTAGGTTGGTGCGCCTTGTTGTTAGCTTTCCAGAGAGCTATAGCAAGCTAGATTTTAATAATCTATGTGTGAGAAATGATTATTTAAGTGACTAGTGGTCTGCAGCAAGGTTTAATCATCATCTTTGTAAAACCCTCTCGGGTTTGGTAGTATAACTCCTTACTATCGTAGCTGTACATCTCAAGATTTGGTAGGTTGGTGCGCCTTGTTGTTAGCTTTCCAAAGAGCTATAGCAAGCCAGATTTGAACAACTTATGTGTGAGAAACAATTGTTTAAATGACTAGTGGTCTGTAGTTATGGCGGACATGATGTTGAGTACTTAAACATTGGTGGATCGAGTGATAATTTGACATGAAGTCCTAGGATGTGTAGTATGTGAACTTGAAAATATATATCCATCAGTCCTAATCATAGATGATGCATAGAAGGTGGGCTACTTAATTTCAACTACAAACGCAATCTAACATCTAGAATGACATTTGTATTTTTCCTTCATTAGTAGCATTTGTGCTTTCAAGCATAATCACCTTGTAGAACCGAGAGTAAAGGGACGGAAAGTCACCTCACAACCCTAACCTTAAATTGACTATATAACTCAAAACCTTTGGTAACTATGGTTTAATGAACTTGTTATGATTTATACCAAACCTAAAGGGATGTTGAATTTGTTGTGGCTTAAGCTACCCCTTAAACCATAATTCCCATAATATGAACCCAAGAATGTTACACACGTATGGCTAAAACACTTACACTTACAAAAACATTTCACAAGGCTAATAACACTTGAGCACATTGTGAGGACAACAAGGTGGTTTACTGATCATCAACCCAATTTCACCACGACTCAAAACAATGAAACATCCTAATGATCAAATCTAAAATTATTTGTAAATTGCACATCCCAATACAACTTAACCTATTTAGTGATCAAGATTGGGTGATAACCTCGTCTCATATTTGGCCATTAACCATATTACCCATAGCCCCCAAGTTCACGTCAATGATAAAGGCATGTGTGGGAAGGCACATAGTTTTCCACCCCAAGGGGACACTTAGTATAAAATTTGAGATCTACGTGTGCCAAACGACCATTTTTAACATGGGTATTAACTAATTGACAAACCTATTTTTTATCACAATATTATTATTTAATTTTTTAATATATACATATTAAAGCCACCCTATATTAATTATAATCCATTATTTCAAATTATTACATACCCTAAATTATAATTTAATTAAGTATTTGAATAAAATGTACCTTATTTTTTAACTAATTAACTTACTTTTTAACCCAACAACCAATATATTACACCCTATATTTTACTCACGTATTTTATTTTATTTTTTATTAGTGTCTCACTCCCCCCCCCCCCGTGCGGGGTTTTTCACTTAAGGTTTCACATATAGGAAGCACAAAACTACCAAATGTTAACTTGAAAAAAAGTGTTCACCTTAAAGTCGCAACCAAATGGCACACACCTTGGTATCCCTTTACCCTATGAAATCATATGACAACCCAACCAAAATATTGACATGCAACATGCGCAACCCAACAAAGATAAGTGGAAAAGCACAAATCATATAACACAAATCTTCTTTTTTGCGATCTTCACACATTAGTCATGAAAAAAATTCAAATCCTACGTGTTCATTGATGGCATGGCATTCCTCCACCTATGAAGTATAATAATGGAGATTCAGCAGCACAAAGTTGATTTGCCAAAAACATTTGGCAAAAAAAAATGGTTAAACAACACCCCATGCCTTGGAAAAATCCTTTAAAACTTTTCTATCACTAAACAACTTGAAATTTCTAAAACATGTAGTGTTCCTCCTTGTGAGTTACTAATGCAAACATCTTCTGATTCTACCTTTGTATGGGTGAAATGTGAATTCCCAAATATTAAATGGAAATTAATCCCAAAATGGAAAAAATCAACCTCAAACTTCCAAAAAATTGTCTCAAAAGTTGTGTAACCCTTCTTTCAAAAAGCTTAATGGTGCAAAAATCATGTCAAATTGACACCATATGCATTGTGGTGAATTTCCCAAAAAAATAATTTATTTTCACGTCAGATGATGTCACATATCCTATTGTGTGATGTCACATCTCATCACATCATTTTTTTATAAAAAAATCTAAAAGCATTTTTTCACATAACATATATCACCTAATGTCATGGCAACATGAAATGATGTGCCATAAACACCAACTTGTCTAAAAAAATAATTCAATCACCAAACCATTATTTACCTACAAGTAGGTTGAACTTGACCTCTAGGTTTGAGAAAGAAAATAAATTGAAAAATAGAAAGGTAGGTTCATATTAGACCCCCAAACCTCCTTATCCTAACCTAATTCAAACACCCAAACTTTAGAAATGAATTGAACCTTCGAGGTCTTAAAAAGATGCATAATCTTCAACACATGATAGTCATGATGATGGAAGTCAACTCCTCCCATCACAACTTCCTTTTGGTGAACCCCGTCCTTTGCTCATGTTGCTACTATTATCACCACCTTATTATTGGGCATGTGGAGTTAGTTTTAATGAAGATAGTGAAAAACAAAAAAAAAAAAACAAAGGAAAGACAAAAAGATAGAAAGAAATAAAAAAAAGATGGATGGGGCCATTTGTGACAAAAATAGGGGCCTTTTCCTCAGTGGGTTTTTTTCTTTTCCTTTCCTTCACATAACAAATTCTAAGGTCCAAGCTCACAATTGCAACTCCTACCCATCATAACCAAGAACAAACAAAAACAAAACAAACCCAAGTGCAATGTTGAAAACAAAACTTGCTACAACTCAAAAAACAACAAAAATAACACAACAACCTATCACACCCAACTCCCATGCAAAACATGACTAAATTAAGTGTTAAACAAAACTAAATGTAATTGCAACATAACACAAAAAAACTGGACCAAAATTTTGGTGATTCAAAAAATATGATTCACTTACAACAAGTAGGAATCCAAGCCCAAAAAATATAAAGAAAAACCCAAAAAAAAATTGTGCAAAAGAAATTTGCATAACAAATAACAATAACATGTGTGTTTTAGAATTTCAAATCATCAAAAATAATTTCAAATCACATAATTTCAGATTATATCCCATCAAGAAATACATTTTAACCTATGTTCACACTTAAACTAGTTGATGACAAAACCCAAATAACTAAACTAACCCAATTTATTCTTAATTAATAAGAACTTAACTAAATAGCAAAACTAACATATGACATGGGTAAAGGAGTGAGAAGAATGGATGGGTGGCATTGAATACTTCATTCAATGGAAGGACTTGCAAGTTTGAGGAGAACAATGTCATATACAATTCTACAATTTGGGATTAGTTGCAATTGCAAGGGTTTGTAGAATCTAAAAACTGCCTATTTTGCTAAGGGTTTGAAATTTGGACTTCCATGATTTTTGGAAGGAGGTCAACATTGTAGAATACCAATGTGCTCTATGCAAGTGTGTGGTAGTCCCTTTGTAGGACCAATTTTTAAGTAGGTTGCAGTAGACTTAGGTGGGCCTTCATTGAAATACGCTCATAGTGAATAACACATTATTCTGAGTGGGTGGGACAACACTTTCATTGCTGCACCACAGAAATGGTACTTACTCCTTTTATTACTTTTAGACAAAACCTACCAGGGCACGGTATAACTTTCAAGCAATGAGAACTCATTATTGTCCTATCATTATCCATCCATTGTGATACTCTGATGGATGATAACTCATTGACTTTCTTATCTTCTTTCATCCATTGTGCTGCACTGGTGGATGATAACTCATTGAGTTTCCTACTTCCATCCATTCATTGTGCTGCACTGGTGGTCCCTTATGTACTCTATCACCAACAAAACCAAAGGGCCATACTACACACTAAATCTTTTGCCAATGAGTGGCTCATTGTGAATTGCATCTCTGCCCCCTTCTGGCAAGTTCAAACTAGTGTTGACTGGTTCTTCTTCTTTGCATAGTTGAAGGAGCATGATCTTTGTGGAATTTGAACTTTTTGTCTTACACATTATTACATCAAATAGTCAGAATTTGAACATTTTTGAGACCTGCTTATTATCAATTTGCTTGTTCAAGCAATACAATGATTCTCAATATCCCTACTTACTATTTTGATAATACCCGCCTATTTTAACATCAAGGTATGTTGAGAGATTTAAAGAACTCTCTTCCAAGCATACTAAGTCCCAGTCTAACAGCACCTCCATAGGCAGATACTTTGGATGAAGTACATCCTTTAAGTGGGGCTGAAATTGGGTTTGGTGTAAGGTAAAGCCCTAGGTTGAGGACATTACGAAAATAAGAGGCTCTACCACAGTGATAGTCAAGGGGGTGCACTAAATTTCAGTAATGCCCTCTTCCGAGGGCTTTATGCACTGTAAGGCTTTATCCATTGTAAGGCACATGGCAGTCAGCCTTGGATGAAAACTCCCCAGTCCTCTTTGGATGAAAAATGTAATATCATGATGAAGGAGCGAGAGAACTGGCAGGACAAGATGAAGAACCAAAAAGTCTGGGAGGGAAATTACTGATTAGAATGCCCGCCTTAATCCCTTCCCAGTTTGGACTTGTGCTGAGTGATTCTTTAAGTTTTCAAATAAAAGTCAGATCCATTTCTTTGATTACCATAGCCTAGGGTCAGTTTCCACATTGACAAAATGAGTAAGTATTAGTTTTTCAAAAAATGAATTCGTATTTTAATTTTAAAATTATTATTTATTTCATCATCTACTATAATATTGTGATATGAGTAATGAAATTATTCATACGTGTAGCCTATGATAAATTATGATGATTTCAACACGTCAACTTCATATTTTCACAAAATTTGGTTTCATTATTTTGAGGATTATTTAACAACGAAACTGACCTTAGGGTAAGGTACTTTGCATATGAAAGAGTAGTTGACAGTTCTAGAATTCCAAATCTCTTAATTAGGCCAGTTCTTACCAAATTGGTTCCCTTTTCAATTTTTTCATTGATATCAAAAATGCCGAGGTCTCTTCACTTTTGGTGCCTATTCTGATTCTCTTAGCTTCTAGCATCTGTAGATTCTTTAGTTCTCTAGCAGCTACTAGTTCTTTGAGCTGAGGATCCTTACAAAGGACTCATACCCATCCCTTTTCCAGGGAAGAACTGCCCTATTGATCGTAATGCCCTCATAGTCGTTGTGATCAGTTCATTTTGTTCAACACTGGTTTGGACCAATGTTGGGTAATTCTCATGAACGGGGTTGATTTTCAAGTCAGTTCTCTCAATGAGAACAAGCGATTCTAGTTTACGTGAGAATCGGTTCCTCAAGAACTACCTTGCGTTATTGGGTGTTACGTCGATCTATCATCTGGGAAGGAGGAGGCGGCAATGCGCAAGTGAATGAAGTTAGAAGTCGGAACTCAGACCCCTGGCAGACACAGATCATTGTAGTAAGCCACCTACCTGATTCCGGTGGGATAATCTCTGTTTGGTCAGTCTAGCAGCTAGCAGTGAGTGTACTTTGTTTCTTTCTGGAACTGACATCTTCATTACCAGACAGAACAAATTACACACACTTGCACCTTGAAACAAAACTTTGAAGGCAGTGTACTTTGAAGTTTGGTTGTAGGGCTGAAATTTGAGGAATGCAGTTCGCCCTTAAATGTTCAGAGTTCAGACCCACAAGGCCAACTCAATATACTACAGACCCTGTCTGTGTGGATCTCTCTCTCACTCTCTCTCTCTCTCCCTCTCTCTCAGATCCCCAGGCCAAATTCAAATATTGTTCCACATTTAAATGGAGCTGGGGTTTTTAGGGTCTCCAGACTTAGATTTCAGTAATCCTTCATCTTTTTCAGAGTGTTGAAAACTCAGCCCCACTGTCCTCTGAAATTGGCCTCCAGGGTTTAAGGTTTGGATTTCAATAAACCTTCAGACTTAAAGTGTTGAAAACTCAACCTTACCCATGGTTGAAATTCTCAACCACCTCACATCTTCTGATGTTAAAATGAGGTTTAGGGTTCAAAGTTTAGTTGTATGAATTTCACTAAACCTTCAACCTTAAAGAATGTTGAAAATTCAACCTTACCAATGGTTGAAATCCTCAAGTTCAGGATGCTCAAAAAATAAAGCACTTGGTTGCTCTCTCAAAGAGAGACACCTATAGGTGAAGCTATGGGTTCAATTCATCCATCCCACTGATTAGTTTTTAACATGGACTCTATCTGCTTCATGCAAATCCTGTAGAAGTGGCCTACCATTTTGTGGGCCTTTGATTCACAGACTAGTTCCAATCGCCATTCCAAAAGTGCAGATCATGTTCCCAAAAAACTTCCATACCTAGATAATACATGTTTGAATTTTATGATGCCTGCCAACATAACTATTTTATTTTATTTTCAAATGTGCCAAAAAAGCAGCACTCCACATTATCATACCTTTTAATGAATTCATGAGGCATTCAAGGGGCAGAATAAATGAATAAACTAAAACAGTGAAGCGCTTTTGGTGGTTAGTGAGAGGGAACTTCAATATCTCTCATCACAACCAAAAACTCTCCATCCTAGTGATTACATCCTCCATGACTAAGAAAGCCAGAACAAGGTTTGAAACTTTTTCTTTGGAATTTTTTTTTTTAACTTCCAGAAAACACCCAGATTGTGAACTGGGAGGTGGTCCAGACTTCCCTTCACCACCACTCCCCCATGGTTTCAGACACTACCTCCTGCAGTGTGGGTTGCCAGATCTGAGAAGCTGGTTTCTGAGGAGCTGGTTTCAGACCAAGCACAATATTGGATTATTTATATGTTTCGAGCCTGTCTTCCTCCTCCTTCCATATCCATGAGATTGCAGAGAAAACTCCAGAATAAATACTTCAAAGGTGACCATTGTGTCAGGTTCAAGCAAACCAAAACTAGCACAACAAGAATGAGCTGTTCATAACCTTATCAGACGATAGTATGGTCACTGACAAAAGTATCAGACCATTACTGTCATCATGAAGAGTAGTGACTAGCTGCCATGACTCCCCATTGACTTCATCAGCTCCCAACAATAGCTATAGACAAGTATATAATGGCCTACCTCTGATTTCACTCAACAAGTCCACAAAAATCTGCATCCAGAGTTTCTATGACATTGCTGAAAACATCAAGTAGACTCAGTCATGCCCTTCGCTATCAATCAAGAAACATACTCCCCTCCTTACAGTGTAGATAAGCAGTTTGCTCTAATCTGAGACCATTTCACCCCTAGAACAGAACACACCAGGACACCAATGAGGCACAGTGGAACTGTTGTAAAGAAATTGGAGTACAAAGACCAAATCAGGTTCCTAGTGCTGGGATAATGGTAAATTCTAAATGTGAAGCAACTTCTGCTGTTATCACAAAATGCCCAGGCAGACAACCAGGCAAAATCACTGGACCCATGTTGAATCTAGTTGACCAGATATGTACTCTTATACTTGCAAATTGGTATAAAGGAAAACTTGGAGTTAACTTCCTTGACCACTCATAAGCTCATCCATGCTACATTTGAGGGAAGCCATTCACCTAGGAGCTGCAAATGCAAGAAAGATTGCTCATTTCTGGTAGACTACCCAAGAGGAGGTCGATTTGATCCCAGCATCTGTCCTACAATGCCTGTCACCTGCACAGAACAACCACTGGGGTCATGGATGAGAAGGGAAGACACAGATCAAAGGAGTACAGTCAAACTCATGAGTTCAATGTACTCACAGCAACGCACTTGCAACATTTCAGCTAAAACATGGTGTTGTTCAAAAACCTTTGTCAATAGAGAAACAAAGGGATTACAACACAGCAGCTGTGGAGAAAGACCACAAAAACATTTCCATGACAGGCTCAATCAGATCATACTTACCATGATCAAAAACATCATATATTGTGTAATCAGGTCCGAAATATCCTACAAATCCTTCATCAATTTATCCTCAACACCAGACTTTTCCAAAGATCATACTATAGCATGAAACATAAGGTACAAAAATAGTGAAGTCCTCCAATGCATCAGATACTAAGTCATACAAAACAGAATAGACATCAATGGTTTCTTTTCACACTGCTGCTGGTATACAGCAACAATGAAGCTCTTATAACATGGAAACAGTAAATGCTTCACCTAATTTATTACCTCCACTGCACACCACCAGTATCTAAGTCCTGAGGATATCATTATCCATGAGGTCCTTCCCTTTACAAGAATCTATGAGGAAATGCTCTTACTGAGTCTACTGGAGACAGCAAAATAAAATTCAAAGAGGCTAAAAAAGAAAACATGTGTCAACAGAGGCAGGGAACGTGTTGGCCAGTGTGGTCACTCAGTGCAGTCATCAAGTCTACCCTGCAGCAATGAACCGGATGCAAAGGGTTTCCCATGGGTCATCCACCCACTGCTATTATCTTCCAAAACTTGACACCCTAGCAATGTTATGACAGGTGCAAGAAAAGAAATGTTCATCTTAAGGCCACTAGCTATACTACCAGCCCTTAGGTCACCCTGAAGTCCTTGTGTCAAAGACTTCAAGCAAGATTCGGCAGGTTTATGTCACTCTTTGCTTTTCACAGACATTCTTGGTACTTTTCTGCACTCAATGGTGACAGGGAACCCATTTGACCTAAAAGATTTGGCAATGTACATCAGAGAAAAGTCAGATTAAAAGTCACCCATAAATGCACCAGCTATTTTGCATTGCATGCTCAACAAGGGATGCCAGTAAACACAAGTCGTAGCTCAGAGACATGGTTGCAATGGGAGGTCCACTTTCCTTCCAATGGCATTCACAGAATGCTTTGCCAATGCAATGTTGCTCAATAGTTTAATTCAAGAAAACATCCCCCAAAGTAACAGATAGGCTAGGATGTACCTGCCAATACTTGGCAACACAGCGATCAATGCAGCTGTTTTCTCCCACATTCAGATCTGCCTCCTTGTACCTACAGACAGAAAAAAAGAAATCAATCATTCAAGAGTGAGAAACAGAGAAAGAAACAGTTTTGAAAAGGTTGCTAAATGAGAGGAGAATCAAGAGCTTTGACCTTGCTCTAAAAATATGCACCACTGGTGATCACATCCCCTGGTGATCGGATCCCTTGGTTCCATACCACTACATTGGAAAGCCACTAAATTTTTGCCCCCATCATCTTATTTGGATACTATCTGATATCCTTCTTGATCAAATTTGATGTTATATAGAGAACTACAATTAGAGCTGCATTGGAGAGGGTAGAAAATACCAAGTTTCAAGAAGGATGCAACGAAGTATAAAGAAAATGATGAAAACACTTGCACGCAGGGAGCAGCAGGTATGATATGAGCACTCACTTTCTTTCAACGCACTTGTCAAAGCATGTCTGGGTAAGCCTGAGGAATAATGCAACCTTTGTTTTTGTCAACTACAAATATTCGCTCAAATGTGAGCTTGCTTGCTGCACAGTATGCTTTTCAACAACCTAACACCCTAGAATTGCTTGTTTCCTTGCTTGCTGCACAGTATGCTTTTCAACAACCTAAAACCCTAGAAATAACATATAACAAAAAGAGATCGATGACCAACAAAGAAAACCAAAGCAGAATTGGCCATAGCAGGTCAGAAAACAACGCTCACTTATTGAAGAGGTCGACTCTATACTCCATCTCCTGCTGCGCCATGCCAAATATCTGTAATACATAGCATACACCAGCACAACCAGAGTTATTTCGTCCGAACTGATTCTTCTTCTTCTTCTTCTTTCTATACAACAATCTTCAACACAGCGGGGAAAAAAAATGACAGACAAGAAGAGAAGAGCAAGAAGAAAGGAAATCTACCTGTTCCCTATCCACAGGCACACCTGCTGGCACTTGTGAAGCCATGACGGTGCAGCTTCTGATTCAGGCGACGATGACGGAAGAACGGCTTCGACTCGAGTCCCGCGAGCGAGAGAGAAGAGAGGAAGAGAGCGCGAGAGAGAGAACTGAGATGGCGAACTTGTGCCCAAACTTATTGGATGGGAACTTTGGGAACTCCTCAGCGTTGTTCTGGCTCTCTGAGAAGACAGGGAATGCGAGTTGGGCTCTAGCATTCCTTGACATAAATTTTCCGGTTTCTTTTAGAAGAGGTTTTCTATATACAAGGTCTCTTCCTCCTTTTTTCAAGTAGATTTGAGGTCTTGTATCAAGGCTAAGGGCAGGGGCCAAAAATTCAGAAGGCACCATATCCGAAAGCTTCCCCCCTATGTAACACACAGCAGATTTTTTTCTCTCCCAACATACAGGAAAAAATGATAAAATAAATAAATAATATGAAAATATGACTAAGCTAGGGTATTTTGACCGAAAACACTAAACAATAACAATGAATTAAATGCAACACCAGGCTTGACGAAATTATAGTAGAATATAATATAGTGACCAGCAAGAGAAAGAAATTCAGATTTATTTTTACTATATCTTCACAACGATTCATGCCTGAATATATAAACCTCCTATTCCTTGACATCCATGTTTTTATGTCACTTTGTCAATCTCAATATCATTGGGCACCAATCTAAGAGCACCAACAGGTTTTCTCCAAAACACCTTTCACAACTAAACTCAGATTTATTACTCAAAAATTCAAAGCGCAACAACGACAGGCAAGAGCCATTATTACCAACTAGTGGGTGCCCGCGACCTTCGGTCACTATGAGGCGCCCCTGCATTGTTTTACTAAATTTGTCATATTTTTTATTTTTTTAAATGTTATAGCCTGAGTAGGATCGTCGGTTAATGGCGGAAAAAATAATAATAATAATAAAACCCTGGTGCTAACCTGGACAGCCCGCCGGAAAAGGGCAGAAGAAGAAAAAAAAAAAAAAAACCCTGGTATTAACCCTGGGCAGCCCGCCGGAAAAGGGCAGGAAAAAAAACCCTGGGCAGCCCGCCGGAAAAGGGAAAAAAAAAAAAAAAACCCCTGGTATTAACCCTGGGCAACTCGCCGAAAAAGGGAGGAAAAAACAATAATAATAAAAAAAAAACCCTGATATTAACCCTGGGCAGCCCGTCGAAAAAGGGTGAAAAAAAACAAAAAAAAAACCCTGGTATTAACCTTGGGCAGCGCCATTTGAAATATACAAAGAGGTCATGTCCGTCTGTCCGTCGAAATCCTAAAACCCAGAATCGAGACCTCGACAAACAGACAGACAAACACATAGACAGACAACACAATTAATAAAGAGGATCGTTCTTTTGCACCTTTCTTTTTTTAATCTCCTTTCTCTACACATGATTTTGCATTGGTCGGTTTTTAGCATCTTTTAAATTTGCAACAATAAAAGTTCTATTCATTTCTTGTTTCACACATGGACTCTGAGCTTTGTGTATAGTCTTTATCTTCATAGTTGCAAAGTAAAATTGTTTCAAAGCTGTCAAAGCACAACAGCTTACATCAACAAGAAAGCATTATTGTTCATGTCCAAGAGATTTTTTCTTAGTAATGTGAAGAAAAGATTCGTGAACAGAATGGTGTGTACAGGACAGAAGATCCACCTAAAATGCTTCTCACAATAGATTACCTTTTAGTGCTGATCAAGCAGTTTATGTCACATCACCATTACCATTGGATGGTTTTACCACTAAACTATCATTAGTAGGTAGCATCTAGAAAAATGAATTTCTTCTTTTTTTCCCATGCCCTGGATACACACCCCCTATACAGGTATCAGTATATCAGTTGAAACCAAGGTTGACCTGAATTCTTGAGCACCAAACAGCCTGGTTGCAGTGAAGCCAAGGGTAACCTGGAGTCTCACTAGATACACTGACAGAGAAGTCTCTAGCCCATGAAACTGTGAAATTTCAGTTGATCTAATAAAGAGAATTTATAGTCAGGAGGTGTGCCTGATATGTGCTCAGTAGCCACCAGGCACAGGATCCAAAATGATTGGCCCATTGCTTAATACCCTTTTGAATGGAGTTTCCTTGCCTCGCAACAGTTGAGGGATATACACTTCGTCCATCTCAATACGGTGCCGTGGGTCGTACATGTTTTCATCTCTTAATGCCTGTAGGATGGCACTAGGTGGCGCATTTCTGTACCATCAAGCATACAAAAGGACAATCATTTAGCATTCATCCTATTTACAAAAATACCATGAGTTCTATCTCAAGCACAGTGTTCAAGTTTGGGTAATAAAATCAAGAGGCCAGTGGTATCTAGAGTCTTATTCTCTTCAAAAGATGAGGGCTGAACAAGTTAGTAGCTTGGAGAGCTCTGAGGCTTCGTACCATAGGATGGACATAATTACATGATCCTGATGATGCTTGTTCCAGAGGAATTTATTTACCTTTGAATTAGGATCTTGTACAGTGCCCTCAGTATTGGGCATAGCTCCACAGGTGCCACTGGCTTATTTAATTCAGGATGCATCACACTTAAACTAGGTTGCCGCAGTAGTTCATGGAAGGCTTCCACCGCTGACACACCCTGTGCTCACAATAATCCAGAGGACATACATCAGATTTCATAATCGAACACAACTGCACACAATTTGTGCTGTTGATTACAGTAGTCAACATGTCAAGGTCAAAAAGGAGATTGCTTACATTGGCAGACGGTTGGAGAAGAGTTACTCACCTGAATCATACCCTTCCCACTGATGTTGTCCCCCATTTCAATCTTAAGCTCCCCTTTAGCCAACTTCTCTCCATACCATGCATTGCGGCCTTTGAGCAGGGTAACATATGTGTCAGCTAGTAGAGGACCTGCCAATCTCTCTGGTTGCTCTGCGAGCAAATGTGTAATGTATATCATTTCTGATGTGCAGTGTGCAAAATACACAGCCTTGCTTGTAGCACTTTCATTTGTCAAAGCCCCTACCATCCCTGCACAAGTTCAGAGTTCCAAAATGTCAGCACTAGCTTGAAGCATTCACTTCATGAGAAATACACATGATGCGACAGGACAGACAAATTTAGGACTGATTTACAGTGAAGGCAAAATTTTGGGATTGAAATTGCATTTGCAAGCATCTGGCACTGCAATTGGGCACCAAACAACCTTATATAGAATTGTCAACCCCAATAGAATTGACAGATGACCTAACTTATAGTGATTTCAGACCTGAAACAATCAACAAACAGGAAAATGAGGAAAAACCAACCCTTAAGAACAAAGGAAGAACCTTCACCAGCAACATGTATGGTAGTAACCAGATACCATAACCCTACTAACTTCATCAGCTCCTGGCACTAGGTCAAGGTCAATGTCATACATTGGCCAATGCACTGAGGTTCTGTAACAAGACTGGCAGTAGCTGAAAGACTCAGCAATGATGCTGCCTAGCTCAATACAACCTAAAAGAGAAGGGACAAGGACAAGGAAACAAAGAAAGAGGGAAAAATAACAGACAAAGAAAAGGAAAAATACCAAAAACCAAAAGAGGAAAGAAAAAAGAGAGAAACAAGACAGAAGTTTATCTTTTGAGGACCAAGTGGACCTTTAAAAGTCCCCCACTTAGGATAAAGAAATGCTTGAAATAATCATTTTGAAGATTCCAAAGGTCAAAACACCAAAAAGAAATCTTTCTTTGTCATCCAGAAATCAAGCTCATAAACAAAACATTGAACTTTTGTCACCCAACCAAGACAATGCCTTCTTATCTCTTCTCCATTTCTATGTTTGAGAAAGGCTAAGCTGAAAAGGCATATTCCAGGGAGAAAATTGCTTGAGTCTGTACAACTTTTAAAAACTCTTATTAGTATCAAGCAATTTCCACACTCAAGATTAAGGAACCAACACCAGGTGAAAAACTTTCCACTAAGTCAGAAAAAAACTCCTGGATAAGGACTGAAGTCTAGGAAGAAGAAAACTTAATTGTTAAGTCACTGTCATACCCATAGCTGAGTTCTCCCATCATTAGAGTCAGAAAAAGGCTTACCTGCACCAATAGCATAGACATTCTTGAGGCCTCCCATCACCTCATGTGTGGTGAGATCACTGTTATCCCAAACTACAAAATGCGGCTGTCGTAAAAAGTGTGCCAGTGGCTTTCTCCACTTCTCTGAACCACAGATCCGAGCATTGGCATACTCCCTGTGGTACACTTCTGCAGCAATATTGGGCCCACCTAAGTACAGCACATTCTCCACGGGAACTCCAGCTGTCCACAGCCACCATTACAAAAACTTACATCATTTCCTGTGCTTAACAAAGGGGCATAGTCTCCTTATGAGAGCACAAAGGGAAGAAGGTTGACCAGTTACTGGAAGGAATAACTTCTATAGGACATTCCCTTTACTCAGACTTTCACCATCATCTTGAGGACTATTACTCTCTCTCACCAAAGTGCAGATTAATTTGTGAGCACCTCCCACTAGTAAACATATGGATCCTAACTCATGATAGTAGAAATCCTGAATCTGATCAGGCACAAACTAAATGAAGCCAATTCGATGGACTGCACTACACAACTCAAGCTCCATTCCAATTTGTTATGGCGAAGCAAGGAAGGACTTGCAGGATACATGCCTTCAAGCATTCTGCAACTATCATAACCCACTGGACACATTCACGGATTATGCATCCTGAACAAGAACCATGCTGAGCTATGCAGTAATGAATGACATGTTGAGAGGAAGACAGATTGTAGAGATCCCTTGTAGGAAACGTTTAAGAAACTCATGCTCCATGAGCGATTGCATTTGGCAAAATTTTACAAAAACCTAACCCCACCTGCCAGCCAAATATACAGTCAAAAGCACTCCATCCATCCCTTTTTTGAGTTCAACACCACATGATTGTAAATATTCTTCTTCAGCAAAAATAGGGTTCTACAATCCCTTCTAGGGAAGATGAAATTACTGACTTGTATCAACGATCATTTGTGTGGGGGTAATGATGTGGGGGATGGGCTGCAGTGCAGCCTCCACACCCTTGGCCAGAGATATGATGACAGGCATGGTGCGGCGCTCTCTCCAGAATCGTCCAATTTGTTGGAAAACAGGACGGATCTCTGTGGAAGGAAGAGCGTTGACAACAATGTCTGCATCCCACACTGCCTCCTGCAGGTTGGTTACCACCTTGAGAGGACAAAGAGGGGTATCGATCATATTCAAACAGAATCCATCTCTTAGGATCTCGTCTGCATAGAGTGTTCGATCTCCTAGCCGAGCCTCGACGTACTTGAGGTATGCGCATTTGCGTATGAGGCGCCGCAACACATCTTCTCGTGCATTGATCACTTCAAAGAGGTGCTCGGCTGTCGGTTTATCAACTTCCTTCCCTCCTCGTCGCCATATCCGCATCTGCACATTTCCAGTGTTGACGATACGAAACTCTTCAGACATTGGTGAACATGCAGTTGAATCCTAAGGCACCGAGACGGAGGAAAGTCTGCTAATGTCTACTACACTTCCGCTTCTCCGGAGAACACTACGAAACTTGAACCTCGTCAAATGTTCATCCACAAGCAGATCGTCTCTTTCTCCCCTACCTTGCGCAAAGTCTCACATGACGGCTATGTCCGTGATTACCACAAATAGAGATAGAACAGTAAGAAACTGCGAAACACTCAACCTGCACAGAATCGCGCAGTGCACCATACGCATCCTGCAGCAATGCAATGAAGACGCTCCCCCACGCACCAGCTCCCACACCAACGATACGTAATGCGTCCCCGTCGAGCTTCCCTAGTAAGCTCCGAAGCTCTGCTACTCTCTCCTCCCCGAATCCTGCCACATGCGCCGCCTTCTTGGCAGCCTCATGATTAAGGTAACCATTACTACTGACACCGCCATCGTCCGCCATTTGCCCCCCTCCTTCTCTCTATCTCTATGTCTCGCGTTCTCTCTCTTCTCCTCTTCGCTCAACGACCCGCTCCACGGCGACCTCTTTCTTCTTCTCTGCCAATTTTTCAATTGAAGCAACTACTTCCGGAGCCTTGAGAATCGAGTCACAAACGCAGCAAAGCGGGCCTTGAGAAGAAGTATCATCATGGAAAGCAAACCCTACCTCCTCTATCTCGAAGGAAAAAAACAATAAATCATAGTAATAGACTTCCAAAGCCACGGAAAAAAATGATGCCGGCGAGTCGGAGATACACAACTAAAATGCTCGCAAACTGGAGTGCAATTGAAGCAATGAAACGGAAAACCAAGAAGTGCAGAAACCAAAAAACGTTTTAAAAAAATGGAAGAAACAAATGCAAATGTGAGTGAGCGAACTAAAGCTGACAGTTGCCGCAATTACGAAGAGAAGAATGAGAAGGAGAAGAAGAAGCGTAGGAGATAGGCCAAGGGAAAATTGTAGTGGCAATCACTGATTAGTATGTTGCAGCAGTGAAAGAAAACCTGCACCTGCAGAAATGCGACAACGCACACTCGCGCAGCAAAAGCGGCTCAAAAACAAACAAACAAAACACAAGCGCCAAAAACAGAAGGGGAGAAAGCACAGGTGCGCCTCTCTGTGCACGCTCACCTTTGGGAACGTAAAAAGTTCGGGAACAATGAGAACTTTTGTTTTCCCCTCCTGCCCCTCTTCTTTTCTGTTCTTTATTTTTTGCTTTCGTCATGCCCCTCTTCTTTCCGGGCAGGATGAAACCAGCACCTTAACCGTCTTGAGTGAGGCCTTTTGTTTGAGTGGCCATATTTCACCCAGAAAATGTTAAATTTGGACTCGGAGCCTCTGAATTTAGGTATGTCAGGATGGGGCATCTTTACCATGGTTAGAAGTAATTGAAAAAAGACTGAGGGTTTTCAACCCAGGAAATATTAAATTTGGACTTTTGAGACCCTGATTTAATTAATATTAGGATGGGATCTTTACCATGGTTAGAAGCAACAATGGAAAAAACATTCAGGGTTTTTAGTTTCTTTTTTTTTTTTTTTTTTCCCCTCCTCTTGCCCATTTCTTTTCCTTCCTTCTTTTTTCTTTCCCCTCTTCTTCTCTTTTGGGCGAGTTCTCTTTTGTTACTTAAATGCAAGGAAATAGAGGTAAGGGGTAAGTGTGGGAATTTTTCGCCTTTCTTTGCCCCCTTTTTTCCCCCTTTTGGCCAAGTTCCCTTGAATAGGCTATATGAAATGTCATGTCACCTCTTTTGTTCTTTTAAATGCAAGCAAGGAAAGGTTAAAAGCAAGTGTGGGAATTCTTTTGGCACCTATGAGAAGTGTGTGGGTGTAGGGTATTTTTATTTAATTTTTTTGTTTCTTTGGGTGAACTTACTAGAAAGATGGTCATAGGATATAATTTTTTCAATTACAAATGAGAAATGTGGTGAGTGAAGAGTATGGTTTTTTCAAGTATGAATGAGAATTTTGTTCAATTATGAATGAGAAATGTGTGGGTGAAGAGTATTTTTGTCTTTCAGCATATTGATTATTAGAAAATTGTCATGGAAAGCAAAACTTAGAGCAAAAACTTGTGAAACTCTTGAGTATGTTTTGTTTCCCCATGCATCTTATTTGCAAGGATGTGTTTAAAAATTGGTTTCTACCCTACCCTTGAAAATGGAACTATTCTTTCCAACATTCATTGTTTTAACATGAATGCAAACATGAGAAGGTTCAAGCAACTTTGTAGTTCCAACATGTTGTCAACAATTGATGTTCTTGTTTGGGAACCTTTGAAGAAAAGAAAGTAATCATGCCACATGCATTTTATTTTTAAGTTACTTCATCAACCATGTTCAAATTGAAGCAAGGAAATATAAATGAAGCTAGACAATTGAGATTATCTAAACAATTGGTACTTGTAAAGAACTACTCCCACATTTGTGTGAAGACTTGACAATAATCTTACATTATTGATTTTAAATCAAAGGATGCAATTGTTGATGTTTTGAAGATTCAAGAAGGCATTTCATTCCATTTGTCATTGTAATGTTGTGGAATCAAAATCTTTATAGTGTTTGTCATCAGTCAAATTCTCTTATCACTAAAGATCTTCCTATTCCCATAATCATAATATTCCTTACTTCTTCAGATAGGAAATGGAAATTGTGAGAAGGCATGGCAAGTTTATGAAATTTTAAGGTTTTTATTTTGTTTTTGATTGCAACTTGCAAGGTTGTAGACAGTGGTTAATGAATCTCATTATAAATAATGTGGACAAAACAAATAACCCAAGATTAATCACCATCAAAAAAACAAAAAATCTCATGTATTTTGAACTTCTAAACAAAGATTGATAAAAAAAATTTGTCAATAGCAAGTATTCAAAGAAAAAAAAGGTAGAGTTTGACATCAATATGAAAATTTAGAAAAAGAACTGAAAATAATTCAAAACTTGAAAATGTTACATGTTACATGTTATATGTTAAACATGCAAATTATTTTTGCAAGATGGGTGAAATGTAGGTGGCTTTTGAGTTTTAATTCCTTTTGGACAACAATATATGGAGTCATTAATGTGACATTGCAAAATTGATATTTGTTAGTGATAGTGCACTTCATATATAAAAGATCTTAATCTTAACAATTATACATAAAAAGTTTAATCATATAATTTCAAATCACTAATCATATTGATTATGTTTAATTCAAAGTCAAAATATTCTTGTTAATTAAAAATGATAATACATGAATGTACATGTTGAATTTTTCATTATTCATACTCAATGGCAAGGGTTGAAAAAATGCACATCAAGTTTTTATTCCAAGTCATAGAAGGGATTATATTAATTATACCATTTAGAAGGTACATGTATGAAAATGTGGGTTTAAGAATTTAATGTATTCTATTCAAATGGTTATGTAGTTGTCCCCTATTGGATTTTTATCATGTATGGTGTATGTGATTTTTTATGAATGTTTTGATTTTGATCATCATTTTAATGCAAGGCCCACAATGCTTGGAATTGGTTGAAAAAGGTTTAATTCTCTCATAATGTTGATTTATTCTAGTGTTAATTTGTGATGTAGGGGTATTTTTCAATATTAATTAAGATATGTATAAGTAACAACCTAAGTTAGTATAATATTTAAAAATAATCAAGAAAAATGTTCCTTTTTCAACCACCTCCATTAAAACTACTAGTGCATTTGGCCATATCCAAAAGTTATCTCTAAAATTTGAACTCCTATTCATATTTTGTGTACAATAAAATTGATTTGTTTCAAGTCATATTTATAACATGATAGACCAACTAACATGACAAAATTTCAAGTTTCAAAAGTGTAGGGTTAAATATGTTCAATGTTTTATAACACAAGCTTAAAAGGATGTGAAGATCATTGTTGTCATGGTTTTGTTTTCTTTAATGCCACTCTTTTAAACCAAATGTTCTTTATATTTTTATTTTTTCAATCACCATTGTCACCATATCTTTTTAATGTCACCATATTGTACTCTTTAATAGTGCCACTCCTCCAAGTCAAATGTTTTATACATTTTTGTTTTCTTTTCCAATGGTCTTATTCCTTTAATAGGGTGTACTTGTCATTCTTCTTAGGTTAGAGGATTCAATGTTTATCAACTAATCTATATTGTAATTCCTTAACGTTGATCAACTTGCGGCATGAAATGTTGCTTGTTCACAACACTTTTATGTTAAAGGCTTAGTATGTGAAAGTTTTTATTTTAGGTTTTAGACCTATGTTATTTTAATGTTCTTTGCTCACATTGCGTCCATGTTGAATTAAATGTGTGCATTACATTGAAAGTGCTCACAGTGTTTTGACAATTTTGGCTTGCAACTTCTAGGTTTGGAACTACAATGAGGTTTCTTTGTTCATTTCGTTATTGCCTTGAAAGTCTTGACATTGTTCTTATGTTCACAATTCCTTCTCTAACTTGGAGTCATAGTGTTTTGCTCATGTTACTTTTGTGGCAAAATTGTTAACAATGCGTTCCCTAACTTGTATTTTGCTCTAAAAGTGTTCACATTGTTTTGTTATTACTTGCATGTATATTGATCTAGTTTTGACTTTTGACTTTATGTAAGATTTAATTTTTAAAAAATCATTTTTTGGGGTTTGTTTCATTGCATCTTACTTTTAAACAACTTATTTGACATTACAATTTTTCTCAAATTTTACTTTTCCATGAGGGTGAAAGCATGGTAAAGTATATAGAAAAAGTGTTTTTTTTTAAAGTCAAAAAATGGTCTAGCTTTTTACACAAGTAGAAGAAAGTAGATTGAAAATAATTTAAAACAACATAATAAAAGCATCATGCTTTTCTTTGAGTCTATAGTGAGATGATTACAAAATTTGAAAAACTTTGGTATAATAAAAGTAAATAACAAGTATGTTTGAAAATGACCAGACATATTGAGTTTAAACATACTTTTCCATTAGACATTTGATGTATTTTATTATAATATTTAAACATTGAGAACTTACAAGTAAATTTTAAAGTTACATATGTTGGAAATGGGGAATATTCAATAATTCATCTACTTTTCACCTACTTGTACAAGTTTGGACATCTTAAAAAATTGGGGGAAAAATATAATTATTTTTTATAAATCTATTTGAATCATGTTAGATACATGATTAATCAACATCATTGTGATAAAATTAAAGATTATCGCTATGTTGATCATTAAATTAAAAAAAAAAATTTACTTTCAATACATTAAAACTTGTTTATGGCTACTTTTTTTTTTTCTGTGACATGAACAACAAATTGTTTACTTTACCTTGCCAACATCCATTAATATGTCATATCCTTTTTAGTCCATGTGGTCAATTTTAACTTTATGACCATTATAACACAAATTTTATCCATATTTTTCAATAAAATCTCTATTAAGATCTATCATAATATGAAAAATATTTAAATGATTATGTTAGCATTGAATTGAATTACTTGCCAAATTCATCTAAAATCTTAAAAAATTGAGATTGTGAAGTCCAAAATATAATCCACCTAACTATGATATGGGGTGTATCATGTGCAACCAAATTTGAAGGTTTCAAATTGTGATGGGATGGGTTTAAGGCCAACATAAGGACCCAAAAAAATTATTTATTGTTAATCCAAAACATGGTAATAGTGCAACATGAAGAAACATGTCGAAAATGAACTTGGACCAAATTTAGCATGAACACAAAGCAAAGAAAATAATTATAGAGGGATACAAGGATGCTTAAAAGGTTGAGAAATGAAGAATTATTTTTCCATCAATCATCATTGTTTTTTTTTTTTTTTAAAAGCTTGCCATAGAATTGGCCTAAACCAAAAACAATTTATAGAAGACAAGTATATGTATTGTTAACTATTGCATAACATGCAAACAACCACAACTTGCTTTGAAATTTGTGGATGTCAATATTTAAATTACACATTTAAATTAATACATATTTTCTCTAATCATAAACTTCTTTGATGAAGGATGGGTCTTGTACCATGTTAATGTTATCAAAAATTGATATGTCATACATAATAAAACATATGTTTTCTTAGCTTTACAAATGATATCATTATTAGCTAAATTCACCTTCACAAACAACATTCTTATTTAATATTAAAAATGAAAGGAAAAAATTGAATATTTTAGTTACAACATCAAGATAGTAATTGTAAATTATGTTCATTTATTAAATTAACATCCTTGGAATTTATTTTGGACATGTTATGTTAAAGGCATACATGTTAACATGCCACTAGCCATGATTAAGTTCATATCAATGTCACGAATATCATTTTCACATAACAAATGGAGTTCATTCATATGGATGTTCATCCATAATTCATAATTAACTTTTAGTTCACCCATAGTTAACTCCCAATTCTTTCATAATTAAGTTTTGGTCATTTTTAGTTAACTCATAGTTTAATTCTAATTAACTTTTAGTTCATTTTTAATTAAATTTTCAATTCATTTCTAGTTAACCTCAATTCACTCTTAATTAAATGTCAATATATTTTTAGTTAATTCATAGTTCATTTTTAGTCCACTCTCGATTAATCCTAGTTCATTCATAATTAACTTTTAGTTCACTTTTAATTAAAATCTTAATTATATTCATGATTTTCTTGTAATTAGGAAGCCTCTAAAAAAAAATCTTCCTTGGTTGGTGGGCACATGGAAACCTCCATGGAAACTTCTTTGAGCTAGGTCCTCAAAAGGGTATGAATAAAAGTAGGACTTTTCATTACCTTTGATCTGTTCAACACCTATTTTATGGCCTCATTAAGTTATTTTCATGTGTACATTTTCTTACTTCATTGCAATAAAAATCTATTTGTACTTTGGTTTTGCACACTACATATTTTTTATTATATTGTTTGTGTTCTCGTTTTAACATCAAAGAAAAGGTTGTTAGAATGGGAGGAGGAAAACATATGTCCAAAGTCTATTTTCGTCCTTGAATGTTTTTTGAAAAATTCTTATGAATACTAGAGATTTGTTTCCAAGGTGGTCTTATTTCAAGAAATAATTACATATGCCAATGCTATTAACATTTGTTCCTCACATTAAATTTGAACTTTGCAAGCTAAGGTTTCAAATTACCACACATGTCTTGTAATAGGAACAATATTTGTTATGCATCAATGAATCATGAACCTATGAACAAGGGGATATTGGGTTCTTTCATGTGCAATAGAGGCTATTTTGGTAATAGTTACGTGTTTGTGAGAAGAGTATCTTACAAAAGAAACCATTTTGCCACCTTTGCAATGTGGTTCATTGGAGCAAGAATCAACTATTTTATATGGTTGCATGGCTACTATGGCCTTCAAAATATGATAATAGTTGTTTCTTTCATTTGTCACCACTATTTCAAAAGAGAAAACTCACATGTTTGCATTTGATGCTAATTCTTTGTTCAAAAGGATGCAAAATTTCATTGAATATCTCAAGAACTTGATCTAACATCTTGGATACATCTATGGTTCTAAATTTGATGGATAGGTACAATGGGAATCATTGTCTTTTTTCAACCAAAGTTTACAAATAGTTACATCTTGAAAGGTCCAAAACTTGTTTTTTTATTAAATTTTCACTTAGGAACATTATTTAATGTTATTGCCACCACTATAAAAGGAAATGGGAGATAGTAGGCATTTTCAATTATCTCTTTTTCACCGTACTTCTTTAATAAATGTTAAGACCACAAGTTCCATGTTGTGGTGAAAGTTCATGAAACATAATTTCCGCATGTTGGGTGTTTAATGTTGCAAATTCTATTTTAGACTTTCAAATAGAAGTTGAATGAATTGTTAATGTATGTGACAAGTATCCTTACCAATTTGAACAAAACATCAACTTGATAGTAAACTATTTGAAAACACTAACTAGTGGTCATTTACAAAAATTGACCCAATGATGCAATATGAAATTGCAAATTGGTGTCAAGGTTTACCCAAGATTTTTTTGAAATTAAGGATTTGTTTTCTATTAAATGACAATGAATAATTACAAGTTGATGTTGGGTATTATAAAGATGCATGGTGAGTAATCAACATACAGTAATTTGATTTTGCTAAAAGGAAGTGTGATAAAATCTTATATGTGTAGATGGTTCAATTTTTTGAATAGTTAAATTTAATCAAACAATGTTTGTTTGAAATGTGCAAGCATCTTCTAACATGTGCATTTTCTTGCTTGAGATCAATTTATTTTACTAAATTGCTTGAACATCATTTCTTAAAGTATCATTTTATTAGATTTTTATGGCTAACTAATGTTTAAAAAATTTATAGTTTGTAAATTTCATTGGTAGTCATGTCAATGGAATGGATTTAATGATGAGGTTAATTTGCACATTATTCATTACCTCCTACAAACATAGTACATAATTGTTTCCCCCCTATTTTTAACAATTATCCTTGCATTGTGAAGCTTAAGTATTTATTTCAAATCATAACTGGCATCTTGGACATGATTTTCAATTTATTGTTTGGACTTATGAATGAGTTTGGTGCATTTGTTCATCTATATCACCATGTTGTTCAAGTATTGCATCAAATTCAAGTGCCCCATGCAATATTTTGTTTGTGCAAAATTGTGAAGTATTGTGAAATATTTTTGGATAAAAGGAATGTTTTGTTACAAGAGTCTTGTTTTGTGAAAAAAAATTTGCCAAAAAAGGAGCAATTTTTGGTCATATTCAATACATGGATGTGATGGGTAGCTAAATTATAAAATGATTTATTTTTTGGGGACAAGTCCTAAGGGTTGGTTGATGTATAGTAATACATCCTTCTATAATGAAACTTGTTTAAAAAAACCCATGGTCCCATGTATGACAACAAATTAAAACTAAAGGGTTTTTCTAGTAAATTTGTCAAATGTGTGAATGTTTGTGAAATAGTTTGTTGACATATCTAGTGAAGGTATATGTGAATTGCCATGATAAACTTAAAGTGCTATGTTTGGAATGCATTCCTTTACATTCACCTTTTGATGTGTTCACGAAATTATCATTTGACATGTCACGTCTACTCAAGTTTGCATAAGTTACTAAAAGTTCATAAAGTGCTATAGTTAAAGTACTTTTGCTTGCAATTTATAAAATTTTGAACAAGTTATTACATACTTATTTACATGTGTCTAAGAAGATGAAAGTAAAAGATGAAATAAAATATGATGTCAACAATGGAGAGCAATGGTATTGTTCAATTATTGTCATTCACAAGAAAGAAAGTGGTATGATAATCTGTCCATGAAAAAAATCACAAGATTATGATCCCAATTATTCTTTGTCATGGTGGATATGATGTGATTGGAATTGACACAACGGTTACCTTGAACGTGCCATTGTGGAGTAGTTTTCTCTGCAGTCTCATAGATAAATATGTCATGACAATTGAACAATGGCTTACCCAGCAATGCACAAACCGTCAAAGACCTATCTTATTGTAGGCAGAGTAGGCCCTCTTGTGTGAGGGCCTACTCTGCCTGCAATAAGATTGTGAAGGCCTATTCTGCCTATTGCAAAATTTAGTTGTTTTGAGAGAAATGCCAATTTTACACCATAGAGTTTCCCACAAAGTCGCACTATCTTCACCCTATTTTTGGGTCTCCTTTCACCCCCAAACCTCTCTTTCAGTGGTATCTCCAAAGTAATGAAATTATATTAAATTTGGGTATGAAATGCTGCAACTCGCAATTAATGCACAAGGTTCGAGAATAATTATAATGGAGGTAGGAGCAGTGAGAGGTTTTCAGGAAGAAGGAAATGAGGGGTGAAAACAGGATGAAACACAGTTGACCACCAAGATTGATGTTTTTCTGAGTTTCAACGTTTCAACCCCCCTTGAATGCTAATGTAGTTTTTTCAGGTCTTTTTAACCCTCACCAGGTTTATGACCAAACTCAGGGTTCTCATGCTGTGTTTTCATTACTTCACAGATTTCTCTAATACATAACAGAATAGGCCCTCTAAAGTTTTTACCAGCAAAGGCACATCATGAGACGGATTCTACTCCCATTGTGCCATTATTCCTTGCCCTGAAGGCTTCTTAAGCTGCAGACTACATGCTTAAGACCACATCTCTAGTGTGTAATAATACTGGTGCAGGGTGTTTTATTCACAGTGCAAATTACCCTATCATAATGTGACACATCTATTGCCAATGGCTTCATCCATCAATTACATCCTCTGATTGTCTCATTAGTTTTGTTTCCAGAGATTTGCAGGGTTGGAAGCCCAAGCAAGACATGGAGATGCAACTGAGCTTCAGACCTGAAACCAGCCAGGGAGAAGAAAACAAGTGTAATGGAGGATTTCTAACTCACTCCCAATGTATCAACTATCCACCCCTAGTGATGCATTTGTTACCAGCATGAACCTGAGGCTATGAGCGGCAAGAGTGGAGTCAAAAAACAAAGAGCAGATCTTATATGAGTCTTGGTCTAAAATGCAACATATTGATTCTCTGTCAAACTCCAAAAAAACCACAAAAGTTGACACAATGCACAGTGATGTATATTCTTAAGTGGCTAATTCACAATAAAAGTCTATGGGCCACTTTAGCAACTCTAGAGATGATAAGTAGTGCTAGTTTGCAAGTGGTCTGCTCCTGCACTTGAACATGTTCATAACAATTGTATACATGAATCATACTAACGTCCACCACACGTGTTCACCACACCTGGAGATAGTGGAGCCAGTGAATTGATTGGCTCCTCTCCAGATTGCCATAGATGTGACAAGAGGCATCACATGAATCATCAAGCAGCAGCAACTTCACTTTTGTCATCTTTAGCCCAAAAGCTTGTAGCCTTTCCTGTCCTTGAAATTCGGTCCAGGACCTCATCAGGCTTCACATTTCCAGTAATTGTCACTTTCTGCTCCTGCAAGTCTATGTCATAGGAATTCACACCTGTAATTGGAGCACAAAATCAGTTTTGGAGCACAAATTCTGTCCACAAAAAGTCCACATACATGAACTGGGACATCATATCAGAGCAAGATCCCTTGAATCTCTTGATTCTGATAACAAGCACTGCAAGGTCTAATTTGAACACACTCTTCACAGACACAGTCTCTAAGGTATTCACTTCACTAATGGTTTGAACCTAAAACAAACACTCATCCAACAATTCCATACATAAGTTGATATAACTTAGCACGCATGAACATATCCAAGGACATAGGTTCAAAATAGGAGTACCATCCAACTTGCCGATCGCTCTCTTGACTGCTCCCACACAGCCCCCACAGGTCATGGCAACCTTCAGGACAACAGTCTGCACAACCACCATTCTGGTAAGAGTTCATTGACTGCAGCAAGCAATAGATCATAATACTCATGAGTATTGAAAAATATTCATAACTCGTGATTAAAGGTAACTAGGACCAAGTGAAAAAAATTCCTTTAAGTCAAAGAAAAACTTCCAGATAAGGATTAAAGAGCAGGGAAATAGAGATACACAGAAGGGAAGAACTTGTCTGAAACAACAATAAAATTAGCAGTATGAACAGCAGTAACAGACCCTAAACTCTTGAGGGACCATAAACAGTGACATGTGTGATAGTGACGTTTCTATCACAACTTACCCACTGACTTCATCAGCTCACTGCAGTGGGTATAGGCAAGTGTAATCATTACCATAAGTACTGAGTTTCTGTCACAAGTCCAGAAGCCACAGGATGACTTAGTGATGGTACGGGCTAGCACACTTCACTACGGAAGGGAATATACAGAGAGAATACAGAGGGTAAAAACAAAAGAGTGAGTCACGTGAGGAAAAAAAAACAAAACATAATAAACAGGAGGGAGAAGAAAAATGAAGACCAATTCAACTTAGAAAAGCTCCCCAGTTACCAGACTAATTACCCAATTCTACAAACTTCCCACGACTGAAATTTCAAAAAGAAAGCTCTCTTTTATTGAGCAAACCTCTGGTCCTCTTTAAGAAAACCTTGAAAGGGTAGCAGGAAGTTGAGATGACCATCTGAGAAACAAAGAAACCTTGAGAACTGAAAAGCCTCAAGAACCTGTAGAATTGACCATTGATAACACCCCACTTGGCAGCAATTACAAGATTAGAATGAACATGAGGCATATGGATCATGTCAATACCTTCCTTCTCAGGTTGAATATGATTATAGAAAATATCACTTGAAACCTCTAGCACTTTAGTCAATGGCTAAATCCAAAAGTTACAAGCAAAGCCATTAAGACATACAATTTAACCCACAAAACATTTTAGGGTGTATGCTGCCATTGAAAGAGTCTTTGTCTGGGTACTAAAAACTCTCGAAAGTTCCAGACAAAAAGATCACCCACAAGCCTATAAATTAGGGATGATCTCTGAGGGTGTAGAGTTGGACCCCAAAAGACATTTCAAAAAATCAAACTCAACTGCAGGAAGCAACCACAAGCACATTCATGGGAACCAAATTTTTTGAATCAGTTCAGCATCTCCCTTTGCAGGTTAAAACCTCAATATGCTCAGAAGGAATATGTCAATTTTGGCCAATGCACCACTGCATATGCATCCATCCGAAGACTTCAAATGCCATTGCAATTGAGTGCACAATAGACTGTTTGACAGATAGCTCTATAATGGCCACTCCACAACAAAGATAGATACTGAATTTACTCTTGGAAACAAATTTTGCTGCTGAATTTGCTCATGGAAAACAAAATGCTTTCTTTCTTGTCCACACCAATTCTTTCTTGTCGTTAGACACCCTCTTCTTGACAACTCTGAACTGTTGTTGGTCACCTACTGGGAAGGACCCTTAGCTTATGTTGTTTAACTGCAAGGAAACATCTGATAAACTAATGGATCATACAACAGCTTATTTCACCACAATCACCAACTGGCCACTGGATTGCTCGATGACATACTCAGCACAAACTGACTTCAGAAGAAAATGCAGAGCAAGCTTGAGACAGGTCATTGCAGAGTCACAGGTACTCATCATGGAGGACAGACACCAATGATTAGTGCCCACCCAATCATGAGATAATCCAATTCTAAAGCATCAACTGAAGGCAAAAGGAAGCACAAATTCTACATCACAGGTGTCAAGGTGCGCCTCAAGCTATTCTTCACTTCTTTGCTTGGTAGACAACATACCACTTTGGCTTCGTTATTATTGCCAACAAGCATGTAAAGGACCATATTAGGAAAGCCTGGACCAGGCTTGACGTACACACCATGGCCTAGTTTGGAACCACATAAAATAGTAAGTTTTCCCTTCAAATCTTCAGTCACAAACTGAAGTGTCAAGCACCACAACATCATCGTCAGAAAGGCTGTTCATGCCCTTGAGTCTGAGAGCTTCACAGGGAACTACAGAGGCATCTAGACTCGAGTATGTCTGCGAAAAGAACAGCAAAAACATTCTTTGTCGCTTGCCAGAAAACCAAATCAACAGACTTTTGCACACACGTCAAAGTGCACAATTCTTGAGACACTCGTGACAAAGCTGAAACAAAGCACTTTCATCGATGGGACAAACTGCCATTATCAAACCGCGAAATCCCCAGCTTTTCACATAGCTCACTTCAAAGGTTTCTTTTACAGATAGATCTGCTACAAAACTTCTCCTGTGACGTGAATAGATCATTCGACCTAAGTCCAGAATTGTAAAAGGATATTTTTATATTTCAGAACAAAGCGTTGTGAGACAACACAAGGCGTGGAGCAAGCGGAAATAAGCAAGCGATTGTTTTCAAAGGCACACAAACCTGTGGAAGCGAAGTATGTCATGAGGATGGAGAGAAGAGGGGCCAGAAAAATGTTGGTTGAAAGAAAGTAGGAAGGGAACCATCGGAAAAAGGATAAACCTCGGTAGAAGACATGGTGACGATCGAAGAAGATAGATAGATACACAATGAAACCTCGACTCTGCTCTTCCTGAACCGGCAAGTGCTCCCCCGCGAAGAAAAAAGCCCCCTCCGACGATGATCAAGCAAAAACCTCGAGACGATAACAAAACCTGGAGGCAGAGAAAAGGATTGAACAAGCAAGCAGACGATGATGACAAGGTTGAAGAATTACGAAGAGGAAAATCGCAGTGATAATGAAGCTAATAGAGATGGGCAAAAATAGGAATAATAACAATAATAAAGTCAGGAATCGGAGAAGAGACGAAAACAGCAAGCAAACAACAGAGATCCGCAACAAAAGAAAAACGTTTTCCACAACACACAGAGGAACACTTTCGTTACTGACCTCTGTTTGCAGACACGCATCTTCTTCTCCCCTTTATCGGATGATATGCAGAACTCTCTCTGCGTCCGCGTCCCGCAGTGGAAGCACGACGACAAATGAACTTGCTGTCGAAGAAGCCTCCTCCAAATTGCTTGTGAATCAGATAGCATTTGTTTGGAAAAAGAAGACATCAAATAATTCAAAAATAATAATAAGAAATAGCCTATTCCGCGTTCTTTCTGTCGCAGTCTTCACCAGTCAATCAACGCACTAGGCTACCTACTTTCTAAGTTACTTAATTTCCTTTGGAAGGTGAGCACAATTATTGTGGCTCCCTCATTTTCATTTCTTTAGCTTTTCTTTTCATTATTAGGCTGCTGTCTTCACAGATACGTAATTAATAATTGGAACCCATTCACATAAGGTTTTTTTCTTGTTGCATGAACATGCGCTTTTCATAGGAGGCTTGCATCTGTGTTGAAAATATGTAATTAATCATTGTTGAGAACTTTAAAAACACGTTCCTATGTAAAAAGATAAATATAATTTTGTGGCGATTCACAAATTAAGTTATAATTCTTGCATTTGATCAATGTTTGAATGATAGAGTTGTGACATGATTGTCAAAACAGGTACATAACTAAAAATAATAATAATGGAAAGCTGCTCTCATCACAGAATCTATGATCAGAGCAGCAGCCTAATGAAAAGATGTCCAGAGTTAGCCTATGTATCATGGAATGTGGATGGTGACCAAGGAAGAAGTTGTGTGATTATTGAAGCACTTCTAGGTCTTGAGGAAACCCTGGGCACCCAGCCCATTTTCCACCACAAGCTAAGGTATACATGTTTGCACATGATTTCACGAAGACATATTCACTTGAGATGATAGTAAAGGAATGTTGCTGTTTGCTCCATAGTATGAAAATTTCAAGCTCCAGCACCACAAAGCAAAACCATTGCAGCTTGTGAACTCATTATGATATATGAGCCTGTAACATGTGTCTCTCTGTGCCTTGTCTTTGGTTCCCAGCAACGTTACTACTTGCACCGTAAAATACAAGAACTTGTTTTAGTACTTGAGATTGAGAAACTCTAATATAATATTATGCTAAATTTGCTGTTGGATAGTGGTGGTGCTTCTAAGTCTCCAAATTGGAGGAATACAAAAGACTTTTGTGATATTTCATATTTCTCCCAAAATTGTGTGCATTTTGCACATCAGGTTGATTCTTTACATGGTATTTGCTAATGAGAAGCTTTGATTATTCATGAGTGCAGTTTTTCAGATGTTTGACAGATGTTAATATTGTGGCTTTTCCATGAGATTCTCAGTGAGTATGTTTACCATTCTTTTGAATCCCCTATGTGCAGCAGAATGATGGAATTTTAGTGCAATCCAGCAGGTTCATGATGGTGCAGCTCCAAGCATTGTTGATTGTTGATCTTCTGCTCAACAGGTGCAGTGACACCAGAAAGTGCTGTTTCAGAGAGTTGGTATTTCTCATTCATAAAGACCACAAAGAAATTTTCCAGTGTTTGAGGAGGCTACATGTACAATGTAATGCCCTGGCTTAATTTTTTAGTTATAAAGCAAGCTATGTTATATTTGATTATAATCTCTCCTCAAAATGTGAAGGCACATTTTATTCCAAGTTGCACATCAAATATCGTGTTTCAGCACATTTGGTTCTATATTTTCATTATTACATAATCTACATTAGAATTTAAATTTAAGACAAGACTTTACTTATGGAAGGCCAAAGTGTGGGGGCATTCCTGAAATGTGGGCTACCTCATCTTTCACCTCATCAAGTCCCTTGATTCAAGAATGGCCTCACCCTAGGGCATACATGTAATTTTCCCTCTGCAACACAAGAGCATTGATTTGCTTATGAGGGGGTTCTTATGTTTACTATCTTTGTAACAACTTTTTAAAAATTGACGACATTTCATGAAAAAAGTGAATTAAAATTCAAAAGCTCCAAAAAATGACGTGATTTTGGAGGTTTTCAATCACCAAAAGTCAGAAAAAAAGAGTAGAAGTAGCCATATTTGTATATTTGGGTTTCAGTGTGTAGTAAACAAATATAGAAGGACGTTTAAAAAACTGTACTTCATATTTGGTGTGTAGCCAAATTTGGTTAAACCTTGGTAAAGAGGATTGCCATTTTTTCTACATCTTCCAATTGTCGATAGACACTTTGATTGCGACAAAAAATTCATTAAAAACACATTGCATTCTAATGTTCCTTCTTTTCTCACACCTTATCATTTAATGATTCATTTTTAAAGACCCAAAGATTTATATCTCTCTACCAACACAGACTACAAAGATCAGGTAGAATGTCAAGCGTGTCTCTCTTCCTTTTGTAACCACCTCTTCATATTGCAAACTTCTAATCAGCCACTTAGTTTATATAGTCTGGGAGCTTTAAGCTTTAATTTCATGAACTTAACAGCTTAAAATTCCAAAACGAATTATGTCTCCCTTCCTTTTCTCCTGATCACCAAAAATTAGACTGTCAATGTTAATGGGGGACCCATACTTAGTGGTAAGTCCTGGTCAAGTCAAAGGTAGAAAATGCAAATCTAACCTTACGGCCACACTTCCAATGTTACGTAGCGCAATTTATGATGTGTCTACATAGATGGCAAGCAAAGGTAACTCAATGTTAGCTTCAAATTAGTTATCACCAAATCTAAAGAAAACCTAGATTTGGGGAAAAAGCGTTAGTGGTAGCTAGCATTAGAACAAAATGTATAGGAGAAAGGGCCTGAGTCCTTCCATGATTTGAGATCGGTGCCCAAGACCGGTAGGCCGAGGGAATAGGTCGAAAATCGCTGAAGGGCCTGTACTCGGGTCCTTTTCCTAGGTAAAACAGAGCTGGGATTTTTTCACTTTTAGAAATAGTGATAGGCTGGCTGGTACCTTACGCTGGTCAGAAGATCCGAGTACAACGTGGCTGGTACCTTCCACCGCAGAAGATCCCGCTTGCTGCAAATAGGTTTCTTGAGGCAGGTAAGGGAGCTGAAAATACAAAGGTAAATTCCACGCAGTGCTTTACAGATAGCTTAACATAATCCCTCCTACAACTCTTGGGCAGCCCAATCAGCTCGAACCTCCTGCCCGCCTCTCCGCGCACCTTTGCACGTTCGTCCGTGTAACGCTCCTCGCGGCAACATAGCAACGCCATCGCCAGTACCTTTTGCAGTAAGCAAGTGCTGCACGACACAAACACCATCGCCACCAAAACTACAAGTAGCGCAAGACCATGGAAATGGACGCATACGGTGACAACTATGAACAATCAGACCAACTAAGTATGTGTCAATTTGCAGATTATCCATGCCTCCCTCTTTGTGTTTCAGTTTCCACAGAAAGAATGTGCATGCGAGATTTGGAGGTGACAGTTCCATTCGACCACGTGAAACCAATGACACCAAGAAGAAAGGGAAGAGAAAAACACATCTCTGATGACACCGCAAGTGAGGTGAGATCAATCAAGAAAACCAGACAACCCAATTGGGAACATCAAGAAGTCGTATCCCTAGTGCAAGCTAAAAAAGATGAGCTTCGTTAGATGTGGTCGATTCCAGGGACTACTATTCGGACACAGCCAATGCACACATTTGAGGAACGGGCCAGCCTGCAAGGAGTAATGGGCTAGCATCTACGACGACTACAAAAGAATCCAAGATTACATGGTAGGGACAGGTCATAATGAGGAGTAGTGGAGTATTTCCCCTGCAGACAAAATGGCACAGGATCTGCCAAGAGTGTTCGTCAAATCAACTTACGAGATGATGGATGCGTTCATGAGCAGTAGGCCAAATTTTGAACCACCGCACTCCCAAGATTTCATGGACCCGAACAACAATGTCTTCAACCGCAAATTTGTTTGTCAAGAATTTGAAGCAGCTGTTGCACAGGATCTGAGTCGTGTTCAATGCCAAAAACACTTACGCAGCGGACACAAGTCCTGCCACACCCAGACTTCATATTCATCAAAATTAATTTGCAGCTGTAAAGTAAATTTCCACTCCAAAGCCCTGTTACTCCTCTTGAGGTGATCAATGATGCAACAAAAAATAAAGCAACACCAAATAAAGTAACACCAACACAAGTGCCGCAAGTCCAGCATGTTCCGCGAATGTAGTCAAGAGGATTTCGTCCACCAAGAGCAAACACTGGAACAAACACAAGATCCCCGGCGAGATCTGAAAATTCTACGCAGTCAGCTGCAGTATGTGTTGGTCGACATGTCGGCAATACAGGTGTTTGCACAAAGGATTGGTGGAGTCTATAAACCAGATTCATTCAGTTCAACATGAAATCCTTGACAAGTTATTACAGTACTTCGAACATTGTGATGAAAATCTGTTCCAAACCCAAATGGGAATGGTGAATGCAATTACTGGGCCAAGTCTTTTTTACAAGGAACAATTAGCCGGTACCTGCATCACCCCCTTGACATGCCCACGACACAGAATTTGCTACTCATCCTACACATGGAGCTAACAGAAATGGAGCTGGACTTGCGCATGGAGTTACTAGGACTGCTGGAATTCATCATACACATGGAGTTCCAAAACAAATGCATCGATCCACCTCCATCTGAGGCATTGGGTTTGTTTCTCTCATAACATCTTAGCACCATTCAGCCTCAGCCGATTTCAATGTTCATGCAAAGAACTTCATTAAGGACTTATTAGTTGTCTGCATCAACCAGAAAGGCAACAAAAAAGTAGCAGAAATATTCAAAACAGTTCAAAATTCAAAGTCTCTGCATTGTTCAATCCCATCGAGTACATGTTTTGGCTAGTGTTAACCAATGCTGGGCTGGTATTTGATTTTGCTACTACCCACCAGTTCTGGTTTTCTAAATGCTTTAGTGTAGGGCAATGTCCTAGGGTGAGGGATTCTCAAAATAAAGATGCCTAAGACGATGCAATAGCTGAATCTGGCCTTGCATTTTGAAATTGTCCCCCACCCATGGGCTTTACCTATCATAAAGCACAAGGCAAAATTTATCATGAACCAAATCCATGTAAATCATGAGGTGTAAGAATTGGAAGGTTTTAATGCCTACTCCTCAATAGTGGTAAGGTCCTTAAACCTATAAGTAGGCATAATTTTCATCCCATTCTTGAGGAGTAGGCATAATTTCCCTGCCAATTTTTAGGAGGGAAATTGAAGGATATAAAGTACCCTCCACATACACTATAAATTTTTTTGGGTGCTTTAGGAATCTGAGAACTGCATATATTGGGGTTTTAAAAAAAATGAAAATAAAAAATCACCAGTTCCAGTTGTTTTGAAAACCTCAAATGATCATTAGGTTCCATGACAAAACCGATAGTTCTATGAGTTTTATGTATAAGAGAATGCTCCCAATGTGGGCGCTTCCAAATTTGAGATTTTAGCACAAAGTCGTTAGGCCAAATGCTACAGTCAAATATCTGGAAGGGCCTACATTGGGAGCCTTCAAGTGCGTAAAGTCTTGCTGTTTTTCAACATTTCTTTCCAAGGTTTCTTTTCAGATTTGGATGAAGTGTATGAAGCTACGGCTGCAACTGGTTTTTTTTGGTTTAAAGGCTTGGTTTTTATTATTCATCTTTCTATTTTCCTCTTGTTCTCCTTTTTCTTGCTCTTGCTTGCTTTATTGCAATGCTCTAGCTCTTTCCTCTTGTTCCTTGCTCTTGCTAGTTTTGTTGCAGCACTCAACATACTTCTTGCACACCAAATTGTGCTTTCTTAGCAACAATGACCTAAAAGTTTTTATTATTTAAAAAAAATTCCTCTCCTTTATGTTCTTATATTGTCTTTGCCTACCAAGGCAAGGATATTGTGTTTAGATTCATTATAGAGTATAGTAGCTTAAGGGATTTTAGCCCCTAGGTAGTAGATCTATTTTTATAGGAGGATTATTGAAAGATGATATTTCGGCTTGTGTTGAAACTTGAGTTTAGTTATAGAATTATGATATCTTGAAGGATTTTGGTTTCTTTTAGAGGATTTTTTTGAAGATTATATTTTTGCATGGTGAAATATTTCAATTTTCATAATTTTTCTTTTGCTTTCAGATACTTTTTAATGTAAACGGCAATGCCACAGTGACACACCCCTTGTTTTTTCTTATATATATATACATATATTTGTTTACAAATATTTCAGGATCTTTTTCTATGAGTGATTGCAATTTATTGCAATTAGTTTGAATCCTGCTTTTCAATTTCTTGCACATTTTTCTTACTGTTCATGATGAAGACACTTTCAATTTTTCAAATTGATGCATTTTGATCTTATGTGTTTACAAAGGAATCTTCATCTTCACAGAATCCTCTGCAAATTACATAACAATTTCACATGTTACCAATTCATTTCACATGACAGATTTCTAATTTAAAAAAATTCCTTGGTAGTTGCAGATTTTTACAGAGGTTCAGATTGAGTTTTGATGTTTCATCCAATTGTTTCTTAAGGTCAAGAAGCAACAAAATGGAACATTAAAATATATCCATTGGCCATGGCATTGAAGGTGAAACCCTTGGCTCCATTTTTTTGGATTCAAGTTTTGTATAAAAGTTTGAGTTTGCAAATGTATCTTTGCTTATTTGAATTAAAAAAATAAAACTGAGTTTTCAAATTTTTAATTATGAATAAAATAGATTCTTTGTTTTCAGATGTTTTAATTATGAATAAATTAGATGATCAGTTTTTGGATTTTTGAAGTATGAATAAAGAAGATTCTATGCTTTCAAATTTTGAATTGTGAAGAAAAATCATGAACAACAAAAGAATTGAATTTTAGAAAAAAGATAAGTAAAAAAAAAAGAATAGAAAAATGAATTAAAAGAAGGAAATGAGAAGAGTAACTTCTAGATAGACATTTACTTTACTTACATACTTACCTTAAATGTCTAGTTAGCCAACCTATCTACCTACCTACTTACTTAGTCACCTTAGCAATCTCCCTGCATCCTCACCTCCCTACATACCCTAACAATCTACCTATATGCCTAACTAAATAACCTAACAACCTACCTACATACCTACCCACCTAAACCTATGTATTTACCCTAGGTCTACTTATGTACCAACTTATACCTACCTACATATACCTACCTCCCTAACTACCTACTAGTTATTAGGTAGCTACAATTATATTTATGTTTATTAGTTATTACCTAGGTAATTAGGTAGGCATATATTACCTAATTATTATCTAGTTCCTAGCTATTAAATATTAATTATACTACCTAATACTTATTAGTTCTTGTTCAATAGTACTTACTAAGTTTACATGTACACACAATTATAAATCTTGAAGGAAAAATATAAGTTGAATTTGTGAACATAATTCAATTTCAAGATTTTTTTTTCACAAATCATTTAAAATTTTGTAAATTATTGTGCATATCAATGAATGGATCTTTGAAAGATCTTGAAAAAAAGTCTTCATTTGTTTTATTTGAGTAAAACATGAAGAAGAAAATGCATTTTTAAATTTGAATGTTGGAAAAGATTTGAAATGGAACCTATTAATAACAAAGTTTCACAAATTTATCACAACATAAAAGTGTGGTGAGTTGGTTAAAGAGTTGGTAAATACATGTGCCATTATTGCAAACTTGATGAAGGCGTACCCTATCAACACTTTTGTTGCAAACTTCTTTCATTTTGACTCGATAGAATCAGAGGGCCCAACAGTGCAAATTGATGCCACGATGAATTCAAAAGAAGAGGGATAATAGAGGCATTTTTTACAAGTAGACCCATACTTGATTCAATTACTTGGTCAACAAAAATACATCAAGATTGTTAAGACATTAGTAGTAGGATGGGTAGAAAGGCTAAATCTTCCTTTTTTTTTTGTTGTCCATGAATTTGTTGGTGAGTATGGTGAACAACGAAACAATTATCTAGGGTTTAAGATTACCTTAGGGGTGAAAATCCTTTAAGGTGTACCACACATGACAAACAAGGCCTAGTCCTTACTATAATCTATTTTTACCTTATATTGTGATCCCCATAAAAAGTGATGAATCAAAAGTTGTCAAATTTTTTAGAATTACTATATTTTAAGCTATTACAATTCTAGATTCCATCATAATCATTCATAAATGTGCTTTTACATGGTAAAAAACGACTAAGTTAAAAAATAAAATGGTGATGTTATCACAAGATTTTGGTACACTTTAAAACATTTGCACCCTTGGGTGATTTTCATGTTTACTGTTATTGTCTCTATGTAATGTCAATTATTTTTTGGGCTTAGGTCAAAATAAATGGAAAGCAAAAGGAGAATAAGAAAACAAAGAACAAACATAAAGCAATTAATATAGTAGGAGGTATGGACAATGTAATGGTGTTTGGTTTTTGTGATGATGTGATGTTATCATGCAAAGCCCTAACTTGGGGAATGTGCAAAATTATTCTAGTAGCTACATCCATATATTGTTGTAACTTCTCAACATTTGTAAATATTATTGTTTCAGTTTAGAGTATGGGTAACAACTTATTTATTATTTGCAAATTTTTAGTGGTTTGGAAGGCAAGAACATAATCTACAAATCCAAAATGCAACAAAGTAGACACCATTGTGTTGGAGTGTACTTAGAGGAGGAATATGAAATGTTGGCATTAGAAAGTGCACTTTGATGTAAAGTGGTTAAACGTACCAACTTTTGGTAACAAGCTTTCATTCCAATGCAAGTTCTGCAAGACCATGTTCAAAGACAAGAATACATTGTCTTATCACATGATGATGAATTTGTGCCTTGAGTACATAGGGAAGGAATTACTAAAAATGTACCCCACCATCACAAAGTCTTAAGTTAAAAAGCTTACCTAGTTAAGGGAGAAACAAGGAAAACTTTATCAAATCACCCATTGTAAGAAATCATGGCTTTTTGATTGAGACTTTTAAAAAAAAAACCCCCCATATGGTTTTTTGCCCCCATGTCCAACTTGACCAAAATGTCATTTTGGACAAAAATTGATTTAGACTTGACCGTTTTGATTAGGTTTTTTCGGTCAATTTTTCTTTATTAGGTTTTTTTACTAAACCGCCATGACAATAACATAATTTGGGTAACGACCAAAAATATAAATTATTTAAATTAATATGAAAATATTAATTAATTAATTAATTGCCCTACCTACCCTACCTACCTAATTAATAAAATTAATAATTAATGCCAAATTTTTATTTATTCTTTGAGCTATCAACCCTATGTCTTAGGGCTAGGTTAGGCCACATACATTAGACTAAGCCACTTAAGCTAGGCCAAGTAGCTTAGGTTATGTGGTCTAGTAGCTTTTGTAACCTAAGCTACTTAATTAAGTCACCTATGTAGCCAAGGTAGCCTAGGTTGCAAGTATGAGGACTTGAACTTTTCACCTCCACATTGAAAAGTTAAACCCTAAACCATTGCACCACCCCATAAGGTGATTTTTTTTGACAACATATTTGTAATGAACATGATTTTGGACCAATATATTGTAATCAATTTTCATGGATGTTTTTTGAACATGCATATTATATTAAATGAACTTGAATTTTTTTACAATACTTACATAAATATATAGGTTATAAGCAAGGTTTGATGGTTACAAATGTTTTCATGTTGTGCATTAACGCAATTACAACATGCCCGCTTTAATGTTGGGTTATGGATGGTGTATCACAAATGGTTTTTTTTTAAAACACGATGTGTGGTGGACCACCATCATAAGAAGGCAATGTCATATTTTTGTCAAAAATCAACGTAACCCCCAACAAGGCCCCAATCACAAGCAATTGTTGGCATTTGTTGTTCATGAACCCAAAGTTCTTACATAGACTTTGATACCATTACTAAATGAGGACATCTTCAACTAATTCATGGATGCACCAATCCAACAACAACCAACCAATCTACTTTCCCCTAATTTTAATAACACCTTCAATGTCCCAAAATAACTTTCAATTGCAACATTGGTGTCTTGCCCAACATATGGTAGATTTCGAAATCCAACCACCCACATGTGAATCGTATGTTGTCAATTTTCCTCCATGTATTTCCAAAAGATGTTAGTTATAAGGTATTTGCTAATGATATACTATAGCTAATTCATTGCCCACATTTCAACATCTGCTCCAAATGGACCATCCTTGTCATACATGATCTTCCCTAGTTCTTGCAATTTATTATTACATAATGTTGGTTTTTTTTTATCTTGATACATGTTTTTTTTTGCCATGCTCTTTTCACATGCCACAAACATTAAAAAATGGCAATGTTTGGCCATATAGTCCCACAAGAAAGAAAATGCATTATATATGAAACTTGGTGGATTTAAATACAATCAATGTTGATGCATGTTACATCCATTGGGGTAAGTGACATGTATAGTATATGGTTGGCAATTTGTTGGATTGAAAAGGGGAAGGGGAAAGAATTTTACTTGATGCAATTGATTTCCTAGCATAATCAACAATGACAACATTGGGATGCCATGATGGGTGAGTATTATGAATGTTTTCATTGAAAGTGACATGCTCCTAAGCTCCTTGATAAACTCAAATGTGAGTCTGAAATGAAAACAATGGAAGAATAAGGAGTCGAGGCATGCTCCTTGGCTTGTAGCACTTTGAGGGGTAGAGGGGCGTGCTGGAGCTTTGGGACTGGACTAGGAAGACTGACAAGCACTTAATCACTCACATGGATGTGCACAAACCAAACAACAAGTTTGTTAGTGCATAGTTTGAACACTTTTGGTGCTAGGACGAACCACGGGCAAACTCGAATTCACAAGACTCACCATGGCCCGGACTTGGGGGAAGCCACCACCTTCCCCCTTATAGTATGCTATGTGCCTCTCTGCAAGGCCCACATCCAAAAGGCATTTTGTCCCGGGACTCCCAAATGAAAGTCCTGAAATTGCCAATGTTGGGATTCCTACGACTTTGGGGCCCCATAACTTTGCATACAAACCTCCGATTAGGATGAGATGTAAAGCAAAGTTGTAGCCCTCGTCAAGAGCTTTTCAAAGGTATGTTGCACGCCATCTGCATGCAAAGGCATTGGGTCGATTCCCAAGTTTTAGTGGTCGGGAGTCAAACTGGCAATTTGATTCTTGGCTTTTCTTTTGGCTATAAATTGTGTTTTAAATGTCTAAATGGATCATGCAATCCCATTTTAGACATCTACGTTCCAAGAGATTTCCAATGATATAAGGAACTTTTCATGCCATTGAATTTGACCCCTACAATTACCTTTTGAAGATTTGGGAATCCACCGGGACTCATCTCCTAAAGTGGGAGTTGCCTTGGGAGTGTGAAGGTTCATTCCCTCACACTTTCTTACACTCCCAGGAACATGCGGTGTGACTTTTGAGCTTCTTTTTGCCTGCAACCTTGTAAGCTCCTTTGCCTTAGTCGTGAACCCAAGGCTAGGGTTGCGACACAAAGCATGCATTCATCGTATCAAATCTTCTTGTCGACATCGTGATGTGATGCAATATGTTATAGGAATGTCATTGTGCCATTAATTAAACACCATCATGGTATAATGGGGGAACAACCACAATTCATAATAGAGATATGTTAATTAAACATTGATAAGAAATATAATGAATTATCTATTAACAATTTCAAATTTTTACATGTATTGTTTTTATGTCCATTGATTTGTCTTATAAATGTTTCAATGACATTAAATTACATACATATTAGTGTATAATGTATTATGTATAAAAAAATAATGTATCACCTTTTTTACATTTGTCCCAAGGCTTGCATCAATTGCAACACCCTCTTGGTGCCCATGTTCATGTAGTTAGTATATTTCTTGAACCAATTTCTCAAACAACACCTTAATATCTTGCTTAGTGAAAAACATGTCTCTATTTAAGTCACATGTCCCTAACATGATGTTCTTCACATGCGCCTTATATTTTGCCATAATTTGAGACATTGTGAGTCCAAGTTTTAATTGTTCCATCACAAAATCCTTAATTTTTTTTAATAAATGGGTAGCAAATGCAGATCTATCACCCATTTTAAAATCCCCATGGACATGTAGACCATCTTTATTAACATGATTTCATTGAATGAAACATAACTCTAATACATGTTTGAACAAATATAATGTTGGAATTGGTAATTTAACTTTACATCCTCTTTTTATAAAACCACCCCATTTCTTCTTAGAATTTCGTTTACCCTTCTGGCTTGTTCTTGAGTTCCAAAATAATTATTTTAATATAAAAAATTGGGAATACTTTTCCATTGATGTCTAGGTTTTTTGGAGTTACATTATGGTTTTATGTAATATCCTTCACAACATTTGTGAAATCATTGGGACCATATTGACATTGGTATTTATAAACAACTAGCCAACTAATTTTGTGTTATTTATGAACATAAATTGCATTACAAAACAAACAACTAGTCCCATATTTCATGTTTACAAAATAATAAAATTAATTTATCAAATGGTGAACATCACATATAAACATGTGTAATATGTATGCAAATCTTGGTGCATAAATGTAATAAAGGTTATGAAGCAAAGTTGTAATAGTCATAATAGAGGTATGAACATGGCCATCAACCAGCTATGAATGCAACTTCAACAAGGCAAGGGCTTCATTGCATCCCAATGTGTTGAATGACAACTTCCCACAACAAATTCTCATGATCAAAAAGACCATCTAGTGGTGTTTGAACTACACTTTTTAATGCCTACAATTCAACTTGATGGCCATGTTCATATAAGTGCAACTTCCCCTCTATGCTTACAAAAACCATTGTAAAAGATATTAATTTTTAGGCACCTTACATTCAAATTGTGATAATTAACATACAATGAGTTAAAAACATGGTAAATCAAAGATTTGTATATAATTAGGTCACAATGACATGTGAAAATTTTGAAAAAATGTCAAAAGTGTGTTCCAAAACACCTTTGGAATAACACAAGAAACCCATGTGAAGAGGAAGTTCATGTCAAGGTTGATATGCAAAAGCTTGAAAAATGTGACCCCAAACCCTAATATGCAAAGTAATCCTTATTGGAAGTTCAACACATATTTATATTATAGACTAACAAGTGCAAATATCAACTATTTAAAGTTGAAAAGTGGTGGAAAATGTGTCAAATTTTCCCATGTGTAAAACATTATTTCTCAAGTGTCATTAGTAATACATTTAATGTATTCCTCACACCACGTGTTAGTAGCATAGTTGTGCATTTCAATTACATTAATTAATTTTTTAATTCACCCATACACTTTGAAAGATGGGAACCTCTTGTCCATTTATTTTGAAATTTTCTTGTTCTTTCTATGTTTAAACATGTTGTAATATCTTTAGTGTATCAATAGATCATTAATGTATCAATAAATCTTTAATGTCTCAATAACACATGATTAATAATAATTAGTTATAATATGAAATTTGATGGTAAATGTATACTAGGTGTTAAATTTTCATATGTAAAGTTTATTTCTCAAGTGTGAACACACGTTTATAATACATTCAATGTATTGCTCACACCTCATTTTACTAATTGATAGCATAATGGTACATTTCAATTAAATTAATTATTTTTTACTTTACCCATACATTTTGAAAGGTGGCAACCTTTTGTTCATTTATTTTGAAAAAAAATCTCATTCTTTCTATGTTTAATAGGTTGTAAAATCTTTAGTAAATCAATAGATTATTATTGTATTAATAAATCTTTAATGTATCAATGACATATGGTTAATAATAATAAGTTATAATCAAAAAATGTTTGTAAATGTATACTAGGTGTCAATTTTCATATTAAGGTTTATTTGTCAAGTGTGAAAATATGTTTATGATACAATTAATGTATTTTTCACATCACATGTTGATAGTAGATTAATGGTTTGTAATAAAATTAACAATTATTTTACCTTACTTATAAACTTGGAAATGTGGCAACCTTTTGTCCTTTATTTTGAAATTTTTTCATTCTTTTTATGTTTAGAGGGGTTGAAAAGTTTTAGTGTATCAACACATCATTAATGTATCAATGACATATGATTAATAATAATTAATTATAATTGAAAAATGATGGTAAATGTATACTAGGTGTTAAATCTTCATATGTAAGGTTTATTTCTAAAGTGTGAAAATATGTTTATGATACACTCAATGTATTGTTGGCATCACACCTTGATAATAGATTATGAACTTTTTACTAAATTAATACATGTTTTACTTACCTATGAAAAAAATCCTATTCTTTCTATGTTTAGATGGGTTGAAAAACCTTAATGCATTGATAAATCCTTGGTGTATCAAAAACATATGGTAAATTATAGTTAATTATGATCAAAAACTGGTTTTAAATGTATGTCGAGTGTTGAATTTTCATATGGAACCATTTACTTCTCAAGCGTGAAATGTTAGTAATACATTCAACGTATTGTTCACAGCATGTGTCAATAGTAAATTGGTGGTTTGGTACTAAATTAACAATTACTTTACCTTACCCATAAACTTGGAAATATGATAATATCTTATCCATGCATTTTCAAATTTTAATGTACTGATATTTTTGGATACATTAACAATCGTAATATAACATTTACAAACATTTAGATGTTAATTTGTAAAGCTTTTTTGCATGTAATCATTTTGAAAATTTCCCCACCCTACCTTACACAATACATATGTGCCATAGGATTTATGTAGACGATATAACACGATGCATGATGACATAATGCATGATGAAATATGATGCATTGATAGATTGTCATTTTTATGCACAACAAAATAAAAGAAATTTATTAGTACTCCTTGAAAATATTTATTGTTAGATCAAAAACGATTTTACTAACAATTACCCTTTTTTCACTCACATGCACACATTCTCACTGACATCAAAAAGGTACTAATACAGGCACCTGCCATCAAAACCTGACGAAAGTTTTATGCTGGGCGATCTTTTAAATCATCTATTAAATCATTTGACAAGTTTAATAACATATTTATTTTGCATAGAAAATGAATGGCTATAAGGATTACAATTATTTCAGCCCTTATAACATTTGCCTTCAGATATCAATCCCCAAGATTCATCACACCTATGTACATTCAATATACTTTGTGATAGAGGAATGAACAACTATACATTAACGTATAAAAGGGAAATAGCGACCAAGTGAAGGGGTGGGGATGTCAAAGTTTTCATCATGCCAATGCCGTATTGTAGCATATATGGCCAAGGCCACACCAGCTGAAGCAATAATCCCAGTAATCAGTAAAGGTGTTAGTAATTGATTGGGATGGAGTCTTGTTCCGAAACCCTGCCTAAAGTAGAAGATGAAGAAAATGAACTGGAGGACAAATTCACCAAAAAAGATGATGTGCCCCAGCATATCCACGATATTTTTTGTGGCCAACACGGGATATACCAGTCCTGTCGCCACTCCCGCCACCAGCAAACCCACCACACCCGTCAATATGAACGCCCAGCGATCAGTGTCCGGACCCTGAAAAAATATATATGGTGGGTTATTGTCAAAAAAAGTCTGGATTGCTGTTATATTTGTACGGGTTAGGTATATTAGAAGACCTTGCTTACTTATACTTCCATACATATATTGTACAGAAACGTAGACAAGGAACAACAGGCTACAGGCGAAACCTATGCCTTCTATGGGAGTCACTTTTAAATGCTGTGTACGCCTATAAACAACAGCTATGATGTAGCTCATTGACTGGAAAAGAATTATGACGGTCTCTAGAAGTGTTCTAGAACCCAAAAACCGCAATTGTTTGTAATTAGCATCGTCAAGAGCTCCACTATATAATAAGGCCACCATTCCCTCGTAACTTAACAGAAAGAAACGAAAACGCGCGTCTATGGGCCACTGCCGATTGACTCCTGGGTCACCTGTACCTGCAAGGTTCAAAACAAGATTTGGGTCCGGGTAAGCGTTCCCTAGTACGTATTCTCCTGGTATGTTGTTACCAACTGGCTCCCCTTCTCGGGGTCTTTCATCAACTGGAACCCCTACCGCGACCCAGGTATCTGCAATATATTTCGCTATCTCCTCAGCATGGACACCAGCCGCCGCCTGCTCGCGTGGCTGTCTGAGGATTTCGAAAAATTTGCAGGTCACGAACATAGTTTGAAAAACATAGAATGTGCCAACCATTGGATTTAGTCCTAACACAATGGTCCAAAGCACCCTCCACCAGAGATTCCTGTCGTTCCAAAATCGAGCACCATTCTGCCTTGTAAACGCTACCTGAGCCGAAGCCTCACCCCATGCATCTATCATCAGGCTGCTTAATGCGAGAAGCGCAGTCCCGATAGTGGTGGCCACCGATCGCGAAAAGAATGGAGGCGATGGAACTGGCGACGGCGCAGACGGCGAACAGAATGGAGGTGATGGAACTGACGACAGCTCAGACGGCAGAGGAGGTGAATGATGCCAAGCAACAGTAGTCGACAGGAAACTGGCCTGAACGACGCATGGCAGGATCAGGAGCATTCCCAACTCCACATTCGAGATCACGCCGGACTTGCCCCAACGCCAAATCATCTTCTCTAGTCGTAAGCACCGCAGTAGCTTACTGATTATTCGTCTCGCACACCAACCGCGTGTTTTCGTGGCTTGAAACAAGCAAAGAAAAGGCCAGCCCCAGCTGCAGGGAGTTCCCTCGACAATAGGCGCTAGAAACCAATGGGAGTACACAACAGCCAATGCTCTTCCTCCACTCCAAAAACGGGATCCTGTACGATATCCTCCCCTCCCGCCAATTCGACCAAGAATGACTACGCAGTCAACTGACAACGCAGGAAGGAACCCTAAGGCTTTAGGCTTGGGGGGAAGACACGCTCTTTTATAGATGTCATGCCAACGGTACAAATCAGGGCTTTATTTTCCAAATTCCTCAACTAGGTGCACTGGTTCGGATCCTCGGCATTAATTAGCAGTAAATGGCGACTGTCCTGGTAAACAATTAGATTATTTTTTTTGGAACCCTGCCAAGTTCTGACGACCTATAGTAACACACTGTCTAAATCTAGCCACTTCTAGCCTTTTTTCCTCAAAATATGGCGAATTTTTAAAAACAATTCCCAAAATTTCCTTTGTTAGATTCGCCGGCCCTTTTTTTGGCGCCAAGTGGCGAAAATTCGCCACAAAAACAGACGCTGGTACAAATACAGCTGATATGCAATGTTACTGAGCATCAATTTTCCAGTTCCTCCAGTACGACCTGATCGTGTGCGCATCTTTCACATGTGTCACAATTGCATATCCGACCCAGATACAAGTGGTTCGAAACCATGACCAACCACGCCAAGGAATCAACATTTGGACTTATTGATCGAACTTGGTGTGATCAGGGATATAAGATTCCGCATATACTCCTCATCCTAGATCTAGTGGCGACTTTTCGAACCGTAAACCATTGGCACCTTTTCTTTTCTTTTTTTCTTTTGGGTATTTTTAAGTCACTCTCCGGTCTAAATTGGTCATATTTGACTTTCTTTGATTTACCTCCATTTTACTGGATCTTCTGGAAGATTCAGTCTTATGATTAGTTGTTTCAGAAAGCAAGAAAAATGTACCATTACTTTTACCTAGGGGAAGGTCCCTCTAGGCGGTCTTTCAGATTTGAGATCCTGCTATGGGGGCCTTCCGGATTTGAGATCCCAAGTCCCTATAGCAGGATCTCAAATCTGGAAGGCCCCCCATAGCGGGACTGTCTCCTGCACCTAGAAACATGTGGCTCAAATTTATGAGGCAGACGCAGTGAATGTATTAGCAAAACATTATTTTGCAATATGTTCAGGAAAAGACACTAAGTTCTTATAACCTGCATGCAGTGTATAACGATCATTTTAAGATTTGTGATAAAAATTTCAAATAGCTTACATTATCCAGCTCAAAAAAGGCATCCAAAAGTGCTCGTTATGGGTAAATATTAGCTTTCATTTCTAGTCAGGCAAGCATATTTTCATTACATTTCATCATACAACTTATGTGATTCGTATGCATCTTAATTTAACATCATAGGGGATCATCTCCAGAAGGGATCTAGCATTGATTGGTTACAACTATACAAACTTGAGATTTCAAGCCCTTTTTACGTGTTTGGCAAACAACTTCTATTTTTTTTAAAAGGGTGAACATTATGTGTAAGGTAAAGCCTAATGGTGAGGACATCCTCAAGATAAGGGCCCTAGGATGAGCACTAGCTCAGTCCAGCCCTGCATTTTGGGAATGTCACCCACCCATGGGCTTTTTACATATCATAAAGCATGAAACAAAATTTATCATGGATCAAACATATGAAGATCACAAGGCATAGGAGGGATAATATGCCTAATCCTCAATAGTGGGAGGGGAAATATTGAGGTATTACAGCTGTAAGAACCCTCCCATTTTCTTGGAGGGAAATTGATGAATATAAGGTGCCGTCCAAATACACTACAGATTTTCTCGAAGTACTTTACTTGAGTTAAAGTCTACGTTATTAGCATGCGAATAAACTTCCCATGGTAAAAGAAAGAATAATCCTAGACATCATCTATCAAAGCACAAAAAATGTGGTGTGCATCAGGGAAAACAAGGAAAAAAATGAGAATATAAATTTAAAAATATATAATATATCATCATTTCAGGCATGGACACCCACCATGAGAAACATTTTGGCCCAGTCAACCTATGTGCCTCTACGAATATCAACCAACATGACATTTTTGTGCATAAATTCTTGGCCTGGAAGAAAAGTTCCCAAGCTAAAAGAAATATTTTACAAATTATAACACCCTCCCCCCCTCAACTTCTGAAAGGGTGACCCTTGAAGCTTGCAAGTGCCAAAAGAACATGTACAACAGTTATTGTATAAAATGGCTCAAAGCGCAATGGCTACTTCCAAACACATAATATGTGTGAACTTAGATAAAACGAAAAATCACAGACTTTTAGGTACTGAAGCTCAAGTTGGGCCATTGAGCCTTTGAGGCAAGCATGGGATTGGAATATTGAAAATCCTGAAATCCATGAGACTTATGTGCATGTGATGTACCACATTGCCTAATTGTACATAAAGGTGACTTTTTTAGTCTCTGTTTCTATTAAGTTGGGCTACCGTGATTAGATCCCAACAACCTAATCCTCTTTATTAATTCATCTGTGTGTCTGTCTGTGCGTCCAAGTGTCGATCTTGGTTTCAAGACCTCGACGGACGGACAGGACCAGGTCTTGAAATCGAGATCCTGAAACCGGGGTGTATAGCCTTGTGATCATGGGCTCCAAGACGGACATGGTTTTTTTTTTTTTTTTTTTTTTTTTTTTTTTTTTTTTTTTTTTTTTTTTTCGCCCTAAACTGCTGTCGTCGATGCTGTCGGAAATCTCCAAGCTCCCGCCTACAGATGGACAGGGTTTTTTTTTTTTTTTTTTGTTAAAGTTTATTAGGCTTCAAATTTTTAGGTTTTTTGGGGAATGGGTTTGGAGTGAAGGGAAAAAAAAAGCAGGCACGGGCGGATTGTGTCCAACCGTCACGGGCACCCATTAGTCTAATTTATTAATTCAGCTGTGTGTTTGTCTGTGCGTCCAGGTGCTGATCTTGGTTTCAAGACCTCGACGAACGGACAGGACCTCGACGGACGGACAAGATGAAGTCCTGAAATCGAGGTCCAGGTCTTGAAACTGGGGTGTATAGCCTTGTGATCATGGGTTTTTTTTTCTTTTTTCCACCCTAAACTGCCGTCGTCGATGTTGCCGAAAATCTCCAAGTTCCCGCCTATAGACGGACATGGTTTTTTTTTTTTTTTTTTTTTTTTTTTCGCCCTAAACTGCCGTCATCGATGCTGCCGGAAATCTCCAAGCTCCCTCCTACAGACGGACAGGGTTTTTTTTCTTTTTTTTCTTTTTTTTCGCCCTAAACTGCCGTCATCAATGCTGCCAAAAATCTCCAAGCTCCCGCCTACAGATGGACATGGTTTTTTCTTTTTTTTCGCCCTAAACTGCCGTCATCGATGCTGCCGGAAATCTCCAAGTTCCCGCATACATGGACAGGTTTTTTTTTTTTTTTTTTTTTTTTTTTTTTTTTTTTTTTTTTTTTTTTTTTTTTTTTCCGGCAGGTTGGCCTTTTACGGCGTAGTTTCGACAGAAACGAGGCTGGCCATTGATCGCGTCGTCGTGTGCCTTAAATTGCAAGTGAATTAATAAAGAAGATTTGTTGGAAAAAAAAAAGAAAAAAGGTATTAGGCTTCAAATTTTTAGGTTTTTTGGGGAATGGGTTTGGAGTGAAGGAAAAAAAAAAAAAGGCAGGCACGGGCGGATTGTGTTCGACCGTCACGGGCACCCACTAGTGGAAAGGTATTGAAATAGAGCCTTTATCTCTTGTTACATGGAAACCCATTTAATTGAAAAACTATAAGTAGGCTAGAAATCTATAAGTAATTTATTAATAAAACCTTAGGAACATTTTATATGTGGAGGGAACTTTCTAGAGAACATATGAAGAATGCATATTCCATTTTTAAATTAGAGATGTTACTTTCAAGTGATCTACAAGTTTATTCACAATTGGTATAGCTTTGTGGTTGAGAATTGACTTGTAATTTCTGAGGTGATTGTGAATATTATTATTTGAATCTGAAAATTAACATTTCAATTCTGAAATTTGTTATTTAACTTCAAAAAAATTATTTGAATTCTGAATTCCTATTTTGGAATCTAAAATTTATATTTACTTCAGAAAATTATTGATTGATTTTTTAGGGTTTTTTTTACTAGTGTTATCCATAATAAATCACTTTTATAAATAACTATAAATGATGATTTTTAAAATTATAAGTTACACTAAATAAATATTGTTATAACATAGATTTTTATATTATATACTTTATATTCCGATATTAAAGAATTTAGTTAATGTGATTAATGTTACATTACTTTAAAATCATTGTAATTACTTCAAATAAGAATTAATTAGTATGTGCATAATTATTTTCTAAGTGAACATAATTATTCAGAATCTGTAATTTATAACTTTAAATCTGAATGAAGATTTTGGAAAATTTTATAATGTAGTTGAAATAATTATTTTAATGATTTTTAATTTTATTTATTATTATGAAATATTTTACTTTATGTTTTAAAAATTCTAGGATTAATCATCTATGATAAATATTTTATAGTAATTTTATAGTAATTATAAAATTAATGTTATGTTTAACAAATTATTGTATTTATAGTTAATAATTACCAAAAGAAAAAAAATACTTGACCTATAAAAAAATTTACAAGAATAAATGTAATTATATAGCAATTAATGTAATTAGTTTAATATTATTATTTTGAAATTCGTGTATGAATCTAGTTTCTAATAGTACTTGTTAATTAATTATTTATAATTTGACACTAATATTAAAAATATTTATTTTGAAATTATAGTCATTAAATTGTTTTGACATTAATTATATTACTTATAATTCAATTAGATTCTAAAATTAATCAATTATTTTTAAATATTTTATTTATTTAATTATCTATGAGTTGTGTATTAATAATTTATGAATAACTAGATAGTTAATTTGTTAAATATGAAGAAGTTATTAATTATTTTAGTAATTAATAATGAATATTTAATATTTGTAGTGTATAGTTTATAATTTAAATATATGTAAATTTAACCATTTTTAATTAAATGATCATCTAAGTATTTAGTGAACCATGTACTTGAATTGTTTTAAAATTTAAAAATTAAGAAAATAAGTCGTGGAGAAAATTTTGGAGTTACAATTTAGTTTGTGAAAATGTTGCAACTTCAAAACTTATCCCATATTTTTTTTTTCCATTCCTATTTTGAACAGTATATAAATAAAAAATGTGATCATCCAATTTCGCATTAAGAAATTTGTGTGCAATGGGATCAATTAATCAAAGGGCTTAACCCAAAACTAAAAAACAAATTATGCACAATTCTAAAATACTTACTTCCCTAAATTACTTATCTATCTAGTTAAGTAGGTATCTAGTTTGACTTACCCACCTAGGTCGACCTATGTACCTACTTACTTAAATACCTACATGTATGAATAAATATTTACCTTAAGAAGGTAGAACCTCCCTACTTACCTTTTTACTTAAATACGTAGCTAGGTATGTAACTTAGGTTTGTAAGCACCTACTTATGTACTTACCTAAGTACCTACCAACCTAATATTGATTTTTTTATTAAATTCATTTTAAAGTGCCACATGGCATATTTATATTGGGCCATTTGTCATAATATAAGATCATCCAAATGTTTGAATTGAACGTCTTATTATTTCAAAATAATAATAATTATTATATTTTAAATAATCAAATATTGAACATGTGGCAACACATCATTTGCCCTCAATTGTGACCAAAATAATTACATTTTAATTGCATGTGACAATATGTATACAATGAAGTCAAAGGATGAATTTGCATTTGTTGGCTTTTTCTTTCATTCAATGCCCTTTGTCATTTGTGATTAATTTATCACATGTGATTTGTCTTAGGCGATTAGGGAGATTTTAGTTGCAAAATGCCACTTGCAATTAAAATTTAATCACAAAGACCAATCGAAAATACTTGTTTTTTTTCTAGTGATTTCAACAAAACACCATTGCCCTTGGACCTTAATGAGCATTTTTACAAAACACTTCAAAACATTGGTGTCAACATTTCTAGAATGGCCCTTTGTGTGCATTTGCAACACTTGAAACATTAAGTTCACAATAAAATAAAATAAAATAATATTGAAAACACAAGCCAACCATCTAGCCTAACAAAAAATATATATATTAATCCTTACCTTGATGAAAGTGACTGTAAAGTGGGTTGGTGGCTAGGTGGATGGATGGGTTCCCCATTGTAGAAATAAAGGTTATAACACCAATTGTAGGTAAATACCAACCATTTTCAAAAAATGAAACTTCAATGATTCAAGAGTTATGAATGTACATGGGCATTAAGGGACATTGCAACTTTTGGGTAGATTCGATAATAACTCAATCAATGACCACTTCAACAGATAATGAAATTAAGGTGAAAATCCCCCCAAAAAACATATGTTAACCTTGGAAGAAACGTTGTTACCTTTGGTGTGACCAACTTTAAGCCAACATTAAATTTTTTTCCTTGATCAAAATGGAGTAGAATGCTTCAATTGATTACATGTATAAAGAACCACATGAAGTTCAAGAATTTGTTGGATTTGATGTGGAAAGTTTCAATCAACTCTAATTGGACAAAGGGGGCACATTTGGGTCCAAGAGAATTTGTTTAAATCACAACAAGCCTCACCAAGTTAATCATTTCCCTTCTTGTTCATTTCCATCCATCGCAAATGACACTCACATCATAGGTCCCCCTTCATTTGTATCATATGTTTATGAACATTTCTAGACCGAACTTCATGCTTTAAGTCTTTCTATCCAACCTAAAAAATGTGTAACTTAATCACTTTTTGACCTAACACTTGACTTCAACACCCCATTTTAGTTTACCACCCCATCAAAACAAATTATAATTTTTCGAAGTTCCATTGAACACATCATCATTCACATTATTTTTCAACAAAGATGCCATGTTAAAGAATGTTCGACATGTGGACCTTTTCCCTATGATGGATGATGCTCAAATGACCTTTGGAATTCTCATTCATTGTTTTGTGCAACCACCATCATATCTTTTATGGTGCATTCTTTCTTCCTACACTTTCATAAAATCCTTTATTTCGTTTGACTCCTCCCTCCTTCAAGTGTTTGGATGTTTTTTAGCATCACAAACTTGCCCCCTCCATGTATATGTGTTTCTACAACAGTTTAATAGTATGTTCAAAGTTAGGTGTTGACAAAATGTAGATCAATCATTGATATGACTTTGTGATAACATTGTAACACATTGTGATGATTACATGTAACCAAAAAATATAGAAGGAACTTTTGTAAGTCCTTCATATTTACTTGTAGCCAAATTTGGCTAAATCTTCCTTTGGATGATTGCCACTTTGATTACATGACAAAATTGATCCCAAAAAAACATTGGTGCCAAATGAGAGAAGAACAAGTTCCATAGGTAAGTCTCATGACATTATTTAGTAGCTACCCATATTGTAAAATACAAAGGATCTGGTTTGTTGTGAATAGTGTAAACTTCCCCATTGTTGAGCCCTCATAGTCCATTGCAAGTCCTTCTACTAGCAAGGTACACACTAGCAACTCCTTCCTTACAGCGTAGCTGCCAGAGTGAACCAGAACCTACCAGCGCACCATCCATTGGATGTTTGTTAATGATTCCGCGAGCATCAACTGTGGTAATGTTAATATCAGGTTTCACCTTGATAACCCATTTTGTAAGCTTCGGACTTATGTATAGGAACAATATAAGTAAGAAAATAGGTGACTACGAGGTAATTAGATGGTTTATAGATAGGTAAGGCTGTTTTTACTGCCTGACTACTATTGCAGGTTGTTTGTAGGTAGTTCAATAGGCAACTGAACTAACAACCCTGGTTAGTTTGAGAACTAACACCCAACAGAAAATTGTTTCCTGGCCACTTGCCATCCTTCTTCCATGGTGCAGTGCTGGGTGCTGGTTCACTCTGGCCATTACCGACAACGAAAGTCCTTGCCCGTCTCCACAAAGAGGGGAAAAGAAACCCACCTCCAGTTTTTAAGGTTGGTAGGTGGGTCACCAGTACAACTCCCTACAAGACTATTGGATCCATGATGGTCTTGAGGCTTGAACATGAATCAAGGAGTTGGCAGGACAAAGGGATCACGATCCCACAATTGGTAGAATCTAAGAAAACCAGATACATTTTGGTAAAGCCCCAGGGTGGTGGCAGTCCCAAAATATTGGGCCTAGGACAAGGCAAAATCAGACTGTCTGGGAGGCCTTTCTAGGTTTGGCCTCCCGGACAGCCCAACCCCACCTTTGAGCTTTACCCCACCTTAAAGCATGTGGTGAACCTTATCATGAACCTAAGTATATATTGATCATGAGGCTTAGGAAGGATAGGGTTGTTACACCTACATGAGTGCACTGTTGTTAGATCTATTCTTTCAAAGGGAGGTACCAACATCTCTCACAAGGAATAGGCACAAGATCCCTCCTCTTTTTTAGGAGGGATAATTACATGATAGGTACAGCCCCAGGCCATGGGCTATACCGAAATAAGGGCCCATGGGAGGCAGAGCTAAGCACAACCCTGATTTTAGTAAAGCCTTTGGCGTTTGGCATTATTGTGTACAAGCTTCCAAATCTTTTTCCTGAAATAGCTACAAAAGGATGCAATCTATTGAAGGCTTTACAAAAATTGAGTGGGTTTTACGAAAAGCATAAATTCCACACAGGAAACAAAATGGCTGGGTTGCCATGGAGTCTATCTAACTGGGTAATGTGCCCTCTACATACACTAACCCAAATTTGGATGGCTTTCATGGATGTAAGGTGCCCTCCAAATATACTTGACAAACTAGAGAGCAGGCTCCAGACAGGGGATTCTGCCAGGTAAACATTCCTGGGCAAGCCCTTTACTATAGCCTTCTCTTTGGTGTTAGAGGCAGGAAACACCATTGGAACACTGAAGGCCTGTGAATGCCGAGGCAAATTGACCCCCACATTGGGATCATGGTAAAAGCCCCAAAACCCATTTAAATTGCTTGTAAATATTTATTACAGATCTCATTTCTGTACACTAAATCAGGGTCCCCAAGTTCAATTCTATAACGTTACACTCCAAAAATAAGCACTCCTGAGGTGGACGTGAGGGATGCATATGTTGGAAACCCCTGCTTCGAGGGACTTACCCAAAGTCAAGCTCAATGGCAGGAAATTTTGTATTTTCATTTTTTCTTGTCATACCTGACAGATACCTGTCCAGTATCATGGGAAAAATGAGGAAGAAAAACAATGCAAGACATTTCAGAAAGCAATACCCCACAAATTCTCACACTTTGTAACGTAACCTGCAAATACACTAGAATTTTCTGCCTGGTGCTTTACAAGCTCGAAGAAATTGTGTCGTGATGGGGTAGGAAGGGATAGGAAGGTCTTATATGGTGCTGGTTTTTAAAACCTTTTGAATTTCTTAAAGAAGAGACAAGAGAGAGGTCATCTGGTCATGTTCACCTGTAACACTTTTGTTGAAAATGAAGACACTACCAAAGAGGAAAGCCACATAAACGGCAGCAGAGAGGGGAGCCCAGAGCCAGTATCTGAGGAGTTGCTGTATGTATCAAAGTTTGAACAGTGATCTTGGGAAATAAGAATGTCAATTCGATAACAAGGGAGGTGTCATGGACGATATGGTGACACAAGGATGTTTGTTTGCAGAAGCAATGGCAAGAAAATTGACCTCTGTAACCATGGACGAAAAAAATGTCACCAATGACATTGTGTGTCAAAGTATGTTCATTATCATGGGCACATCTGAGAAAGTGAACATAGTGTGAAGACGGTTTGCCAATGCTTTAGTTAAAAATTCATATTGACAAATGGTTGAGCTGTGGATTGCAGTGGAAACTTGGTCTATAAATCAATTTTCTAGGATTATGATGTTATCTAGGATGCTCTTTGGAAGTGGATTCTAGACTACTCATTTGTTCGTAATTGGATCTTCAGTCTTCATTATCATGAACAAATCTCAGAAGGCAAACATCAAGATGGTTTGCCAATACATTAATCACAATTCATATTGACAAATGGGTGAGGCAAAACTAGGTGTGAATTGTAGTGGTAAATTGGTCTTAATGACTTTTTTAATATGATGTTATCTGGGTGCTCTTGGAAGGGGGTTCCATGACTGATTTGCTCCTAATTTGTTGGTGTGACCTTTGCATGCTACTTACAACTTTAAGAGGGTGTGACCAACGTGTCAATGTTCGTCAAATTTGACCCCTTATGTTTATCTCAACAATCTTATTGAAATGTGAATAAGTATTTTTGGGGTGCATTTGTCAAAGTACTCCAGAATCCCTTAAGACTTTTACTGGGTGGGTATCATATCTTTGAGAATTGGGTAAGTGCAGAGTATATTCATTGAAAGTAGCGAATGAATCATCCCAATTTGCTGCTGAACTTATATTTTATATACACATACTGTGAGGAATGGACATGCTTCTATGATAGATTGAAAGAAAAATTGTCTTTATTTACAAATTGACAAGACCCACTATAACATTTATAATCTACAACAGGAATCTTCAAATGTGCAAGATTAAATCAGTGATCAAAACTTGAAGAAGTTTGACTTGACTCATTCATGATTCCACAAGTATAAAAAAAAAAGGCATTTTGATACTTTTAAACCCTTTTCAAAGTTTTTAGAAGACTTGGTCCCATATTTTCCCAAAAGACTATTTTAGAGAGCACCTTTCTCTTTTGTAAGGTTTGCCAATGGGTAACTTCAAGTAACATCATGCATGCCTTGTAAATTGTTGCCAATAAGAATGTCTAAATTTTAGCTTTTGATGACTGAATTAGGGTTAAAAGCATTAAAATGCATCTAATCCAAAAAGTGAAACCTTAATTTCATTGAAAATGGAGTAGTGGAGATTACAATCATTTTTTTCCATCAATTGAATGCAATGAACTTTGTGAAACATAATTATTGGTGAATTTTCTATGAGAAATCCATTCTACAATCAACAAAACTAGCAGGCCATGATGCTAAATGGGGTCCCTCATAACCAATGAATACATCATAAGGCATCACAGGGTTCTCATGATCATTTTATTGCACCTTGTCATTATGTGTTTCCTTTACCACTTTGGCCAAATTTTGGAATATAGTAGAATCCTTGTGAGGGTTGAAAATCAACCATTCTTTGAGCCAAGAATGCCACTCACACATCCACTAATATTTGGGCTTTGGTGGTTGAATTTTTGTGAGTTGCCAAAAGTCTACCGAGCCATACATGGGTGGTTCCTTGTGGTGGTGGCATGTTACTTATAACATTGTGATTGAGAGAAAAGGGCACTATATTTGAAATCTCACTCTTCCAATTCAACTTGGTGTTAAATATTAAACACTTACGATTGAATGAAAGTCATTTCAGGTCAAACATTTTTCTTTGCCATTTTCTCAAGAACATCCCCTTGATAATTCCTCCCATTTTGTCATCTTGAGGTTAGTGACTTTTTGTCATTTTTGTTATGTAGCTAAAGTGGTGATCTTCCATTATAAATTTTAACCAAATTTGGCTATAAACAAGATATGAAGTAAAAACATCTAAGCATCTTTCACATTTTTGGTTGTATGTTAGGCAAAACATTTAAATACTCCCCATTGAGCTCTATCTTGTGCTTGTTTCGAGTCGTGATACCCCACCACCAAGCCTTCCATGTCACACATGTGGGCCCCTCTCATCACCGTCCATAGAACATCTCAAGAATTGTCGACCACCTTCAAACGTTATTGCCGCTGATGGAAAGTTTTTGTTTCTATTAGTAAGTCAAATCAACAAGATTTTTCTCCCCATCGATTTCATGTCTAGATTATTTTTTTGCCTCCCTAAACAACAAATCTTCAAACAACCAAGGAATTCGAGCAACGTGTAAAAAATGGGGGAATTGGGGATCAAATTTGAAATTCATCTAACATTAGCAAATTTAGGATAAGGTTAATTCATCTTTTGCTTCAAAACCCATGTGCAAAACTTGTTTATGATCCTTAACATTCTACTTCCATAAACCAGTGTGCATTACACTTACAAACCAAGATATCTTGCAAGCTTACAAGAAATGCATCAAAATTGCATTTGGTGATGGAATACCATAGCAATAGTTTGTGTTTTTTACATGTATTTAGGTATAGAATGGGTAATATTTTCTAATTTCATCCCAGGAAATCAAATTAGCAACCTTCCCTTTCACCCCTGTTCTAACACATCATCTTTTATGTTTAGAGTTCATTGACCTTGCTTTGCTTACCAAAATCTAGTGTTTTTTTAATGTTCTTTTTAATCCTTGCTTGTAGATTCCATTCAAGTTTCCAACCTAGGATTTTAGTTTTGCTTATTTCTATTTTATAAAAATTGAATACATTTGTGTTTTCATTATTGCTATACTATAGCAACCCACATTTAAGGGTTCAACTTTTTGACCTTGTTTTAAGGGAGGGAAAATTTGCAACAAGATTTATTATTCCTCAAATTCCACTATGCTTGGAAATCTAAGGAACTTATAGTTTACTCACCTTATTTTCTTGTTGAAAATGCAATAACATTCCTTAAATATGGCATTCAGTGTCTCCTGCAATAGAATGTTAATTTTTCTTACTCTTTTAAGCTTACAAAATGGGTTATCAAAGTGAAACTTGATATTAACATTAACACAGTTTGTTGCAACCCTAAGCTTTGGGCTTGCGACCAAAGCAAAGGCTTGCAAGGTTGCAAGCCAAAAAGAAGCCCAGGAACGAAGGAAAGTGTGGGGGAATGAACCCTCACATTCCCAAGGGAACTTCCACTTTGGGAGTTGGAGTCCCGGTGGATTCCCGAACTTTCAGAGAGCAATTGCAGGGGCCAAAGCCCAATGGATTGAAAATTTCCTTATACCATTGGGAAAATGTTGAAATGCAAATGTCTAAAATGGGTTCGCATGACCCATTTGAAACTTAAACACAAGTTGTGGCCAAAAGAAAGGTTGGGAATCAAATTGGTAGTTTGACACCCAACCACTAAAAGTCAAGAATCGACCCGATTTCCTTGTGTGTAGGTGACGTGCGACATACCATTGGAAAATTCTCGACGAGGACTACAACTTTGCTTTAGACCTCATTTCGATCGAAGTTTTGCACACAAAATTATGGGCCCCAAAATCGCGGGAGTTCCAATTTTGGGAATTTCGAGACTCCCATTGGGAGTCCCGGGACAAAATGCCATTTGGATGTGGGCCTCATGGAGAGGCACAAAATATATTATGAGGGGGAAGGTGGTGGCTTCCCCCAAGTCCGAGCCATGGTGAGTCTTGTGAATTCAAGTTTGCATGTGATTCGTCCTAACCAAAAAATGCTTAAATTATGCACTAACCAACTTGTTGTTTGGTTTGTGCAAGTCCGTGTGAATAATTGATGCTTATCACTCTCCTTAGTCCCCATCCTGGAGCTTCAGCACGCCGTTCTACCCCCAAAGTGTTGCAAGTTAAGGAACGTGCCCAACTCTTTGTTCTTCCAATGTTTTCACCTTAGACTCACATTTGAGTCTATAAAGGAGGTTGGGAGCGCGTCACAATTGATGCTCATCCACAACTAAACCATTAATAAACATCCAGTGGATGGTGCACTAGTGGGTGTTGGTTCACTCTAGTAATTATGTAGTAAAGGAATTGCTAATGTGTACCTTACTAGTACAAGGACTTGCAATGGACAATGAAGGTTCAATAATGGGAAAGTTTACATTATTCACAACAAATGAAATCCTTTGTATTTTACAATATGGATAGCTACAAAATGACATCATGAAACTTACTTAGAGAACTTGTTTTGTTTTCATTTGCCACCAATGTTTTTTTGGGGTCAATTTTGTCATGTAACCAAAGTGGCAATCATCCAAAGGAAGATTTAGCCAAATTTGGCTACAAGCTACATATGAAAGCATTTAAAAATTTTATTCTATATTTTTTGGTTACCTATAATCATGACAATGTGTTACAATGCCATCACAATATCATATTAATAATTGATTTACATTTTGTTAGCACTTAACCTTGAACACATTGTTAAAATGTTGTAAAAACACACATACATGGAAGGGCAAGTTTGTGATGTTAAAAGGTGCTTAAACACTTGAAAAAGGGAGGAATTAAAAAGAAAAAAAAAGGATTCTATGAAAGTGTAGGAAGGAAAAGTGCATTGTAAAAGATACAATGGTCATTACACGAGATAATAAGTGAGAATCCCAAAGGCCACATGGACATCATCCATTATAGGGAGAAGGTCCACATGTCAAACATCCTCTAACATGGCATCTTTGGTGAAGATGATGTGCCCAATAAAACCCCCAAAACTATAATTCGTTTTGATGGGGTGGTAAATTAAGATGGGGTGTTGAAGTCAAGTGCTAGGCTAAAAGGTGATCAAACTATACATTTCTGAGGTTGGATACTAATTCCTAACACATGAAATTCAGTCTATAAATGTTCATAAACATATGATACAATTGAAGGGGGACTTATGATGTGAGTGTCATCTGCAATGGATGGAAATAAATAAGAAAGGAAATGATTAATTATAAAACATAAGGCCTTAAAATGGCCTAATGCAAATAATGCCCCTCCCAAAGGATCACCTTGATGGGTTCCCATGATAGATGGGATGATTATAACATCATCTTCATGATTATGGTGATTGTAAAACAAGGAAGACTCCAAAGCATAAAATGCACGAACAAATGAGATGAGTTGTATGATGTTTCATCTATTGCACGATATGACCCCTCTTGACATTAAATTGGAAGCATTTGTCATGTCCAATTGAAAAACAACCAATCAAGGTGAAGGTTCAAAATGCACCTATTGTTGTGGACTACTATTTCACAACCACCCTTACTGACAACTTTGAATTAGTGCATGAAAAAATGTATTACAAAGACATCATATAATTGAAAGTATGAAATGCGACTTATGAATCAATACAATGTTTCCCGCACTATAATGAGGCAAATTCCACCTAAAGGCTTGGTCATAGTTAAGAAATGGGCCACACCAGGGACACATGCAATTTGAAGTATACCTACATTTTTATAAAATTCATTACCTTATGAATAACAATGTTTAAAAGTTGAAATAGGGGTTAGGGGATAGAAGGAGGGCCCAAAGCAAGGTCACTTTATAAATTACTTTAATATTGGGTTAAAAGCCTTTGATCCAAATGAAGATCTTTCCCAAAGGAGTTTGGTGAAGCTTGTTGTGACCTTAGGAAACTCTCTTGGACCCAAGAGTGCCCCCTTTGTCCAATTGGAGTTGATTGAAGCTTTCCACATCAAATCTAACAAATTTTTCAACGTCATATGGTTTTTTATACATGCAATTAATTGAAGCATTCCACTGCACTTTGACCAAGGAAAAACATTTGACATTGCCTTAAGGTTGGTCACACCAAAGCCAACAATGTCTCTTCCAAGGTTAACATATTTTTTTGGGGGGATTTTCACCTCAATCTCATTATCTATTGAAGTGGTCACTAATTGAGTTATTGGTTCGATCTACAAAATAGTTGCAATGTTCCTTAATGCTCACGTATATTCCTCCATTCATAACTCTTGAATCATTGAGGTTTCACTTTTTCAAAATTGTTCCCATTTACCTACAATTGATGTTATATCATGTACCTTTGCAATGGGAACACATCCATCCACCTAGCCACCAACCCACCACTTTTCTTGGGTCTACTTTCATATGTCACCCCAATAATATCTTGTTCAAAACATCTACAAGCCACTTCCCATGAACCACCTACAAAACATTCATAAAAACAAATTGCCAATTGGTTCAACCCACACTGAACACAATCCCCCATGAGGTAGTCCAACTTGTGCCACTCTTCAAACTGCCCTTTTAGGCAAACACAATCCTCCCACAATGTTATCACCCCCTTATCTAAATTAATATGGGCTTGACAGATCTCCTACTCACTAGCCTTGTCTTGCCAATAGATTACACATTGACAATTGCATGCATTTTGTACATGAGCTCCCTTCATACCATCCTTGAAGATATTCAAGCCTTGTCAAAACAAATCAATTTCAACATGGTATTTGCAGCAACAAACATTCTGATCTTTACATTGTTTCACAAAGTAGCATTTCAGGCTTTCAAATTTCATTTATCGAATTACTACCTTTGGATGGATAGTTATAAACCAGAGGTAGAATGAAATTTGCAAAGAACAAATTCCTCAAAAAGTTAGATGTTTACTTGACCCAAATATTACAAACACAAATCCATAATTGCTTGATTTCTGTTAGACCCTATCCATGAACTTCTAAACTTAGAAATCTTTCTCTTAATTTAACTTTCTATATTTAAACATAATTACTCTCAGAAAAAAAACTACTTCACCTTTAATTATTGCCCAAATTGTTTGGTCTGCAATACAATATATTAATTTGTAGAAAGCCAAAGGTCTTTAAGAAAATTGAAAGGCATCATCATTGCCCATCCAACGTCCTATGATCCTCTCTAATCCATCACCTAATCTAAACGTAATAAAACTATGATTTTAAATAGTGATTGCCAATGTATTAAATCCTTATGATTGATTAACAAAATGCCAACCTCACTTTAGTACCAAGGTTGAACCTTACTTGAGATTCTAGTAAGAAGTGTGTTGCATAAGCTTCGTACTGGTTTCATGTAAGGTGTTTACATGTGACATTTTTTTTTGTTGGGGCTTACTTGTGTGTCAACAATCCACCACAATATCACTAGGTTCTTTGTCTTTGCGCTCACACCATCTTTCTTCTTCCTTCTTTCAAGGAGAGCAAACTTTTGAACTAATTGCCGTTGTTCAACTGCACGAGATAAATTGTGGTGGGCAATACCCAATATTTGTGAAAGTACCTGTCAACAATCCTTATAGTAGCTTGGAGTAATGTTCCCTTTCCTGACCAAAGTGGCTTTTGAGTGTTGGAAATTTGCACTTTCCCTAACTTTCTGCCTGAAGGAAAGTATAAAATCTTGTTGTGACTTGCCAAATCCCAGCTTCGCCTCATTGGGATGCGGATAATACTCAGATAAGGATGGGACAACGAACACATGCGCTCATGCGCTAACACTTGCTTTAATATCTATATATGGAAACTTTTGGGGATGAGAAATGAAGCAACCCCTAAATCCGCTCGAATCGTCATCCATCCCGTCATCCAGCCGGATGGATGAAATCCGTCGGCCAGCACAGGTGGGGGGGGCCAGCAGGGGGGGGCAGCAGGGGGGGTCAGCAGGGAGGGGGGCCAGCACGGGCGAGGGGGCGGGGACGGGGGGAAGGACCAGAGGGGGGGGGGGGGGGGGGGGACGGGCGGGGAAGGACTGGGCGAGGGGGAGCTCGACGGGTGCATTATGCACCGGGTTCACATTATCCTTCACATCAATGCCTATCCCGGCAGCGAACGCAACGGGTACACGCTAGTAGCTTGAAATGTGTACAAACCTGGGGGCATGAAGCTAACACAATGGCCATGGATTCAAACATAGAAATTGCCTTCCTGCAGATACTGCTAGCAGAGACATCAGGCTCAGATAGAGAGGGACAGCATCTGGTTGCATCCTTCTGAGCCCTTACTTTTGCTCAGTGTTTCTGTTCATTTGCCAACAGGATTTTCCAATTCTCTAATCCAGTTTGCAAGTTTATTTTATTCCTCTTGCTAGTTGACAAAATAGTTGTGATGTTCATAACATTTTCATTTCATGTTTTTCAAGAAAAATTCATCCATTTTGCTTGTACACTTTTTCTCTTATGCTATTTGCCAGTATGTCCCAACACTTTTGTCCCAAGAGGTTGCAGGCAGATGGATGTGGTAAACCATTTGGTTTTGAACCCCACCAAAAGTTATATGCATGTCATACTGATTATTTCCATGAATATAAAAGAATGGACTATGATTATCCTTTTCAATATTCCAATACCATGCTTGCCTCAAAGGCTCAATGGCCCAACTTGAGCATCACTACCTAAAAGTCTGATTTTTCGTTTTTTCTAAGTTCACACATATTATGTGTTTGGAAGTAGCCATTGCGCTTTGAGCCATTTTATAGTAACTCTTGTACATGTTCTTTTGGCAATTGCAAGCTTCAAGGGTCACCCTTTCAGAAGTCGAGGGGGGGAGGGTGTTATAATTTATAAAATATTTCTTTTAGCTTGGGAACTTTTCTTCCAGGCCAATAATATATGCACTTAAATGTCATGTTGGTTGATATTCGTAGAGGCACATAGGTTGACTGGGCCAAAACGTTTCTCCTTGTGGGTGTCCATGCCTGAAATGATGATATTATATATATATATTCTTGTTTTTTTCCTCTTTGTTCCCTGATGCACAGGACATTTTTTGTGCTTTGATAGACAATGTCTAGGATTATTCTTTCCTTTACCATGGGAAGTTTATTTGGATGCTAATAACATTGACTTTAATATCATGCAAAGCACTTGGAGAAAATCTGTAGTGTATTTGGACGGCACCTTATATTCATCAATTTCCCTCCAAGAAAATGGGAGGATTCTTACAGCTATAATACCTGAATATTTCCCTTCCCACTATTGAGGATTGGGCATAATATCCTTTCTATGCCTCATGATGCTCATAGGTTTGGTTCATGATAATTTTGGTAAATGAAAGAAAGTCAAATATGACAAATTTAGACTGGAGAAGGACTTTAAAATACTCCCAAAACAAAAAAACAAAAGTGCCAATAGTTTATGGTTCGAAAAGTGGCCACTAGATCGAGGGTTAGGAGTATATGCGGAATCTTCTATCTTGATCACAACAAGTTCGATCAACACATCCAATTGTTGATTCCTTGGTGTGGTTGGTTTCGCCAGATATGACGTCATGGGATCGAACCACTTGTATCTGGGTCGGATACGCAATTGCGACGCATGTGAAAGATGCGCACATGATCAGGTCGTACCGGAGGAACTGGGAAATTGATGCTCAGGAACATTGAATATCAGCTGGATTTGTACCAGCGTCTTTTTTGTGGCGAATCTAACAAGGGAAATTTTGGGACTTGTTTTTTAAAATTCGCCATATTTTGAGGAAGAAGGCTAGAAGTGGCCAGATTTAGACAGTGTGTTACTTACTATAGGTCGCCATTTACTGCTAACTAATGCTGAGGATCCTAACCAGTGCACCTACTTGAGGAATTTGAAAAACAAAACCCTGATTTGTACCGGTGGCATGACATCTATAAAACAGCGAGTCTTCCTCCCAAGCCTAAAGCCTCCGGTTGTCTTCCTGCGTTGTCAGTTGACTATTTAGTCATTCTTGGTTGAGTCGGAGGGAGGGTTGGTTATCGTACAGGATCCCGTTTTTGCAGTGGAGGAAGGGCATTGGCTATTGTGTACTCGCGTTCGTTTTCTAGCGCTTATTGTTCAGGGAACTCCCTGCAGCTGGGGCCTGGCCTTTCCTTCGCTTGTTTCAAGCCACGAAAGCACGCGGTTGGTGTGCGAGACGAATGATCAGTAAGCTATTGCGGTGCTTACGACTAGAGACGATGATTGGGCGTTGGGGCAAGTCCGGCGTGATCTCGAATGTGGAGTTGGGAATGCCCCTGATCCTGCAATGCGTCGTTCTGGCCGGTTTCCTGTCGACTACTGTGGCATGGCATCATCCGTCTGCGCCGTCGTCAGTTCCATCACCTCCATTCTGTTCGCGATCGGTGGCGACCACTATCGGGAGTGCGTTTCTCGCCTGATGATAGATGCATGGGGTGAGGCTTCGGCTCTGGTAGCGTTTAGAAAGCGGAATGATGCTTACTTTTGGAACGACAGGAATCTCTGGTGGAAGGTACTTTGGACTATTGTGTTAGGACTAAATCCAATAGTTGGCATATTCTATGTTCTTCAAACTATGTTCGGGACCTGAAAATTTCGCAAAATCCTCAGAAGGGAAGGCATGGGGGATGGACTTATGAGATAGCGAAAGCCGTTGCAGATACCTGGGTCATGGTAGGGGTTGCAGAGCTTAACACCATACCCAAAGAGTACAATCTAAACTGGACGAAAGCTAACCCAGAAGCTAAGCCGGACCCAGATCTTGTTTTAAACCTTGCAGGTATAGGTCACCCACGAAGCGATCGGCAGTGGCCCACAGCGTGCAGGTTTCATTTCTTTCTGTTAAATTACGAGAGAATGGTGGCCTTCTTATTAAGTAGTAGAGTTCTTGAGCATGCTGATTACCGACAATTACGGTTTTTGCGCCGGAGAACAGGTCTAGAGACCGTCATAATTATTCTCCAATCAATGAGCTAGATTGCAGCTTTTGTGTATAGGCGTATACAGCATTTAAATGCGACTCCCATAAAAGGCATAGGTTTCGTCTGTAGCCTGTTGTGCCTTGTCTACGCTTTTGTACAATATGTTTTGGGAAGTAGAAGTAAGGAAGGTCTTCTAATATACGTAACCCCTGAATCCAGTTCATTTTCTTCATCATGTACTTCAACAAGGATCCAAAAACTGGACACAATTCCAATACCATTACTGATTACTGGGATTATTGCTTCAGTTGGTGTGGCCTTGGCCATTTATGCTACAATACAGCATTTGCATGATCAAAACTTTGACATCCCCACCCCCTTTACTTGATCGCTATTTCCCTTTTATACGTTATTTTATTAGTTGTTCATTCCTCTGTCACCAAGTATATTGAACGTTTATAGGTGTGATGAATCTTTGGGATACGATATCTCTGAAGGCAAATGTTATAAGGGCTGAAATAATTGTAATCCTTATAGCCATTCATTTTCTATGCAAAATAAATAGGTTACTAAACTTGTCAAATGATTTAATAGATGATTGAAAAGATCTCTAATTATAAAATTATCGTCAAGGTTTTGATGGCAGGTGCTTACATTAGTACCTTTTTGAAGGCAGGATTTGTGTGCATCTGAGGGCAAATAGGGTAATTGTTAGTAAAATCATTTTTTAAATCTAGCAGTAAATATTCCAGAGAGTATTGATTTTTTTTTAAAAAATTATTGTGTATCAAAATGACAATGTATCAATGCATCATATTCCATCATGCATTATGTCATAATGCATCATGTTATATCATCAACATAAATCTTATGGCACATATGCATTGTGTAAGGAAGAGTGGGAATTTTTTCAAAATGATTACATGCAAAAAGCTTTATAAATAAGCATCTAAATGTTTGTAAATATTATATTATAATTATTAATGTATCGAAAAATATCAATACATTAATTTTTAAAAAATACATGGATAAGATATTATCATATTTTCAAGTTTATGAGTAAAATAAATATCCATGGAAAAAAAGGAGAAGATGTTCCCACAATGCCTGTGTAGGACGTTCTCATTTTTCTGCCTTTGGAGCATGAACACATATGGATCTAAAGTGACCTCTAATGACCTTGCCTTTCCATGTCTTGAAGTTGGGCAAATTTTCAACCTCAGAAATGACAAAAAAGGAATATCACGTTGAAAATTCCCAATTTCAAAGAAAAAATACATTTGCTTTGTTTGATGTTCCATTGTATAAAAATAATGCTACAAATCACAATTGTAAGCTTCACCTTCACAAAGAGATGCAACACAAACATTCAATTTGATAACTTCTTGAGCTAAAATAATTCGAATAGTTTCCTTCAAAGAATCAAAAGTTATAACACAAAGGTTGAGTGTTGGCTGCTTGAGAAAAATCCTAACCCCATGTAGAAGACACCATTAGGAATTATGCACGAGGTTTCACGCAACATCATAAATTGATATTAGGCATGGCTTTGTAAGGTTGTGGGTACATAGGTTGGGGGTATATCTAGGTATGAAGGGGAACATGCTTTTGAAATCTTTGCATTTGATTGTTCCTCATATACCCAGGTCGATACCCACCCAACATTGGTTTGCACTCCCAGATTATTTTCTTGGTATTTCAAAGCACCTATTTGCATAGAAAATGCCTTTGTCAATTAAAGGACCTTCCACCATTCAAGTAAAAAACCTTTCATACTTTACATTGGGGAAGGTCTCCTATGGCCTCCCCTTAATTTTGGGCCTAACACCCTCAAGCTACTTGTTCTCATTTGGTCTCACATTTTGAGAATGTTTTACCTGGTATCATCATACTCCCTGATTGGATTTTGGCAACAAATTGCTGGCTAATTAAATATATTTAAAATCTTAGCTTTGGCACTTGGCTTTTTAATTCTAAATTTTTTGGCAGGTAATGGTTATTAAAAATAATAAACATAATCTTGTTATATTTATGGGACAATCTAATAAGTGTGTCTAGATTATCTCGATCTTAAGTTTAAACCTAACAAAAAAAAACTTGAAGATTCTTAATTTTGTAATAATTATAATTTCTTTGACACAAGCAATAAATAATTCAAAAATCATGGATTGTTGTTGCGTCCGGGTCTTGGGTCTAATGTTGTGCTTCAAAAGAAAAAGAAAAAGAGGCATTAAACATCAAAAAGACTGGTCTTGATTGGTCAAGGTGATTGCATTCAAATAGTCTTTCACCTTATGTTGTCCTTTTTTCATTTAGAAAAAAAAAAAAAAAAAAGTCTCTAGGTCCCCAATTTTATTTATGTGTAGAATTAGAATCAAGACATTTTATTTTTTAAATTAATGAAAGGACTAAACCGAGGGCTTATCCAAGGTGAACTAATAGTTAATTGCTGATTCCATTCCATGGTACCCAAAATCGGACCATAACTAGATTGGAACTAGCCAAGAACCAAGTCTAATATGCATAACCAAATTTTATTGAATAACCATATTCTTGATTTCATTTATGTATGAAATTAAATTTGTCCTAAATATGTTTTTTAGAACTAGAATTGAAGGTTCCTCATAAAATGAAAGAATCGCTCAACATTTGACATGCCGTTAGATTTGTCTATGGTATTGAGGTAAAGAGCTAGTTGATTCTTCATTTTGCAATGAAATGCAAAGCTAAGATGCATTCCTTAATTCTCACCCAAGAAAAGGAGTTTCAAGATAGGAGTATGAAGAACTCACAAGCAAAAGTTTGATTTACATAAACCAAATAAGAAAATGACTAACATAAATTGGACTCAAAATGGTGCCTAGATGAACCATGGGCTACCCTAATTCACAACATACATCACAATTAAGACTTGGGAGGATAATGGTAATATAATCTCTAATTGGAGAGAAGAGTTGCAACAATGCAACAAAAAGTCTTGAGATTCTATTCAACTTTGTTGAATCTTGAATTTTTAAAATTTTGTCAAGTTACAAGGTTCATAACTTTGCAACTCATAATTTTCACATGCAAACATCAATTGAAAAGCTTTCAAAAGAAAAGTTATATCTCTTGAGTCAAAGAGGCCTTTGTAATGTCATATTGTAAGATCAATTTAAAAGTCCTTTTGACCCTTCTTTCTTGAGTTTTAATGATTGGGAATCAAATTGGTAATTCAACTTTTGACCATTGTTTTGGCCATAATTCATTCTTCACATCTTTGAATGAAAAATACAAGCCCATTATTAATATTTAGGGTGCAATCACAATAACATGTACCATAACAAATGTAACGCTTGTTTGGTTTTTCATATTTTAAAGTTGTAATTTAGTTTAATATTGAAATTGTAAGATTTGTTTATATAGTTGTATTTTTAATATATCATGGGAATGTGTGAATTAATTTGAAATTAATCCAATGAATAAAAAATTAACAAAAACATTTATTAAGTATTTTGACATTGTTTTTAGGCAATAAAAGGAGTTGTTTAAGGATTTGAATTTTTTTAAATAATTTTTTTTCCAAGTTTTAAACATAAACCTTAATAAAATAGTATGAAAAAAATTAAAATTTTCTAGAGATTTTTTCAAGAATATTTTCTTTAAAAAATCACAAAAAAAATTCAAAAAGTGAGCAAATGTGCCTTGTATTATCCCATTCGCACCCTCTACAATTGAATTTTTTTTGAATGATTAAAAAAAGGCTCAAATTGAACATCTTTTTTATTTTCAAATTTTTTAAAAAAATTAAAAATTCATGTTAAACTTTAATTCCCATACTAAAAAACTATGAATGTTGGTATTCATTTCAAAATGCTAATAACTATTTCTTTACATTCTTTCACATATTTGTGGGAACATGTTTGAATTTCAAAACATTATTTTAAATCACATTTTCTTTCAATCTTAAAGTTTAGTTGTGAACCCAAGTGTGAAACTATGAAATCCGGCAACTTAAATCACTAGCATGGTCACCAATTATAAAACCACAGGATCCAATAACCTAATTATCATTAAAGAAAAATCTATCGAGTTAAAAAAAAAAATTAAATGAAATGACACAAGAGTAGGACTTGTTTATTGTTTGTTTATTATCTTGCAGTAACTACCATCCTGCAGCAACTACCATCCTACAATAGTTATTACCATGTTGCACTTATCGTGATCTACAAACTTAAAAGAAGAGCCAAAGCACTTGCAAACCTCTTATAACTATTGCCTACCATTTACAGTACCCACAAACCTCTTGTAACCATTACCTATAATTTACAACATCACTCTACCTTTTGTAACCCTTAAATCCAATGGTTATTTTCATGTTATTGTTTTGTAGTGGTAAATACCTTCTTGTAATAACCTTATCTTAATACTTTGGTAGCAAGTACAAAGAGTAATTTCATTGCTAAAGAAAAGAAGAATCAAATTAAAAAAACTAATATTCTACATCCACTGAAAAGAAATTACTTTCCCTGCCTTCCTAGAAATCAATATAAACAAGAAGAGAAAATGCAATTGATTCCACACAACTTTTAACCATTCTTCATTAACAACACCAAATACAACATAGTTCTTCTACCAACTCTCCCAACCTCTCCATATTTCCTCCTACTGTGCTACCTTGAAAATGATGATAATGATAATGTTAATGATTCCCCTTTTTCTTTCTCAAAGGATAAATAAGGAACCAAGGACGGTCAAGTGGTTGCATACTACAATGGACCATTATGGAAGTCATAATGGCAATTTTTCTTGGATTTGAGAAATGTTCTTACATACAATTCTTAAATCTTGTTGAATATAACAAAAAGGAACTCACTTATGTGAAGCTAACACATGAAATATATAAACATTGAAAAAAACACATCAAAATCATGAATGTTTAATTAGTGTGAACTTTACAATCTTGGTGAACCAGAGTGTCACAAACTATAAAATCTTGGATATGGATTTTATTTCACAACATCTTTATGCAATGTATGTGAAACTTTGGGATATAAATATTTGAAGTTTAGGACATTAAAAGTTCATTTAATGAATGAAACATTGTTTTAACTTTTTTGTTCCATAACATCAAATATGTAGCCCTTGAAATATTTCACAAAGTCCATAAAGGCATAAAAAATGTTGATTTTATTGATTTTGTTTAAAGGAAAACCTTTTAAATAGTTTTAACACAGTGGCTCCAAAACAAATTGGAAAAATCTGAATTTTTGGAATGAAAATTAAATGGTCAATTTTTTAAACCAATTTTGAATACACTAGAAATGGACTATGATTTGCCGATTTTGGTTCACTTTAATATGTTTTCACCTAGTTGTCCGCCACACATGTGAGTTTCCTTATCTTCTTCTTTTCATCCTAATTTTTTTCGCACATCCCATTAGTTGATTAGATAACAAATACCAGTCTTTATCCTTCTTAAAAAATTTCACATGATTGGTGAATAACCATCAACCATTCATTTAACTAATCCCATTAGTTTCACCCTTTAATAAAAGATAATAAATTGTTACCACAAGTAACCCTTTAGTTACTAGGATGCCCATGACATTAATGAGCATAGAAATTTATACCCTTAACACCAAGGTTAACTCACAACAACATTGGTTTTAACTAATATTGGGTGGTTTTCACTTTTTAAAAATAACTATTGATTTTAGTTCTTGTTAAAGTTCTGAAAAATTAGTCTAGTTGTTGAACAATTTTTTTTCAAACTTTCCATATTCACCTTAGTTTTCATACCATCTTTTTTTAAAAACTTGTCAATTTTTTTTGAAAGCCAACTTCTAAACTTATTGAAATTTGAACTTAATACCTCCCATAAAGAAGTTAATGTCTTAATCACAAGCTATAACTTTTCATTTGTAATAATGAAAATGTTTATTTTTATTTAAAGTTATTTTTATTCCAATGGTTAAAAAAAAAAACAATTAGCATGTGTAGACTTTAAATGAAAAAAAAATATATATTTTTTCAAATGTTGCTTAATGGCAACGACATTGTTTAAGACCAAAGAAGTCTTGAGTTCAAATTTCATTTACTAAGCATTTACTTTTGACTTATTATAGCTTTTATACCAAGGGTGGTAAAAACCCGATTTTGTCCGCTTGACAAATCGGGTTTAAGGTTTAAATGAATAAAACCCGATTTGATACAAATCGGGTTTTATTCCGGCTAACATTAATCGAGGCCGGCATGATCGGAATCACTCTTGCCAATATAGTCGTCGCTCGTCGGACAGCTGTAGAACGCACCAATGTTGCTCTTGAATCAGAACATGATCACTTGAGTGTAAACCAAACTGCCAATTGCCGAGTTCTGAAGTTCAGAGCTCTGAAGTTCAAAGTTCTGAAGTTTTGAACAGAGAGTGGGTTGCGAGGTATACATCTCTTCCAGACCCTTCCCAGAAGGCACACAACACACAGAAACCCAAACAAGCTTCACACGCAGCAAGCCTGAGTGGAAAGAGAAATGACCCAAATCAACCCATGAGCATCGCTCACAACAAAACACATCTCATCTGCAGCACCCATCACTGCATTTTTCATCAAGAACCGGTAAAAATATCAGATCAAAACAGAGAAGAGGGAAACAAGACAAGGAAGGGGAAAAAACAACAACAACTCGAAAAAAGAAAAAATCACAACTGACTTACCGTTAGTGGATGGTGCCATGGAAGTATACCAGCTATACTATTGTTGATCTTCCTTAAAAGAAGAAGAGCTCTCCACTTCGGTAGTAGTGATTTGGAAGAGAGAGAACAAAACCCAACACACAGAGAGTTTCGCAGTCCGCACCCTATTAAAAGTTAAAACCTGATTTTCAAAATAAAACCTGATTTTGTGCGATCTCAGACAATCGGGTTTTTGATTAAAACCTTAAAAAACTTGATTGTAAAAAACCAGGGTCTGCCACCCTTGTTTTATACTAGCTTGAAAACCAAACCCAAAAATCCTTTTGTAACCTCCCCATATATCAAGTTGAAACCCATATGACATCTTGCTAGTTCTCACAAAGGTGATGATCACCTAAAGTGAGAACCTCCGATTTTGAATGTGAAAATCAACCTAAAAATTGGCGAAAACCAACCCCTTAGGTGATACCCACCCAACATTGTTTCTAATTTCCTTGTATTAGAAAATATGGTTGTTCCATGTTAGTCTGGATTATCATTGATCTAGTTTATGTTGTCAAAAACTAACCATTCCACATTCCAATTGAAGGAGGAAATAACATTTGTTACTGTGATGAGAGTAACATGGTTTAAAATAATGTTCAACATGTACTTGCTTTTGTGAATAATTGTCAAATTTGGGTTTTCATATCTTTCAAAATTAGAGAATCATCAACTTTTGTGTTTGAAGGAAAAGTTTGAAAAACAAATTATCAATTTGCATCATTTCCTTAAAAACTCAAAAAAATAATTATTTTCATAGAAAAAAGGTAAACAATTGATAATTATAGATGCAATTATTTGATTTTAATTTTTTTGAAAACTATTGTTACATTCATACTTGGTTCTTTGAATATTTGAAAAGCAGAGTTATGGACCTCAGGAATTGTCATAATAATTATTGCACGAATATTTCAATGTTGTGATGTATATTGTTTAGGACTTACATTTTGTGTAAATGTTATAATGAAATTTATTTACACTATGTGTAAGTGCAAAGCCATGTAAATTTTTATTTTATGTCAGCATAAATGCAAAACAATTACAATAGTATTATTTTACTTGTTCATGTGAATTAGTGTAAAAACATGTCACTTTTTTAATGGGAAAGTGTGTGTGTGTGGGGGGGCGGGGGGGGGGGGGGGGGGATTTGGGTTTAGAATGGTTGTGGTGATAAGCCAATCAAAATCACCCATTGCAAAAAGAAAACCCTTGGAAACAATTATATTTTGAGATGCATGACAATCGATTCAACTAATTAATATGAATTTTAATAAGTACACAATTTCTTGTAAAGTCCAAGGCCAATAATGGCAATGAACAAAGTTAGGAATAAAAAAATTAAGTGAAGCAACCCAAAATATTCCCTAAAATAACATCACAATTTATCCGGTATTCTTTGCCCATAAGTTTGGGCTTGTATTGTATATAGCTGATTAAAAGGAAGCACTACCATAGTCCCATATTGGTAGAAAATGTTTCTATTTGAGGAGTATTCAAAACACCATGAATTTTTTGTTGTAACAGGCTAGTCAAAGTAATATGTTACCAAAAAATAAATTGAACTTTGGGATGCACCCACATTTGGATATACTCACAACTAATTAATATGGATTGCAAGTAGGTATGATTAGTAAAGGTATATAATACATATATTTACATTTAAATGCCCCAAAACCTTTACATGGAATTTATAGGTTATATATGGCTATTGACACTCACAACACATACTAGTTGGTATATTCATGTTTTTGATAACTGGTCAACACTAAATTGGAACTAGCCTATAAAATCTGACCTCATGATTACTCTTATGTTTTCGTGCTTCAATTTGTTGGCCTTGCCAAGCAAGGCAAGGATATTGTGTTTAGATTCATTATAGAGTATAGTACCTGAAGCAATTTTGGCCCCTAGGTAATAATAGGTCTATTTCGATACGAGGATTTTTGAAAGATGATATTTTTTGCTTGTGTTGAAACTTGAGATTAGTTATATAGTTATGATATCTTGAAAGATTTTGGTTTGTTTTAGAGGATTTTTCAAAGATTATATTTTTTGCATGGTGAAATATTTGAGTTTCCATAATTCTTCTTTTGCCTTCAGATACTTTTTAATGTAATTGGCAAGGCCAGAGTGTGACACACCCCTTGTTTATTTCACATTTATGAATCATAAGTACCATCAAGCTGATTTGATGGTGAGATTGTGATTGTGGTTGAGATGTGGGAAAAGAAGAAGGAGCCAAAGTCATGTGATTTGCTTCATAAGGGAGTTATCTGTAAAGTACCCCAATTTGGTGGGGTACTGAACCCCAGTTTTGCCAAAAGTAATGAAATAAAAAAGTCAGGTTGAAAACCTTACACAGGAGAAAAAAAGAGGTGACCAAAATGGTCTTCTCACCCTCACATGAGCTTCACCTTCAAGTATGGATTTGCTGCTCATTTCAAGTCTTGTTGTCACAATACAATCCTGCAAATCTTGTGAACTGCTACCCAGTTTTGATCACTTTCCACCTATACTCAAATTGGGGATGGAACAGGGATCTCATGGTCAAGCTAGGGCTCAAACACAAGGGTGACTTCAAGGATGACTCTAATAGCTGCCATGCTCACTTGTATGTTTCTTAAAAAGTACTCGTTCTGATCACGAGTTTAGACCTCAATTCAAACTTTTTTGAGTTGTACAAAGCAAGGTTTGGTCTGCCCATTTCTACTGGAACATGAATGGTAGCCATGTAAATTGAACTGGTATTCTAAATCACATGAATCGAACCAATACAAGTGAGTACTTTAGCGGATCTTTGTACCAAACATCAGTGAAACATGACACTCTCATAACACAAATAATGTTTGTGCAGTTCTGATCATGAGTTTTGTACCTTAATTTTTGTAATAGAATATTATGGAGAGTAATTATAGTCGTTGTAAAGGTACGAGCAGTGAAAATATATGCAGCAGCAGTGGAGGCGCTCAGGAAACGTGAAAGACAGGATGAAACTCAGTTTACCACCAAAATTGGTGGAAAAAGTAGTTTGGGTCCCAGTTATTTCATTTTGTAAAATTTTCATTCTCAGTTAAGCGTTTGATGCCCTATTATGCCAAAACTGACTGTTCTCGCCCCCTAATCGCGTGACTTTACAGATAACTCCAATAAGCCTTTCAAATTGTTGGTCCTTGGGCCTTATTCCACATATTTTAGTACATCTGATCATGACAGAATTCATTTGGCTAGAGCCCAGATTTCCCGGAATTTATAGAATAAAATAATGGTGTATGTTTGAGTTAGTCATACCAGTGTTGGCCAGGTATTAATTTTTTTTGTTTTCCATAATTGGTCAGTTAGTTTTATTTATTAATTAACAAATAATTTTTAGTAAATAAATTATATTTATCAATTTTAATGTCAAAGTAATTCCCCTATTGTCAATTTACTCAGTTTTCAGAAAGTAATAATTGCCAATTATGCGTAAAGATTCTCCAATACTTGCCTTGAGAACCTCTGGTTAAACTACCTAAGTAGGGTAGTTTATTCACTCTCAATGTGACTTCCACCACCACTTATACAACTTAATTGAGGCTAAATAAGATTTATCAAACCAAATAAAACACAAGAAAAGACCGTCATGACCATAACCACCACATACAAAGATGAAGTGAGGATGGGTAAGCTCTAGAGTTGGACCAAAAAAAAGAAAAGACCATCATGGCCATATTCAACACTTGCAAGTTCTACAAAGTTGGACATAACACAAAAGAAAACCATAATGACATAATTGAGCTTTGGTAAACTTTACAAAACTAAATTATTAAGCATAAGAAGTGGCCATCACAATTAATAATTAAGGTGCAAAAGATTCACAAAGTTGCAATTACCATAAAAAGAGACCACCACCATTGAGAGCTAGGGTCCAAAGGATCTATAAAGTTGCATTTACCATAAGTGAAGACCATCACCACTAAGAACTAATGTTTAAAGGTTTTTACAGAACTATGATTATCAAAGGAAAAGACGACGACCACCGTAATTTGGGTCTAACTTTTATATAAAGCTTTAATTCCAAACTTGTAGCACAAATTGAGGTATTTTGAATCATTGAGTTCTTGGAGCTCACACAATTGTAGGCAACATTTTAGGCATTCAACCTTCAAATAGAAAACAAGCTTTCAAGAAGAGAATGCCTAATGAATCCAAACTAGTAATTTTTCAAATTGTAATCATATTTGTTGCATTTGACGATTAAAAATGCATGCCATTCCACATATTTCACCCACATTTGTATACCAAGTTTTACTTTCTTGGCCTAGATGCTTGAGCATGAAATGGTTTTGAAGTAGGCATGGCAAAATATAACCTATGACAATTACATGATAAGGAAAGGCCACAATAGGATTTCATCCAAATCTAAAATTGTAATTTAGTTGGAGGTTAAAGATTTGGGGGATAAGGTGATAAAACTTTTTATATTCTTGGAGGCTCACATTCAAAGTGTTAGCCATGCACTAATTAAGGCCTGAACAAATTCACACAATTTGTGACCAAGGATGAAAAAAGACCATGAGGAAGGCCTCATAAAAGCTCAAGTAATGCATGTACCAGTTGTACAAGACATCCTTGTCTTCCCACACTTTTCATTAAACAATTGAGAAATGCTTTAAACCTCGCTTATGGAGTGTGAAACCTTTGGACCAAACCTCTCCATACTAGTTGTTTTGATTTGTCAAATCTTCCTTGTGCACAAAGCTCCAAACTATGCACACGTTTTCTTTCATGAGCTCCTTTTTTTACAGACTCAAACTCCCTCTCTCTCTTTGCTCTTATGAGAATTACAAACTTGTGCATTCTCTTTTTATCTTTCACAATGAACATGAGCCTAAAAAAACTTTCAATTCTTGCAAAGGTCAAAAAATGCACATGCAATGAAATTTTGTCACTAACACACTGACTTAGGACCAAATTGGATTGAGCCCAACAATTGGTGCAAAAGTGAATTTGGGTTCATCTTGACATGTTTGTAACATTTTCATGCCAACTTAAACATTTTGGCCCCTATTTTGGCTTAACACACGGTTTCGATGCACATTCTACTGGAGTCTATGATTAATTTTAACAAAGGAAAAAATTAACAAAGTTTAGGTACTTTAGCTTTAGGTTATAAATCAAGTTCAAGGTCTCCACATCAGAGGTTCTAAGTTTTGTTGCAACCACCTTTGAACCTGATTGAACATTTAATTTTTTTTCAAAATGGAATTAGAATTTAAACTAGGGTGTTGCCCCATTGAGGTTCTTTAGGTAAATAAAGTGCAATTATATATATATATATATATAAAGTTGGAAGTTATTGCATTTGACGTATTGTATATTATCTCTATTTTGAATTGTGTACACTAGTGGAACAAACTAATACTACCCCCCCCCCCCCCCCCCCCCCCAAAGTTTGTTTAATTATGTGTAATGGACATGAAACCATAACTAGTCTTCAATTGAATTGGCTCCAAATTCCTTGTGAAAGTGATTGGAACCAAAGGTTTTAGAAATCCAAGGAATTGGTCTCAACAATGGACTAGAAGTTTCATATGAAAATTATATTTAAAAAAGAAAAAAGAAAGACTTGCATACCACATGTTCCTTTTGAAATCAAGAATGGAATAACAATAGTCTATTTCTAATTCTAAAATCTGTCCAACACCGATCATTACCTGTTGTAATAAGCTAGTGAGTGGTGGGTGGTGGGCTGTAACACACAAGGATACTATTTGGTGAGCATTGCAGTTGCAATTAGTACTAATGCACGGGTGAAAAACCTTCATGAAATAAACAAGTTTGCATGAAAGCCTCAACATTCTACCTACTTGCACAACTCTCTCTCTTGTTCGTACATATTTTTACAACTAAATTTACTCAATGGGATTGGTTGTGGAGATGACAGTTTTGGAGCTTTTGTCTGGCCAATTGGTTATTATTGTAGTAGCTCCTTCCAGATTCTTAGCTGCTGCCCCTAGTGTTGTTATATATACACGGACACCCTTTCGTACACTCTTACTGAAGGCTCCACTTTACCTTCCTCACGTGCTTTCTACTTTGCAGTGCAGCATGATATGGCTGGCTATCAAGGTAATGGATGAGGGAGTAGTGCACATATCCTTGCAGCTTTGGATCCACTGCTTGCAATAGTACCACAGCTTCGGTGCTGTGGCAATGTGTGTTTTCTTGGGAATTTTCTGTTTTTTAGCCAAAGTGGCAATCATCCATAGAAAGATGCAGAAAAAATGGCATTCTTCCTTATGAAGATTGAGCCAAATCTGGCTATAAACCATGTATGAAGTACCCATATGACCATTCAAACAAGTGTTTTGGTGGTGGATTTTCCGCACTGTTGTAACCCAAAAAAAAAACCGTTGCTAATTGTACAAGTGCTTGAAATATGGCAAAAGTTGAAATATGGCAATTGAAATACTGCAAAAGTTGCCATATTTCAAGGGAAAAAAAAGTCCCATGTCATTATATTTAGCCAATTAGTAGTTCCTACTGGTCACAAGAACTAGGCAGGAATCTTTAAAAAATCTACTTTAACTGTCTGACTGACCTGTAGCCAAATGTGGCTCACTCCTCTTTGTGGATGATGGCCAGTCCACCACCTAGCCTACTTGACAAAATTGAAAACAAAAAAAAAAACCAAACAAACAAACAAACCGTGATTCTAACTCCTGGAGATTGGATTCTGAACAAATTCAAATATTTTGTCAGATATCCTAGAAAATGTTGTCGACATTTCCTGGCTCTTTAGTTGCCAGTGAGTCTTTTAACATTGCAGTCAAAAGATCAATTTCATAAGTTAGGAATTACACTTTTGATTCAGAATCTTTTTTTGGGTCTCTCAAGAATGACTGGAAATCACTAAATTCCAAACTTATGTGGTCAGCTCCACAAGTTTGATGCAACTTCTTGCAAAGATGATCAAGTTTACAACTCTACTTACATGAGGATCGTAATTAAGAGGCATGAGGGAAACAAACATCTACACAGATCTTCTGATCTGCTGCATACTGATCAGATGCTGAATGTGTAAGGTAAAGCACAAGGGTGAGGACATTACTGAACTCTCAGGGCTTGTGCAAGGCAGCAGCTGGGTGCTGCCTGATTTCGCTTAATGCCTTTCCCTCCTGTGTGCTTTACCAAGAATAAAGAGCAACCTGGGGCATTTTTCATTTATTTATTTCTTTGTGATACTCGGATGGTACCCATTGGGTATCATGTAAAAAACAACACTGGGTTTTACAGAAACAGGATGATCCCAAGAGCAAAACTTTCCATTTTTGAAAAGCTTGACGAGATTTTACACTTTGCAAAGCCCTCTGTAGATACACTAGAGAAATCAGAGGCTGTCTTTATGAAATGCACAAATAACTGCACAACTAGAAAAGGTGACCATCAAGGATTGATGTTGAACAGAAGCCCAAATTGACAAAATGTAATAAGCAACTAAGTAACAAGTCCTCTAGATACTGAAATTATTGGTAAAGTACCCTAAAGGCTGGGGTGGGTACTGAGCCCCAATTTTGGCAAAACTGAGGACGAAATCAAAAGTCAGGATGGAAACACTACACAAGAAAGAAAGGGGGGACCCAAACTGGGTTTTCTTGCTTAAGTTAGTCCTCAAATGAAATGAATTTCACCCCCAATGCCTTGCCTGTGTGTTCACTACTAATTATTTTCTTCATTAGATCAAGTCTTGTAGAATAAAATCTTGTAAATCTTGTAAACTGATGCCCAGTTCATTAAGTGGTATTCAATTTCATTCACTTTGCATCTACACTCAAATTGGGGATGAAACAGGGATTACAGGGTCAAACTAAGGCTCCTGCCGAAGGATAACTTCATTGCATGTAACAATAGTTAGGTCATCTTTTCATGAGGCTGCTTTAAACAAAGATTCTGCCTTAACGATAGCTTTCCATTACTTTTATTCTACCTGGCTATGCTCACAATCATCTCATAACTCTATTAGTTAAGCATTGACCAAAACGCATGAGTACTGAGAGTTCTAAGTCAAATTGTGAATCATATTTCATTTTTGTCATGAGAACATGTGTTTAAGAAACAATTCTCTTGAAACTTGAAATTTCATTACAGATGTAATGTTCTCAGAGTTCCTAAGGTTGATTACCTACAAAATTTCAACCCAGTTGCAATTCTCTAACAGAAAGAGCCTATCCTTGATGCAAAAAACAAAGACTCATTTCAATGGTTTTCCATGATCACAGCAGCCTACTGGAAACAGACTCTTATGTTCAGACAACAAACTTCACCAGATGACCAAAAGCTGCAGGGGACACCAAACATGATCTTTTCAACTTTTTCAGACTCCCAAACTGAGAAAAATTATAATTCTTGAGAGTCTGAAAAAGTTGAAAAGATCATGTAAGATTGATTCTAACATGATGAGGCAAAGATGGAGATCTAAAAGTTCTGAACTCTGAACAACTGACGTTGGACACAAAATCTTGATTTTGTTTTGGAGACACTTGAATGTTGAAGAAGAGGAGGAGGAGGTGTGAGAGCATGTCCACCCACACACACCCAATTTAGGCCTTTATCAATTTATATTTAGGTCCAAACCAATGTTGGAGGCTCATTTGAATTTTCAAAAAAACTGTTGATCTTGGATTTTTCAAAATCTTCAAAAAATCCGTGGATTTCATGAAAGAACCGATGGATTTCTGGCTAGCTATTTGATTTGCTACAATTTTTTGAAAACCATGATTATTTATCAAAATCGGGTCTTTCATTCTTTCGAGAACCATGATTATGAATAATTCTAAGAATTGCCCTGATAATTGTGGGGGTGGGGGGGTCTGTTTCCTGTTTTTGAGTAACTGCCTGACACTGGTCCAAAGTCCAAACCCAGTTAGGCTTTGAGAAGTTGATAAGCACAAGAGAACAGTTCAAATAACGTTGGCAGCAAGAACTAGAGGAGGAAAGGGCTAGGGTGAACCAGCACCCACCTCAATGAGGTTGGGTGCTGGTTCACCCAAGAGTGGAGAAAACAGCTTGAAATTCATGAGTACTCACCCTCCTCCATTGCCATGGAAACCAATCTGTTCATTATTGAACTGTGGATCAAAACCTGATGGAGCAATGAAGCAGAGTCTTGAAAGTGGGGCCTATAACAATAAGTATTTCTTCTTATAACAATGATGTATGTACATGATTGGCATTCTTTATTCATATACAGGATGCCACTATTTTTACGGCTTGTCAGTAAGCTTCCTCAGGACCAATAACAAAAGTGTGGCAATATCTGCAAATCAGATCTGAATCTCCACACACACACACACAACACACACAGACAGTAGGACCCATACTGGATTTCATATGCAAAAGTTGAATAAGCTGATCCTAGTAGCCCACTGATCCTAGTAGCCCTGCTAACAATTTGCTATTTTTGTCTGAAGATAGGAAGCAACTGCTACATAAACCCATTTTCCCAGTCAAAAGTTCATGCCCAGTTTTTCTTTGCCTTGTGACTAAGAAGTCTAAAGTCTAACTAACTACCTGCTCATGTTCCCGGCTGTAAGTAGGTGGTGGAAAAAATGAACATAAGAGAGCTTCTTTGAATATCTTGCTTCCATGGAAAATCTTAGATTCCTGTCATATCCATTAAATTCACATATTGCCATGACCAATCCACTGTTTCCGAGAAGCTGCTATCAATTCAAAACTTTGACAAATATATCATTTTCTCATGTGAATGCTTAGTTGACGTTCTCTTTAGTCTTAGTCCTTGTCATTGGTTGGTCAAAGAGGCAAAGTTTATCTTATGCATGCTCCTCTCTACAAGCATGACTCCATGTCTCAACCTCCCAGATTAAAAAAATTCAAATCCAATTTACTTACACTTAAACTTGATTTGAAGATTGCCCTCAACAAGCGTTAACTCGAATTTCGGATACCCCTTAGTGCCAATCCATATGGCTATTAATGTTTATGGGTCAGAATATGATGATATTTATCACTAAAACTAATATAAAGGACAAAAAATGTTACATACATTGGAGATGCTGGAACTAATAACTTCAAAGATGAGAATAAATTGAGGTGAGAACTTAAGATTGTCATATGCGGGCAGTAATGTTAGAATCAAATTCTCCTCCTTCCATCACTCCTCCTTTGTCTGCTCCTATAGAGACACCCAAGCACAAGGGTAGATGCAACAGCATTTGACAGGTCTGTATGTCAGACGCATTAATTTGCAATGAGATTTGGAGATTTTGTGTAGGCTAAAGCCCCAGTAGCAGGGTGGAGGAGGGCTGTGTGAAAATAAGAGACACACACAAGGCAAGAGCTGAGTTGGGTTTTGTCTTGCTAATAAAGTTATCCTTAAAGTCAGGCGATTAGGGGGCGAGAACGGCCAGTTTCGGGATAATAGGGCATCAAATGTGCAACTGGGAATGAAATTTTAAAAAACGAATTAACTGGGACCCAAACAAGTTTTTTCACCAATTTTGGTGGTAAACTGAGTTTCATCCCCTCTTTCCATTCTCCTGAGAGCCTCCACTACTACTACATATATTTTCACTGCTCCTACCTGTACAATTACTATAATTAGTCTCGAACCTTGTGCATTAAATGCTGAGTTTCAGCATTTCATACTGAGATTTAATGAAATTTCATTACTTTGCGGATACCTCTGAAAGAGGAAATAGGGGGTGAAAGCAGAGGGGACAGGGGATGAAAGAGAGGATGACTTTACGGATAACTTTAATATGTATTCAATTTTTTTTCCTTAGCTTTTGAGCTAGGATTCCTTCAAAATGAAATAAGTAGGATTTAAAAACTAAGAATGAGACTTCAAAGCAGGGAAAAAAAGAAGTATTATCTGAAATCATTAAAAATTCCAAAATTTTCAGACTAGGATTATGTTATTAGCATACAAATTTCCCATTAAAATCTATGTTCACACTAATCCTGATAAGTGCCAAACTCACAGCCAACACATGGAATTCCCAATCAAAATCAGAATTTTTTTTTTTTGCCATTGCATTTACCCTCTTGATGTGAATGCACCTATAGCAAATGTTGATAATATCTAGCAAGATTGTTTGTGGCATGTGTGGTTTAGTGAGAAAGGAGCATATTATAGATCAAGATTGTCATATGTCAAATGGTTGTGTCAATTGTTAAATGTTAACAGCAATAAAAGGAGATTGATTTCTACACTAATCTTGGGATTTAGGGTTTTGGAAAATTGGAATAAATCTGTTAGACCTTGGGATTTGTTGCTTCTTCTTGTAATTTGTAAATGCTACTGCTACAAACCACTATAAGAATTTGCACCAAATTTTTTTGTTTAAGCTTAAATAGGTAATAAACTTTAGAAAAGTACGAGAGTTCTGAGTTAAATTGTGAGTGATGATAATATGACATCTATCCTTTTTCTCATGAGAAAATCTGTTCCAAAAGTTCCCAACATGATAAACTACACGTTTTAAACACAATTGCAGCTCTCCAATGGAAAGTGACTGCGATGCAGCAAGAAACAAGGCCTTATGCCAGTGGCTTTTCATTATGCTGCTATGATCAGAGTTACACACATTGTTTTCATGAAGGAACTGGTAAAGAACCATGGGCTACAAAGGCCGTCCCTTAAACAGTTCAATTTTGAGAATCATGGATATAGAGATAAGGAACCAGTTCTTTTGATTTAATGAGAACCAAGAAAGGTGATGGACCTAAGAACCTGTTCTTGATATCGGCCCAAACACAGTTTTTACATGTTCTTGTGGTGGCACAAAGGGTCATTGGGGGTGATTTGTTGTTTGGTCTAGAGGCCAATTTGGTGTATTGACTATGGGGGAGCCCTTTGGGAGCCATTTGCTGGTTGCTCAACATGGGTACTTATTATGAGGATTTTGTGATGCAATTGGAGTGCGTTTCGTAAAGCTTGCTGTCATCTTTTTCCCCATGATACCTGGAGAGTACCCCCGGGGTTGGCAAAAAGCTGGCAAAACTCCAAGGCTCTGAGAAAAAGGGTTTCTGAGTTTTGGCTGAAAGATTCTATGTTGTTGGGAAGCAAAGCGATTTTCGCAGCCAGGCGATTTCCTGAAAAGAACTGGCAAGGAGTTTCAGAAAATCTGGTAGCCAGGTGATGATGGCCTGGGTGGAGGTCAGGGATTTTTTAAAAGAAAATTATGACATACATAATAAATTTGGTGAAATTTTCAATTTTTTTTTACTTATTCAAATTTATAGTAGATGAAAAAAAGTCTAAAATTTTCCCAATTTTTTGTTGAAAAATCTACAAAATCTGTTGAAAAGATTTACACTTCACATTGTATGGTATGATGAATATTCTACAAGATGAATATTGACAAGCACTGTAGTCGAGTATCAGCTTCCACATTGGCAAAACAAATAATTAATTTCTCTCAAAAATCAAGTTGTTTTTTAAACTTTGATTTTTTTCTTTTGGTTTCATGATCATTAATCATCTAGTATGACATTGTCATATAGAAACATAGTTGTTGTTGTTGTTGTAGTAGTATTTTGGGTGAATTTTCAACACTTGGCAACCCAGAAAATTGAGTGCAACTCACACAAAGAACTTTTATGATAAAAAGTCACAAATTTTTTAGGAAATGTTTTATGAAATTGTCCGTAATTAGTCAGTAGGTTTGAGTGGATCGCCAAAATAAATTAGGAGTCTTAAATTTCATACTTTCCTCTCTGACCTATAGCCAAATTTGGCTAATTCCTTTTGTGGATGATAGCTAGTGTGGCTACATCACAATTTTTTAAATAAAATAAACCTCTCCATAGGAGTAAGGAAATTATTCAGATTGTAAGCTTGTGACGATTATGAAGGTTTTCAAAACCTCAAAATTTTATTTCCAGAAAAAAAAAATCATTTTAACATTTAAAGGATTATTAATGATGAAACTCATTATGGTGAGGTATTCTTAAGACTAGGTAAAGCACTAGCTAAAAACTGAACCTAAACCCTAAACCCTAATTTCTCACCCCAACCCATTGCTCCTAAAGAACAAACTGATGGATAGTGAGCCTTTAGGGAGACAATCATGCTTCAAACGCCTTCAGTTGTCATGCGGGTATTTAATTTTGTTAATAATCCTGGAATGGGTGTCTCGGGCGGGTATCTAATTTTGTTCATACTCCTTGAACGAGTGTTGTGGGCGGGTATTTAATTTTGCTAATAATCCTTGAATGATTGTTGCGGGTGGGTATTTAATGCTGTTCATACTCCCTGAATGCGTGTTGTGTGCGGGTATTTAATGTTGTTCATAATCCTTGATCGGTTCCAAAAACTTTTTGACAAAAAACAAAAGAAAAGAATTAAGAGAACCATTGATCGGGTTCTGGTAATTTTAAGAACTCAATACACCATTGTTTCCTCTGTTATTGCAAAACACTAAAAGAATCATCAGAATGGACACAAGCAAAGGAAGAACTATGATTTTTCTGGGAGTGGTGATGATTAAAGAACCGCCATGATAACCGGTGAGAGGTTCAGGCGCTATTTGTGATACCCACACAACCACCCGTCATCACTGGATATAATGAAGGCAAATCATCACCCCCAATTTCTTGGTTGGAAATATGGCTTGAAACTAAATATCATCGGCACATAACAGTTTTCCCCGAAATTAAATTATTTCTTTTGTTTTGTCAAATTTTTTGAAAATTTATTTATTACTTGTGTTGAACAAGCATGTGTTTATTATTTGTTATAAACATTACCTATCAAAATTTTCAGAATTAAAAAAACACAAGTGCTAAAATTAAGATTTAAAATTTTAATTAATTATTCGACAAATTTGTTGCCGAATCCAATCAAAGTTACAATACTAAATCTTTAGAATGCGGAAGATTAATTAAAAGCAACCAATTTCCCTGAATTCCTATTTATTTTAAACATGAAAAGTTTGAAATTATGTTCACATTGAAATCAGTTTTTGCCCTACTTATTCTAAGGGACTTAAAAGTAATTAGGATAAAAACATGTAATTATCATAAAAGTCTTGACAAATTAACATGCCTTCAAATTACTTAATCAAATTCACCTAATTTTACATTACAAAAAAGATGGCAAAGAATCCAATCCAAAAGCAAATCCCTCTTCACAAATAGATTTGATTAATTTGAGAAACGTGCCTCAAAATCACCCAAATATATTATAATTTTAACTCCTTAAACTGACATGGACACGAATTAAATATGATTAGTAATAAATATGTTATTCACAAAATGATGGAATTAGTAATTAATTAATTAATTAATTAATCTCTACCCAATCACTTATTTGACAAAATGATGTAATTAATAGTTAATATTCTCTTTTTGTACCTATTGAACCCCTTTTTTTTTAATGAAAAAATGTAAAGTCATGGAGCCACACTTTCTTTAAAAAACTACTACCTAATAAAATGGAGTATCTATAAACTTAAACAAAAATCCATAATCCGACACACCAAGAAAATGAAACAAATTGGAATTTGGGAGGGAGGGAGGGAGGGAGGGAGGGAGGGAGGGAGTGAGTTTATTATTGAAAAATCTTTCAAATATAGGTAGATTATCAAAAATATTTAAAAATAGGTATATAATGATGTTTTTAAAAAAACTAGGTACATTATGAAAAATCTTCAAAACTAGGTATATTATGAAAGATCTTTAAAACTAGATAGATTATGAAAAATCTTTAAAAAATAGGTAGATTATGAAAAATCTTTAAAAATAGGTATATTATGCAAGATCTTTAAAAGTAGGTACATTATGGAAGATCTTTAAAAGTAGGTAGATTATGAAAAATCTTTAAAAATTAGGTAGATTATGAAAAATCTTTAAAAAACTAGGTATATTATGGAAGATCTTTAAAACTAGGTGTATTATGAAAGATCTTTAAAAGTAGGTAGATTATGAAAGATCTTTGAAAGTAGGTAGATGAAGAAAGATCTTTGAAAGTACGTAAACAATGAAAGATCTTTGAAAGTAGGTAGATTATGAAAAATCTTTAAAAATAGGTAGATTATGGCATAAATTGTGCAAATACTTGTAACAAGTGGTGTTTCACACTCTGTGGCCTTGCCATTGTACACTAAAAAAGTATCTTAAGGCAAAAAAAGAATTATGGAAACTCAAATATTTCAGGATTGCAAAAATATAATCTTCTAAAAAATCCTCTGAAAGAAACCAAAATCTTTCAAGATATTATAACTCTATAACTAATCTCAAGTTCAACACAAGCCAAAATATCATATTTCAGAAATCCTCATCTGAAAATAGACCTATTATTTACCTGGGGTCCAAAACCCCTTAAGCTACTAGGTACACTCTATAATGAATCTAAACACAATATCCTTGCCTTGGTAGGCAAGGCCAACAAAATGTTAACTTAATTATTGTTGAGAAAGGCCAAGACAAGAAGGTGATGAAGAGGGGAGGAGGGACGGGGGAAAGAAAGGGAAGGGGTGAGGGTATAAAATAGACCCATTCCCATTGAGTTTTTTCTCTGTAGCAATACAGGCACACACAGACACAAAAAGGACAAGCTTTCTTCTTGTGTTGTTTGAAGCAAACTGCAGCCGGCAAAGCAAGCAAGCAAGCACTGCAAGCTTTTGCGTGCTTTGTGTTTCCACGCACGGACACAAAAAGTCTTTGCTTCTTGCTTCTCTCTGCAGAACTAAAACTGTTTTCCTCAATGTCTGGATTATTGTTAGAGTCGGTGAGTGGCGGTATTTTTGTTGTTGCATTGTGAGAGGAAGAGGGGGAGGCAAAAAAGAGGAGGAGGAGGAGGATTGTTGAGCTTTAGGATTGCGTCTGGAAGTGAATCATATAACGGTAGAAGCAAACCTGACGTTTGAAGATTTTGAAGAGATAGTCGAGGGACGAGAGACAGAGAGAGAGACAAAGAGAGACAGAGAAACGAGAGATCTATCTTCTCAATATTTGGATTGTCGGAGGCGGGGAGTGGTGGCATTGTTACATTTTGAGAGGAAGAGGAGGAAGCGGATTCTTGAGATTTCGGATTGCGTGTGAAGTGGATCGTATAGCGGTAGAAGCAAACCTGACCTTGAAGATTTTGAAAGAGAGAGTCGAGAGAGACAGAGTGACAGAGAAAGAAAGAGAGGCGAGAGACGAGAGAAAGAGCGCTGTGTGGCGGGGTTTGGAAGAAGCAAGAGAGTGTGAAAGACGGGACGAGGCAGCTTCCAATATGGGGAAGAATAGTGTGGCGGGGTTGTCAGGGAAGGAAGAAGAAGCAATGCAACTGGCAGCGGTGAAGCAGCAGTACATCGAGCACATGGATAGTCTTCGTGCAGAGGTGATGGTTTCTTGCACGCAATCCGGAAAATCATTGCAATCGATTCAGATACTATTGCGCTAGCATTGTAGTTTGGATATCATATCACCACGACAAGAACTTGAAAAAACGAAACGTAAACAAATGTGTTTTCCCCCTGCTTCTTCTTCTTCCTCTTCTTCCAAGCAAAGTCTTCTTCGTTTCCAATTGCGTGAAGTTCTAATGTCCTTTTGGTGCCTGCTTCCGAACACATTCCCCAAGTCAGAATCGTCGGATCTGACAATCGGTGCAAATGATGAGCATATGGTTGGCAGGAGCTGCTAGATGATCAATTCTTGGAGCTCCAGCAATTACAGGATGAAAGCTCACCGGACTTCGTGGAGGAGGTGGTGCTGTTGTTCATTCAGGACTCTGGAAGAATAATACAAAACTTGGCTGATTCTCTGTAAGCACCTTGTGTTTTTATGTTAATCAATCTTTGTTGTTTGCTGCAAAGAGATATACTAGGCAGGTCACGCATGATTTGCACCTCATTGCAATAGGGGAGGGAGGCTTTGTTTGAATGCAACCTAGGGTTCACTGGGCCTTGAAGATTCTTCAGTTGGAACTGAGCAACAAACAATCACCCATTGAAACTTTGCCTGGAAAAATCGCAAAACTACTCCTGTCCTTGATAGAGCAACAGCTTCTTCTTACTAAGAAAGAAAGGGTCACTTTGTATAACAGGGAGCAGAAGCCAGTGAACTTCAAGAAGGTGGATGCACATGTGCATCAGTTCAAGGGCAGCAGCTCTAGGTGATGATGCACTCATTATGTGCCCAAGTTTCACCACATCAAACAAGACAGCCATATATATTCTATTGCACATCATGTCTGAGCTTCCTCATAAGGATATATTCTCACACTGAATTACTAGACAAACTTTGTTGTACCTAGTTGTTGTTCTTTGATCATGCAATGCATGTGAATTGTGCAGTCAGCTCTCTTGGATAGGATTCAGGAGTGAATGTTTTGTTTCTAGCTGTCTTTCTGTCACCAATGATGTGCGCAGCGTTTGTACACTGACTTGGGTGGATGAAAATGCTGTGCATGGAAATGTCAGCATTGGCGCAAAAAGAGTGAAAGCTGTGTGCATTATACTCCGCATGTGTTGTGACAGACAAGACCAACAAGGGTGAGAGTTCTTTCATAAATCCAAGCAGACTTTGGCTACATTTCTGCTTCTTGTATATGATATTACACTGTGGCATTTGTGAGCATTCTGAGCAAGTAAAATCCTGTCAATTTTTTCAAGATTGTTGTACTGCTCCTGTGCAGACCTGTGTTGAGGAGCTGAAAAGAAAGTGCTCCAGTTATTAGAAAATGGCAGTATGCTTGTGCAATTTTTGTCTGGTTCATTTGCCACTAGTTAGCTGCAGAGAGTTGCTTATTAATGCCTAACTACTGAAAGCAGTAGAATGTTTTCCCTCTGACATCCATACCAGGTGCCTGTTTGCATTGGAGCATGTGAAGAGAGAGTTTGATCTTATCAAGGGCAAGCTTGAGACTATGCTTGAAGTAAAGGACAAAACAAAATCCTTCCATTTTGATTCTCAGCAACAACAATGCTACGCTTCCATTGCCAGTCTTAAGTTTTTCTGTAAGATGAATATGATGTTCATCAAGCAGTGTGGTGATGTTCAGTTTCACATGTATATATATAATACCTACTTGATCCTGGGGATGTGGTGAAGACTTTCTGGTATTTTCTCAGATATCTGGGATGTTGGTGATCAGTGATGACTGATGCATCACTTTTGCACATGTTGTCTGCCATTCTGACTGTCACTCTAAAATCATGTGTTGGTGCAGCTGGAGAAACAGATTGTAGCACTGGGGGGCACTCCTCCATTTCTCGACAAGTTGTAAAGCTAGCACACTCATCAGGCAAACATACAGCCAATGCAGTCACCCCTTTGTACAGACAAATAAATGAAACACCCCTATTTTTTAATCACACTGTGTGAGGTTGTGGTTGAGATATGTAACCCAAGTGCAATTGGTGTAGCTATCACATGGCTACCTGGGTGGCCTCTTGAAATTTGATCCAGGTGTACAGTTGAATGGGAGCTTTCAGGATTCAACATCCAGGTCAAACCAAGTTGATATAAGATAAGAATCCGATTTGCTTTCTTCCCGTCAATCCTCAAACACTCTTGCTGTCAGTTTTGAAGCTGCTTTCTTGTGCAAGCACACCTGCATACATATGTTAAGAAAGAACAAACATGTCCATCATCAATAGTCAGAGAGAGCTTCCTGTTTCTTCTTCCTGTTTTTTGTCCTTGTCTTTTACTCAGGCACAACTCAATTTTCTTCCAGCCTCTTGGGAGGGATTTCATGTATATCTATGTTCCCCATTTGTTTTCATATGAAGCCTTGCCTGATGGCATTGTTAAGTCTTCTATTTGCTCATGCTCAAGATTTCATGTAGACTTCTCAGACAATAGTAGTTGCCAAAGATGGCAACAAAGTTGATATTTTCTAAGTAGCAAAGAAGCTGGCCTTTCATACTCCCTTGAAAGCCAAGTTACCAAAGAGAAACAACAGATCATAGATTGTATTATGGAGTGTATTGCATTGTACAAGCCCATTATGCCTGGTGAGGTGCCTGTGAGGAATTTGGGTGAGCCTGAATTTTCAACAGGCAGTGAAACAGGCACAATGGCCTGTACATGGCAAGCTCCATTGCATAATGGTTTTCATGGATTTGCAGAATGGTCATGTGGATTTACATAATGGTCCTGGGGATTTTGGAGAATGGTCTTGTAGGTGATAGCTCTTTGGCACCTGCCCAATTAGATCTAGTAGACTCCACAGTACTCCTCTATTGTGCTGTGTAAGGGAACCAAACTGAGGCAACAACAAATCTTTTTGGGTCCTCCAGTTGGAAACTAGGTACCTGATCCTAGAAGTGAAAGTTCGTCTCCTTGTAAATCTCTCAAATTGATTCTGTCTACAGTGGGGCTGTGTACAGAAGAATAGAATATAATAACTCTTGTGAGGAGCGAGAAATCTCTGCACTCATGATGATTAAGAGAACCAGGACCAGGCACAAAAAAAACCATTTCCTTTTTCAAAATCAAAGAAAAGCTCCCAGACAAGGAGTGGAAATGCGGGAAGAAGAAAAGCACAGAAAGGAAGGACTAGAACAAAAAGAACAATAAAACTAGCAATGTAAGAGAGAAAAGTAGAATATGTGGTAATTACTAATTACCCTGACATGAATCCTGTAATTATGTACATGGGGCAATAGAATTCATCTCTGCCTGAAGTCACCACAAAACTTGGGGAAATTCCTACGATAGCCAACCTGTGTAATTATTGCCTTGGTACTGGACATTGCATTTTGCAAAAACACCACCCCATGTGTAGTGCAGGGTGGACCAGTACAAAAGTTAGTCACCATTTTTCCAGCAAGTTTTGCCCATGTACACGTGATAACAAACTCCCACATTGTCGCCTGCAAAGAAAGGCAGAATTAGTTCGATTGTATACATAAACCACCAAGAGCAGTCTCTTAAAGAAATTGCATTGAAGCCAACTGTAACAATTTCTCTTAGTGTGCCAACGACAGCCTTCCACCTTGCACAGCTCTCTGAATATCCAAGACCTATCATGTACAAGGAACTAGTGAAAAATGTCATTACCGGTTTTGGTTCTTCAACAAGCCAGAAATTCTGTATAAATTGCATTATACCCAGCTGCAATAGATGATCAATGATTACATGGGTGCATAATGAGCACTCCTCTCTGTAGCTAAGCAATCAATGGAAACATAGAGCAACTAGACATTGTCTGTAAACAAAGCAAATTAACACATTGTATGCTACCTATCTGGAACATCCTATCTAAATTCCCTTCCCACATCTTGATGAATGAAATACAGGAAAATCCTAGAAAAATCCTTTACAAGCTACGGGTGTTAGCCAATCGTGCAACCCGGTGACTCTGCAAGCTCCTACTCCTTTTCAACTCTCTGCGCCTTCGCCTAGCTTCTGTAGCTGCAGCTGCTGCTCCAGATAGTCCAGGAGCTGTCACACAGTTCGCTTTAAAAGACACACCTATGCCACCAAATGATGAAAAGACACTTGGATTCACCAACTTAGACATGTGTGGCATCTGCCCAGCAGGCAGGTAGGAAGAAGTATCACCTGGATGCAACAATGAGAAAGCCCTCGGCCTACCTTCTACTTTAAAGCTTGGCTGCACCATGCCTGTAAGAGGCAAGGATTGATGGAATGCAGAATCTAATGTTTTCCTGCCTACTTGAAGCTTGGATTGCCCAATCTGTTCTTCTGACTTCACTATGCCATCCTCCAACGGTGAGCACAAAATGTGCTTCCCTCCATTATTCAGACCCATGCCCGTTTTACATCTCTTGGTCGCTCCATCAATAGTTCTGTCAGCTTTTTGCAAAAAACTAGAAGGCTGAGAAGTTGATTGTGCCACAGGCATGGCTTCTGAGAGAGCAGGGACATTGAGATGCTGACCAAAATATGAAGAGCCAGATAAATTTGCTGCAAAAGGCAACACAGAAGACATAGCTGCCCTCCGTACATCCTGGCTGATTCCAGCATTCGGTGCTGCAGTTGCTGCCATAGTAGCCGTAGCAGCCACTGAACTGTAATCTGATCCAAACCCCCTGTCAACTCTTGCTGCTGAAGCTTGACTGACAGCTGCAACTTGGGCCAATGCAAAGGCCCACCAAAATTGTGGCAGGGCCAGTCTTGTGTATGGTGCAACTGGCATCAATGGTACTACAGAACCTGGGCTAGTTGAAGATGGTGACTCCTTCATGCCATTAGCAGCAAGCAGAGAAGCCTGCACAGCACAGTCATTGGTCTCAGCACAATCTCCAACACACCAGGCAACATTAACCTCATGCACAAGAGAGAGAAGTTAAAAGCCTCATGTATAAGTGAGAGAGGTTTGATTGGAACACGAATGCACACAGATGTTCCACCTGCTCTTTGAGACGATGGTTCACTTCCAGTAGAGCTTTGTACTCTGCAGTCTGCAACTCCAGTTTCTGCATACAAATTTAAGAACTGCATGCTTAACAAGTCCTCAAGGAGTATCCAGCTTCAAAGAATCTGACCTAAAAATGCAGTTATGAACCAAAAAATCAACTTCAACGAAATGCTGCATCCCACCTTCTTCAAATCTTCCTTTTCTGATGAGAGACTTGTTGCCTTCTGAACCAACTGCTCACACAGCATCTACAAGAGCCCAGCAACTGCTCAGAGATGTCTCATTGAAGAGGCAAACAGAAAAATGAGAAATATAAAGTCTGAGAATGACAGTGAGCAGAATAGACATAACTAACTCAAGAATCATTTGCACATTGGTTTACAGGAAAGCACAATCACTCCCCGTAGGTCCTACAAAATGTGAACACAGCCTTCTGCACTATTTCTATGGGTGAGTTGAGACCCTAGCTCAGCAGGTTTCATCTTCTATCTTGATCTCAAAGATTCATTGATCTACAGCATAGAACATTCACCAAGGTGTACCTCATAACCTTAATAATTACCTGCTTTCTTCTAATGGTTTGCCTTGCAGATTCCCTATTTGCTTGCACTCGGCGAAGTCTTCGGGCCTCCTTTTCCTCCTGATCTCAAGCAATAACAGAGTTGTGCTAATCATTTGTAACAGAAGCTTCATAACCTGTCTAATCTGATTTTCAGTCTCAAGCACTCCATAAGTCCACATGTTCTCAATATTTTGCTATCCTAGAATAAGAGCAAAATAAAGCGCTCAAAGACCTGTTCACCAACCAATAGAGGGTTACATACAAGCATTACCTCACTCATAGCAGGCTTCAGTTTCCCTGAAACAAATACACCTGACCTCTGCCTTTGCCTGCTCTCCACCTTCACTGGAAAAACTTCAGGTTTGACTGCTTCATTCAAGTTAATGAGTTTAGACCCAATTTGCATTCCTGGGTATCCATACACTCCACCTCCATGAACATTTGGCAAGACCCCCAATGAGGGAATGAGTTGTAAGCCAACATCCTCAGTCTTCACCTGGACAGATGGCCTATCATGTTGTGGAGGTTTTGGCTTTCTTTGAATGTCTAAGTTTGGAGCAACTGCCACAGGTGTCAACTCTGCAATGTTCTCCTCGACCTGAAACAAGAGGAAAAAAAAGTGAACAATCATGAATCATCAGCACAGCAGAACATGCATCAACTTCTGCAGCAAGCAAGCACATTTTCCCTAGAAGTCAACACCCCCATTGAGAGAGACAAGCTCCTGCACCTTCGGTTTGTGGAGAACAGAAAGTGTCTTGATAGGTGGCATTGCTGTGACCTGCTGAAATGCAGAGCATGCAACAATGGTCCCCTTTTCTAACTTCGGGAGCAGGGTAGCATCTGATTTCAAAGCAGGTAATGGAGAGCTTGGACTCTCAGCACGTGAGTTGGGCTGCATTGACTCAAGGCTGGATTCTGAACTGGGCTTGTGCAACCTGAAATCACTATCCAGGTCCATGCCCACACCTGCAGTCACTCCACTTCTTTCCTCCATCACAGTATCCTCTTCCTGCTTTGTCAAGTCACTGCCTGTCTGAATGACCTCACTACAGGGGGTGTAAGATGTTGGGAAGAGATCCAAAACAGGTGGCTTTTCAGAACATCTTGTTGAACTGTCACTCGGCTTGTCTGCACACTCTGGCTTCCTGCTTCTGCTGGATCTCCGCCTCTTCTGTGTCCAGTGCACAACATTCTTAACAGAAATTGCTGCTGCTGCTGCTGGAATTGGAGAAGGCATCCCACCAAACAATGCATAAAGAGCCTGGGCAGCATTGAAAGCCTGTTCTGCATCTAGCTCAGGTGTGACTTCCTCCTCAGACACAAGTCTGGTGCTCTTTTGTTTCCTAGGACATGCTTTTATGACAACTTCGTCTTTGCTTCTCACTGATTTCAATGGCATGAACCTCTCCAGACTCCTGTGTGACTGGCTAGGTTCTGGTTCAGCTAAACCTCTTTTCCTTTTCACCAGGTGGTTATGTTCTCTGTCCTTGCTTCTTCTGTTATACAGTTCCTGGTCTTCATCAGGCACAATCTCAACTGCAGTTACAGGTCCTGTTGGTGCAGGTTCCTCCTTCATTTTTGCTGCACGCTCTTCAGACATCAATCTGAAGCACATGATCACCAGAGAAGATTTATAAAAAGACATCAATGTTCAGAGAGGGTGACAACCTTCATCCCCTCACAGGAACCTCTTTGAGGATGCAACTTAGCAAAGATACATGACTAGGGGGCAAAAGTGGAAGAAAATGCAACAAAGCAGATGATGCATTATAATCTCTACCGCAAGTCTTGAGAAAATTTACGAGATTGGTGCTGGGCCTGTACCTTGCAACGCTAGGTGTAGTCAAAAGCCCGTGCTATCTCGTTGAAGTTGCCCCTGAGATTCCGACGTCGCCTAGAGAATGGAATCCTTTGCGGACACTGCAATTCATGTCTCGAAAACGCAAGGAGAAGAGACGGCTATGCAGACGCAAATCGGCGAATGACAAGTGAAGATATAATAAGCGCGCCCTGCACAGCATACAGAGAACCGGCGTGATCTATGAATTGCCCTGGCAGGATGAAGACCCTAGCGCAGTAGAACAACGACGAAAGAACAGAGAAACTCCGGATCTAGGTAGTAGGCATATATGTACACTGTGAAAGAGAGAGGGGGGGCCCGAGGAGTTTGTCTGTACCGACAAGTCGGCGAAGGGGAAAAACGAAGCAACTGCGCAACGCGTTTCAACAGTCTGACCAGAAAATGCAAGGCCGACAAATGAAACCCCCATCTTCTAAGCTTCTCAACTCCCGGGCTTCGAAAGGCAGTTTCGAGGTTCCGAACAAATTCAGTTTCGAGATTCGCAAACACAAATGGATGCCAAATTGACCAACGACCAAAGCAGGAAAAAACCAGACAGACACAGGAAAAACAAGCAGCAGCAGCAGCAGCAACGGCTGCACAGAAACAAGTCCGAATCCAAAACAAACGACGACGAAGAAAGGAACACAAAAGTTCCAGATCCAGCAACCACTGACTAAAAAGGCAAGGCGAGGCAAGGCGCTTCAATAGATGGCGAAAAACCAGAAGAACAACAAACCTGCGGGAGCCCTCTACCTCGTAGTCCGTCACAAAGCGACCACACAATAATGGTCAAAATCAGAGATACAGCAGCGTCAAGCTCCCTTGCGTGTTCGTCCCTCGTTCGTTCGTTCGCGTTCTCGCCCTCCTTGGAAACCGCCCTGGTCTTCCTCGGCTACTCCTCCTCTCCCTCCTCCGCCTCTCTATTCCACTTGCAGAACCCAAAAGCAAGCAACAAACAGTCTACAGAGGTCAAAACGAGGGGTGAAAAAACCCGGAAAACCACAAAATTGATAACACAGCAGAGAGAAGAAGCACTCCAACGGCAGAAGCAGAAAACGGCACTTGCAGGAAATCCAAGGGAGACGATGATAACGTGCAGAGACAACACGAGAAAACCCAGAAAAACGCGACAACGTCTTGCGCGAGAACGAGAGATAGAGACGGAGACACAGAGAGACGGAGACGGAGAGAGAGAGAGAGAGAAGAGAGAAAGAGAGAGAGAAACGCAACAACACACAAGTGGAGCGAAAGCCTGGCCAAGCTTGCGTGGCAGGATCGAACGGACCATATCTGTCGGTCTCCCAGCTTGAACGCTCCCGATCTCCCAAGGACCCCCTCAAAACTGACCCAGACCTACTTTTTTACCTCCACACGCTTTCTAATCCTCCCTGGTGTGTACCTACTTTACGTGCTTATTGGCCAATAGGAAAGTTCCAATCCTCCAGCTGGACCATCTATGTACCCACTGACCCTTCTTTTTGGGGGGCGCGGGAGGGTAGAGGGGGGGGGGGGTAAAGTTCCAGTCTGCCATTTTTACCCACCTCCCCTCCCCTCCCCCCTCTCTCTCTCTCTCTTCAAGTGGTCAAAAGTTACCACAAAGTAAAATTTGATACGCTACAAAAAGTCCACGGTAAAAACATTCAACACGCCACTTGGTATCTATTGGCTCCTTGGGAAACGCCGACGTCCCATTGGTTGAGTTCAAAGCCAAGGACTTCAGTAGGCAAATAGGTACCTATCTACGTACCTACCTACTTACGTGGAAGCTTGGTCGTTTGTGACAATTCCAAACAGTAAAAATAGTTACCCACCAGGTAGGTAGGTAGGTAGGTAGGTAGGTAACTTTTTTTAGGAGCGCAAGTTGCGGGGAGGGCGGTGCGCACTCTTCTTCTCTCTCATTGGTCGAGAGTGCAAAAGGACAATAATGGAATCCCTAGACAGGAGGTTGGTGTCTAGGTAGGTAAGTTATTAGTAGGTGCGTATTTTGGAAGATATAATAAAATAATTATTATAATATATAATTAGGGCTTTTTTTTAATAATTTTTTTTTGAAAAGGGCGAAAAAAGAGGACGTTGACAACTTACAAGTTAATTTACCTTCTATTAGGGGCCTCTATCGGTGTTTACCATATGCCCTATACAGGGTTAATTACTTCACATCCCCGCCTGTAAATGGTTTGATTGCTAATATAACATGCAAAATATTTGACGTTGCAGGCAGGGGTTTTTCTTTTCTTTTTTCACAATTTTGTGATGTAGCCAAAACTGGAGATCATCCATAAGAAGATTTAACCATATGTGGCTATATAGACCAGATACGAAAATAAATAAAAATTTAAGAATCCATTTAGTATTTTGAGTACCTACAAGAACCTGTTGTACAAAATATGGCGAAAATTGATACATTATTTTTAAAATGATGAAATTAAGGCCATTGGTTTAGTTAGCATTTTTACATCCGTAAATATCATCATCATCTCTTTATCGATCTATCTTTTTTAATATGTGCTTATCGATCCATGTTAGTTTTCGTTTGATTGCTTTTCTCCGGTCCTTTATTTACAAGTGTGGATCCGATCGGTTATTTATTTTATTTCATTAGCTTGTACATAGGTTTACATGGGGTTCCGAGTCATTTATTTGTCTAAGATGGTATTTTTAAGTCACGAACCCAACCACCTTTGACTTCAGAATGCTGTCGAGGCATCACAAGGACTTCCCAGTTTCAACTCATCATGTGTTGGTCCGGATCCCCCCCATATTCGACTTTTGACAACATGGTCAAGTCGAGTCGAAACTTGACACAACGTGATGCGGATGACAGAAGGGGGTGTGCTTTGTGTGTCAATTGGATGTCAGGAAAATTCAACCCATTCCAACAAAAAAAAAAAAAAAACACACACACACAAGAGATTCCATATATAACACACTTCTATTGAGGTGTACCAAATCCATCACCCCAGAATCCGTGCATCCCCAAAGGATCTATCCATCCATAGGAGGAATGCCCTGCTCTGCTCTCTTAGGGAATTAGGCAACTCAGGTCCTGAGTACTTGTATCATCATCGACCCCACATTGGCCCCTCCTTCCGATAATGTGCTTGTCCTTCTTGTGTCGTTGTAGATAGCATTACGTAGCATAATAGGCTGGTGGGGGGTTTTACATTTTTTTATTAAAAAAATCTTGTGATACCCAGAGGGTATCTGGTGATTTACCCTCTAGGTATCACTGGATTTTTTTTAAAAAAAAAATCATGGCGGTCTTTTCGTCGTGTAAAGTCCTTGGGGGTGAGCATTACAAGAATCCAGCTTCCGTTCGGGTCCACCTCATGGGGCTACACAATAGAATTCCAAAGGGGTACTAGAAATGTAAAGCTTTACCTCTGCAAGGATGCTCCAAGATAGATATTTTGAAACGCAAGCTTTTTTTTTAATAATTTTTTATATAAATTGCTTTCCTGAATTCCTGATCTGAAGGTCACACAAACAAGCACTGATCGATCATGTGTAAAAAAAATCCAACTAGGAATATTATATCTTCAATTGGGAATAAGAGTGTCCTTCCAAGTTGTGAACCAGGGTTTGCGGGATGGTGTATAATTGTGGTCAATAGTGTAACCCTATAAGCCAGCCAAATTGTGTCCACCGGAAAGGTGGAGTAACATGCTTTTCATGTATGCAACATAATACGCTCGTGAAGTACAAATACAAAAGACGCCAGGCCCTTTTGCTGACATGAGAAAAAACAAGCTTTTTGTGTTACATACAGTAAGAGTTATCCCTAAAGTCACCCTGTCTTTTGGTCCATGGTCTGACTCTCTGATCCTTGTTTCATCCCCAATTCGATGTAACTCGGAAGTGAGTGAAATTGGGTACCATTATTTCATGAAACTGGGTATTAGTTCAGAAAATTTGCATGATCTTATTTTTTAGGAAGGCTTGATTTTAATGCAGAATATGAGCCAGCAGTGAAAAGCTCAGGTAAGGCAAAACATGTGTTTTTGTAATGACTTCTCATTTCATCCACAGTATGGACAAAACTAGGGCCCAATACCTCCACTTTGGGGTACTTTACAGATAAACCTAGTAGGTAATAAAGTTATCTGTAAAGTCATCCTCTCTTTCACACCTTATCCCCTCTTTCAGTGGTATCTGCAAAGTAATGGACTTTTATTAAATCTCAGTGTGAAATGCTGAGACTCAGCATTTGATGCACAAGGTTCGAGAGTAATTATAGTAGTTGTCCAGGTAGGAGGAGTGAAAATATACGTAGCGGCAGTGGAGGCGCTCAGGAAAAAGGAAATAGGGGGAGAAACTCAGTTTACCACCCAAATTGGTGGAAAAACTAGTTTGGGTTCCAGTTATTTTGTATTGTGAAATTTCATTCCCAGGTAGGCATTTGATGGCCTATTATACCGAAACTGGCCGTTCTCGCCCCCAAATCGCCTGACTTTAGGGATAACTTCAATATCCATTTTTTTGCTCCCCTCTTGTTTTGTCTGTGTTTTGGAGTATGCTTCATGGGGTTGATAGGCCACCTGCTTCACTGGTTTGATTGGTGCATATGTGTCTGAACTGCACACCACCAAAAATGACAAAAGGAGAAATCATAGGTACTCTCACAAAATGGACTTTTGGAATGGACTTTTTCAAGGCCTGGTTGTTCAAAATATGGTTCCAACCAGTTTTGGTTGGCCATGGTCCAAAGCAAAAAATGAGAAGGCTTCATTCAAGTCCAATCCCAACTCAAAGCTTGATACATGGCTTTTTTAGGTTTTTTTGTAAACAAAATAAACATTTTTTGTGGGGTGGTTTCTAGTTATGTTCTTGTTAGTCTACATAAGGAATATGAGGAGGTGTTTACGGTTATTAAGGTTATTTTCAGCTTATATTTATAACTTTTTACTATATCTTTACAAATGAAAGAATATTGATCTGTAATAAACTAGAGTTTTTTTTTAGCCTACCTAAAGAGTGCATTATCTGGTGTAAAAAGCTAGCAGCCTTCATAAAAAGCATAAAGCCCTCTCTCCTTGGGTCTTCTACCTGTATCGTTATGGTTGATTGTCGTTTGATAGTCACGTTGCATAAGACGTTACCTGATTATTATTTTGGTTGCTTGTTTGCTTTTGTTTCTTTTTCTTTGGGTTGTGTTTACTTGTGTTCTTATTTGCCTTGTAGCTTTGGTGGATGGATTCCCATTCTTGATTTTTTATTTTAAAACATTGCAATTTTTACACCCTGTTAAAGCCCTCAGGGCTAGGCCTTATCAAACTAAGGGCCCTTGTTGTAACTTCTAACATCATCACAATATTAACAAGGCTCCAGATATTTGAGTGAATTAGGATTGTCGAGCAAATCAAGTTATCTGGCCTGTTCTTGTGACAATTATTGAGGTCTTAGGAACCATGGATCTGTGTGCTTCAAGTCTCCCTCTGATTACTTCACATTATCTTCATGTATCCACTTCATCATTTCCATCTTACTTCTATTCTTTTGGGTTTCAAATTCTAATTCAAATTACAAACAAGTCATGACACATGAATATATGTAATACACAATATAAGCCAGAAAAAAACATCAACCAAGCCTTTATTCTTTCTACTTGCTTTGCAACCTCATACCATAAAAGAAATAAACTTCAAAACCACTCCCTTGAAATAAATGTACCAAACACAAATTATCTAAAACCCTATTCACATAATTTATATGGTTTGGTTATGATTCAACATTTCTTGAAATGGCTAGAATTAATGCCATTGTTAATTGCAACACTAAGCAAATTACCTATGTGTTTTTGGACAAGTTGTTTAGAAGGCTTGGATTTTAATTGAAGTACTCACCGATCAAAGTACAAAATTTTATGAGGGTTTTAAACATTGTGTGAGATTTAAGAATTATGTGGAGAAAACACTTATAAATAATTGTACAATAAATAAGCCATTTGAAAATAAACATGTTAGTTGAACATATGGTGTAAGTGATGAAGTGATGGTTGCATAAGTGTGGGCTTCAAATGGACCATATTACACATTAAAATTTGTAACTACCATGGTTAACTATGGGGTACAAGTTTAATCAACATTTTTTTTTATCCTTTTCACCATATTTTTTACTATTTGGCCATGGGCCCAAGCTACCAACCTTAATTATGTGGGACACTCTAATAAAAATGAAGTTGGATGATCCAAATGTATAGTTTTAGGCATGTGAACAACAATCATTTTTGTTCCAATGTGTAATGTAACATGGGACGTCTTATCCTAACATTGGAAGAAGTATTGGTTGAAAAATGTTTTGTTTTTGGTGCCCAAAATAAACCTAGGAAACTATTTGTGTAGTTAAATAATCAAGAACATCTTAAGTTTTTCTCCATGATGATTGACATTTGGTTAAGGATTTAGGGGATTGTGATTAGGTGACTACCAATGGGGTTCACATTTGCACATGTCTTATTGGTCTTCTTGCCTTTGAAACCAATGTGTTCATTCAATTAAAAAACAAATTTTTATGTTACTATTTGGTTTAAGGGATCTTTCCCCTAAATAGGAGGTGGTTTGGATGTGATGCACTATTTGGGGATGATGTTGTATCATTTGGTTTATGTATGTGGACAATAATGGTTGTAAACACTAACATCATATCACATGGCAATTGTTGGGAATTTTATTATTTTAAGTGATTATGTCATGGTTACATTGGGTAAATTAGGATAAGTTGATTTGAAACTAATTTTTAATGTGAACATGGTTTTTGATATTTAGATGTTTGAAGAGGGATGAACCTTTAAATAGAGTGTCTTAAATTCAACTTTATGGATTTGAGATCACACCAATCTTTTGTGTTTTCATTATGGATTTCAACAACCAATAACTTTGACTTTGGTTTAAAACACATCACTTGCCAACATAAAACAATATATTTGATATGCCTTCAACAACAATTCAAATATGAGCAATGGGCATTCTAGAGGACAAATGTATATCTTGTTACCATTTGTAACAAATGGAGATTGCAGTTTGGTATATTCTTGAAAAACAAGATGACATAGGAAATGAATCATGTCTTCAATGAAATTTTAAACATTCTAATTAGTAGCCTTACAATGATACATAAAGCCTTTCATTTTTGTTTCCTTTCCTCAATTTTTTCTTCATTTAATAATCTTTTGCAACATTGCTTGGCTAACTTTTAAAGTTCACCTTTGAAAAACCTTACATAAATTTTAATATCATTCTTGTATTCTTTTTAAACATTTTTCGAAACCTATTGATAACATATTGTGTTACCTTTGATATGGCCTGGTCAAAACACAAGCTTACAAATAAACATGCTAATGAAAATGCATAACAAAACAACACACTTGTCAAAGTGGTGCTTGAAACACTTAATTTGAACCTTTTGCTTTTAACATGGGCAATGAGCAAATGAAAAATCTTCAACAAGACTTGTACCTTATTTGCCATTGCTACATTTGTTAAATTGGACACTCTTAAACATCTTCACAATCACTTGAGCACACTTCTTAACTATTGACATGAAGTTGACAACTTTGACAAATGTATTGTGATCAACATGAAACATCCATAAATCAAATAAAATAACACGTGTGACATACAAAGCAAGAAACAATTAAATTCTAAACGATTGCAATTTATTTGAGAAGGAGAGGAGGCATCTTCTGGCTAAGGTTCTTCAATTTGAGGAAACAATGTACATGTAAAGGTGCTTCCTTTGTTGATCTAAAACATTCGCTAATGGAAGTTGCCTTCCATATACACTACAAAAATTCTACCAATTTTACATATTGTGGAATGGCGAAGCCCCTTAAAGGGCGAGCTTGGTGACACTCTTGACATGATGCGCAAGACAAGGCCATTCCATAACATCAAGGTTTGGGGTGGCAGATTCAATGATCTTCCATATTTCATGCGCAATGGACACAACTTGGTCTCTATTATTACGAGTGTATGATCATCACCGGAAGATTATGTCAAATAATGTACTCACAAAAATGACATTAAAGTCTACATGACCAATTATGATCATACACTCATAAACTTCTGGTAACGATCATACACTCACAATCATCAGGCGATGATCATACATTCATAATCTGCTGGTGATGAACATACACTTGCAATAATAGTGACCAAAATGTGGACCATTTGAACATGATTTCTTTGAAAAATCGTTGAATCTGCCACCCTACACCTTTAATGGCATGGAATGGTGTCGCCCCTGCCCATTATGCTCTATGGAATTGTCTTCTCCTTGCCCATTATGTTGTGTGCGTCGCCTGTCTTGCCCTAATGCGCCTGATCGCGCGCGCGCGCGCGCGCCGGCTCCGTAGCTGCGGGGCTTTCGTGGTGTAGACGTCACGTTGAAACCCTGCTAGTGTCTTTTGTCCACAATAAGGGACACTGGCGGCTTGACGCTAGTTCTCCCTTTGAGTTTGAAACAGTGGGTTTAGTTGCAGGTGTTTGTTGTTGTTGCGCAGGATGAGCTGATGGGTTCGTAGAGGTCGTAAAACGTCTGTCGTGTGGTGCAGTTCTTTTTGTTGTTGTTCTTTAGGGCAGAATTGCCAAACCCTAAATGGTACCATCTTCTTCTTTTCTCCTTCTTCCAGAGGTATTGGCACCGGGCTCTACTCGATGTCTGAGAAGCTGCTGCTGCTGGATTGTGAATCCAAGGAGTAGTAGTAGACAAGAGCTTAGGATATGCTCAAGACTCGGGGATGGTTGTTGGGTGCTCAAACGGCAGCTCAAGTGTCAGGGGTTTGTGGACCAAGAAGCGTCATCGTCGTCGGTAGCTTGTCGCGCTTTCCAAGAAGATGATGATGATGATGATGCTTCTAGTAGGTGCCGTGGGCATGGACGAGAAGTTCATAGACTGCCGGTGTTACTCCATGAGCGAGGCAGGAAGTTGCAGTATGTGTACTCTGGACAGCGGATGTGGACGATCGACCCACAAGATGAGTCTCACTATAGCAAGGATGGCCGGTTCCAAGGTGGTCCCGGAGACTGGCTCCGTGAGTGCTCAGAAAAGATGGGCAGAGCTTTGCGGAGAAGCTTTGTGCCTGACCAAGTGCGACCCCACTACCTCTTATACCTCAAGTGGACAATGATCCACCGCTTCTTGAGCTCCATCAACCATGTCCACTGTACTCAGGTACTTCTTAGGTTCCCCCCCTCTCTGTCTCGTACTCTCAGGGTTTTTGGTCGACTTTCGTTCTTCTTCTGTCTCGTTGTCAACATCCAATTAATGACGCTGAATGAGCTTGTTTTCCTTTGCAAAATTTGATCTTCGCCAGGAGTTCCAAATTTGCTGAGATGCCTACTTGATGTGTTCTGCTATGGTAGGCAATGTTGCATGCCCTCGGTGTTGGGGGAAAGCGTGGATTACCATCTGCAGCTGCCTTGAATTGGGTGCTAAAGGATGGTCTTGGTCGTCTTGGTAGACTTATCTATGCTGCTGGACTTGGCCGCACCTTTGACTGCAATCTCAAGGTCTGTGATTCCTTCAGTTGGGTGCTTTTCATGCACATCCCTTTCTCAAGTTACTTGTTGTCCTTGTGTTTTTCAAGTGCTATCTCACCTGACATTCCAAACCTGCTTTCCCTTTCCTCCTGTCTTTTTTTCTTTCAAGGCCCTACAACTGTGATGTCAATATTCACAGGTCTTCTGTTGCTTGGAAGCAGAGAGTACGTTTTTCAACATCAGTGCTGTTCTGTGTGAGTCTGGGGCTTGAGATGCTGACGCCTGTTTTTCCTCATCATTTTCTGTTTCTAGCAACACTCGCCAATGTGGGCAAGTCAATAAGTCTGGCTGCCTACCTTGCCACAAGTGTGAGCATCCTCCTCCTCTTCCCTCCTTTTTGGCCATGCTTCATATTTTCCCAACACGTTTTTCATGACAGACCAAAGACTTCCATATTCATTTGTTCATGTCCTGCATGAAATCTTCAGTTTTGCCATCACAAATAATAGGAAAGGCTTTGAGTATCAACACAGTGGTTTGTCTTGTCACTAGGTTGGAGTGTATGCACTCACTTATTGGGCATGGTGGGGTGGTTGATAGTCAGCTATACACAGAAGCTTTGCTTTGGGAGATAATCTGGCGGACATATCTGCTAAAGGCCAGGTTAGCTTAGATCACTATGCTATATTAGAAATGGAAAATTCAGAGCATAGAATTGGTCGTCAGTGGTGTAAATGTGAGGAACTAGCTCATCTTCAGAGTTACAAGCGTGTGGCATGTGTGGGGTGAAACTGGTTTGTCCCAGGAGAAAAGGGACAGAGAAATCTACACTAAGAACTAACTGATTTGGACCATGTGAACTATCTTTATTGATGTAAGAGGTAAAATGGCAGGATGCTGTGTTCACCTTGGTGTGGGTTTTGCAGGCACAGACAGTGGTTGCAGATAACCTTGGGCTAGCTGTTGCAGTTTGCATAAACCATTTTTGTCACTATCACCCAAGGTGTGATAGTTTACCAAGTTCTGCTGTTGATAAAAATAGGCGATTTTGTAATCTTGTGCACATGCATTTCTTGATTCTTATGAGCAATATATTTGTTCTTCAGCATTTAGAGTCTCTATAGCTAGACTTTCTGACAGTATCTGTCTGGATTGGTGGCAGATTAGGAAGAATTCTCCCTTTGGCAATGTTTCCAGTGCTGGCTCTGGTGGAACTCTTCGCTATCCGCCAACAACTTCAGGCTGTGCACTTGCAAACTCTAAACAAGGTCAACTTTACATTCCAGTTTTATATTAAGGGTGATCAAGCAAATAATGTAAAGCATTCAGCAAATCACTTTTCTGTAGCTTTCTAGTCTACATTGCTAGGAATTAACTGACTCTCTCAGTAAGTGCAGGAAAGGCTGGAAATTATTGTTAATCAGTGGGTGAGAGACAGTACAGTGCCAACTTTTGAAGATGTCAGCAAGGTTGAATGTGCAGGCCTTCTGTCACCTTACAGTGGTAACAACATTTCTCTTTCTTTCTTCTTCAACTGGCTCTTACGTCAGGGTGGCTTTTGAACCAGAGATCAACTTTTGCAAGCTGGGAAGGATTTTTTTGGAGCTATGCAATGTGTCAAGCTACTGACAATCTAATATGTCCTTTCAGAATGTGCTACACTTTGCTCATGCATAACATATGCAGAACATGACTAGGGGTTTCATTGGGAGCTTACAGATGCATTGTGGAGATGGTGCCAGGTGGCATAAGGCAGTTGCCCCTGCGAGTAGGCGCCATTCCTTTGCAATCCTGGACACCAGAAGAGCTCATGAGCACCATGAGCATGCATGACTCTCAGCGCTATGTGCTTTTGACTGAAACTTCTTTTTCATTCCCTTGGCTTGGTAATTTGAGTGTGAGTCAGGTAGTTATACCTTTGTTGTATGGCACCCTTGTTTCTGTATCAACCAAGCTTATGTTTGTTGCTATGAGTATTCAGCTATGATTGCCAAGCTCTTATAAAAGTTTGCCCTAGGTTGCCTTGCAAATGTGATAGTCACTCCTCACTTTGCCCTCTGTTCTCTGTGCTTTTACAGCCAGGGTTGCTTCTGTGGCTGAATGACAAGGCAGCAGCTGAAGACATCATCATGGGAGTCCTCCAGGTGTGCTATGTGAGATTGCATGCAATTCAACAGTAGTGCTCATAAGGTTGCACCTGGAGGATGTTAAGCATTGTAGCACTTATCAAAAGGTTTTTGGTAACCTGCATGCTTTTTTTGATGGTGGTTCTCCATTAAAAACTCTGCCATGTCATGTGGTAGAAAGTCTTATGGAACTCATGGACCCAAGTGCTTGCCCCAATCCACCACTTTTTGTTTATGTCATGTTGTCTCATTCATGCAGGTTGTTTGTGCCATGTTTTTTGACATGAAATATTCCTTGCAGGCAGTCCATGTTCAAGCTATGACCACTACAGGAACAACCCTCCCTCTCCATGGTATGATTCAACCACTCCAATTGTTTTTTGGTCAACATCATTGTATGAAATATTACCCTGGTCTGAGGGTTTAGCTCTCATAAGCTTCCAGTCACTTGGAAAACTTGGCTACTGTGGAGTACTGTCGGTTTTGACATAAGTGTTATTTACAATATGCACACTTGTTTCTGGTAGGGAAGTGTAGACAGTATGTCCACAATGTGCATTGTCCTAATTCTTGGCAGGGTGCATGGGGAGCTTGCCTGTCGTAAATATGGACAAATAGTAAAAGAGCTTTCAATGTAGCTCCTGGGAACAATAAGGGAGCACAGCAGAGGGATTTCTGTGCCTTCAGATGTACCCCTACATTGATGCTACTATAGCTTTTAGGAAACTGTGTAAATCAGGCCATGACAATAATTTTTGGTCCTACTGCAAACGGCATTTTTTTGGGCTTTTTGATGAGATCCTAGCTGACGTGGTCTGAGAATGTGAATACCTTTTTCTCTAGCATACACATGAGACTTTCCATCTCAGGTCCATAGTGTGTCCAGTCGTTAAGAGTGTGTTGCACCAATCATGCAAGATGTCCTCAGAGGCCACAGCTTGCTCTAGACATGGGAAGTTCCATATGGAATGTCTTGATGCACAGAATTTCTTCCAAGTTTTCTGAGTTAGTGAAGACCATCACGGGGGAGTATGTGGTCTTGAACTTGATACAGCTTGAGTATCGTGGAATCAATTTCTGACAAGGTGTAAAATGTCAGACAGAATTATGTGGCGAGTGTTGAAAGAGAAATGACAGTCACTGTTTGGTGTTTGGGTTCAGGGGAGAAATCCAGGATAGGAAAACATGATGAAAGGTGGCTAGCCCTTTCTGCAGAGAGTAGGAGAAGAGCAGAGGCAGGATTAGGACTTCTATTGGCAGCAATGGATGAGATTGGGTGGCAAAGAAAGCATGTGCTACTAAGCCCAATGGAGCAAAGGAGCTACAGCCTGCTTGACAACCTGTAATGTGAATAGGCGATTTCTCAAATTCTTTACCAATTCTTGTTTCGGACTTAAAACACTTTGAAGGTAGCCTTTTATGTCCGTCCTGGTGTGACCTAAACAAAAATTACAAAAATTGAGTCATAAAAGGCTTGCTTATAACCTTGCAAGTGTCATTCATGGATTTTTTTAGACCTTGAACACAATGCAAACAAAATCTACAATTGATGAACTTTGCAACAGGTTTACTTACAAAAACACTTTCAATGTCATAGTCATTTTTTCATGTCATTTTAATCCTGTTGTTTTATGAACATCAATAATATCTAAGAAAACAAATTTTAAGGACTCGGATGGAACCCATGCAGATAATCTTTATCTAGATCTACATGAATATTGACCTATTGTTCCTTGGGATCCATGAGTTTTATACTTAGGCAATGTGTGGATGTCTATCAAGACAGCTTACTAAAGTTATTCCAGACACATTAGTGTTCTCCTCCTTATCTAGTCTTCTTGAATGTTTCCTTAAGGACATGGGTTGCAGAGTCTTATGCAAAATCCGTTCCATAAAGAAAGCCATTCCATATGTATTGAAAACTTTTCAATACTTTCAACATAAGTCTATCTGGATTGTGAACTGACAAATGACTTAGAATAATGATGTTATAGAGATTTCAGATCCAGCAACATACCAGCAAATTGAAATAGTATCAGACCAGAAAAACCAGCAACATATTCAAATGAGATGAACATGCTAACAAAACCTATCTAGGCAAAATCAAAGTCCTTGGCATTCAAAACCGAGTTATCATGAATGGTAGCAAACAAGTCTCCCATTCAATCTCATACCCAATCCTTGATCCACTTGGTTTCCCAACTGACTAGTTCGGAAAAGTAGAAACACTATAATGCCAATGTTGTTCAAGCCCACAAAATAACTTGTACACTTGGCAAGCTTTGAATTTGCAAAACAAATGCTATGAAATCATCACGTAAAAGACTCCAAATTTAGAAAAAATGGAGAGAAATCATTATTTGTTAAACAACCTCATTGGTTTGGAATAAAAATGTTCAGATTGACTCTATGAAACACTAATTAAATGGCCATCTGAGCTACAAAATGTATTCTATCACATGTATAGTTTTGTAAATTAGGGCAAATTTGATGGGTACAATAATGTATTCTACCACATTTATAGTGTTTCACTTGTTTAATTTTTGTACATGTGGTAGAATGCTCCATACAACGCTCTTGTGGTTTCAAGGAACTAGTCTGAATCAGTGGTTAATTGCTGGTTACTGTTGGTTCCAAACATTTTCCCCTGAAAAAAACCAAAAACAAAATTCAAGTTCCAGTTCCCCAAATCAGATCCAATTAAAAACCTAGTTCTGGTTCCCAACCATTAAACTTGGTTCCAATTTGATTCTAATTAATTAGACCACAACTAGAGATCCTAATTAAGGTGTATTCACACTTGATGTTTAAGTCAATGTTTAAATGAAAATCTAGGTGGCATCCTAGGTGGCACCCGAATGTTAAATGGGCCATAGCTCAATGTTAAGTGAATATTAGCTAAAACATAAAATTTTCATGGCAACCTGGTTTTAAAGTCCTAAATGGCTAGCATCATGCTAGGGCACTAAACCCTAGAGTCCCTAACGCCAAGTGTGAATGCACCTTTAGTCAAATTGTGTAACCATCCAACGTTAGTTTCAAACATTTCAATCTAAAATATATGATGCTTAATTTGGCATGAGTGTAATGTATTCTACATTACTATTGACAACCATACATTCCTTGTTAATTGTAGGAAAACAAACTTTGGAATGATGTAACCCCAAAAATGAAATAAGTCACATGTTGGATGACACTATTTGCTTCCATACAAGTGTTTTTTTTTAAAGAAAAAATTTGACAAAATTTTGTCATTGGGAGACCAAAAAGGTCTAGTGTGATTCATATTGAAGATTTTTATGAAAAATATGTGCCAAACTTATCACATTTCAAGTTCTTTTCATAAATCATAATATTTCCAAAATAGGTTTCAATTGGTCACAAAAATATAACAGGATTCTTTAAAAAAAATTCTCCTTTCCTCTCTAACTTGTAGCCAAAATTGGCTAAATTCCTCTTGTGGGATGATTGGCAATGTGGCTACATCACAAAATTAAGAAAACCATGTCCTTGTTTGCTCCAACAAAAAGAAAAAAGAAACAAAACCTCAATTCGATACTCAACACACAAGCCCCACATAATGGTTATCATTCCTTTTTTTTTTGGATGATGTGAACCAACATCCACCAATTCACCATCCATTGGAAACCTACTATGACTTGGTTGTGGAAGAATCACAACTTAAACCATGTTTTAAATTTGAAAGAAACCCTAATTTGGGTTTGCTAGAAGCCTTTGGTCCAATTATGGAATGGTTTTTCACATTTTAAAGGCTTAAAGACAAATCCTAGTTGGGTCTAGTTCCAATTTAGATCCAGTTCTACCTACCAACATATAGGTCAAAATTGATTTTTTACAAAAAAATTAGTACTTCACAACCAATGAAAAATCACTCTTCCTATATATCAACTACATGCCTAAACTCAAAACTAAAAATAAAAAACTTTACAAAATTTGAGCCATGTTCTAAAAGTAACGACTTCATTCCTAATGCAACCCCCATGTCACCCTATCCCACCCCCAAATTTTATTTATTTAAACTTAAATTGTTTGTCACACTAATATCATTTCTAACTTTGGCCATAAGGTTTTAACAAATTTTTAAAAATTAAAAATTTCTTTTTTTTAGGAAAATGAAGAATATAACACTATATTAGTACATAACTAATCACTCTAGTTATATCCCACTCTGATAGGAATATGGCCAAAAAAATTAATTGTTTCTTTTTTCCACACACCATTCATCTTGCATGGTGCATTGGGTGAGTGTTGTGAATCATCACCTGGGTACCCACCGATGCACCATCCATTGGAAACCCATTTGGAATCAACCGTTGATAATGAATCCTGTAAGCCCTTTTATTTACGCCTCACACTACGTTTGTAACTACCTATATACATTTGTATAATTTTACATGGCTATGTAAAACAATATAAATGTAAAACAATAGTTTTCTTGAGGAAAAGGGTATTTCATAATTTTTTGGTGATAGTCCAATCAAATGGCCATTTTTGCAGAAAAAAAACCCATCAAAACATGCACCTACAATAAATTAATATGGATTTGCAAAAAGGTATGGTCATTATAAGTGTATAATAAAGATATAATAGACTTATTTATAATAAAAAAATAACATCAGAGAACATTAAGTTTGCTCATAAACAGAGTGAGATTATTAAAAAAAACCTGCCAAAAAAATACATTAACATTCAAGGGAGTAGAAGGGGAAACTCAGAAAACCATCAATTTCAGTGACAAACTAAGTTTCAACTTGTCTTTCATTTCTCGTGAGCGCCTACACCGCTGCTACATATATTTTCACTGCTCCTACCTGTACAACCAATATAATTAGTCTAGAACCTTATGCATTAGATGCTGAGTTTCAGCATTTTATACTCAGATTTAATAAAATTTCCTCACTTTATGGATACATTGAAATGAGGTTTGAGAGTCAAAGGGGGGCCCAAAACAACGTGACTTAATGAATGACCTTAGTATGTACATTTACATGTCCCAAAACATTTACATAGGGCTAGGGCTATGTAAGTGTATTTGACAAATATTTACATTGGCCTTGTGTAAGTGTAAAATAAATTATATACATGCCAACAATAAAAGTGTAAAAAGTTTGAACATCTATCTCAGTGTAAATGATTCACACTTACATAAGATTTATACGTTATATATATATATATCACTATTGACACTTACATGCACAACACTAATGGTTACTATCTACCCAAATAATCAAGTAAAGCACTTGGGGACTACACGGTGAATATATATATATATATGTGCACGTGGATGTTTATTACATAACTAACCACTGTGGTTAGGACTGAAAATGCAATGGAAAAATGTATTTCCTACTGAGACAGCATCCATCTTGCATGGTGCACCATTGGGGCCGATTCATTCTGGTCATGAAATATGGCTTAATGGATGCATTCACACTTGATATTAAGTCATTGTTAAATGAAAATCTAGGTGGCATCCTAGGTGGCATGCAATATTAAATGGGTGATAGCTCAATGTTAAGTGAATGTTAGCTTAACATAAAAAAATCTTCATGGAAAGTAGGTTTTAAGTTTGTATATGAGTAACATGATGTCAGGGGACTCAACACTAAAATCCCTAACACCAAGTGTGAATGCACTTTTATTCAACAGGAAAAAAATATGTGTCACACATGTTGCAAGGTAAACCTTTATTATGTTATTGTGTATCAAAATCCATGGACTTGGATTTTTTTTAGCAAATTTTTTTTGCATGTTTTTGAACCTGAATAATATGATTTTAACACATGCAAAGGATTTTTTTTTGTGAACAAAATGTCCCTAATTTGTCAGATTTTGAAAAAAAATAATTTAAAGTCACCAGATTTCTATAACAGGTTCTAGCAGCAGGTAGAGCAAAAAAATATGAAAAGGATTCTTAAAAAATTTCTATTTTCATATCTGGTCTATAGCCAAATATCTGGGCTAAATCTTCTGGTGGATGATTGCCAGGTTGGCTACATCAGAAAATTAAATTTATTAAAATTATTAAAATTATAATAATAAAAATTAATAATAAAAAAAAACCCCTGCCAAGGAGGGTGAAGGGATGAGAATGGATTTATTCATATCCTGTTAGCAGAGGGCTATTAATGCCCCAACTGACTATACAGTGAAAATGTGATTCCCACTCAACCATAGATTGCTGTATTTATATAAGTAAGATTTGGGTACTCAAAATACAAATGCTGTTACTGAAAGTTGAAGTTTGCAACTTAGAGTTTGCAAGGCTAGAGAATTTATTGGAAACCCAAGTTGATGTAAGCTATTAGTCAGCAATTGTGTTGGTGGTGGTTGTCAAATGGTGTGATCTGCAACAACAACTCCTTGCCAATAGCAATCTGCCAGACAATTGCCACAAGTTAATAGTTTCATACCCATTCATCTGGATCTGTTCAGTTGTGTAATATATAGACAGACATTGCCAGGAGAGAGTTGTGGCATTTGTCTAAGATTCAAGTTACAATGGATTGAGTACATTGTAACTGTAAGTTTCACAATGGATCTCTTTCTTCAAAAACAAAATTTATCCTTTCATCACAGAAAACATACCTATGGAGAAGGTATGGAGTAGTGCAGAACCAATTAATCAATACAAAATCATCATATACCCAAAACATATCTGAGAATTCTTACACCTAAGTTGTTAAAAACTTTGAACAAATGTAACAGAAGAAAATGAGTGTGCCCTTTGTCTAAGATTTAAGTTACAATGGATTACACTCAACTGTAAGTTTCACAATGGATCTCTTTCTTCACAAACAAAATTTATCCTTTTATCACGGAAAACATACCTATGGAGAAGGTACGAAGTAGTGCAGAACCAATTAATCATATACAAAAAAACCCTAAACCCAAAAACCCATCTGAGAATTCTTACAACGCAAGTCGTTAAAAAACTTTGAACAAATGTAACAGAAGACAATTGAGTTATGCAAGCACGAATGGATTGTTGGATCTGGTTGTAAAAAAAAAGCCAATAACTTTGCAATGATTTTGAAAATAAAAATAAAAATTATGTCAGGTATTTTCTGGAAAACATTATAATATATTTTTATTGTTATTTGTTGATGTAACAAAGTTTATTTTGTGAGTGAAACAAGTTCTAAGTATTTTCTATGGAGTGACTCTAGAGTTTCATCTTTTGCATTTTGAGGAGTGACTTTGTTAGTTTCCAATAGTGTTGGACACCAATCTAGTAATACACAAACATTTAGCATTCCATGGGTGATCTGGATTAGATGGCTTTTCAAAATTTAAAAAAAAGACGATGGTTTGGATCTGTTTGGGACCTTAATGAAATGCTCTTGAAAAGTTTCATTATTAACACAAAGCAATAAGTTTTAATCTGACATTGTGAAGTGTCTGAACTTGATTGAGAGGCACTGGGGCAAACTTTCCTGTTACAACAGGACATGCACCAGAACACCTTGAGGGGAGGGGGGAGGGGGGGGGGGGAGTGTGTGCATCATTACCAGGTATGATGCAACAAAACCTACTTACTACTCAGGAACTGGGAACTGAACTGGAATATAAATGATACACAACCATTGCTTCAATACCAATCCTCACTCATTCAATGAAACATGACATTTGTGCATCCTACAAATATACTACAAAACATTTGCTTCTTGTTTGCCCAAAACTAAAAGTTCTAGCCTAACTACTTTGCCTTAGGGACGACTACAGTCCTTGCAAATACGATAACTATGCTCTTTTTAGTTTTTACAAAGCACATTTGTTTGGCAAATCCTACAGAACTGTAAATGGTTTTGCCAAATCTTATGGAACTGTAAACAGTTTTTGCCAAATCCTATGGAACTGTAAACGGTGTTGTGGGTGGACACAAATTCTTCACTGGGCTTCTTCAGTCCCATAGATAACCATGCTGGTTAGTATAGTTCTAGGTTTTAGTGTTTTACTTACCTTCTACTCATTTATGCCATAAAATTAAAGAAAGTTCACCAAGGCCTATAACTTCCTTTTAATCACCTCCTTTGCCACTTACCTGGCCCGAGTGAACCAGCACCCACCAGTGCACCAGTTGGTTGTTCTGTCCATAGGATGGGCTGTGTTTTTTCATCCGGTTCCTGACCCTGGGTTAACCATACATTGTATCACCCTTTTGGGTTGCTGACCTTCGACCCTTTTTAATTTTTTGGGTGTTTTTTTCTCTACCCTGACCGTATTACCCTCCAATCTAGTCACCCTAACTCTCCATGGCTACCATACCAACCTAGCTACGTTACTGACCTGCATCTTGACTCTACCTATCAACCCCTTATTTACTTACCTCTTTATTTTTTTTATGGCTAAACCTCTCTCTTGGTTAAACCTTTGCCTTTTGGCACAACTCTTAACTCTTCTTGGCTAAACTTATATCTTTTGACAAAACCGACATCTTTTCATGGCTAAACTTTTACACGTTGACAAAAAAATTATATCTTCTTTATTAATGTTTATCTTTTGGCAAAACTTCTATCTCTTCATGGCAAAACCTTTATTTCTCAACATTATTTTTATTTTATTTTATTTTTTTATTTTGTGTGTTAAACTTCTATCTTTTGATAAAACTTTTCTTGGCTAAATCTATATATCTTGACAAAACATCTGTTTGTTCATGTTTAAACCATTACACATTGACAAAAATTCTATCTATTATTGACTAAATTTTAATCTTTTGACAAAACCTTAACCTTTTCCTTGTTAGATTTTTACTTTTCAATAAGAGTTTTATCCTTTCTTGGCTAAACCTTTACCACTTGGAAAAACTTTTAATTCTTCTTGGTTAAACCTTTACCTCTTAGCAAAACCTTTATTTATTTTTGGCTAAATTTTTACCTCTATTTTTTCATAGTTAAACTTATACCTATTCGTAAAACCTTTACCTTTGGACAAAACTTTTATATTTTCTTAATTTAACTTAAAGATTGTTTTTTTAACAAAACTTTTTGGCTACCTTATTGACTGAGCTATCATATTGACCTAGTTACATTATTGACCTAATTTGTCTTTTAATTGTGTCCATACCTACCTACCTAACCACTAAATTACCTACATATCTTATTTACTTATTTAGCCACCCACCCACCTACTCACCTACCTACCTATCATTTACACAATGTTGTCTTCCAATGTATGATATACAAAATATGAAAGTATGGCACTAAACGAACTAACAATCATTTTAATCATATTTGACCCTTTGATGTCAATTAACAACAACCCTAAATGTGGATATTGCACATTCAATCAATTTTTGTGACCCACACATAAGTATTGCATATTTTTGTAATTACCTTTAGAAGTTAAATAATTGAAGATTCAATTGCAAAATACAATATCCACATACAGAAACAATGTCACTTCAAATATAATATATTGTAATAATTATTACATATTTTGTGACCAAAATGCAAGCATTCTTTTTCTTTTGCATTCCTACTTTTTTTTAAAATAATCTTTTGCCTTTTTTTCTTTTTTTTGTAATTTTTACTTTTTCTTCCTCTCTAAATTATTTTTTCTTTTTCTTGTTCTAAATTATTTTCTTCTATTATTTATCACAATTAGCATTCTTCTCTGATTTTCAATTTTTTATTGTCAGCATTTGTTTCATTGAATTCATGCATATTTTATGCCCAACATTTTGGTATTGCACAAACTATCCAAAAGAACCAGCTAGCATTCTATGCTTCAAATGTGGGTATTGCATAATCATTCTAACAAAAACTAATCTTTAATTTATGATTGTTATGCAAATATTTCACATTGAACTTTATGCTTTTGAAATTCTTTTAATGCAATAATTCAACATTGCAATATGTTTCAAACTTGTAAGTTTAGTGAAAATTTCAACAAAGTATTAATACAATGTTCACATTCAAAGCATGCAAACATAATACAAACATGAGGCTATAATTGCAATAAGACAAAACTTGTATGTATTGATGCAAATATCACATCTATTAAAACTTTTTTAAAAGTCCAAAAAATGGAAAACATGAGTTCCCATGCCATTGTTTATGCCAAAGAGACACCTAAGTAAGAGATACATGCTACTTTCTAACCTCAAAAGATCCCTTTCTAAAACTATTTTCATTAGCCACCATGTCATGTGTTCATTGATAAGTTGTTGTTGTAACCACCTTAATATCATGTTGATGAGTGTAAAGTTGATAGTGCTACATACAATTGGAGTTGATTGGCATTTGCTACAAATTGGAATTCATAGTTACTCAAAGTTTATATCAAACAAATGAGACAGATCAATATGCAAGTTTGAAAAGTGTAAACCAAACCCAAAAATAATTACATGGGTATGAACGTATATTGTCCATTGAACTCTTTTTACAAAAAAAAAATTGAACATAGGAAATAAAGGAATTAAACGACAAACTTCATCTTTTGGAATTTTAAAGACTAGAAAAAATGGGAAATAGGGGGAAAAAAAGTAAAAATTTAAGACAATCATAAGAAAAGAAACCAAAATTGTAATTCTACTAACACTTTTAAAAAGAAAAATTGAAAAAATAGGGCCAAAAACTCCCAAATTTTCTCTTATTTTCAAAAAAACAAAGAAAAGGAAGAAAAAGTAATTTAAAGGAAATCAAAACTATAATTTTTCTTCTTGAATTTTTTTTTAAAAAAAAAATCTGTAGGAAAGACAGGAAAAAAAAAACAACAAAAATCTTCATCTGGACTTTAGAAAATAGAATAACTAGAAAAACAAGAAAAAAAAAAAAACAGATTTTTGTCTTTCTCTAATGTCTTTTCTTTTCATCTTCTGTCTTGTTAAAATTTTCATTTCCTTTTGTTTTAATCTCCTATCTTCTCTTTCTTTTCCTTACTTTTTTTCTTTTTGCTTGTGCTCTAGTTTCACAAACCAAAACAAAAAAAAAAAAGACAAAGGAAAAAGGTAGAAGCATACTTGGGTGTGATGTGCAAAAACTAATGATGATGCAACAAGCAATGGTATAGTAGGTGCAACAATGTGATGAAAAAAATTGCTTGAAAAAAGAGAAAAAAAAATTTTTTTAAAAGAAGGAGATGATGAAAAAGTCATAACAACAATAGAGGAGAAGAAAGAAACAAAAGACGAAAAAAAACTAAAATAGCAACCAAAAAAAAAAAAAGAAAGAAAAAAATGAGCTCAAGTTTTGTGAAATTTTGCATTGGAAATCAAATGCATATATGGACTTTTGTGAAGTGGGATTTCAAACAAACTACATGCTAAGTAAAGCCCTTGGCCATGGGCTTTATTGTGCTTGGCTTTGCCTAATGTGGGCCCTTACACCCGTAAAAGCCCATAGCCAATGGTTTACCATGCTTAAAGATGTTCGTGGTTGAAATTTTGTTGTTTAATTTTTTTCCCCCGGTGATGATTGATAGATTTTATAAGAAAAATGAAAATAAAATAAGAGGTGGGGTGTTTTGAAATGCTTGCTCTTCATGGAGGAAAACTTATGCATGATAATGCGGCCTCCACCTACACTCCAAAATTTCATCAAGGTCTCTATGAAAAAGTTTAGGGTTTAGGGTTTTGCACTACTCACATAAAATCTGTGGATTTTCAATGGTGGAATGAAGCCATTATTTTGGGTGGCCATATTTTCACACAAAAATGCGAAATAAAAAAGACATGGTTCATTGCATATTCTCTCTTTTTAGGAGGAAAATTTGTCAAAATTTGAGATTTTTTTGGGAAAAAAAATATTCATCACATTTCTTATTGGGTTTTAGAGGGGGTTTGTGAGGGCGGGCATTTTTTTGTACTAGCTTTTTAAACTTTGGGAATAAGTTGTAGAAACTAGTCACCATTTTATGCTACATCTATTTAAGCCGAATGCTCAAGTATGAGGCCCCGCAAAATGGTCTAGGGTTGAAACTTGAAACCCAGTGTTGTGGCCCTCTGCCAATGAGCTTGACTTGGGGTTGCCAACGGTTTGTCGTGTAGGGTCTGTTGTTGTGTTTCAAGAAAAGAAAAGAAAATAATAATAATAATAATAATAAGTGCTGATTTTATTTTATTTTCAATTTTTTTGGATTTTTCATGTATGAGAAACAGGGAATAATTTGCTACAGAAATTAATTTATTTTATTTTTCACATGTGTGCAAAAATTTTGCACCAGAAAAAAAGGGCTGGTTGAATTATTATCAGTTGAAGCTTTTCTCAATCTTTTTCCTCAGTGGGCTTTGTACCTACTTTCAACATAGAATTCTAACAGATCTTCAATAAAGGAAATAGGCTTCAAAAAGTTCACAAAATCTCCCAAAAGTTCTGAAATTGGCTGATAAAGTTGCTGTTTGTTTGAAGTTGATGCATATACTCCGACCAACTAGGGGAACTATCAGGTTTAGGGTTTTTGCAATGATTTGGCGCAGTCTACTTTCCTTTTGTATAAACAAACAACATCATGAAAATTTGTGATCATAAGACTGCATGTTTTCTTTTGGCATAACACTGAAAAGCAAAAAGAAGATCATTCTCTATTCTAAGTTTTTCAAAGTTCACCGCTTCATATCTCAAAGCTTGCAACCATTGTAACTAACAAAAGATGTTCTTATACGTCAAATGGTTTCACTGGATTTTGAGCGAATTCATTTGTCTCATTGAACAACAAGCTTTAACTTTTCAAAGTTCCTCACAATTTCATATTTCAAAGCTTGCAATTATTGTGACAAAAGGTGTTCTTATACGTCAAATGGTTTCACTAGATTTTGAGTGCATTCATTCATCCCATTGAACAGGCTTAATGAGAAAACAATGAATTCACTAATCTATCAAATGAGGACTAACGAACTACACCCACAAGCTTAACTACACCCACAAGCTTTTTTGACTCGGGCTTTTCAACATTCTTCCATATCACATAGAAGGATGCATGCAACTCCAGCTATGGACTTGTAGTTGAGGTGGTATCAATATTTATCCCATCTGAATTTAATGTTAATGTTTGCACCTCACTCCTCCATTGCAATAATAAATATTGGATAGTATATACATATTGAGAGAGCATACACATGTCACATGTGGGCCAATAATTGCGATTGCTTAATTAATTTGTAATTAAGGTGTGGCAAAGCCCGTCTTTTGAAACTCTCCCCGGGCACAAGTTTACTAGAGTAAAACCCAAGGTTACAAGAGTAGACCCATCAGACCCAATTTACTTGCTATATTTTCACCCATGAAAGGTTACGTTAGACCCTCGGAGACCCTCCTTTAGTCTAAGGATGGACAACCTTTTGATATCAGCATTTCATACCAGTATTGATACCCGTCTCCAACTCTGTATACCCGACCAGCACCCAACCCAACACTGGTTAGAAGCAGACCCCCCCAAAATTTTGGGGTTTCTGTAGTTTCTACCATGGTAGTAGTACCAGTGTGGTGGGTGTGGTTCAAAGGTGTGGCCTAAGCAAGGAATACTCATGATCCTTCTCTGGGGCCACACACTGAACCAGGTACCCACCACCGCACCATCCACTGGATGTACATTATTACTCAGTTGTGGATGAACCTCAACTGAGTTAATTACTATTTGGTTTCATCTTGGTAACAAAATTCTGTAAGAAAAAGGTCTCCTATATATAGGCAGGTAGGTAGGAAAATAGACAACTTCTAGGTAAGTAAATGGTCTATACATAGCTAAGGACTGTTTTTATTACCTACCTACTAACAACCTGCTTGTGGGTTGTTAGTAGGTAGGTTAAAAACAAAGTAACTGAGGTAACCACCATGGTTAGCTAGAGAACTGGCTACTAGCAACCTGCTTGTGGGTTGTTAGTAGGTAGGTTAAAAAAAGAGTAAGTGAGCTAATCACCATGGTTAGCTAGGGAACTGGAACCCAACAGAAAAACTGTTTCCTGATCACTTATCATTCATCCTTCATGGTGTGCTAGTGGGTGCTGGTTCATTTGTGGCCCTTCTCTCTCCCACCCAGCAGGCACAAGATGTCTTCTTGAAGGATCTAATGGAAGTTGTGATGGGACATAAATGAAAAAGCCAAAAGGGCCAAGCCAAGCCAAAGCCAAAGCCAATCCTGCTGCAGATTGATTCATTCCCTCCTGTCTTCAAGATGCTGCTGCTGAGCTGCAGATGATATGCAGAGCAGCAGCTGATGATGGATTGAGTTGTTTGTTTTTGTGTAGTACACAACTTACTTACACAAAGATCAATCAAATGATTGTTGAACTCTGGCCTCCCAAGAAAGACAAAATTCCCCTCTCAAAGAGAGTGAGTCCATAACTGGCTTCTGTTTGTTGTTTGTTGCTCCAATTGATTTCAGATTTGAATTATGTCATCCAAAAGGGTTGTTAAATTGCATGATCCAAATAACATTTGAAATTCCATTCAAAGGAAAAGTGCTCTTTCAGGTGGCAGTTATTTGTTGCCATCCAATATTTTTTTGTTCATCACACGGACTATGACAAACAAATTATTACTACAATGCCGTATGCAACCACCGCATACCATGTGGACATATCCCCAAGACTCCAGATTATGTGCAACTGACAAAGTCTGTCTTTGTGGAGACCCCTTTCCTTGTTTGATATGCTTCTTGTGACATGAGGGGGTTTGGGAACTTGATGTTCCCCTTGTGGTTCGCCCTCTTAGGTGGTTCATTTGTCTTCTTGAACATGGGTCCTTCCATTTTGTTCCTTATTTTCCCTTTTTTTGCGTGCTTTCATTAATTCATGATTGGTAGGGTTTCATCACATCTCCTTATTTGATATGCTTCTTGTGATAGGAGGAAGTTTAAGAACTCGATGTTCTCCTTGTGGTTCACCCTCTTAGATGGTTCATTTGTCTTCTTGAACATGGGTCCTTCCATTTTGTTCCTTGTTTTCCCCTTTTTTGGGTGCCTTGGTTAATTTATGGTCGATAGGGTTCCATCAAGAGGAATGACAAGCTCCTCGGCCTTTTCCCTTACATTTTGTGGAAAAGGAGTACTAACTTAATACTTATAATGAAAAGCACTTGCAGAAATTTCCCAAGTGTATTTGGATTGGAGGGCATCTTACATTGGTGAAAATCCCTCCTACAAAAGATGCCTACCCCTTAAGAATGGAACATATTTTGCACTTACTTAAGAACTCACCCCCTACTACACCTCATGACCTATCTATCTATCTATCTATCTTGAGATTCAATAACATTCACCCTTGTGTTTTATCATGGGTAAAGCCCAATGAGGGGGCCATTGGCAAGGAGACACTCAATGTTCCTTAACAAGTTTAGCCTGGAGCCTATTTATGGATCTATGCATAGTTCTACACACTACATAGTTTGTGTCTTCCACGATCGACATTTGTCTTGCTTCTTAAGATTTTTAAAAAATTGTATGTATTTTCCCCACTAGGTTTGAACCCATGATTTTAAGAAATCAAGAACTAGGACATACATACCATTAGTTTAATTGTTGTTATTTACAAAAACAAGATCCTTTATTGTGTTTTTCTAATTTTTTGTTGAAAATTGGTCAATCCTTGTGCATAATTGTGCCACACTAATGCCTAAACATTGCTTCTAATTAGGTGGCATTTAATGTATTCATCATTGGCTTGTCTACATGTTTACATTTTATGAATATTTTGGTTAGCCAAAAAGGAAAACATTGATTAATTAACCTAGTTACCCATATAACAACTCCAACATCTAACACTTATGTTGCATCAAGAGCAAGCTTTGTACAGGTTAAATTGGACCATCACCCATGTAAAATGATGGATGGTGTGTGTACAAGAAACATTTTTTAATTGTAGTCTTATACCATTCATTATGAAGTATGATGGTTAGCTATGTATTAATCATCCACATGCATATAATTAGAGTAGTTTCACCCATGCCAAATATTTGGGGGCCTCCAACAATAAATCTCACATCCAAGATGTTTGGTTTATTGTTCCCATGCCCCACCCATGAACACAAAATTGAGATTGTAAAAGAACCAATTAATCATATAAACCAATTGACTACATGGACCAATCAATCTAGCTAATCAATAGCATGTGTTAGAGTACTATGAAGTGCCTTTTGCAGGCCATTGCTACTTATGCACAAATGCTAGCCCAAATCCATTTTCTTGCCTCAAGTTGACATTATATATTTACTTCATTAAAATCTTGTTGTGTAATGTGGGGGTGGAACTACTTTTGCCTAGTATCAACTAAGTGCCTTACCTACTTATATACTTACATACTAAGCACTTGCATTTTTACTATGTATGATACTTAAAGCACATTCACACCTATTGTTAAGAGTTTTAAAGAATGATTACTTAACACCATCATGACCTTTTATGATTATCAAGGGGTGTTTGCATGCTATGGGGGACCCAAATGTCATCAAATCTGAATGTAAAAAAACTATTAAAAGTATCACAATTTAAATTTTTTATTTTAAAAGTTTTTTAGAAATTACATTTAATTGACTTAGGCCTTAAAAATAAAATAAAATAGTATAATTTTGAATATTAAATTGTTTCATGTTTGTTTCTTTGAATAAATGTACACCAATTACTTTATAAAACATTTTAAAAATATCTTATTTGACAACAATATGTCTTTTTTTATTAACTAAAAACATTTACTTCAATTTTGTAGATAAATAAAAACAACACCTAAGGCATCTATATGTTCAATGAAAGAACATTTTATAACTTACAAACATCATAAACATGAACATTATAACATGATGTACCACTAAAGGTTTATATCTAATTCAAATATGAACTTCATAATTTGAAGTCAATCGGAAAAAACTTTGATGGAAGGTCAATGTTCTTTGTACATATATACATTGATCTACAAAATTTTATTAACAAATTCCAACTAAAAGAAATATTTCTTAATTATTTTGTTAAATCAATGATTTTGTGATTAGCAACTCCATGTTACAAATGTACTTAAAAAAAACTATTGCATCATTATTATTTGCATCAATTCCACAACCCAATGATAGATTAAGACGTGAATCACATGTAATTGCAAATTTTGATTATTCAACCTTTTTCACAAATGTCCCCAAACTTTTTAACTTTTGTTTGTATTGAAAATTGCAAAAGTGTGATATTTTTTTGGGTCCACTATAAATTGCAAACACCCCAACATACTTAACAAGTATGTTTCAAATGAAACTTTTAGCAATCTTTGCACTTACAAGACTACATTTAGTTATGATGATCACATTTAGTGTTTGAATCACACTAAGCACTTGTAATGATGTTTTTATTTTAATTTAAAATTTTGTCTTATTAACATCTATTCCCTTGAAGCATGTATGGGTTCATCATCTTCTTGCTCACTCATTGTGGTTGTTTTTCTAATGTGCTTTCTATTTTGTCTTTGCAATTTCACATATGTCCTTTGTAGGTATTCTCCTCTTTCTACAAGGCATTTGTTCTATTTATAACTTGTTTTATTCCTCCATGCAATTGCTTTCAATTTTAAAGATCCATGGTTGTGTCCTATTTGAAGATTTTTCAGCATATCTCTTTTGTTACACTACAATTTACCATTGAAGGTTGCTTCTTCAAAAAAATTCTTGTGCTTGATTAACCATGTATTGTTCAATTTTGTGCATTGTGTCTAGTGTTAGTGGTTGTCACATTTGTTTTTAAAAAAATCACCATCACATATATTCTCATTTTTTTCTTTTTCATATTTCATTCCTTGAAAACATACTATAACCACAAGTTAGGTTTGGTAGTGAAATGCTAAAATAATTATTTTTCAATGCATCAGTGATTTTTGACATCCCATTTTTAGTTTCTTAACAATTTGAAAAGTTGCAATTCTTGAACATTAGTTTATTCGTTTTATTGAGCTTTGGTTACACATTAGGTCTACCCACATGTCAAGCTTTGTCCTACTCTCATGGTTCCTATCCATTCAATCTTTTTCGTAATTTTTCATATTTAAGTGAAATTTTTGAACAATGAAACTCTCTTGCATATTTTATTCAACATAAAAAATGTACTAATGTTGTGTGATTGACATACATTCTTCCTTTTCAAAAAAGAACTTGTAATTTTAATTCTCACAATTTAATATTTTTAAAGTTCTTTAGTTGTGGGTTTGAAGGCTAACCCATTTTTGGGTGGTACCATTAAGGACCACTTCAAGGAGTGGTCAAGGAATCAAATCATTTGTCAAGGCTCTTTTGTAAAAATGTTTTCACAATTATAATTTTTTTCATTCATATTTATTCATTGGATGCCTTAATACATCACTTGATTTATTTTGGAATAAAAAATTATTTTTTTAATAAATTTGTATGCTTGATAATGATGGCCCTTTTAAGATTCACATTCCTTAACTTTGGAAATTCATAACTAAATTATATTTATTCAATTGATTGCTTAATAGAAAAATAAAAAATAAAATAATTTCAAAATTACCTTAGGAAAAAAAATTCTTAGGAAAATTCTCAAATTATGTTTCAAATTTGTGTTCATGACAAAAAAAGAAGAAAGGAACTAACATTATATTCTTGAAACATTTTTTAAATGCAAGGATTAGGAACGTCAAAATACACAATATTCTTGATATTATTGAAATTTCAAAATATGTGAAACATACTAAATGTCCTCATTTATTTAAATGTTTCTTATGATTTTAAAAATTTGATAGATTTAATAAGATCAAGGTGTGACATTTTTAGTGGAGCACCAAAAGATAAGTTTGCTCTTGAATAATTCTTTTCATTTTTAAACCTTTTGATTCCAAGTTTAACACATTTTTTCAAATTCAAAAATTTCCAAACTCAATTTAAAAACCAAGTTCAATTTCATATACACATTACACACTCCCCAAATGTTGAAAATTTTATAAACAAATTTTTTTACAACAAATTAAAAAAGGGGTCTATAAAGGTACAAAGTTCAACTACTAATTGAAATTAATATCATGAAACTCAACTTACTTGTCAATTTTGTTTTCCAAAAATCAACTTCATTACCTAAAAACTTGAAATCGCATTTTCATGATTTTGAGGATATCTTGGGGTTTTTGCCCTGGTTGATAGCCTAGCAACATTTATTTTACTAGAAAAATTAAAAATTCAATTTTGAAAAACCAATTTTGAAGGTTTTTAGTTGCAAGGAGGGAATAAAAATAAAGGAGGAAAAAAAATTTAGATTCATATATTTGGTTTCATTTCAATTTTCATCATGTAGCAAAAAATAAAATAAAATGATGATAAATATTTTTACTTTATTTCTCATTATTTTTCACCAGATTTGGCTAAATCTTCCTATTGGATGATCACCTCGTTATCTTCATCTTCCCATGGATGATAAACAAAAATTCCTAAAAACAAAAACACTGAAACTCGATAGTATCAAGTGTGAACAACAATTGTAATTGGGTGGGGGAGCTGGGGAGCACACTTGATACCATTAATCCACCTCTAATTGGCCGATTTAACGCTTAATCCACCTCTAATTGGCCCATTTAACGCTTAATCCACCTCAAATTGGCCCATTTACAAGTTTAGTGTGTAAGTGATGTATTTTTTAAAAATTCATAATGTGAACAAGCTCCGCACAAGGGCCTAGCGCCCCGAGGGTCCTCATCTATTTGATAGGTTTTTGGCAAATGGACATAGCTATGGTAGGTAGGTTTTGCCAAATGGACGTAGCTGTGGTAGGTAGGTTTTTGGCAAATGGATGTAGCTGTGATAGGTTTTTGGCAAATGGACATAGCTGTGGTAGGTAGGGTTTTTGGCAAATGGACATAAATGTGGTAGGTAGGGTTTTTGCCAAATAGACATAGCTGTGGGAGGTTTTTGGCAAATGGACTTAGCTGTGGTAGGTTTTTGGCAAATGGAGGTAGCTGTAAAAACTAGAAAACAAAGGAGTAAAAAGCCGAGGTTTTTGAATTCTGCCTTTGCCTTTTCCCTCTCTGTTGGAACTTGGAAAGCCAGCAGCAGCAGCAGCTTGCAGGCTCATCATCTAAAACCACTGATAAGTGGCCTGCTACTGAAGGGAGTCATTAATTGCCATTATTAATCAATTTTTTACTAGGCGACAAAAGCTGAATTTTACAGCAATAGGCAATGAGAAAATCATTCAGTTTTGCAGACCCTCCAACCTTTGTCTTTCCTTCTGCTATGGCCAAATTTTATTGCCTATTTTTGTGTCTAAAAATAGGAAAATCACTTTCTTTCACCCTCCTCTTCTGAGCAGTAGCCTAGTGATTTTTTTTATTTTTTTTATTTTTTTTATTTTTTTTATTTTTATTTTTTTCTTCTTCTCAGTTTTTCTGATGTTGAGTCATTATTGGCTATAGCATCCCAAGAGGGATTTAGCATTAAATGGCGACAGGATTTTTAAAATTAAGTTTTTGAAATACTAGCAAACCAAAATCAGAGTCCAAATGTGATGAATTTTTTTTTCCCCCATTTTGTTTTTTCAAAGTTTGGCTATTTTTCCAAAATGGTGGACATTTCAAAACAACACAAAGCCTTAGTTCCCCCTCACCTTTTTTTCCCCCCCTTTTCAATACCCGGAGGGTATCTGGTGGGTACCTGCCGGGTACCTCAGGAAATGTGTTTAGAAAATAAAAATGCATCACAATTTTTGTGGCATTTTTGTAGAGAGCCTTTGGGGCTGTGCTTTACCAGATTCAGGCCCAATGCTCACTTCTTCTGGCTCATGGGGGCCCTGCATCTAGTAAAGCTCAGCTCCTGAGGCTTTTACCCTACACCAAGTTTGCAAACACTGAGCTTGATTTCCTGCCTTCACTTCCTAAGAAAAGAAGGTATAAAGAAAGTAACCATATAACTCTTTTATAAAGTTGACAAGAGTTTCATCACTCTCTTTATGTCTTAGTTACTTTTGTTTTTGGGTCAAAAAAATTTCAGTTAAGTTGCAAAGGATGCAAGCATATTGCATCTTTAAGTCATGCCCCTAACAATAGGACCTAGTAACTTCTTGACTTTAGTCAAATTAAGTTGCAAAGGATGCAAGCATCTTCCATCTTAAGTCAGGTGATAGATAGCAATATATGCTTAGCTCTCTCCTTCCTGACTTTCACCTCTTTAGGACACACACCCCAACCTCAATCGTCATGATCAAATCTATTACAGACGATCAGTTTGTTGAGATGAAAAGATTTTGACATCTTGTTTGTGTTAACTTGACATTCTTTTACATTCTCCCTTTTATTCTAATACATTTGTACATTTTTTGAATTAACGATGTGTTTATAAATAAAATTCTGCAAGGCTTTGATGATATGACTTTATACCTCTCCCCCCACAATGGAACTTCAAGAGAGTCATATTGTGTCTGGTTCTGTGTGGACATATATGCATGTCATGTCATGTTCTGCAGCTAAAAAAATAAAATACATCAATGAAATTCTGCACTAGTAATAAGAGTAGATTTGAATCTGGACAACCTAATTCAAATCGACATGCTACAGTTTGGTTTCGATACAATTTGAAATGAAGTTTTCATCACATCTGCCAGCCATCTCTACCAATGAGAGCTTGACTTGGGGGTGCTAACGGTTTGTCAGGTCAAGTCTGGTGTCGTGTTTGGGGAAAAAAAAAATTAAAGAAAATTTACACCATCGTTAAGTGTTAACATTGTTGTTATTTTTCCCCCGCCCCTTCGTCTTCCCTTGGTTTGATCCATCTTTTTTCTCAAAAAAAAAAAATGTAAGATGCACAGAGACTCTGGAAGTGTGTACTGTTGGCATCAAGATGTGTCTGGAACCACCAGACACATCTTGGACAGGAAAATGGGCATTCAAAAAATCGTTATCGTTTTGTACTGGCTGCAATAACAAGTATGTGCACATATAATAGAGATATATATCCATCAAGTAAGGAAAACGCAGCACCAGTCTCACCTGGTTGGTCGTAGAGTGCGTGAGATTTTTTAAAAAACAGTTATGAAATTGTACACTTGGCTTAAAAGGGGGGGATTGAAACTCAGATTAACACCAAATTTGACCAAATCTGCGTTTCACCTTGCCTTTTTGTTAATAAATATTTCTGAAGTTTATGTATTTAGTCCCATGAATGTAGAATATGAGACATAAACAAATACCCTTATATGGTTTTACACAACTATGTGAAATAATGTTAAAAATGTGATTTCTACTTGGGGCGGAGGGGGGGGGGATTTCATAATGTTTTTTGGTGATGGGCCAACCAAATGGACCATTGCAAAGACAAAAAGAATCATAAAAACATTTGTGTTGTAGGATGCATCGCAACTAATTTAATTAATTAATATGAATCACAATAAGTACATAAGCTCTTGTAAACACTTAGGTCAAAATGATGAGGAATAATGTTAGGCATAAAAGTTTTACTCCAACAATGAGGTGCGGCAAAATGTGCATTCAAAATATTCTTTGAAATAGCACCACCATAGTTCCATATTGGCATGTCTTATGTGCTTATCATCATGCATCTCATGCAATTCCCACTCAAATGTGAAATTTGAAATATATATATACAATATTGCTTAAGCCATAGGCTCAGATTTGGGACATATGTTGGATAAATGTTAAGTGGAATGTTCCTGGCCTTGCAACCACACGTAACACATTCCCATGACCAAATTAATGTTTTATTTTGGTTTGTGAGATTTAACTTTATAGACATGCATTGCTAGTGTCATCCCATGCATGTATTAAAAGCTAAATGTCACAAACCAAAATAAAACATTAATTTGAACCAATTAGCAATATTTTTCAAATGTAATGAATAGGTAAATGCCATGAATCAAAAACATAAACATTTTGAATTGGGTCAAGTTGGTTATCTATGTTCCAAAATGACATATGTTGACACATTTCATGTTGAAACATTGATGTGTAAAGGTATTATGTGGCATGTATCTTAGGATATCCAAAATTTGAAGCTAGAATAAGGGCTAAGAAAAGGACAAATTGTGTATTAAGGAGTGATCCATGTAGGTTTGGACTTTAATGGATTAAGGTTTTTTTTAATTTGTTAATTTTAAATAGCATGCCTTTTGCCATTTTGAGGTGTTTACTATTAGTTTAAATTTCTAACACTTGGTGGGTTAGACTTGGCTAGCTTCAATACTAAAAGCTCTAGTAAGGGATTCTTTGTTTTTCTTGTGTTTTGTTGAGTTTGAAGAAGACAAGAAGGTTCTTAGCCTTTTGTGTTTTTTGAAAGCTTGAAAAAGATAGGAAGGAAGCTACTCACAGTAAAGCAAAATCATTATCAAGTAAGGAGGAGAAGTTTTAGGGGCGTAACATAGCAGCTATGGGAGGAGGATGCAAAGGGACAAATGTGAGGCTAGGGTTCAAGGGGTATGAATGGTCTATGGACTTGATTTTTGGTGATTAATTGTTGAAATATGCAAGGTGGTAGTGAGACAAAATAGAACTTGAGGGATTCAAATAGGAAGATGAGGCTTATAGGTGGATAAAGGACTTTTGTTTGCAGATAGAAAAAGATATGGAAAATTGATAGACTAGGAAAATCTTTGTGCTACTTGAATTTTGAAACTTGAAGAATAAAGAAAAGAGGATGATGGTTGTGGTTTGTGTTGTGCAAAGTAGGAATAAGTTGTTGGTTTGTAAATTAATTAGTGCTTAAAAAAGTTGTGGCATGTTTAGTTTTAGTTAATCTTCGGTGAATTTGATGAAGGTTTCATTAGGGATGGAAAAGAAGAGGAGGACTATGGTAGGTTGGGGGTGTTTTAGATGTTTTACCAAGATTCAAGTGTTGTTGAATGTAATGAGAATAAAATGAATATTTGATGTACACTGTCAAAATTGCAAGTAAATGTAAAGTACATGTAGCAACAAAACTCATCATAAATTTATATTTTTTAAAAAATTTAATTAAATGATCCAAAATAAAACACTTATTATGTAACATGCATTAATTTTTAATTTTGACATTGTAAAAATAAGTTTCAAGTAGGTTTTTAAAACAAAAGTAGCTTTTAATGCTTACTTTTGCAATATGAACTTTTCTATGACAACACAATAAATGGAGCCATCTAAATGGGTGGATATTTTTTTCATTAAACTTTTTTGTTTTTGAAGTATCAAAAGGGGAGCACAATAGTTTGGATTGCTAGTCCATATTTTTAGAATGGAATCAATTCCATTACTTGCAAAGTTTTAATGCTCAAAAATTGATGCAAATCAAAAGTCCTTTTGGGTCCATTCACATTTGAGATTCCAAAACACATTCCCAAAAAAAAAACTATAGGACATTTTTAGGGTTAATCCATACAAACGACATTTTCACAAAACAAATGTTAGTGTTAAAAATTGAATATTTAAAGATAAAATAATTCATGTGATGTGGTGATTTTTCACATGCATACATAATTGTGCATCAATATTTTGGTTTATAAGCAAAATATTAGAAAATGTCAAAATGAACTTTTAAATTTAACTAAACATGTTTTTTCACATGATTATTTTTTGCACATGTGACTTATGTCTATAGATAGAAATTTTTAACACAATGACTATAAACAATTAGCCAAATGTGTAAAATAAAAATCATTTCCCTTATAACTTTTTATTTCAAAATTTCAAGATTTGGAAATTTTAATATGATTTATTTTCTCATCACATTAACTTAATGAGCATGTAATTACATAAAGAGAAACATGGTTTTCTTGTACAATTTTTTTGAAATCAACTATATTATTTTATGCATCATTTTTTCATTCCTTTATTAAAAAATTGCAATATGGACAACCAACCATAAATTGGTCAAGGACTCGAAAGGGCATTTACAAAAACATCCAATAAATATTGGATTTTTTAAAAGCTCAAAAGTCTAATTGTGACAACTCAACAATACACAATATTTGTAATATACTAAACACTATCAAAATCTAAAATTGTCTTTTACAATCATTTTTCAATTACATTCCTTTTTGGAACCCCAACCATGAATGCTCCCTTTTGCACATTTAAAGCATTCAAACCTTTAAAGTGGAAAATTCTTCTTTTGATTTCAAACATCTTTTTTCCTTATCAAATGTGTGTTTTAACATTAATGATTTAAAAAAAAAAAAAAAATTGACATCAATAAAATTCACTTTTACAACCGCATTTGGTTCAAAAATGTTTTTGACTTTTAAAAATTAATTTTTGAAAATGTGGTTTTAACAAAAAGTTATTCATTTTTATAAGGTAAAAAACATGAATCCATAATATACATGATATAAGATAATTTGTAGCAAAACAATCTAACACATAGTTGTAACTTTTGTAGGGAAAAAAAATTTATATAAGGTTATAGAACAACACAAGAATGTTGCATGTCACATGGAATATTTGGAAAATGAGTTTTTCCTTTTTGCCTTGGCTTCTTTGACCATGTTTGCATCCTTTTATTTCAATTGGTATCAATTAGATTTGAACTATATATATATATATATAATTTTAGAATATATGATGATCTTAATAGCCTAATTGATGATATTTACAAATAAAAAAAAATATGCTTTACATGATCACATAAAATTGCGTTGATAATATAAATGATTTGTTTTCATGAAAGTGACAGTATAATTTGAAAAATTCTAAATTTTTGGAGGTGAAAAAAGAAAGGAAAGATACACTAATTTTCTTCAATTAGAGCATATCCATTAGCTTTGTTTAGGGTAGTGAAACTTGTAAGAGCTACACTAATGTCCATGATAATGATTGACCTAGGTGGTGAAATTGAAATGATCTATCAATTTTTTGTTGTTCAATTTCTCATTAGAATGGATGGGGAGGTAGGTATAATTAAGGTTGAATATTAGATGTGATACAAGGGGCACCATTGGAATTGTTATTACGCTAGTTTCCAAAGTGTTGATAAGAATTAAATCATATGTGTAATGTGCATACATAGTTTCAATTGTTTTGATTGGCATTGGTCTATCTCATTTATATTTTGCATCCATGTTTTGAACAATAGAAAAATGAATACTTTTGTTAAAAACACATTTTCAAAATTCACAATTTTCATATATATATATAATGCAAGTATAAGTGTAAATTACAAAATATACTCAACATGAAATGTAAGTGCAAAAACGTACACAATTTTATACCGCATCTGAAATTATTATTTACATTTACACACACACCATTGGTTTGAACTCATGCCCTTACCATTAGCCTAGGAGAAAATAGGTAGATGATGAACAATAAAAACTTCTATATTGGGGGTAGCCTCCAAAGTTTCACAACTTATTTGTGATGACCCAATCAAAGAGGATCATTGCAAAAAATAATAATAATAATAATAATTTTTAAAAAAAATTTAAAAATTCTAAACTTGAGAAGGCACCCCCAACTAATTCATATGGATCACAATAACATAGCATTCAACCATACCAAGAGGAAACTTGAAAAAACACCACCCAAAGATGTCTTTAATTACCCAATGTAATTAGGCATTTTGATAATTAAATACATTCTAGTCAAATTTGGAATTAAGGTCTTTAATGTCTTTAAGGGAGAATTGACAAGTAATTATTTAATTACATTCTTATGGAGCAGGTTTTTGGTTAGCAAAATCTAGCAAAATCTTATGGTGATTCTTCATCAAATTGATGAAAACTTAGTATTCTTTGGGGTTTTTCATTGCCAAGTTTCCAAAATAAACTTAATTTTAAATTGTTTGAATTAAATTCTAAGTTCCAATCAATAGCCAAAAAATTAAAAGGATTCTTATTTAAAAAATTACATGTGTTAATTTTAAATCACTAAACTTAGCTAAATCATCTTATGCATGATAATCACTTCATTTCAAGAGTTTTTTTGTTTTGACAAAATTTTGTCACTTGACCAGAAAAAAAAAGGGGCTAACAGACTCATCCAAAGGATTTTTTGGGGGGAAAAAATCACCCAAAGTCATCACATTTTGAGATGTTAAAAAAATAAAATAAAATTGCTACATTTTAGACCATAGATTCTAGCATCATCTCACAAATTTTTGGCAGAAAAAAAGGGGAAAAAAAAAAGAGAAAAAACCCATCACAAAGTCCTTTGCTCAAAAACTGGATTCAAATTCTAAAGAAAGGGAAATAAACAACCAGAAAAATTAAGGCTTCAAATTATGACCTGAAAACTATGATTTTTCACCGAAACAAAGGATTTTCCATGGGAAAAAAAAAACAAATATTCGCCAGATTTTTCAAAATAAGAATGAATTTCCAGATTGCCAGATTTTCTATGATAAGTTCCACTAGGTAGCCCAAGAATAAAGAAGGATTCTGTTTTTTTTTGTTTTTTTGTTTTCCTACTTTTATATCTAGTCTGTAGCCAAATCTGGCTAAATCATCTTATGGATGATCAATGGTCTCTGGTCCGGGTATTGACGTTAAATTAAAAGAAAGAAAGAAAGATGATTAATCGCCAACTTCGGCTACATCACAAATTTTATTTTAAAAATAAAAATAGAAATAAAAACCCTGCCCCGAGGTGCTCACTGGGCAGCCCTGCCCTGCCCTGACCAGCCCAGAAAGAAATGAGGTGCAAGGAATGAAATGCGGTTCGGTCTGCGATGGGTGGTGCCATCATCATCATCAGAATTAAATGCAGCTCTGCTTGCCCTGCCCATGGCCATCATTAAATTTTTAAATGGGAGCCAAAACTTTCGGCCATCATGTCCGTAATGGACTTTGGACTTCGTAACCAGCTCGATAAGGCCGGATCGAGCCGGTTACAGGGAAAAGTCGAGTTGAGCCAAGCAAGCAGCGAGACTTTTTTCCGTAACTGGCCCGCTCAAGCCATAAGATGTCACCGGACAGAATGACAGAATGACATAGACAACGGGTGGGACTTCATGAAGCCCGAATAGGTCCTGCTGCCGACAATTTGATTCATATTAATTAGATGTGGGAACCCCCTTTGTTCAAATAAAACAAGAATTTGTGATAGACATCTTTGATTGGCTCATCACACAAAAAAAAGTCTTTTAAAAAATCAATCTCCAGACATTCTCAAAAAAGTTATATGTTGTAATCTCCTCCTTTGGCCTGGACATATAAGTTTTGAAGAGTAGAATCTAGGGCTAAAAATTATGGGATGAAGGAAGGAAGGAAGGAGATACTATTGGGAAACATCTTGGAGAACCTCTTGAGAACCCATATGGAACTTGATGGGAACAACAATAATCCCAACACTCTCACCTTGCCCCCCCCCCCCCCCCCCAAAAGAAAAATAAAATTGAGCATCTTGGGGTGCATGTTACCTCATGTCATTGGTTACAAAAAAAATTCTTTTTGCCTACTTGTGTTCTTTGCCATTTTGGGTCTAGGCTAATGGCGAGGGCATGAACTATCCTTGTATATTATAACGGAAACCCAAAATAAGTAACATTTTAAACCACTCATTGCCAATTTGGGCTCATGGTCTATAGGACTTAGGCCCACCATGAAAAATTATTTCAAAATATATGGAATGTTACTTTTTCATCCATTCACATTTCCTTGGTACGTTCTTAGGTCTTCAACCTTCGTGTAAAAGCAAACTCTTCTTGAACCTTGTTGACATGTCTTTTCCTCCAATGAGAGATTTTTACTTTGGATGGTCATGGGCTTTGAGGCTCTAGTGTAAAAGGGGGCTTTATTGTATGAAAAAACCCTAAACCTAATCATTTTCAAGCCTAATTATTTCATTTTATTTTTCTTAATAACTACTTTCTTTTCTTGTTAACTTTCTTAATAAGTATCGCTCACCTTTTGTAATAACTATCTCTATTTTATAACTACCTCACTCTTTTTTCATATCCACCAACATGGATTATTATTTTTAATTGTATATAATAATGTGTCTTTTCATGTCAATGAACTGTATATTAATAAAATTAAAATTTTCATTGATACAAATATTGGTGAATTATTGAAAACTGTATGAAAACATAAGGGAAAAAAAAAGAAAAAAAAGTTGATCATCACTGGTAGTGTGCAGAGAAGTGCGGAGCTCAAATTGATAGACTCTCTTGCAATGGGAATGCAGAATTTGGTGCCCTTGCTTCAATTTTTGCTAACAAAAACGAATTCATAACTCACACACACTCCATTTCAGTTGGGCTTCTGACTTGGATGACACACAGAAATAAATTGCTACTGCAAAAAAAAAAAGCAGGGAATCTGAAAACAGTGATGCTTTCTACACTCGGGTTATAGACAAGTTTGTGTCAGGTGATTAAATTTTTCAGTGTTAATGTTTTGGACTTTCCCATGGCATTGAATTAATTGTCACTTCAATTTGTTTTTGTTGGTATTCATAAGGTTCTTTGTAAAGTACACACCCTGTTAAGGCACGGCACCAGCTTGGACGTCAGTTTGTGCTTGACTTTCTCTAATTCATGCTCAGTTGGAGGTTTTTTTAACAAAGTAAAGGGGCAAAAGCAAATGAGCATCCATTTTTGAGAAACCAGGAAAATAAAATGGGAGTCTAACTCCTTTTTATGAACCAATTTTGGAGCAAAAAAAGGTAATTTCTCTCCCCCTTTTGTCGTTGGCCTTGCCTACCCAGGCGAGGCGAGGATATTGTATTTAGATTCGTTATCGAGTATAGTATAGCTTAAGGGAATATTTTGTAATGTAAATTTGAAAGAAATTTATTTTTTCTTTAAGAAAGTCCCCAAAATCTTAAAACCAACAAATTGAATGAAAGAAAAAACCCTGGCCCAAAGGCAAGGCTATTTTAACTTTGAAGCATAACTTTATTGTTAAATTTTGTTTTGAGTTGTTAAGTTTGAAAGAATTGTTGTTTTAGCCTGATGTAGGTTAAGGTACAACAGCTCATGAACAATCGCTTAAGTGTTTAGGGTAAGCTGGATCCAAGGGGAGGGCTTTGTTGTTTTTTATTGTGTCCAAACAAAACTTGAACCCCTTTTATTGGCATATCTAGCACATTAAAATCCTCAAAAATGGATTAGAATTGAGAAAGTTATGGCTCCCAAGAGAAGAGGGTCAAAAACTCAAAAAAACAAACCATCGAATAAAACAAAGCCCATTCCCAATCACCCAAAAAATTCTTTGTGTGTTGCTCTGTTGCTACTAGAGTTCAAAGATTTGTGAAACTGAAGTTGACACTCCTATAGCACTTTAAATCGTTTATGAACAAGAAATGAGAAAGTTAGAAGCTTTGAAAGTAAGAGAGGTCCAAAGAAAAAAAACATTTTTCGTGAGTTGGAAAGCTTATTTTTCTTCTTGCTATTTTTTCATTACTCCTTTTCATTTGCACTACTAGATGACTTCTAGAGCTTGAAGCAACACTCTCATAACATTTTAAATCACTCAAAATGAAGCACACATGATGAAGATCTTAAAGAAGTGATTGGTGATAAAGTAATGATCAGTGATGGGCAGTTCTACCCTAGTACAACTTTTTGCAGAGCTGAGAAATTGAAGAGCATATGGGTCTATAAACCCCAGTCACACAGCCCAGTGTTTTTTTTTAGGGGGAAATTTTGTGAGGAACCCAAAGTGGTTAGTTATATCATCCATAAAAAGATGCAGCAAATATGGCGATCATCCAGAGTAAAACCTTTAGCCATATCTGGCTACAAACCAGTAAAGAGTACTAAATCTTTTATTGAAATCCTTTAAATATATTTTTTGTTACCTTCCTGGAAATTTCAGCAGCTTTTCTGGCCCCCTCCATAAAATCCCAGGGTTGCGAAATTTAGGAAAATTTTAAAAATTAAAATTAAAATTAGGGTTTCCTTTTAACAAAAAAGAGAAGGAGCTAAAATAAAAATATGAGTGGTTTTTTGGCGAAACTTCAGCAGTAAAAGAACTCACTTGCTGCCAGTCAGTCCGAGCTGTTGCCGGTGCAAGTTGGATTTGCAAAACTTGTTGTTGTTGTTGTTATTGATGATGATGGCCTTTTGTGTTTTGTTGTTTGTCGTTTGCTATTACTTAGTGCAATACTCTGTCAGTGCATTAGTGAGAAGTTACAACTCGCAGTGGGTTTTTTTAATTTATATATTATATTATTATTATTTTTTTATTTTATTTTTTTATTATTATCATTTTGTAAATTATTCTTTATTTATTTATTTATTTATTTATTTATATTGGGTCAATTTTGTGATGGAGCCAAAGTGTCAATGATCCAAAGGAAAGATTTAGCTAAATAAGAAAGTATAATTTTGAAAACATCCTTCTATATTTTTGGCTACCTCCTTTGAGCTATATATCTAAATAAATCTGGCCGTTTTTTTTCTGAAATTTGGTTCGAATTATGGCTATTGAAAATCTCCAAATGCACTTCTTTTAGCCTTTCAATTTTTATTATAGCTTTTTGGGTTGGCTTTGCATATATAGCCAAAATGCTATATTAAAAACTAGAAGTGTGCTGAAATCATGTGCTTTTTGAGAATTTCCATAATCCGATCAAATTGTAAGAAAAAACCGGCAGATTTATTTATATATATGGTTCAAGTAGGTAGCCAAAAATATAAAAGGATGTTTTCAAAATTACACTTTCATGTTTAGCTTGTAGTCAAAGTTGAATAAATCTTCCAGTGGATCATCGCCATTTTGGCTATTCCACAAAATTGGCCCCCCCAAAAGAAAAGAAAAAAACACTGGACATCATCTCCGTCTTCTTCTTCCTGTTGTTGTTGTTGTTCTTCTTCACTTTCAGACTCTGTTACAACTTTCAAACAAGGATCCCGATCATCAGCCGCAGCAGCAGCAGCAGCTCCAGTTGCTTTTGTCTCACACACACACACACACAGACATTCGAGAGCTTTTTCAAATCCTAGTACCTGCTGCAATCTACAGTGACCCTGGGCCCTCCTTGTTTGTGTGCGTGCCTGAAGGGCAGAAAGCTCCTTCAATTTTTGTAGCGCGCGCATTTCAAACTACTTCAGCAGCCTCATTTGCTTTTGTAAGTTCCTCTAGAGCATCCCCCTGGACTCAGTTCGCTGTTTTCTTTCTTTCTTTTTTGCTTTCTTGCTTGCTTGCTTGCATGCATGCTTGCATGTTGTTTTCGGAGGTTCTGTACAAGGACTGCCCAAGGTTCTGTATCGAAACTACTTTTGCTTCTCGATAGAATGAAGACTACGTGCTTGGAGATTGATCCAAACGTCTGCCATTCCGTTTTTTTTGTTTTGGGGCTCCAAAGGAGAATGAACATGATCTGCATGATCGTCGTGAAGAAGCGCACACTTCTTCCCTGAGAGGCTCCTGCTAGTTTTCCTCTCATCAGCCGTCGCCAGTACGTTATCTACAACCTTTTGCTCGTCTACCTGTGAAGCTTTCTAACGAGATCTGCCTGCCTGCATGTCCTTCTTTGTAGCAAACATTCGTCAATATTATACATGTGTATCACCCTTCTAGCGGTGGACCAGAAATGCTGATACATGCATGGGAATCCTTGGAGCCTGCAGCTCTCGCTCGCGCGGTTCTCGGTTGAGCTACGAATACCTTCAAGCCTCTCGATCGATTGAACGGGGAGAGCACTTCAAATTCGATAACGATCTCTGCTCACAATGACGACGATCTCGATCTCCAAGTCCAAGCATCGATTGTCCCCGTCTTTGGCGACATTCTCCCTGGAGAATTTTTCTCAGCAGCAGAGAAGTCCCCTCCCATCCTCTAATGAAAGCACCAATGCTTCAGGAATCGCTTCTGTCAGTCCCCTTGTACAACGAAAACGGCATTCTGGTGAGCTACCTATGACGACCTCCTCCTCCTCCTGCAATGTCAAGAAGACAGCCAGGAGGAGAGCAAGATCGACGTTAGGCGGTGGAGAAGATTTTGTGAACGGCCTTGACTTCGCAGCAGGAGCACCTGCAGGAGGAGCTTCTTCACAGGGGTCTGAAGAAAATAAACCAGTCCTTTTCTTCACGTCCAAAGGTGTGTTGTGCTCGTTATTGTCCTTTTCTGCAGCGTTCTTCAAATTGTCACTCTTCTGATCAAGAAATGCTGTCCAGAGAGTCATAGTCTGTGCGCGCTGCAAGCTTTTCTTCATATCTTCTTCCTTCCGCACGTAGCACTTATCCTGGCGGTCCTTACACGCTGAAGTCTTATCTCTTTTTTTGTCGCAGCTCCAGGTCTCCATGAGAACGGACGCGTCAGTAGTGTGCAATCTACAAGAGTATGTCCAAAGGCATCAGCATCAGTGCCACCACCACCAGCGAAAGAGAATCAGACCTCCGGAATGGGGAAATCGGGATCAGCTGCAGGTTCAGTCTATCATCAGTCCGCGAAACTGGAGCGCTGCTTGTCGGAACGAGCAACAACCAGAATTGAAAACAGGACGATTCCCTTACCAGATATCGACTTGCCCCTGGATTGTCCTCCTCTAGAGCTCGTCACACATGGAAGAAGCCCTCAATACAATCTCCCCAGCGGCCGCGGGAGTGAGGATGACACAGAAGAAGAGGTTGTTGTTTGTGAGGAGCCGCCGCAGCAACAAGTGAAGAATCAGGAAGAGGAGGAGATCATCGAGGAGAGTTATACAGTTCTGGAAAAGCGATGTGCAAGTGAAACCCCGAATGCTGCTGCTGCTGCGATCCTAGACGAAAGATGTGCTTCTTCTTCTCAGCTGGAGATGGACCCAACGACCTCCTCCTTACAGGAACATGATGATGAGTGCAACGTCGAGGAGCACCGGACTCGGGCTGCTCCTATCTTCCACCGAAGATGTGCTTCTCAGGCGATGGAGGATCCGAGCTCCACCTCCTCCTTGCAGGCAAAACGTGATGATGACCACCGCCTCGTCAATGAGCGACGAGGGGCTGCTGCAATGCTTCACCGAAGATGTGCTTCTCAAGCGATGGAGCATCCAAGCTTCACCTCCTCCTTGCAGCCTGAACGTGACGATGACCGCCTCGTCAATGAGCGATGTCGGGGTGCTGCTATGCTCCACCGAAGATGTGCTTCTCAAGCGATGGATCCTCCAAGCTTCACCACCTCCTCGCAGCCGGAACGTGATGATGACTGGCCCGATTCAATTGTTGGGCAGCAAGGAATCATGCAGCAGGCACAAACTCTCTTTGGACAAGACGATGTGGAGAAGCCTAACAAGGAGCCATTGAAAGCGACAATGGAAGAAGATCCTTCTTCAAATGTGAGCCATGTTGAAGAAGCATCTGAGATGGCGAAGATGGAGTCGGAACTGGGTCCTAGTATTCTTGCTGCAGACCAGGAATCAAATGCAAACGAAATTGCTGCCTCCGTAGAGCTGCACACATCGCCGGAGCAGTCACCAAGCGGTGAGTCTCTTGCTGAGCACCAAGAGTCAAGCAACACTCTTGAGAAGTTCGAAGACGACCTGATCTTTGCTTCGGAACCATTGGGCACTCCAGATCTACAGTCTGGAGCTGCAGCAAATGAACTTGGTGCCGCAAATCAGGTAGTGAATGAGAGCTGCAGGGGCACTCCTGGAGGCTCTCGTGTGTGCTTTCATCCTACGAGTCCATCACTACGAACCTCTGAGACATCAAGAGTTTCGGAAGATCTGTTTCTGGAAGAAGATGGATCACAAGCAAATGGAAGCCAGAACATTCTTCACGATTCTTCATTCAAGTTACAACAGGAACACTGTCCAGAAAGTTGTTGTATCGAGCGACAAGAAAATGAAGAAGCTGGCAAGGTTCTTCTTCTTCTACCCTCAGCAGCAGCAGCTGCTGCTCAAGATTTGCTGGACTTTTCACAGTCAGGGCTACCAAATCTGGGGTCTGAGTCTGGCAGAAAATCTGTAATGGGTATGTTCAAGATCAGCATGACGAGCACAGACGAGAGCTCTTCTTCTTCCTCCTCTTCTTCTTCTTCTTCTTCTTGTGGGTGGACTTCAGCTTCTGCAGTCTCTTCAAAGCTGCCAGATGCTGCTGATGATCATCAGGAGCTGGATTTGAGTAGTGAACCTGCAGCTGCAAAAGATGAGAAAAGCTTCAGCACTTCTCAGCATGTTGAACTCGTTGTTCCAGTGGGGTTGGTCACTGCTGCTGCAGCTGGGAAAGTCACTGAGGAACAACTCACCGAAGCTGCGTTTCTATCAAACCTTGGTTATCATCATGCAGACAAAGAAACAGCATTGAGGTGTGCAAGCGCACAGGATCTTCTTCAGCAACCTCGTGGTGGTTCTGCTGCTGCTGCTTCCACTAACAGGACAAATGTATTTCGTTCCAAATCAACAGGAAGACACGCTGCCAGACTTGCTATTCGAGAGCCGGGTGTGGGGTTGGCCAGTGCTTACAGTGATTCTGAGCAAGATGTAAGTACGTCATGTTGTCTAGAGCTGGAGCATCAAAACACCACCAATTCTTGCCCATTCAAATCAGTTCTAGTTGCAAGGATGCAAATATGTGCGCCTTCTTTATTTCGATCCCTTGACACCTTCTCTGTTTTGCTCCCAAGTTGACACCAGCTTCTTTGTTTTGCTTGTACAGGCAAACTTGGCAACAGTGAGTGCTGCTGAAAATCATTTACCATTGGAGCACCCTCAAGTCTGTAGTTCAAGGTTCAGCAAGGTTGATTTGAATGCATGTCACAATGTCCATCATGACAGGATACTACCCAAGCAATTTCTCGATGTGATTTTAACAGGAAGTGCGAGACGCCATGGCCTTCCAAAGAAAAAGTTGATAGACGACAACCATAACAACATCCCTGTTATCAACTATAATTCATTCAGCTCTCCAACAGAGAATGCAGCAGCAGCAGGGCACCACCCCTATCTTGAACCTCACCTGAACAGCAAGGGGAATGGTGAGAGAACATCAACTTCTGGACCTGAAGAGCAATTCATGAAGTATATTGTACAAGATGTGTTTCCGCAAGAAGAGAACAGTAAAGGTGCCAGTTACTCATTTACAATTTCTCCTCTTATTCCTTCAAGAGCAGGTTGCAGAAATCAATTCCATAATTCAGTTTAGCATTCAATAGTATCTATCAATGAGGACTTGAGATTCCTACATTTGCACATAGGCTTGACATTCCAAGATTTCTGCAGGTGGTACTTGAAGTCTTGCTAGTTTTGAGGGATTGATTTTGTAGACTGGGGAAACTGACAGTGGCCAGCTTTGGGGATTTGCAAGATGCAGGTACTATTGTGATGGCACTGAAATCTGAAAAGGTCGAGACAAACCAAATCACAGCAGTGGTGGAGAGCTCTGCTTTTCCAAGAGCTGCTGTTGCAGCAGAGTCTGGCTTGGCCAGTGAGAGACCAGAAGCAGAGTCTGGGCGTCACAAGATGAATGCAGATCATGTGACAGCTTGTTTTGGTCCCATGATTTCCACAGCCAGTGGGGTACAACTGCAAAAGGGGACCAAGCTGATGAATGCAGGTATATTGGGACCCACACTTGGTAGAGATCAGATATCTGCAAGCTGACACAATTGCTCACAGTCTGATCTGCACAACAGTAGCAAAACAGTCTAGGTGCAATGTGATCTGTGATCATTTCCAGAAGGCAGGTTTGTGAATGGTATGTTGTTTTGCAGTGTTTGTATGTATTAAGCCTTCCTGCATGCATTCATGTGCAGAATGCCAGCAGCAAAATAAAACTGACTTCATGAACCCAAGGTTTGGAATGGTGCAAGCAATGAGCAGCAATCCTGTGAGTAAACTAGCTCCCTTGATGGCAAAACCAACACATGAGGGAAAGGTGATGCTTAATACCAATGATAAGCCACAAAGTATGAGAGAGATGCTTCTAGTGTCTCCACGACAGAGTCTTGAGGAGTATCGTCTGGGTCCATCAATCTACATCCTCGGCAACCCTTCATTTTCGGGCTCCCATCAGGATAGACTGTGGGAGGAGCAAGCAGAAGCATATTCCAGTGGAGGAAGAGGAACTCCTGGTCGTGATCAAGAGAATTCAACAGCAGCTGCCTTCCTTGCCCCCAGACCCGCTTCCGCAGGTTCAGGTGATGTTCTGCTTCCATCATCAGCCTCTTTGTCAGTAAGAAAAGGAGCATCAGATGCAACTGTAGTCCCCACCTCTGCCGATACATGGATTGAGAAAGGCAAAAGCCAGAGTGGAAAGAAGCGGAAGGCAAAAAAGGCAAGCAAACCTCGTACCCCATTGCAGAGCCTACTTGCTGAAGAAATAAAAGGCAAGGATTCTGACACAAACTCAGTCAACTGGTCGTCATCATCAGGCACTAATCCTTGCATGAAGCAATTGATGTTGAGAATTAGGGGAAATCTGGCACCAAAATCCTCTAGTCCAAAGAATCAACACAGCAGATCACATAGATCCAGCTTCTGGACTAGCTGCATTTGCTTTTCTCCTCTCCCATAGGTCCTGAGGCCTGGAAGAGCCTTACTTTGTTCTAACAATTGGATTTGGTACAATACTTCTATTCAATGGTTACCAATATAGATACATAGATTAGACCAAAATCGAACTAAATAACTTCCTATATTTCCATATGTCAATATGTATCTGAAACATCATCCCTCAAGCTTGAAAGCCTCATCAATCTTAGAGCCTCTTCCAGCTTCTTCCAAATCTGATAATCTCTTTGCATCAATTACTGTACAAGCTATGCAGCTCATTTGAGAAATGAAAGTTGTATATTGAATAGAATGGCGATTTTTATGTGCTGAGGAATGTTGTACGATATATTTAGATATCTATCTAAATGCAACAAGATTGCATTGGCTAGTGATCAGCATGCTGAAGTTGATCAACAAGTTGCTAACCGTGTGATGTGTCTGCCCTGACATTGAAGAATATTATTGCGAGCACTTATATTAAGTGATATGTTGATCATTCTCCTGTCATCATTATTTTTGCCTTATTATTATTGTCAATATCTTTTAGAGAACAATTATGTTTTACTATGTGATGGTATTGTGGGACATAGTCTAGAAATTTGAATGCAAAATATTTTGGTTAATGGTCAATCCAATAAGCTTCAACAACTCCAAACATGTATTGTTGAGTGGGTGCATTTGTCCATATGCGATCAATATGGAATCCATAAATTGTTGTAATTTCTTTAAATTGAAGTTCCATTGAATATTGGTCCATAAAACTTTAAACTTCATTTGGTCGTGTTGAGTTTTGATCAAGCATGTCAACATTGAAATCGACAATTATTATCATGAGACAAGAAATTGGCATTAGATCCAAAAACATTTGAAGGTGAATTACAAAAATTGACAAGGATAATGTTGAAGGTTTGTATATTGTTATTATATGAATAACCTTTCTTGTATTTGCATTGAATGTTTGTTGCAATATACTCAGCTCTTAAAGATGTAAAAGTTTTCATGTGATGATAAGGTTGTGAAATTGTCATATATAATCATTGTACCATTTCAACCATTCATCTGTTCTTGTATCAATGTTCAAGATGTATTATTAGACGTTAATGTGTTGAAATGTGTTTCATTGAGGCACAATATGTGAGTTGTTTTGAGATTGTAATCTAAAAAACATCATTTTTATGTAAAGGCAATGATCCAGTATTGAAAGAATAAATTACTACATGTGAATCATGAAATGTATGTGGTTTGGGGACAAGTACATCCCATCGTGCAATGGTTTGCAATTAGTGCATTTTCATGGCAATACTCGAATCAATTTGAAAAAAATTCATCTACAAAGGTTGTAAAAGATTAAAAAATTCCTTTTTCTTAACACGAGAAAGTGTTGTATATGTTAAACCATGTTTATAAACATTAGTAGGATCAAATGCTAAATAACCAAGTGTTAATCCTTGTGCTCAATGTATAGTGCATGATGCAACCAATTGAATGGGAAATTATGTTCTTGTTATATTGTGAGAAGAATTTGAACCAATTTGAATATCTTTGGATATGGGTTCTATTGGTGTCCATGTAGGATGTATTTCATGTTCATACAAATGTGCATTTTTTATTCTTGTGAGTTGACCACATTTGGGATTATTAAATAATATCCATATGACTTCTTGTGAATTGAGTAATTTAGTTGATCCTTGGAATATTCCATCTGCACCATTTACAAGACCATCATGTGTTGCATAATTTTTAGCACAAATTTCAACCAACATATTTTTCTTTACTTGATCCTCTAAATGCAATCTTGTTATGAAGTTTGCATCATTTTGTAATTGAAATGATTGAGGACATGTATCATGATGTCTATCTTGTGCTCACAATATGAATACATCCCCTTCACTTCGAAGGAAAGCTGATGCATTATGTTTTTGTTTTACTTCATTTGTGTAAAATATGGAAATTTTGGATCATTTGGCGATGTATGAAAACATTGATTATTTATGGTATCCACATCTGATTACAATTGTGTAGCAATTTGAAATAAATTTAAAATATTAATGGATTGTTCATCACTTTGACGCATGACTTACTTCAAGTCATAACATTTAATTTTTTCCATCCAAAAATTTGGAGCTAAACTATCAATGTTGTTTACGTTAGCTTTGAAAACTCATGCATCACAAACTAGTTGAAAGTTTTTAATAAAAACCCCCAATGATAATTACATCAAAATTTCCAAAACATTTGGTGAATATATGTTTGATTGATCTTCATCGAAGATCAATAAACTTCAATATTTTTTTCCCTATTAATGAAATTTCATCTAATACTATTAATTGTAAATTGGTCATATTTTTTAACTAAATTATCTAATTGTTTTGAACTTAATGATGGTAAATCTTTACAATTAAGTGATATAGAAAGACTTCAATGAATTGTAATTCCACCAATGTTATATGTTGTTTTTCTAGTAGATGCCATGAATAAAAATTTCTTTTTTAAAGGGTCTAATTGAGGATGTCTATTATAGAAACGTATCAAAGCTTGAATTTAAAACATTAATGTGAAATTTTTACTTATACCAACACTTCCAATAATGGATAAATGAATTGGTTCATTTAGAATTTTTTTTCTCTATACATGACATCATCAAATATAAATCATTATTCATTATTCATGTTTTGAAGTAATGAATGGAATTCATGGGTAGGCATAATTTGGTCTTGAACATCAATATTGGTTGAATTAAGAATAATGGAGACACCTATGCATTGGTTAACAATATATTCATTACAAATGTTATATGGTTCCATTCCAATACAATCAATAATATTTTGTGATGAAAACCCAATATCTGCATTAGGGAATTTATTGATCCATATGTTAGTCATTTTTTTTGCTAATTCAAGAGCTTGTGATTCTATCTTTTCCCAATTTGTTCTGTATGCATTATTTTATCCAAAAATAAATAAATAATCTTATTAAATTGATTTGTATGTCATACATGTTATATGTCACATTCCATGTGGAATGGTCACCTTTGAGAATATGTTCATTATCAAAAAAGGCATAAACAATAATAATTGTTTTTTTTAAGTAATTTTTTGGGTCTGGATGTTCATTATTATGCACATAACAAATTATATGAATTTTTTTCCTTTTTTTCTAAGATTTACAATGTCATAATTTGCAATAAATTTGATGACAAAAGTTTTAATTAAATAGTTAGGCCTTTTGATGTAGTTATTGATGATTGATGGACGCATAATATATGTAGAGTCCAAAGGAAGTTGTTTTAAATGATGCAACAATTTTTAATACAAATGCACGTTCTTGTAATGGGGATGTATTAATGAATTTAAATATTCTAGATGCATGGTACAATGGTATAAACAACACAAAATATGTAATTAGTTGTGTTGACATTTGTTGAACATTCAGAAAAACATTTCCCATTTTTCAAATGCAAGTATGTGTTTCATTTTTATTTTCATTACAACTAATAATTATATTTTTCAATTTTTTTGTCATTTTTTTATCTTTTTTTGTTAGATAAGATGTGCAATAACTAGCTACAACACAAGGGTCAAGTATGAACATTTTGTGTTTGCTTGCCAAAGATTTCCAACATGCATACCAAAGGGATTTGTTCGTATATGTCTTTACATAATCTTTGTAAGAAAATTGTTGGTTTTTTAAATTTTATTTATAATGCATTGATGTATGTCTCTTTATCTATAGAAAGCAATTTTAATAATGCACTAAATGCACTAAATGACATAGATGTTTATAAATCAATTTTATTAAGTTCATTAAAAAATCTTTTTAATTTTAGATAAATGAACCCTTTTTGAAGGGGTTAAAACTTCCATTGGAAATGGTTCAAGAATTTGTATTTTTTTCATAGGAGGCCATGGAAAACTAAATCAACAAATGGCTTGATTTTTCTTCTTACAAATCCTTTTGTGATGATGTGTTTAAGCTTTATGAAGATTGGGTTCTAGTTTATTATTATCACATGATATATATTTATCCACAAAGTTTTCAATTGCATTGTTTGAATCCAAACCATAAATTGGTGCATTTGCAACCCATAAAAGTCCATGTTCATGTTGACTTCCACAACTTTAAATTTTTGTAACGAAGAAAAAATCTAATAAATGCCCCAAAATGGAATTATCTTTCATACACAATATACAAAAAGATTTCATATGATGATCATAATATTGTGCACATGTAATAGGATCACATCATATAAGATCTGCAACATGTTCTAATTTGTCAAAAGGAATGTTAAATCCTAATTCTTTACTATTTAAGTCATATAAACTTTTTCATAAAGCAGGCCATTTACTTTCAACACTAGTAAATGTAACAAAAAATGTTGGGAAACTTAATTGTCAAATCATTACAAAGACATCTTTTCTTAATCGACTTAAATAATTAAGTGAAGTACGTAATCCTAAAAGATCCATATATCCCCTATCAAAATGTAAAATAACATCCAAATTTGGTTTGTTTATGACATCATATATGTGCTTGAAGTTGAAGTCCAAGGAGTTTCCCTTTATGTATGCACACCCAAGATGATAAAATAATAGAATGAATCAATATTTTAATAACTTAAAAAAGCAAATTTGGTATATGTGTGGCAAAATTATGATTTTTATGTAAGAATTCCCATTAAGCAATCATTTGACAAGACATTCTTGTTTCTTGGTCGCTATGAAATTGTCTAGAAAACAATGTTTGGAAGTTCAATTTTTCACAATGGGGATCTTGAAAAAGACCCATTGGTTTGAAATCTTGGCCTAATGCCACAATATAACGTTTTCAAAATAATCATATATTTTTTTGGAAGATAATATGTTTTGCACCATTGTATATATTAATATGTCTTCTTATTCTTCTTTAAATCTATCTTCATTATTATGGTCACATGATTCATCAACTATGTCACAAGAAACATTAGTATTGGTTTACATTGATAATAAAAACATATCAAGCCATCGTGGATGAATTGTTATTCCCAAATTTTCATATAATGGTGTGTTGAAAAGATCATGTAATGCCAACATAATGAGGTTCGAACAGACATTACCTATTAAATATGGTGATTTATATTACATTCGTTTTTTTAATGATATGCCAATTGTTGCACCATCATGAGGAAGACGAGGTACCATTGATTCGATAGAATTGATATTGGATGAAACATTTATAATACCCCCTTTTATGTTGTATTATCCATAACCTTAGAGTTGCCAAATTTGAACAAATGTTAAACGAGGTGATACTAATTGTTCTTCTAATTCATTTAGTTTTTTATAGAATCTATCTCATTGTTCAATCTAGTATTTGTAAGAACTAAAATCTTTGGTGTTTTATTTTTATTAAGGAAAGAATAACAACTTTTACACAATAATGGATTTTTTTCTTGAGGTGAAACATGTAAAAAATATTTTTGAATTATGGATTTTAATATTTTTCTTGTTTTTTTTTTAAAGCACAATCGATGACAACACACATGGATGAATGCTGCTATCCAATAATTGTTGAAAATATTCATCATGATGAGGTGAAGAATTTTCCAATGTTGTCAAAATATTTTCATGTATTATATTTAAAGTCAATGTATTATGAACATTAATAGTTGAAGATGGTTGTTCAATGTGCAATGGTTGCATAAGGTTATTACATGTCAATATGTCAAATTGTGGGTTTTCATGTGAATGTTGTTCTAAAGAATGTGGTTGTGGAATGTCATTAACCAACATTTGTATTTGTTAATGTTTCTATGTTGTTTAAACAAGAGTTAATATTTTTTCAAGATTTTCATTTTTTTATGAAGGTGATGTAAATGAGAATATAATTGAATGAATCTCAATTCTAAGGTGTAATTGTTGATAAGAAATATGTTTGCTATATCTTTTAACTGGAAGATGGAAATGTAATCATTAATTTTTTTTATTGATCATTGTGCATTAGTTTCCAATGGAATTGTTTAGGTTTTTCAATTGCATATTCATGTGATACTTCAATATTTTGTTTTTGTGGGTGCATGATATCATTGATTCCATACAAAGGTAAAGATCTTATTTTACCTCATTTTTTAAAGGACATTGTTCTTGATTGGTTGGTATGTTTTGTTTGTGGTAACATATTTTGGTCCACTTCCCATGTCATTGTAAAAAGTGATTGGTTCATAAAGCCCATTTCTAGCATTTACCATGTCATTGTGATAAAGTAATTGTAATGTGTTATTGCTTATAAAATCATCACCTACTCGAAAACATACCACACAAATGTTTTTTGACCAAACATGGATGGGCCTATGTAAATAATTTTCCAAATAAAATATGGCATGATTATCACCCCATAAACCTTCAAAGTTGGCACTTATGCTCATTTTTTGTATATAGATTTGTAAAAAAATTATGCAATGATCTTCATACAATAAACAAACATTGAAATGAATATCAATCAATTCTTGAATTTGGGGGTTAATGGGTTTTTGAAGGGATTGTGCAAAATGGGTCATGCATTAAGTTTGGAGTTGACGTGAAGTTTGGGAATAATGAAGTAAAAATGGTAAAGAATCAAACAAACAATATCATGTACAAAAGGATAATTTTGAATTCATTGAAGATGGTGACCATGAAGCACAATATCAATGTTCATTATGAGGTCAAAAAAATAAATAAATAAATAAAATATTCTTATGTTTATGTAACTTTATTAATGGGAGAATCTTAATGTTTTTCAATAAAATAATACAATGACAAACCCAAAATAAAGTTTTAGATTAGTGGCTAAAAAGCTGCCTATATGTTAATTAACTAATGTGTGAAGCAAAACCAAAAAGAAAAAAAGGAAAGATGATGAAAGGAAAAAAGAAAAAAGAAAAGAAAAGCCTAGACCACAATGTTAATTAAGTAATCCTTGAGAAAAAATAGAAAATAAAAGAGAAAAAAGGGGCAATGGCCCATTACTAACTAGTTGATGCACTACCAAATGCACTATTCACCAAAATGTCATTAATTTGGGAACAAAAATAAAAAATATTTTACCACTTTAATCTAGAGACTTCGATTTCACAAGATCCTTTTGAATTCTAATAATGGCATAGTTTTTGGGCAAGATAATGGAATGTTGGCAAACACAAAAATAAGGGCAAAGAAAAAACCCCTAAACAATAAAGATAATATGGAAAAATATGAGGTATATGTTGGTATGTGGTATTTTGGTAAGTGATATGTGATATGTAGGTATGTGGGTATGTGATAAGTGATATGTTGGTATGGTGATAGGTATTGAAAATGTGGATGTTTTTGTCAACTTGGTAAAAGTCAAAAATGAATTAAAAAATTCAGCAATAAGGAAAACAATATGGTCATCTTGAAACTTTAAAGGTGTGGCCTTACAATATGTAATAAAGACCTATCTACATACCAAAATAGTGAACTGGATACAAAATACAAAATCTCTGAATGAAAGCAAAATCCTAAATAAGTTCAAGCATAAGAAGAATCTCCAACAACTTCTCTAACAACCTCTACAACAACTTCTTAGGGTTGGAATTCTCATTATATACAAGTTCCCCAATTGGATTCAAGTGGAAAATACCAAAAACTTTCAAATCTCCAAGGAGCTCAATCATACACTATTTCGCCATAAAATCCTTTTCTTGGAATATGGACAAAGGAAACAACCAAGGAATTTTGACATGGGAAATGCATGGTGGACCATCAACAACCTCAATTGTGGCATTGATTTGAATATTGAAAGCACATGCTGCAACAACTTTACACAAATTGCAAAAATACAACCCATTAAAGGATTGTCGGTAAATATCACCTAGTTTGCATTTGGAGCAAGGGTCCAACCATGCTATTAGGAGCCACACATGCCCCCTCAGACCATTTTTTTTCTTAAATATATATTTTTTAATTTAATACGTCTTTCAAAAAAACATTAAAAAATTTTAATGTTTTCTTAGTAATATTATGTTAAGGTGTATATTAAAAAATATCCCAAAACATGTCATTAAAATATATTTTCAAATTGTGCTTTTAGTGTCAAAACTCCTTTTAAATTGTTTTTATGCAAATCTAAAATAATGGTTACAAGAAGTTAGAAATCCTTATATGTATTTTTCACTCATTAGATTAATTCCAAATTTTTATGATATGTACATAATGTATTCACAATAACATTTTATAAAAATTAAAAATTAAAAAAAAATTACAATCCGAAGTTCAAAAAATTAAATAGTGATTACGACTACTTTTGGTACATGTTAGTATGACCACACCCGCAAACTTATTTATAGGGCAAAGTGGAAGGATTTGTTACCATCAAACACCATCAACCTAAAAAGTAAAAATAAGGTGTTAAAAAGTTTAATATTTCAAATCATATCATATCATATCATTAAAAAAATATTTAAAAATAAAATAAATCAACTTTAACATATTAAAATTTAACAATTTGCATTGGAATCTAACATTGTAATACAATAAAAAGAATAAATGAAACTAACCTTGTAAGTTATGGCACAATCAAGTTTAATATGGAGATTAAAAACCTTTTTAAAAAAAAATTACAATGAAGTTGATAACATTGGAACAATGATAAATGAAGCGATGGTGAACAAACGCACATCACCCATGTTGCTATAAGCAATATTTTTCACAATCCAAAATGTATGTATTTTTTTTTTTAATTATTTTGTCAAATCATGGAACTCATCACGAAATGAAGCAACAAAACTCACCTACTACCAAACAATGCACTATAAGTTCAAGTTGGAAAAAAAAAGGCGGCTATCGCATGAGCTTAAAGCCTAAGCTTAAAGCTTAGAATGGAACTTGGGATGGTAAAATGTCTGTTTCCTTATACACATGCAAGTAAACCCAAGAATGTAAGCACAAAATGAATGTTGTACTAATAAACCTAAAAGCAAACATGGGGATGAATGTAAGCATTCATCCTCATTATAGATGAATGATTTTTTTCATATATCTAATGTATGGATGAAAAAATTAATTAGATTTAATACATGTTTTTAGTAAATAGAATTTCCAACATTATGGATGAATGTTTTATTTTACCATTAAATTATTATGGATAATTTTTTTCCATAATTTCAATTAACTAAAGTTTCATGAAACACAATCTAATTATATACATGATATATCATTTCTTGAATAATGTAATGTAAATTCCATTATAAATGTATTTCATAACTGTGGTTAAAAACATCATTATTTTTAAAATGTTTTAACTATATTGAAACCCTTTTTAAGAGATAAAAGGTAGGGCTAATAACAATCTACTTGAAGCACCATTTGCCACAAGGAAGCCAAGTAAATTTATTAAGAACATATTGTAAACATGAAAAGACCAACTAAAGCTTGAATGACCAAGAGCCCCATGTAAGTGCCCTTCTTTTAGTACTACTTCCATGTAAATAGTAGTGTTACATGGAATGTATTGGACGTGCACTATAGTGAATAGTGTATTTTTTAATACATTAACAACTACCCTACAATAACCATAAACTTGAAAATGTGGCAACTTTTTGTCCATGTAATTTTGAAAATTTTCCCACCCTTGCTTACAAAATACATATGTATCATGAAAATTATGTTGTAGGGGAGGTTCCCATATGAGTGGGTTTTCCTAAGGGAGGGTCGCATAAGGGCGGTATCTCGAGGGCGTTTTTGACTGATGGAGAACACACGAGTATGGGAACCTTCGTGTACACAAAATCTCTTCTTTTTTTTCCTCCATTCTTTCCTTCTTGTTTTTCTTGAATTCTCCTAATTTGTCCCTTTCCTTCTTGTGTTTTTGAATTTTCTTAATCCGTCCCATCAAAAAATCTTTTGATGGGAACATGGGAACGTAAAAATATAAAGGGATCTCCCCCACTACAAAACTCCCTAGGGATCTTCTACTGGGGGAGATCCCTCAAAATACAAAGAGAAATAAAAAGAAAGGTTTTTACAATGATCACGTAACATGATGCATTGATACATTACAATTCTGATACATTACAAAATTTAAAAAAACTTTATCATTGTTACCTAAAATATTTATTACTACATGAAAACTATTTTATTAACAATTTGACTTATTTTATTCATGTGCACATACTTTTGAATTGGGGCAGGATGTCCATTGATTTCCAAAAAGGGTACAAATATAAGCACTTAATAAGCACCTACCATCAAAACCTAGTGATCATTTTATGTTAGAAATGAAACTAGTTGAAAAATGGTTTCATAATTTAACTTGGCATTAAATACAACATTCTAATTAAAACCTAACGACCATTTTATGCTAGAAATAAACAATAGTTGAAAAAGTGTTTTCATACTTTAACTTGGTGTTAAGTACAACATTCTAATTAGAACCTAGCGATCATTTTATGCTGGAAATGAACATATTAGTTTTTAAATGATTTCATAGTTTAACTTGCCATTAAGTACAACATCTATCTATGAAGGAAAGTAGTTTGTTTTGTTTTTTTGTCATGTTGAAATCTCCCAAACCATGGCACTTCATGTCACACTCTTGATAATTTTTGGAAATCTCTTGATGAGCAAGGGTGCACTAACTTGGTTTGAGACTATTTGGAGCTATGATGTGGAAGCTATTGATTGTTGAACTATTTTCTCATTGAAAACTATACAAAATCAAGACTGAAAACTGTATTGGAATTCAAGAGCATTCTTGGTGTGGTTGGAAAGCCCTTGGCAAGATAGATTTTAATAGAATTTATTTCACAATTTTCAAAGCCAAGGTGTGGAAGATATTGATTTTTGAGTGAAATTTGTTGCTGGAGATTCAAACAAATTGCAAAAATTGGGCTTGGAAGGAAAAATCAGTTGAGCTGTCAATGGGTTCACATTGCGAAATTTAGAAATTTTCACTTCTGAAAATGTGAATTTTTTTTTAAATGTGTTCACACTTGGGCCAACAGCACTACACAAGTTCTAATTCAAACCTGGTGATCATTTTATGCTAGAAATGAACACTAGCTGAAAAGTGTGGCTTCGTAGATTCATTTGGCATTAAGTACAACATTCTAGTTAATAGTTTTATATTGAATTCAAAGCTGTAATAAAAATATAACCTTTGCCATGAGTGATTAGAGCAACTCCATCCACAACAATAAAATGGCCTCTGCAATGTAACCTTGGATGAGGTATAGTACCTCAAATAGTGTAGAAAACAGGGCTTCAAATAGTGGAGAACGGGATTGAAGTACCCACCTCCATATTGATTAAAACTAAGTTTGGCCATCTAAATTTGCACCAGATACAATGATTGTAAAAGGGCCATCAAAAAAGCACAAATCTGCTTCTGATTGGTTGCCATAAAGATTGGCTGAATTGGTGGCATTTAAGTTGCAAATATGGAGTAATCAGAAAGAATGAAAGCTAAGGATTCCTCACTTGTATCACTAAAAGCAAACAATTCATCAATAATGGTTGCTCTTGGCAGGTCCACATGTAGCCTACACCAAATGTTAATGCAATTCCAGATCTTTACGCTGAAGTGCATGTTTTGCAAGATGAGCCAGCCTTACTAGTTCGATTACTAGCAATTGCTGCACCCATTCAGTATCTGAAACATAAAACAGCTATGCAAGAGAATGTCCTACTTTCATCATAACAATGTGTCAAATCCTGAATAATATGGTTACTAAGCTAATTGGCACAAGTGAAAGCTCATGAATCACAGTAGAGTTTTTAAGATTACCGCCCACCATAAGGCTCTCTGTGTCTGCAACATTGCAGATTGAAGAAAATAACACCGAGTTTGTAAATACTTGATCCAGTAAATCAATCAACCACATGTTGGTAACTACAAAGACGATTTTGGTGAGAGTGATACTTGCCTCAAAAAAGTCATGAGAACCCTGTTATACTCTGTAGCTTTTTCAAGTTGAGGTGCATGGGCTGCATGCTTCAGCACAACCACCTCTGCATTATCGCCTATATACCTGTAAGAAGACAATAGGCAACCAAATTCAAGGCAAGTATCGTGATTGCATTTCAATTACAGGTCGGTTTGTCTATAATTCAGATATTCCTGTCAGTGAAGAAGCCTAATTTGTGCATGCAAAGTGGTATTTTATTAGCCCAGTGTGCAGACCAGTCTCAAGCATGCAGATGGCTGACATAAAGAAGAGAGAAGGATCTTACTCTTTGAGGTCATATGCTAAACTGACATTGAAAATACCATCACTTTCACCCCATATAATAAGTGTGTCCTGCAAAAATCGTCCCATTCATCATCATTTTCTCTCTGTACAACATATGTGCCACACAAAATCATTCTAGAAAGCAAATATCGACAATAATACTGAGGATTTCTCAATACGAATGATTTAAATCAACCTGAAAAGAAATGAGAAATGACTGGGTAATCGGGTTATGGATATTCCAGAACTGACAACACAATCACAACCAATCAGCAAGCATGAATATAAAGGGAAGCCCCCCAGCCCCAAAGAAAAGAGGCAAAAAGGATCAGAAAACAAAATTGAGGAGCAGTTTGAATGACAACAAAGGTCATACATGTATTAAGGGACCTCCAACAGCCATCCATATGGCATTAACCATGTAGCTGAACATACTGACTAACTTCATCAGTCCCCAGCAATGGGTGAAGGTTAATATCAAGCAAAATCAACATATCGAGCTTCAGTCACAAGACTGGCAGTGACAGGAATCGTTCTAAAACAGCAAATGATGTTCCAAGACCCCATTACAAAGCTTCACAAGAAAAAGTGGATCTGAACTAACTGCATTGCAAACACGTGCTGGTTATAACATAATTCAAATGCACATACCGAAAGATAATGATATAAGGTGTCAGTTACAAGCATCATAAATAAGGGTTTAAACCCTATAATATAACGTCACCAACCTGGGTAACCTTGGGTAAGGGTGGTGCATTAGGCTTCCGGAGCTGTAATCCATCAAGAAGCTCCAACTTCTCCTTCCTGTTTTTGTTCAAGACCGTCTGAAATTTGCCCAGATGCACTCTCCATGTCAGCCTCAAAACTTGACAGAGATTTCTGAGTGCAGCCTGACAGAGGAATTCAAAAAAAAAAACAAAAAAAAATGTGAAAAGGGACACTGGTGTCATTCAGAATCAGGGATTTACAGCAAGAGACTTACTTCGAGAACATCTTCACAAATGAAGGAGGGGACAGGAAAGAATGGCTGTGAATGAATTGCCAATCTCCATGCTCGCCTTAAACCTTCTACAGTACTGGGCATCAGTATCTCTGCCACATTTTCAGTACCGAACCTATCAACAAGTGCCTGATCAGTGTCAGGTGTCATGTTCACTCCAGAGCTTGACAGGACAAGCTTGTGCACAGCATGGGGGTACAGGTGGGCAAGTCTATATGCCACAAATCCACCATAGCTCGTCCCAACCACGCTAAACTTGAATACATTCAGCTGCTGAAGAAGCTCTAGCACACACTCTGCCTGGCATCATCTACCCACAGAGTTTCATATCAATGCTTAGGTAAAACATAAAACCTAAACACTGCCATATTTCCTATGACAACCAATGAGGTTTGACACTGTAACCAATCTTTACATTCTGCCTGAGAACAACCCAATAACTGAACACTCTTTGGGGTTCAGTCTTGCACACATATACACTAGGACTTTCTGTTGTCTTGTGATTTGTGATAAGCACATTGGTGGTGCAACCCATAGAGTGGAGAAATTTTCCTCACAGACACAACCACATTTTAGTCCTGGATTAGCATGAACTAAGAAGTTCCACTGGAATGGTTTGAACCCTTGCCACTTCCACCCTAAAACCCTAGACCACTACATCCGCTCTCTTATGGTACAATCCATTTGCAACCAAGGTCTTACTTTCTCCACAATCCATGGAATGGACGAAAAGAAAATCAGGTGAACCACTGACGATGCTCAATGGATGCATTTTTGAAACCTTCAAGATTCATTAAAATTTTGTCACTGTGATGTTTCAAGTGCTGTAGCAGAAACAAGAGGCAGTGAAGAAGAAGACTGTGAGGCAGCAATCAGTCACCTGAAAGAATTCGGTTCTGGAAGAGTTGGTGGTGTAGGAGTCTCCACAAAAGAGAAGGTCAGGAATATACAGGTCAAAGAATTTTGAGAATCTGGAGATTTGACGACCCCATGTAAAGGCATCCGCACCAAAAGCATGGAGGAAAACCAATGCCGGTTTTTGGTCATCGGTATGAGCAAGCTGCAGGCTGCTGCTGCCGCTGACTGCTACAGTCTGTGGCATCCAGCAGTGCATAGTGGTGCCATTGTCAAGCTCCACTATGCGGCTAAACAGCCCACATGAGTTGAAGTAGATTTTCATGCATTGGTTGATCATGCGAGCAGGGCTGAAGCTCAACAGGCTACCCATTATCCAATAGCCTCAGAAAGTAGCTGTAATGCTTATCTTATTAACAAATACTGAGCACTCCGAGAGAAGAAGAAGACACCCAAAAGAAGCTCAATACAAGAAAGAAAAAGCAAAAGAACTGCAAAAACACACCAACCCACGTTCTCTAAAACCCCGAGTCGTTCATGGGTACAACAATCCTCTCTCACCATCAAAAACAAATTACAAAAACACATAGAAAACCCATAAAACAGAGTGATTTGCTCTACAGAAGAAACAAGTGCGATGACGCTGCTCTACCGCTGGGTGCTGTTGCGGCAGCATTCATTGCTCCCGTTGGTAGTTAGGCCTAGGAGACTGAAGCACACCACTGCTGCTGCTGTTGCAGCGGTCTTCACTAAGGACCAGAGGTAAGGACTCTGACTGTCTCTGTCAAATGCTCTTTTGTTTTGGGAAATTTGCCCGCTGCGAAGTCGAGGGGTGCTTATTTTGGGAACGCCTCGCTCCGAGGAGGCTGCTGGTGGTGCCCTGCGTAAAGCACCAGCAGAAGCTTTTAGTTTTTACCAGACTTAGAATTTGCACCAAACCCTTCTGGGTATCAATCCGAGTATCAAAGTTGATAACCATCATTATTACAAAAGAATTCAAACTACCCAGTTTTGATGTATTGTGATGAAAAACTAGTGAATGCAAGTACTTATCATCATCTGCTGAAAGTAGAATATGACAAAGCTTTCGGTAGTTGATGGTGATCCCAAGAGGGTTATGGGTTGTTGTTGTTTTTTGTTTTTGCTCTTTGTTTTGTTTTCTTGTGGGTTATGAGTGCAATGAGTTTCTATTGTTGTCAACACTCACTATGTTTGTTGGGTGAGCTTTTTGTGGTGTGCTTCTGTTGTTGCAATGGTTTTGGTTGGACGTCAATCAAGGAGGGAGTTGGTGTGGGGGATAAGTATCAAGAACTTTTCAGATGGAAACAATTGAGTATTTTCTGAGTTTTTTTTAGTAAAGAGGTGTGAAAGTTTTTAGCAAGTTGATTATGATGAAATGGATGAATGCCCTACAACGAAAACCCCATTATTATTCTTGGGGGAGTTTATGCAATTCCATTGCATCATATGCCTCTTTTGGAAAGATGTAGTTTAGAAGCAAAACTAGGGGTCAATGATCACATATATATATGAAGTGCCTTAAGCTTTCGTGAGTGACCACTTTGGCAAACCAATTGTCGTGTATGCAAATTTTGTTGTGGGGTGATTTTGATAGGTGGTGTGTAGGAAAAGAGTACCCATTTTGTTGGGACCTCCAAATGCATGTATTGTCCCTATAATTTGGGGGTGAAAGCATGCTAAAGTATACAATTAATTGTCCTTGATTTAGAATGGAGTAAAAAATGAGATTTTTTAAACAAAAACACAAGAAAATATAATCAAATTTTATTTAAATTTCATTCTGAAACCATGGTGCTTTCCGTTAGGTTTATATTAAGTTGAATACAAAATTTGAAAAAAATTCGAATAATAAAAGTAAGGAACAAGTACGTTTGAATTTGACTGATCAATATGGTGTTCAAAAATATTTTTTCATTAAAAAATTTAATGAAATAGATTTTTGTGAAACTATAACATAAAGATCATTGTATATTCAAAGGAAGGAAAATAAATAAAATTTACTTTCTCTTTGGTATAATATACTTGACATATACTTGAAATAAATCTTACATTACAAAAAGTAGGCTTCAAAAGCTACTTACATTTAACAAAGACTACTTAAAACTTACATTTACAATGTAAATTTTAAAAAATAATTCATAATAATGAAGAAGTATATGGTTTTTTATCATTTAAATAAAAATATTATATGTACAATAATGGGTTTTGGTCCTATTTTTTGTTAGCTTGACAAGTAGACTACCAAGGTAATTGAATTGTACACTTCACCATGTTTTCACCCTTGGGTGTTATGGGGAGTCTAGTTGGGGGAACAATTCATTGTGTTTGTCAATCTTTTTGAAGTGGATATTGTGAATAGTTGAATTCCGCATTCCTAGGTTTGGGGAGTCATCATCATTGTGGGATTATTTCAATGTTATGTTTTTTGGGGGATTTATGTAATCAACAAAATGTGGGACTCGTGGTATCGATGTCTATAGGGATTGATATTTGCCAAAAAGTGTTAGTTGAGTTCATGAAAGTGAGATTAGAGTGATATGATCCCTAGAGACCTATAGACCTTAACTAATTAAAATAGTTGATTAGTATATGTTCTTATTGAAACTTTGTATATCTCATCTTGTTTCCAAGGAAATACTTGTGTGGACTTTGCATAGTTCATTAGCCATCAACACATAATTCATGTTACAAGGGAACTTGAGACGCTTCGTAATTTTGTTACAATGTGATCATAGTTAACAAAACATCAAATATCCACCTAAAATCATTGCCAATTATTTCATGAAACCTAACAATTCATTTTAGTTTTTGAAATACCCAAACCCAACAATTATTTGAATTTATTTTTTTCAAATACCTAAACCTAATGGTTTTTTCATTCTAAAAAATTTCAAACATTTAGAACTAGTGGTGATTATTTGATTCCATTTTTTTCAAGTACTTGGAACCAATGGATATTACAGAATTGAATACCCACCCTCGCATTGGTTTTCATTTTCACCATTTTTTCTTATGATACCTAAGATGTATTTGTCAGGTATTTGTTGAGTATCACAAGAAAGCAATGAAAAAAAAGGTGGGGCATTTCAAAAAATGAAATGTGAAAATGCCTCCTTTAATAAGTGTTTCGTTTTTGAAATCTTTCACCTTTCGTGAAGTATAAGTTTTGCTTGATAATGTGCCTTTAGATACTTAAAGAAAATTGGCCATTGTTTGACATCTCACAAGGTGTAAAGTAGGAGGGTTATTACACCTACTCCTTTAGAGTGGAAGGAATTGTACACTGAGAATTGTTAATTTTTTTGTTATTATAAGATCATTCCCACTTTTAAGGATCATACATAATGTACCAAGCCTATCTTTTCTAGGAGGGATATTAATATATTTAAGGCACACTCCAAATAAATACACAAGGAAAAACTTTGGGGTGTTCCCTTGTGGAGAAGTGAATGAAATTTAAAAAGGAATTGAACCTTCCAAATGAGATGCTCCAACTCAACTAACCTACAATGTTAAGCCAAGGTAGCCAACATATCAAAATACACATGCAAAAGTTCTGACTAATGTTAAAAACATGTTGCCATCATGATAATAAAGGAATTGTCTTGTCATTTAGCCATGGAATTTAGCTTAATTCATTAAACAAAACCAACAAGCTTCATTCAACTTCTACTTTTGCAAAAAATGGTGATGCATATGCCATAGATGTAGAGAAATTATCTTCTTCTTTAAAAGAATTTCCATGCTCCTTCAACTAACGTGTTAATTGCACCTTAATCATCATAATAATACCAAAGGACTTCATGGATCGCTCCATTATTTGATGCACAAGTGTTCATGCGAGAAATTTTGTGCAATATAGCCACTAATGCAAAATGTGAATGCAATTCACTAGCCTAAATCATGACTATGGGGCCTTCATAGTAAAAAAAAACTTTACCTAACACTAAATCCCAATCCACCATAGATGAATTGGGTCACTATGTAATACACCTATTTCATTATATAGTTCATTGAATATATTGCAATAGAATTGGATCATTATGTAGTGTGTATAATCCATTCATAGTTGAATTAAACCTTATGTTTTAAACCCAATTTGTTATATATTGAACCTAGTTGACGTTTGACATTTTACAATTATTGAACAAATAGGCTATGCAATTGAAATATGTCTGTGTGTGTGTGTGTTTTCGTTTGTTGCAACTCAAAATGATGTTTCAATGTTATTAATTGGTTTATGTCACATAAATGTTAACCCAATATGGATTTTTGGTCATGATAATAGTCGATAAGGTGGAATGGTTTAAATAATCAAAAGATGTAGCCTATCTATAATAACCTATAATAGTCATTATTAACCTAGCTAATGGATGGCTTAAAATAGTTGAACATAGCCTAACATGGAATCACTTTAAATAGTCAAAAGTAGCTTAGAAACAAATCAAAATTTATCAAAAGTAGGATAAAATGAAATAACCAAAAATAGCCAAACTACCAAAGAATAGCTTAAATTTGTTGAAAGTATCATATAATGAAATAACTTACAATAACCAAAAGTAACAAAAAAATAACTTAGAATAGTAAAAAATAGCCTATGGTGAAATGGCTTTAAATAACCAAAAGTAACATATAATGGTTGAATAACTCAAAATGACCCAAAAAAAAAATTAGAGTACTTAGAACTAACCTAGGGTGAAATATTTTTAAATTATTGAATATTTCCAAAAATAATCTAGGATGAAATAACTTATAATAGCCAAAAGTAAGCAAGGATGAAATAACTTAAAATTGTTGAAAATAACTTAAGGTGAAATAATGTACAATAGCCAGAATAAACTAAAGATAACCTAAAATAATTGAAAGTGGCATAAGATGTAATAACTTAGAATAGCGAGAAATACTTTGGGTGAAATAGCCAAAAATACTATAAAATTGGAGAAAGTAACATTGGGTGGAATAACTTACAATTAAAAAAAAAAGGGTAAAATTGTGAAGGTAGCTTAAAATGAAATAATAATTACCATAATCACATGTCATCCATCATCATAATCACACGTTGTTCATATTTTTTTAAGTGTACATAAATGTATATTTATGTGTGTGTGTGTGTGTGTGTGTGTGTGTGTACATGTGTGTCATAGGCAATTGTCCAAATAGAAGCTTACAACCTCATGGAGGGGTTGCTAACACCTTAACCATTAAGCCACACAAGCTCTTTTGAACAAAAAGTGACAAATTTTCTTTATCAAAATCAATCCAAATGAAACAACTAAATTGCATGGTTTTGAAGTTTTATCAAAAATAAATTCAAAAAATTATCATTAATGTTTTAGAAAATGCTATTGAAAGTACCTTATTTTGAAAAAATCAAATTTAACATTTTTACATGATTTTAAAAAAAATTAACATACAATTTTTGAATGTGATTCATTTCAATGTGAATTCAAGATATTCATCAAAGTTTTGCCAAGTTTATTATATATATATATATTAAAAGGATGAATAGGCAAAAACACATAATGAAAAACTCCAACTCCAAACCCACAAACAATGAGAATATCCATTTTTCACTTTTTTTGAAATTATTGTGAATGTAACACATAATTTTTGAAAATTTTACAATGATTATTGGTGATGTAAAATTCATCCATCCATTTAAAAACTCGCTTATTCAAATTTAATTTTAATAATTTCTTCAAAACATTTTTCTATTCTTCTCCCAATGGGAATGTTTAAACATAAACATAACCTTTTTTTAGTAAAAAAATAATATTAGAATATTTGTGAAGCTTTTGGTTACTTTCATATTTTTTTAGCAATGAAAACTGTAAACGAATTTTCCCACAAGTGGGTTTAAGGTTTATTTATATGCACAACTTACATAAACCTCCAACTTGATCATTTATGATCATTCAAAATTTCACATTGAAAATATTTTTTAAAACAACTTGTATAATGTGTTCATGAATATATGTTAATATAAATATTCATGCAAAGAAATTACAAATATTTACAAAACATGGAAATCATAAAATATATTTATATATACATGGTGGAATGACAATGGAAATGGGCTCAACTTATTTCACCATTAATTGAATTAAACTCTTAATGAATGCATCCAATGAAATAGGTCCCCCTAGTGGATGCATTTAGTATAATAGACCTTTTAATGAATCAAGCTCACTTTTAAGGACACATAGTGAATTAAGCTAGTGAATATAAATAATTGGGTTTAAAACCACATTATAAATTACATCAAATAAATAAAAAATTCCATAACTCTAATTAAAATTTATCTTCAAAACCTTGGTATTAAATAACATTAAAAGAAGTTAGCAATGTTTAATTATCAAAAATTGATAGCCTCCCACATATTATTATGTATATAGTTGTAAATATATTTGACTAAATAAGATTGATAATCATGGATCTACAATAAATTACTAAAAGAAAGTAAAAACCATTTATACCAAAAACATGTTAATGAAATACATGAAACATAACTTCAAACTTCAATGGAATAAAAATCAATCATGTTAGGGGTTAAGTATTATAACTAATTGCAATTAAAAAAATTTGGGCCATGTTTGCCAATTGCACCTTTACATTGAGTAGCTACACCTTCAACTTGGGAATTTTAAATTCAGTTAGTTGTAAGTATTTCATACTTATGACTATTTTCTAACATTAAATCATTTTCAAAAGATTTGGCTCAAATAAAGAAAATTCATTGATGGTGTTTGTTGAAATTTTTACAAATCAAAATCCTTTCTTATGAGAGCCCATCCACTATCCCAATCACTAGATTATTGTCACAAAATGTAAACTTACAATGCACTTTATGTGCTTATTATTGGTTATGAAAATTTTGAAATATTCAATTTGGGACTATAGGACCTTTTTTTCTTAAATTGTAAAACATTTCAACAAAAATTGTCAATTGTCAATCATGTGTGTGAAAATCACTTTATAAGTATTTGAGTTTTCCAATGCAAAATTGCAAGGCTACATGAATTAAAGGTCAATATGTGACATTATTAGAAAATGGAGTTTTTCACTACTTTTTTGGAACATACAATTTCCAAATGACAAGGCACCAAATCTAATTACCTTATGCATTTTCTCACATTAATTAATTAGACTTTCTATTTCAAGTATATTTCACCTAGGGAAAATATTCCTTCATATATCCCAACATGTTAAAAACTACTTGAACATATTTGTATTTGACACATTTTACATTTGTCATATTTATAAGTTGTATTAAAATAAGAAATTGATCAAGTTGATATTTCACAAAAGAAACTTATAATGCATATTTATATTTGAAATGTTTTTGCAAAAATCGAACCATATATCTTGATCCCAACATTGGTTTCCATAACCATACTTCACATGTAGTGTTGGCTCATAAATTGTTGGATTGTGGTCAGACAACTATCCTAAGCAATTAATTGTTTTTACAATTTTTATTAAACGTTGCAAATGTGATGTCATGAGAATGTCACTTGATTTGCATTTTCATTATGCATAAACATTTTATTGTGATGCAAAAACCATTGTTGCATGAAATCACCATTTTGATGCCAAATCTAAAGTCTTTCGTAGTCGCTTCACATAAACGACCATGTGACAAAATATTAGTACACAAGGGTTTGGACGATATGTTGAGACTCAAACCCATCCTTAAACAACTAAATATCCTAAATCAACATCACATTGTTAATTTTTTAAAATATTTAATAGGGTTTTCCCAATGGATGGCGGATCTCATTTTTTAAAAAGTAATATATTCATGGTTTCCTAACAAAAATTGGATATGTATGTTATACATGGGTGTGTGCATACTTGATTCATGAAGGTGTGTGAAGATAACCTTGGATCAATTTCATACTTTACTCAATGCCATCTAACACACCAATTACAAGTCACACAACTCCATTGGTTTGTTACATTCTAACTTTAAATTGCCAATTTAAAAAATATATATATCAACCAAAAGAAATAAGTTCTGATCACCATCACACAAACCCCATGGCCAAAGACATTAAATAATGAATTTCATTTAATTCATTGAACTTGTTTAGTGCCATCCAATCACAACCCAACTTAATTAACAATCCTTTCTTGTTAAACCAAACCCACTTGTTTCTTCGATTTCTATAACATAGTTTGATACATTTGTTCCCCATGATGTTTTAGATTTCAATACTCTCAACAAATATTGTAAGTTGTTTACATATGCTCAAAAACAACGGAGACTCTAAAATGAATATTCTTTCATGCAACAAACTACAAACCAAATTGAACCAAACTAAAATTGCATGGGTTTGGTTTATGGTGCAAAAACCATTTAATATTTGCATGGTTTTCACAAACACCTTGATAAGGGAAGTAATGTTTTGAAATACATGTAAACCTTATTCCATCTAAAAAATGAAACACCTATCACCCAATGACCAAGGATTTCAACACCTTGATGCACATAACCAAAAGCCTAAAAACACAAGGAATCATGGCTATTCTAGGTTGTTCACAAAATACATTTCCATCTTTACATTGGACGTGGTTTGACCTAATGTGCACAAACATTAATCTCTCTCATATATATTTATATATAACTAACTTCACAAATAGGATCTAATCAAAACCACAAAGTTGTAACAACTCTTGTTAATAGCTCTAAAATTGCATTCTTTAAAATTTCATCATTCCATTATAGTCACCCAAGGGAAAATGACACATGAATAAGAAAGGGACAAAAATGCATTTTCTTGCATGAATTTTCATCAACGAACAAGAGTTGTATGTTGGGTATTTCAAATGGAGAAAGTGGAATCAAACAACCACCAACTTCAACATAGTCTTTCACAATTGTAATGGCTTTACAACATTATTTCAAACAAGTTTCATTTGGAATTTATCATATATCCCCAATGCATGTCAAAGTCAAAATAGTTGCCAACACCATGTTTCTATCCATGGAACATAAATAATATACAAAAATAATAATTTCAAGGTCCATCACAAAATTTCAAAAATCTATGGACAAAACAAATGGAAATAGAAGTAACTATAATGGATATAAGAGGAATTTTAAAATACCCTATTAAACCAACAAGTTACAAGAACTTAGTGCATTCTTGTTTGACCACATTATTCTATTGGGTGTCCATTTCATAGAGACAAACCAAAACATCAATAATCCTTTACAGTTTCAAGACTTTTAAAACATTCTAGATCTTCCACAACCGCTACTAAGTGTCCCCATTTGCTAACTTGTTGAATGTTGATAAAATCTTATTCTTGATGATCATGCTCATAAAATTTGTTCAAGTTTGTAATTATGTGTCTAAAAAGGCAATGTAAAACTAAAGAGAATTAGATGGTGAGCTACAAAAAAAATTACCACACGAGGTTGTCCATAGAAGATGATAACAAATCATTAGGGTTTAGAGTGCCCTAATCTTAAATGCTAAAAGTTTCATCATGTCTATCATATATTAAAACTAAAATCAAACATTATCAATGGTCATGTTTTCAATGAATGCCCCATCATGAATATAAGAATGGTTGATCATCTTTACCATCCTTTTTTCAAGTTGCCCTTATATGTTGGACCGTAGGTTCATCATAGTCATAAGGCATGAATGTTAGAACATGTAAAATTAATGGCATGTTTTAATGAAATTAAAATGGAATTTTTTTTACCACATATAGAAGCCTAACAATACACATTATCATTTTTAGGGCACAAAGTCCCTTGAAGGTACTATATTTTATAGTGATTCTCAACACAATGTCTCTACTTAGAGCTAAGGCAAATAAAAGAAAATATTGAACGATTTAAAAATGTGTTATCTTTGCATTTCCTTTGGGGTTTTTTCCTTTTTCATTATTAATGGTTTATTTTGTTTTTGTGGTCGTTATGTAGGGCTTATAATACAACATTTTCTTTTTAAAAAATAAAATTATACATTGCACATCCCTATTGGTTTTGGAGATTGTTTTTTTTTTGGCTTGTAAAATCTTTGCATCATAATTTTTTAGGTGTTCATATAGCATCAACAATATCTTTCATAAGTTTTGCAAGAAATTTGTTTGCTTGAATTTTTTTTTCATCATTGGGCTTGTAGACCACTTCCATGAAAAATGGAAAGGTCAAATGAGATGATATTTTAATTGATAGGAATATTTACAAATTTGAGAAAATGTTACTTATAGTCAAATAATTTGAATAAGTTAATAGTTTGTTAATAAAAATTGATTTAATGATTTTAGGGTGGGTTGTAATTCATTTACTAGTTTGATAAAGTTGATTGAATCTAATGCTACCCTAAAGAAAAACTTAGAAAAATATGAAGGGGAATTTGAAAGCAATGAAAATTTTAGACTTATAATGTTATCCTAATGGATTATTGGATTGAAATTGTTATATTTAATTATTTGACAAGCTTTGGATATTTGACAAATATTATGTTATAAGACATTTCTAGTATTGAAATTCGACATTAGTTATTTTTAATTTTTTTTGATATTCTTACAAGCTAGGTTAAATGAAATTTAAAAAAATAAAAATCAACAAATATTTGATAAGACGAATAATTGAAACTAATGAATATTGAAAAAAATCTAATATCTGCCCAACATTGGTAGTTACCCAAGTGAAAAGGAGTAATATCATTAATATAAGTAAAATTATGTGCACCATCATATTTATTGGGGTTACATAATTAGGTTTTGTACAAAAAGAAAATAAAACAAAACAAAATGCAAAAGTAATGTATTAAACGCCTAAACCCTCACTAATGAACAATCTAATTGGTCACAATTCTTTTATTTATACTTGGGAACAAGTATATGCTTTTAAATTTAAAATAAAATAAAATAAAATGCTACTATTCCAACATTTAAGTTAAGTGCAAGTTTTATTTAATTGAAATTCTCAAAACAATTCAAGGCACCGAGCGATCTTGGAGACCTTTGATTTTGAACAATCTCAATGGTCACAAATTCTTTTCTTTGTACTTGTGGACAAGCATATGCTAAATAGAGAGTTTTAAATTTTTAATTAATTAAAATATCTAATTATTTCTTTTAAAATTTTAATTAATTTTAATTTTAAAAATAAATATGCTACTATTGCAACATTTAAGTTAAGTGTGAGTTTACTTATTTTAACTCCTCAAAACAATTCAAGGCTCGTGTGCCAACAATCCAATTGACCATCTCTAGGCACAAGAGAATATTCCTCCATAGAACCACTATAATTATGTTTTTTTTAAATAAAAAAATTTATTTATTTACATTACTGTAATACAATATTTGGTTTGACAAATTTATTGTTATAATTTTTATTAAAAAATTAATAACAAATAATTGTTATGATTTTTTATTTAATTTATTGTAAAAATTTCAAGTTGGCCAATAAAAATGATAATTTATGAAAATTCATCCACGCTGCCAGTCATTCATTCGCTTTGATAAAGTTCGCACTGTCCGCTCACCAATGAGCATGGGATCGTCGCTTGGGAGTGGTGGAAACTTGGGAACAGATAGGAGAGCTTGGGGAACTTGATGTGAACTCAGCGAACATATTGGGAACTTGGTGCGAGAAGGAAGAACGAAGAAGGAGGTGAAGAAGAAGACGAAGAAGAAGAAGAGGAAAGGAGAGGAGACGTCGGTCGCGGAAGACAATTTGTAGACGCGTGCGTTGTTGTCTGTCTCCAGGTACGATCTCCTTTTGCTGCTTCTCTTGACTGTTTTTTTCCTGTTGTAGAAATGTCAGGAAGATGAGAAAACGGATATGGCAGTAATTAGGCAACTTTTGATGTCTTGATCGTTGCTTTTGGGACTTTTTTTGGCCTCTTTGAGGAAGGTTTGGTTTCTTTTGTTTTCCAATTGTATGTTCGGGTTGAAGGACTCAGCTCGGATCTGTTATTTGAGAATGAGAGACAGACAGACAGAAGGAAGAGGAAAAATGGCAAAGACAAGAAGAAACTTCAAGACCATTTCAGGATGCAGCAACTGGTAACCTTCTTTGTTGTGCTTTGTTGTTGTTGTTGTTGTTGTGCAGTCTGTCGAGAGGAAAAAGTTGCTGCCGGAAGCTTTTGGAATGCAAAGGAGAATAGTTGCAGAACCCAAGCGCAAAATAGTTGATCCTCCTCAAGCACGGAAGCCCTGGGCGTATCACCGACGATCTGTTCTTTTGTTTTGTGGCTGTAGGTTTCGTTAGGGCCAGACTTGACTAGAGAGAGAGGATTCCTGAAGACTGAAAAAAGACTACAAGATGGGAGGAGGTTTCAGGGCCTTACACCTCGTGAGGCCTTTTCTGTCATTTTTGCCGGAAGTGCAAACGGCAGACAGGAAGGTCCCGTTCAGAGAGAAAGTGATGTACACTGTTGTTTCCCTCTTTATCTTCTTAGTTTGCAGTCAGCTGCCGCTCTATGGTATTCACTCTGCCACTGGATCGGATCCTTTCTACTGGATGCGAGTCATTCTGGCATCCAATCGAGGCACAGTCATGGAGCTTGGAATCACTCCCATCGTTACATCAGGGCTTGTCATGCAGCTACTTGCTGGTTCCAAGCTCATAGAGGTGGACAACAGTGTCAGGGAGGACCGTGCCCTTTTGTAAGAATCTGTTTCATACCCAATTGTGGTTTTCTCAAGTATTCCTCACTGCCTGAAGATAGCTGCACTGCCCCATTTTTTGCTGCAACCACAAGTGATAATTGCAATTAGCACATTCCTATGCACATTTGTCTTGCATGATGGT